>JAUMIR010000002.1:272715027-274007884 GCA_030847615.1 Gambelia wislizenii | reverse complement strand
GCAGTGTAAAGGCCTTACAGTGGACACATGCGTCGATGTTATGAGTTTCTCCCAGGCATATCAAACAGCGGGAATGACCATCCGCACTTGGGAGTTTCGCCTGACAAATCACACAGCATTTAAAGGCTCCTTTCCCAGACATTTTACTCACAATAAGTGCAACAATAATTGCAGCAAAGAAAAATCGTAGTCAAGGACAGTCCGAGGTCGATAACAATATCTGAGGTAAATGCCAAAGCCGAAGGAGTAAGCCAAAATCGTCGTCAAGAGCCAGAAACAGGTCAAAAAACAGAGTGATCAGAAGCCAAATACCAAAACCAGAAGGATAGAACAAAAATCGTCGTCAAAAAAGCAAAGCCAAGTCAAACTAGATTGTAAGAGAGAAAACACCTAGCGAACAGAGGTTCCTTCAAGCTGCTAACGTGGCGGAAAGAAAGGAACTGAGGGGATTTAGGCGGGAAGCCCTTATAAGGGACCGTTAGGATGGGCCGAGTTACCGCCAAAAATGTATCAAAGCACATTCTGCCTAGCGTTTCTAGAAGGTTCCGATGCTCTGCGCAGGCACAGGAGTAACCCAGCTGTGTGATTCACAGAGACCACGAAGAAGATGTAACTTGGCCAAGAACTGAAGTACAAGAAAGTACTCAGAACCTTGTAGTGAAATCAGCAGAAAATGGTGTGTTTGAAGGAGTGGCTTTGTAGTCTTGAGCTCAGAAAACACAACAAAGGCAATTCAATCTCAAACACACCAATTTCTACTGATTTCAAGAAGACAAAATGATCAGGGTCAGAGACATGCAGGTTGGCCAAGAAACTGTCCCACCCTGACTGTGGTGAACTCTGTTAATACCTAATCATACATACAACAAGCATCAGTTCAGAATACTTTATTGTCACGATCTAGATGCATATGGTAACACTCCAAAGACAGTTCTGAGGTCTTGGCACCAAAACCCCTTCATTAATACATTCTGCCAGTTTTGTTTCCCCACTACCATCTGGCAATTACAACTATCAGTTCTATGCAAGCCTCCTTAAACATTCCCAGGAGAATGACCTTGGCATGCCAGGTAGCTGGCTCCCAGCACATACTAGACCCAACTCCCAGAATGCCCTTTGCTCATGTCAGGTCACTGGTGCAATTACTCACAGGCCTAGCAATGCTAACTACAACACATCCCAGCAATCTAGATATCATACAGCACTAACAACATGACACTGACAGTCATTTTAAACCTTGAAGGTGACTTGTATGGTGTTAGCTATCCCATACATCCTCATGACATATGGAAATTGTCATTGATGTTGTCATTGTGTCTTTGTTACAAGTCATTTATAAGAAAATATTGAACACTCCAAGGACTAGGACAGAGCAGTTTTCTCCTCAAGCGTGCCCTCCAGGCTTAAAGGGCACCCATGACTGACCCAGTTCTCAAGCCACCAAACAGAAGTATTGTCCACTCTTCATTTTACCAACTTGTTACCAAGGATATTAAGCCAATTATTTGAATCCTGCCAGTGCACTGCACTGATCAGTCCACTTTTTCCAGGGCTGTAGAGCAGTGGCAGAGGAAAGCAGACTGTTCCAGACATCCTACTTCTTCCATATCTTACTTCCTTCCTGGTCACTGTACCTGCCACTGCCACCTACACTGGTGTAGTTATTGGAGTACAGAGACAGGATTCAGGTATGATTTGCAGAAAATAAGGTATGTGTGATGTACACAGAACACAAACTCAGATATCTTCAATAAAGTTCTTTATTGGAATAGAAGCATGTGTAAGGAACAGTGTCAAAGCTGCAAACTGAAAAACAAACTTACAGTGGAGACAGATAAGGTACCTCCAGCGTGAGAAAGCAGAAAAGGGAGGGCAGTACATCAAAGTACACTTTGGAGGAGCGAGATTTGCCAGGCCATCTGGCCGGCCTTGAGCTCCCGGGATGAACAGCGTTCCCATGGTAACCAACATCTCCCAGACATTCCAGAGGCCCAAGGCAGAACCAGTCTCAAACCATCAAACTGTCAGGATTCTCCATGAACTCTACTCTATGCCTCAGAATTCATGGATGACCCTGACATACTGCCCCCCTGAAGATCAACCCCCCCCCTTTCAACCAGGCATATCGGGAAAGCGGGCATGAAACTTACGCAACAAGCGTTTGGCATTGACATGCTCAGAAGCAACCCACTCCGCATGGCCCAAAGGCAGGTGTTTCCACTTCACCAAATACTGTAACCCTCCCCGGTGAAGCCTAGAGTCCAGGATCTCAGAGATTTCAAAATGCTGGTCCTGATCCACCAGGATCGGCTGAGGAGCAGGTTCTGGAGCCAGATGGTGTTTGTCCGGAGGGTTCACGGGTTTGAGCAGGCTGGAATGAAACACAGGATGCACATGACGGTACAACTTAGGTAAGGACAGTTCAAAAGCCACAGGATTCACCATCCTAACAACATGAAAAGGCCCAATGTATTTGGCTCCCAACTTTTTAGAGGGTTGGGGACACTTAAGGAATTTGGTGGACAAATAAACCAGATCCCCCACCTCATATCTAGGAGAAGGGTCCCACTTTTGATCAGCATAATGTTTGTAGCGTGCTTTGGCAAAGTCTAAGGCCGAGATTACATGAGGCCACGCATCTCTGACCTTTTGACTCCACTGGGAGACCGAAACGGGGTCAGAGTTGGGGGACCCCTCCAGCAAAGGGAGGGGTCCGAAATCACGTCCAGACACAACCTTGAACGGTGAGAGTCCAGTGCTCTGGTGAGTGGCATTATTGTAGGCCACTTCAGCAAAAGGCAGAAGATCAACCCAATCAGACTGTTGGAAATTCACATAACATCTTAGGTATTGTTCAAGAGTCTGATTCGTTCGTTCCGTTTGCCTGTCCGATTGGGGATGATGGGAGCTACTGAGACCAAGCTCCACCCCTAGAAGGTTCGTGAAAGCCTTCCAAAACTGCGAGGTAAATTGTGCCCCCCGATCCGACACAATCTTGGTCGGAATGCCATGAATCCGATAAATATGCTGAATGAACAACTTGGCTAATTGGGAGGCCGTGGGGAGTTTCTTACAGGCCACAAAATGCACTTGTTTTGAAAACAAATCAGTAACCACCCAAATAACCGTCTTTTTCCTACTCTCTGGTAATTCAACAATAAAGTCCATGCTAATGACCTCCCAGGGCTTGTTTGGGGTAGGTAGAGGTTGGAGCAAACCTTTGGGCTTCCCTGACCCCCCTTTAGCCACTGCACAAGTGGTACACCCCTTCACATATTCCTCCACCTCCTTCCTCATTCGGGGCCACCAAAACTGTCTCCGGGCCAAATGCAAAGTTTTAAGATACCCAAAATGGCCTGCACTCTTGACATCATGGCACTGCTTGAGGATGCTTGCTCTCAAGACCTCAGGAACATACAAGCGATCCCCTTTCCAAGCCAAACCTTCCCTCACTGTCACCTCATTGGGGTGAGCTAGGAACCACTGATCCAGGGGTAGTTCCGAGGCCAATTGGGAATGCCACCCCCCTTTCTCCCCTTGAGAACCTGTGGGCGTGGCAGAACTATCCGCCGTAGGAGACACTGCCCGGGGCCCCGGGTCTGGGGAAGGTGGGCCGGGGTTCAAGGGCTGGGGCACAGGTCCAGGCGTCAAGGGTGAGCCACTGTCAATTTCAGTTGGACCAGGCTCCTGAGCAGGGCTAGCAGTGGATTTCTGTTCTTTGGCTTTGCTCCGTGTGAGGACTGCTAGTCCCAAGTGGGAAGGAGAAAAAACGGTGTCAATGATCTCCTTGCGCTTACTCTCATGCTGTGGTAGCCTGGACAAAGCATCAGCCAGAAAATTCCTTTTCCCCGGGATAAATTTCAGAGTGAAATTAAATCGGCAAAAGAAACTGGCCCACCTGACCTGCTTGGGGCTCAAACGTCTAGGGGTAGCCAATACTTCCAAATTTTTATGATCAGTCCAAACTTCAAACGGTTTGGGTGAGCCCTCCAGTAGGTGGCGCCACGTCTCTAGTGCCAACTTGATAGCACCTGCCTCCTTCTCCCACACCGGCCAATTTCGTTCTGTGTCATTGAATTTTCTGGACAAATAGGCACATGGTCTCAAATCCCCTTCCTCCCCCTTTTGCAACAGAACACCACCCATCGCTACATCAGAGGCGTCCACTTGGACCACGAAAGGCTGGGAGGGGTCGGGGTGTTTTAGAATAGGCTCAGAAGTGAAAAGGGACTTCAATTTGTCAAATGCTTGTTGGCACTGTGGTGACCACACAATTTTTTGGGGAGGTTTGTCCCCTTTTCCGTGCTTGGAACTTTTGCCTTTCCCATCTTTGGTTTTTAGCAAATCTGTCAGGGGAAGGGCTACCAACGCAAAGTCAGGGATGAAGGACCGATAAAAATTAGCAAATCCCAGGAAGCTCTGCAACTGTTTCCTGGTTCTAGGGGCTTCCCATGCCAAGACCCCCTTAACCTTTTCTGGGTCCATTTCAATCCCTTTGTTTGAGATGCGGTACCCTAAATAATCCAGACGGCTTTGGTGGAACTCACACTTGGACATTTTTGCATACAGATGATTTCCCCCCAACCTGGTAAGCACCTTTTTCACCAGTTTCACATGGGACGTGTAGTCCTCAGAATAAATCAACACATCATCAAGGTATACCAACACCCCTTTGTACAGAAAATCACGTAACACATCATTAATTAAGTTCTGAAAAATGCCAGGGGCCCCTTTTAGGCCGAAAGGCATGACGGGAACTCAAAAGCCCCCTAGGGGAAATTAAATGCAGTCTTCCATTCATCCCCTTCCCGAATCCGTACTCTGTAGTAGGCCTCCCGCAGATCCAGCTTCGTGAAAATCTTCCCTTTGGAGAGATGGGCTAGTATGTCCTTCATCAAGGGCAGGGGGTACTGGTTGGAGACACTAATCGCGTTTAGCCCTCTGTAATCCTGAATCAGACGAAGCCCCCCATCTGCCTTGCGCCTAAATATCACCGGAGCCCCCACGGGCGAGGTTGAGGGCCTAATGAACCCTCGGGCTAAGTTTTGTCTATGAACTCTCGGAGCGCCTCCATTTCAGCTGGGGTCATGGAATAAATGCGAGGTTTAGGTAGGCTGGACTCCGAGAGTATCTCAATGGCACAGTCAAAAGCCCGGTGGGGTGGCAAAATGTCACACTCCCTCTCCTCAAACACATATTGCCATGCCTTGTACTCCACTGGCAGTCCTTTCAGCTCCCCTTTTACTAAAGCAGTCGTGTAATTCTGTGACTCACCCTCCAGGGGGACCCCGTCCCCTGGGGATTCTCCCCCCACCCCGTGCTCCTTGATACACAATGGGTCTGTAAAAGTCAGTGTCTCTTTTATCCAGTCTATGGTGGGGTTGTGGTACTTTAGCCAGTTCAGACCCACGACTGCCACGGGAACTAAACCTGGAGCAATCACAAACTGCAGTTCCTCCTGGTGGGTTCCCATCCTCATGTTCATGGGACCAGTTATGCGCCGGGCGGGGCCCCCCTTCATCATCCCCCCATCCATCTGAGACAGCCACACGGGCTTGTCCAGCTTAACAGTATCAACGTTCAGTTCACTGACTAAGGAGGGGTGGATGAGTACTTGGGTACAACCAGAGTCAATCATTAACATTACTTCGCGGGTGGGGCCCTCCCCTCCAACCCCCACTCGAGCTTTGATAAAGAACGGGCCCTTCACTCCACTCACCACGGCATCCGGGCGCCCTTCCGGATTAGCCCGCCCTCGGGCGCTCAGTAGGGCGGGCTGGGCCCGTTTCCCGCCGGCTCAGCATCGGAAGAGTAGGCCCCACTATCTTCGGGATCATCTGAAGACTCCCCTGCCGCATGGCCAGATGCCAGGGCCCTGGCCGTCGCTTTGGTCTTGGGCTTGGAGGGAGTCTTGGCGGGCCCGATTCTCCCCTCGCTCCGCGCTGGCTTGGCGGCGGCGGGTTGCTCCCGAGGGCTCCTCTCTGGGCACTCCGCTATGCGATGTCCGCTCTTCCCACAATGCAGGCACAGACCTTTTCTCATCCTTCGCTCTCGTTCGGACTCTCCGGTGGTGGCTCCCCCCGAGCGTACCGGCTTGGTCTTCTTACCCGGGGCCCCAGTGGATTTCCCCTCCGTCCCTGCCTGGCGGCGCAACATCTTGATGCTGCCTTTCACCGACTCCACTTCACCAGCTAGCCGTATCCACCCCAGGAGGGTTTCGGGGTCTCCCTGGAATAGGGCCCACTCTAGAATGTCAGGGTTCAGTCCCTCCTGGAAAAACTGCACCTTGACCTCCTCTGACCACTCAGGCACTTGGCTGGCTAGGCGGCGGAACTCAGCCGTGTACTCTGCCACAGGCATCGTACCTTGCTTCAGGCTCCTAAGCTTCCCTCGAGCTCGCTTCCCCCTTAAAGGATCTTCGAACTGGGCCCTGAGAGCCATCAGGAACTCTTGGTAATTACCCAGTTCAGGGGCTCCCATATCATAAAGACCCACCAACCACTGGGCCACCTCTCCCTCCAGTTGGTTGGACACATACTGCACCTTCTCAGCCTCGGAATGGAACTCCCCTTCCCACTGAGTCATGTAACTCACCACTTGAGTCATGAAGTAGGGTAGTTTTGCTGGATCCCCATCGAACTTCGCCTTCAGGTGCCGGTGTTTCCAGCCCCGGGGTCGCTCCTGCGGCTCAACCGGGCCAGCCCCCACCTGGGGAGCCAGTCCAGGAGCCAGCAGGCCAGGTACGTCAGGGGGCTGAACGGGGACCCCATCCCCGGGTCCCTGGGCAGCCGCTGGTGGCGCTGGGGGAGGCTGGGCCCCTCCAGGGGCTGGTGGAGCCGGAGGGGTTCTGTGCAGGAGTTCTAGGAGTACCTCCCGTATCTCACCCATTTGCTGTTTCAGTTGAAGAACCTCGGTTCCAACTTCTGCCAGGGAAAACTTCGCTTCTGGCTCTCTAGGCCCCTCACCCTGGGTTCTGTCCCACCAGGACCTGCGTTCTTCTCGGCGACCGGCCCCTGCCCATGGCCAGGCGGGGCCCAAAACCTCTCGCACCGGCGTGCCGAAGCTTGGCAAGCTGCCCCTCCCTGGAGCCAGCTCGACCCCCAGCTCCCAGGGCTCAGTGGAGAGTGGAAATCTTCCAGCCCTCCGGCGGTCTCGGCTGGTGCCTCCAGCTGCGACGGCAACAGCACCCCCCTCTGCCCCGGTCTCCTGCTTCGAGGCATCGGCTTCTTTGGTGCTGGCCACAGTCAGATCTTGGTCCATCTGCGTGCCAGTCTCCATGTCCTCAGACATTGCAGGTAAAGGCTCCACAGTTTCAGGATGGAAAAATAAAAAAAAGAGTGAGTTTGCAGCTTTCTGTGATGTACACAGAACACAAACTCAGATATCTTCAATAAAGTTCTTTATTGGAATAGAAGCATGTGTAAGGAACAGTGTCAAAGCTGCAAACTGAAAAACAAACTTACAGTGGAGACAGATAAGGTACCCCCAGCGTGAGAAAGCAGAAAAGGGAGGGCAGTACATCAAAGTACACTTTGGAGGAGCGAGATTTGCCAGGCCATCTGGCCGGCCTTGAGCTCCCGGGATGAACAGCGTTCCCATGGTAACCAACATCTCCCAGACATTCCAGAGGCCCAAGGCAGAACCAGTCTCAAACCATCAAACTGTCAGGATTCTCCATGAACTCAACTCTATGCCTCAGAATTCATGGATGACCCTGACAGTATGTCATTTTGATGGCAATACCATCATCTAGCACAGTAGTAATTATTTCAACAAAGTCAATGTGAGTGATCAGCTAATCTGGCTCGTACTAACCAAATATTCACATACCAATTGCTAAACAGTCACAACAAAAACTTTGAATACCAAGGTGAAAAGGGTGTCCAAGCATTGCACTAGTGTAAAAATCATTGCACAAGTGATTGCACTTTCTCAGAGGTTGCACAAGTTCAATTCCTAGTACAGTCTGTCATTTCACAAGCACAGGGTGGGAATTTTGGGCTACTCCAGATGTTGAAATATGCAACTCCCAAGCATGCCTTACCACTGGCTACACTGACCAGAGTTACTTGAAGCTGAAGTTCAACTATAATTGTTGGGCCCTACAATCCCACTCCTGCACAAGCACACACACGCACACGCACTCTCTCCTCTCTCAGATTTTTGACTTAGTGGGTAGGCAATGCAGTTAATTGTCCAGGTAAATTCAAGGCTATAGCAGCCACTGCCTGAGCAGTTCTGCAACTGTGGGGTCCAGCGTAACTATCCTGGCATATATTTATGCTATGCTAAAAGAGAACAGGAGTTTGGCTATAGTAGAAGCATATGAAGAGATCTAAATATTATTTTACAGCAGGAATATCTGATGTGCATGAAACTTATTTACTGTAAGTTTCTTTGAGAAGCAGGATTTGCAGTTCTTATTAAAGAAACAGCAAAAGACTACAAATCTCCCTTTACCAAAAAAAAAAAAAAAAAAGGCTTGCTATTTGGTCCATGAGCCAAAGCACAGTACTGTTTTCAACTTTTAAAAAATCCCATGAGAGATCCTACCATTACATCTGATTTATTCTTAAAGTGAGAAAGGTAGTATTTGAGTGATTTTATAATTACTCTTAGACATCTGCTAGCTAGCTTATTTATTCATTCATTCATTCATTCATTCATCCATTGATAGCAGTGGAGGAGACACATAGTAATAGTGGCAGGTACAACAGAAGAAATGTCATGCTGAGGCCACGGGCTAACTGGCAACATGGGTTTAATGATCTCTTATAACAGTATCTCCTCAATCTCAGCAGCCACCTAGGAACCAACAGCACAGGCTATTCTTCTTCTCAGATTCCAAGGTTTTAGACATTGTTACCTGAAGGAGAAGAGTTCAGTCAATCTAAACTCAAATTCAGCTTGCTTTTTTTATTGGCTTTGATACAAAAGAAAGACAAGATATTCACTACAGTACAACTTAACGTAAGGAGCAGTTCAGCTCATGCAATGTTTACCACCATCCAAGGGGGGGCTGCATCTTGTGAGTATCTTCATTTAAGTCAGGCACAGGCTGCATGTAGCTCCCCAAGGTTTCCAGAGTTAGCCCCCCACTTCTTCCAGTTTGGGGGAAAAAAACAACCTTTCCAACCTAAAACAATTGAGAGGGTGTAAGAAATCTGAGTAAGTTGAAAGACATAAAATTAAGGATGGAGTCTCTATAGCAGAAAAAGACTGAAAGGAGCAGAAGTTCTCCTGAGCAAGACAAGGCAAGAACTGAGAGAAGCAAGTGGGCAAACCCTTTCCTTTTAGTGACATCCTGTGACCTTGTCTCTTCTGGGCAGCAAATGAGGCCAAAACCCACTCTTCGGGACGCTTCTTTGAGGACCTCCCAGAGAAGTCTGGTTCTGTGGCTTGGGGATACTGACAACTTCCCTTGCCTGCAGTTTATTCTTACAGGTTCTGTTAGATTTCTCTCTTCAAAGCAGCAAGTGTGCAGTTGAACCACCTCTTTTAGATTTACATCAGTGAGTGTTTTACATTAGTGAGCATTGCTAACTAGTAAGCATTCCTTCTGGCTGAGTGGGACACTGTAATTAATACATAGAGCTGAAAGAAACAGTTCTAAGCACTGTTGTTGTTCTTGTTATTACTTGCTGTTACGTGGGCTTCAACTTAAAGCAAGGTATGAATAAGAGACCTCTAAGCCAGTGGTTCTTAACCTTTTCTTTACCCTTTAAATATCTTTTGTTTCTGTGGACCCCCAAGACTTAACTGAAGATTTAAAACCCTAACAACAACAACACAACTACTCCATCAATTAACCCTTCCCTCAGAGGCACTGGAGGGGAGGAAAGACTTTTCTCCTGCATCTTCCTGCAAATTTGTGGCCGGAGCCTTTGCCTTGGCTCCTGTCACGTGGTCTGAGCAGCCTTCAAGCCTTTGCAGACCTCCTAAGAGAACATTGCAGTCCCCTGGGAATCTGCAGACCACAGGTTGAGAACCACTGGTCTAAGAGACCCTATTATCAACAGCCCTGCTCAAGTCTTGCAAACTCAGGGTTGTGGCTTCCTTGATTGAGCCACTCTACCTACAATGTTTGGAAATGCGTTTCTTATCATACCTTATTTTTCTTCTCCCTCCTCACTCCGTGGGGGCTCAGCACCTTCATGAGTCTCTTCCTGTGGCATTTCAGGCTGGGTTTCACCATCTGGAAGCGTTGTCTCACGCAGCTCAGGAGTTTCTTGTTGTCCAGCTGTTGCTGCAAGCAAGTATTCAGTTGGAAAGCCTATCTGAGAGAAGCTTCCAGGCATTTCCTGCTGGAATTCTGTGGCGAGGAATTGTCCTACTGCCATCTCTGTATTCCCATGGATGATCTGATGAGCAGCATGAATATGCTTTCTCTGTGATCGCTTCACTATTCAGAACAGAAAAGAAGGAAGAGGGAGAAATCTGAAAGCAATGAAAATAGAGGATTGTGCTCCCTTTTATTCCCTTCCCCTCCCATAGCTCCCTCACTCAGAGGAAAAGAGATGCACAAAAGGACCAAAAGCCCAACTAATCCTAATAATTTGAACCCCACTCAAGGACAATCATTTTCCAACAGCTCCTTTGGGGATTTGGTAGCAACTGTGTCAGTTGCAAGTTTCACTTGCCTCCAGAGGAAGCCACTCCAGCTTTGATTCCTTTCTACTTTCTACCATTCCTAGGTCAAAAAAGAAAAGAAACCTCCTCTGCCTTCCTTTGTGACACCGCCCCCAAAAGAAAATGGTTTTGCTTGGCTGTAACTGTAGTTCTCTGAGAGTACAAAGGGCTTTCTGGCTGCACAGAGCCTATTTAGGAGCTACAGCTAAACTTTATAGCTTTGCTCTTACTTGCTGATCACATGCTCAAGGAGACGTTTCTGCCTTCTTGCTCAGTTGAAAATTTCAGCTGAGGTTTATATGGAAGCAAAGTAGAAAATAGATGTAGCAAAGGAGGAGAGGGAGTTGTGGGACTCCACAGATAAACACTAAAAGGCAGGTGGGTTTTTTAATCTGTAATCAGATCAGAACTGCACAACCTTCCTTGAAAACTGTGCAGCTTTAAGTATGAAAAAAAGCAACATTGCACAGAAAAATGTTGCCAAACAAAAACATTGTATAAAATCATCAATGTTTTGCTGGCTATTTTTGTGCAGCATTGCAGATTCTGCAGAGCATTTTTGTTGCACAACAAAAATGTGCAAAATCCAGTTATACAACAAAACCATATTGGCCCAAGTTAGCATTAGTTAGCCCAAGTTTCTTTTCCTGTTGCGTAACATTTGGGTTGCATAGCTTCCAATAGGACTCCTTCCAGCTCTATGATTCTATGACTTTTGATAGGACAAGCTGGCCATGACCAAATCCAGAACCTCTCCAGTGAACTGGATCCTGCAGATAAGCATCAGACAGGATATCATCAATGGAAGTAGCTTGGAGAAAGCAGCAGAAGGAAAGTAATGACCCAACCATAATAGGTTCATCTAGACCAGGGTTCCTCAACCAGGGTTCCTTGGAACCCTGGGGTTTTGTGAGAAGCTGCTAGGAGTTTTGTGGATGATCATGACTGAAAAAAGTAATTTTCAAAGTGCTGTACATATAAAGCTTAACCTGAGGTTGGAGCCTGGGGCCAAGAGTGCTATTAGAAGACAAGGAGGTAGACATTAGAGTCTGAAACCTGCAGTCCTTATGAGGCAGTATCCATTGAAGTCCAACCAGAGACTCTACAGCTGGTGCCCACTGGAGGTGTTGGAAAGAACATGAAAGGCGAGTAACTCTTTTGACCCCGCAACAGGCCAAAGTACAGAAAATAGGAAGGGAACTGAATCCACACTAAATCACTCCTTTAGACACACAGTCCAGCAACAATTCATGTTATACAATTAATGTTGGAATCAAGTGACTTTAAGATCATGAGGGCAAAACGCTGAACACAGTCAATGCAGCCATACAAAATAGTATCCAGAGCTGATTTAAAGGGTCTGCAGTGAGGGAATCAGGTTCCCCAATGATGTTCATCCTGTAGCAGAATACCGAAGCCAGAGATTCAGAATTGCAGAACAGTCACAGGAATCAAAAAGTGTTCATATTTCTTACCTTTCTCCTTAATGGCCATTTTCTGTACTTCAGGGATCAGGAAACTATAAACGAGTTCTGCCACAATCTCTTCAGACTGCAGGCGACTTCGACTACAGAGCAAATCATGTATGTTAAAAGATTACATTTTGGTCTTTTTTCTTCCCTTCTCTTCCCATCCCAATTCATCTACTTTTCCTATTTCACATCAAGAGCTTTTTGTGAGTAACTGTGTTACTTCTGCATATGTTCATCAGTGAGAGAGATTCATTAGACCTCCCAGATAATGGGCATGAGGGAGAGGAGCTTAGAGATCTCATCTCCACATGACCAATAGTATGGAAAATAACACTGCTGCATGTTAGTGGCGGACCTGTGTTCACTTAAATAAATAAATAAATAAATAATCTTAAATCTGCCAAATTGTATTGGATTGTGCTGAATGGAGGAAAGAGGACTAAAATTACTGGTGTTAAAACAACTAAATAAAATACATGAGTTAAATTTTTGTGTTTGCATAACACAGCTAGCGTGAATTAACATAAAAACTTTTGTTAACGTTTATGGGATGACACAGAACATAGCCTGAGGGTGGGAAGAGGTGTTGTTTAAACCTGCTATCACAACATTGTTATCACACTCCAAAAATCTTTTACTATTACCTGCTTTCTTGGTTAGCTCATATCCATTTGTCTAAACTTCAAATATATTTGCTAGGGTTACAGTGTAATTACTTTCCTTTTCCATAGTGATAGCTGTGCTAATTTGCTGCAACAAATCAACACAGTATCTCACATTAATTTAAAGGAGGACAAGCTGCTCACCAGTAACTGTGATTCTTTGGGCCATCTATGAACATAGGTTGTTCTGTGCCTCTGTAGAGCTGGTCAGAACCTTCTACAGTTTTGGGGAAAACTTCTACCCCTTTAGCATGTATGCCTAGCTTGTTGTGGTGTGCCTTCAAGACCACGGATAGCACTGCTCAGCCAAATGAAACCTCCTGTCTGGCTGTCATGTCAAGATAGTAGTGCCCCATGAATGTGACTGCTGTGCCCAGGATGTGCTGTGTACACATATCTTGAAGAACCACTAAGGAAGACTGCTGGAGCCACTATAACCTAATGGAATGAGCATATGATTCTTTAGGTAATGGTATTTGGCAGTGTGATAGTGGAATCCCACCAGTGCTCTTTCTGTGCCCAGAAAGCAGGCAATCAGACTTGTAGTAGAATGAGAAGTTGATACTTACCATGAATGATCATTCTAGGAAAGCTTAAGGAGCAATCCACCACCCCTGAGTTATTCCCTTGTGCCAGCTGACCAAGGCAGGAGACCAAAGTTCTAAACCACTTCATCCATTACTCCCTTTTTTCCTTCCTTCAATTTTGTCACCACAAAATAGATATTGAACGACACTGAGATACGGTCCCTATAGTTGCAGTGGTTTCAAGATCAAGATGAAGCACCATAAAAAGGGAAGGCTTTAAGCAAATTCCCACAAAGGCCTCCGATTTTGATTTCTTGGCAATGACCTCATCTTCTAATGTGCAAGCCTTTAAACATGCCACCCTGTTGCAATGTGCCTAATGAGTAAATTCTAGGCAACTAATGCACTTCCCCATGATGCTGGTCTCTCAAAGATGCCAAGCAGCAGGACTGACCATGTAGTCAACCCCAATTTTACCCCTACAGAGCTCATGTATTTTTAAAAATACAGTAGGATTCCTGTACCCATGGGGGATTGGTTCCAGGGGGTCCCCATGGATACCTAAAACCACAGGTAACAGTGAATGCCATTGAAAATAATAGGACTTCTGGTTTAAAATACTATAGAGTTGCCTTGGAAGACCTAGAAAATGGCTAGACAGGACACATGTTCTAGAAAGACTCTATGGTAGGTGTGCTGTTTTGTGTCCCATAGATAACTGAATCAGTGGATAATGAAACAGCGGATACAGGGGTCCTACTGTACTGACAGGGAGATAAACTGATGAGGACAACAAAGATGATATAGATGATTTTAAAAGGGAAAGCTATGAATGCCACAGACAAATATTTATTTTTTTATTTATTAACAATTTTTGTATAATATTTATTTATTTATTTATTTAACCAGAAGGAAGAATTGCTGGAGGTTGTCAAGCAATCCACTGTCACTATGTTGGATAGAAAGGAACTGAGGAGCTTAGGCATACATGTTTAGGCATACATGCTAAGAGACGGTTCTTGCCAAATGCTACCCTTAGTTTTAGAGGGTTTTGACCAGCTCTGTCCAGGTGTAGAACAATCATGTGTGTGAGACCATACAAGAGTCCACCATGAAAAACAACAAATATGCTATAATTGAGGCTGGTCAAAAACAATAATTCAACCACAACATTCTAAAATATAACCTGTAATTCATAGAGAAACATTTCAGAGAATTTACCACACTGATCTTAATGCCTGTATGATTCTCTGTTTCTACTTAGCTATGGCTTCTATATTATTCATATGCAGATCTCTTTTTCTTTTCATCCAATTTCATTTATAACAAGGTCAAGGTTATTAGCCTCAGGACTATTTAGAAAAAGCAGATTGTCCAGAATGGCTGATTAGTGGGGAAAACCCCCTCTATACTTGAATGCTGCTCTGATTCATTCCCTCCCCACAATAATTTTGCCTAAGTAGAATCAAACAGCTTATTTCAAACACAAAAAATGTCAATTCAAGCCAATCCTGTCACATAAATTTTGTAAAGCTAGAAGAGCCCCTGTGATCAGATGCAACTACCAAAGTGGGCTTAGATGATGGTGGTTGCATGGCACAGTAAAACGACTAGCCTAAAAGGTCCACTAGATTTTCCCCTTTGTTGCTGCCACATCTTCTGAAGCCCATACCGTGATTCCATTTCATAAGCAATATTGTTAATTTCCATGGCCATTCTTTGAATCTCTTCTCTAGCTTGGTCATCAGCTGTAGTCTCCACGCTGTTCAAGATGACATCTTCTAGGTAGGAATCAACTGTACTCTGGTGTACCTTCACAACCTGGAAAAAAAAATCCAAAACCAGAATATGCTTTAGTTCCAGCTCATAAAAGGAGCCCTTTTTATGGCAGCAAATATCACCAGCCATTTATACCATGGGAGCTTCCACACTAACCTTTTCTCTCAAATTGTTATAACTGACTTCACATATTTTATGGCACAGCTGGATGACACTATTTCTAAATAAAAGTCTTCCAGTGTTTTCTACACTTTCTAATCAAGTCTTTTTCAAGCATGACCTAGGGTGATTTTTTTTTAACTTCAGGAAACTGCTGCTACATTTCCAAAGCTCTTGCGACTTTTCATGAAAGAAGGTTGCTTTTCTGTGTTTAGTCTGTTTTACTGATTCATGTTGATCCTGGGGGGAGGGGGGGATAGCAAATCATCTTCCTTTGAATAATTTCTGTGTGATTTGCCCATGTCAGTTTATATCCTTGGGGAAAAGGTGAATGGGTTTCTTTATTGATTTTGTGTTATTTCCCCCCTTTATATTTTAACCCCCTTTATATTTTAAAATTGAAATAGAACTATTTTTCAATTTTAAAACAAAGGAAAACAATAAAAGACTTCCCAGTCCTTCCCCAGCAAGCCATGGGGACTAACACAATGAACAGAGACTATTCTAGAGGAAATTACTCACTAATCTCCCAGCCAAGATCAAAAGGAACAAAATCAATAAAATCAGCTGAACGTACACTTTTACTTGAAGATAGCACATGCCTTTACTAGCTAGAACTTACTTTTGTGTAGGCATTATAACAAGGATGGCCAAAGTGCAGCAGCACTGGGGCCACATGCTTCATTCAAGGCTGTTTTTGTGCCCCTTTCCCGATTTTCTGGATTGCCTTTTTTCTAACCCCCAAAAGATGTGAAGTCCTTCTCCCAGAAGGTAGCTCTGCCTACACTATATAACACAAAAAACAAAAGAAAATGTTTTTCAAAACCAGAAATGGACTGGCATGGGGTTTTCTTGATTAGAGTGGAGAAGCCTGTCCTAGATGAGTAACACACAGTGGAGGAGGAGGTCAGTTTCTAAACACAGGTGATAGACATTTGGAGGAACATGATACATAAAAGTAATTCTGTGAGTTTGGAGCTGCAGAATAATTTTGAAGCCCTCTTGCTCATCAGGGATGACAAGGAACAGCAACACAAGCAACAGTGTTAGTCCTCAGAGAACCTTCAGGTGATCTTGAAAGCTTCAGCACATGGAATGGCCTCTGCCAATCATCAGAGGAGATGTGTGGTGCTGCTGAGGGGAATAGAATCAGGGGTTTGTGGGCCTGACAAGATGACTCAAGAGGTGTTCTGTCTCCCTGGGCAAAATGACAGAGGCTGACAAGACTCGTCAAGTCCACTGACTATTTCCTCTTCCTTTTGGTCCACATGGGAACCAATGACATGGCAAGGCATAACCTTCAGGACATCGGAAAGGATTATAAGGCTCTGGGTAGGAAGCTAAAGGACCTTCATGCATAGGTTCTCATTTCGTCTATCCTCCCAGTTGAAGGACACAGCCCAGGAAGGGAGAGAAGAATAGTAGAGCTGAACAACTGGCTCTGCAGATGGTGCCACCAGGAACAATTTGACTTCTTGGACCATAGTCTGCAGTTTCATGAAAATGGGTTTCTGGAAAGGGATGGGTTGTACCTCACAGGAGTTGGCAGGAATGTTTTTGCTAAGAGTCTCACAAACCTGATCAGGAGGGCTTTAAACTGAGTTATGTGGGGGAAGGGAGACAGTAATCTTGAGGGCAAGAGTTCATCATGTGCTGGAGATAATAGCCCAAATGTTATAGAGAGAAATGGGCAAATAGTGCAAGAATCCAACAGTGGGTGGGGGGAAAACCCTTAAATAAGTAGCTGGAGGAATGATCTATGATCGTAGAAGTCTGTACACTAATGTACAGAGCATGGGAAATAAACAAGATGAACTTGAATTCTTAGCACAGAAAAACAAATATGATATAATAAGCATCGCTGAAATCTGGTGGGATGAGTTTAATGATTGGAATGTAGTAATAGAGGTGTACAACCTATTTCAGGGAAATAAACCAAACAGAAAAGGAGGAGGAGTAGCATGATAATGTTAGGGATGTTTACACCTGTTAAGAGATCCATGACTTAAATGCTAGGAGACAGGCTGAGAGTATTTGGGTAAAAATTAAGGGAGAGTAAAACAACAGGGATGTTGTTGTGGGGTCTACTACAGACCCACAAGCCACACTGAGGACTTGGATGATGCCTTCCTTGAACAGAGGACCAGACATTCAGAAAGGAGAGGTGTAGGTAGTAATGGGGGATTTCAACTACCCTGATATTTGTTGGAAGTCCAACTCTGCCAAGAATATAAGGTTCAACAAATTCGTCACTTGTCTTGCAGACAATTTCATTGTCCAGAAGGTGGAAGAGGCAACAAGGAGATCAGCTATTTTAGATCTGATCCTAACCAATGGGGATAACCTGGTTAATGGTGTGGAAGTGGTGGGATCCCTAGTGGGGAGTGACCATGTTCTCCTGGAGTTTGTTATACAAAGGAAAGGGGAAGCCAAGCATAGTCAGACATGCCTTCTAGACTTTAAGAAAGCTGATTTCAGAAAACTTAAGGAATTACTGGGTGTGATCCCATGGTCAGAAATACGGAGAAATTTAAGGTACTGCACTTAGGGCGGAAAAATGAAATGCATAGATATAGGATGGGGGAGACCTGGCTGAATGAGACTACGTGCGAAAGGGATCTAGGAGTCCTAGTAGACCACAAGTTGAGCATGAGTCAACAGTGTGATGCAGCAGCTAAAAAGGCCAATGCGATTTTGGGCTGCATCAAAAAAAGTATAGTGTCTAGATCAAGGGGATTAATAGTGCCGTTCTATTCTGCTTTGGTCAGACTTCACCTGGAATACTGTGTCCAGTTCTGGGCACCACAATTCAAGAAGGATATTGACAAGCTGGAATACGTCCAGAGGAGAGCAAGCAAAATGGTAAAAGGTCTGGAAACCATGTCCTATGAGGAATGGCTTAGGAAGCTGAGTATGTTTAGCCTGGGGAAGAGAAGGTTAAGAGGGGACATGACACCCATGTTTAAATATTTGAAGGGATGTCATATTGAGGATGGAGCAAGCTTGTTTTCTGCAGCTCCAGAGACTAGGGCACAGAGCAATAGACTCAAACATCAAGAAAAGAGATTCCATCTAAACATTACGAAGAACTTCCTGACAGTAAGAGCTGTTCAACAGTGGAACATGCTGCTTGAGAGTGTGGTAGAGTCTCCTTCTTTCGAGGTTTTTGGATGGCCATCTGTCAGGAGTGCTTTGATTGTTTATTCCTGCATGGAAGGTGTTTGGGCTGGATGGCCCTTGTGGTCTCTTCCAACTCTAGGATTCTATGATTCCAGTCACCCCCCATTATTTGTTATTATTATTTTTATTTTATTTTATTGCATTTTTTGGCAGTCACTGAGGCCCAAGAAGAGTCCTGGGGCAGACAATTGCCTCCTGAATATACTACAATTGCCCACCACTGCATTATAGCCATTGAGAAGGGCACTACTAGTTAAATGCAATGCTCCATTGACGCCCCCTTGTCGTGGGAGAGAGGCTTGCGTACCCTAATGATGTTTTGAGCTATGCTGGCGGTGACATAATAGCCACTGGTAGGGTCTCCCATGCCAGACAGGTCAAAACCGAAGGGTCTGACAAAGAGCGTCAAAGGGCAGGATGGGCTCTCTAGCCTTGTGGCAACTGTCCTAGGAGAAGGAAAACTCTAATCCCAAACCCGGGCAGATGGTGCTCATCCAACCCTGTAAGGTCAACCATCTAAGAGAAGGAAACTCTAATCAAACCTACGGCCCGAGGACCTCACTGCCACGTCCATGCTTGCAAGGCCACGGCAGATGAATCTCTGGTTTAAAGGGTGAGGCCAGTTCTGTGCACGCTGCGCTCCACCAGAAAAATCCATTGCACAGGCTCGAAGGACAAATCCATTTCCAAAAAAGCCCTGTAGCGACTGGCGAGGGACGAAACCGGCAGGTGTAAAGATGCACTGGAAGCCGCAGACCCAACCCTGCATGCAGGCGGTTCAGGACATTGGTCGCTCAAGCCTGACCCGGGAGATGACAGTCTTGTTCGGCAGCATCCTGAACGACCAAGCAGCCTTTTTTAAGGAGAGCACTGCTTGCTCCATATGGAGAGGGGCCTAGAAAAGGTGGCCTAACGAAAGCTCATCCCCAACTACCTGGTTGGCTAGCCGCGGCCAACGGGAATCTTCTGATGCGGTCAAACCAAGGCAAAGAAACAAAGGCACACACCGGCCTCCAAAGGTGTAAACAAACTGACACTTGCATGCTGGAACATCAGAACCATGCAAGACTCTGAAGACAGTGGACGGCCTGAGCGTCGTTCTGCCCTAATAGCCCTTGAACTATCACGGCTTAATATTGACATCGCTGCTCTTAGTGAAGTTCGCTTCCATGAGGAAGGCAGCCTTAAAGAACATGGCGCCGGCTACACACTTTACTGGTCTGGCAAACCCAAAACCGAAAAACATCTTTCAGGAGTAGGCTTTATGATTAAAAACTCCATTGCCTCCAAACTCGAAACCTTGCCAACAGGACACTCTGATCGCATTATTTCCTTACGCCTCCCACATGTTGTTCTCTTTAGTATATATGCCCCAACTATGCAAGCCGACCCTGTAGAGAAAGACAAATTCTACACAGACCTACGCCAACTCATACAAAAAGTCCCTGTAGAAGATAAAATTATTATCCTTGGTGACTTCAATGCCAGAGTAGGAAAGAACTCCGAAGCCTGGAAAGGTGTCTTAGGCAAGCATGGTGTTGGAAATTGCAATGATAACGGACGCCTCCTGCTAGAGTTCTGTGCAGAACAACAGCTGACTATTACAAACACAATCTTTCAGCAGAAAGATAGCTTGAAGACAACCTGGATGCATCCCCGATCCAAACATTGGCACCTCATTGACTACGTTCTAGTCCGTCAGAGAGACATTCGTGATGTCCGTCATACACGAGTGATGCCCAGTGCAGAATGCCAAACAGATCATCGCCTTGTCAGATGTAAACTAAATCTTCATCTTAAGTTCAAACCTAAGAGGGGTGGCATCTTAAAGAAGAGACTCCAAGTCAACAATCTTCAACAAGCTACCATGAGAGACAACTTCCAGGCAAATCTACAAACGAAACTTGAAGACCATCCTACAGATCCTTCTCCTACAGTGCTTTGGCAACATATCAAAAACAGTATCCTCCAGTCTGCAGAAGAATCCCTCGGCTTCTCCCACAAGAAAAATCAAGACTGGTTTGATGAAAACAACCAAGAGATCCAGGAGCTGTTGGCAAGGAAGAGAGCTGCTCACCAGGCATACCTCGCCCAGCCAACCTGTCATGTAAGAAAAGCAGCTTTCCGCCTCACATGTAGCAAACTACAACAAAAACTCCGAGACATGCAGAACAAGTGGTGGATCAATATAGCAGAAAAGACACAACGCTGTGCAGATCTGGGTGATCATAGAGGATTTTATGAAGCTCTTAAAGCAGTGTTTGGACCTACTTATCAGGTCCAAAGCTCCTTATGCAGTACAGATGGTCAAACATTAATTACTGATAAAGCCTCCATCCTAAATCGTTGGGCTGAACATTTTCAAAGTCTCTTTAGCGCCAACCGAGTAGTCCAAGCCTCAGCTATCCAATATATGATACAAAAACCAATGAAAAATGAATTGGACATAGCTCCCACTTTGGAAGAGACCCTTAAGGCCATACAGCAGATGAAAAACGGCAAGGCAGCTGGGATTGATGGAATCCCACCTGAAGTTTGGAAACACGGAGGTCATGCACTCCACGAAAAATTCCACGAATTCCTTGTGAATTGCTGGGAAAAAGGGGAACTGCCATCAGACCTCCGAGATGCAGTCATCATCACCCTGTACAAGAAAAAAGGAGCAAAATCCGATTGCTCAAACTATCGAGGCATAACACTGCTCTCTATTGCTGGAAAAATCCTTGCAAGGATACTCCTGAACAGATTAGTTCCTGCTATTGCAGAAGAACTTCTCCCTGAAAGCCAATGTGGCTTCAGAGCCAATAGGAGTACTACAGACATGGTATTTGCCCTTAGGCAACTGCAAGAAAAATGTAGGGAGCAGAACAAGGGTCTCTATGTAACATTTGTCGACCTCACCAAAGCCTTTGACACTGTAAGTAGAAAAGGCCTGTGGCAGATCCTGGAAAGACTAGGATGTCCCCCCAAATCCCTTAAAATGATTATCTTGCTACACGAGGGACAGCGTGGTCAAGTCAGATATGGCAATGCTCTTTCTGAGCCCTTTCTAATAACTAATGGAGTGAAGCAAGGTTGTGTTCTTGCACCAACTTTATTTACAATCTTCTTTAGCACGATGCTCCAAAGGGCTGTGGCAGAGCTTGAAGAAGACGATGGCATCTATATACGCTACCGTACTGATGGTAGCTTGTTTAACTTAAGCCGTCTGAGGGCTCACACTAAGACTCTAAACTATCTAGTCCGTGAGCTGCTCTTCGCCGATGATGCTGCCCTTGTTGCCCACACAGAAGCAGCTCTGCAGCGCCTAACATCCTGCTTTGCAACAGCTGCAGAGCTGTTTGGGCTAGAAGTCAACCTGAAGAAAACAGAAGTTCTTTACCAGCCTGCACCACAGGACGAACACCACCATCCCCACATTGCCGTCGGCAAATCTGTGCTCAAGTCCGTTCAGCAGTTCACCTACCTGGGAAGCATCATCTCCTCAGATGCCAAGATTGACAAAGAGATCGATCACAGATTAGCAAAGGCATATAGTGCATTTGGAAGACTTCACAAAAGAGTCTGGAGCAATAAACACCTGAGGCAAAGCACAAAAATCAGTGTGTATAGAGCCATCGTACTGTCTATCCTCCTTTATGGATCTGAAACATGGGTCACCTATCGCCACCACCTACGACTCCTCGAGCGCTTTCATCAGCGCTGTCTACGCACAATCCTAAATATACACTGGACTGACTATGTGACGAATGTTGCTGTCCTTGAGCAAGCAGGGATCACCAGCATTGAGGCCATGATATTGAGAACGCAACTGCGCTGGGCAGGGCACGTTTCTAGGATGGAGGACCATCGCCTCCCAAAAATACTACTCTACGGTGAACTCGCCACGGGTCAGCGTAAGAGGGGCGCTCCAAAAAAGCGATACAAAGACTCCCTGAAACAACATCTCAGGCTTGGCCAAATTGATCACCAACAGTGGTCCGCCCTGGCCTCACATCGGGAGGCATGGAGACGCACTATCCACAATGCTGCAGCCTTATTTGAGAACTCACGACGAACAAGTCTTGAAGAGAAACGACAACGCAGAAAGAATCACAACCCAAAAACATCACCCAAGGAGACCTTCTGCTGTGCTTTTTGCAACCGGACTTGTTTATCTCGGATTGGCCTTTTTAGTCATCAGCGCGCTTGCAGAAAGCGCGGGATGAGTCCTTCCTGAATCTTCGTTTGCGAAGAAAAGCCAGAGACATTAAATGCAACCCTGACTTCAATGCCACTTGCAGTTAATTGTGGCAAAATGCCTCAGTAGTACTCAAGGGCTGCCATATGGAAGGAATTCCTACAAATTCACATATGATTGTGCTAGATTAAGAACTCATTCTTGTGTTTGCCTGTCTCCATTTTATTTGAGCTTAGTAAGCATGTGGCAAGTGTCTCTTCCTAGCCAACGGATCCATTGTCAGCTGCATGCAATGGTTTCCCATTAACTGAATGTTCTGAATCTAATCAGAAATATGAAAAGTTTATTCTTTACATATGGATGGTAAGGAAGAGCATCAAAGAAAAAATTGAATGAAAAGTGAACAAGTGTGATAAAATGCTCTTTTGTTTGTCAGCCCTGCCCACCAAGCTCTGCATGTTGGATCCTAATCTTCCTCCTCCCTCTCAGAAAATATTTCCCAATATAAAATGCAGAACATGGACAGGTACGTCAGTCCACTATCAAGATCAGGGTAAACTCAACTGCCCAATGGCCCGAGCTAGTGCTCTCTGAATTCAGGGACATACCTGTTTAAAGATTTCATCCTCTTCCCGTCTGCGTCTCTCCTCCACCTGGCGCCTTCCACTCTCCTCTGCTTCCCTCATTCGGCGCTTCCTTTCAGCTAACATAGCAAAAGCGTGGATCCTTCGTTCTTCTTGTAGCCGAATTAACTCTTTGGATAGGAAGTCAAACATGTTTGCAAGTGCTCTCCCCTCCACCCGAGCCAGATGCTTTTCCATGAGAGACATCTAAAGACAATAAAAGCATATTCCATTACTATACTTACATTGTTGTGTGCTTACTAGTCATTTCCAACTTATGCTGGCCCTAAGGTGCCATCATGGGGTGGGAAAACTGAGAGTGGGAATGTATGACTTGCCCCAGGTCACCCAGTGCATTCTCATGGCTGAGCAGAGATTTGAATCCTTGTCTCCAGAGTCATAGTACAACATTCAAACAACTACGTTCAATGTTTACATACCACCTTTCAGAGCCTGCTCTTTCAAGCCAGCTTGCACTATAGCGAAACATAAGCCATCCTATAAATTCATCATCACATTACAATTGTATAAACCAATGGTGGTAGACTAAATTTCCACACCTACAGCTCACTCGGGAGCTGGTTTCATTCTCCTATTTGGGAAGATTCAAGACATATGAGGCAACCCCTGTGCCAGGGCACTGTGGCTTGAGAAGTGGGGGTTCCCTGGACTCTGCATGGATTGGATAGAAAAGTTTTGCAAGCCAGCTTAGGCAGGAAGTTCTTTACCCAATAAAAGATAACCTAGTCTTTCTTTCACAAGAAACAATCTCTACTCTTGGGATTCAGCCCCAGAATCCAAACTTGAAATGGGACTAAATAATTACAAGTTGTCCCTTCATATTTGCTTGGGGTTTAGTTCTAGGAAAACCCCCTCCCATGGATACCCAAATCCGTGAATCCTCAAGTCCCATTATATGCAATGGCATAGCAAAATGGTGTCCCTTATGTAAGATGGCAAAATCAAGGTCTGCTTTTTTGATTATTTTCTAAAGAATATTTTCAAGCCGTGAATACTTAAATCCATGGATACAAAATCTGTGGATATGGAGGGACACCTGTATTCAAATTATTATTTTTTAAGTCACCAAAATAGTCTGCTTTCCTGGCAATACATGAAATTTTTGTAACAGATACTGGATAGCACTGGTCATGTATCTTTTCAACACATGACAATGGGCTCCCAGAATCTTCTCCAGCACTAATACATAATACTATACCTCTCGAAAGTAGACACAACTACCTTAAAGGTGCTGGAAATGTAATGGCTGAAAGCAGAATAGGACTGAGTCTTTTTAGTTTCTTGCCCGCTTTCTAGAACAGCTACTCAGTGCATGGTATGATGTATGCAAATAACTAAAAGGCTGCCAGCATCTGTACTATTCAACGACAAATCTTGCCTCTGCAATGAAGTTATGAGGTGGCATTAACTAACCCACTTGCTCTCAGTCTCAACCAATATGAGGATTATAATATCCACCTGTCTTGCAGCAGCACAATATAAGCTGTATGAAGTACTTTCTAAAGCACTATATAACCTTAGCTAATGCACACTGTGTGTGTAGCTTAAGGCAGCCATTCTTTCCCACTATGACAGCTGCAATAGTACTGTGGCAGGAAACACCATCAAGAATGCTAGGTTTGTTGTAAATATAAACTACTTATGATGCTGGTGGAGTATTGAGAAGGACCTTGCCACCTATTTGATTTCAACCAGCAAGTCTAAAAAGCCAGGTGCAGCCCTTCTTTGGACCAGCACACCTACAGTATCTAGACACCAAGATGCATGAGCATGAGGCCTTAAACTATAAAGAGGGAAGCAGAATCTGGACTGAGACAACTTGGAATTTCAAATCACTTGAATGTGGTTTACTGAGTTTGGGGTTAGAATGAAGCATAAAAGATTATTTGAAAAGGTATTTTGTCTACCTTATTGTATAAAAAGGCCAGTGAACATGATTAAGTGGTGAATAGCTCTCTTCTCATGTTCTGAAGCATCTTCTTCACTTTGTGTTATGACAGAGGTCCCTGGCCCAACACTGGATTCTTTTAGCATTTTTCATCTTTACGTAACTATGTGTAATGTAAAAAGTGTTTTACATTTTTCACCCCGTGATAAGTCTTTGCAGTGGGGCATTAAAACTAAAAATGTTTACAAACCAACTTTCCATGCTCTGATTGGAATGCACATCTCTAAGGTCTGAAGTCATCCTAGGGCATACCTAACACTGGTGCCTCCTTGTAAGCCAGATCTTGGCAACTTCACTCTTCCTTCAAGTGGCAGGTTGAGGGGCATGCAGGGCTGGGACCTCTACCACTTTCAGATTCTGTTGCACATAATTTTGTATAAGACAAACTTTAAGAGAAGCAGACTTTACAGGAAGTACTTGTGAACTCCCGCTATTTTTCTCCACAAACCTTGTGTTCATGTAAATCCCGCTGCCGCTGCAACGCCAAAGTCACTTGCTTCTCAGCCTTCTTCAACAGCTGCCCATCCTCCTGGAGTGCATGAGTGGTGCGCAATTCCCGGATCAGTTCCAGTCGCTTCTCCTTCCCTTCAAACATCTGTTTTTATAGTAAGGAGATCAGAGGAAATCAATGAATGGAACTAAAACCATACTGGATATCGTCTTCCACCAAACTCTTTCTTCCTCTTTATTTTTTAAAAAATGTATGTTTAGAGTTTCCATATATAAAGTAAGAAAATCCGAACATAAAGCAATTACATTGTAAACAATCAAGCAAACAAATTTGTCTGAAAGTAGAATGTACATTGATTTCACACTTTGGTGATAATTAACAACACAGAAGTTTAGGAGACCTCTGCATTAGCTACAGTTGCTAATACAGTGGGGAAAATGTGGCCCTCAAAGCTGTGTGTGAGACCTTTGGACAGTACGCACCCCCAGTTATAAAAAATCTCCCTGATTTATTTTGCACCCAAAGGCCTACCAGCAGCAATCAGGGGGCTGGAAGGCAAAACACCACCCAGGAACAGATAAGACCTGCCATGACATGGTTGGACACTATGGACACACACACAGAGAGAGAAATACCATGTTTTGGATAGCTCTGCCTCGAATTAATCTCTGTAGAGTAATCACAGCTAGTTCTCTCTCTTCATCCATCTGTGAAATAAAAGAATTTGTTATATTTAACTGATTTTTTAGTAGGTAGACACTTAGAATCATAGAATCATAGAACTGTAGAGTTGGAAGAGACCACAAGGGCCATCCAGTCCAACCTCCTGCCATGCAGGAAATCATGATCAAAGCATCCCTGACTTGGGGAAAGGCACCATTAAAACATCTGTATAAATACTGTCTAACTTTTCTAACAGTACAACTCACATTTAGCACCTTGACTTTAACACTTATACACCAGCCAAGCTAGTTTATGGTACAAGGCCACCTTGTTACAAAGCTATGTGTAAAGAAACTAAAAAACCATTTAAGGAATACACCTTCCGATCAGGCTCCATAATGGCAACATTTTTAAGCCAAATATTCCCAAAATGGAATACAACAATGTCACCAATAAAGCAACAATAATAAGATAAATAAAACGTAACAATATATAGACAAGACAATCAAATATCCGCTTCAGACAGCAATGGCAAACTGTGACCCACTACCCAGAAACAGTTTCTTTTTGTCTTGGCCTCCAGAGTAAAACAGTGTGAACTGTAACATCTTTGACTGGGTTGGGCAGTTTGCTTCCTTCTAGATACTGTTGGACAGGAACTCCCATCATCCACTACTATAATAAGATAAATAAAACGTAACAATATACAGAAAAGACAATCAAATATCCGCTTCAGACAGCAATGGCAAACTGTGACCCACTACCCAGAAACAGTTTCTTTCTGTCTTGGCCTCCAGAGTAAAACAGTGTGAACTGTAACATCTTTGACTGGGTTGGGCAGTTTGCTTCCTTCTAGATACTGTTGGACAGGAACTCCCATCATCCACTACTATGCTGGTTCAGGCAGATGGGAGATGCAGTCCAACAATTTTTGAAGGTGCATAAATTGTTCATTCTTTTTCATATGCAAGTCTCTTGTGTGAGTATTTACAGACACCAGGGATATCTTCACAAGGGGTGTAAACTACAGGGGATAGCGGGGCTCAAGCCCCCTCTAGGATTTCCTGCATGGAAGCAATTCCCCCTCCGGGATTTCCCAGAATTGGCAACACCCCCTCCAGGCAACCAGCTGTTACATGTTTGTGGGGGTGACCTAAATTACCTCCAGAGATCCCTTATAACTCAGTGTCTCTGAGTAAAAGAGATTAAGGCTACCTCTCCCACCACTGTAATTCCTAAATGGACAAGGACAGGTTGCTTACCTGTCACCATAGATCTTCAAGTGGTCTTCTGTGAATTCACACAGCTGGGTAAATCCTGCACCTGTGCAGAGCACCTCGGAACCTTCTGGAATAGTTATGTAGCTGATTTTTTGGCGGTAGCTCCACTCATCCCAACGGTCCCTCAGCAACTATTCTCGTCAGTTCTGTATAGGACACCGCAATTAGCAGCATCACTAGAGTTAAGCATAAAGCAGGACATTGAGGGGAGGATGGGTGAGCCTGTGTGATTTCACAGAAGACCACTAGAAGATCTATGGATACAGGTAAGCAACCTGTCCATTTTCTTTGTAGTCTCTGTGAATCTCGTGGTCTCTGTGAATCCAGCAGGGCAGACACAGCTGGGTAGACTAGCTAGCTTTATCCCCAGGAGGAGGGGATGTCATGCTAGGAGAGAAGAGGAAACAATTCTCAAGTAAACCAACAACCATTTATTGAACAGACAAACCTGAGTGTCAAAATGTAAAGCACTCACTGTATCATGGAGAGGAGAACAGCTCTCCCAAAAGAAGCATCACTTCGAGACCTGTTGTCCAGTCTGTAATGGGTCAATGGAGTGGACCAAGTCACGGCCTTACAGACATCCTAGTAGAATGGGCTCAAATTCAAGCAGGTAGCGGCTTGTGAGCCAGTTCGTATGCCAAGGTGATGGCCGAAACCACCCACTTGGACAGGCGCTGTGGTGAAATCGGCATGCCAAGTTTAGAGTCCACATGGGCTACAAACAGTCTAGGTGTCTTTCAAATCGAAGCAGTCCATTGTGTATAGATTTTGAGTGCTCATTTGATGTCCAAAGAATGGAGGGTGCTCTTTAATTCGTCCGATGGGTCCTGCATGAGGGCAGGAAGGACGATGGGCTGATTCAGGTGGAAGCTGGAGATGACCTTCGGCAGGAAGGAAATGTCCAGTTTGAGCACCAGCTTGTGTCTGTGGAACACTAGGTAGGGCGATTGGAATAAAATGCACAAAGTTTACCCGCCCGCCTGGCAAATGTGACAGCTACAAGTAATGCAGTCTTCCAAGACAGGAGATGACGATCAGCTGTAGTCATCGGTTCAAAGGGAGACTTGGCAAGTTGTGACAGAATGAGTTCCAAGCTCCAAGCTGGTGTAGGTACTGACATTGGAGGATGCAGATTCAAGATGAAGCAGTGGAACAGATCTGAGCTGTAGGCAGGTACTCCTCGAACTCAATCCAGCAGCCATCCCTGATGATCTGGAGCACCCAGCGGTCCAATGTTATGGAGGACCAGGCTGCATGGAATCGAGCTAGATGATCCCTGAAGAGTATCATCTGAGGAAAGAAAAAGGGGAAGAATTAGATGGCATCTAGAACTTGCGCTTCCCCTGGTCCCACAAGCGTTGCTTGGTAGGAGGTCAGTAGCAGAACAAGACTGCCTGATGCCTCACTGACAAGGTCGAGGAAGACTGAGATGGCAGACGGAAGTGGTGTGTAGAATGAGGGATGTAGCCTCTCCATTGTTGAGAAGCATACTGGGACCCTTGCCAACGCAATTGGCTTTGAGAGTGGTAGGAAGATGATGGCATACCATATTTTCTTGTGGTACTCCTTATCTTCTGTGTGAACTCTAATTTGTCATCAGTAGCTTGACTGAAGAGGCCAGAGTGATTGAAGGGCATGTCTTCAATCATAGCCACTGCTTGTAGAGGCAGTCCCGATGACCTCAGCCAGGCGTGGCATCGGAGAGAGATGGATCCAGCTACTGACTTGGCAGCGCAATCAGCTACATGCCTGGCTGAGTTCATTTGCTAGCCCGCCAAGAGCTGCGCCTCTGACTGTATCGCATGGGCGATCCTGCGTTGATCTTCAGGGAGTCCTGGAGAAAAAGCGTCATCCGCTCCCAAAGCACCCGCTAATACGCTCCCATGCAGGCCGAGTAGTTCGAGATCTGAAAGCTCAAGGCTGCAGAAGAGTAAAGCTTCTTGCCTATGATGTTGAGCTTTCAGCCCTCAGGGTCAGCTCGTGTTGCTTGCAGAGGGGCTGGCGGCACTTCTGGGAAGCCTCCACCACAACAGAATTGGGCTTCGGACGTTCTCTCAGCCAGGCGATGACATCACCTGCAACCCGATAGAGGTGATCTATCCACTTCAACACTGATGGTAAAGAAGATGGATTCTCTCAGGTGTCAGTTTTAGCAGGGACGGAAGCACCAGGATGTTCAGGATGGGAGGTGCCTTGGATTTGATCCGATGGTAAATGGGATCAATGGGATCAGACTCTTTCTCCAGTACCTTAAGGTCTAGTGCATGGACCATCTGGACCATTTGCTCTGAGAAGGCTCGGACATCATGCGTCAGAGAAGAGGCGTCATCATCTAGAAGATCAGGTGGAGTAGGCACCCAAGGCAGGTAAGTAGAGGAAGACTTGAAGGATGAAGAGGTTGAAGAAGTGGACGGCGAAGGGCTATAAGGCCATCAGCCCAAAGAAGAGGTCTGGAGTGGCGGTGTTGGTGGAAGGGGATAGGCCTGTAGTTGAATTCTTCTGAGAGGCCTGTAGGTTCAACTCCCATGAACTCGATCGACAGCGTAGGGGTCAGCTCCCCTTCCTGCGCTGGATCATGGGCTGGGGTTGGAGCACATCAGATGCCACCGAAGTGGACGAAGTGCATTCAACGGGACGAGAAGAGTGTTAGTCCTTCTTCTTCTTCAATGATATGTTTGTCATCTTAGAGGAGGCAGAAGAGTCCTGTTCGTAGCTGGAGCCTGAAGGCCTCGTCAGCTGCTTGCCGTGTTCCATCGACTTTGACTCCTCCTGGGTTCGAGACTTCGATGGCCTTGAAGAGTCATGGTCCTGTGATGATCACGAGGATGGAGGACGGAGCCGGCTCTTGGGCTTGTTTTGAAGCAGAGTGTCTGGCAGTCTTGGTGTCTGAAGCAGATCTGTCCAACTGGTGTCTCAATGGGCTCACGGACTCCACCCTGTGCTGCTTCACAGGGCTCATGGATCCAGAGTGGCACCATCCAAGGGCCGGAGATTGGCGGAAAGGAGCAGAAGTCTCTGCAGTCAGAGTTGAAGTCCCCGCCTGGGGTACCAAGGCCTTTTCATACAAAAAAGACTTCAGACAGGACATTTGATGCTTATGGGCCTGAAGGGTGAAGGCTGTGCAGTGGGAACAGGTCTCAACGTTGTGCCCCTCACCCAAGCAAATAAGGCAGCAGAAGTGGCCGTTCGAGGCAGGCAGTTTTGCCTGACAAACAGAGCACCTTTTAAAAGCCGCAGATTTCGAAGCCACTTTTAAGGAATAATAGTGTTGTCATACAGACCAGGTCAAAGCCAGAGACGTCAAACGAAGCCAAGGACTGGAGCGAGAGAGTAGTTGAAACAGTCCAAGGTTGTGAGGGAAATACAAAAGCCAAACCATACAAAAGGGAGTAGTCAAGCAGTCCAAGGTCGAAGGCAGGAGAAATATCAATCGTTAGTCAAATAATCTGAGTTAAAGCCAAAAGAGAAACCGAAAGCAAGTCGAGCATGAGCGAAGGTTCCTATTGTGTTGCTAATGCGGTGGACGAAAAGGAACTGAGGAGAATAAGTGGGACGGTCGCTGAGGGACTGTTGGAAAGGCTGGACCTACCTCCAAAAATCAGTTACATACTTATTCTAGAAGGTTTCGAGGTGCTCGGCGCAGGATTTTACCTAGCTGTGTGGATTCACAGAGACCATAAAGAAGATCCTTTTGTCCTACAAGGACTGAGGGGGTAGAAGGGAATGAATCTGGGAAAGTCTGAATCTCCTGACACAAAAGGAGAGTGGCTTTTGTCTTGTAAACAGAGATCTGCTGGGCAACTGAAGAGGAAGAGTTTGTTTACTTGATTATACATAGATAAGAGGGGAGAGGCAAGACTTTCTGGGGAAAATCTTTATGAAGAAACTGTGGAGGGAAAGAATTGCCTGGAGGGTGGAAAAACAGAACTCTACCCACCACTGAGGCCTGGGCTCCAAGAAGACCCTCCCCTGTGGCAGAAGCAGCCATTTTAGTGCTAGCAGAAAAATTTGGAGAGAATTTTTTTTCCTGGTGCCTCTGAAACACCACTGCTCTGGGTAAATAAAGAAGCAGGAGAGTGAAGCCTGGGTTGGCTGGGCAGCTGAGGTAGTAGTAATTCTAATATACTTGCAAAAAGGGGGGAATTCTGTTCCCACAGGCCCTGTTTTAAGGAAACAAACATTTCCATGGCATCTCCATTTTATATTTAGCCATGTAGGAGGTGTGTGTGTGTGTGTCTACTGAGTTGAGTGGGGGCGGGGAGTAGATTTTCATACACAAAAGGAATATTTATATATTCATTCATTCATTCTGAATGAAATTATTATCTATTTGTTTATTTGTATCCTGCCTTTTGCCCAATACTGGGCCTCAAGGCGGCCTTAAAAAATTTAAAACATACATTTTAAAACCTGGGAAAAGAATATATATATATATATATATACATATATATATATATATATATATATATATATATATATATATATATTAACTTACAATAATATATATATATTAAAATCACAGAATCATAGAGTTGGAAGAGACCACAAGAGCCTTCTAGTCCAACCCCTTTCTATGCAAGAATACACAATCAAAGCACCCCCAACAGATGGCCATCCAGCCTCAGTTTAAAAATCTCCAAAGAAGGAGACTCCATCACACTCCGAGGCAGTGCAATCCACTGTCAAACAGCTCTTACTGTCAGGAAGTTCCTTCCTCCTAATGTTTAGGTGGAATCACTTTTCCTGTAGATTGATTCCATTGTTCTGCATCCTAGTCTCTGGAGCAGCAGAAAACAAGCTTGCTCCATCCTCAGTATGACATCCTTTCAAATATTTCATAGAATCATAGAATTGTAGAGTTGGAAGAGACCACAAGGGCCATCCAGTCCAATCCCCTGCCACGCAGGAAATCGCGATCAAAGAATCCCTGACAGATGGCCATCCAGCCTCTGTTTAAAGACCTCCAAGGAAGGAGACCCCACCATGCTCCGAGGGAGTGTGTTCCACTGCCGAACAGCTCTTACTGTCAGAAAGTTCCTCCTCATGTTGAGGTGGAATCTCTGTTCCTGGAGCTTGCATCCATTGCTCCATGTTCCAGTCTCTGGAGCAGCAGAAAACAAGCTTGCTCCATCCTCAATGTGACACCCCTTCAAATACTTAAACAGGGCTATCATATTGCCCCATAACCGTCTTTTTCCCAGGCTAAACATACCCAGCTCCCTAAGTCTTTCCTCATAAGGCATGGTTTCCAGACTTTTCACCATTTTAGTCGCCCTCCTCTGGACACGCTCCAATTTGTCAATATCCTTTTTGAATTGTGGTGCCCAGAACTGGACACAGCATTCTAGGTGAGGCCTGACCAAGGCAGAATAGAGTGGCACTGTCACATCTCTTGATCTAGACACTATACTTCTATTGATGCAGTCCAAAATCGCATTGGCCTTTTTAGCTGCTGCATCACACTGCTGACTCATGTTCAACTTGTGGTCTGCTAGGACTCCTAGATCCCTTTGCACGTAGTCTCGTTCAGCAAGGTCTCTCCCTGCATTTCATTTTTCTGCCCTAAGTGCAGTACCTTACATTCTCCGTATTGAATTTGATTTTGTTAGCTTTGGCCAAGCTCTCCAGTCTATCTAGGTCATTTTGAATTTTGATCCTGTGCTTCTACTACCACGCACTTCTTCCGAGGATTGGCATAGGCCAATTTGTGTGCTAAACCTTTCAAGGTTTCATGCACATTCTCTGAGGCCTGGCTCTGTTGCTGTCCTTCCCATTCCTTATCATCACTGATAAGGGAGAGAGCTTCAAACCAATTCTGTAGTGCCAAACTCATAGAATGGCCCCTGCTCCTTCTACTTCTACCAGTCACGTTCTTCCAACCATCAACCTCCTGTGTATCAGAATTAAACTCCCCCAGAGAGACATTCCCTGTGTGTTCCTCTACCAGGACCTTCTGCTCTGCTCTGTCTAAGAAAACCTCCCGCTTCCTAATATAATAATAATATAATAAAATTTTATTTATATCCCGCCCCTCTGCAACGCAATCGGGGCGGCTTACAATATAAAAACCCCATAGTCACAATACCCTAGCCCACCCACCCCTTAAAATAATATTAAATTACAAAGGATTAAAAACATGCATTAATTAATATATATATAAATTAGAAGAAAAAAAATTTATAATATGCTATAGAGGGGCTAATTGATCCTCAAGTTGCTGGACCGTCTCTTCCAACAATGCAACCAACTTACACTTGCTGGAAGTATAGCTCTGCACATCCACAGTCAAGAAGACAAAAATTCCACAGCTGTCACAGGTGACTACAGCAGTTCCCTCACTATCCATACTGAGGAATCAGTAGTATACACTGAAACAAAACTCAGGGCTTCCCCCTCAAACACCCACACTAAACACCCACACCAAACACCCCTGTTGGCCTCACTCCTGTACACCTTGCTCCAAGGACTGGGGCTGCAGCAATATAGAAAGCTAGTGGCTGCTAGGTTCTCCCTCTTTCTCTGTCTCTGACTCACTTCCTCTCAACAGAAGTCCTGCCGCCCTGAGACCAGGTGCTCAGATCAAGGATCTAGAGATACTCACACTCAGTTCTCACAACCAACAGGTCACCACCACACAATGGACCACTAACGAGCCCCCCAAGCAAGCCTCCTCTTAACCTCAGACAAGCAAACAAATGCTAATGAATACTCAAACACTCTTCTCTTAGCAGCTCACCAAACAAATGCTCATGATTCCCCCCAGGCAAGCCTACCCTCAAGCTCACACAATCTAGACCCCACACACACCAGCGTTAGCCCAAAAAACCCCTCTCTGGGGCTGAAGAAGTATAATTCAACAGCCACAAGCTCACCTTATGCTGTCTCTTCCACCACGCCCACACCAAACACCCCTGTTGACCTCGCTCCTGTTCACCGCGCTCCTGTATGTCTCACTCCAAGGACTGGGGCTGCAGCAATATAGAAAGCTAGTGGCTGCTAGGTCCTTCCTCTGTCTCTGTCTCTGACCCATTTAATATTAAAACATTAAACATTTGAAATCCACAACAATTTTACAAGTCCTCAAAAACATAGATGTAGGCTCAGATTATTCACCAAAGCCCTGCTGGAACAGAGAGGGTTTTGCCTGCTTCCAAAAGCACATTAAGGAGGGAGCCAGTCTAGTTTCCCCAGGAGGAGAGTCCCAGAGCACTGGAGCAGCCACTGAGAAGATCCTCTCCCATGTTCCCAGCAGGGGCGCCTGTGAAGATGGTGGGACTGAAAGAAAGGCTTCCCCAGAAGATCTCAAAGCACAGGCAGGCTCATAAGGGAGAATATGGTCTTTCAAATAACCTGGACCTGAGCCATATAGGGCTTTATAGGTCATAACCAGCACTTTGAACTGTGCCTAGAAACAGACTGAAAGCCAGTGGAGCTGTTTTAACAGGGAAGTTGTAGGTTCCCTCTGACCAGCCCTGGTCAGCAAGCTGGCTGCAGCTCTTTGAACCAGGTGGAGTATATAACATATTTTCTATCCTCCTGTAGAGTCAAGTTGACTTACTGGTCACAATCACAATTAAGGAGAGATTTCTTGTGAAAAAGAAGAAAATATGTGCTGTGGCTGCCACTGGTGAAAGTTCCACTGGCAGCTCCTCTGGACTTAATACAGAAGATAAATTCCAGGACCAGGCTGAGGAAGTATTACCTTCTGAAGACATGCCCTCAGATATTAGTGTTCCTGGTGTGAAAAGAAAGCCAGCAGGATGCCAGTACAAGGACACTTGGAAGAGAACCTTTGACTGGCTCTCTTATGAAATGGGCAAAGTATATTGCAACATCTGTCACACAGCAAATGAAATGAGTGCTCCTCCCCAAAACCTGAAGAGACAGGGATGCATATGAACCTTTTGTTAAGAAAGGCTTCTTAAACTGGAAGAAAGCTCTAGAAAGACTGCATAGCCAGCAGCACTCAAATTTTCACCATGAAGCTGTTCAGGTTATGGCTGCTGTTGAAGGTAGTGCACATGTTAATGTCACTTGCTCAAAAGGAAAACAGAAGCAAATGCAAGAAGCTAGAAAATGTTATCCTCTGTAAGATCTCTTGCCTGTCAAGGTCTTGCAGTTCGTGGCCACATTGAGGAAGGATCAAACCTTGGTCAACTCTTGTTGCTTCGTGCTGATGATGCTCCCCAGCTGTGATCATGGCTGGATTGTACAAATTACAAATGGATTTCACCAGCTATTGTGAATGAGTTTTAAGATCATGGCTCACAATGTTCTACATACATTAATGAAAGAGAATGAAGCAGCTGTTTACTACCGTACACTATAACTGTGGATGAGACTACAGATATCACCTCAAAGGAGCAGGTTTCATTTTCCTTTCACATTGCCACAAAGGAAATGTCTGTGCAGGAAGTCTTTTTTTGGTTTTTACGAGACTGATGCTATAACTTCTAAAAGCCTTTTTGCTATTATTTTGAAATATATAATCTGGTGCTACCTCTTGATAGGTGTTGTGGCCAATGCTATGATGGAGCATCAAATGTAGCTGGAAGCATTAGTGGGCTGCAGGTTCTTGTGAAGGAAGATGAATCAAGAGCACTCTATGTGCACTGTGTGGCCCAGCCTGTGAATTTAGTGGTGCAGGGTGTATCAGGAAATGTTGCCATGTGTAGAAATTTTTTGAATGAATTAGCTGACTTTATTACTTTTGTCAGAAGTTCACCCAAACGTCTTGCCTGGTTTAAAAAAATGCAAGGGAAAGAGGAAAACATACATATGAAACAATTTTGCCCCGCAAGATGGATTGTTAGTGCAGCTTCCTTACAGTCAGTTGCTCTTAATTTCTTTGAGGATGTGGCATCTGAGGAAAGGGAAGATGTTGGGGCAAAAGCAGATGGATATGCACAAAGCTTTCAGAGATTTGCTTCTTTCTTCATGCTTGCATTTGGGCGTTTAGAGACACTAAATACAGCACTTCAAACAAGTAACATACACTTCTTTTGGTGTTTGCCAAGGAGAATATAAAGCAGCTGAATAACAACTTTGAAGAGTTCTGGACAAAGAACCGAATGACAGCAAAAGACTTAGCTTTAGGAAGCCCTACCCTCTCTAGGCACAGATAGCCTCCACAATATGTTGATCTTGGATGTGGGCCTCACCAGTTTGAGACTCTTGACAGATTCTACAGGAAAATATTTTATGATAATGCCAGCAGCAGTTTACACAATCGTTTTTCCTCAGATGTGTGCAAACATATGAGCAAAGCTGAAAAGTTTGTTATTGGAGAGATTGATAGCACATACATTGCAGGCTTTTATACAACTGATATAAGATTCTTCTACATTACAGCTTCATTGTGATATGCTCTTGGATATTGCAAAGGAGAGGAAAGTTAAAGTTTCAGCTCTTCAGGATGTGGTTGATCTTCTAAGTGGGACATGCAGTAGTATCTGTGGTACTACAACCAGAATTGACAAAGCTGATCAAAATCACCCTTACAATGCCAGTTTCATCATGTTCATCAGAAAGATCATTCTCATGCCTTTGTAGAATATAGACCTTTCTGCAGTCAAGCATGGGGCAAGCCAGGCTCAATCACATGGCTGCTCTACATGGACATAAAGAGATCAGTTTGGAGATGGATCTGAACATCATAGCTAATGAGTTCATCCACGCAGCACCAATCAGAAGAAATACATTTAGTGTGGAAGAATCTTGGAAGTACATATCCTAAATGTATTTCTTCTTTGTGCTTTGTTTAGTTATCTACCCTTCGATACTCTCTCTCCGGTTAGTTAAAATAAATTTATTTAAATCCATAAGCAGAGGTTGTTGTTGTTGTTATCATGGCGCTTTACAAGAAAAAGAACAACAAAACAGTTTGATTTTTATCTTGGAGTTCAACTTGGATGGTATATTGCATGGGCTAGTGTATAAACTATCCTAATATTATAATTAAAATGTATTTTTATTGAGTACTTGTTATTTTAAAGTGGCTTTGAACACTCTAGGATCTATTGATGGACAGTTTCTAGAAACAGAAAGATATACTGTACATAAATAAATATAAACAAATAAGCATAGCCTGCTTGCCCAGGTTTAGCCCCATGACCCCCTCTGCGAAATTGAGACATCTGTGCCCCAGGTCTTCACAGGGCAGAGTCACTACTGTTTCCAATAGTCTTGATGCAAGTAGAGTGTTTTCATGAGGAGGATACTATATTGATTCTCCAGTCTGTGTCTATAGCCCAAGACAAATATCTTTGGAACAAGCTTAGGGAAAGGCACAGACGTCCAAAAAGAACCTTATGTGGCAGAGAGAAAAGACCTGGAAATGAAATAGAGGTCACACACACCCCTATATCCGCAGAGGATACATTCCTGGACGTACCATTTATAAGTGAAAGGACAGGTTGCTTACCTGTAACTGTAGTTCTTCGAGTGGTCATCTGTGAATTCACACAAATGGGTAAGTCCTGCACCTGTGCAGAGCACTTCAGAACCTTCTAGAAACCCTTACATAAGCTTTTTGGTGGTAGTTGCACTCACCATCCTCATGGATGGAACCCTGCCCAAACGCCTCAGTTCCATAAATGCTGCCATAGCAGCATTCACAGAAATCAGGCAGGGCACAAGAGGGGAGGAGCGGCGGGTTTGTGTGAATTCACAGATGACCACTTGAAGAACTATAGTTACAAGTAAGCAACCTGTCCTTCTTCTTCATGGTCTCTGTGAATCCACACAATTGGGAGACTAGCAAGCTACCACAAGGAAGCAGGGGTGCACTGTCTTCAAAGAAGGAGAGGCAAATGGCCATGTAAAAAGGACACCGCAGACAAGACTGGTGATAAACCACAAGGTATGTATTAAGAGGGATAACTGTAATAAAAGGAATAGCTGAAAACATCAGAAAAAACCCCAACAACCAAGGAGGCATGCAGGCCTCATAAGCAGGTAAGGGAATCAAAATACCAGAAACATGACACAGCAAGCTTGAACTATCTTCAGCGACTGAGGAGAACAACACAGCTCTAGCAAAGGATGTATGAGCTTGTGCAGCATTGTCCACTTTGTAGTGAGTGACAAATGCCAATGGGGGTGGTGAGGCTGGTACAGATGGTCAAGGATCCAGTACCGGAGGAAGCGGCCAGTAGCTTGGAACATCCTGTGGGAAGGACACAGATACAGAAGAAGCCTCCCTCAGTACCTAAACAATGTCCAAGTCTGGGGAGTCTCGAAGCTCACCCTCAGAAGCCAGCTCGGAATGATAGACGTTAATTGCAGGTTCCAGGGAAATGTCTAGCCGTATTGAAGACTCGAGCGGGACTATGGCAGGTTGTTTTTCCAGAGACAACATGGACTCAAGGAGTGGGACCGCAGCTTGTTCCACCGGAACTAGAGAAACAGCCTGGAGGCAAGGAGAGTGCTCCCTGGCATGCTTCTTCTTCTTCTCCCGCTCCTTTCTACCCTCCACTGGCAATGGTATTGAGGGCCAAGATGAGACTGAAGTTGCCCATGCCAAAGTGATCAGTACTGATGGGACCAGGATTGATGCAGGTACCGATGGCTTCGGTACCAAGGATGCCTGTCCTGAAGACAATGGAGCTGTAGGACCTGAACCCGAAGGTACTGGGGGTGTGGTACAGGTGGTGGTATGGTGTCACTTACCATCTGGATGAGGCTTTGTCCTCAAAGTCTTCGAGGAACTAGCCTTCGCCATCGAAGGGGCTGACCAAGTAGAATGGGGGCTAGTGGACAGGACCTGCTCAGATAGAAGGGCCTTAAGCTGAGCCTCCCAATTTCTGTGGGCCTGATGAGTAAAAGCCTTGCAGAGCTTGCATTTCTGGATGTTGTGTTCCTCCCCAAGACAAAGGAGGCACTTTGAGTGCCCGTCAGCTTTGGGCATCTTGGCCCTACAAACCAAACACTCCTTGAAAAAACCCGACCATGCCATGAGGGAAAAGTAGGCCTCAAGATGACCTCAGCCAAGGCGAAAACCAAGGACAACCAAGCTGAAGGAAAATCCAAAGAAGTCGAAATCTAGTCCAAATAAGAAGAACAAGTAAGGGCTCAGAACGTTCCTAATACTGCTGAGAGTGGCGGAAAAAAGGAACTGAGGCATTTGGGTGGGCAGCTCCTTTATATAGGTCATGAGGATGTTGGGCGGAGCTAGCGCCAAAAAGCTTATGCACAGGTTTCTAGAAAGTTCCAAAGTGCTCTGTGCAGGTGCAGGAATTACCCAATTGTGTGGATTCACAGAGACCACGAAGAAGAACTTTGGCTAATAGCAAATTCCATTAAAATAAAGGACTTCTAGTACAAACGTATAGAGTTGCATTGGAAGACCTAGAGATTCCTAACAAGGACACCCCTCTAAGCATTTTTCAGTGCTATGGTATGTGTCCCTATTTTTTTCAGCCATGGATCTGAAACTGTGGATATTGGTTCCTCGGATACAGGAGGCAACCTGTAATACATTTTTCTTGGTGCATAGAACAGAATTTGTGATCGCAGCAATACTCATTCAGGTATTCCAGTTCTAAAAATCTATAGTCTGTATAAAGCAATAGATACACAATATTTTCAGCTTATTTTATAGGAAGTAGTCTCTACCAGATCATTAGGCTAAAAATGAATATAAAGCTATTCATTTGTATAGAAGGAAAAGTGCACTACAGTCATCCCTTCACATTCGCGGGGGTTAGGGGCAGACAACCCCCGCGAATGTGAAAAAACCACGAATAAGAAATGAGCCTGTGGGCCAGCGGTCTTCTACCCCAGTCCCTTCCCAATGCAGCGACAAGCTTCCTCAGAAGCCCTTAGCTGCCTTGGGAAGGGAGTGGGGTGCAGAGCGAGCGCACCAGCTCCTTCCCACCCCTCCTTTCCAAAGCAGCGAAGGGCTTTCTCTGAAGCCCTTAGCTGCCTTGGGAAGGGAGTGGGGCGCAGAGTGAGCGCGCCAGCTGCTTCCCACCCCTCCTTCCCAAAGCAGCGAAGGGCTTTCTCTGAAGCCGTTCACTGCCTTGGGAAGGGAGTGGGGCGCAGAGCAAGCGTGCCATCTCCTTCCCACCCCTCCTTTCCAAAGCAGCGAAGGGCTTTCTCTGAAGCCCTTAGCTGCCTTGGGAAGGGAGTGGGTCGCAGAGCGAGCACGCTAGCTGCTTCCCACCCCTCCTTCCCAAAGCAGCGAAGGGCTTTCTCTGAAGCCCTTAGCTGCCTTGGGAAGGGAGTGGGGTGCAGAGCCAGCGCACCAGCTGCTTCCCACCCCTCCTTCCCAAAGCAGCGAAGGGCTTTCTCTGAAGCCCTTTGCTGCCTTGGGAAGGGAGGGGGTGTTGAGCAGCAGGGGGGGAGGCAACCTTCCGCGAATAATCAAAACCGCGAATGTGAAAGTCGCGAATGTGGAGGGGCAACTGTAATTGCAGACCGTTTTAAAGAATTAAATTAAATTGTACATTTAAGTTTAAATGTTTTTAACTTCTGCAAAGTCTGCAACAGAAGGCACAGCTAAGCCCTCTTTCAATGAAGACACAATCGATGGCATAAAAGAACATAGTATGCCTACATACTATGTACAAGGCAAGGTTATTTAGACCCAAAGTCAGTTCTGTCTTTCTAACTACAAGCTAGGTAATTTAACAAGCAACTGTAAGCGTATGGCAAGAATGGAGAAAGGCACTCAGAAACACCTCAGAGCCACAGCCTCCAGAAGCACGGTTCCAGTAGTTTACTTCCTGTGCTCCCAGCTCTCTGGGTTCTCAGGAAGCCAGGCAGACCAGGCCTTTGGAATAAAAATCCCCTCAAGAGAATTAGTGGCTTCTCTTCATGGATACTATCAGTTGACTCTCCAAATGAAAAGAACACTCAAACTCTTGGAACCAAGCTGATATATCAGTCTGAGCAACTTCTCTTGAGTATAAAGACTGCCTACTCTCTTGCTTCTGGCTTCTCCAGCCCTCTACTGATACTTTGAAATGTGACCACACTTATTTTATTTATTTATTTATTTATTTATACCCCGCTCTTCAGCCACAAGGCTATCAGAGCTGCTTACAAATTGTTTTAAGCAATAGCTATTTACACATCTACACTGCATTAAACAGTTTCCAATGTGTGTTAGCTAATTGCCCCCCCACAAGCTGGGTACTCAATTTACCAACCTACGAAAGGATGGAAGGCTGAGTGAACCTTGGAGCCGGCTGGAATTGAACTTGCGACATGGTGGCTTGCAGTACTGGCATTTAACCACTGCGCCACCAGGGCTCCCTGGTTGTTTGGGCATTGTCTGGTTGATTTGGATCTCCAGCCTAACTATGACTGGGTCTATTGCCCTTCTGATCCTCATTCACCAGCAGTCAAACTGGACAAACAGCTATAGCCCATTTTGGAAGTAGGCCACAGCTTGAAAAACAGTCAGAAATGTTGTACCTACCAGTGAAGGCACTTCTAGTGTTGGAGTGGCAGGACGACCAAAGGACTTGGATATCTTCTGAAGGAAACAAAGTGGCTTGGGTGGCTCCTTGATTTGATTCTTCCTGTCTTGCAGGATCTGGAAAGGAAATTAGCAATAGTTAAGTGAGATCTCATTACTATTTCCTATTCTTGCTCCCTACTCAAATCTTCTACAACAAATTTTGCTGCAGATGTGGAAAAACTTTAAAATTTGATGTGTAGGAGAACAAGAGAATAATTTTTATTCATTTGGATATTCTTTTGAAGTTGAAATTGACATTGAAATGCCCCAAGCAGCAGAATACCTTGTAAACCTGTGCCAGTTCCATCTCAAGTCTAGCAGACCGTTTAGTAAATCCATCCTTAGTGGTGGTGCTCCTGGGTTTTGGAGCTTCAGTTCGAGGCTGGGTAACAGCGTCAGGGAAAGATGCCTCCAGTTCAACTAATCCTAAGAAAGGCAGAATGGAAGCAATGTGGGTAGAGGACAGCAGAGAGATTTTAAGAGAATTAAGCGTCTTGATTCACTTAGGACTTGCCAGGGAGAGGAAGTCCAACAGAGCTCCTTCAACTATAACAGGATTTCCACAGATTTCATGGGAGCGGACATATAAAGGTGATCTATGTAAAACTGAGGATAATTCTCTGCATGTCTCATGCATCCTGGATAGCAAAAGTGCTGTACAGCATGACTTACCTTCATAGGTGTTAAGAAATGGGTTCTTCACTATGTAACGGTCTGCATGATTGTCTGGAAAGTAACCAATTCTTGATAGAGGAGCGTAAGGCTGTGATTCATATTCTGTGTAGTCCTTGATGACATTCCTTCTCTCCAATTTTCTTTCCACATTTTTTGCTTTAGCTATTAGTCTTCTGATTGCTAGAATTGAATTTTAGATAAGGTGTATTTAATTTCTAAATGAAAATTTACACCAAGCTTTCAGGCCTCTTTGATAGGCCAGAGTTTTAAATGACTGGTTCCCCATTCAGTGTAACCTAAAGATGCCTTTGTTCTGCACAGAAGAGTTGTTCCTTGGTCAAAAAAGTGACCATAGTTTGGGAAACCAGACACAGATCTATGATATTACCTTTTATATGTTCATGTTGAATCCTTTTCACTTTCTGTTCTTTTTCTCGCATGAGCTTAAACCACTGAGTATCTAAGCGACTGACATTTAGCTCATTGCGGTTCTCTTCCCGATTTCTCAGTAGGGCCTTTAGAAGTTTGAGCCTAACTTCTTGCAATCTTCAAGAAAAGAAAAGCAAACACATAGAGAATGTTGAGCAGATCCCCAAAACCACTGTCATCCCATGATAATACTGGAAATATCAAGAAATGAAAAATAACAGTCATGAAGATCAAACTGTCTATGTTTCCTCACTGACTTTAACATTATTCATTATACAGTCGTCCCTCCACATTTGCGGGGGTTAGGGTCTTGAGACCCCCGCGAATGTGGAAAAAACGTGAATAAAAAATGCTGCTCCCGCGACTCCACCCCCCAGCAGGAGGGAGGCGCAGAAGGGTATCTGGCCAGCCTGGTCGGCCTCTCCGCAGCCTTCCTGAGGGGACTCCGGGCCTTAGAAGCCCCATAGCCCCCTTAGGAAGGCTGGGGAAGGCAGCGGGCGGGTGGGCGGGAAGCTGCCCTGCCTTTCTGCGGCCTTCCTGAGCGGACTCTGGGGCTTTGAAGCCCCGGAGCCCCCTTAGGAAGGCCGAGGAGGGCAGCAAGCGGATGGGCAAGAGGCTGCCCTGCCTCCCCGCGGCCTTCCTGAGCAGACTCCGGGGCTTTGAAGCTCTGGAGCCCGCTTAGGAAGGCCAGGGAAGGCAGCGGGTGGGCGGGCGTGAAGCTGCCCTGTTTCTCCACAGCCTTCCTGAGTGGACTCTGGGGCTTTGAAGCCCTGGAGCCCCCTTAGGAAGGCCGGGGAGGGCAGCAGGCGGGTGGACGGGAGGCTGCCCTGCCTCCCCGCGGCCTTCCTGAGTGGACTCTGGGGCTCTGAAGCCCCAGAGCCTGCTTAGGAAGGCCGGGAAAGGCAGCGGGCGGGAGGTTGCCCTGCTTCTCCCCAGCCTTCCTGAGCGGACTCCGGCGCGGAGGCTGCCCTTCCTCTCCCCAGCCTTCCTGTGCTGACTCCAGGGCTTTGAAGCCCCGGACCCCACTTAAGAAGGCCAGGTAAGGCAGCGGGCAGGTGGGCGGGAGGCTGCCCTGCTTCTCCCCGGCCTTCCTGAACGGACACCAGGGCTTTGAAGCCCCAGAGCCCGCTTAGGAAGGCCTGGGAAGGCAGTGGGTGGGTGGGAGGCTGCCCTGCCTCTCCCCAGCCTTCCTGAGTGGACTCTGGGGCTTTGAAGTCCTGGAGCCCCCTTAGGAAGGCCGGGGAAGGCAGCGGACGGATGGGTGGGCAGCTGCCCTGCTTCTCCCCGGCCTTCCTGAGCGGACTCTGGGGCTTTGAAGCCCTGGAGCCCCCTTAGGAAGGCCAGAAAAGGCAGCGGACAGGCGGGTGGGCAGCTGCCCTGCCTCTCCATGGCCTTCCTGAGCGGACTCTGGGGCTTTAAAGCCTCGGAGCCCCCTCAGGAAGGCTGGAGAAGGCAGCGGGTGGGAGTGAGGGAAGATGCCCAGCCTCTCCCCGGTCTTTCTGAGGGGACTCCGGGGCTTTGAAGCCCCGGAGCCCCCTCTGGAAGGCCTGGGTAGGCTAAGGCAGGAGGTTGCCCCGCCTCTCGCCAGACTTCCCGAAGGGGCTTGGGTCTAAACCACGAATAATCAAAACCGCGAGTGTGAAAGCCGCGAATGTGGTGGGGCAACTGTATATAGTTTATACCATTCTTCAATAGCAATCCCCATGTTTTATTTTTTAAAAAAGCTTACTCCTAAGGAAGTATAAGATACTTATAGTTAACAGAGGATTAACTTTCTTCTAAAATATCTGTTAACAGAAATGGTTCATTACTTTGAAAGTAATTTCAAATTAGATTGTTCCTTCTTACACAATAAGGAGATTGGAATACAGCTTTTAAAATACACATGCATATATTTCCAAAGGGGAAAAAAACCCTGAGCACATACTCTTCTATTTCTACCTCCCGAAAGGCCCATTCTTTTCTCTCCATTTCTTCCATCATCCGCCTCCTTTTTGCAATGTGTGCTGCATCATTCAGAGGTGGAAGGGATGCCTCCCAGGCACGTTTCTCTCGGGCACGTTCAATCACCTCCACTTCTGCTTGGGTTGCTGGAAGACCACGACCTTCAAAGAAGAGGAAAGTATTGAGACAGGCAACCTTATTTTTAAGAATATTAAATTACAAAATGTGGAAACCTACCAAGGCTGAAGGGCTATCTCTTGAAACAACTTCTGAAGTGACTGAAAATGTTTTATTTTTACAATGTGACTAAAAACAGTAATTGTGGTGACTCTCATTAGAGTAACTATGGGAAGACCAAGATTCCTCTTTCTGTAAGCGACCAATAAAAGATGTGGGCTGATTGGCCATTGTTTGTGTGTACTAATGAACTTCCTCAGCCTGAGCTATACAAGTGGTTGAGGTGACTGAAGATGCAAGTATTGAAACTAAAATTAATGCAGTTTCTTCCACTTTGCTACAATATGTTGCATTGGTCCAAGTTAGGTATGTTGATGCTTATGGCTTAAGTGGTAGAAGGGAGAGGGTGATGAAGTCAGCACATCTCCCTCCAATATCCATCAGCCTGCAGTCTACAGAAAACCAGGTCCAGGGTGCCTTCCAGACCTACAGCAACCACTGGCAGCTGGCCTTTCCTCCCATGTGCTGTGTGGCAAACGGCAATGACAAGTGACTGATGATGATAACACTGCTGGAAAATGGCTCAGCTGTGCGTCTGGCTAACCCAACTGGCTTTTTCAAAAGTTTCTCATATCCCTTGGTTGGGTGGAGGCATGGCACAGGGGGTTTTATTTATTTATTTAAGTATTTATACCCCGCTCTTCAGCCACAAAGGCTCTCAGAGTGGCTTACAAATTGTTAAGCGATATCACTTACATATCTACACCGCTTTATAGTGCGCTAGGCACTCTCTAAATGGCTTCCAATGTGTGTTAGCTAATTGCCCCCACAAGCTGGGTACTCATTTTACTGACCTATAAAAGGATGGAAGGCTCAGTGAACCTTGTTGACATTCTCACAAATTTTTGCCTTGTTCATGTTGCTGCTGCACCTGGGAGGGGAAGGAGGGTGTAGATTAAGAAGCAATAGCTCCTTAGGCTGCCTCTTTGTCCTTTCAGAGAGAGAGAAAGAGCACCTAGAGTTGAACATGTCTGTCCATGCAGCTAGAAGATTGAGCGCGATCCAGTCAGCCAACAGTGGCGGAAGCTCATTAACATCAATGACGAGGAGGGAGGGATGCAGAGGCACACCCCACACTCACTGGATCTGCCTCCATGGCACCTGAAGTCTCATCTGTCACCAGAATTGTGTGGTCTGACTCAGGAGCTGGGTCCCCCTCATGCTGGGCCTCTGCCATTGCAGGGCTTATGACAGTGACCCCAGCACCTCCAGAGAGGTCTGAAAGGTCCCGAACCTCTCTTCAGCTGGAGACAGGCAGTCGGCTTCCTAGCCCCAACCCTTCATCAGAAGAGAGGTTGGAGCTATGGATGCTGGCAGATTCATCCTGGCTGGCCATTCTCCAAAAGGTGGAAGCCTAAGATGGAGCCCAAGAGCCCTGATCCATTCAACACAGAGGCAGGACAGAACTAGGGAGGTTGGGCTGGCTCTCCTCCTTAAGGTGGTGGTGGGGTTGTTACTTTATTGGTTATTAGCCCTGCCTTTCAAGCATGAGGGAGGAGCCAACACATTCTGAAGGACTGCCTCCCCACTCTGCTGGAAAATTTACCAGTTATGATCTTAAAATTTCTATGAGATGATGTACAAGCGGTACATGACGAATTAACCAAAATGTATAAAGATGCAAACAATAAACTATTGAAGTACAAGAAACATATTGGAACATTTTATCACATATGATGGAGGTGTAAAAAAGCAAGGAGGTTCTGGTTAACAATAAGGGGAAAGATGCAAAAAAACAAACAAAAAAACACATAGGCCTGAATTATATCTCTAAGTATGATAAATGTGGAAGAGAAGACTGAGAAAAAACATAGAATACTATTAAGCTATACGACAACAGCTGCAAGACTGGTACATGCAAAGTACTGGAAAATAATAAAACCACAAGTATTAGAGAATGGATAGAACAATTAATGGATTTAGTGGAATTGGATGAATTAACAAATTTAGTAAAAGAAAACACAACATAATCTTACCTTTTACGGACTATGTTAAGCAATATAAAGGAGACTCAGTAGTTATAGGATTTGAAATATAGAAAGGAAATCTTTACTGTGCTATAAGGAGAAATAGTAAATTTCATAGAATCATAGAATTGCAGAGTTGGAAGAGACCACGAGGGCCATCCAGTCCAACCCCCTGCCACGCAGGAAATCTTGATCAAAGCATCCCCAACAGATGGCAATCCAGCCTCTGTTTAAAGACCTCCAAGGAAGGAGACCCCACCACGCTCCGAGGGAGTGTGTTCCACTGCCGAACAGCTCTTACTGTCAAAAAGTTCCTCCTCATGTTGAGGTGGAATCTCTGTTCCTGGAGCTTGCACCCATTGCTCCGTGTTCCAGTCTCTGGAGCAGCAGAAAACAAGCCTGCTCCATCCTCAGCGTGACATCCCTTCAAATACTTAAACAGCGCTATCATATCGCCTCTTAACCGTCTTTTTTCCAGGCTAAACATACCCAGCTCCCTAAGTCTCTCCTCATAAGGCATTGTTTCCAGACCTTTCACCATTTTAGTTGCCCTTCTCTGGACACGCTCCAATTTGTCAATATCCTTTTTTAATTGTGGTGCCCAGAACTGGACACAGTATTCTAAGTGAGGTCTGACCAAGGCAGAATAGAGTGGCACTATTACTTCCCTTGATCTAGACACTATACTTCTATTGCTACAGCCCAAAATCACATTGGCCTTTTTAGCTGCCGCATCACACTGTTGGCTCATGTTCAACTTGTGGTCTACTAGGACGCCTAGATCCCTTTCGCACGTAGTCTCATTCAGCCAGGTCTCTCCCATCCTATATTTATACATTTCATTTTTCCGCCCTAAATGCAGTACTTTACATTTCTCCGTATTGAATTTCATTTTGTTAGCTTTGGCCCAGCTCTCCAGTCTATCCAGGTCATTCTGAATTTTGATCCTGTCCTCTAGGGTATTAGCTACTCCTCCTAATTTGGTGTCATCTGCAAATTTGATAAGTATGCCCCTAATTCCCTCATCCAAGTCATTGATAAAGATGTTGAATAGCACTGGGCCCAGGACAGAACCCTGTGGCACCCCACTGGTCACATCTTTCCAAGACGAAGAGGAGCCACTGCTGAGCACCCTTTGGGTTCGGCCGGTCAACCAATTACAAATCCATTGAACAGTTAACTTGTCTAGCCCACATTTTACAAGCTTGTTTGCAAGAATGTCATGGGGAACCTTGTCAAAGGCCTTACTGAAATCAAGGTATGCGATGTCCACAGCATTCCCTTCATCTACCAAGCTGGTAACTTTATCAAAAAAAGAGATCAGATTAGTCTGGCATGACTTGTTTCTCTGAAACCCATGTTGACTTTTTGTGATTATGGCATTGCCTTCTAAATGTTCACAGACTCTCTGTTTAATTATCTGCTCTAGAATCTTCCCTGGTATTGATGTCATACTAACTGGACGATAATTGTTGGGATCCTCTTTTTCCCCCTTTTTGAAGATGGGGACAACGTTTGCCCTCCTCCAGTCTTCTGGGACTTCTCCTGTTCTCCAGGAGTTCTCAAATATTATTGCCAATGGCTCTGAGATTATGTTTGCCAGCTCTTTTAATACTCTTGGATGTAGTTCATCTGGCCCTGGAGATTTAAATTCATTTAGATTAAGAAGGTATTCCTGTACTACCTCTTTACTTATTTTGAGCTGGATTTCCCCTATTGTGTCCTCTGTTCCATTATCCTCAGGTTGGTCCTCCTTTTCCTTTTCTGAAAACACTGAGGCAAAGAAGGTGTTGAGTAATTCTGCCTTCTCTCTGTCCCCTGTTAGCATTTTGCCATCTTCTCCACGTAGTGGCCCTATCATTTCCTTCTTCCTCCTTTTGCTGCGGACATACCCAAAAAAACCCTTTTTATTGTTCTTAACCTCCCTAGCAAGCCTGAGCTCATTCTGCGCTTTAGCTTTTCTGACTTTACTCCTACACGTGTTCGCTATCTGTTTGAATTCTTCTTTGGTGATTTCCCCCCTTTTCCATTTCCTATACATGTTCCGTTTAAAACTTAGCTCCATTGAAAGTTCTTTAGTCATCCATCCTGGTTTCTTGAGACACCTCCCATTTTTCTTCCTCAATGATACTGTTTGAAATTATGCCTTCAGTATCTCCCTTTTGAGAAAGTCCCATCCATCTTGAGGTCTCTTCTCTTTTAGTATTCCTGACCATGGGATCACCCCCAGTATTTCCCTGAGTTTATTGAAATCAGCTCTCCTAAAGTCAAGAATGCGTGTCTGACTATGCCTGGCTTCTCCTTTCCATTGTATAACAAACTCCAGGAGAACATGATCACTCTCACCTAAGGATCCCACCACTTGCACCCCATTAACCAGGTCATCTCTGTTGGTTAGGATCAGATCTAAAATAGCTGACCCCCTTGTTGCCTCTTCCACCTTTTGGACCATGACATTGTCTTCCAGGCATGTAAGGAATTTGCTAGACCTTGAAGTTTTGGCTGAGTTAGATTGCCAGCAAATATCAGGATAGTTGAAGTCACCCATCACTACTACATCTCTCCTTTCTGCATGTGTGTTCATCTGTTCTAGAAAGGCATCATCCAATTTCTCCGTCTGATTTGGGGGTCTGTAGTAGAGTCCCACAATAACATCCCTGTTGTTTCCCTCCCCTTTAATTTTTATCCAGATGCTCTCCACCTGGCTTCCAGTATTGATGTCATGGATCACTTCACTGGTGTAAATATCCCTGACATATAATGCTATTCCTCCTCCTTTCCTGTTGGGCCTGTTTCTCCTATAAAGGTTATACCCCTCTATTCCTACATTCCAATCACGAGACTCGTCCCACCAGGTTTCAGTAATCCCTATTATATCATATTTGTTTTGTAGTGCAAGGAGTTCGAGTTCATCTTGCTTATTTCCCATGCTCTGTGCATTAGTGTAGAGACATCTAAGACCATGTGTTCCCTTTACTTGCTCCCTGTGCAAGTTTTTTGCCTCCCACTGTTGAGTCCTTGCGCTGTTTGCCTTGTTCCCTCTATGACAGTTTGACTATTTTCTCCAGCCCTTTTGCCTTCCAGAATACTGTCTCCCTCCCCCATTTGACTCAGTTTAAAGCCCTCCTGATCAAATTCTTGAGCCTGTTGGGAAAAATGTTTCTTCCAACTGTTGTAAGATGCACCCCATATCTTGCCAGAAGTCCCCCCTCATGGAAGCGCAGTCCATGATCCAAGAATCCAATTTGTTCTCGGCGACACCATCTACGGAGCCAGTTGTTTACGTCGGCTATTTTCCTCTCCCTTCTTGGACCATGCCCTTCAGCTGGCAGAAGAGACGAGATGACAACCTGTGCGTCCATTTCTTTCAGCTTCCTCCCCAGGGCCTCATAATCTCTTCTGATCTTGGGAAAGCTGTGCCTTGCAGTATCATTGGTTCCGACATGGACCAAAAGGAAGGGGTAATGATCCGTAGCCTTGACAAATCTTATCAGCCTCTCGGTCACATCACAGATCTTTGCTCCAGGGAGACAACACACCTCCCGAGTCATCTTGTCAGGCCCACATACCACTGCTTCTGTACCCCGCAGCAAGGAGTCCCCCACCACCACCACATGCCTCTGCCGAGGCTTCGCAGCTGCTGTTCCTTGCGGTGGTCCTCTCAAGGTCCCCTGCTCTACCCCTGAAGTCTGTCCATGTTGTTCTTCCTTGTTGTCCTTGATAAGGGAAAGGGCTTCGAATCAATTCTGTAGCTGCAAGCTGCTCGAAGAATCACTGGATTTTTTTGTTCTGTGTGTGACATTCCTCCAGCTGTCTACTTCCTGTGTCTGTGAAGTGACCCTCTCCTCCACAGCCACTTCCTCTGTGCGGTCCCCATCCAAGACTGTTCGTTCTGTTCTGTCCAGGAAAACCTCTTGCTCGCGAATCTGTTGAAGTGTAGCTACCCGTGTCTCCAGCTGCTGTACTTTCTCCTCCAAGAGGGCTACCAGCTTGCACTTGGTGCATGTGAAGTTCTCCATGTCTGTAGACAAGACAAATATCGCACAAGTGTTGCAAGTGACTGCTGCAGTCCCCTCAGTGTCCATGGTGAGAGCTTTTAGGTAATCTAAGAACTCTTAGTTAATGCTGAGAATGCTAAGCTGTACTTTTAGGTATGCTGTATTTTTGTTTGGTTACTGAAATTCGCACGCCGTTAGGCGTTTGCTTCAGCAACAAGCAGCCTCTCCCAACAGTTTAAAAAAAAATTCAATCTCCCCAGTCAGAATGGCTGTCCAGAAGCTTCTCTCCTTCTCTCTGGCAGGAAACTGGCCTGGAAAGCCTCTGCAAGGAGTTATATAGAGCTAGGCTCCCAGCTCCACCCCCTAGTGACTCACAGGTGTGACTCACAGGTGTGACTCACAGGAGGGCTCTTGAGGGTAAAAGGGCAAGGTCAGAAGTTCGAGCCCCTCAGCAACAAGCAGCCTCTCCCAACAGTTTAAAAAAAAAATTCAATCTCCCCAGTCAGAATGGCTGTCCAGAAGCTGCTCTCCTTCTTCTCCCTGGCAGGAAACTGGCCTGGAAACTGGCAGGAAACTTGCTGTCCAGAAGCTGCTCTCCTTCTCTCTGGCAGGAAACTCTCTGGCAGAAAATTTGATTGGCAATAGAAAGGAGATTATTATATTTAAACACTACAGTCCGAAAAAATCAGGAAGTTGATTTTAAGGGGGGATGGGAACTACAGTGTAACGTTTGTGTTTTGTTTATTGTTTAGTGTCATTGTCATTTAGTGTCATTGCCTACCTGGGAAGCATGCCAAGATTGACAGAGATCGATCACAGATTAGCAAAGGCATATAGCACATTTGGAAGACTTTACAAAAGAGTCTGGAGTAATAAACAACTGAGGCGAAGCAGAAAAATCAATGTGTATAGAGCCACTGTACTGTCTATTCTCCTTTACGGGTCTGAAACATGGGTCACCTATCGCTACCACTTATGACTCCTCGAACGCTTTCATCAGCGCTGTATACGCACAATCCTAAATATACACTGGACTGACTATGTGACGAATGTTGCTGTCCTTGAGCAAGCAGGGATCACTAGCATTGAGGCCATGATATTGAGAACACAGCTGTACTGGGCAGGGCACATTTCTAGGACGGAGGACCATCGCCTCCCCAAAATAGTACTCTACGGTGAACTCGCCACAGGTCAGCATAAGAGGGGTGCTCCAAAAAAGCAATACAAGGATTCCCTGAAACAACAGCTCAGGCTCAGCCAAATTGATCACCAACAGTGGTCCGCCCTGGCCTCACATTGGGAGGCATGGAGATGCACTATCCACAATGCTGCAGCCTTATTTGAGAACTCACACTGAACAAGTCTTGAAGAGAAATGACAACACAGAAAGAATCACAACCCAGAAACATCACCCAAGGAGACCTTCTGCTGTGCTTTCTGCAACTGGACTTGTTTATCTCCGATTGGCCTTTTTAGTCATCAGCGCGCTTGCAGAAAGCGCGGGATGAGTCCTTCCTGAATCTTTGTTTGCGAATAAAAGCCAGAGAGAGAGAGAGAGAGGGGGGGGGGAGTCATTGTTTCTGTATTATGTGGTTTTGTTGATGTATTGGTTTGTCTTTGTTAGTCTTAAAGATATTTGTGTTGTTGAGATTCTTCTGTTCTCAATAAAATAAAAAACATTTTTTTAAAAACTGTATCACAATAGTACCTTTCATTAGCCACTCCAATAGGCAGAATCCTAGATAGAGGTGTATGTTTACAAGTTAAATCAATATTCTTTTGTTAAAAGGTCAGCTTCTTTTGTGCTGCTGGAAGTGTAAAAGGTCTCCTTTGTGAAGTATGAGGAAATGTGAGGAATGTATAGCCAGTTCAAATGTTCTGCTAACAGATCTGGGAACTGGGACTGTTTTTGTATGGAACCCAAAGATACAGCAGTGCATCCTTAGAAAGGGAACACATCTAAACTCTGCCAGACAGGAAACTGTGCCTCAGGTCCCTGACATAATCATCTATGTTTCTTCAACTCACCCCAAGTCAGTGTGGCAAGGGTCAATAACTCAGGTACTGAGCCTGAAGGTACCACATACTCAGGGCTATAAGGATCTGTCTGAGCTTCGCCATCCCGGTAATCTGTCTGTGTACCCACTGTTCGCAAAACGAGATAAGCAGGTTTGTTCCTGGATTCTCTTTGATGAGCATGGAGCTCTGGCCTGAAAACCAAATCAGAATCAAACAATATTGTTCTGATTGAAAACTAAATTACCATTATCTAAGTTCTGCTTTAATCATTGCATTTGTATCTTACCTTACCGCCAAGGCACACTTTCTGTCCTCACAACAATCCTGTGAAGTATGTGAATCTGACTGGGAGTGATTAAATTGATAGTATCCAATTTGTTTGATAGTTGAGCAGAGTTTCACATCCAGATCACCACAGTTATACTCCCACACTCCAAACACTACACCATACCAAACATCAACTGATATTTGATATACAAGTCAGCCTTCTGTATCCACGAGTTCTGCATCCACAGATTGAGCCAACTATGGATTTAAAATATTTGAAGTGGGGGGGGGGATTCCCAAAAGCAAACCTTGCTGTTTTCCATTTAATAAAAGTGATGCCATTTTACTGTGCCATTGTATACAGTGGGACTTGCGCATCCACAGATTTTGGTATCCATGGATAATGGAGGCCCACTGTACAGAGTTTAGATTCATAAATAAACTGTAAAACAGTTTAGACGTTTCTTCAAAAAAAAGGAGCATAAAAAGTCTTAAGTAATCCTGATACCCCATTATACCACCCCTCAAAATGGGGTGGAGTTGGGGATGCAATGGTATCAGTGCTGTGTAAATCTGAAAAACCAGATCAAATAAAATTGCACTTTGGAGTATAGTTATGGGAGGTGGGTAAAATGAGAATCCTGCCTTCCCAATGAAATTTTCCTTCAGTCCTCAAATTACTAGCATTGCAGAAAGTACAATACTGAAAATCATTCAGACCTAGAACTCATGTGCTGTGTTTGCGTTCTCTTGGTAGCTTTGTTTGTCCCCTTTCTTTGGATGCCTAAACTCAGGGCTTGTCTAAAGGAGAAGAAATAATGCTCGTACCTGAGCATTATAGTACATTTGCAGCAGAACTGTTTTGTTTCCATGGTCTTTCCACAAATACAATAGGCTGTGAAGCTCTCTGTGCTTGACTTTCACACACCCGCAAATCAAGATGGCAGCTGTATTATATGCTCCCACTGCTGGGGAGTTGCTGTGTTGTTTTCTATTGGGGCTAATCGGGGGAGACACTTGGAGTGGGAAGGTGAAGAGAACCCAGCAGTGCTCAGAGCTGATGAGGAGGGTGGCAACCACAAGGAACAGGAGGAGAGACTGAGCTGCCAGACCCTTCACCCATCCCATCAGTGGCCAAATCTGGTATCAATTAAAGAGATGGGAGGAGCTGCCTGGCCAGCCGCTGGTTGCAGAGAAGGAAGAGGAGGGCAGCTCTTCAATACTCCAGCTTCATCTCACTTTCCCAGGCTAGGCTGCTCCTTGCTTCATGTCTGTCCTGCACCCTCTAAACCTGCTGACATCAAGCTTGGCAGGCACAGGAGAGGAATGAGAGAAGGAGCAGCCCTGCCCAGGAAGGTGAGATGAAGCCACAGTGTTAAAGAGCCACCCCCCTCTTCCTTCCCATTTGGACAAAAGGTATTTTCTCCAAATTCTATGAGGAGTATTTTCACTGTTTAAACAAGCCCCTTGTCTCTAAATACTCTGCTGAAGTTTTAAGTAACTGCAAAGCTTGACATTTCAGGAATGAAGGAAAATTTCATTAGAGGGGCAGAATTCTTATTGGAGGGGGCAATGCCCTCGTTCACCCCACCACATAGCCTTTGGTCTTCAGCTGTACATTCACCAATTCTGACAATTGTAACTTCACTATAAATCATTCCTATCACAGTATATCTTCTTTGGCCACCCATACTCACTTGATTGTGTTTTGTCAAAATATAAAGCTCAGTGTGTCAATCCTCAAGTCCTCCCCATTCTGCTGCTTCATCCTACCATGAGTTGCAGTCTATTAACAAAGTGACTTTCTTAGAAGCAGCCTTCCATATTTCTTTTATCATTTTTGTCAACACCCTAGACTCTTTTGTCACCTTGAGTTGCAGTCTATTAACAAAGTGACTTTCTTAGAAGCAGCTTTCCATATTTCTTTTATAATTTTTGTCAACACCCTAGACTCTTTTTTCACCTTCAAATCTTTTGTGTCATCAATTCTTTTTTTTTTTTTTTTGCTCTATTACACATTATAGACTTGTGTATAAGTTGACCTCACTTGTAAAAGCTGAGGGCAGGTTTTAGGGACAAAATTATGGATTTTAAATATGATCTGTGAATAAGTCAAGAATAAAACTTTAGGGCTCAGCTCCATGGAGAGGCAAAACTGCCAGAGCCACCTCAGGGGACCAGCCTACCCTGGACATCATCACCACTATTTTCCTGTCCAAGCATGACAAAGCTAACATTTTATTGTTGCAAAGACTTAAGGATACAGAGATGCAGTCTCAGATAACAGAAATTAAATCCTGTCAACCTTATCCTTTTTATACTTTTTTCACACCACTGTACTGATCTTTGCCAGGATACACAGTGGACATAACGAATACTAAATTGAGGATAGACTTTATATAGTCAAGTTTAAATGTGCTTCCACTAGCAGTCCAGATAGGATGATATAGGAGTCTACCTATTAAAGATAGAGTATGTAGATGTAACTCTGCTTTAGTTGAAGACTTAACCCAGGATCTGCTTGAATGTTCCATGTATAACAACCTTAGGAATACTTATATTTTTCCTCTGTAAAAATCGTTTAAAGGCTTCTTATCTCATGCCAAGGTTTGTTTTTTGTTATCTGATGCTAAATAATTTGTATCCTTTAGAACTTCTAAATTCTTTGCTAAGGCTATGCAATTGCATTCTACACAGTTTAAGATAGGTTTGGAAACTGTCCCTACCCATGAAGCTCAACTATTTCTACTGTAAGTTGTTTTTGTCTTTTACGTTTGTGTAAACTGGTTGCTTGCTTGAAACACAATAAACTGACTGACTGCACAGGCATTCAAAAGGGCCATTCGCCACTCTGCTCAGAGAAGGGAATGATTCCTTTTTCGGTAAAAGATACAGTATTAACTCTTATCAAAAAGAGAGTTATCTCTGAATAAAGTGGCAAAAGGTGAGAGCTTAGACTGTCCCAGTAGAAAAAAGCACCAACCCCCTCTACTCTCTCCACTGCAGTGCCACTTCTGGCCTTTTTAAATGCCTGGGCAGGATAATGGTGGTGACAGTAGCTCTTTGGCACTTCCCCTCAAAGGAGTGTTGAGATTAGAGGGGCTAGGTGTTTCTTTTAGCTTCTCCTGGGACGGACTAAGCTCTTGCCTTTCACCATTCTAGTCACCCTTCCACATTTGCATGTTAAACTTTTGCAGACTTGGGCCCAGCTGCACATGCATTCCCTTGCCTGCTCACTCATTTGGGAGGGAGGGGGCAGGGGATGGGATGGGGGTGAAGGAGGAGAGAGAGCAGGTGTTGTGTGGGTCTCCAGGGCAGACGAAGGAGTGGGACAGGGGGGAGGAGAGCCTGGGTGGGCATGTGGGCTGGCAGAGGCAGGCAGAGAGCAGGGGCAGCTTGCTTTTTGATCACCTCTTCAGTGCTCTGTTGCTGCCACTACAAGGAAGAGTCACATGCTTCAGGTAGGCCAAGCGATGAGGCAATGCTAGCTACTGCTGCTGCTGTTATGCTCACTTGCAGTAGGCGTAGGGCTAGAGTCTGAGTGCCCAGGACGCAATGTTTTCAAATAGCCTCAGCTCTTGGCAGCAGCCACCTTCTGTCAGTGATGGGTTTTCCATAACCTCCCCCCTTCTCCCAGTGGTGGGGGATGGGGAGAAGGCCAGAGCAAGCAAGCACTGGGGTATTGTCAGTCTGTCTCCACTTCTCTCCATCCTCATTCTAGCTCTCTCCCTCTTTCCTTAGAAATTCAATATTCTTTTACGAAATCAAGGAGCAGTAGTGCAAGTTCAGCGCTACTATTAAAAAAAGAAAGAAAGAAATATCCAGACTCACTGAAGCAGATAGGGGAAGGAAACAAAGTGTGTATATCAAGTGTGGGAACAACTTACCTAGGAATCATCCCCTTTTCTGAGTGGCAAAAGGCAAGAACTTACCGGTAGTCTGTCACAGGAGAACCTAAAGGAAGCACCAACCCCCTTTACAGTGGCCTTTTGGAATGCCTGGGTAGGTAAATGGTGGTGGTGGAGGCTCTTTGATGCTTCTGCTGTGGTGGAGAGAGTAGAGGGGGTTAGTTCTCCACCACAGTGGGGAAGCACCAGAGAGCTACTGCTGCCACCATTTTTCTGCCCAGGCATTCCAAAAGGCCAAAACGGTGCAGCGATGGAGAGAGTACTTACATTGACCCATGTATAAGTCAACCCAGATTTTTGGGGTCAGTTATTCTGTCGATTTTTAAAGCTTATATACAAATATATACAGTAATTGCACTAATCCTATCTTGTTTTACTCACTATTTTTCTAGTCATGCTCTTGGGCTTCTAGAAGTAGATCAACAAATTGGGCTCATGTGCTGTGTTCCTTTTAAATCAGACATTGGGACCTCTGGCACTTAGGCCTTCAGTCCTGACCTTCAGTCCCAAGCACTACAACTTTTCTCATTCCAACACCCACTTGCCTCTGTAGCTTTCACTGTTTTGACTTAGAATCATAATCATAGAATCATACAATTGTAGAGCTGGAAGAGACCATGAGGGTCATCCAGTCCAACCCCCTGCCATGCAGGAATACACAATCAAAGCATCCCTGACAGATGGCCATCCAGCCTCTGTTTAAAGACCTCCAAGGAAGGAGACCCCACTACGCTCCGAGGGAGTGCGTTCCAGTGCCGAACAGCTCTTACTGTCAAAAAGTTCCTCCTCATGTTGAGGTGGAATCTCTGTTCCTGGAGCTTGCATCCGTTGTTCCGTGTTATAGTCTCTGGAGCAGCAGAAAACAAGCTTGCTCCATCCTCAATGTGACACCCCTTCAAATACTTAAACAGGGCTATCATATCAGCCCTTAACCGTCTTTTTTCCAGGCTAAACATACCCAGCTCCCTAAGTCTTTCCTCATAAGGCATGGTTTCCAGACCTTTCACCATTTTAGTTGCCCTTCGCTGGACACGCTCCAATTTGTCAATATCCTTTTTGAACTGTGGCGCCCAGAACCGGAGACAGTATTCTAGGTGAGGCCTGACCAAGGCAGAATAGAGTGGCACTATTACTTCCCTTGATTTAGATACTATACTTCTATTGATGCAGCCCAAAATTGCATTGGCCTTTTTAGCTGCCGCATCGCACTGTTGATTCATGTTCAACTTGTGGTCTACTAGGACTCCTAGATCCCTTTCGCACGTAGTCACATTCAGCCAGGTCTCCCCCATCCTATATCTATGCATTTCATTTTTCTGCCCTAAGTGCAATACCTTACACTTCTCCGTATTGAATTTCATTTTGTTAGCTTTGGCCCAGCTCTCCAGTCTATCCAGGTCATCTTGAATTTTGATCCTGTCCTCTAGGGTATTAGCTACTCCTCCTAATTTGGTGTCATCAGCAAATTTGATAAGTATGCCCCTAATTCCCTCATCCAAGTCATTGATAAAGATGTTGAATAGCATTGGGCCCAGGACAGAACCCTAACCAGCTCTAACCAGCTTGGTAGCAGTACCAGCCTGACGCAGTCCTCTCAGCATTCTACTCTGAACATGCTGACAAGACAAGCAAAATTGAGTCTTTTTATGAAGAAACAGCAGAATAACCCAATGCACCAAATGAAATCAGGGCAAGTAGCCTGAACAAACTGTTATCATAATACACAAATTACTTCAGAAGTAATTTGTAATAGAAGTGCTTCAGAAGTAATAACCCTAGAAAATATACTAATTATTTGTTCTTATGTTGCCTTGGCAAGATTTATTTAGAGAAGATTTGACATTGCCTTCCTCTACTACTGAGAGAGTATAACTTGCTCAAGGTCACCCATTGGATTTCCATTGCTGAGCAGGAATCCAAACCCCGGCTTCTCAGAATCCTAGTCCAATACTCAAAAGAACACCGTACATAATTTCTTCATATACTAAAAATTCCATTAATATCCAGTTATCCTTGTACTGCTTGAATGTGTCTCCAAAAATGAGCACATCAAAGTGATACATAAATGTTTGATGGAAAATAAAGTATTAGGAGTTCTAGCAATTTTCTCTTGAAAGTTTGTAATATACGTAAAAGTGAAAATAAGGTTAGCCCTGAAAGATAGCAAATTTTAAAACAGATATAGGATTGTCCACTTCATTTTAAAGTGCAGAAGAAACAGGTATGGTTATTTATAGAGATCTCAAGTACAGTTGTCCCTTCACATTCACGGGGGTTGGGGCAGAGCACCACTGCAAAAGTGAAAAAAATGCAAATTAAGCCCCGCCCCCAACATGCATACTGCACCACAGTATTGTAGACTCCTCTCCCACCAACAGGACTACCAATACCTGCCACTGTGGTAGCAACATCTGCCCCCGGGCACACAAACCATGCCCCTCACCCACACTCGCCTCCCTGCCAGCTCTCCCTCCCTCTGCCCTGCCAACAACACAACTCCATCTTGCTTTCTTACCTTGGACCCAAACAGCACTGCCCATTTAAAACAGTAAGGTTTAAAGTAATGGGCAGTGTTGTTTTGGTGCAAGGTAAGAAAGCAAGAGGGAGTTCTGCTGTTGGCAGGACAGGAGGAGAGCGGAGGAGGGTGGGGTCTTGGCGTTTGAGCTAGTTGAGCAGCAGCTACAAACTGCAAATATGCAAAACCGTGAATGTGAAACATGTGAATGTGAAGGAACAACTGTACTATGATTAGTACAATTTTTTTTTGGTCAAGACTGATGCCAGGTATAAAGATTCTAAAAGCCTTTTCTTGTACTGTGATGTGACTGATTCAAAGACGTATAAACTTAAAGAGTAAGCTGCTCCTATCATGGCTAATTCACTATACTATTGATTTTGCATCCCAGTAAGTTCTGAGGATCAGCATTCATGTACAACTACTTGGGCATGAAGGGTTTTAACAACTGGCCTTCTGACTGTTTGTGTGCTGATAGTTATCTACATGCATTTCACATTTCTGTGTGCTGATTGTCATCTATATGCATTTCACATTTATGACTTGCAATTTTAACAGATATTAGGTACAATCTATCCTAGTATGAACAAAGTACCCACATGCAGAGGGAATGCCATAAGGCTTGACAGACTACTGTTCTCTTCTCTCTTCCACCCAAAGTGATATGGACAGGCACATGTATGTGTAGGTTTATAAGGCTTGGGTAGTTGGAATGTGCCTCTCTACCCTCAGCAGTCCTCCTTCTCATCTGGGTGACAGTTTCTGTTTCTTGGATTTTCAAGAAACAAATGTTTTTAGACCAAACATTAGAAAAATTAAAAATTGCAAAAAACATTTCCCAGGAACCCTGGAATAACCCATAATCTCTGAGTATAAACAATTAGGGAGCATATCACTACTTACTTTGACATAGCATAAACAACATTCAGTGGAATTGGCTTATGAAATGGGATAAAAGGCCTGAAAAGACAGAAAAACATATTTAGGATAACCCAGGGAAGCAAAAAAGACAATATTAACTCAATTAGTATAGGCCGCAAAGGCATTATGTTTGTTAACCAGTATACTACCTGGCTTCTTTTCAGCAGCTAAGTGATCCTCTTCAGCCACTTCCCAAACAATAATCACTATTCTCAGATTATGTTTAAAACACACTTAAGATGCACTAATGTAAGGGTGGAGGATCTGGGCAGTCAGCCCTTTTTTGTAGCCCTTCAACAAGTCCCTGAAAGCCTGACTTTAAAAATACAAGGGAACACCCAAAAAGGTAAATTGCCAGTCTTGGACCAACAGGTAGATGCTCCTCAAACCCCACAAACAAGCCAGGAAATGCAAACAGATGGCATCGTCTGCTGAATTTTGGCCAACAATGTAATGGTGTAGCTCTCTGTGGGGTCAGAAAATAGTCATAGTTGCCCACACTTACCTTAATAGATACATATAAATAATGGATACATTATTGATATGTATCCCCCTTGTCCTGGGAGAGAGGATTGCGTACCCTAATGATGTTCTGAGCTATGCTGGCGGTGACATAAAGCCACCGGTAGGGACTCCTATGCCAGAAAGGTCAAAACCAAAGGGTCTGACAAAGAGCATCAAAGGGCAGGATGGGCTCTCTAGCCTTATGGCAACCGTCCTAGGAGAAGGAAAACTCTAATCCCAAACCCGGGCAGATGGTGCTCGTCCAATCCTGTAAGGTCAACCATCTAAGAAAAGGAAACTCTAATCAAACCTATGACCCAAGGACCTTGCTGCTACGTCCATACTTGTAAGGCCACGGCAGATGAACCTTTGGTTTAAAGGGTGAAGCTAGTTCTGTGCACACTGCACTCCACCAGAAAAATCCATTGCACAGGCTCGAAGGACAAATCCAGTTCCAAAAAAGCCCTGTAGCGATAGGCGAGGGACAAAACAGCAGGTGTAAAGATGCCATTTTGGAAGCCGCAGACCCAACCCTGCATGCAGGCGGTTCAGGACATTGGTCGCTCGAGGCTGACCCGGGAGATGACAGTCTTGTTCGGCAGCATCCTGAACGACCAAGCAACCTTTTAAAAGGAGAACACTGCTTGCTCCATATGGAGAGGGGCCTAGAAAAGGTGGCCTAACGAAAGCTCATCCCCAACTACCTGGTTGGCTAGCCGTGGCCAACGGGCATCTTCTGATGCGGTCAAAACAAGGCATAATAATAATAATAATAATAATAATAATAATATTTATTTATACCCCGCCCCTCTGCTAAAAACAATCGGGGCGGCTTCCAACAATTAAAACATTATAATAATGACTAAAAACACCACCCACCCCCACCCTCCCCCATAAAAAGACATTAAACACAATAAGATTAAAACCTTCTAACTAAAAAACACATTAAAAACAAATATATGCAAAAATTTTAAAAAGCCAGGAGACTGAGTTCCTGAGGCCGGGATCTAATCAGGAAAGGCCTGCCGAAAGAGATCTAGAAACAAAGGCACACACCGGCCTCCAAAGGTGTAAATAAACTGACGCTTGCATGCTGGAACATCAGAACCATGCGAGACTCTGCAGATAGTGGATGGCCTGAGCGTCGTTCTGCCCTAATAGCCCATGAACTATCACGACTTAATGTTGACATCGCTGCTCTTAGTGAAGTTCGCCTCCATGAGGAAGAACATGGCGCCGGCTACACACTTTACTGATCTGGCAAACCCAAAACCGAAAAACATCTTTCAGGAGTAGGCTTTATGATCAAAAACTCCATTGCCTCCAAACTCGAAACCTTGCCAACAGGACACTCTGATCGCATTATTTCCTTACGCCTCCCACATGTTGTTCTCTTCAGTATATATGCCCCAACTATGCAAGCCGAGCCTGTAGAGAAAGACAAATTCTACACAGACCTATGCCAACTCATACAAGAAGTCCCTGTAGAAGATAAAATTATTATCCTTGGTGACTTCAATGCCAGAGTAGGAAAGAACTCCGAAGCCTGGAAAGGTGTCTTAGGCAAGCATGGTGTTGGAAATTGCAATGATAATGGATGCCTCTTGCTAGAGTTCTGTGCAGAACAACAGTTGACTATGACAAATACTATCTTTCAGCAGAAAGATAGCTTGAAAACAACCTGGATGCATCCCCGATCCAAACATTGGCACCTCACTGACTATGTTCTAGTCCGCCAGAGAAACATTAGTGATGTCCGCCATACTCGAGTGATGCCCAGTGCAGACTGCCAAACAGATCATCGCCTCGTAAGATGTAAACTAAATCTTCATCTTAAGTTCAAACATAAGAGGGGTGGCATCTTAAAGAAGAGACTCCAAGTCAACAATCTTCAACAAGCTACCATGAGAGACAACTTCCAGGTAAATCTGCAAACAAAACTTGAAGACCACCCTACAGATCCTTCTCCTACAGTGCTTTGGCAACATATCAAAAACAGTATCCTCCAGTCTGCAGAAGAATCCCTCGGGTTCTACCACAAGAAAAATCAAGACTGGTTTGATGAAAACAACCAAGAGATCCAGGAGCTGTTGGCAAATAAGAGGACTGCTCACCAGGCATACCTCACCCAGCCAACCTGCCATGTAAGAAAAGCAGCTTTCTGCCTCACATATAGTAAACTTCAACAAAAACTCCGAGACATGCAGAACAAGTGGTGGATCAATATAGCAGAAAAGACACAATGCTGTGCAAATCTGGGTGATCATAGAGGATTTTATGAAGCTCTTAAAGCAGTGTTTGGACCTACTTATCAGGTCCAAAGCTCCTTATACAGTCCAGATGGTCAAACATTAATTACTGATAAAGCCTCCATCCTGAAACAATGGGATGAACATTTTCAAAGTCTCTTTAGTGCCAACCGAGTAGTCCAAGGCTCAGCTATCCAACATATGATACAAAAACCAGTGAAAAATGAATTGGACATAGCTCCCACTTTGGAAGAGACCCTTAAGGCCATACAGCAGATGAAAAACGGCAAGGCAGCTGGGATTGATGGAATCCCACCTGAAAGCTGGAATCACGGAGGTCATGCACTCCACGAAAAATTCCACGAATTCCTTGTGAATTGCTGGGAAAAAGGGGAATTGCCATCAGATCTCCGAGATGCAGTCATCATCACCCTGTACAAGAAAAAAAGGAGCAAAATCCGATTGCTCAAACTATCAAGGCATAACACTGCTCTCTATTGCTGGAAAAATCCTTGCAAGGATACTCCTGAACAGATTAGTTCTTGCTATTGCAGAAGAACTTCTCCCTGAAAGCCAATGTGGCTTCAGAGCCAATAGGAGTACTACAGATATGGTATTTGCCCTTTCTTCATCTCTCTGGCGAAGAAAAGCCAGAGAGACATATAAATATCTCATATCATAAATCTTAGCATCGCTAACTCCATTTCCTGATACCAGAGCATGTATCTCTGCAAGAAAAATGTAGGGAGCAGAACAAGGGTCTCTATGTAACATTTGTCGACCTCACCAAAGCCTTCGACAATGTGAGTAGAAAAGGTCTGTGGCAGATCCTGGAAACACTAGGATGTCCCCCCAAATTCCTTAAAATGATTATCTTGCTACACGAGGGCCAGCACGGTCAAGTCAGATATGGCGATGCTCTTTCAGAGCCCTTACTAATAACTAATGGAGTGAAGCAAGGTTGTGTTCTTGCTCCAACTTTATTTACAATCTTCTTCAGCATGATGCTCCAAAGGTCTATGGCAGAGCTTGAAGAAGATGACGGCATCTATATATGTTACCGTACTGATGGTAGCTTGTTTAACTTAAGCCGCCTGAGGGCTCACACTAAGACTAAACTATCTAGTCCGTGAGCTGCTCTTCGCTGATGATGCTGCCTTGTTGCCCACACAGAAGCAGCTCTGCAGCGCCTAACATCCTACTTCGCAACAGCTGCAGAGTTGTTTGGGCAGGAAGTCAACCTGAAGAAAACAGAAGTTCTTTACCAGCCTGCACCACAGGACAAACACCACCATCTCCACATTGCTGTTGGCAAATCTGTGCTCAAGTCCACTCAGCAGTTCACCTACCTGGGAAGCATCATCTCCTCAGGTGCCAAGATTGACAAAGAGATCGATCACAGATTAGCAAAGGCATATAGCACATTTGGAAGACTTCACAAAAGAGTCTGGAGCAAGAAACACCTGAGGCAAAGCACAAAAATCAATGTGTATAGAGCCATTGTACTATCTATTCTCCTTTATGGATCTGAAACATGGGGCACCTATCGCCACCACCTATGACTCCTTGAACGCTTTCATCAGCGCTCTCTACGCACAATCCTAAATATACACTGGACTGACTATGTGACGAATGTTGCTGTCCTTGAGCAAGCAGGGATCACCAGCATTGAGGCCATGATATTTGAGAATACAGCTGCGCTGGGCAGGGCACATTTCTAGGATGGAGGACCATCGCCTCCCAACAATACTACTCTACGGTGAACTCGCCATAGGCCAGCGTAAGAGGGGCGCTCCAAAAAAGAGATACAAAGACTCCCTGAAACAATATCTCAGGCTCAGCCAAATTGATCACCAACAGCGGTCCGCCCTAGCCTACATCGGGAGCCATAGAGACGCACTATCCACAATGCTGCAGTCCTTATTTGAGAACTCACGCCGAACAAGTCTTGAAGAGAAACGACAACGCAGAAAGAATCACAACCCAGAAACATCACTCAAGGAGACCTTCTGCTGTGCTTTCTGCAACTGGACTTGTTTATCTCGGATTGGCCTTTTTAGTCATCAGCGCGCGTGCAGAAATCGCGGGATGAGTCCTTCCTGAATCTTCGTTTGCGAAGAAAAGCCAGAGAGACATATAAATATCTCATATCATAAACCTTAGCATAGCTAACTCCATTTCCTGATACCAGAGCATGTTTTCCTGAATTATTTAGTAGAATCTTATCCTATTCTTACATGGACCTTCTACTTCTATTTAGCACGCTGGCACAGAACATTAGTAATTGTGGGCAAGCTACTTTTCACAAAAGCTTACGTGGATAAATTTTGAAGCACAAAGTTCCAGTGAACAGAACTGGAAAATCTGTCTTACTTGAGTAGGAAAAAAAAAAACCCATCTCCACCCATTAGGATAGATATAGGCATCTTGGAATGTATACTATGGTAGGCATACCTTTATTTGGAAACCAGCTACGATCAACACATTTTCAAGGTAAGAAGTTATATCTTTTTGGGTGCTTTGGGAATATAAAGAACAGACCATGTATTTTGGGGCAACAACTGTGCATTTGGTAACTCTACCAGAACATTTGGAAATGAACATGATTAGCTCTGTTCAGTTCCCACCGTTCAAAATACTTCCAGCGATTCCTTCCACTAACGTCAGGATCTTCATACTCAATTCTAGGAATATGAAGTGTGGGTTGAGATCTATAAGAAAAATAAGAAATATAAAGTTCACTGTTGGATCTAACATTTCAGAGAGAGAGAACATTTAGAATTATACTAAGCTTCCCCTTAAAAGAGTGCTTTCAAAAAGGAACTGGAGAAAAAGAGGCCCACCACCCTGAAAAAAGAACACTAGAGCTCCTCTGTCAGTTAGGCTGCTTGTGTGCTGGGCAGGCAGGCCCATTTGAAAGGTTCACCTCACCTCACCTGCTCTGACTACCATGTTCCCACAGACAATATTTTCTATCTATCTGCACATACTCTTTCAGCTACAGCACTAGTATTGCCCTTCATTCCTTTGTTGATGAGCTGGTGCTGGAAGCAACATATGTCATACTTGGTCTTAGTTAACTAGCCAGCCTACATTTCTAAGGAATAAAGGCCAAAATTCCTCAATATTGTGCAGGTGAAATGGAGTTAAAACTGGATAATTTGAAGGTAACTTATGACAAATCTCCCAAGTAAGAACTGATAGAGCACTAAGGTTGCATTTACACAGGCAAATGTTCCCCTAAATATACCGCTAGGATTGCCCATTGTTCCCACGCAGCGCGCCACAGTATTGCCTCATTCAAAAGGGGGGAAAGTAAAAAAACCCAAACATAGCATCTCAGGGGATCTCGCTACTTTTGCCGGTTTATTTGAAAAGTAGCACAACTTAGCGCATTATTGATAGTGTAAACAACCATTTCGCTAAGAGCTGTGTGAATTACCAGCAATCTTCCCGATACAGTTGCAGCAGAGCTGCACTCTGATTTGTTCTTATGATGAAGGGGTGGGCTGGCTAGATGTGGAGTCAGGAGGGAGATTCAGTAGCGATCCAGCAGGAAATCTTAAAATCCTTCGTGTCTACTGCTTGCTTTGGTGCCAAGGGAAGTCTGTACAGGGAGCTGCCGGGGTGGGGGGAAGGTAATGGCTCAGTCTCGATCAGCTGTTACCCACGGAGACAAAAACCTTCGCATCTGCATTTTGATTTGGGGCCAGGGAGCCGCAGGGGGATCACTTTCATGTCCGCATTTTGATTTGGGGCCAGGGAGCTACAGGGGGGAAGGAAATGGCTCAGTATCGACCAGCTGTTAACCATGGAGTTGGGGCCAGGGCAGACCCTATTGCATTCCTTTGTCCTTCTCTCCAATGCTTGGCCACGCCCCCCATTTGCCCTGTCTGAATCTCAAAGTGGAAAAAAACAAAGAGCAACAAAATAGAACTGTTTCCTCCATACACTGTGTAAACTATCCACCACTGGTGCAAAAAAGCACTGAAGTGCAATTTATTGCTATAAAACCTGCCGTATAATTGCAACCTAAGAACTAATAGAGCTTCAGTTTTCTTGCTCTTCAGAAATCTGTTTAGATCATTGTTGATATGGAGTGGCAAGAAGCTGGAGTATAGTTACAGTGATAATAAATTCTGCCTGTCTAACAATATCCTGGACACAGAATTGTTCCATGTTTCCTCAGACGGTATCTAGATCCCTTTCAGTCAGATTTCTGGCTCAAATTTAGGAGGAAACTGTCTCGGTCACTCTAGCTTGGAGACAGACAGAGAAAGAGAGAGCAACATATGATTCACTTGGACTTCTCAGTGGCATTTAACACCAGTGAATACAGTATCTCATGGTGATATCTGCAGGAGGCATTTTTAAGTGACTATGCATATACCCAGAGGGCAGATCCCAGAAGGTAGTGGAGAAAAAATACTACCAAGATGGTTCTGTAAAGTTTCATCTTTTCCCACATTATTTTCAACATTTCAGGGAAAGGCAACGTCCAGAGGTCCAGGGCCCATACTGATTTTGGAGGGTCACACTCCCCAAGCCAATCTGATGCCCCTCCCCAGTTTTTTAACATACAAAAAAGGACCCTTTGGTCCCCTAGAGGGTGTAGGGGACGTGTTTGGTATGTTTTGACTACCCTGGACTGCTTTAAGACCAGGTGAGGCCTTTTTTCTAAATCAAATTAAGATTATGGGGGAGAGACCACCACAGACATAAAAAATAAGAAAGAGATAAAAACAAAATTGTGATTGGAAGAGGTGCTGATATCTGCTGGGAGATTAACTCTGCTAAGCATAGGCTCTCCAACAAATTCCTGATGTGCCTTGCAGATAATTTCCTCTTTCAAAAGGGAGGAAAAAACAAGGGGATTGGTAATCCTGGATTTGAACCTAACCAATAGGTAGGAGCTGGTGACTGTAATAAAAGCAGTTGGCACTTTAGGATGAAGTGGCCATATAATGTTAGAATTTATGATTGTGGGACAAGTCAAAGAAGAGCATAGTCCAACATGGAGCGTGGGTTTCAGGAAAGCTGATTTTTATCAATTTCAGGGAAATACTCAGTAGAATCCCATGGCTAGAGATGCTAAAGGAAAAAGACATCCAGCAAAGGTGAGATTTCATGAAGAAGGAGTTGCTGAAAGCACAATCACAAACAAGGTAATCAGATAATTCTTCCCACTTGAATGCACTGATTTGGGTTCTACCTCCTGGAACAGTAGAAAACAAGCACACTCCAGAGGATTTATTCCACAATATTTTGGCACCACACTAAGTAGTTACTGTGACATCACTTTCTGCTACATTCCCTGCAATCATTTTCTACTTACATTAGAGCATTCACAATCCCCCCTTTAAAAAAAACAAAAAACTTTACCATACCAAAAGCCACTCACACATCAAGCTTCTGAAGAGCCTCAATGCGCCGCTGTGCCCTTCCCCGCCACATTCGATCAATGAATGGGGGAACAGGATATTTTTCTTCTAATTGCATAGAGTATGGTGGATAGTGAATCAGGTTACTAAACATGGCTTTAAATTCTGGCACTTTTTTCTATTTTATTTGGGAGGGGAAAGAAAGGAAAGGCAAATATTGTATGGTAAAACATGGAGAATAAATGTAAAAAAACATTATTTGCATGGTATCTAGTAGATATATAGCATAAGAGCTCCTTTTTATCATCTAGAGTTCCAATTATCAATAAAATATGATACAGTATAATATACATTCCAAAAAGAAAGATTTAAGACTTAATAGAAAAAAGGTTGGCAGCTGATCATCTCATCATTGACAAGACTCATCTGATGAGAAACAACTTGTCACACTTTCCAGGATATGAGCGATTGTTTATGAAAATAGAATTCTTTTTCTGCATAGTTGATAAGTAAACACATTTATGACCAAGACTTTACATGTAAACTGAAGCCTTACCAACTTTAGAAGAGTCTTATCTTTAGAGCAGTCTATCAACTGCTACAGTATTCATAGTGCTACACATTAAATGTTGACAAAGTATCAAAAGAAAATACTGTACAGTTGTCCCTTCATATTCACTGGGGTTTGGTTCCAGGACCCCCCATGGATACCAAAATTCTTGAATACTCAAGTCCCATTATATGCAATGGCATAGCAAAATGGTGTCCCTTATATAAGATAGTAAAATCAAGGTTTGCTTTTTGGATTATTGTTTTTTAAAGAATATTTTCAAGCAGTGAATACTTAAACCCGTGGATACAGAGGGACAACTGTATCACAGTAACTATGGGCAGATTACTACTACTTTATACAGAACTGGCCTGTAATTGTGCTACAGTCTATATGCAACTAATTTGCATGATGCGTAATATATCTCCACTGTGTCCTTCAATATTAAAACTTGGTGGCAAATGCTTTTGTTCCTGAGTATCCTATTTTAGTGCTGATCTACCTGTGAGCTGGCATTGTTGGCATCAATCACCAAAGACACAATTTGTAAAGTTATTACCTACTTTTCTTAAGAAGTAGATTTTAATGTTCCCAGACACAGAAATACATTTTATAGGAATAGTGAAAGAATATGTAAGAAGTAGCTTAGACTTAGAACTAGCACCTACCATTTCATCATGAATTAAATGAGCTTGGACAGTTGCTTGTGCATGATCCCTCTCACTTGATAGCATATATATCGGATCTAAAATACATATAAACAAATTTGGGGAAGAAATAATAGATTGAATAATTGTGTTAAACCATACAGTAGAGCTAATCAGAAGAGACAAATAAAAATATTATTGTAGCCCTGTAGAATGCTATTCAGTGTTTAAAGAGCTCTTAAAGGATTCAGCTCAGAGAAATTAAATCCCTACTATTCTATACCAAGGCAAATTGTTCTGAGAAGCTGGACAAGCTTCTACAGTATAGTGAAACCAGGAACAATTAACACAGCCTAAAACAAGTGTGTAACAAACTGTATTATGTTGCAAATAATTTCATGTACATGTATAGTAGGATCCCTGTATCTGCTAGACACTGGTTCTGGGGGCCCTCAAGGATACCGAAAATCGTGGATAATAGCGAACGCCATTGAAAATAATGGGACTTCCAGTTTAAAATACCATAGAGTTGCCTTGGAGGACCTAGAAAATGGCTAGAGGATACATGTTCTAGGAAGATTCTATGGTAGGTGTGCTGTTTTGTGTCCTGTGGATAATTGAATCAGTGGATATGGGGGGGGTCATACTGTATATAAAGTAACTTTTCTGAACTCTGTACTAGTTCTTTCTCATAGTATAAATCAGGGTTGGCTGGTTTAAACCAAATTACATTTTTTAAAACACATTTTTAAAAAAATGATTATTCTTTTCTTCTTTTTTTAAGATGATCTTGCTACTATTACTATTTTCCAACCCTCTTACTGGAACAACAATGACTGTTTGAATTTTAACATTTTAACTTTAACAGTTTATTGGCAGTCGTTCATTGTTAGACCAGTATCCAGTGTGAGTTGTTTCTTTTTCATCACTTTATTTTATAGTGCAAGAAATGCCATTCAGAAACAAATCCTTCAGTTAACAATTAACAATTCAATTCCACTTTTGCTGCCACAACAGCATTCTACACAATCCTGGGGATTGTTGTTGGATGAGGCACCAGAACTGTCTGGTTGAGATGTTTAAAACCCCTCCCTAAACTTCCATAGGATAGAACTACAGCAGTTAAAGTGCCATCCTGTTCCCGATGCTATTTAACATCTATATGAAGCCGCTGGGAGAGATCATTCGGAGGCATGGAGTGCGGTGTCATCAGTATGCTGATGACACCCAGATATACTTCTCCATATCTCGGTCATCAGCTTCGACTTCAGATGGTGTCTCTCCTCTCAATAATTGTCTTAAAGCAGTAATGGACTGGATGAGGAAAAACAAATTGAGACTGAATCCAGACAAAACGGAGGTACTAACAGTTACAGGCCCGAAACCAGGTCTGGGAATACAACTTCCAATCCTGGATGGAACTACACTCTCTTCCAAGGACTGTGTTCGCAGTCTGGGGGTGCTCCTGGACCCGACGCTCCAGATGTCTAATCAGGTAAATGCAGCAATCAGGAGTGCCTGTTATCAACTTAGGCTGATACGCCAGCTGCGCCCTTTCCTGGAAACTAGGGACCTCGAAACTGTGGTACATGCACTGGTAACCTCCCGTCTGGATTTCTGTAATGTGCTCTATATGGGGCTACCCTTGTGCTTGACTCGGAAACTTCAACTAGTTCAGAACATGGCAGCCGGGTTGATTTCTGGTGCTTCCAGAAGAGAGCATATAACACCTGTGCTAAAAGCTCCCCACTGGCTGCCTATTAGTTTCCGGGCACAGTACAAGGTGTTGGTTATAACCTTTAAAGCCCTACATGGCTTGGGTCCAACTTACCTCCGGGACCACCTCCTTCCGTACGACCCTCCCCGTGCACTTCGGTCCTCTGGGAGGAATCTGTTATAGCCTATGAAAACAAGGCTGTCGGTGACCTTCCAGAGGGCCTTCTCTGCTGCCGCTCCCAGATTATGGAATGGCCTGCTGGACGAGATCCGTCTTATTACCACCTTAGACAGCTTTAAAAAAGCTGTCAAGACGGATCTTTTCCGGCAGGCCTTTCCTGAATAACTATCCCGGCCCAAGACTCGGCTGTCCTTCTGAGCTGCAATTAGATTTTTTAACTATTGTATGTTTTAATTTTTTTCTTTCTAATTTATATATTTTAATTACTGTATGTTTTCAATCTTTTATAATTTAATATTATTTTAAGGGGTGGGTGGGCTAGGGTACTGTGTCTATGGAGTTTTATATTGTAAGCCGCCCCGATTGCATTGCAGAGGGGCAGGATAGAAATAAAATTTTATTATTATTATTATTATTATTATTAAAGTGGAATCATAGTGCTATAACTGTGTGGTGTGAAAAGGGGCCCTAGTCCTATACACAAATCACTACACCACTGAGTCTTTATCCATTGAATAAGACTCTTTTAAAGACACAACCAATTATGCCATTGGGGGGCAACGTTTTCAACCACAGTGACATGTATATGTGCTCTATTTCAGAGGAAGGATCTGGCAAAACCACCTCTGAGTACTTCTTGCCTAAGAAAACCGTATGAAATTCATGGGGCTGCCATAAAACAACAAGTGACTTGAAGCTGTGCATACACACACACACACACATACACACAAAGCATGCTATGACAGCCATCGTGGTGCAGTGGTTTGAGCATCAGCGCTCTCTACGCACAATCCTAAATATACACTGGACTGACTATGTGAGGAATGTTGCTGTCCTTGAGCAAGCAGGGATCACCAGCATTGAGGCCATGATATTGAGAACACAGCTGCGCTGGGCAGGGCACGTTTCTAGGATGGAGGACCATCGCCTCCCAAAAATAGTACTTTACAGTGAACTCGCCATGGGTCAGCATAAGAGGAGCGCTCCAAAAAAGCGATACAAGGACTCCCTGAAACAACATCTCAGGCTCGGCCAGAGAGAAAGAGAGAGAGAGAGAGTACTGGACAACTAAAAAACCTCTTTATAACCTCTGCCTCTACTTTCACACTGGGCATGTGGAGTGGCTAGGCCCTCTTGGCATACCGGTTGCCAACTCCAGTTATGTATGAAGCAAATGTTAAGAGCCACTGCCCTAAAGAATCAAACTCAGAGGGCCAGCAGCCTACACTACTCTAATTAGCGGTCTAACACAGTGCTCGCTCGCTCTCTGTGTGTAAGTAAGTATATACGTGTATGTGTGTGTGTACAAGTTGTCCCTTCATATTCGCTGGGGTTTGGTTCCAGGACCCCCCGTGGATACCCAAATCCGTGAATACTTAAGTCCCATTCTATGCAATGGCATAGCAAAATGATGTCTCTTATATAGGATGACAAAAATCTAGCTTTGCTTTTTGAATTATTATTTGTTTAAAGAATATTTTCAAGCCGTGAATACTTAAATCCGTGGAGACCAAATCCGTGGATATGGAGGGACAACATATACGGAGAGAGGGGGAGAGAGAGAGAGAGAGTTCTGTGCCCAGCTCCCCGAGTTAATGTTGAATATCATTTCCTGGGTTTCTCCCAATCTCAGGTATAAATCCATCTCAGGCTCGGTCCGGCTAAGCAACCACCCCACCCCCGACCCCCGGCACCACAAAACCCCCAAGTCCGAGCTGCATCATTACTAATGCCTGTGGAAAACCCTCCCCGCTTCTGTGACCGCCGCCCCCATCACCGTAGAGGAAATCGAAGGGCCGGTTGGGAGCCATGGCCCTGCGGTATCGGGCCCCGGACGGAGCCACCGGCCGCGCGAAGGACACCGAGCGGCTCATGGCGGCGGCCCCTCAGCACCCAACCTCTCCCGCAGGGGTCCGGGATGACGCCGTCCCCATAGCAACGCAGCCGCAACACCCTAGAGCTAGGAACAGTCGCAAGAGTGCGGTGTACAGCAGGACATTCCGGGCACAGTGTTTACAGATGGGGAAAGTCCGAAAGAGCAGAAATTATAGAAAGGGGGAGTGTGTACGTATGTGTGTGTGTGTGTGTGTGTATGTATATATATATATATATATATATATGTGTGTGTGTGTGTGTGTGTGTGTATATATATATATGTGTGTGTGTGTGTGTGTGTATACACAATCTTTTAACTTGTAACTTATATATATATATATGTGTGTGTGTATATATATATATACACACAACTTTTAACTTGTAACTCCTTTGAGACTAAATAAAAAAAAGACTTTGTAGCATAAGCTTTCTGAGTTAGACATTTTCACACTACACTGTTATAGTGTTACTATTCCACTTTAACTGCTCTGGTTTCCTCCTGTGGAATTCTGGGGTTTGTAGTTTAGTGAGGCCTAAGAGCTCTCTGGCTGAGAGTTGTAAATGCCCCTTCCTAAACTGCAAATTCCACGATTCAACAGGAGGCAGCCAGAGCAAATAAAGTGGAATAGTAACACTATAACAATGTAGTATGAAAATCTCCCCAAGTCTAAGAAATATTACAAACTTATTTAGGACTTTATCACACTACACCTGTTAATACAGGTGTCCTGTGGAATTCCGGGACTTGTAGTTTAGTGAGGCCTAACAGCTTTCTGGCTGAGAGTTGTAAAGGCACCTCCCTGAACTGCAAATCCCAGGATGCCACAGGATCAGTTAAAGTGGGATAATAGCACTATAACGTAGTGTAGCTCTAGCTCTGTGACTGAGTTCGTAAATTGCACTTTCTTATATCTATGGTGCCACATGTGTCGCAGCCGTATTGCGTCAGAAGCGTCGGCTGGACATAAGGCAGGCCGGGCAAGGACTTCCTGGTGGGAGCAAGGGACAGGTGGACTGGGCGCATGCGCGAATGGGCAAAGCCATGTCGAGCTTGGCGTCCTCGAACTCTCCGGGTCTTCAAGCGGCCCCGCCAGCTGAGCAGAAGCCGCCGCCTTCGCTGAAGCCGTGCTGTGCCTGCCCGGAGACGAAGCGGGCGCGCGATGCCTGGTGGGTAGGGCGGGGGGGGCCGTGCGAGGGAGAGGCTGCTGCGTAGTTGCCATGGCGCCGGCACGCGAGACCCTGTTGGGAGTTTTTCTGGGAGGTGAGGTTGAGTGGGTCGGCCTGGGGGGCTCGGAGAAGCAGCACCCTTTCCGCCTCCTGGTTCAACCAGAAATAGGTTTTTCTGTGGGTTCCCTCCCCCCCCCCGCGGGCTGTGAGGCCGTGTTCTGGAAGAGTGTACAGTTATCCCTCCGTATTCACGGAGTTGATATCCACGGATTTAAGTATTCACGGCTTGAAAATATTCTTTAAAAAATAATAATCCAAAAAGCAAGCCTTGATTTTGCCATCTTATATAAGGGGCACCATTTTGCCGTAAGCAAATCTGTGCTTAAGTCCGTTCAGCAGTTCACCTACCTGGGAAGCATCATCTCCTCAGTTGCCAAGATTGACAAAGAGATCGATCACAGATTAGCAAAGGCATATAGTGCATTTGGAAGACTTTACAAAAGAGTCTGGAGTAATAAACACCTGAGGCAAAGCACAAAAATCAGTGTGTATAGAGCCATTGTACTGCCTATTCTCCTTTACGGGTCTGAAACATGGGTCACCTGTCGCCAACACTTACAACTCCTCGAACGTTTTCATCAGCACAGTATACGTACAATCCTAAATATACACTGGACTGACTATGTGACGACTGTTGCTGTCCTTGAGCAAGCAGGGATCACCAGCATTGAGGCCATGATATTGAGAACACAGCTGCGCTGGGCAGGGCACGTTTCTAGGAAGGATGACCATCGCCTCCCCAAAATAGTACTCTACAGTAAACTCGCCATGGGTCAGCGTGAGGTGCGCTCCAAAAAAGCGATACAAGGACTCCCTGAAACAACATCTCAGGCTCAGCCAAACTGATCACCAGCAATGGTCCCCCCGGCCTCACATCGGGAGGCATGTAGACACACTATCCACAATGCTGTAGCCTTATTTGAGAACTCACGCCGAACAAGTCTTGAAGAGAAACGACAACGCAGAAAGAATCACAACCCAGAAACATCACCCAAGGAGACCTTCTGCTGTGCTTTCTGCAACCGGACTTGTTTATCTCAGATTGGCCTTTTTAGTCATCAGCGCGCTTGCAGAAAGTGAGGGATGAGTCCTTCCTGAATCTTCATTTGCGAAGAAAAGCCAGAGAGAGAGAGAGTGCGAGCATATAATGGGACTTGAGTATTCACGGATTTTAGTATCCACGGGGGTGGTGGTGGTCCTGGAACCAAACCCCAGCAAATATGAAGGGACAACTGTATTTCTGACGTTTTGCCTGCATCAGTGGCTGGCATCTTCAGAGAATAGTTGGATAGGAGTGTGTGTGTGTGTGTGGGGGGGTTATATACTGTGAGTCCCTGTTGGAGAAGATAATACTTTTGTATATTTGGATGGCTAGTTCCTGGGGGAAGATATGCAAAGGTACATATCTTCTTCAAATACACAAAGGTACGTATCTTCCAACAGGGATTCACAATATATAAACTCCACACACACTCCTACCCAACCATTCTCTGAAGATGCCAGCCACAGATGCAGGCAAAACGTCAGGAATAAACTCTTCCAGAACACAGCTTCGCAGCCTGGGAAAACCCCCCCCACAGAAAACGTACGGATTCCAGCCATGAAAGCCTTCGACTTCACACATAAATAGGTGCAATTGCCAAGTGAACAAGCTGGGAATGCCAGAGTGGACACTGAATCAATTGGCAGAAGGGATTCTCAGCTGGTCAGACAACACCAGCTAAAATCCCCTCTTTCTGCATGATCTATAGCAGTGCTACTCAAAGTGATGCTCCCTTAACCAATGCCAGCCAGCATCTACCAAGTGTTGGTCTCTGATGACTTTCTAGAAAAGAAAGAAAACAGTTGTAGCCAATGCAGACAAATGTACCAATCTCTGGCACACAAGGATGAAGAAAAAAATCCTTGATCCCCACTTCAGATAATATGAGAAGCACGAATCTACAATTGTCCCTCCGTATTCATGGATTTAAGTATTCATGGCTTGAAAATATTCTTTAAAAAATAATAATCCAAAAAACAAACCTTGATTTTGCCATCTTATACAAGGGACACCATTTTGCTATGCCTTTGCATATAATGGGACTTGAGTATTCATGGATGTTAGTATCCACGGGGGGTCCTGGAACCAAACCCCAGCGAATATGAAGGGACAACTGTATTTATCCTCAGTTTTTCCTCATAATAATGCAGATTGCAGCTCTCGGACCTTGGGCCCCCCCACCCCATTTGAGGGTCCTGAATACAGATGGAGTGAAGTTGGATACTCTTGTACTGAAGAATGCAATGAACCCAATCCAATCTTCCTTAATATAGTTCAAGCCTATCAAATTTGTGATATCACTTAATTGGGAACTTTGTCTTGCAGCATCATTGAAAAAGGAGAGGAAAACTGTGGTCCTCTTATTGAGGCTCACAAGGAATGCATGCGCGCCTTGGGTTTTAAGATATGAACCAAAAGAGCAAGAGCTCTGAATATTTATCAGGTGGGTAGAACAATTATAGCTTCTAAAACTATCTCTTCCCCCAGAGAAAATATGGGCTGTGTGTGGAGAACTATAGTTTCCCAGATGGACTTACTCAACACTTGTGAATGATGTGTGGCAGATGGTTGTGGAATATCAAGGACATGTTCGTGATCACCAACATTGATATCCCACAATTGTCTTCTACACAACAGTCACAAATGCAGTGGCTCTGCTTGCTAGTGTAGAATTGTAAGTCCCATTAGGGATTACTTTTAACTCCCCTAACAACAACAATTGTTGTTGTTACCTGCCTTTCCCTGTGGATCAAGGCAGAGAACCATGTAATCAATTGTGAGACATTAACTGCCCCATTTCTACTGCTTGAGGACAGGATTTTTGCACGAGATAGCACAAGTACCTGTCATTTGATATTTAAATATGAGCTGAGTCCTTTTGCATGAGGAAGAAATATGAAAAATACATCACAGAAGATTTTCACACAGGGAAATTATTCCCCGGGGAGATCGGGAGAGAAACGGGGCTGTTCTGGTAGCAGCGCCCTGTTTCGCACGCCCCCTTCTTTCTCCCGATCTCCCGTCATCTTCCCTCCATGCTGCTTCCATTTCTCTCCCGGTATCTTCCGTGATTTTTTACTAACGAACAAGGTTCGTTATGGAAGATACCTTGAAGAGAAATGGAAGCAGCATGGAGGGAAGATGACGGGAGATCAGGAGAAGGAAGGGGACATGCGAAACGGGGCGCTGCTACCAGAACGGCCTCGTTTCTTTCCCAATCTCCCCAGGGAATAATTTCCCCATGTGAAAATCTCCACAGTGTGATATCTAAGACCTTCTTGGACTGTGCCTTAACTGATTGTTCTAGTTGCATAATTTGTGTGTCACACACAGAGTTTAGGATACGGATGCTGAAGGATTTCCTCCTGCTGAGTGAAGAACGCTACTGTTGGTAGTCCATTGTGTTAACTTTAAAAATCCAGATTTTGAGATAGATCTTCAAAGCCACCATTAAAAATTGACCCCAAAAACCTGGGTCAATATGCTAATCCTGCTTGAAAAAATGGTGGTGTCAGCTCTTTGGGATTTCTCTGCCAAGGTGGGGAAGGCAGAGGGGGTCCCAAAAGAAGCACCAATCCCCCCATTCTCCCCACTGTGGCAGGGAAATCCCAAAGAGCTGCTGCCATGGCAGGAAGAGTTGGGGGAGTGGTCAGTGCTACTTTTACAGGAGGCTTGTTCAGGATGGACTAAGCTCTGGCTGTAGTTCATCTGGGGAGAGCCTCCTGTAAACGAAGCACTGACTGCCTCCCCTCTCCCCACTTAGCAGGGAAATCCCGAAGAAGGACCAACTCCCCCCCTTCCAGTTTCAGCAGGGAGAGTTGGGGGGGGGTTTCAGCATTTCTTTTACAGCAGGCTCTCCCCAGATGGACTTGTATATACAATAATTCTCACTGAGTTTTAGACCACTGCCTGTTAACTACAAGTATTACTTACATAGTTAACTTTCTGAAGTAAGGGGTAGGAGAATAACACACTTAGAGATAAGTTATCTGGCCAAACTGCTTCTTACTGGATCTTTTTCCCCCCTTCTCTCTAGGTGATTTGCTTTGGATTATATTTTTTGGGACTTTACGTCTGTGGCTGCTAGAATAGTTTTTAAAAATATTTTATATCAGAATATGAATTTATTGGAAAATATTTATGATGGATTCTGGTATCACAACAGTATGTTGCCTTATTATCTTATCCTGTTTCTGGAGACGGAGTTTGTGAGAGTATGAGAGATTCTCCACAATGTTTTTCCAAGTTTTCATTTGAGCACAACAGACATTGCTCCTGTGGAATGTTGTTTCTGCAGTAGGACCACAAAAATGTTTCTGTATGCATTAGGATGAAACATTATGAATATAATAAATAAAAATGAAGCAGTCTGAATTCAGATATTCTTGTATTGGACAAGTGTGTGCATTGGTTTCTAGTTGGGTTTCATTCCTCGTCTACCAAATTTCATTACAGGCTGAGGTAAAAATGAGGTAAATAAGTGCTATGCATCCTTTGGTAAATGGGCATAATACATTTTCATGTGAAAAATAGCATTCATGGCACTCAGTATTGTGTAGGATAGGTCTTTTGAGAAAGGACTGTGGCAGTCCATAGTGTTTTATGAATCAGGCTGAAAAATTCCATACCAAGTTGGGGAAATGTCAACAAGCATATGGAGACTAAGACTGCCATTCTTGGTAAACCCTATTGAAGTCTTAAATAGGACTGCACTGGGTATAGGAGTATACTTTTTTTTTTAGTACTCCTTAACCAGTAAGAGCTTGCACCTAAATATTAGGAAGAACCTCCTGATGGTAAGAGCTGTTTGATGGTGGAATACACTGCCTCAGAGTGTGGTGGAGTCTCCTCCTTTGGAGATTTTTAAAAGGAGGCTGGATGGCCATCTGTTATGAGTGCCTTTGTTGTGTATTCCTGCATAGCAGTGGGTTGGATTGGATGGCCCTTGTGGTCTCTTCCAGCTCTGATTCTATGATCCTATGATTCTTTTCTGCTGATTGAATTTTCTTTATTTGTTAAATTTGTACTTTCGGTCAAGGTATTCAGAATTGCATACTAGGCCTTGCAGGTGGACTCACATCCAAGCACTGAACTATGTAGATTTATATATGGAATTATCTGAGGCACCTTTACAACCTACTCTGAAAAATTAACAAGATTTGAGCAATCCAGTTTATATACTGTTTGCTAAAATGTTTTAAAGGAAACTAGGTCATCCCTATCAAACCTACTGTGTATGCCATGAAAGAACAAGACTGGGTGCCTTATCACTGTGGCATTTTATTGCAGAACAGAAACAGAATAACATTTAAGGACACTTTCAGACCCCCCTTACTGCTCAAGCAGCCTCCGGAGCAGTAATGAGGCTGCTGCGTGGCAGTGGGTCCTTTTTGGACGATGCCGTCCCTCTCTCAGTTTTCCGTGAGGAAAAAATAGCGCGGCCGCCTTCAGTGCTTGCCGGAACAGTCACAGATGCTGCCGAGAGAGGGACGTCGTCGTCCAAAAAGGACCCCCTACTGCGCAGCAGGTTCGTTACTGCTTCGGAGGCTGCTTGCGCGGTAAGGGGCGTCTGAAAATGTCCTAAGTTGCTCTCCCTATTTCATGGGTCTAGGTTTCCATTGGTTTCAGATGTGAACATAGTAAAGGAGCTGAAGTATCACAGAAGACCTTGAAGAACCTTCCTCTTAAGAAAAAGTGTTTGTTTTGAACTACATTTGCCATATTCAGCCTGGCAGCATATCCAATTCAAAAAAGTAACTTTTCTAGCCTTAATTTCCACCTACTTAGTGTCTTATCCAGAAGGCCATGATACATCTTTTGACTGATTGCAGCCATTTTTTGTGGTGGGCTCATGCCCAAAGGTAGAGCTGAACCTGGATTGTTTACAGATATATGATAGGAGCAATTTGTCCTAGCATTTTGGGAAATGAAAAAAGGAAATAAGTCCCTTTGACCTAAGACAGTGCAAGCACGGCCCCTGCAAAAATGAGCATAACTTAATTGCCCATCTACTGATGCAAAAAAGAAGGAAAATACAAGCAATAGATAAACCAGCATAGTGTATAGAATTGTTATGCCTTATGAACTCACCTCTTTAATTTCAGATCTCTATTCAAATTAGAAAGCTTTTGTTCAGACCAGTGGTCTCAACTCAGAAATGTTGCACTGTTTGCTGTGACAATACTGTAGAACCTCTCATGGAAATTATTCACAATAATTGTAAAATTAAATGGGTTGATATTAATTCCCACATGCACATTATCAGTGTTTTTGCTGATTACATAGCTGAGCCAGAAAAAAACCCTTTTAGAACTAAGAAAAACCCTGCAAGTATTTCAAATACACTTGGGTTTTAAAATTAACTTTTCATAATCTCATCTCCTGTGTTTAGACATTCCAACTCAGGAACAGGAGAGTATAAGCAAAAGTTTCTCAGGATTCAAATAAGCAATTATGACATTGCAAGTACAGACCAACCATCAAGTGAACGTTGGCTAAACTGAAGGTCTGAACAACTCTCAGACTTTCTCTTCTTGGCCAGATAGCAGCCATTAAGCCTCATATCTTACTGAGACTTAACTTATCTGTTTCATACTCTTCCAATAGCCCTAAATGAAGATAAAGTGAAATCCTGGCAAAAAAAGGCTTGAAAAATGTATTGCATCAGGCCACCAGTTATGATTTCCCCAAAAGGTAAAGTTTAGCATATCCAATAGAGTAGTCTCATGTTCTACCATGTGTTCTTCCAAATTCGTTATCTAATTCATATTATACAAAACAATAATTCAGTTGGCCCTCAATTTTTGCTGGGGTTAGGGGGCAGGACTTCCATGAAAATAGAGAAAACACAAATATCTTTTAACCCCCGCCCAAACTACATTTAATATACACAAAAAGTACGATCCATAGATTCAACAGCAAGGTCCCTTCACAAGGCAGAAGCTGCTACCTTTGCTGCTGCCTTATGGCATTTTTAATAGGGACTTAAAAGCCTTCACACACATTCACAGTCTTGTGAGGCTTGCAGTCCCTATTCAAAATGGCATAGGGTAGCAGTGGAGGCAGTAGCAAATAATCTGTGAATAATCAAATCTGCAAAAGTTAAACTTGCAAACATGGAAGGCCAACTATTCTGTCTAGTGGGTGGAGATGGGATGGCCTAAAATCATTTAACACTTAGATTATCTGCTCTTCACTGTGTTTCCTACTGACAAAAAATTATTGCAAATCCATTTAACAGACCCCCCCCATCTTAAAGAATGGTAGATCCGGGGGAGGTGTTTTAATGATGAGCATGGAGACAAGCGCAGGGGTTGGCCCAGGGAGGGGATGCAAAAAAGGAGTGAGGGCTGTATTAGCCTCTGGTGTGGGGGATAGGGGCTAAGTGGACACTTGCCCCCTATCTGTGGCAGGGAGTGGGGAGACAATGATATGGCGTTCACCTATGGCAACCTCAAGTTGAGTGGAAGGATGGGCCTCACTGAACTGTACCGGCATTTTAATGGATGGGGTGCTGCAAGGTAGGCTATCCTTAGGGCCAGCATCAGTTTGCAATCCTTCTCAGAAGCTACATGGCTTAAGGATTTGCTGCCTGGTGCAAGGCCTTCCAGCAGATGGCGCCCAAAGGGAACACGGATGCCGGGATCCCCTTTGGGGCTCAGGTGAGTCGCCCAGGGAAGCTGGGAGATAGGTCACTGGTGACCAACTGCCCAGCTGCCCCCGCAATGGATCTCCCCCTTTCAGTTTTGCATCCCCCAAGAAATAGACAATAAATAGACAAGATAACAATAAAGTGGCCCGTATTTCAACCCAAACTTCTGTGTCTGGTCTCGTTATTTCATGCGTCAATCATTAACAGAGACAGGCTGTTAATTTTGGGAAAGGGGGAAATATGTTGGTGCCCTTGCCTTCACCAACATTCCCTTTCTTGGGACACCCCGAGGTCTGAAGAAGAGACCCCAAATTAATTTGTCCAGATTGAGAGGAAATATAGGGTCTACAAAATCAAGGGTTTATTTTATCAGGGCCAGTCTCCCAGGAATGACTGGAACAACTGCTTTAGGAGACCCAGGTATCTTTGATATTACAAATATGTTAATTAGCTTGGTCAATTCTTAATTGAGAGGGTGTACCTAGGGCAATCATGCTTGTTGAAGTTCACTGTATTTAATATACCCATAATCCTAAAGGAACGGTGTCTAAAACCTATAATTGGCTAATTTAGCACACTTACACACTGCAAAGTTGTGGAACACTACAGTGGGAATCAGACCTATCACCAATGACCAATGGAATTCAATTTGGTCATCTCTACCTTTCAGATCTACATCATTAAAAATGAAATACACAGATATAGGATGGGTGACACCTGGTTTGATGGCAGTAAATGCGAAAGTGATCTAGGAGTCTTAGTGGACAACAAGCTGAACATGAGTTAGTAGTGTGATGTGGTAGCTTAAAAAGTCAATGCAATTCTAGGCTGCATCAATATGAGTATAGTGTCTTGATCAAGGAGGGTAATAGCACCACTATTCTGCTTTGGCCAGAATACTGTGTTCAATTCTGGGCACCACAATTCAAGAAGGATATTGAGAAGCTGGAATGTGTCCAGAGAAGGGCAACTAAAATGGTGGGAGGTCTGGAAGCCATGGCCTATGAGGAGTGGCTTAGGGAGTTGGGTACGTTTAGCCTGGGGAAGGTGACACGATAGCCATGTTTACATATTCAAAGGGATGAGGATGGAGCAAGCTTGTTTTCTGTGGCTTCAGAGACTAGGACATGGAGCAAAGGACTCAAACCATAGGGAAATAGATTCCACCTAAACATTAGGAAGACCTTCCTGACAGTAAAAGCTGTTCAGCAGTGGAATGCACTGCCTTGGAGTGTGGTGGAGTCTCCTTCTTGTGGCTCTTGTGGTCTTTTCTAACTTTATGATTCTATTAATAGCAGGCAAATAAAATGTCTTGAAGGTGATTCATAGGAAGTATCTAATTACTTCCAAATTATTGTATACCTCAGACACTATGCTGGTGAAATTGCAATAAGCAGGGTATCAAAATGCATATGTGGTCTTAGTGCCCTAAAGAGCCCTGGTGGCGCAGTGGTTAAATGACAGTACTGCAAGTCACCACACTGCAAGTTCAATTCCAGTGGGCTCCAAGGTTCACTCATCCTTTTGTAGGTCGCTAAAATGAGTACCTGGCTTGTGGGGGCAGTTAGCTAACACACACTGGAAACTGCTTAATGCAGTGTAGATGTGTAAATTGCTATTGCTTAAAAAACAGTTTGTAAGCCGCTCTGATTGCCTTGTGGCTGAAGAGTGGGGTATAAATAAATAAAAATAAATAAAAATATCTCAGTTTTGGTCAGAGGTTTTATAGCATCTGCCAGACATGATATGTCAAGTCACAGTTAAGTGTGAAGAATTTTTGTTGCTCTCAGTGTATCAATGGCCCAATGCTAAGCTGAACAATAAGTGCCTAGAGTCCATAATGCTTAAACTGAGGTAACAAAACACTGGAGAACATTAAGAAGCCTGTTGCTGAGATGCTGGATGGACAGTGCGTGGAGTATTGCTCTTTCTCACATGCATGTAGTAGCTAGCTACTATGATTAAAGAACATTGAAACCAATGGCTATAAGAAATAAACTAATTTTTTATTGTAGTAACTGCATTAGATATAGAAACGCTCTCTAAGGGGGTTAGGCTAGGCTAAGCTAGAATCAGAAGAGGACTAAGGCTTGCCGCAGCCAAAGAAAAGCGGCAGTGCAGCCAGAAGGTTTCATCTTCTGTGCTGAGTTACTGTACAACACCATCATTCTTCTGTTCTAGTCCCATGGGAAGCTGAGGTAAAGCTGCATCTTTTTGCTAACCAGAAAAATCAGTTTGCAGAAAGACATGGTTTTACCTTGGTCTCCCACAGGACCGGAACAGCAGAACACCGGAACAATGACAACATTATGTGATAAGGCAGCATTGAAAGTGGAACGAACCTTCAGGCTGCCCTGCCTCTTTACTTTGGCATGTGGTAAGCTTCCATGTTTTGCTTTTGAACCAGTGAAAGAGCAAAAAGGAGGTGGAGGGATCCCTAAAAATCAGTCCTCGAGGTTAGGATAGGTGGATAAGGCGTGAGGAGATTTTAGATTACTGAAACTCTTGTTAACTCTGTCACTGCTGCTCTCTCTGTAAGACACATTTAATGCTTTAAATGCTGAGTGTTATTGTATTTCCAACAATCTTTTCAATAAGATTCTTTGAAGAATACGATTCTGCAAAATACAGTTTGAAAACCACAGATGTAGAGAACCTAAAAAGCTGCATTTTGTTGTATTGCCTACTTGTACTGTATTTCCTCAAACTGGGAGTTATTATTAACAGAAAGTGTGGGAGCAGGAAACAAAAGTGTTAGGCAGAGATACTGATTGGGAGCCACAGTGGCTGAAAGATATAGGAGTAACTAGGGCATAAGAACAAATTATAGACATGAGCTGGAGATGTAAAACTGAAGAGGACGGTAAATTAAGGTTGCTACCTAACACTTTTTCTGACCCTGGGCCTTTCAAATATTCAAAACTAGTTAAAATGTTAACAGGTCCATTTTTATTGCTCTGTTTCCATACCAAGGAATGCTATAGCTGTTAAATTTTACACATCATTCAGCTTTTAAATGCACATAGTAGGAGCTCTGCCAGATTTTTTTAAAGGTTGCAATCCTACTATACAGGAACAAGCATGTGTGAACTGTGCAAATGTGACAGATTTGGGAACAGAGTAAACATTTAGCCAAGGGGCAGAGTCTTGCCACATCCAAACTGATGCCCTTCAGGTATACATGGCAAAGGAAATTATGGCAGCTGGTGCTTCTCTCACCTTTGAAGCAGTGTGTTGAGAAAAGCTATGCCTGGTGTGCAGCGTTAATAAGTACAATGTTATTTGGAATCTGGACTAAAGGATTGTTATGCATTGAAGAGGGATTTTTTTTTAAAAAAATGAATTTGAAATTGCCAATCCAATTGCAAGTGAGGTAAAGGAAAGCAACCTCTCCACAAATCCATGTGTGGGTTGCTTGAGCCAGTCTCCTTTTTCAAAGCATGAAATACCACCATGATGTGACAGTACACCAGGCTTGACTTTGCCTCCATTATTTTGACAGTAGCAAAACCCTCAAAGAGACATATGTGTGACCACTGCTAGTCTTCTCAGAAACTCCACAGTCCCTTTCTCTTTCCAGGCCACAGTCAAACTTGCTGGTCATAGTGGTGGCTTGAACATCTCTAGTAAAGTTTAACATTAGAAATGCTTGCATTTTTCATTCAGTATGAATGCTAGTGCCTGGAAGGAGTAGGAATCAGAGTCCCCACAAATGGTTATATGTGTGTGGTGGGAGAATAGTTTCTCTGGAATGTTGTATTCTATAGCTTTAAAAAAGAGTCCTAAAATCTTCTTTGCTACCTGGTTTCTGCTGGGCTGGGTGTATTTCACAATGAAGGCAATCTCCCTTTTCTGCACTGTGATACCAGGGATATCCTTTTGGTAGCAACCGGGCTCTGGGGAAGGGACTGAAAACCCAGGGTTACAAACACACAAACAATAACACTCTGTAATCTAGTTCTCTGAGTTATGTTAAGTGGTGAGTGCCTGCCTGAACTCTTCTTTTCCTTCTTGGGTTTCAATTCCAAACATAGTTGTCTATTTGGGGTCTCTCTCCTTTCCGCAGCCTAGTGCTATACATTCCAAATTAAACACAAGTACCCTCAGTGTCTCTTCCCCGCCCCTTCTGCCCTCCCTGCTACTCTTTCAACTGAGTCTATTTTTCACTTCTCTTAAGGCTGTGAAGGGAGGGAGCCACAGGCCTTTGCAACGGCTGCTTTTGCAACAGGATACAGCCCATTGGTAGCAAGAACATTTGGTGTTAACGTTTTTGTAGGAAGCCTTTGCTGGGGGTATTCAGTGCAGCAATATTTAACTACTGCTTCTGCTATTACTATTACAACTAATAATATAGCTATTAATTTAAAAAAAATGCTTCTTTAAAATCTCAGTGGAGTTACAGCTGCTGTCCAGTTCCCTCAATTGGTTCCACGTGTATTCTGACATAATTTCCAAGGTGTGTAGCTTAGGAGATAGTGAAGATGAGTGAGAACAGCAGCCTTTTGGACCGTATTGTTTTCCATCCTGTTTTGTGTGAAGGATGGAAGCTCTATATGGAAGGAGCAGCCTATCAACTTGCTAATTTCTTCCTCCTCCTGGGATTTATGGGAGGAAGTGGCCTCATTGGCTCCATCTACATCTTTGGCTTCCTGACTGTTGGTTTCTTTTGTGTTGCTCTCTGGGGCTGGCTCAATGCCTGCGGACTAGACATCTTTACTTGGAACATGCTTTTAGTTCTGATCTGTTTGCTTCAGTTAGCTCACTTATTTTACCAGCTCCATGAACATACATTTTCTGAAGAATTTGACCTGCTGTACAAGCAAGTTTGCAAGCCTCTGCAAGTGCCACCCCGGGTCTACAAAGAAATTGTCAAGTGCTGTGAGGAGCAGGTCCTGCCTCTGGCCAAAGACCAGACCTATGCTGTGGAGGGCAAAACATCCATCAATCGTCTGTCGTTCTTGCTTTCTGGCAGGTAGGATTCACCCACCCACCCACCCACACACACGTACACAATTTTTTCTTGGTATTGGTAAGCTGATCTCACTAGTAGTTTTGATGAATTGACAGCCATGGAAACTGCATAATCTGCTTCCCTTTCATCATTACATAGAAGAAGAGGAATTCTGTCCTTCCTGTCTGAGTTCTTTCTCTGGTACTAAAACCAGTGTCTCCATTGTTTTACATCACATTGCAGTAGAGATCTGTATGATGGAGTATTTCCTCAATGAGGGAGGAGGCTGCAAAAAAACCAACAACTCTACACTCCAGGAAAACAACTAGAGTAGAACCCTTCTGATTTCTCTTCTTCTGTATTGAGGACCTTTCTCACTGTTTGCTGCTGCCATAGTGCAGAAATAATGCAGTTTGACACAGCTTTAACTGTCATGGCTCCATCTTATGGAATCCTGGGACTTGTAGTTCGTTGTGGTACCAGAGCTCTGACAGAAAAGGCAAAATGTCTCATAAAACTACAAATCCCAAAATTCCATAGCATTAAGCCATGGCAGTTAAAGTTAAATAAAACTGCAATATTTCTGCGTGTGGCAGCAGCATTTGTCTCTCTGCCTTTCTCTTTCCCTGGCATGATAAAACATTCAATTACACAAGTACCCACTTGCAGTTTAAAGTAGTACATCCCAGACACAGGCATATTATATCCGTGGAATGTCGGTCTTGTGTTTTAAATGGAAAACATGGGCATGGAACCCCCATGGAGTGGAAAATAGTATGTGGGAGAAGGCTTAAGGATTCCCTGCTTCTCTGTTGCAAATTGTCAACTCCTGACAGTGGACAAGCAGCTGTTGCAGCAATGAGCTAATGTTACACATGGAGTGTAACACATGAAATGTGTACTTCAGCCCCTAGACCTTAAGGAGGCTAGACTTAGGTTATGGCTCTACAGCAGGCTCAGCTGAAGGTAAATTTGGATCTGCTGGTAGATTTCTGGGTAATTTGCTATAAGCCAGTATGGCTTTTTGATTTGTGGTTGTTTAAAAATAGGAACAATAAAAAGACTCCCCTTCTCTCCTAAACTATACTAGGGAAATTAAAGCTCGAGGTAACCAGGAGTAGATATTTTTGAGCAGAAGAATCTTAAGCTCCATTATGTTTTGGTGGTCAGAAGAACTGCTTTGCTTGAAATTCTTTTAAGTGTGTCTTCTGTACCTGGCTCTGGTTGATGGATCTTGGGGGTCTACCAGAAAAAAAACAAAGTAGATCCTGTAGTCTTCTCACCCATGCATTACAGTTCTTCAAAATGAATCTTTTTTTTTCAGGTAAAGACAACCTGCTAGGACAGGTGTAACTTCTAGCAAATGGCAGCAAAGTTTATCCTTCTGAAGGAGATTGTTTTAAAAAAATACATACCTTAAATTTGATCATGTTTACTTAATAACATTATTTTATGCAATTGGAGTTTTGCAAATTAAATAATTTGGGGCTTGCCTGTTCCCAGTTTGCTCTGTTGGAGTTTGTTTGCATGAGATAGACATGGTAATCCAGGTTGCAATTGCCTCGCATTTGTTCTTTGCTTCCATAGATTGTTTAGGAGAACTGAAGTCAGCTACCATGTTCAAGGGTTGGGAGTGCTGCCTGAAACAAAAAAAGTTAATTAATGCTTACAAGTAACATTACAGATCTAGATTTACTCTCTGCATATCTTCTTTGGATTTGCTGGTGCTGAGATGCAGAATAGAATTTGAAAAACGTTATCAAATTGGGGATGGGAAAAAGTAGTCCCAATAATCCCAGGATTTATAAACTATTATAGAACAGGGGTGGCAAACTGTAGTCCTTCTCACATTTTTGGACTAAACTCACACAATCTCTCACTATTGGCTATGCTGGCAAGAACTAACAGGAGTGGTTGGCCAAAAGCTCTCTGGATGAGTGTGGTCATCCATCCTTGTTGTAGAAGAAAATGATGTTGTATAGGGGTGTGTGGATTTGCAATCTCTATTGGCTACTGAGTTCTCAAATGAAATAAACAAAGACCTCAAACCCCACCAAAGGAAAACAAAACAAACTTAGAGACACTGGTTCCTGATATAACAACAGCCAAATCCTGGTTATATTATCAGTAATGAAGAACTCCCTAGCCAGGTTTTGCATATAGTATCAATCATACTACATTGAGTATCTTTTTTCAGGAATTCTAAAATCTAAAATACTCCAAAATCCAAAATTGTCCACATGGATGGCTGAGATAGTGACAAAGAAAAATAGTAACCAAACCTCTGCAGATTTGTTCATTTTAATTTCTCATCCGGCTACTTTCAGTCAGTGTGTAAGATATTAGTGCCACAGTCCACATTCTTACCTAGACAATGTCTGAGACTAAGCCCTTTTAGTTTTGTCCAAGTTTGGATTATTTGCAGTTTGTGCAAACCTGTTAAAGCAGAGACTGGTTCTTTCTACTGTAACTTCTCATTGTGTGTGTGTGTGTTTGTATGCTTTCACGTTGCCCATCAACTTATGGCAACTCCATTAATTTAATAATAATAATAACAACAACAACAACAACAACAACTTTATTTTTGTACCCCACCTTTTGCCTATTAGGCAATCAAGACAGCTCACAACAATTGAATATAAAACAAACAAATCCTAAGAACAGTAATAACTTAAAACAATTTACCCCCCCTTAAAATTACATATATTTAAAATAACTGGCAAATTCATAAACATAAAAACATAAAAAGAGGGAGAAGCATCCATTAAAAATGGTCTGTTCTATTCAAGGAAGGCCTGCCAGAAGAGATCCGTTTTGGTGGCTTTTTTGAAATTCTCCAAGCTGGTTGTTTGACGGATCTCCTCCAGCAGGGCATTCCATAGTCTGGGAGCAGTGATAGAAAAAGATCTCTGGGAGGTTGTTGATACTCTAGATCTCATTGGTTGCAACAAACCCCTCCCAGAAGATCTAAGGATGCAGGGCGGATTATATGGGAGGAGGCGATCCCTTATGTAGGTTGGACCTAGGCCGTGTAGGGCTTTATAGGTCATTACCAACACCTTATACTGTGCTCGGAAACTGATAGGCAGCCAGTGAAGGGATTTCAAGATTGGAGTGATATGCTCCCTTCTTGATTTCCCAGTGATTAACCTGGCTGCCATATTTTGCACCAGTTGTAGTTTCCGAACTAGATATAAGGGTAGCCCCATGTAGAGAGCATTGCAGAAATTGAGTCGTGAGGTTACCAGTGCATGCACTACAGTTTCTAGGTCCTTTGTCTCAAGGTAAGGGCGCAGTTGGCGTATCTGCCAAAGCTGATAACAGGCACTCTTGACTGTCGCATTCACCTGAGCAGTCATGTGAAGCGACAAGTCTAGGAGTACCCCCAAACTGCGAACACAGTCCTTAGCAGAGAGCGTGACCCCGTCCAGGACTGGCAGTTGCAACCCAATACCAGGTTTAGGGCCCCCCACTGTAAGCATCTCTGTTTTCTCTGGATTCAGCTTGAGTCGATTTTTCCTCATCCAGTCCATTACTGCTACAAGACAGTGACTGAGGGGAGAAATACCATCTGTCGTCATGGCTGATGACCAAGACATGGAGAAATATATTTGGGTGTCATCAGCATACTGATAACACCCCGCTCCATGTCTCCGGATGATTTCTCCCAGTGGCTTCATATAGATATTAAAAAGCATTGGGGACAGAATGGCGCCCTGAGGGACGCCACAATTAAGCTCTATTTTTGATGTGCAACTGTCCCCGAGCATCACCCTCTGGAATCTACCTGAGAGGAAGGAAGGAATCCCCAGGCGTTCCAAGAGGATGCCATGATCTATTGTATTGAAAGCTGCTGAGAGATCCAAAAGCACCAACATTAGGGTTTTCTTAGCCAGTTCCTCCCTCTGAAATCTAGCCTACAGCACCTGGGATTCATTGGTGATCTCCCATCCATTGCCCCCTTCAAAACCAGAAAGAATCACTATCACCCCCCCAGTAGGATTTTTTTTAGTTGTCATTTCCCCAAAGAACTCTCACTTCCTTGGACCAAAATCTATATGCAGTTGAGCAGTATAACTATATACACTTCAGTGTGCCAGTCTACCCTCAGCCTATAGTAAAATGGTTAGACTTTTAAATTAAATCTATGCATTTTTTCAGGATACAGTTTTGGGAATGCATGCTTTAGACTGATTTATTTCAATTATTTTCTGATACCTTAATAGAGAATACCAGTGCCCAAGCTCCTCTGATCCCTGTTAAACTTCTAGATTTGACATTTGTTGTTTCCCTGTGTAAATTTGAAACCTCAGTCATGGAACTGAGATACATACAATGTTATTCAAATGTCATCAATGACCTTGGAGTACCTTGCTTATTGAAGAGTCTCTTGGCAAATCAGTACTTGTAATTGCTGCAGCCATGAACAACTACAGCATTCAAGTTTTAGCCACCAATTGCTTTGTTGTAATAGGTCTGCTACAGTAAAATAGGTCCTTCCCCCTGTGTACCCCCCTCTCTCTTCATCTTTTGGATAGGATAGCTATTGGATAGATAATGTCCAAGCAGTTCTGACTAGAAACCCTTAAAATGGCTTTTTAAAGTACCTGGGAAAAGCCAGATCCTGCAGGAAAAACTGGAATGTTCTGTGGTGGGAAAGGCAGCTGTACGCAAGCACATGCTGTGCTGCATCAGTGGGCGCTGCTACCACCAGTGTTGTGCATCGCATGCTGTAAGGTCGCATGCTGGAAGGTCACAACGAGGCCCCCAGTATGTAATCAATGCTGGGCCCCTCGTTTCTGGCCTCAGAGAGTGCGACACCAGCTGCAGCACCACTATCTACCCATACAGTGGAGTGCACACATGCAGACAGCTGTTCCCACTATGGAATGCAAGGTAACCGGGGAAGGGGGGAATCCAGGGCAGCTCCAGGGTCAGAATACTCTGGCCAGAACATGGAGTATTCTGGCCAGTGCAGATAAAGCCCTGGTCTCTTTTTAGCTTGCAAGTGCAAGACTGAACGCGCAAGATGTAAAGTACTGCATTTAGGGCGGAAAAATGAAATGCATAAATATAGGATGGGAGAGACATGGCTGAATGAGACTACGTGCGAAAGGGATCTAGGAGTCCTAGTAGACCAGAAGTTGAACATGAGCCAACAGTGTGATGCGGCAGCTAAAAAGGCCAATGCGATTTTGGGCTCTATCAATAGAAGTATAGTGTCTAGATCAAGGGAAGTAATAGTGCCACTCTATTCTGCCTTGGTCAGACCTCACTTAGAATACTGTGTCCAGTTCTGGGCACCACAATTAAAAAAGGATATTGACAAATTGGAGAGTGTCCAGAGAAGGGCAACTAAAATGGTGAAAGGTCTGGAAACGATGCCTTATGAGGAAAGACTTAGGGAGCTGGGTATGTTTAGCCTGGAAAAAAGATGGTTAAGAGGCGATATGATAGCCCTGTTTAAGTATTTGAAGGGATGTCACGCTGAGGATGGAGCAAGCTTGTTTTCTGCTGCTCCAGAGACTGGAACACGGAGCAATGGGTGCAAGCTCCAGGAACAGAGATTCCACCTCAACATCAGGAGGAACTTTTTGACAGTAAGAGCTGTTCGGCAGTGGAACACACTCCCTCAGAGCGTGGTGGGGTCTCCTTCCTTGGAGGTCTTTAAACAGAGGCTGGATGGCCATCTGCCAGGGATGCTTTGATCATGATTTCCTGCATGTCAGGGGGTTGGACTGGATGGCCCTCATGGTCTCTTCCAACTCTGCAATTCTATGATTCTATGATTCTAAGATGGGGCCAAGTCAACTGAGAGGGAAAAAACAGTGCATCAAGTAGGCTGACAGGGAAAACCCCCCAGCATGCTGAGTTGACTGAGAGGAGACGGGGGGGGGAGCAGCAGCAGTTGTTGAAAGAGCAGACCAGGGGTCAAAAGTGCTTTGCATGACTATAATTTAGATCTGTCAAAGCCTGAAAAGTTAAAAAAAAAGTTATTGTAAAGAGGGGGATGCCTGTATAGTATATAAATATGTGTTACTTAGATCAGTGCTACTCAAAAGCAGTGTTCCATGGACTGGTTCTGATCCACAAGCCATTGGTTGCCATTCTTTGGAGAGTTTCCAGGAAAGAAAGAAACAGTTGTAGCCAACGGGAGCAAATATGGTACAGTCCCCAGCACACTAGTAAAGAATACTTGCTGGTCCCCCACATCAATGAGCTTAAGAAGGACTGCTCTGGGTCCTGTTTTCACCCATTTTATTTCTGCTGGCTATCATATTACCTCTGCAAGAGGTTCTGTCCCAGTCACAAAAAGCAAGGGAAACAAGGCACACCTTGGGCCTGTCTACATACACATACACAAGGGGAAAAATCCAAAGTACCTTGTAGTATTGGCATCTCACAGTAGCAGCGGCATGGTTTTTCTGGCCTCAGAAGCCCCCATAAGCCTTGCGTTTCTGATGGCGGCCACAAGTGATTTACTCATGTTAGTCCTTCTCTGCCATTGTTTTTGGTTGGTTTTTTTTAAGTTGTTCCAAGGTGTGCTTATGCAATAGAACGATTTTCAATTGTACAGAAAAGCAAAACAGAAAATATTGATCCTGTTTTACTGCCATAGTGAGCAATTGCTAAGGAAAATATCCAACATGGTAGCAGTGGGCACTTGCTGTGCTAGCAATCCCCACCCCTCCTCTCACCCAGCCAATCAGCTTTGTGCTTCCCTTCAAGGTTTTTATTGTTCTATAGTCCAAATGAGCAAAAATGTGCATCTGCCTCACAGTTTGTGAAAAAGCACAGGGAAATCCGCAAAGGCTTTTACCCTGTTGTTTTTGCCATTTTGGGCTTCTGAATAGTGTGGATCGGCACTGGATCCCATTTAGGCAGGAAGGATTCTCAGCGAATTCCATCAGGGGTATTTTCACAGTTTAGACAGGCCCCTTGTCTCATACCTCTACCAAAAGCATAAGGAATCTGTACCATTAATATTAATTTTTAAATCATGTTCATAAAGGACTACCCATGTTGTTCATTTTTTCTAACATTTAATTCCATTTGAAGCAATCAAATATTTTTAGGGCTTTGAGTGATAAAAAAATATAGAAATTTTAAATATCCCATGGTGGATACTATTTGTGAAGTCGAAGGCTTTCATGGCTGGTATCCATAGGTTTTCCGTGTTTTTCTCCAGGCTGTGAGGCCATGTTCTGGAAAAGTTTATTCCTGATGTTTCACCTGCATCTGTGGCTGGCATCTTCAGAGAATGGTGGGGTAGGGGTGTGGGGGGGTTATATACTGTGAGTCCCTGTTGGAAAGGATATTGGGAGCCCTGGTGGCGCAGTGCTTAAATGCCAGTACTGCAAGCCACCATGTTGCAAGTTCAATTCCAGAGGGCTCCAAGGTTCACTCAGCCTTTCATCCTTTCATAGGTCAGTAAAATGAGTACCCGGCTTGTGGGGGCAATTAGCTAATACTCACTGGAAACTGCTTAATGCAGTGTAGATGTGTAAATTGCTATTGCTTAAATCAATTTGTAAGCCGCTCTGATAGCCATTGTGGCTGAAGGGCGGGGTATAAATACCTAATTAACTTAAGTTAAATTCATGTAAATTGGTGTATTTAATTAATTAATTTGTGTATTAATTCAAATACGCAAATTTACATATCCTCTCCAACAGGGGCTCACAGTATATAAACCCCAGACACCCCTACCCAACCATTCTCACAGATGCAGGCAAAACGTCAGGAATAAACTATTCCAGAACACGCCCTCACAGCCCAGAAAAAAACCAAGGAAAACCTGTGGATACTATTGATTCCTGGCTAATTGCATCTGCTAGCAATGTTTTGCACATAAAGCCAATTTGGTCTGGCAGAATATATGATGTAATAAATTCTTGTAACCTCTTAGCAAATATTGGTGTAAACATGTTCAGGTACCGGATTAGCAATGTGATGAGTCGGTGCACTCGTATGTAAATGTTATTTCTGTTTCACTTACAAGAGAGATGTTTCTAGCAGACATCAAGTTGTCTGGCATGATGTTAAACTCCTGCATGAAATCAGTTCTATCTTAAATATTTTGTAGAACTGTCCTGGGAATCTTTCATTGCCTACTGCTTTGCTTGTATTCACATTTATTCTTGTCTCAGATTTATTTCAAACAAAAACGGAGTATGAAGGATGTTTTTGTGCTCTGGTATAAGGAGTGTAGCTGCAATAAGTAAAATTTGTGTTTCTTGAATTAGTGGGTTGAACCATGTGTGGACAAGTGTTGGATTAGCTAGGCCTTTGCTTTGACACAGCATGCCTCTTCTTAAATGGCTTATGATGTGATTATTATTAAGTGGTTTCTGATGTTTATTTACTGTTGTGATGTTTCTGTGGGTGTATTGTTTAATTTCTTTTGGTTTAGCAGTGATGATTGTTTGCTGCCTTGAGCATTATTTTTAGTTGTAAGGTGAGATACAAAAGTAATACATAGAATAAAATAATTAATGTAATGATGAATGTAATTTTTCTGTGTGTGGTTTCCCTTCACTAAAGGGGCACATTTCTGCCTGTTTGATAGTTTACACTACTACACCCTGAGAAGTACAAACCTCAGGACAGTAAGTTTTTCATGATCACTCCAGTGCAGGGAGTTTCCTGCAAAAATTCTCTCCCAATATAGGAAAAACCCAGCCATTTTCAATAACTCCATATACCGAATTCTTCCTTCACTAGATCATATGGAAATTTCATGGAGCCAGTCACTGATGAAATTTTATTTAACTGTAATTCTTTATTTCTTACTGTAGTGTGGCACAATTACAATTCTTATAGCTGTTGACAAAATAAACTCAACCTTGCAGCTAAGGTGACTGATAGACCAAAGGTATCATGGTGTTTGTATGTGTTGGGTATGTAGGAATATTTGGTATCTATATTAAGCAGAGTGTGTAGGGAGGGTGTGGAATCCCAGGCCCTACTGCATTACTCCAGTAAGTTCCAGGGTTCTGCAGGTGAACCCTGAACTAGTGGGGAAAGGAATACCTAGTATTTTCTTTGGCCAAAGGATCCCCTCTCAGCTCCCATGAAGTGCAGTCGGACCACTTTCTCAGAAGTCAAAGAAGGAACAGTTTGTTTGTTTGTTTGTTTTAAAAAATGATACTTTTAAAGGTTTGGACTACAATGGCAAAATGATGGTTGACAGTGCACAGGTTACATGATCTTCATTGGAAAGGTTACAAAAGTTCTAAGTTCAGTTCAGCAGTCAGGATTGTTAGAGTAGTTACAACCCCTCTGGGAAAATGGATGGAGGTCACTATGTTGCTAACTCTCTCTTGAGTAGTTACAAGATCCCATTGAGAAAATAAGAGTGTCCTTTGTACTTAACACCAGCACATTCAATTTCCCACCCTGAAGTAGGGCAAAGCTAAGCGCCTTACAGATGATTTAATCTTTGGCTCTGGTACAATTAATATGGAGAGGCTTTGGTTCAGTAGAAAATGCAGAAGGAGGGTAATTACATGAAGAGGACTCTGATTTTTTTTAGCCCTTTGGATATACCTGAGTCAGCTCTTTTGCTTATAAGTGTGGGGAAGCGAGTGCAACATTTGCTTGTGGCAGAAACAGGAGAAATGACTCCAGAAGCTCTTGTCAAGTAAAATTAAAATCTTATTTTTAAAATTAAAAACTTTATTGTCTTAGGAAATTCTTCTTAGGATAGGAAAGGATCTAGGCAAAAGGCATTGACCTCTAATTGGTTAGAAGAGCCCCTAAACGCTGGGTCTAATGTGTGGGTAAGCTAGTATCCATTATTGAGATTATTGTTGAACACCCATAGATGCTTTTTCCAGACAAAGGAAATAAAGAGACTAACTTCTTCAGAGAAGGAGGAAGTGATTCGGCAGGTAAGAAGGTATCAAAAGGCTTGAGTACATAGACCAAAAATAAGATACAGACAGGTGAAAAAAAGGAAGGAATTTTCTAGACTTCCCTCTCCCACATATCACTTTATACAAGCATTGATGCCTCTTTGCTTCCAACAGTATAGAGGGCAACTAGCACCCTCCCATGAACGTGTGCTCCTGAGTAGGGGGAACATCAGAAAAAGAACAGAACCTGCCACTTCAAGGGGTTCTGGGTGGTGGCAGCGGTGTTATCACTGCCTTTTAGCAGTCACATTTAGAGCAGCTGGCACTCTGTCTGGTATGCTTGTTTGGTACAGGAGTCAGGTGCCTCAGCAGTTCCAGTTCTTTCCCTGCCTTTCTATTCTGCCCCCCCTTCTCTACAGTCAACTAATCTCTCTGCTGTCTACTTGTCTTATTGCTTTTATCTATCTACATGCCACTTAAATAGAGCAGAATTATTTGGTATGGCTACTCCTGCTGAATCTTTGCTCTAGATATGCTGTATTTCATACCAGAAGAAAAGTTCATATGGATGCATCAGGATGAACAATGCTGGTATCTGTGTATTGAAAGGACCATTTGATTCTGCAGGAAGCCTGCCTGGTTAAGCTCAAACCACCACTGCCACCATCACACCCATTTAAGTCCTTTTTCTCAGTTAGGTGGTTGGTGTCTGGGAAAAGGGCCCTATCTGGAGTGAACCACCTTGAAATATTAATTATAAAACAGAGCATAAAATTTAACACAAATCAAGAAAATAAAACCTGTTGTAAGGTGTGTCCTTTTCCTCCCCCTCTGTAGGGTTAAAGTAAGCCAGGATGGGCAATTTCTGCATTATGTCTACCCATATCAGTTTCTAGATTCCCCAGAGTGGGAATCACTGCGGCCGTCTGAAGAGGGAACATTTCAGGTAAGCTTGCAAAATATAATTTCCTTAGGAATTTAATGCATTTTCATATTTTTATTTTTATTTCATATTTAGAAACACAAAACAGAGGAGAAGGGCCAAAGAGCCTTTCAATTAGTTTTGAATATTCCAAATATTCAAAATATTGTCATGCTTCTATTTCTCAAAGAGTAACACTGCCTCACCCAACTCCATGCCATACTGCAGCTGATTTGGAAAGCAGGGGGATATTCAAAATCAGTTTGTTATCATATGGTGTGCAAAGGAGGGGAGAGGGTTAAAATCCCACTGGGCAAGGTTAAAGTAGCTCTTTGGAACCTTCTAGTGAGGAACTAGAAATGGGCAAGGCCAGAATTCAAAATATAGTCAACCTGGGTTCAAACGCCAATGGCATTCAGAGGAAGCTGGTTTAGGAAAAATAGAAGTAAACCACCCAAACATGGCAGAATTTCTAGGAGGAACATGAAGAAGGAGGAGAAGGAGGTGGAGGAGTGTTTTTCCAGTTTCACGTTCTGTGCTGGGAGGCTCTGGGGGCCGCTCTAAAACACCTGTGGGGGCCAAATCCATGTGTGCTTAGTAAAGCCCCTGAGCTTAATCATTAAGCACACAGCCACGCGCATGTATGATTTCTTAAAGGGATCAATCATACTTTTGAGCCCCATCTGAACAGAGTGATCTGTACTTGGAATAATTAATACTGCACTGAATTCCTTCTTAACACCTACAAAACTAACAGCTTACTTAATAAGAGTCAATGCAGTTCTGTTTTTTTTTTTTAAAGAAAAACTGAATTTATTTCTTTTAAAAGAAAGAAGTCCTTGTGAAACTTATCTTATCTGCAACTGTATTTTTTAAAATATGCTATTCTTTATTTTTGGCCAAAAATACACTTGCTAAATGACAGCATGTTTCACTTGGTTATATGTATATATCCCTCTACACACGTAGGTGAGGACATATGGTAACATGTGACAAGCTGTTGTTTTTCCTGATTAAGTTTGACACAGTGGAAACCAACAACAATTGAACTGGAGTGAAGTTGCATGTTTTCACCATAAAATTTAGTTACCAGGCTCACTAACATTCTAGGAAATGCTGCTTGTAAACTGGGTTCCTGTCCCCTGAGGTCTGCCAGACTTGCCTCAGGAAAGCTCTTTAATATCCTGACTCTCCGGAGCAGCTGCTTTCTTGGTTGCAGTGTTGAATATCAGACTGAAGGACATACCCTGTCATTTGCCCATGTTCTGCTTTCCAAAGTACCATTCCTTGGTCTTTGTCCAAGAAAGAGCCCAGGATGCTGGGAGGCAGCTGACATGTCCTGACCCAACTCATTGGCACGTTTCTATTTACCCACTTCAGTGAATGAAACATGGCATCTTGTTTCATAGCTAAAGTTGCACAAGCTGGGAAAACACAAACCACTCTAATCAGACTTTTGAAATCTTCAAACACATCTACAAAAAATAGAGGCAGATGTGTTATAAGTTATAGGTTGTTTCAGATTACACTGTTATTTATAACTCACTTCCCTGAGGAATGAAATCCAGAGATGGTATTGGGTTTCTACTGGCTTTGTATTAGAGAGCATGATATCTTATGGTCCCTATTAAATAAAACATACCGGTATGTCACAGCAGAATGGGGTGGAGGCAAATGTACTTCTATGAGCAAACAGGACGTTGGTTAAAATTGCACCAGATTCCAGCAAGCCAGTGTTTCAGCCCCAAGACTTCAGAGCAGTTCTATATGACTCTGTTGGACCAAACTAGATGTGACACTGTTCACACAATTACCAATTGCATGAATGATTCTTTTTTAGAAAAATAAATAGGCACTGTGGCTCCAATTTGTATCGAGTGCCAAATTGGAGGGAGATGGGGGGGGTCTAACTCTTTGGCCTCCTGCAGACTTGACCTACATCAGGGGGAGGGAGAACCTGCTATTTCCATTGAAATGATGGTTCCCATTTACATGGGGAAACTTTTCTTCCTATGCAAACAGAAGCCTTGTGAGGAGGCAGCTGATTTGGCTTCAGACAGCCTATGAGGATTGAACGTTCATTAGGGAGGTACTTTACAAGAATGCTTTAACTGGCATCTGTTTTTTTTTTTTAAATCATACTTTGCTGATGATCCAAAAATGGACCATGAAAAAACAAATTCCTTCATGTCTCCTTTGCTTTTAGTTGGAATGTGAATGGAAATTAAACAATTTGGAGCTTACTTAGTATTGTAAAGTGGATGTAGAATCCAAAGGAAAAGTCAATTCACACAGCTGCTAATTTGGACTCTTGCTAACTGCCTAAATGGCATCATGACTCTCTTTTCCCTGGGAGTCCAAATCCACACTGCTAAATTGTTAAGCTCCATACTGTCTCCTCTCAAAAAGCAGGGAGGCATGAAGAAACTTGTTTTTTAAAGTTTTCATTTTTTTTAATTGGTGGAAGTGACAGGCAACTGAAGGGATTTCTGCAAGTCCTCCGTAGCTTCCTCCAGACTATCTAATTGCTCTACATTCAACAACAGAAAAATACGGTAGTTGGATGCCTGTCTGTTTCCTCCGTTCTCCACTGACCAGGGAATGGCTGGGTTCAGGGGGGCTGCCATCTGATAAAAGGTGGATTTGAAAGAGTATTTTGGTCATTGTGTGGTCAGTAGTGAATTCCAACCAAAAAAGTGAGTTGCAATGACCTAGCTCCAACCTATGCCATTGTAATTCACAAACATTATGTCAGCTAGTCTGTTTCTTTCATTGATAAATTACATCTGTCACTTTTCTCGGTTTGCAGTTCCCCAGTCCTTCACAGTAACAACAAAGGCAGTTTTCCAATATTAATCTAATGTGATTTTATTTTTTGATCTGATAATTAATAATTTATAAAATTTCAAGGGATTCCTGTCCAAATAGTTTAAGATAATTGCTAAGACTTTAGACTTACAGCTCATCCAAAGTGATCAAAAGTATTGGAAGATCTTCGTTTTTATTCCTTTAGTTATCACTTTTGTTTCCAAGATCCAGATGACACATTGGTAATTCCAGGGTGCCGTTTACACGATGAAAAAGTAGTGGGAAGAATTCATGTCGAACCCTGGTTGTTTACATGTACATCGGGTCGGACATGTGATTCTTACAGCTACTATTTAAAGTGAGACAGTTTTCACTGAATTTGATAGATTTTATTGATAGAAGGGGGCCACCTTTTATCCCACAACCTGTGGGACTTCCAGTCCCGTGGTTTGTGGTGGTTTTTAAAAAAGTCACTGGAGGATTCCGAAAATCAGAAATGTAAACAGCCCGGGACAAGATATCTCGGTACTAGGTGAGCAGAAATGGTGACTGGGGGCAGGCTCAGAGATCAGCGACCAGAAAAGGAGGGGTCAGTCACCCATTCAATAGATTCATCAATAGATTCAGCCTCACCAGCTGAAAACAAAGGCATCCCTTCCAGCTGCACGTAGGTTTGTGTATGTGTCTGCACTACATCACCCTGTTCAATGGATTTCTACACTGCAAACCCTTCAGCTTTAACCTGTCCCTCCCCTGCATGCTGGGTTTAAATTTTAAAGAAAGAGTAAATTATAAAGAGATGGTGGGCGGAGGATTGCCCATTCATCCCCTGCCTGCATCCCCCCCCTGGGTTTCAAGGCACAGTAAAAAAAAAATGCCAGCATCTGAGCAGATGATCACACATTCATCCACCCCCACTCCCCAAAGCACAGTAAAAAATGCCAGTGTCTGGGCACCGAGGTTTGTCTTTTAAAATGCCTTGTGTGTCCTCCCCTTATGATCCCCTGCACTGGCTTGAAACCTTCACTCCATAGCTGCCTCTGCTTAAAGGGTTAACATTTTAAGGAGACAGGACAACTGCACACCTCTGGGCCACTGCACTCGGCTTCCTGGCTGAAAGCATACTGGCTTGGGCTTGTGTGTGTGTGTGTGTGCGTGCTGGGGCTCTAGTCCGCTCTGCTTTTGCCCTCTCTCACACTCCCCAGCACCAACTGATCATTCCTTCCTCCCCAGTTTAGCTTGCTTTAAATGGTGTTCTTTCAATTCGAAAGGAAAGCACAGGGTTTAGCCACTGATTGCTCCTTCCTCCCCACGTGAGGTCACAGATCGCTCATTCCTCCCCTCCTCACCTCATCACCTCATCCCCAATACAACACTCATTCATCCCCTCATCCCCAATGCAGAAGCTTGAACAAACATCTGAGCCAGCCAATAGCATCGCTCGTGGCGCGAAACTCTAAAGGAAGTACGTCACTGAGGTTGTGAAAAAATGAGTAATTACATCCTTGATAGACAGCTAAAAAAAATAATATCCCGGGACCGTAAACTCGTGTAAACAAAAAATACCCGGGGTAGTATATAGTGGGAGAAAATACATATCATGGGACGGGATGCCATGTAAACAATGATCCCGGGATCTCTCGGGATATCCAGTTCAGAGACAAAAATTGTGTAGGGAGGGACAAATACGGGATCAAGAAGTCCTGACAAAAAATACCGTCTAACTGGCACCCAGGACTTCTTCAGTCTTTTCTTCCTCCTATCCTGAATTTTTTGTTCCTGCCAGTAGACTGGGTACACTGATACTTTTTAGTCTTCCAGTTTTCTCCTTTTTGTTCCCTTTACCACTCTAGTGCATGGTTTAAGTTGGGTCTGCAGTGCTCTCTCTGTCTCTGTCTCTCTGTGTATGCAAGTGTGCATGGATGTGTGCAGACACCCAAATGTGCCTCATGAGCAGAGGAGAGAGAAGAAGAGGACGGGGGAAGACTGTTTCTATTTCTCCTCACTGTTTTGCAAAACTGCTTGGGGTGGGGGGATTCAGTGGAAAGCAGAAAAGGGGGTGAGGGAACGAGATAATCAGGATTCCCTGTTCAATTTAAGGTGCCAGAAGACTCTCTTGTTCGAAACCAGGTGACACTGTCGGAAAGGACTGTGTGACACTGGACTTAGTAACATCACAGTTCTTGTTGTGTGTGGAATGTGGGAGGGTGAGCTCATTCAGCACAATTATTTGTAAAGAAGATTAGACCATGCATGTAATGTTTAATTTTTTTCCCTAAAGAGTGTGTGGATATGGAAATGGGAAGAAGCAGCCCAAAGTAACATTAAATGTAGCTGATTGAATCATCCTGAGTTGCCAGTTTGGATGAGTCCTTACTCTCCTAAAATTGCTGCTGCTGATGTTTGCTGTGAACACCTTTGTCCTCTCATATTATAAAAAAATCTAAGTTAACTATTAACTTTGACATTTCAGACATGTCTACCAACCATGGCATAGGGTTGTGTTATTAGCATTATGTTTCCCATGGTTGTTCTCTAGAATTCTGAGATATGAACAAACTGAAGAAAATGTGTCATGTGAGTATTTTAAAATTTTTGAATAGAATTTTCTTTAGAATTTTCTACAATATAAACAAATTAAAACATGTTTGGTTATATTATGTATTCCCCCTCCCCCCCAGTTTTTTCAGGCACATTTATTGCAAAATCTCCTTCTCCATGATAGTCTTTCATAAAGAATAAATTAAATTTTAAAAACATTATGAAGTTATTTGTATATTTATTTATTTTATTTATATCCCACCTTTCTCCCGATATAGGGACTCAAGGCAGCTAACAATGAACTTAAAACAATATAAATTAAAAACAATACAAAGCCATTAAAAGTATAAATATAAAATTTTTAAAACAAACAATTTATGCAGCTAAAAACATTGAACATTAAAAATATTAAAACGTATTAAGGGGTGGCCATTACGCCAACAGAATCCCTAATCTGTTCCAGCTACCCACCTTTAAATAAACACGCTCAGACTCATAGAATCATAGAATTGTAGAGTTGGAAGAGACCACAAGGGCCATCCAGTCCAACCCCCTGCCACGCAGGAAATCTTGATCAAAGCATCCCCGACAGATGGCAATCCAGCCTCTGTTTAAAGACCTCCAAGGAAGGAGACCCCACACAGAACAGCCTTGTCAGGGGGATATTAACCCCATAGACCACTGCAACTCCACCTCCCTGCCCCCCAGGTCTCGTCTGCTGCAGAAAATCCTGGTGGGCAAAGCTGAAATAGCTTAACACACACAGGTCAACATATTCATCCAGGATCAAGTCCTGAATGTCAGTTGTTTTATCATTCACCGACCTGGCATTAAGCAGCAACATTTTTAACAGGAAGGTTGCTGCCACGGCTATCCAGATTATTCAGGATGAGAAACAATGTGGGAGTGACTAACAGCCTTCTCGTGGAATCCTCATACAGTTTTCTGCTAAGGACAGTATCTCAGTTGAACTTCCAGCCAACACCGTGGGCTAGTTGCACCAGAGTCCTTGTGCAAGGCATTTTAAAATAATGGTTGTGTGTCACTCAAATGGACACCCAGTCCTAGTTGTTGAACACCCATTGAAGACAAATGGACACATACAAGGAACCCAATTCAGCCAGGAAGCTGCAGAACCACTAACTAAATGTATTCAATTTAAGTGAAATTGAATATAAAATGTAGAATGGAGAGATGTATTAAACGATAATTCTTACAAATCAGCAGTCTTTCTAAAAACAACAACAATTACTATTACTACTAACCCACCCTTAACAAGTGCTCTCCCTGTACACCAGGGCAGGCAAAACTCAGGCCTAGGGCTGGACACATCCCTTTTAAGGCTGTTTTTATAGCCTCCAACCCCTCTAAACACTTTGTGCTACTACTTTTCTGGCAACTAAAAGGATAAATTGCCTGTCCTTAAAGTGTTCAGGGCTCACAATTCACCTTTTCCATAGGTTGCAGCCCCTACACCTACCTACCTACACACACACACACACACACACACACACACACAGAGACATTTCAAAACTCCTTTTTCCAGAACCAGAAGGAGACTCTTGGCCACTTCTGATAGTAATGTATGTAAATGTGTTTGCAAAGTTGTATTTACTCCCTGTTTCTTTTTATAGTCACTTTCACTTCAATCCTAATGTCAGAATTGTCTGTGGTGGAGAAGATTTCATTCACTAACCATTCGACAATAAGCTCCTGCATGAGATGAAGTCACTTCTCTCTTCTCCTTCCCTTGGCAGGTGACACTGACAGCAGAGACAGACTGCAGTTTCATCACTTGGCAAAGGAAGAAGCTCTATCTGCTTCTGGCAAAGGAACGCTACATTGCTCGCCTCTTCTCAGTCCTCCTTGGCTATGACATCTCAGAAAAGCTGTATGCCCTGAATGAGAAGCTTTTTGCTAAGTTTGGTCTGAGATTTGACATCCGCCTGCCGAGCCTCTACCACGTACTAGGACCTGCCTCTTCAGATACAGAGGTGGAGGAAGAAGCAGAGGAATGTGAAGAGCCACCAGTGCCCTTAAGCCACCCTCCCACGTTTGTTCAGACAGCTCCCATGGCCCCTCACACTGTCTCTCTTCTTGCTCATCCCCGGAAACCTCGGCCTGACAGTGACCTGTCTGGTGAGGACTCTACCAGTCTTGTATTGGAAGATTTTGCTGAGTTGACAGGGTCCTTTATGGACTATGTGAGCGAAGGGGAGTATATGAAGTGAGGGCACTTCTAACATGGGCACACCCTGTCACCCTGTGTAAGTAAGTACTCTTTGTGCCTTTAGAAGGAAACACAACAGTGTGTGGTGGGAGGTGATGGCTGATGGGTCCAACATGCTGTATGCATCTTTGGGCTGGTGAGTGACCAGCCCCTTGGAATCATAAGCAGAGCCTGGTGATGTCACATGGTTGCCAACTCTGGAAAGACACTCCCCATAGTACTGATTTGAAGCCCAGCAGTAAAAGGACAGAGGAAAAGAGCATACTTACTATGTATAGTGGGCCATTTTTAAAGAACCCCTTCCTTGAGGTCACTAGTTTTAACAAAAGTTTGACCAGGTTCTATTTGTGTTAAATAGAGGGCATGGCAACCTAGTTCCAGGGGTTTGGAGATAAAAGTAATACTTCTAAATCTGGACCAAGAGCCTGCACCAAGGCATAGCTAGGGAGACATAGCCTAAGTGTTGTGGAAGATGGATGAGAGGTGTTTGGTACATGTATGTATATACACTTAGCTTTCTCGGCACCTTCTGAGATCCTCAGTTAGGGTATCACTCTGGATTGCCTCAAGGCCAAAATGGGGTGGACACAATTTTGTCGTAATTGGTTCTCCTTGGAAGATAAATCTTGATGGGTTTAGGGCCTACTGCTCCACCATGTGTTTTCAAAAGGATGCTGCATGGGTTCATTTTGTTGCCCATTGTTGAACATCTACATGAAGCTGCTGGTTAAGGTTATCTGGAAATTTATAGAATCATAGAGTTGGAAGAGACCACAAGGGCCATCAAGTCCAGCCTCAGCCACGCAGGAATACACAATCAAAGCATTCCCGACAGATGGCCATTCAGCTTCTGTTTAAAAACCTCCAAAGAAGGACTCTCCACCACACTCCGAGGCAGTGTATTCCACTTCCGAACAGCTCTTACTGTTAGGAAGTTCTTCCTAATGTTTAGGTGGAATCTCTTTTCCTGTAGTTTGAACCCATTGCTCTGTGTCCTAATCTCTGGAGCAGCAGAAAACAAGCTTGCCCCATCCTCAGTATGACATCTCTTCAAATATTTAAACATAGCTATCATGTCCCCTCTCAACCTTCTCTTCTCCAGACTAAACATGCCCAGCTCCCTAAGCCACTTCTTATAGGGCATGGCTTCCAGACCTCCCACCATCCTGGTTGCTCTCCTCTGGACATGTTCCAGCTTCTCAATATCCTTCCTGAATTGTTGTGCCCAGAACTGGACACAGTATTCCAGGTGAGGTCTGACCAAAGCATTATAGAATGGCTTCATTACTTTCCTTGATCTAAACACTATACTCCTGTTAATGCAGCCTAGAATTGCATTGGCTTTTTAAGCTGCTGCATCACATTGCTGATTCATGTTCAGTTTGTGGTCAACTAAGACTCCTAGATCCCTTTCGCATGTACTGCCACCAAGCCAGGTGTCACCCATCCTATATCTGTCCATTTAATTTTTACTGCCCAAATGTAGTATCGTACATTTCTTTCTGTTGAAATTCTTTTTTTTTTTTTTTAGGTATTACGTCATCAGCACACAGATGACACCAAGTCTTTGGTTCTCTTTTCCATTAGTTTTTGGGGAAATAATGGAAGTTTTAAAGTCTGGAGTCAGTGGGGGAGGGGATTAATTAAAACTTAGTCTTAGACAAGACAGAGGCACTGCTAGTTAGAGACAGCTGGCTTAGGAGTTAGGTGTACAGCCTATTTTGTAAGGCTTCACTTTCCTTTAAGACAGACAGAATCACAGCATATTAGGGTTTTGGGTTGGATGTCATTCCTGAATGCCAGGGTGATAGTAGTGGCCAGCAACACTATTCATTAGCTAAGGCTAGCATGCCAATTGTTTCTTTTGCTGGGTAAAAGGAACCTGGCCTTAACAATGTCTGGATGTGACTACCATAACATGTTTAGGGGTAGCTTTGCTGGCCATGCAGCAAAATACAACAAAATCCACAAGAGTGATACCTTTATTTGCCAACCAAGATGCACAAAATACATTATGCAAGCTTTCGAATCTCCACTGGCTTCTTCATCAGGCAAAATATGTTTGTCATAAGGCAAAAGATGATGTATCTTGTGCATTTTGGTTGGCCAATAAAGAGATTGTGCTTTTGTGTATTTTGTAGTATTTTACCGCAATATATAGGGTTATCTTTGGTAAACACTTCAAAACATCAGCTAGTGCCTGAGATGTATGCTAACAGGGGTGGGCTAACTGGAAGATATAAGTCTGATTTTGAATGAACACCAGACTTCAGATAGATTCCAAGCCCAAATCAAAGTGTTGTCTTTGAACTTTATCTGATTTAGGGTAGAGAATAGACAACTTGGCCCTTTGGATGTTTTTGGCTTACAGTTTCCATCAGTCCTAACCAGCATAGTCAGTAGTGGGGGATTCTGGGAGTCCCAAAACATCATAGAATCATAGAATTGCAGAGTTGGAAGAGACCACGAGGGCCATCCAGTCCAACCCCCTGCCACGCAGGAAATCTTGATCAAAGCATCCCCGACAGATGGCAATCCAGCCTCTGTTTAAAGACCTCCAAGGAAGGAGACCCCACCACGCTCTGAGGGTGGGGTGAAATGTTGCCCAGCCATAGTCTAAGCTCAGGATACATCAAGGACTATGTCCTCCCCATATGGTCCTACCTATATAATCAGATCAGCTATGCAAATCTTGCTAAGTTTCCTACATCGTTGGAAGTCCAGCTGACAGGACCATTCTAGTAGTGGCACCAAGGCTAGGAAATTCCTTTCTCAGAGCGGCTTACCTTATTCAGTCCCTGACAGCACTGACATGGGAAGTAAAAGCATTTCTGTTCTGGAGGACTTTTGGAGCTGATTAATGGTCAGCTGATTAATACCACTTTTTGTAGCTTTTTAGTTGCTATTTTTGGTGAAATGTTGGTTCTGTGATGTTGTTAACCTCTCCATTGACGCCCCCTTGTCGTGGGAGAGAGGCCTGCGTACCCTAATGATGTTTTGAGCTATGCTGGCGGTGGCACAATAGCCACCGGTAGGGTCTCCCATGCCAGACAGGTCAAAACTGAAGGGTCTGACAAAGAGCGTCAAAGGGCAGGATGGGCTCTTTAGCCTTATGGCAACCGTCCTAGGAGAAGGAAAACTCTAATCCCAAACCCGGGCAGATTGTGCTTGTCCAACCCTGTAAGGTCAACCATTTCCAAGGTTTCCAAGGAGAAGGAAACTCTAATCAAACCTATGGCCCGAGGATCTCGCTGCTACCGTCCATGCTTGCAAGACCAGCAGATGAACCTTTGGTTTAAAGGGTGAGGCCAGGTCTGTGCACGCTGCGCTCCACCAGACAAGTCCATTGCACAGGCTCGAAGGACAAATCCAATTCCACATCAGCGCGCTTGTAGAAAGCGTGGGATGAGTCCTTCCTGAATCTTCGTTTGCGAAGAGAAGCCAGAGAGAGAGAGAGAGAGAGAGAGAGAGAGAGAGATGTTGTTCACACTATTACATATTTTTATTATGGTTATCAATATTGAGTTGTAATGCCACCTTGTAGACATTGGTGAATCAGAAGACATGATATAAATTTACCAGTATATTAAATTTCTATAATGGCTCCATGTAGAAAAGTATTTTTTGGTATCACCCTATAGGAATTATATATCATGCATCCTCCTTTGCAAAGCTGTCTGTGCCTCAAAGAAATTGCCTCCAAAGTGTTTCTGGAAAGGGAAGGGACAAGGGCAGATTCCCAGAGGCTTGACTCTCCACGGAACTCAGAGTTCTCCTTCCCTTCACAACCAGTTCTTCTGCAAGTCCTTGCAAATGGTGATATAGCTGAGAGAATGATGTGTAATGGCTTCCTTTTATACAACGTGTAATCCAGCATTCTAAACCCCTTTGGTCCCAGCTCTAGTAACCTCTAAGGTACCAAGAAAATTGAGAACTTTCTCTCTCTCTCTCTGGCTTTTCTTCACAAACGAAGATTCAGGAAGGACTCATCCCGCACTTTCTGCAAGTGCGCTGATGACTAAAAAGGCCAATCTGAGATAAACAAGTCCGGTTGCAGAAAGCACAGCAGAAGGTCTCCTTGGGTGATGTTTCCGGGTTGTGATTCTTTCTGCGTTGTCGTTTCTCTTCAAGACTTGTTCGGCATGAGCTCTCAAATAAGGCTGCAGCTTTGTGGATAGTGCATCTCCATGCCTCCCGATGTGAGGCCAGGGCGGACCATTGTTGGTGATCATTTTGGCCGAGCCTGAGATGTTGTTTCAGGGAATCCTTGTATCGCTTTTTTGGAGCACCCCTCTTACGCTGACCCATGGCGAGTTCACCGTAGAGTACTATTTTTGGGAGGCGATGGTCCTCCATCCTAGAAACGTGCCCTGCCCAGCGCAGCTGCTTTATAAACATCTTTATCAATGGCATTATTCAACATCTTTATCAATGACTTGGATGAGGGAATTGGGAGCATATTTATCAAATTTGCAGATGACACCAAATTAGGAGGAGTAGCTAATACCCCAGAGGACAGGATCAGAATTCAGAATGACCTGGAGAAACTGGAGAGCTAAGCCAAAGCTAACTAAATGAAATTCAATACGGAGAAATGTAAAGTACTGCACTTAGGGCGGAAAAATGAAATGCATAGATATAGGATGGGAGAGACCTGGCTGAACGAGACTACGTGCGAAAGGGATCTAGGAGTCCTAGTAGACCACAAGTTGAACATGAGTCAACAGTGTGATGCAGCAGCTAAAAAGGCCAATGCGATTTTGGGCTCTATCAATAGTAGTGTCTAGATCAAGGGAAGTAATAGTGCCACTCTATTCTGCCTTGGTCAGGCCTCACCTAGAATACTGTGTCCAGTTCTTGGCACCACAGTTCAGAAAGGATATTGACAAGTTGGAGCATGTCCAGAGAAGGGCAACTAAAATGGTGAAAGGTCTGGAAACCATGCCTTATGAGGAGAGACTTAGGGAGCTGGGTATGTTTAACTTGGAAAAAAGACGGTTAAGAGGCGATATGATAGCCCTGTTTAAGTATTTGAAGGGGTGACGCGTTGAGGATGGAGCAGGCTTGTTTTCTGCTGCTCCAGAGACTGGAACATGGAGCAATGGATGCAAGCTCCAGGAACAGAGATTCCACCTCAACATTAGGAGGAATTTTTTGACAGTAAGAGCTGTTCGGCAGTGGAATGCACTCCCTCAGAGCGTGGTGGGGTCTCCTTCCTTGGAGGTCTTTAAACAGAGGCTGGATGGCCATCTGTCGGGGATGCTTTGATCAAGACTTCCTGCGTGTCAGGGGGTTGGACTGGATGGCCCTCGTGGTCTCTTCTAACTCTACAATTCTATGATTCTATGATTCCATGAAATAGCATGGGCTACATGTGAAGGAAAGGATAGGTGTGAAGTTTTGGTCTGTCAAACTGTGACAGAAATAAGAGACTTTGAAAAGCAGTAAATAGGAAAGTAATAGCTTGGATGATGGCTCTTACCAGCACCAATGCTTTCTCTAAAACTGAGTACATAGGTATGGACTACTGCAATAAAAACACCACTATGTTTTTCCTTTTTACAGCTTCTGGAAGCCTCCTGAAGATTAATCAACAGCCCCTTGCAAAAGGACGAGCTCCTCTGGCTCCTACTCAAACTCCAGAACTCTAGAGAACAACTATTTGGAATCACTATGACCCACAAATAATTATATGATCACTCATGTGTAATCAGGATAATGCTTGTTACTTGTGTGTCACTACTTCTTTTACACAGGCACCAGCATGGCACTCTTGAAGTATGTGCATGAGACTGAAACATGCTGTTGGGACATTCCCCACAGCTCATTGATCTGCAGTGGCACCAGCAATTCTTGAGCATCTGTATTCTTGAACACTTGAAACATGTTTCTTTATTAGGTGCATTAAATCTCTATGAAAGACAGTGGTGTCGCCAGTCAGCGGAATGAACAATTTCTTAATGGTCCGATAGTTCATTCCTGTTACAGAACAGAGTAGAAGGAAGACTACCTTCTCTTAACGCCTTCTGCTTTGACTACCACAAACAGTGGTTTGGATGGACTAGTGGAAAGGGGGAAGACATGCCCTGGAACAGAGGTGGAGAAGCTTTGCAGCTTAGAGCCTGCATTCCCTTGTGACTAACCTTCCAGGGTTGCATGCCAGTGACTGCAACCATAGGGAGGCATTTTGAAGTATGATTGCTTATTGAAGAGCTACCATTGTCAAACAGTGCTCTCACAGCATGTTTGCTACAGTAAAATCTTTGGACCTCATGATGGCCAGTATTCATCATGAGATGTTCTTGGGTTTTGGGGTTCCTAAGTCTTGCAGGTATTTCATGAGAAGCTCTCCTCTCATGAGACTTGACGGGGCCTTATTTGGCCTGCCTTGTATGTCCCCACTCAGTCTTGAGTTGGCATCTGACTGTACCATATTACTGCATTAAAAACCTGGCAGCCCTACTGAAAATGTAATCAGTATTAGAAATAATTATGACTGTTACGAGTATAACTGGTTCCAGGTGCACTTAGCAGGTTGTTGCCTTGAGTTCACTTCTACCTGGACAATAGACTAGTGGTCCCTTCAGCAGCTGTATTGTGGCCACCTTTTTTTTATTTATTTGTCCAGAATGGCACGTGGTGTTCCAGTACATTGCCAACTAATGGAAAAAGTGACCACATGACTGGAGTGGAGATGTGGGGCTCAGGCTGTGACCGGCCTCCTACAGGCTATCACTAGCAGCCTGGGCTTTGGCATTTCCCTGACTATCCTGTATGGCTAATCAAAGCTGTTATAGGAGAACTGACTAAAGGGATGTTAGTGATTGTAAATTCTTCTGTGCAGGAGTATTGTTTTCTTACTCAGTTAAAGGAAGTATTTTAAAAACATAATCTTTGGATCCCACCCACCCCAATCCTTTCCAGTCTAGTTTTAGGAGGGAAACAGCTTTCATCCTCTCAGTGAATGACCTACTCCATGCATCAGGCAGGTGGGATTCATCTCCTTGTAGTTAGTCTTTGAGCAAAGCTCAGAACATCACTGACCACTCCAGCACTGAGGAAAGAACCCATGAGTGAGGAAAGAAAGCTTAAAAAGAATGAGTTACAGAATTGTGGGAACTGCACAGAAAATATTTGATTCACATCATTCCTATAATCTTGTATTGACAGAATTTGAGCCAGGCATTTTTGATACTAAATCATTTCTGGGTGAGACACCTTTTATTTTCTGAGAGTTATTATTTGGGCCAATCTTTTGTCCATTAATAACAACCTGTGCAAAAGATGGCAAAAACAGAAAAAAAAGAGCTCAGTGTCCTTGTGCCCTATTTCTAAGCCTGGTTTCACAAGAAAAACAGTAGATTATGCATACTAGCAAACTAAATATTAATTTGGCTATGCAGCTCAAGAAGTCATCTTAACTTTTCAAAGGTTAATTATCTGGCGACATTTGGGGTAAAGCAGGCAAATCAGCACCATATATATCCATTGTTTGTTACAAACCTGCCCCTACCAGCCCACACTCAGATCACAACTCTGCAGAGGAACAGCCACCTTGGGATGGAAAACAGTGGAGATGCTTCCACATTTGCATTTCCATCTTCTATGTATTCTATCGGTGGTCTCCTTAGATGCAAACCTGACACACTTTGGCTAAAAGCAGGCACACTTTCTAAGCTACAGTGGAAGTGAACACACATTTACACACATTCTTTTTCAAATCAGAAAATATGTGCTCAAATCACTTTCACTATTTGTGATTTTAGAATGTCGTCCTCAACCTTAAAGGCCTGCTGTTGTCTTTTGTATCCCCTGAGCTGTGTTAGGCACAGGCTATTGTGAGGCGATGGGAAAGAGGGGTGCTTCCAGTCAGAGACAGCATTTGAGACAGGCAGAACATCTCCCTGAAAGAGAAACAAACAACATTTTAAAAAGTAACAGAACCAATAATGTCATATTAATAGTTAAATTCATCATGCATGCATGAACTCTGGAACTACAGTGGCTCATGCAATTTGGTCAACAGGGGTACCTTACTGAGATAGTTCTAGTTTTCCAACTTATGCCTTTTTGCCTGAACCTTTGTTTTTTGTGTTGGATTATGGGTTTCTCCCAGGTCATGGGTGTTGGGCAGGTGGTGTTTTCCATACAAGGGCTGGTCAATGTATGGACTGTTTGAGCCATATAGGGTCCTCTGGACTCACACTGTATCTGCCAGCCCTTCCCAGCAATCCTAAAACACCCCCATGCCTGATTTTTGTAAACAGCACCTTTTGGGGACACATTATTTGCCAACTAAATCTAACTTCACCCTCAGGGCTGTTGTACTGTATCCAGTGGAGCATCTACTTGTAAAAGGAGTTGTAAAGAGTATATACCTGGGCCATCTTCAGCAGGGGCAAATAAAAGGAATAAGGTCTACTTTCTCAAGCAGATATGCAAAAGTGAAGGGTCATAGTAGGGTGGGATCACTCCCAGAGCTTTTGAACAATACCTTTTGGGACTAAAACTTCCAGAATCCTCCAGTGGCCATGCCTGCTGGGGGATTATGGGAGTTGTAGTTCAACCTGGTTTTAAGCCCTAGTAGCCTATTTTTCACAAAGGCCACCAGCCACCACTATCTTTAATGTCCAGTTCAGTGCAGGCTCTTGGGTGAGAATGCTGAGTTAGCCAAGTGATGAAAGGTGGGGAGGGATTACCCAAAAGAACTCTGAAGTTAGGGAGAAGAGCAAGAAGAACAGCACGGAAATGGGTGAGTGTAATCCCTCCAATTAACACCTGTGTGACTCCCAGCTACTGTAAAAGACAAAAAGAGCTTCTCTCACCTTCAGTGCAATTTCCTTGCTAAAGGGAAATGCATTTCCTGCTTACCCCTTATCTACTGGCAATTGTGCTGTACAGAACTGGCCAACAACGGGCGTCCCTTCTTTCTTCCTACTCCATGTCTTGGAAGGACGGTACAGCAATGTCACTCTTTCCATCTGGCAAAGTGGGACAGAGTGTGTCAGCAGGCCTTTGCCCAGGATCTGCTGCTTGGGTCTGTAAAGCCCCAAAGGTGATAAGGCTAAGCACAGGATCTTTTCATGCAGGATAAAATATGCAGTTTTCTTCAGCCAGCAAAGCTTTGTTGAGTCATTACAGAACTGACCATTTGTAGAGAGGAGTAAGCATGGCGGTTATGTGATTCTATATGTATGGGAAGAAGCAGACAGGCAGTGGGGTTTTGAAGGGAGGGTTACATTAGAAAGGCATCAGATGATGCAGGAATGGCAAGAAGCACCTACAGCTACTTCTCAGGAGACCTTGGAAAAGTTACATTTGGACCCAAACTTCCAGACTAGCATGACCAGTAGGATTCTGGGAATTGTAACCCCAAAGGTAACATTTTTTCAAGCTTTGCTTCTTAACTTTGCATTTGTCCACACAACTTACAAATTAATACTTCTTGCCCAGCACCTGCCCAGGTTCTCCAGCTAGTGTGACTCCTGGACCCCAGCTATTTTCCCATTAATATTGTACATCTTCATATTCTGTAACAGTTTGCCTAAAAAAAAAAGTGATTCATGGGGGATAATGTTTTTGAAGATGAACTTGTTTGGCCTTGTGTTGTTAACAATACTATTGTGTGGAAAGAGTAACTAAAAAAAAAGCACACCAAAGTTTTCATTGTTACTCACATGATAATGCTAGTGCTGAATGACGAGTTGCTACTGAAGAAGGTTATCTCAGTGTTGATATCCAAAGTTGTTATCTCTTGTAAGTGAAATTCCACCAGGCTGTGGTACACTAGGGCAATAAAAAAAACATACAGAGCATTGTGTATCCACTCATAACAGAAAATTGCCAATTGTTTTTCTTGTAAGGCCATTTCTTGTTAATTCACCTCTTTAAATCATGTAGGAAAGTAAAACAACAAAACCAAACCCTGCACTATTTCTTTGTATGGGATACCAGAATGGCATGGTTAATTCTTTATCTGCTATGGAAAAGATAATTCTATTGCAAAATACAAGGTATGTCTATTAAGTAATAAGACTGTGTTTCTACCTTTCAGACAGATCAGGGAGAACTGATTGTGAACGCTTGATTGATGACCTTGGAACATGTCTGAACGTGCATGACAAACATCAACACTCTCGCCCATTTAGTTAATTGTCAGTTGTTGTTTAAAGTGGCTGGTTGTCTGTTGTATGCCAGAAAAATGCTAGGTTTAAAAGTGTCAATTTGAAATTTTTAGTAAAATTGAACAAAACACCAATGGAATCTTTTCAAATGCTTATTGAGGCCTACGGGGAAGACTGCATGTCTCATGTGCATATGTTTGAGTGGCACAGAAGATTCAGAGAAGGATGTGAAAATGTGGAAGACGGTGAGCGCCCTGGACGACCTTCCACTTCAAGAACTGAAGAAATTGTGGGAAAAATCAGCCAGATTGTTTGAGGAGACTGCCGACTCAGCATCTGAATGACAGCTGAAGCTGTGAACATTGACAAAGACACTACATGGAAAATTTTGCATGAGGATCTCAACATGAGAAAAGTTTGTGCCAAGATGGTCCCTAGGGGTCTCACACCAAAGCAAGAAGAGTGCTGTAAGGAAATTTGTGCTGACATTCTGCAGCAACTTGAGGCAGACCCAAACCTTTTTCAAAAAATCATCACTTGTGATGAAACCTGGATCTTCCGGTATGATCCTGAGACAAAACAATAGTCAATACATTGGAAAACACCATCATTACCAAGAACGAAAAAACACATCAAAGCAAGTCCACATTCAAGCCAAGCTCATTGTTTGTTTTTTACATCAAGGGTGTAATTTTGGCAGAATGGGGTCCAGAAGGCAGAACAGTGAAACAGCATTATTATAAGGAAGTTTAGACAAAGCTGAAAGAGTCAGGAAAAAAAAAGGCAAGAACTGTGAGAAAATGGTTTCATTTTTCATCAAGACAATGCACCTGCTCATACAGTACTTTCTGTGAAACTGTTTTTGGCCGATAAACGCATTACACTTGAACATCTTCCATATTCACCAGATTTGGCACCATGTGACTTTTTCCTTTTCTCTAAAGTGAAATCAGTGCTTAAAGGAACATGTTTTGAGTCAGTTGATGCAGTAAAGAAGAAAACAGCAGATGTGTTGAAACAGCTGACAGAAACTGAACTGCTCCATACCTTTGACCAGTGGAAAACAAGACTGCATCGGTGTGTGAGTGTGAACAGGGAGTATATTGAAGGGGACAAGCATTAGAATTGTAATACATATAAATAAAGATGAGTTATTGTATCAGTCTCATTATTTAATACACAGACCTCAGTAGTATAGGGTATGTACTTCTCATCAAATGAAAAGTGACAGGTGGCCCCACCCCCTTTTTGGGGGTACGCTCAGTCCTGCCTCTTGGATTTGGGGTGCTCTTTTTTGGGTTTTTTGGGTGCTCTTTTTGGGAGGCATATTCCTATGTTTTAAGGATTTTGGGGTTCGCTAGGGATTTTGGGACTCCCTTTGCCTCATGGATTTGGGGGTGCTCTTTTTGGGAATTTTTTTGGGGTGCCCTTTTTGGGAGGCCTATTCCTATGTTTTAAGGATTTGGGGGTTCCCCTCCCCAGGAGTCATTTTCCTGAACCCCCCCCCCCACAAGAAGGTGTCCATTTTTGGTTGTGTAAATCTTGCCTGGTTTTCAGGGTAGGTTGTGACCCCTCTCCAAGCTCATCATATTAGGAATACCAAATGTTCAACAGACTTCTGGATCAATGTGGTGAATCCTCCTATGATATCTGCTGAGAGATATAGTTTTCCAGAATTCTGTTGAACATTTGGTATTCCTAATATGTGACATAACTCATCAGTTACTGAAAAGTTATAAATTTCAGGGCCTCTAAACCGCACTTTACCAGACAGAGGATCATCAACAAGTCATACTTCAGGGGGAGTTGCGTGTGACTGTATAACAGTATTCATGGCTTTCAGAATATCCCCAATATCCTTGTAATATCCTCTATGTGACCGGAACTCCCATTTCTTTAGGCTGTTGGAAAACTGAAACACTGCATGGTCGGTGATTGTGTACCAACAGTGGGCATACTGTAACTCTACCAGACCCACTTCCCACTCTCCAGGCAAATCCAGAGGCCGGGCCACTTGTGTTGTAAAGTTGGCATTTGTATTATGAGGAAAAGTTTGTACACAGACATTACTGGGGAGTGTAATACAAAATCCCCCCATCATCTCTCTTGCTCCTTTCTTTTCTGTTTGGGATCACCAATCTCAGAGGCCAGCACCCAACTGTTAAATTTATCAGGCCACCCTAACCACTTCACCAGGTGATATTTTTTCTTTTTCTTGGTTCTTGTAGCTATAATTTTTTCAACGTGGTAGACGTTATTGTGGCAGGCATTCACCTTCTGTAACTCCTCAGGGTAGAAGCTGCTCACCACTACTTCGCCATCATAATCTTTCAGCTGAAATTCTGGGCTCTTCCTTCTTCTGAGGATCTTGTCAACTATGAACATTTCCCGTGAATACGTCCCTTCATAATTTTTTTCAAAAAATCCTTTACTTATGGATACCTCACGTGATCCCCTTTTCTGAAGTTTACTTTTTGTTCTTTCATTTGAGAATAGGGTCCATAAACTCTTTTCCAGATCTCAAGAGAGTTAGAAGAGTTCACATCCTGGGGCCGGGCCTGTATAGTTCTATGAAAACTATAATTGTAACTCTTTATGAGTTGGGGCAAGATATCAATATACCTGTAGGTGTTGTTGGCTGTGAAATATCTCCACATTCGGGACTTTAAGGTCTTATTAAATCTTTCCACTATTGCAGCTTTGACTTTGCTATGGGTTACAAAGTGTTGGACTCCGTGCTGTTTTAGCAACTGCTTCACCTTCTTATTTAAAAACTCTCTCCCCCTATCTGTTTGCAATTGGTGGGGTAATCGCCCTCCCCTAAAAATGACCTTGACAGCTCTGTACACCTCAGAACCCATCTTATCTTTCAAAGCAACGGTCCACACGTATTTTGACAAAATATCCACTACTGTTAAAATATATTTATGACCCCTGTTATATTAAGGTAAATGTTGCATATCCACCAGATCTGCCTGCCATTGAACATCCACATCTGAAACAATTGTTCTGTTCCTTTCAAAATGAATTCTTGCGGGTTTATGTAGAGTGTAAGCATCTTGATCCTTTAACCATTCTTTCACTTGGTTTCTAGTTAGACTTCTCTGCTTGGAAGCTTCTCGAAAGAGAGCTTCCACCCCACCAAAGCTCCCAACTCCTCCTGGATTATAATATATCTTTTTAAATAAATCATTCTGAGAAACCATATTGATCCGTGCATATGCTCCAATGAAGACACAGTGTTACAGCTCAATATTTTATTGACTTTTAAAAACAGATTAAACAGAATTATACTATTCCCCCTCCTCTTTTTCTTCAGAATTAGCTAGATTTACACAAATGCAGGTCAGACAGCAGTTTGAATCCACAGAATCCTTCTCTGTTATGGCTGGTGCCTTTGAATCCACAGAGTCCCTCCCAGCTACGACTTGTACAGCTTTTTCAGCAGTGCTCTATAGAAAAAAAAACCCAAAATAAAATTACATTCTTTTCATCATAATCTGTCCACACACACACACACACACCGGTCATCCTGATAATTACCACAGAGATTGGTGTCATATCTTCATAAATAGGCTCCTCTTTCTCTTCTTCACTGTTCATAGGTGACATTGACACATATAATTCTTCCTCTTCCTCACTGCTTGAGTTCTCTCCTACATATCCTTCATCTGAGGACATAGCTTCTAAAATCCCTTATAATCAGGTTGGGTGTCAGCCATCCAAACTTCAATGTTCCATTTCAATTCTTCAGGAAAATCATAGATCTTCTTCTCAACTATCAGCTTTGTAGTTCTTTCACTGCTAAATTACTGATACATTGTCATTGATACACTGATACTGATACACTGATAAATTACATTAATTACTGATAAAGCCTCCATCCTGAATTGATGGGCTGACCACTTTCAAAGTCTCTTTAGTGCCAACTGAGTAGTCCAAGGCTCAGCTATCCAACATATGATACAAAAACCGATGAAAATTGAATTGGACATAGCTCCCACTTTGGAAGAGACCCTTAAGGCCATACAGCAGATGAAAAACGGCAAGGCAGCTGGGATTGATGGAATCCCACCTGAAGTTTGGAAACACAGAGGTCATGTACTCCATGATAAATTCCATGAACTCCTTGTGAATTGCTGGGAAAAGGGGGAACTGCCATCAGATCTCCGAGATGCAGTCATCATCACCCTGTATAAGAAAAAAGGAGCAAAATCCGATTGCTCAAACTATCGAGGCATAACACTGCTCTCTATTGCTGGAAAAATCCTGAACAGATTAGTTCCTGCCATTGCAGAAGAACTTCTTCCTAAAAGCCAATGTGGCTTCAGAGCCAATAGGAGTACTACAGATATGGTATTTGCCCTTAGACAACTGCAAGAGAAATGTAGAGGGCAGAACAAGGATCTCTATGTAACATTTGTTGACTTCACCAAAGCCTTTGACACCGTGAGTAGGAAAGGTCTGTGGCAGATCCTGGAAAGACTAGGATGTCCCCCCAAATTCCTTAAAATGATTATCTTGCTACACGAGGGCCAGCGTGGTCAAGTCAGATATGGCGATGCTCTTTCAGACCCCTTTCTAATAACTAATGGAGTGAAGCAAGGTTGTGTTCTTGCGCCAACTTTATTTACAATTTTCTTCAGCATCATGCTCCAAAGGGCTACGGCAGAGCTCGAAGAAGATGATGGCATCTATATACGTTACCGTACTGATGGTAGCTTGTTTAACTTAAGCCATCTGAGGGCTCGCACTAAGACTCTAAACTATCTAGTCCGTGAGCTGCTCTTTGCTGATGCTGCTGCCCTTGTTGCCCACACAGAAGCAGCTCTGCAGCGCCTAACGTCCTGCTTCGCAATAGCTACAGAGCTGTTTGGGCTGGAAGTCAACCTGAAGAAAACTGAAGTTCTTTACCAGCCTGCACCACAGGACGAACACCACCATGCCCACATTGCCATCGGCAAATCTGTGCTCAAGTCTGTTCAGCAGTTCACCTACCTGGGAAGCATCATCTCCTCAGATGCCAAGATTGACAAAGAGATCGATCACAGATTAGCAAAGTCACATAGCACATTTGGAAGAGTTTACAAAAGAGTCTAGAGTAATAAACACCTGAGACGAAACACAAAAATCAGTGTGTATAGAGTCATTGTACTGTCTATTCTCCTTTACGGGTCTGAAACATGGGTCACCTATCGCCACCACTTATGACTCCTCGAACGCTTCCATCAGCGCTGTTTACGCACAATCCTAAATATACACTGGACTGACTATGTGACGAAGTTGCTGTCCTTGAGCAAGCAGGGATCACCAGTATTGAGGCCATGATATTGAGAACACAGCTGTGCTGGGCAGGGCATGTTTCTAGGATGGAGGACCATCGCCTCCCCAAAGTAGTATTCTATGGTGAACTTGCCACGGGTCAGCGTAAGAGGGGCGCTCCAAAAAAGCGATACAAAGTCTCCCTGAAACAACACCTCAGGCTTGGCCAAATTGATCACCAACAATGGTCCGCCCTGGCCTCACATCGGGAGGCATGGAGACACAATATCCACAATGCTGCAGCCTTATTTGAGAACTCACACCGAACAAGTCTTGAAGAGAAACGACAATGCAGAAAAAATCACAACCCGGAAACATCACCCAAGGAAACCTGCTGTGCTTTCTGCAACTGGACTTGTCTATCTTGGATTGGCCTTTTTAGTCATCAGCGCGCTTGCAGAAAGTGCGGGATGAGTCCTTCCTGAATCTTCATTTGCGAAGAGAAGCCAGAGAGAGAGAGAGAGTTCTTTCACTAGGGAGCCCTGGTGGCGCAGTGGTTAAAAGCCAGTACTGCAAGTCACCACATTGCAAGTTCGATTCCAGAGGGCTCCAAGGTTCACTCAGCCTTCCATCCTTTCGTAGGTTAGTAAAATGAGTACCCAGCTTGTGGGGGCAATTAGCTAACACACATTGGAAATTGCTTAATGCAGTGTAGATGTGTGAACTGCTATTGCTTAAAACAATTTGTAAGCTGTTCTGATAGCCTTGTGGCTGAAGAGCGGGGTATAAATAACTAAAATAAATAAATAAATAAATAAATAAATAAAATAGTTTCATACATTTTATGTAGGTTTTCAATTGTTCCCTCAAGATCTCTCCCCCGTCTATAAAATAACCCCTTCGCTCACGTCTCCACTCATGATAATCCTTGAGGATATCCAGGATGAATTTTTCCTTTTCTTCCAGGGGTCTCATGGCTGTCACATCGGCGCATCTCTCCATGATGGCAAAGAAGAGGAAAAGGTGGTCTTCCGGCAATGGCGAGGATGGAGACAAGGTCCTGCGGACCCCTGCTCATATACTCTGTGCGGCGAGGGCATGACATCCATTCGCAAATGCTCATTGGATGGTGTGGGGGAAGGGGGGAAATCGGGCCAATCAGCAGTGCTCAAATATGGTGTCATTTGAGAAAACACACCCCTAGGGAGGAGAAACATGCTCCTACCCCCCTGCACCTTAGACCCACCAAGATCAAACCCAAGCGTGCCGGCCAAAGGTTAAGAGCAACCCTCTATGTTCTCCATAATTCTGGTGGGTTGGAAACCTGTCCCTCTCTATCGGGGTACTGAGACATGCTCAGAGAGGGGTCACACACACCCCGAAAAACAAATTTGCACCTCAAAGATGGCCAACACATCACACATTAAAAGAACCATTATTCCCACGGGAAAGATCCGAGAGGTCCGGAACCTGTTCCTAATGGTTGGTGGTTTACACAAGATTTACACAACCAAAAATGGACATGTTTTTTTGGGGGGGGGTTGGGGTTCAGGAAAATGACTCCTGGGGAGGGGAACCCCCAAATCCTTAAAACATAGGAATAGGCCTCCCAAAAAGGGCACCCCCCAAAAAAATCCCCAAAAGAGCAACCCCAAATCCATGAGGCAAAGGGAATCCCCAAATTCTTAAAACAGGAATACGCCTCCCAAAAAGAGCACCCAAAAAAAAATCCCAAAGAAGAGCACCCCAAAATCCAGGAGGTGGGACTAAGAGCGTACCCCCCAAAAAAGGGGGCGGCGCCACCTGTCACTTTTCGTTTGACAAGAAGTACATACCCTATAGTACAGACCTCATATTCTTAAAATCAATTTTATAGTCAAAACACTGCATGTTGTAAGACCCTCTCTGTTTCTTTCTTATTAGGCCCAACCAGAGGAAACAGTTAACTTCCTGCTCCAGGAACAGCAAATAAAGGTGACCTTTTCTAAGAAAGAATATTCAGTGGGGTGAATTTCACAAAGAAGTGACACAGATCACAGCACTGGGTGGCACTTCAGAGCTGGTTCACACCCATTTATAGATCTCTTGACTGACTGCAGCAGTAAGTGTGAAAATGCATAGGTAAATGGGAGATCTAACACTGCAGTTAGTTTTGAAAGAAGTAGCCATGTTAGTCTCTTGCAGCATAAAAAGGAGGAAAGGAGAGCCGGTGTGGGGGGAAGAGAGAGAGGAAGAAAGAAAGAGAGAGAGAGAGAGAGAGAGAGAGAGAGAGAGAGAGAGAGAGAGAAAAGGAATGTAGCAGCACCTTTCAGACAAACTGGTTTTTATTTTAGCATGAGCTTTTATGGATAAAAACTCACTTCTTCAGATACAATACAGCATGATGTTAACACCTCAGATTAAAAAGCATATTTACATAGTTGTGGGAGGAGGGTAGAATTTTTTTTTAAATGTAACATTGGCAATAATGTTATGGTGCATGGTACCACAGGAAGGCAGAGGAGAGATCTTTGGAAAACATCCCCGTGCAGTAAAGGCATCTGAATAGTGACTGCTAAAGGTTAGTAGGTTAGGATTGCACTATTATTGAACTATAAGGACAATTTTTTTGTATTAAAAAAATTAAAACAATAACAACAAAAGATTTCAAGAGCATGGAAAACAGACCAGGAAAATATAGCTAGTCTCTGGGGAAGTCTTGTCCTCCCCATGCCCCTCAAGCAGAGGAATTAGTCTCAGGCTTCCTTGCCAGAAATTCCCTTGGGAATCCCCAAAGAAGGGACAACCAAGCCACCTTCATGCCATACCCAGTGTTCAGTGATTCTTGCAATGAAGTGGAATGAGACATTTGCACTCACACTGGATACTGAACCATAGCAGGAAAGGAGGCCACCAGCAGATTATTTTTTGTGCTGGAAATAAAATCCCAACAACTCTACAGCACAACAATACTGGGATCATAGAATCATAGAGTTGGAAGAGACCACAAGGGCCATCCAGTCCAAGCCCCTACCATGAATACACAATCAAATCATTCCTGACAGATGGCCATCTGGTCTCTGTTTAAAAACCTCCAAAGAAGGAGACTTCACCACACTACGAGGCAATGTATTCCATTTCTGAACAGCTCTTACTGTCAGCTGCCGCATCACACTGTTGACTCATGTTCAACTTGTGGTCTGCTAGGACTCCTAGATCCCTTTCGCATGTAGTCTCGTTCAGCCAGGTCTCCCCCATCCTGTATCTATGCATTTCATTCTTCCACCCTAAGTGCAGTACCTTACATTTCTCTGTATTGAATTTCATTTTGTTAGCTTTGGCCCAGCTCTCCAGTCTATCCAGGTCATTCTGAATTTTGATCCTGTCCTCTAGGGTATGACCAAAAACAAACTCAAGCCCCAGCAAGCCTTTAAAAAGACAGTGGAAGAGCCATGGCTGAGGCTAAGGCAGGATTAATCCAGCACTATAATGGTGTAAGAGCATCATGTGATAAGCATGTTACACATAAATCTGCACAGAGCATGAGAGGGGAACATTTCTCAGCTTCAGGGATGAATTCCAATTAGAGATGAATCTTGGGGTAAGTGGGTGCTGAATTGTTATGACAGGACCAAAAAGCAACATGGGTACATCTATTTGCCACCTCCCAAGAGGATGTGGCATGTAGTCTAGTGCAGTGTTTCTTAAGCAATCTGATGTGGCGAGAAGGCTGGCATTTTTCTTTCCAAATGTGCCAGAGACTTTGTGCCCATTTGCTACAATTGATTCTTTCTTTCCTGAGAACTCTCCAGGAACCAGCAGCTGATTGTGCACCAGTCCACGGACTGTTCTAGCATATACTGGAGGTCCAGAGAGACAGTAGCTGTTCCTTTTCCTTGTCTGTACAATTGCAGCTGGATGCTGCCTAGGTACCCTCTCACTTACACTGGCCATTAAGAGGCACTTTCCTCTGCCTGTAGCGTGTGTGTGACTGCAAAAGAAGGTAGTGGATACCTCCTTTCACAATGTTCCTAAAATACATTCTGTACACTGACATATATGTCATGCCAACCTATCTAACCTATAGGATTCCTGCCTCTGTTAACTTGTGAAAGAGATTAGTGTCTATGAAATTCTCAATTCTATGCCATTGATCTAGGATATTAGGGAAATGTCCTGAGCCTTCTAGCTGTGCTATGCTACTCACCACAGTATGGTGGAGATGCAGCTGTAGCCAGGTAGACTTTTACTTCTGTTGGCAGTTTTTTCATGTTGACTCCACCATTGTCCAACAGTCCTAAAGCAAGAACACAATACAGAAAAATACAGAATGCCAACACTGTTTATTGTTGATTTTTGCGCAAATGCAGTGTGAACATGACATTTGGTACTAAAAAGATAATCTAGTTTATTGAAAATCTCAGCCTTCATTCATAAACAAAGGAATTGTATTGTCTACCCAGCCCTTTATTTCTGTGAAGGAAAGGCCTGAATGTGTGATCCTGGTGAAATTCAGGTTATGAGAGGAAGTGTCATGTAAGACACAACTGTCAGGAAGAGACCTTCAGAGTCTTCCACAGTCTCTGGCTCCTGCCCATGGTCAGCAGATGCAGAATATATGGTGTAAAAAAGACAAACATCTCTTTTTATTCATTTTGCATAATTTATACAAGCTGCAGAATTTATTTTGCAGAATAATTTGGATGTAAGATATTTATCTGTAGATAAGGATAACCACAGTCTTTGCAGATAAACTATTGTATTCCTTATTTATGTTGATCTAATGTAATCAAGGGTGCTTCTGTTATATTATAACGTAATTAATAATAACCAAAATCAGAATCCAGGGCTGCTAACACACTGCAGAAATAATGCAGTTTGACACCGGTTTAACTATCATAGCTCCATCCTAGGGAATTCTGGGATTTGTAGCTTGTTGTGATACCAGAGCTCTCTGACAGAGAAAGGTAAATATCTCACAAAACTACAAATCCCAGAATTGTATAGCATTGATCATGGCAGTTAAAGTGATGTCAAACTGCATTATTTTTGCCATGTGTCAGCAGCCCAGATCACAGACAAGAAGACTTCAAACATAATTTTGCTTTCTTTTTTTTTAACTTAAACATCAAGGTCCAGAACAAGATGCAAAAGAAATGCACTTTGCATTAGACTACTGAGCCCCACTAATTTGTTCCTAGCACCATAAATTAACTGTGTTTACAGTTCTTTCACACAAAAGTCTACTCCTGGTCACCACACCCCAGTTTCATTAAACAGTATAATTTGTGGGAGGGCGGCAATGCTGTTCTTCCTTTTACTATAGACATAACCCAAAAAGCCCTTTTTATTGTTTCTAACCTCTCTAGCAAGCCTGAGCTTGTTCTGTGCTTTAGCTTTCCTGACTTTCTCCCTACATGAGCTGGCTATTTGTTTGAATTCCTCTTTGGTAATCCCCTGCCCCATTTCCATTTCTTGTACAGTAGGACTCCTGTATCCACTGATTCAGTTATCCACAGTTTCGGTTTCAGCACAGCTACCATAGAGTCTTCCTAGAAAATGCATCCTCTCTAGCCATTTTCTAGGTCATCAAAGGCAACTCTATGGTATTTTAAAACAGAAGTCTCATTATTTTCAATGGTGTTCACTGTTATCCACAGATTTTGTTATCCATGGTGGGGCCTGGAACCAATCCCCCGTGGATACGGCGGTCCTACTGTACACGTGCCTTCAGTTTTAGGTCAGTTAAAGGTTCTTTAGATATCCATCCTGGTTTCTTTGGACATCTCACATTTTTTCTCCTCATTGGAACTGTCTGAAATTGTGCCTTCAATATTTGACTTTTAAGAAACTCCCATCCCTCATGAACTCCCTTCTCTTTTAGTATTTCTGACAATAGAATCATACCCAGTATTTCCCTAAGTTTACTGACCTCAGCTTATACCCCATTAACCAGGTCATCACTGGTGGTTAGGATCAAACCTAAAATAGCTGATCCCCTGGTTGCTTCTTCCACCTTCTAGACAATGAAAGTCCAGTCTATCCTTGCATTGTGATATCTCTATGATAGACATGACCAAATTATGGCAGGGTCAAGGAATGATAGTGCTAGAATAATAGTGGCCCATGCAGAATAGAGAAAAAGAACAAGACAAGAGGCTCTGGGCCTGAAGCACATTAGGTAGATAAATGCTTCATAATAAACAACTCTTTTACATATGGTTGCAAATGGTACAGCTAAGGGACTCAAAAACAAGATCCAGATCACAGGATTGGTGTTTTTTAAAATATTTTTCAAATCTTGGAGTCTGTAATCCAATCCATTTTCTTCCTGTGTAAAAACTGCAACATCACCCTTAAGAGCGACAAGGAGACATTGATTTCACTTTTCATCCTACAGCCAAGCTGTGAATAATTTCCCTAGAAAAGTTGGACCACCTTTTGCCTGTACCCACACCCAACATTCTCAGCTAGATTTTAGATTCTCGGTTCCTGACATATTAATTTGAAAGCAGTAACCCACCTATTGTGGGACAGGATAGCAAAAAAGGATCAAAGCAGTCTAAGCAGTCACCAGCTAAGAAATTCTGATAACTGGAGCAAGGGAAAGCCATCATGGGGCAGGAGTCTTCCAAGGCACTAATATAGAAATGCACAGCTCTCATATGATCACAAATAAGGTAGCGATATCCTGCAGAAGAGAAGGAGAAAGCATATAAAATCAGACCATGGACAAGGCAAGCTGGCATTTCTACAGGCACATGCTCGTGATGGCTGTTAGCTCAGTGGATGGAGTAGCATTTCTCCTTCTGGATAGTGATTCTTACATACAGAGCAGTTATTTTGGATTAACAAAATAAATGTGTGAAGTTGTGAATGATTATGAAGAGTTTTCCCAGGGACCTAATTTTCAGCCAGAAACAATGTCTACCGGTAATCCAGTAAGGTTGCTTCTATAGATGTCAACTTTTCTAATGTTGGCAGCTAAAGATGTCACCAGGTCACCAAAGTTGGGCTGTGGCTATCTTATTTTTATTTCTGGAATAACCATAGAAGCATAAATGATAAATGTGTAAGATGAAATACAAAGTAAATCAAAATTGAATACAGTTCATTTGAAATTAAATATTATAGTTTTTTATGTTCTAGTCAGCCATTGTTTATTTTTAAACTACATCTCAGAAATTATTTATATATTATTCTTTTGTTTCCTATAATTTAATATATTATCCTAAAATGTAGCTCAACCCTCCTGTTTTTTAAAATAAACCAGAAACTTGTGCATGAACAATCTAGACCAGATATTACTTTCCCCATCCTGTTAAAGTATTTCATAGTTCAAATTTCCCACTTTTTTTTTGCTCTTAATAACCAAGCTAACATATTTCCAAATAAGACCAGTGGCAATCTATGGTTATAGGTAATCTATAAACAGCTCTTTATAATCCTAATTGTAGTAAAACATGCTTTGCTGTTTTACCATTTATGATGAAATCTGCACTACCCTGACCCCATCTCCAATCAAATGTATTACATAATTTAGACATCTTCTGTAGGGTACAAGTTGTCAAACACTACAGACAAATGATCTTACAGAAGTCTGCCCTAACAGCAACTTCTACATTGCTTTGGTCCCTTTATAAATACATCCTTCAGTTTTTAACCTGTTATATTCATATTAAACACATGTTCTCATATTATTTTTATCCCTGTTTTTTGTTCTTGTAACAGCATGTAGAATTTTGCTTTTAAGCAAAACAAAAGGAATACACAAAATCAAACATAGTATTTTTTGGGAAATACTGTAATCATTATTTCACTGGAACATGACTCAACTGAGATAAACTCCCTTATCTCCCTAAATAAAAATCTAATTTCACAATAGTAATGAATTAGCCTATTTTGCTTTTAATAATATTTTCTAGAGTTTGCAATCACAACCTCTAAATGTTGAATTTTATTAATATTTTGTTAGTGGGCCAAACCCCACAAAATTAACTGGGATAAATTAAGGTACTACATTTAGGCAAAAAAAGAAAAGACTTTTCTTCTACCAGGCTATTTTTATGGAGTGTCATGCCTATATTGAACTTATAGAGAGGTATGTTCTAATACATTTTATCCCAGTCCATCAAAATCTGAAAACGAGAAATGAGTGCAAGTGGTGAACGGCAGTGAGAACTACCGTCTGATAATAAGACGGAACCATTTTCTTACCTGATGAGATGAAACGGGGACATCCAGGCTGATCTTTGCCTCCATTGATGTAGTAATCAATGTGTCCCACTGGTATCTTGATGCCAAAATCTAAAAGAGGACAAGGTTAGAATTCCACTTCCTTCAAATCCTTTCTCAACACATAGAGCTCTTGGTTTCTCTCCTTCATTTTAATTCCAAACAAGCTTGATTTGTAATCAAGCTTGACTGCTTTTGCCTATAGATATGTAAGCAAGTAAATATCTTCCTCTACACCTTCTCTGCCAGAGAGGCAGCATGCTATAGTGGTTTGAGTACTGGACTAGGGGGTCGACTATATGGGAAGAAATACTATGCAGGGATGCACATTACTGGGAATTCTCAGCAGCTCTCATTGGTCTCCATGATTTTCTGGCAGCAAAAACAGTCTGCAAGACTATTCACATTGATTTTCAGATGGAGCCCTGCCTACAAATCAAGATGGCAACCACAAGAACGGTGTGCTATTATTCCCCCCAATAATACCACTACTGTACGTTCTTAAAAAAAAAACCGACCTTTTAATATACACAGGTGAAAGGGAGACCTTTCGCTTGTAAATTTTTTTTCCCCACCTTAGTGTGGTAAAAATGTGCATACTCACTCCTCAAAAATGCCAAAATGGCACTTCTGGACTCCACTTCTGCAAAGTCCACCCCCCACTTCATGACGGACCAATCAACTGTCTACTTCTTCCTTTGCTGAGAATGGACAGCGATGTGAATGGTTGTTCAAACAAGTGATACTGTGCATCCCCCTACAGTATTTAAAAAACTTCACAGAAAACCATGAAGTTCCCTAGTGCGCAGTATACTGCATGTTTGCCACCTCCTTCTGAATACAGCAAATCACTGCGGGATCTCATTAAGACAACACGTATTCTCCTTTAATTCTATGAGGAATATTTTTGCCATTTAGTCAAGCCCTAGGACTCCAGAAGACCAGGGTTCAAATCCCTGCTCAGCAATGGGTGACCTTGGGCACGTTGTATTCTTTCTTCCTCAAAGGAAGGCAATGACAAACCCCCTCTGAAGAAATCTTGGCAAGGAAACGCCATGACAGCTTCACCTTAGGGTGGACATAATCCAGAAGTTACTTGCAGGCCAACAACAGCAGCAGCATCAGGAACTGCCAGGAACTTGGCAGAGCAGGAATGAGGAAAGAAAAATAACAATGGCCGTGATCTGCAAGCAAAGATATCCTGTAGGTGAAGCCAAGAGAGGGATGACTCACCACAGCAAACAGGCCATTTTTACTTGTGCTGTCTGTAGAAATCCTATAAGGTCTTCCAGAATAAAGAGGACAAGTAAAGGTTTAGCACAGCATAAAATGGACCAGACACATAGATTTTCAGACAACACTGTTATAGTGTTACTATTCCACTTTATTTGTTATGGCTGCCTCCTGCTGAATCCTAGGATTTGCAGTTTAGGGAGCGGCATTTACAACTCTCAGCCAGGGAGCTCTTAGGCCTCACGAAATTACAAACCCCAGAATTTCACAGGAGGCAGCCAGAGCAATTAAAGTGGAATAGTAACACTGTAACAGCGTAGTCTGAAAATCTCCACAAATGACTTACTGTCTGCATCTGTGTGAATAGCTTCCACAAAGAGAGCATCCCCAGGATCCAGGCGCTCTTCACGGCTGGCTCGGGTATATTTGGGCCCAGCAGGATCCAGACCTGGAACATGATGAAAAATAATTGGGGGAATACAGCAGTGCTTCCTCTTGCAATGTTTTTCAAGATCAGACGTTTGTTTTGAAAAACAAGGTACACCAAGAAAATGCCAGAGAATGAGGAACAAAAAGGTGTGAAGTATTTCACTCTTCCAGAGGGAACAAAAATCTTGTTCCATTGAGACTGAGAGCTATGTATGCATGATAGAAGTGGTATATTTAAACAAATGTGCTTAAAATGGCTGTCTTTATTTTGGAGAAAAGACTTCAGAAGTAATCTAGAATATGCTCTTGATCTGGATTGTGGTCCCATGTCAGTTTTGTGCCTTTTGCCCCCAACAGTGTTTGTTTGTGCATGTTAAGTGCCACAAGTTGCAGACTGTCCACTCCCATGCTATTATTTTATGACAGAAATGAAACAGTGCTAGCTCCAGGTGGCAAGATGAAGCATTTGCCAGGTAGGGCCCCGAAACCAGCAAAAGGCTCATTACTCCATTAGCACCCATATTACCTCTGTAATCTGCATGGAGTATCCTAGAAGGTCTGAGGCTGTGTGAGTGAATTGTTAATTTGCACACCCTTCTTCTTCCCCGAGCTTTCTTGCTCCTCATTGTAAGGGTCAAATTAGAAGTCAAGGGGACTGCATATCTCTTGCAATGAACACATCAAGGGCTTCCCTGATGACCTGGATAGACTGGAGAGCTGGGTCAAAGCTAACAAAATTAAATTCAATACAGAGAAATGTAAGGTACTGCACTTGGGGCAGAAAAATGAAATGCATAGATATAGGATGGGGGAGACCTGGCTGAATGAGACTACCTGCGAAAGGGATCTAGGAGTCCTAGTAGACCACAAATTGAACATGAATCAACAGTGTAATGCGGCAGCTAAAAAGGCCAATGCGATTTTGGGCTGCATCAATAGATGTATAGTGGCTAGATCAAGGGAAGTAATAGTGCCAGTCTATTCTGCCTTGGTCAGGCCTCATCTAGAATACTGTGTCTAGTTCTGGGCACCACAATTCAAAAAGGATATTGACAAATTGGAGCATGTCCAGAGGAGGGCAACTAAAATGGTGAAAGGTCTGGAAACCATGCCTTATGAGGAAAGACTTAGGGAGCTGGGTATGTTTAACCTGGAAAAAAGACGGTTAAGGGGTGATATGATAGCCCTGTTTAAGTATTTGAAGGGGTGTCACATTGAGGGTGGAGCAAATTTGTTTTCTGCTGCTCCAGAGACTAGAGCACGGAACAATGGATGAAAGCTCCAGGAACAGAAATTCCACCTCCACATTAAGAGAAACTTTCGGACAGTAAGAGCTGTTCAGCAGTGGAACACACTCCCTCAGAGCATGGTAGGGTCTCCTTCCTTGGAGGTCTTTAAACAGAGGCTGGATGGCCATCTGTCAGGGATGCTTTGCTTGTGATTTCCTGCATGTCAGGGGGTTGGACTAGATGGCCCTTGTGGTCTCTTCCAACTCTACAATTCTATGATTCCTCAGATATGTGCCTTAGCAATTAGATCAGGAAATGAAGCTTGCATTTACCTTCCAACAGCCATTCACAAAGTATTCTAAATGCAAGATGTGCAGCTAAGGGCAATCACATGATGTGACACATGTCTTTCACCACTTGAGGGAATATCTGTTCTGAAGACACACTAAATGTATCATCTACACACCAGGGTCCTTTTCACAATACATACTGTAATTATAGCACCATGATTCTACTTTAACAATAATGGCTGCATTCTATGGATTCCTGGGGCTTGTGCTTTGGTGGTGTACTAGAGCTCTCTGGCTAAGATTTCTAAATATCCACCCCAACTGCAAATCCCAAAATTCCATAGGATACTGCCATAGCAGTTAAAGTAGAATCATTGCACTGTAACTGTCTAGTGTGAAAGGGTCTTAAGATTCAGGAGATTACCACACCAGTCTCTTTCTTGCAACAATCATGGTAGTGAAGAAAATGAGAATATACCTGTTTGAAATAATTCATTATCACACTGTCTCTTAACTGTGATTATGGTGCTTTGCCAATTATCTGTTCTTCTGCACTGGCTCTGTAATCCTGCCTTCAGTGCATGTGTGCCTTTATTTATTTATTTATTTATTTAGCCTCAATTGCACATTTATGGGGACAGGATAACAATTATTTTTTTTATTTTTATTGTATCCCCATAATTGCACAATCACAGCAAAAAGGAAAAAAGAAAAAATAGAAAGGCACAGAGAATCTTGGTCAGTTTAGGAATAGCAAGGGGGAGAGGAGAGAGAGGAGGAGGATCACACTCCCTTGTGCCACATTACTGCTCATATTGCTATTGCCACGGAAGGGATTTATCACACGAAGAGAATACTGGCATGGCAACAGTGTTGAGAGCCATTGATGGGTTTTCCCCGTCAATGAAGAGGTATGTTAGAAAAACGCCAGGAATGCAAACCAGCAACAGGATAAAGACAACATCTTGTGATAAGTATTAGCCAAATTCGCTAATACTTTCATGTAATTCCAGAATAAAGCCTCATGTGATCATCTCCTCGAGGTCTTTCTCCAGGGGAAACAGGTATGAGATGTAGTCCAAACCTCTGAAATGTCATATTTGGCCCTAAGTCCTGCCAACATTAAGCCAAATGAAGAACAACTCCAGAAACCCTGTGGCTTGTGCACCTTAGCATAGTGTATCTGTCTCCCCTGGTGTTCAGTTTGAAGGTCCAATGGGACAGTAAGGCTCATATTTGCCAAAGAAGAGGAGCCCTTACTGTGAAGTACACAACCCTTAGGGTGGTTGTAAATCGTGAGTAAGAGAACCTTGAGTCCAAACTCCCTTTAAGTCCTGCTGAAGAAATATGTACAGGTACATGGCACACTGGGATTATGAAACAGCATGCATGATAGTCTTTCTTCTGCTACTTTACTGTGATTTGGTAGTAAGACAGGCAAAGGTACTGGTGAAAATTTTAATTTGTTTATGAACAGTAAACATTGGCAGCAAAATTGGTGACCTGACACAAAAGAAATGCCACGGCACAGAACTGGAAAATTAAAAATACTATCAATCATGCTCCAATAAATCTGTCTCCTTTATTCACAGTTGAAGGCTAGAGTTTTTGCTTTCTAGGAGGACTGGAGTCTGTTAAACCTTGATACATTTTGAGCTTGTTGGTTTTTCCTGCCTTACCAGTAATTCTTCTCAGCCTGCCATCATAGAAATGGCCCACCAGGCCTGCGACATGGGCCCCGAGGCTCACCCCAATAAGGTGGATGGATGTCTCTGGCACTCCCATGGCCTGGAGATTCAAAGAAAGATAAGGGGAGGGGAAGTCAGGATAATTCAAGTGACTTCAGCATATCCTTCTCAAAGCAGTCTCTTAAGGTAGCAGGTAACTGTTCAGCTCTACAAGTGACCACACATAATGTCAGGTCTCCTGGCAAGCTGCCACTGGGAACAACATTTCACTTCACAATTTTTTACTTTAATGCCTTTTTAATTCAAAATCTACCTAAGTGGGAGATTACTAATATACCTGTGGTTTGATAATACTGAAGAAGTACTGTAGACTAAAATTAATGAAAGTGCATCCTAAAATAAATCAGTTAAAGGTGCTGCTAGAATTCTTCTCCTCCCATTCCCTTTTTTATGCTAAGTGAGGAGATTTTCACACGGGGCCAAAATGCCCTGTTACTGCCCCGCCACCTTCTTTCCTGTTCCTGCCACAGAATAACGTAAATCTCTCACACCTGCCATAATTCTATGGCAGGAATGGGCTCCCCCTCCCCTTACTGACTGGCCATAAGGCTGCTTTTACAACCGGCCGTCTGAAACATTATCACGTTATCGCGTGATAACAGCCGGGCAGTAAATTTAAAAAATAAAACTCCCCCAAAACCTAAAATCAATTCACCAAGCACAAAAAACATACTTTAAATCACACAATCAAAATAGGGAGGGTAAAATAAAGGGTGCCACTTACCTGGATGTCCAGATCATACCAGGAAGTGCTCAGAATGGACCTCCCCTCTGTGGCTGTCATTTCAGAACAATAACAGGGCTCCTGTTCGCACACCCGTGATTGCGTGATAGCAATGGAACGAGAGGTCTATTCACGAAGAAGAATCATAGAATTGCAGAGTTGGAAGAGACCACGAGGGCCATCTAGTCCAACCCCCTGCCATGCAGGAAATCACGATCAAAGCATCCCCGACAGATGGCCATCCAGCCTCTGTTTAAAGACCTCCAAGGAAGGAGACCCCACCACGCTCCGAGGGAGTGTGTTCCACTGCTGAACAGCTCTGACTGTCAAAAAGTTCCTCCTAATGTTGAGGTGGAATCTCTGTTCCTGGAGCTTGCATCCATTGCTCCGTGTTCCAGTCTCTGGAGCAGCAGAAAACAAGCCTGCTCCATTCTCAACATGACACCCCTCCAAATACTTAAACAGGGCTATCATATCGCCTCTTAATCGTCTTTTTTCCAGGTTTCCAGACCTTTCACCATTTTAGTTGCCCTTCTTTGCACACGCTCCAATTTGTCAACATCCTTTTTGAATTGTGGTGCCCAGAACTGGACACAGTATTCTAGGTGAGGTCTGACCAAGACAGAACAGAGCGGCACTATTACTTCCCTTGATCTAGACACTACAGTTGTCCCTTCACATTCACGGGGGTTAGGTTCCACGGACCCCCGCGAATGTCAAAAAACCGCGAATATTGATTGCCCTCCCTTCCCCCGCTAAAGCAACCATGGGGCCACCGGAGGCCCCATACTCACTTTTCCCGGGCTCCCCACTCCCTCCCAAGGCCCCGTGGAGGCCTCCGCGGCCTCCCTGCACCCTCCCCAGCGCCTCCCCCCACCCTCCCCGGAGCCTTCACGGAGCCTTCCAAGGCTCCGTGAAGGCCTCCACGGCCTCCCCCACCCTCCCCAGCGTGTCCCCCACCCTCCCCGGGGCCTTCCCCCATCCTCCCAGGGGCCTCCCACCACCCTCCCCAGCGCTTCCCCCAACCTTCCCCGGGGCCTTCATGGAGCCTTGGAAGGCTCCGTGAAGGCCTCCACGGCCTCCCACCACCCTCCCCAGCGACTCCCCCCACCCTCCCCGGGCCCTTCAAGGAGCCTTTCAAGGCTCCCTGAAGGCCTCCGCGGCCTCCCACCACCCTCCCCAGCGCGTCCCCCCACCCTCCCCGGGACCTTCACGGAGCCTTGGAGGGCTCCCTGAAGGCCTCCGCGGCCTCCCACCACCCTCCCCAGCGCGTCCCCCCACCCTCCCCGGGACCTTCACGGAGCCTTGGAAGGCTCCGTGAAGGCCTCCGCGGCCCTTCCCCCTCCCTCCCAGGGCCTTCACGGGGCCTTCGGAGGGTCTCCGAGGGCCCCGTGAAGGCCTCCCCGGCCCTCTCCGCTCCCTCCAAGGGCTTTTACGGGGCCTCCAGAGGCCCCGTCTCACGGTGTTGGGGGGGCCCTGGGGGGCCCTCCCAAAACCGCGAATAACCGAAACCGTGAATGTCGAGTTCACGAATGTGGAGGGGCAACTGTACACTTCCATTGATGCAGCCCAAAATCGCATTGGCCTTTTTAGCTGCCGCATCACACTGTTGACTCATGTTCAACTTGTGGTCTACTAGGACTCCTAGATCCCTTTCGCATGTAGTCTCATTTAGCCAGGTCTCTCCCATCCTATATCGATGCATTTCATTTTTTTTCTGCCCTAAGTGCAGTACCTTACATTTCTCTGTATTGAATTTCATTTTGTTAGCTTTGGCCCAGCTCTCCAGTCTATCCAGGTCATTTTGAATTTTGATCCTGTCCTCTAGGGTATTAGCTACTCCTCCTAATTTGGTGTCATCAGCAAATTTGATAAGTATGCCCCTAATTCCCTCATCCAAGTCATTGATAAAGATGTTGAATAGCACTGGGCCCAGGACAGAACCTTGTGGCACCCCACTGGTCACATCTTTCCAAGACGAAAAGCAGCCACTGCTGAGCACCCTTTGGGTTCGGCCGATCAACCAATTACAAATCCATTGAACAGTTAACTTGTCTAGCCCACATTTTACAAGCTTGTTTGCAAGAATGTCGTGGGGAACCTTGTCAAAGGCCTTACTGAAATCAAGGTATACGATATCCACAGCGTTCCCTTCATCTACCAAGCTGGTAATTTTATCAAAAAAAGAGATCAGATTAGTCTGGCATGACTTGTTTCTCTGAAACTTATGTTGACTTTTTTGTGATTATAGCATTGCCTTCTAAATGTTCACAGACTCTCTGTTTAATGATCTGCTCTAGAATCTTCCCTGGTATTGATGCGATTACATTGTTCCGGAACAGTCACAGGAGCAGGATGGATGCAGGACAGAACGGTTTCAACATCATCTGAAAGGGAAAACCTTTCCCGACCCTGTTCTGTTCCTGCCACGGGATATATAGCCCATGTGAAAATCTCCTTAGAGACAAAACCAAAATAAAATCTGCTTTAAAGCGAGATGTAGTATACATGTCCTATCTCTTTAAAAGGCATGCCTGAGTGGTCATAAGAGTTCTGTTTTTCCTTCATGGTCCATCAGGACCAGTTAGGGTGTGTTTGTGTAACAGCCTCCAGCTATGATGCCGAATGGTCTTTGCTCTTCCTGAGTAAGCCACATTGGGGGTGAATAAGGAGAAAATGTGGCCTCCTCATCGCAGGCTTCCACCACAGGAGCAGCAGGGGAGAAATAAAGACTCATGGATTTAGTTCTGATCAACCAAAGGGAGATTTATCAAAAGAAGCCGCTTGGGTTACATGATATGAATTTTGGGACATGCTGGACCTTAAAGGTAAGCACCAGTCATTTCAATTTGGTGAAGAAATAAGCTGTACAACCAGTGCAATTGTACTAGCAATATCTTTAAAGTTATATTCAATGATAGCAGTACCTGCAGCACAGGACAGCACTTAATTCAAGAACACAGATGGCACAGAATCTTTCATTTTCTCTTTTTGAAAAGGAGGTGGAGAAGGAGACCGCAAATTGCCTCCTATTGTACCCAGAGATGCAGCTGGAGAAAAGGCACTACAGTCATCCCTTCACATGTGTGGGGGTTAAGCCCGCAAGACTCCTGTGAATGTGAAAAAACCACAAATAAAAATCATTGCTCTCCCAGGCCTTCGCTTCCCCCCCAAAGGGAGCAAATGCCCAGGAGAGGGATGATTTTAGAGGCTTCACATCCCCTCCGCGCTCTCCTGGGTCTTCGCTCCCTTTGTGAAGGGAAGCAAAGGCCCAGGAGAGTGGCGGCAGGTGAAGCAAACCCCTGAAATCGCTCCTCTCCTCAGCCTTCGCTTCCCCCAAAGGGAGCGAAAGCCCAGGAGAGGGTCGATTTTAGAAGCTTTGCCTTCTAAAGAGGCTCATAGAAAGCGAAACTGATTCTGGAGGGAGTTTGCTACTCACTCCTGCCAGAATCATTGTCAAAAGGTCAACCAGCCAGGAGAGGGCGTGTGTGTGCACACGGCTCGTGTGTCGTGTGAGGGGGCGGAGGCATCTCTTTCCTCTCTCTAGGGCTTCTTTCTTTCTTTCTTTCTTTCTTTCTTTCTTTCTTTCTTTCTCTCTCTCTCTCTCTCTCCCTTCTTTCTCACTTTTTATCCCCCGTCTCTCCCTTCCTTCCTTCTTTTTGACTTTCTCTCTCTCTCTCTCTCTCTTTCTCTCTCTCTCTCTCTCCTTCCTTTCCTTCCTTCCACATAGATCTCCTGAATCCATCTTTCCACCTGCTCTTAACATGCCTGTTTTCTCTCTCCTCCCTTTCCCCCTTGGTCTTCTTCAGCTTCCTCCCCTTGCTGCCAACTGAGTTCAACCTGCAAAAGGAATTTGTGTGTGTTTTCCTACGCACCTTCAAGTCATTTCTGACTAAGGCGAACATGCCATGGGGTTTTCTAGGCAAGGTTTGTTCAAAGGGGGTGGGCCTTTGGCAACTTTGAGGCTGAGAGTGTGTGACTTGCCCAAGGTCATCCAGTGGGTATTCATGACTGAGTAAGGATTCAAACCCTGATCTTCACAGTCATAGTGCAATGCTGAAATTCTGCAACACTCTACCTCTTTTAACAGAAGAATATAAAGAACGTAAATTAAAAATTGGAGTAATATTACTGGGAACAATGGTTTTGTTATTGTCACTAAAACACACCAGTATCCCATTAGTGTTGTGTGAGAGCCTTTGGGTAGAGCAGTGGTTCTTAACCTTTTCTATACCAGGGACCCCCTTTAAATCTTTTGTTGTCCCAAGACTTAACTCAAGATTTAAAACCCTGATAATATTAACAATAATAGCAAATAATAATAGCTAACAACAACAACAATACAATTAGACAATCCATTAAACTTTCCCTCAAAGGCACTCTTGCTTCTTCCTGCAAGTTTGTGGCTGGAGTTGATTGAATGGCAATGTGCAGGCCAAGCCAGCAAGCCAGCCTTTGCCTTGGTTCCTGTCACGTGGCTGCTCCACTGCAGGGAGGAGGTGGGTCAAGCAGCCTTCAAGCCTTTGTGGACCCCCTGTGAGGACATTGTGGACCCCAGAGTATGCTGGAAAAGGAACAATGCAACCAGACCTTTAGAAGGGTGCTGGCAGGGGGATTCTGGGAGGTGTAACCCAAAAGTAACTTTCCCAGGCTCTAAATGCAGCCTAGAATCATAGAATCATAGGGCTGGAAGGGACCCCAACAGCCATCCCATCTAATCAGCTTCTGTCCTGCAGGAACACACCATCAAAGCCCTCACGACAGATGGCCATCCAGCCTCTGCTTTAAAACCTCCAAAGAAGACGACTCCACAACACTCCAAGGCAGTGTATTCCACTTCCAAACAGCTCTTCCTGTCAGGAGGTTCTTCCTAATATTCAGGTGGAATCTCTCTTCCTGTAGTTTGAACCCATTGCTCCATGTCCTAGTCTCTGGAGCAGCAGAAAACAAGCTTGCCTCATCCTCAGTATGACATCCCTTCAAATATTTAAACATGGCTATCATGTCACCTCTCAACCTTCTCTTCTCCAGGCTAAGCATACCCAGCTCCCTAAGCCGCTCCTCATAGGGCATCATGGCTTCCAGACCTCCCACCATCCTTCTCAGTATTTTTCTTGAATTGTTGTGCCCAGAACTGGAAACAGTATTCCAGGTGAGGTCTGACCAGAGCAGCATACAGTGGCAATATTAATTCCCTTGATCTAGGCACTATACTCCTATTAATGCAGCTTAGAATCGCATTGGCATTTTTTGCCGCTGCATCACGCTGCTGGCTCATGTTTAGCTTGCAGTCCATGCTTTTTTTTTTTTGAGGAAATCTACACCATTACGTTAATTGCTAATTAACAAAAAATATTATGTTAGTGCCTATAATATAGTTTTTAAACTAAATTATTGGTGGCAAATTATGTAATACAGTAGGCCCCCCTTATCCACTGGGGATTGGTTCTGTGTGGGCATGGATTCTGAAAACTGTGGATAATAGTGAACATCATTGAAAGTAATGGGACTTCTGGTTTAAAATACCATAGAGGTGCCTTGGAGGGCCTAGAAAATGGCTAGAGAGGACACATTTTCTCGGAACATTCTGTGGTAGGTGTGCTGTTTTGTGTCCCCTGGATAATGAATCCGTGGATGCGGGGCTCCTACTGTAATCTGAACATCCTGTACTGTGAATAGGTTAGGTTACATTGACCTGAGATAAAAACATATGGGGCCCCCAAAATAAAGCATTGCAGGGCCCCCCAAAATTCCTTAAACTGGTCCTGACTACCACTACTGACTTAACCAGGAAGAAGGCAGTATCCAGGATTCCTGGGGCTTGTCTACACTGTTGGGAAAGCCTGCACCTACCTTATAGCCAGGGCAGATGTTTTTGATCTGGAGCAGTTACATAAATGCCACATTCACTTGGCTTCTCCAATTGGAGAATCACGCCACACTGTAATCCATATCAGGTTAAAAGGGTGGTCCTATGCTAACAACATGTCCTATACATTGTACTATTTCTGGCCACACAGCCTGGGCCACTCCAGTGGGGTGTTTTCTTCTTCCTTCTGTTTGCTCATGCATGTGAATATGCAAATATACATTGTCCCAGAGTACTGCAATACTGGATATTAAGAGATATGCTTATCGAGATACAGGCACAATCAGGGGAGAAAAACCAGAATGCAGTCCTGTCCACAGGAAGTCCCATGTTTGGCTTTACTCCAAAGCCAATCCACAGCTGCCACATGGCCCAAAGTCTGGGTTTTCCCCTCAAATGTGGAGCAAAACATGTATCTTCCAGATCCAGAGTTTTCTGGAGAAATCTTCGTGAAGATGCAAATAGTTGAAAACATTGTGTGCCAACTCTGCTCCGGATACAAGGTGTGTACATTTAATTTTTTCCCTGTGTAGACAAACCCCTTTTTTGAGCTGGCTAAATACCTTTTGCATGGTTTTGCCTACCAAATAAAAAAATCCATCTGGGTTCCTCTCCCTCCGAGATAGAAATACTACATGAATTATAGTGGATTCAATGCCAACTCCTACATTTCATCCAAATTCCTGACTTCATTTGTGTATTTCCACCTACCAGCAATCTTCGGATGAAACTGGAGAGTTCCAGTCCCAGCTTCATAACATTCTGTACTGCAGTAGGATAGGCAGCTGTAGCTCCATGAACCCAGTCAACAGCAATGACGTTGGCCTCGGTTGCCTTCAGCAAGGCCTCGATTAACCCATTTATCCAAGAGGGCTTTGTACCTAGTGCCCTGAGAAAAGGCAAACAAAAACAGCTAAATGCATATGGTTACCTCTTTCTACAGAGCGAGACCTAACCCACAAGGTTTGGTATACAGCAAATCAGCTCACTCAAAATTTATTAACCATGGCTGCTGCCACACTGCAGATATACTGCAATTTGACACCATTTTAACCATCATGACTCCATCCTATGGAATCCTGGGATTTGTAGTTTGTTGTGGCACCAGAGCTCTGTGACAGAGAAGCCTAAATATCTCACAAAACTACAAATCTCATAATTCTATAGTGTTGAGCCATGGCAGTTAAAGCAGTGTCAAACTGCATTATTTCTGCAGTGTGGCAGCAGCCCATGACAGGTGAAAGTAACATCAGATCTCATGTTTTAAGGGGTCTTTTGTGACAGTTCAATGTCCTGTAAACTTCTTATACATTGTGAAGTCGAAGGCTTTCATGGCCAGCATCCATAGATTTTCCTTGGGTTTTTTCCAGGCTGTGAGGCAGGGTTCTGGAAGAGTTTACTTCTAACGTTTCACCTGCATCTGTGGCTGGCATCTTCAGAGAATGGTTGGGTAGGGGTGTGTGTGGAGTTTATATACCGTGAACCCCTGTTGGGGAGTACAGTTGTCCCTCCACATTCGCGAACTTGACATTCGCGGTTTCGGTTATTCGCGGTTTTGGGAGGGCCCCCCCGGGCCCCCCCAAAACCGCGACACGGGGCCTCCAGAGGCCCCGTGAAAGACATAGAGGGAGCGGGGAGGCCCAGGGAGGCGTCCACGGGGCCCCCGGAGGCGCTCCGGAGGCCCCAGGAAGGCCTGGGGAGGCGATCCTGGGGCCTCCGGAGACGCTCCGGAGGCCCCAGGAAGGCTTGGGGACGGGGTGGGGAGGGCTGGGGAGGCGATCCTGGGGCCTCCGGAGACGCTCCGGAGGCCCCAGGAAGGCCTGGGGACGCGGTGGGGAGGGCTGGGGAGGCGATCCTGGGGCCTCCGGAGACGCTCCGGAGGCCCCAGGAAGGCCTGGGGGCGCGGTGGGGAGGGCTGGGGAGGCGACCCTGGGGCCTCCGGAGACGCTCCGGAGGCCCCAGGAAGGCCTGGGGACGCGGTGGGGAGGGCTGGGGAGGCGATCCTGGGGCCTCCGGAGACGCTCCGGAGGCCCCAGGAAGGCCTGGGGACGGGGTGGGGAGGGCTGGGGAGGCGATCCTGGGGCCTCCGGAGCATCTCCGGAGGCCCCAGAAAGGCCTGGGGACGGGGTGGGGAGGGCTGGGGAGGCGATCCTGGGGACGCGGTGGGGAGGGCTGGGGAGGCGATCCTGGGGCCTCCGGAGACGCTCCGGAGGCCCCAGGAAGGCCTGGGGACGCGGTGGGGAGGGCTGGGGAGGCGATCCTGGGGCCTCCGGAGACGCTCCGGAGGCCCCAGGAAGGCCTGGGGACGGGGTGGGGAGGGCTGGGGAGGCGATCCTGGGGCCTCCGGAGACGCTCCGGAGGCCCCAGGAAGGCCTGGGGATGGGGTGGGGAGGGCTGGGGAGGCGATCCTGGGGCCTCCGGAGCATCTCCGGAGGCCCCAGAAAGGCCTGGGGACGGGGTGGGGAGGGCTGGGGAGGCGATCCTGGGGCCTCCGGAGACGCTCCGGAGGCCCCAGGAAGGCCTGGGGACGCGGTGGGGAGGGCTGGGGAGGCGATCCTGGGGCCTCCGGAGACGCTCCGGAGGCCCCAGGAAGGCCTGGGGACGTGGTGGGGAGGGCTGGGGAGGCGATCCTGGGGCCTCCGGAGCATCTCCGGAGGCCCCAGAAAGGCCTGGGGACGCGGTGGGGAGGGCTGGGGAGGCGATCCTGGGGCCTCCGGAGACGCTCCGGAGGCCCCAGAAAGGCCTGGGGACGGGGTGCGGAGGGCTGGGGAGGCGATCCTGGGGCCTCCGGAGACGCTCCGGAGGCCCCAGGAAGGCCTGGGGACGGGGTGGGGAGGGCTGGGGAGGCGATCCTGGGGCCTCCAGAGCATCTCCGGAGGCCCCAGAAAGGCCTGGGGACGGGGTGGGGAGGGCTGGGGAGGCGATCCTGGGGCCTCCAGAGCATCTCCGGAGGCCCCAGAAAGGCCTGGGGACGGGGTGGGGAGGGCTGGGGAGGCGATCCTGGGGCCTCCGGAGACGCTCCGGAGGCCCCAGGAAGGCCTGGGGACGCGGTGGGGAGGGCTGGGGAGGCGATCCTGGGGCCTCCGGAGACGCTCCGGAGGCCCCAGGAAGGCCTGGGGACGCGGTGGGGAGGGCTGGGGAGGCGATCCTGGGGCCTCCGGAGCATCTCCGGAGGCCCCAGAAAGGCCTGGGGACGGGGTGGGGAGGGCTGGGGAGGCGATCCTGGGGCCTCCGGAGACGCTCCGGAGGCCCCAGGAAGGCCTGGGGAGGGCGGGAGGGAGGGCCGGGGAGACCTCCGCGGGGCCTAGCAAGGCCCCGCAAAGGCCTGGGGAGGGAGGGAGGGAGGGCCGGGGAGACCTTCGCGGGGCCTAGGAAGGCCCCGCGAAGGCCTGGGGAGGGAGGGGGGAGGGGTGTCGTTATTCGCGGTTTTTTCACATTCGCGGGGGTCCGCGGGACGGAACCCCCGCGAATGTGAAGGGACGACTGTATATGTAAATTTAAAAACACAGAAATTCTCGACGAGGCCAACAACTATCATGTCAGAATGCATAGAGAAGCTATTGAAACCCACAAACACCTGGACAACTTCAACAGGAAATAGGAAACCCTAAAAGTTAACAAAATCTGGCTTCCAGTCTTGAAAAACAATAGAATCAAAACTCAGCACTTACAAATGAACTCTACCCAGGGACAGGGGGATTTCCAGCAGATAATGGCCCATCAACCAACCATTAGCCAAACAGACACTAATCCTCCTTGCTTATCTCCACCCAGAAACTAGCCATTCAAATACACAAATGTACATATACTCCCCAACAGGGTTTCACAATATATAAACGCCACACACACTCCTGCCCATCAGTTCTCTGAAGATGCTCACCACAGATGCAGGCAAAACATCAGAAGTAAACTCTTCCAGAACATGGCCTCACAGCCTGGAAAAAGTCAAGGAAAATCTTCTTATATGTAACTTACAAGTTCATGGCAAAAAAATATTCTGCATGGGGGTGCAGTGAATCAATATGAAGGAGGTGAAATCAAAATGTCAGACTTGCAGGAAACAGGTGTTGTTGCTCTTATGTGCCTTCACTGTCCACTCTGGCTTATGGTGACCCTATCAAGGGGTTTTCTTGGCAAGATTTATTCAGGGGAGGTTTGCCCTGACCTTCCCCTAAGTCTGAGAAAGTGACTTCCCCAAGGTTTCATAGCTGAGTGAGGATTTCACTCCTTATCTCCCAGAATCCTAGACCAGCACTCAAAATGCTATATCACACTGGCTCTGAAAAAGGAATATTATTTCAGGTTGAACATTCTATATCCAAAATGCATAGGACCTGAAGTGTTTTGGATTTAGGATTTTGGTATATTTACATATACATAATGAGGTATCTTGGAGAAGGGATCCACGTATACACACAAAATTCATTCATGTTTCATATACACATAGCCTGAAGGTAATTTTATACACAACTTTTTTTATAATATTGTGCATGAAACAAAGTTTGTGTACACTGAATAATTAGAAAACAAAGGTGCCACTTTCTCAGCTATCCATGTGGGCAATTTTAGATTTTGGAGTATTTCAGATGTTGGAATTCTGGATAAGGCAAGGGTTAGATACCTCTACACTCTGAAAAGTCTGTGTCTGAAATCAAATGCATATACACATTAGAAATGTTTTCACTAGTACTGGAACCAAATTCCTAGGAATAAAACCTGCCAATGGTTCAAAATAAGTAGTTCAAAGGAAAAGCTCAAAAGCTACTTCAAGCATTGTAAAAAAGAATAATAGAATCATAGAGTTGGAAGAAACCTCAAGGGCCATCCAATCCAACGTCCTCCCATGCAAGAATACACAATCAAATCATTCCTGACAGATGGCCATCCAGCCTCTGTTTAAAAACCTCCAAAGAAGGAGACTCCACCACTCTCTGAGGCAGTGTATTCCACGTCCGAACAGCTCTTACTGTCAGGAAGTTCTTCCTAATGTTTAGGTGGAATCTCTTTTCCTGTATTTTGAACCCATTGCTCTGTGTCCTAGTCTCTGGAGCAGCAGAAAACAAGCCTGCTCCATCCTCAGTATGACAACCCTTCAAATATTTAAACATGGCTATCATGTCCCCTCTCAACCTTCTCTAGACTATATATGCCAAGCTCCCTAAGCCACTCCTCATAGGGCATGGCTTCCAGACCACCCACCATCCTGTTCACCCTTCTCTGGACATGTTTCAACTTCTCAATACCCTTCCTGAATTGTGGTGCCCAGAACTGGACATGGTACTCCAGGTGAGGTCTGACAAAAGCAGAATACGGTGGCACTATTACTTCCCTTGATCTAGACACTATACTCCTATTAATGCAGCCTAGAATCACATTGGCTTTTTTAGCTGCTGCGTCACACTGCTGCCACATGTTCAGCTTGTGCTCCACTAAGGCTCCTAGATTCTTTTCACATGTACTGCCATCAAGCCAGGTGTCACCCATCCTAAATCTGTGCACTTCATTTTTACTGGCCAAGTGTAGTATCCTACATTCTCCCTGTTGAAATTCATTTTGTTAATTTTGGACCAGCTTACTAATCTGTTGAGGTCATTTTGGATTCTGATCCTGTCCTCTGGGTTATCTGCAAACTTGATAAGCATGCCCTCTATTCCCTCATCCAAGTCATTGTTAAAGATGTTGAATAGCACTGGGCCAGGACAGAACCCTCTGGCACCCCACTGGTCACTTCTCTCCAGGATGAAGAGGAGCCATTGGTGACTACCCTTTGGGTTTGGTCAGCCAATTACAAATCCACCTAACAGTTGCATTGTCTAGCCCGCATGTTACTAACTTTTTTTGCAAGAATGTCATGGGGGACCTTGTCAAAAGCCTTACTGAAATCAAGATACACTACATTCACAGCATTCCCTTCATCTATCAAGTTTGTAACTCTATCAAAAAAAGAGATGAGATTAGTCTGGCACAACTTGTTTTTGAGAAATCCATATTGACTTTTTGTGATCACAGCTTTCCTTTCTAAGTGCTTACAGACTGCCTGTTTAATGATCTGCTCTAGTATCTTTCCTAGTATTGATGTCAAGCTGGGCGGTAATTATTTGGGTCTTCATTTTTCCTGTTTTTAAAGATGGGGGACAACATTTGCCCTCCTCCAGTCTGCTAGGACCTCTCGTGTTCTCCAGGAATTCTCAAAGATTATTGACAATGGTTCTGAGATTACTTCTGCCAGTTCTTTTAATACCCTTGAATGAAGTTCATCTGGCCCTGGAGACTTGAACTCATGTATGCTGGCCAGGTATTCCTGAACTACCTCTTTACCAGTTCTATGCTGTATTCCCTCCCACTGCAGCATCTGCTCCATCTTCCCCAGGTTGAGCACTGTTCCCCCTTTGGGAGAAGACTGAAGCAAAGAAGGGGTTAAGTAGTTCTGCCTTTGATCTGTCCCCTATTAGCCTTTCACCATCTTCTCCACACAGTGGCCCTAACATTTCCTTGTTCTTCCTTTTGCTATGGACATATCCCCAAAAGCCCTTTTTACTGTTCTTAACCTCTCTAGCAAGCCTGAGCTCCATCTGAGCTTTGGCTTTTCTGACTTTTCCCCTACATGAGCTGGCTATTTGTTTGAAGTCTTCTTTGGTGATTTCCCCTTTTTCCGATTTCTTGTACATGTCCTTTTTATGTTTTAGCTCAGTTAAGAGTTCTTTTGACCTACATCCTGGTTTCTTCAGACACCTCCCCCTTTTCCTCCTCATTGGAACTGTTTGAAGTTGTGCCTTCAATATCTCACTTTTTAGAAACTCCCATCCTTCATGAACTCCTTTATCTTTTAGTATTTCTGACCATGGGATCACCCCCTAGTAATTCCCGATGTTTTCTGAAACCAGCTTTCTTAAAGTCTAGAAAGCATGTCTGACTATGCTTGGCTTCCCCTTTCCTTTGTATAACAAACTCCAGGAGAACAGGGTCACTCCCCTGTAGGGATCCCACCACTTCCACACCATTAACCAGGTTATCCCCATTGGTTAGGATCAGATCTAAAATAGCTGATCCCCTTGTTGCCTCTTCCACCTTCTGGACAATGAAATTGTCTGCAAGGCAAGTGAGAAATTTGTTGGACCTTATATTCTTGGCAGAGTTGGACTTCCAACAAATATCAGGATAGCTAAAATCCCCCATTACTACTACACCTCTCCTTTCTGAATGTGCAGCCATCTGTTCCAGGAAGTCATCATCCAAGTCCTCGGTTTGGCTTGGAGGCCTGTAGTAGATCCCCAGAATGATACCCCTGCTGTTTCTCTCTCCCTTGATTTTTACCCAGATGCTCTCAACCTGGCTCCCAGGATTTAAGTCATGGATCTCATCACTGGTGTACACATCGTTAACATATAATGCTACTCCACCACCCTCCCTGTTTGGTCTAATTTTCTGAAATAGGCTATACCCCTCTATTAGTACATTCCAGTCATGAGACGCATCCCACCAGGTTTCAGTGATGCCTATGATATCATATTTGGTTTGCTGTGCTAAGAGTTCAAGTTCATCCTGTTTATTTCCCATGCTCTGTGCATTCGTATAAAGACATCTGAGACCATGAGCCATTTCCCCTATCTGCCTTTTAAAGTATTTATTCCGCCCATCTTTGGGTTGTTGTGTTATTTGCCTTCTTCTCTGTATAACATTTGGGCTACTATCTCTAGCAATCGATGATTCCTGCCTTCAAGAGTACTGTCTCCCTCCCCCGTACAACTTAGTTTAAAACCATCTTCATATTATCTTTCAGATTCTTTGCAAAAACATTCCTACCAACTGCTGTGAGATGCAGCCCATCTCTTGCCAGAAGTCCATCTCCCTGAAACGGCATCCCATGGTCCAGGAAGCCAAATTGTTCCCGGCGGCACCATCTGTGTAGCCAGTTGTTCACCTCCACTAATCTTCTCTCCCTTCCTGGGCCATGCCCTTCCACTGGAAGGACAGACGAAATGACTATCTGTGCATCCAGATTCTTCAGCTTCCTACCCAAAGCCTCATAATCCCTTGTGATCTTCTGGAGGCTATGCCTTGCAGTGCCATTGGTTCCCACATGGACCAAAACGAAGGGATAATGGTCAGAAGGCTTGATGAGTCTTGTCAGCCTCTCTGTTACATCTTGAATTTTTGCCCCAGGGAGACAGCATACCTCCCGAGACATTTTGTCATGCCTTCAGACTTCAGTTTCTGTTCCTCGCAACAGGGAATCCCCTACCACCATCACCCTCCTCCTCCTTCAAGTCTTGGCAGAGGCCACTTCATGTGCTAGATCTACCAAGGTTTCCAGTATGTTCCCTGAGGCCTTGTACTGCTGCTCTAACTCTTCTTTGGAAAGAGAGAGAGAGCTTCAAATCGATTCTGTAGCTTCAAGCTGGTCGAAGGAGCCTGGCTTTTCCACTTCTCTGTGTCACATTCCTCCAAGTGTTCATTTTCTGTTTATAGGTAGGGGCCTCCTCTGTAGAAACCTCCCTGTTGTGTTCTGCTTCCAGGATGGTCTTCTCCACTCTTTCCAAGAAAACTTCTTGCTCCCTAATATTCAGAAGAATAAATACCCTGTCCTCAAGATGCTTGACCTTCTCTTTCACCAGGGCCACCAACTTGCACTTGCTGCAGATATAGCTCCCCACCTCCTCTGGCAAGAAGACGAACATCCCACAGGTGTTGCAGGTGACCGCAGCAGCTTCCTCTCTGGACATATTCAGTCTTCTTAAGTAGTCACTGAAAGAGAACTGTAGGCTTCCCTGTCCAAACTTCTGTAATATCCCTCCCTCCACCCAATGCCTCTTTGCCTTGTTTCTCAGAAGAGCTCCTCTCCTCCTGTTATTTTAGACCTCTGAACGCCACAAGGCACTTGCCACTGATTTTCTAAGATTAACCTGGAAAGATTGCAGCAGCAGTTATCTAGAGTAAGTAGCTGCTAACTCTGCCCTCAAGCAACACAGCAGAAGCCTTTCCCTCTCAGAAAAAACAATGGGCACCCCCCTCAAACTCCCTCGCCAAACACCCCTGTTGTCCTCTCTCCTGTTCGCCTCACTCCTGTACACTGAGCTCCAGAGGCTGAAGCTGCAGCTATACATAAAGAAAGAGCTACTGGCTGCTAGCTCCTGCCTCTGCCCTACTGACCTACTTCTTAGCTCCTCCTTCTGACCTACTTACCTACTCCCTTTCAGCATTCTCTGTTGCGCCTATACGATCATAAAAAAATCCGTATGGGGGGCAAAAAATACGAACAGCCTGTCGTTCGTATGCATACGAACCGGCTATACGATTTTTAAGCCCCCTAAACTCCGTATGACTCCCTCTTCCCAAAGCTGGCTGGAGTGAGCAAGCCAAGCGGCAGTTTTAAATCTCCCGCCGCTTTTTTTTTTAAAAAAGGTTCCTGCTTTGCAGACAGTCGGTTTTCCGTATTTACAATATAAAATAAAAATAAATAAACATATAAATTCACGAACTTACCGGACGCTCGCTAGCCGGAAAACCCACATGGCGGCCGCTCCCAATTCCCCTCCGTGCTAGCCCCGCCCCCACTACTCAGCCAGCCAATCAGATTACCCTGCCTGTTCGTATGTGTGCGAACGGACCGTACAGACCCGTCAGCCATCCGAACGGTGTACGGATTTCTCTTTGCGATCTGCTTTCCCTCCCGAATGCTGCATGTGCGTATTTCAGGGTGGAAAACTGCCCCCCCTCTTTTGCATTCATGTGCATCCGAACGGCCGTTTGTACTGAAGCGTGAACTTCCGCACGCCGTACATATTATTTAAATCATGTAGACGGGACCAAAGACTCACTTGCTCTCAAGATAAGCAGCTCACCAAACAAATGCTAATGAGCCCCTCCTCCAGGCAAGCCTACACTCAGCCCACACAAACAATCAGCCTTGACCCAATCAAGCACACTAGCCTTAGCCCAACAAACTTTCTGGGTTTTCCTTGCATTTTTTCCAGGCTGTAAGGCTGTGTTCTGGAATAGTTTCCTTCTGACGTTTCCCCTGCATCTGTGGCTGGCATCTCCAGAGAATGGTTGGGTAGGAGTGTATGTGGAGTTTATATGCTGTGGACCCCTGTTGGGGAGTATATGTAAATTTGTGTAATTGAACAGGGAGTAATTGTACTCCCTGTTGGGAAGTATATGTAAATTTGTGTAACCTGGACACAAAATGCTATTTGAAAACACAGAAATTCTAGACCAGGCCAACAGCTATCATGTCAGAATACACAGAGAAGCTATTGAAATCCACAAACACCTGGACAACTTCAACAGGAAAGAAGAAACCTTAAAAGTAAACAAAATCTTGCTCCCAGTTTTGAAACACAGTAGAATCAAAACTCAACACTTACAAAAGAATTCCACCAAGGGACAGGGGGATTTGCAGCAGATAACGGCCCATCAACCAAACATTAACCAAACAGACACTAATGAGCTTTGCATTTCTATACCCAGAAACTAAACATTCAATTACATAAATTTACATATATTCCCCATCAAGGGTTCAAAGCTATAAACTCCACATACACTCCTACCGAACCATTCTCAGAGGACGCCAGCCACAGATGCAGGTGAAACATCAGAAATAAGCTATTCTAGAACACGGCCTCACAGCCCGGAAAAACCTCAAAGAAAATCTATGGATGCCGGCTGGGAAAGCCTTCGACTTCACATTAAACTCTCTGGGGCTGAAGAAGTTTCATTCAACAGCCACAAGCTTACCTTATGCTGCCTCTTCCACCACACTCACGCCAAACACTCCTGTTGTCCTCTCTCCTGTTCACCTTGCTCCTGTATACCGAGCTCCAGAGACTGAAGCTGCAGTTATAGAGAGAGAGCTACTGACTGCTGGCTCCTGCCTCTGCCCTACTGACCTACTTTTAGCTCCTCCCTCTGACCTAATTACCTGCTTCCTTTCAGCAGTCTCTATGACTCACTTCCTCTCAAGAGAAGCAGCTCACCAAACAAATGCTAATGAGGCCCTCCTCTGGGCAAGACTACACTCAGCGCACACAAACAAACAGCCTTGACCCAAGCAAGCACAGTAGCCTTAGCCCAACAAACTCTCTGGGGCTGAAGAAGTTTCATTCAACAGCCACAAGCTTACCTTATGCTGCCTCTTCCACCACACTCATGCCAAACACCCCTGTTGTCCTCTCTCCTATTATCCCTGGTCCTGTATGCCGAGCTCCAGAGACTGAAGCTACGGCTATAGAAAGTGAGAGAGCTACTGACTGCTAGCTCCTCCCTCTGCCTCTGACCTACTGACCTACTTCTTAGCTCCTCCCTCTGACCTACTGACCTACTTCTTAGCTCCTCCCTCTGACCTACTGACCTACTTCTTAGCTCCTCCCTCTGACCTACTTACCTACTCCCTTTCAGCAGTCTCTATGACTCACTTCCTCTCAAGAGAAGCAGCTCACCAAACAAATGCTTATGAGCCCCTCCTGCAGGCAAGCCTCACTCAGCCCACACAAACAAACAGCCTTGACCCAATCAATCACACTAGCTTTAGCCCAAAAAACTCTTAGAGGTTGAAGAAGTTTAATTCAACAGCCACAAGCTTACATTATGCTGCCTCTTCCACCACACCTACGCCAAACACCCCTTTTGTCTTCGCTCCAGTATTCAGAGCTCCTGTACGCTGAGCTCCAGAGAATCCCCCCCCTGCTCACCATGTATAGTGGAGCACAAAAAGACCATTCTGTCCAAGAAGGTATTTGATGACAGAGAGAGACAGAGAGAGACAGAGAGAAAGGGTGGAGTATGGGAAAGGTTTCTGGGATTAATGATTCTCCCATCTCCTGCATTTACTTTGACCGAAAGTACAAAACTGCTTCTTTCAGGTAAAGACCACAGAACACTAATCTAACAGTACTAGAGACTAGCCTAAAATATGTATTTGAATACAATGACATACTATGACTGTCTCCACCCCGTCAGAACATTTGGCTAGTTATGGCCTTGAACTACTGTTCAGAAATTCCAGGAATTATGCAAGAAATATTTGTTCAATGTCTACAAGTATATTGATCCCTATTTGGACTATTTTATTAATATTCCTCATCTTATAAAAATGAATTTTTTTATTGCTAGATAAGATTAAGCTTTAAAAAGTATTGCTAGATAAAATTAAGATCTGAAACATTCACTTTCCTGTCTACATTAACTGGATGGTGTCTAGAAGCTTCATCATAAGGCCAGAAATTGCAGTAAGCTTTTGAAGGTTCCTACACCTTCATTATTCTGCTGTTACCATTTATTCTCCTTCTGCAGCTATTATATTTTTGGCTGTTAGGTTTTATAGTATGATTTTTATATATTGTGTCTTAATATGTTGTGAGCTATGTTGGAAGTAATATCCCTGAAATGTGAACTATAAATACAGAAATAAATAACAATAAATAAAAGTACAGCGTCCAAAAGACTGGCGAGCCCTGAACAAGATTCTAGCTTTATATTTTGGCTAGTCTTATAAAGTCCAATCCATTAGGTTTTTGTTGCCACAAATCTCTTCCTTCTTTTAGTCCTATAATGTGTGCAAGAGCAGATTTTCTACTTTTGTGTGATGGTACCTGAAACCATGGATGATTATTTTGGTCTCCAAGCTGGTGTTGAAGCTGGAGTTCCAGATAGCCTCACTTAATGAGAGCAGCTGTCCACATCTTGGATTTGAAGGAGAGAATAGAAGAAACTGGACTTTGAGATTGGTACCCCACAGTAAACTCGCAGACTGGAAGTCAGTGCATTCTTGACTTCTCTTGAGAGTTTCAGACCCTGAAATGAGATTTCAACAAAGCTAGATGTTATGTTTTCAACAAGTGAAATAAAACTTTCAAGATATGATTAATGAGTGCTTTGAATAGCAGAGGTCAATTTTGACTGTTTGCATAGCCTTTCTGTTTCATGGCATGTTTTCTGTTAATGCACACAAAAGGGTTGTTGAAGTTCTCAAGTAGTTGACTTTGGATTGGCTGTTCTCCAGACTCTTCTGGGAGGAATCAAGGGGGTCATCAATATGAAAGAAAAAAACCTGATTGCTCTGCAGTAACAGCCATGCACACCAACTGCAACTTGTCTTAACAGCTTTGCTGCCCCATAAACTTTGCATGTCCCCTAGCTAAGATGGTGGCCACAACTAAATTACTTGCGTTTTTAAATCTGCTGCCACTGAATTAATTTTTTTTTTACCAAGGTGCACACAAGCAATATTTCATGTTTACAAAAAGGAGAGGTAAAGATAATATAAATCGCTGTTTTATCACCTTAAAATCCAACATGGTGGCAGCGGGCACTTGCCCTGTTAGCAAGCCCCCCCTCATCTGGCCAATCAGGTTTGTGCTTCCTCTTGTATGGGAAAGCGCAGCAATGCAAATGCAATTGCACATTCCCTATTGGGCTTTTTAAAAACTCTGGAAAAAGCCATGAAGGCTCTCCGGATATAGTTTTTGGAGTTTGTTGCTGCCCCCTTCAAAATATGACACATTGATGTGGGTTCCCATTAAGACAGATCATATTCCCAGCAAATTCCATGAGGATTATTTTGACCATTTAGACAGGACCAAATTGCAGTATGAGGTCCAGGACTTATTTCACTGCTTCAGTAAAAGACTTTTTCGACAACTGTATACTTTCGTGTCTGCAGACCTCTTTGTCCTCAATCTGCTTTAGATGTAGATCCTGTATTGGCAGGGGCTAGACTAGATAACCCTTGAAACCCCTTCCAGTTCCACAATTTTGTGATTCCTAATCTTAATTATAATGTATAGTTAAATGGTACCATCATGATCAGAAGGAAATAATGGTGAAATCTCCTCTTCCCTTTGCTCAGTATTTTTTTGTCTCTGCTTTGACAGGGAGGGGACTGCCACTCCCAATGTGGGCAGGGACATGCTCTGAAAGGAAAACTCCCATGGGATGCCTGCTTTCAAAGCACTCTTCTCTTTCTGTTCAGATGTTAAGGGGGCCAACACTCTCTGGCCTGAAAGGGAAGGGTTTGTTTGGGGAGAAAGCACAGAGGATATTAAAACTCATATGGATTCTCTCTTTACAAAAATGATGACAGAATTTAGAGAAGACAAAAAGAGAATGTTTTCAGAGTTTGCAAGCATAAGAGAAGAAATGCAGAAGGAGAGGAAAAGATCTGAAGAAAGATTTGTGGAAATGAGTACAAAAATACAAGGAATACAAGGAGATATTCTTAATATAGTAAAAGAGAATAAAGAAATAATTAAAACCCAAACACTTCAAGGCAGTCAGATCCAGGACAATATGAAGAAAATCACAGATATGGAAAAAAAATTGATATACATGCAAGAGTATCACGCAGGAATAACTTTAGAATAAGGTTCCTGCCAGAATCTGTGGGGAAAGATCAAGGATCTAACCTGAAATCTGAAGTGTTGAAATGGCTACAGCAAGTGACCCCAACTATGAAATGGAGGGATGAGGACATTGAGCGGATCCATAGAGAACTGACAGGAAGAAGTATTTTGCCAAGAGATGTTATTGTTAGAGTTATTAATTACAATAACAAGGAGGATTTGATGAGAACAGTCAAGAAACATCCAGAGAGACTGAAGTATGGAGGTCTTTATAAAATTCCTCAAAAATTGTTAATTTTTCCTTCATTGTTCTACACATTTTACCTGTTTTATCTCTAATCCCATTTATCATATTTTCCATTTTCTTCTTCTGTGTGGATCTAGCCAACATTTTTGAATTTTTATTACTAAGTTCAAAATACTCCCTTCAACTAGTTCAGAACATGGCAGCCAGGTTGTTTTCTGGCGCTTCCAGAAGAGAGCATATAACACCTGTGCTAAAAGCTCTCCACTGGCTGCCTATTCGTTTCCGGGCACAGTACAAGGTGTTGGTTATAACCTTTAAAGCCCTACATGGCTTGGGTCCAACTTATCTCCGGGACCGCCTCCTTCCGTACGACCCTCCCCGCGCACTTCGGTCCTCTGGGAGGAATCTGTTACAGCCTATGAAAACAAGGCTGTCGGTGACCTCCCAGAGGGCCTTTTCTGCTGCCGCTCCCAGATTATGGAATGGCCTGCCGGACGAGATCCGTCTTATTACCACCTTAGACAGCTTTAAAAAAGCTGTCAAGACGGATCTTTTCCGGCAGGCTTTCCCTGAATAACTATCCCGGCCCAAGACTCGGCTGTCCTTTCTAAGCGGCAACTAGATTTTTTAACCATTGTATGTTTTAATTTTTGTCTTTTTAATTTATCTATTTTAAATTGTTGTATGTTTTTAATCTTCTATAATTTAATATTATTTTAAGGGGTGGGTGGGTTAGGGTACTGGGACTATGGAATTTTTATATTGTAAGCCGCCCCGATTGCGTTGCAGAGGGGCGGGATAGAAATAAAATTTTATTATTATTATTATTATTATTATAGCAAAAAATGTAATTTTGTCATTAAAAAGGTGAAAAAAGATGAAAATGGTAGCTATATTATGGTGCAAGGTGAAATGGGAGAAGATACAAATGTTTTAATGAATGTATATGCTCCAAATGAAAAACAAGAGGAATTTTATGAGAAAGTATTTAAAGAAATGGAGAATATGCAAGAACAAAATATTGTTGTAGCAGGAGACTTTAACATGCAAATGGAAAGAATAAAAGATAAATCAAATTACTCATTAAGGGATAAATATGATAATATTACAAATTTAAATAAAATAATAAAATAATAACAAGAAAGGGGTTGAAAGATGTGCGGAGATTGGTAAAGGGAGATGAAAGGAAATATACATATTTTTCAATGGTACATAAGAGTTATTCAAGAATTGATTATATTTTTGTATCAAAAAATTGATTGATAAAATCATAAATCATAAATTCAGAGATAGGAAATATAAAAGTTACAGACCATGCCTTGGTCAATGTGGAGATTATAATGAAGAGAGATTATGAACAGGTGAAAAGGTGGAGGCTGAATACAAAGATTTTAAACTACAGAGAAATCGTAGAGAAAATTGAGCATGAATGGCAAGAATTGTGGGAATTAAATGATAAAGACGTATCAAAAGGAATTTTGTGGGATACTATGAAAGCTGTGACAAGGGGGATTTGTATAAAAGAAACCTTTAACTTAAAAAAAAGGCAAGAAGAAAGAAAAGGGAAATTAGAAAGGGAAATAGAATTATTGGAAAATAAAAATATATTAGATAAGGAAAAACAAACTAATATTGAGTTATGAGCAAAGAGGGAGGAATTGGATAAAATGGAAGTAGATGAAGTACAGGAAAATTTAATTTATTTAAGAAGGGAGTATTTTGTATTTAGTAATAAAAATTCAAAAATGTTGGCTAGATCCACAATTTTTGAGGAGTTTTATAAAGACCTGTACCAGTCAGGGAATAAATCAGTGGAACAAATAGAAAAATATGTAGGGGAAAATTGGAAGATTAAAATAGAAGAGGAAGATAGGGATTTAGAAAAACCAATTACGAAAATGGAAGTAGAGGAAGCAATAAATAATTTAAAAAGTGGGAAAGCTCCAGGAATGGATGGGCTACGACCAGATTATTATAAAGTATTTAAGAAGAAGTTAATACCTAAATTATTAGAATTATATAACAATATAATAATGGGAGATAAAGTCCCTTCATCATGGCAACTATCATTGATAATATTGATACTAAAGCCAGATAGGATTTGATGGACCTGGGATCATACAGGCCTATATCATTGATAAATCAAGATGCAAAGTTATTATCTGCAATAATGGCAAAGAGAATGAATAGTTGTATGTATAAATATATATTAAAGGACCAATGTGGGTTTGTGAAAGGAAGACAAATGTCAAATTTGATAGGAAGGGTGTTAAATAAAATACATATAATCGGCAAAACAAAAGTAAAAGCAGGCATACTAGCTTTAGATATATTTAAAGCATTTGACTGTGTGGAATGGCCAACATTAAAAATAATATTGAAAGAATCTGGAATGGGGAAGAGGTTTAGAGGATTAATAGATCAATTGTATTCCCATAGCACAGCTATAGTGATGGTTAATGATGGAATAACAAGAGAGATAAAAATAACAAGAGGAGCAAGGCAAGGTTGCCCACTTTCTAAAATATTGTTTGGTAATAGAAATTCTAGCAAATGTGATAAGAAATGATAATAGTATAGAAGGAATTGGATTAGAAACAAAACATAAGATAAGCTTCTTTGCTGATGATACATTGCTAATAATTAAGGATTTGATTAATGGAATAGGAAAAATTAAAGAACATTTAAAAGTATTTGGGGAGATAACAGGCTTACAGGTTAATTGGAATAAATCAGATATGATGTTGTTTAACTAAGGAAGAAGAAAATATATTTGTAAAAGAGAAAAAATTAGAAGTAAGATTAAAAAGTAATATTAAGTATTTAGGAATAAATATTACAAAAGATTTAAAAGAATAAGAAGAGAAAAATATTATGGTATTAAGGAAAGAAATGGAAAAGAAGTTGGAAGAATATAAAAATATTCAATTATCATGGTTTGGAAGAGTAGCTTTAGTTAAAAAGAAAATATTACCTAAACTAAATTTTTGTTTAGAATATTACCAATAAAAATATCAGAAGTAGAACTGAAAAAATGGCAAAATATGTTGAATAAATATTGTAATGGAGGGAAAAGGACAAGATTAAATAAATTACAGTCGCCCCTCCACAATCGCGAACTTGACATTCGCGGTTTCGATTATTCGCGGTTTTGCGAGGGCCCCCCCGGGGCCCCCCCAAAACTGCGACACAGGGCCTCCAGAGGCCCCGTGAAAGCCCTGGGAGGGAGCGGGGAGGGCAGGGGAGACCTCCACGGGGCCTTCGGAGACCCTCAGGAGGCCCCGCAAAGGCCTTGGAAGGGAGGGGGGAGGGCTGGGGAGGCCTCCGCGGGGCCTTCGGAGACCCTCAGGAGGCCCCGTGAAAGCACTGGGAGGGAGCGGGGAGGGCAGGGGAGACCTCCACGGGGCCTTCGGAGACCCTCCGGAGGCCCCGCAAAGGCCTTGGAAGGGAGGGGGGAGGGCTGGGGAGGCCTCCGCGGGGCCTTCGGAGACCCTCCGGAGGCCCCGCGAAGCCCTGGGGGAGGGCTGGGGAGGCCTCCATGGGGCCTCCGGAGACGCTCCGGAGGCCCCACGAAGGCCTGGGGAGGGATGGGGGAGGGCGGGAGAGGCCTCCATTGGGCCTCCGGAGACGCTCCAGAGGCCCCATGAAGGCCTGGGGAGGGCTGGGGAGGCCTCCATGGGGCCTCCGGAGACGCTCCGGAGGCCCCATGAAGGCCTGGGAGGGAGCGGGGAGGGCCGGGGAGGCCCCATGAAGGCCCGGGGAGGGGGTGGGGAGGGCCGGGAAGGCCTCCATGGGGCCTCCGGAGATGCTCCGGAGGCCCCACGAAGGCCCGGGAGGGAGGGGGGAGGGCTGGGAGCGGCCTCCGTGGGGCCTTGCTAGGCCCCACGAAGGCCCGGGGAGGGAGGGGGGAGGATGGGAGAGGCCTCCGCGGGGCCTTGCTAGGCCCCACGAAGGCCTGGGGAGGGAGGGGGGAGGGCTGGGGAGGCCTCCGCGGGGCGTTCGGAGACTCTCCGGAGGCCCTGCAAAGGCGTGGGGGAGGGCTGGGGAGGCCTCCGTGGAGCCTCTGGAGACGCTCCGGAGGCCCCACGAAGGCCGGGGGAGGGAGGGGGGAGGGCCTGGAGAAGCCTCCGCGGGGCCTAGCTAGGCCCCACGAAGGCCCGGGGAGGGAGGGGGGAGGCCAGGGGAGGCCTCCGCGGGGCCTTGCTAGGCCCCACGAAGGCCTGGGGAGGGAGGGGGGAGAGCCGGGAGCGGCCTCCGAGGGGCCTTGCTAGGTCCCCATGAAGGCCCGGGGAGGGAGGGGGGAGGCTGGGAGAGGCCTCCGCGGGGCCTCCGGAGATGCTCCGGAGGCCCCACGAAGGACCGGTGAGGGAGGGGGGAGGGCCTGGAGAAGCCTCCCCGGGGCCTAGCTAGGCCCCACGAAGGCCTGGGGAGGGAGGGGGGAGGGCTGGGGAGGCCTCCGCGGGGCGTTCGGAGACCGTCCAGAGGCCCCGTGAAAGCCCTGGGAGGGAGCGGGGAGGGCAGGGGAGACCTCCACGAGGCCTTCGGAGACCCTCCGGAGGCCCCGCAAAGGCCTTGGAAGGGAGGGGGGAGGGCTGGGGAGGCCTCCGCGGGGCCTTCGGAGACCCTCCGGAGGCCCCGCGAAGGCCTGGGGGAGGGCTGGGGAGGCCTCCATGGGGCCTCCGGAGACGCTCCGGAGGCCCCATGAAGGCCTGGGAGGGCGCGGGGAGGGCCGGGGAGGCCTCCATTGGGCCTCCGGAGACACTCCGGAGGCCCCACGAAGGCCCGGGGAGGGAGGAGGGAGGATGGGAGAGGCCTCCGCGGGGCCTTGCTAGGCCCCATGAAGGCCTGGGGAGTGAGGGGGGAGGGCTGGGGAGACGTCCGCGGGGCCTTCGGAGACCCTCCGGAGGCCCTGCAAAGGCCTGGGGGAGGGCTGGTGAGGCCTCCATGGGGCCTCTGGAGACGCTCCGGAGGCCCCACGAAGGCGGGGGGGAGGGAGGGGGAGGGCCTGGAGAAGCCTCCGCGGGGCCTAGCTAGGCCCCACGAAGGCCCGGGGAGGGAGGGGCAGGCCGGGGGAGGCCTCTGCGGGGCCTTGCTAGGCCCCACGAAGGCCTGGGGAGGGAGGGGGGAGAGCCGGGAGCGGCCTCCGAGGGGCCTTGCTAGGCCCCATGAAGGCCCGGGGAGGGAGGGGGGAGGCTGGGAGAGGCCTCCGCGGGGCCTCCGGAGATGCTCCGGAGGCCCCACGAAGGACCGGTGAGGGAGGGGGGAGGGCCTGGAGAAGCCTCCCCGGGGCCTAGCTAGGCCCCACGAAGGCCTGGGGAGGGAGGGGGGAGGGCTGGGGAGGCCTCCGCGGGGGCTTCGGAGACCCTCCGGAGGCCCCGCGAAGGCCTGGGGGAGGGCTGGGGAGGCCTCCATGGGGCCTCCGGAGACGCTCCGGAGGCCCCACGAAGACTGGGGTAGGGAGGGGGGAGGGCCTGGAGAAGGCTCCGCGGGGCCTAGCTAAGCCCCACGAAGGCCCGGGGAGGGAGGGGGGAGGCCGGGAGAGGCCTCCGCGGGGCCTTGCTAGGCCCCACGAAGGTCTGGGGAGGGAGGGGGGAGGGCCTGGAGAAGCCTCCGCGGGGCCTAGCTAGGCCCCATGAAGGCCCGGGGAGGGAGGGGGGAGGCCGGGAGAGGCCTCCGCGGGGCCTTGCTAGGCCCCACAAAGGCCCAGGGAGGGAGGGGGGAGGCTGGGAGAGGCCTCCGTGGGGCCTTGCTAGGCCCCACGAAGGCCCGGGGAGGGAGGGGGGAGGCTGGGAGAGACCTCCGCGGGGTCTTGCTAGACCCCACGAAGGCCCGGGGAGGGAGGGGGGAGGGCCGGGAGAGGCCTCCGTGGGGCCTTGCTAGGCCCCACGAAGGGCAGGGGAGGGAGGGGGAGGGCCTGGAGAAGCCTCTGCCGGGCCTAGCTAGGCCCCACGAAGGCCCGGGGAGGGAGGGGGAGGCCGGGAGAGGCCTCCGCGGGGCCTTGCTAGGCCCCATGAAGGTCTGGGGAGGGAGGGGGGAGGGCCTGGAGAAGCCTCCGCAGGGCCTAGCTAGGCCCCACGAAGACCCGGGGAGGGAGGGGGGAGGCCGGGAGAGGCCTCCGCGGGGCCTTGCTAGGCCCCACGAAGGCCCAGGGAGGGAGGGGGAGGCTGGGAGAGGCCTCCGTGGGGTGTTGCTAGGCCCCACGAAGGCCCGGGGAGGGAGGGGGGAGGGCCCGGGGAGGCGTCCATGGGGCCTTGCTAGGCCCCACGAAGGCCCGGAGAGGGATGGGAGAGGCTGGGAGATACCTCCGCGGGGTCTTGCTAGACCCCACGAAGGCCCGGGGAGGGGGTGGGGAGGGCCGGGAAGGCCTCCATGGGGCCTCTGGAGATGCTCCGGAGGCCCCACGAAGGCCCGGGAGGGAGGGGGGAGGTCCGGGGAGGGAGGGGGAGGCCGGGGGAGGCCTCCGCGGGGCCTTGCTAGGCCCCATGAAGGCCTAGGGAGGGAGGGGGGAGAGCCGGGATCGGCCTCCGAGGGGCCTTGCTAGGCCCCATGAAGGCCCGGGGAGGGAGGGGGAGGCTGGGAGAGGCCTCCGCGGGGCCTCCGGAGACACTCCGGAGGCCCCACGAAGGACCGGTGAGGGAGGGGGGAGGGCCTGGAGAAGCCTCCGCGTGGCCTAGCTAGGCCCCACGAAGGCCTGGGGAGGGAGGGGGGAGGGCTGGGGAGGCCTCCGCGGGGCCTTTGGAGACCCTCCGGAGGCCCCGCAAAGGCCTGGGGGAGGGCTGGGGAGGCCTCCATGGGGCCTCCGGAGACGCTCCGGAGGCCCCACGAAGGCCGGGGGAGGGAGGGGGGAGGGCCTGGAGAAGCCTCCGCGGGGCCTAGCTAAGCCCCACGAAGGCCCGGGGAGGGAGGGGGAAGGCCGGGAGAGGCCTCCACAGGGCCTTGCTAGGCCCCACGAAGGTCTGGGGAGGGAGGGGGAGGGCCTGGAGAAGCCTCCGCCGGGCCTAGCTAGGCCCCATGAAGGCCCGGGGAGGGAGGGGGGAGGCCGGGAGAGGCCTCCGCGGGGCCTTGCTAGGCCCCATGAAGGCCCAGGGAGGGAGGGGGGAGGCTGGGAGAGGCCTCCGTGGGGCCTTGCTAGGCCCCACGAAGGCCCGGGAAGGGAGGGGGGAGGCTGGGAGAGACCTCCGCAGGGTCTTGCTAGACCCCACGAAGGCCCGGGGAGGGAGGGGGGAGGGCTGGGAGAGGCCTCCGTGGGGCCTTGCTAGGCCCCACGAAGGGCAGGGGAGGGAAGGGGGAGGGCCTGGAGAAGCCTCCGCGGGGCCTTGCTAGGCCCCATGAAGGTCTGGGGAGGGAGGGGGGAGGGCCTGGAGAAGCCTCCGCGGGGCCTAGCTAAGCCCCACGAAGGCCCGGGGAGGGAGGGGGGAGGCCGGGAGAGGCCTCCGCGGGGCCTAGCTAGGCCCCACGAAGGCCCGGGGAGGGAGGGGGGAGGCCGGGAGAGGCGTCCGCGGGGCCTTGCTAGGCCCCACGAAGGCCCAGGGAGGGAGGGGGGAGGCTGGGAGAGGCCTCCGCGGGGCCTAGCTAGGCCCCACGAAGGCCCGGGGAGGGAGGGGGGAGGCCGGGAGAGGCCTCCGCGGGGCCTTGCTAGGCCCCACGAAGGCCCAGGGAGGGAGGGGGGAGGCTGGGAGAGGCCTCCACGGGGCCTTGCTAGGCCCCACGACGGCCCAGGGAGGGAGGGGGGAGGGCCCGGGGAGTCCTCCGTGGGGCCTTGCTAGGCCCCACGAAGGCCGGGGGAGGGAGGGGGGAGGCTGGGAGAGACGTCCGCGGGGTCTTGCTAGACCCCACGATGGCTCGGGGAGGGAGGGGGGAGGCCCGGGGAGGGAGGGGGGAGGCCGGGAGACATCTCCATGGGGCCTCCAGAGATGCTCCGGAGGCCCCATGAAGGCCTGGGAGGGAGCGGGGAGGGCCCTGAGAGGCCTCCGCGGGGTCTCCGGAGACTCCAGAGGCCCCGGGAAAGCCTAGGAAGGGAGTGGGGAGGCTGGAGGAAGCGACTATGGGGCCTCCAGAGGCCCCATGGTCGCTATGGTGGGGGAGGGGGAGGGCAGTCGTTATTCGTGGATTTTTCACGTTCGCGGGGGTCCGTGGAACGGAACCCCCGCGAATGTGAAGGGACGACTGTATTTTGGTATATATCACAGAAGGAGGGAGGACTTGGTCTTCCCAAAATAAAAGGATATTATGAAGCTAATCAATTGAGATATCTTATAGAAGGAATTTTTGGACAGGGGGATTTAGAATGGTTAGAGACAGAAACAGGGAGAATAGAAAAGAGAATATGGAACATATTTTTTGGTAATTTTACAAAAAAGGAAATTAAAGGAATTGAGAACCCATTTTTGCAAAATATATGGGAAAAATGGTATAAATATAAGAGAGAATTTTTGCCTACTGATTCAGTATTAACACTGCTTATAATGGGGAAAAAAATCCCAAATAATTTGAAGGAAAAAATGGGAAAGGAATTAAAGAAAAGAGGACTAGACAAAATAGAGGGATGGATAGGATGGATGAATGAAAAAGGGAGTATAAGAGAGAAATTAGGTGGAATGAAAATTTCATGGTTTAATTGTATACAGTTAGAACAATGGATTAAGAATTGGAAAAAGAATTATAAAGAAACAAGGGAATTTACTAAATTTGAAAATTTGGTGAAAAAAGGTGAAAAGAGGGATGATAATGAAAGTTTGAAAGGTATTACAAGTGAATTATATAAAATATTGATAAAAAAATAAGGATAAAAAAGATAAAGGGGAATATTTAAGGAGAATATGGGAGGAAGATTTGAAACAAAAAATTGGAGATCATGAATGGGATAAGATATGGAAACAAAGACATCTAAAAAATATGTCGATACGGATAAAAGAAAATTACTATAAAATAATATGGAGATGGTATTTGACACCAGCAAGATTGCATTATATAGACAAGAATAATTCTAAATATTGTTGGAGAGGTTGTCAAGAAATAGGTACATATATGCATATGAGGTGGAATTGTAAATTTGTACAGCAGTTTTGGGAAATGGTTTTTATAGAAATAGAGAATATTTTGAATAGAAATATAGAAAGGAAACCAAGCATAGCATTGATGTCAATTTATAATGAAGAGAATGGGAACCAAGCAGAAAAGGATTTAATAACAAATTTATTAACAGCAGCAAGGTAAATTATAGCAAGATATTGGAAAATGCAAATAAATGTACGAGTGGAGGAGTGGTATAAAGAAGTTTGGAAAATGGAAATAAATGATAAGTTAACATGTAGAATTAAAGTAAGCTTGTTTTCTGCTGCTCCAGAGACTAGCATGAAGAACACTGGAATCAAACTGTCATGTTTGTCCATGGATTCTGGGTATTAGAGTAGATTCCATGGAAGACCCTGACATGAGATTAGTTCCTGGCCTGACATGAGTTTGGTTCCTGGTCTGATTCCCCTGCCTGGGCCTCTTTGTCTCTGGACTGCAGCCAGCCCGCCTTTTGGTCTGGGAATGCTGTTTCTCTGGAGACTTCAAGGCCATAGCACCTGGAGGCAGCCTCTACTCCTATTGCCCTCCCTACATGCCATTTTCATGCTGTAAGGGTTTATCTGGTGTCTGTACTGGATTGGTTTCAGTTCTGGCTTTGCCTATGTTATTGGTGTGTGTTTCCTTGCTTAATAAAGAGATCTTATTAGAATCATAGAATTGCAGAGTTGGAAGAGACCACATTAAGTTAATGTGAACATGTTTCTGGTATATCACAGTAAGCCAGAACTCACAATCCTGCTTAATTCTTAATTCCTACCTGTGATGTCTGACGACACGGAGATTGGAACTCAGATGGAGAAAGACCTGGCCACAAGCGATGACCAGAGAGCCAGCTTGCCAGAGGACGGTGCAGGTGTGCCAGAGGAAGAGCTGAGCTGAGCCCGACGGAGGGCTGGGAGGCTGACACTTCTTCCAGACCTCATGGAGCTGGGAGCCAGGCAAGACCTGGGGATTGGCAGCCTACCCTTCTCCGGCACTCCAGTGCGTGGAGCAGGAATGGCCATGGGAACTAGCTGGCTCTGGCCGGATGAGCAGGGTCGGGATGAACAGAGATCCCTATGGTGGGATCGGCCCCTAGCCGAGGGGTTTCATGAACCTGGGGGAAGACTCCCTGTGCAGAACTGGAGAAGGAGGTACAGCAGCTGAAGCAACAGATGGAGGCCATGCAGACAAGCCTCCTGGAAATCTTACAGAGACTGCCTCAGCAACCTGTAGCCCCAGGGGGCAGCCACCCCAGGGACCCCAGCTGCCAGCTCCTCCAGGGGGTGGGGTCCTGGCTCCCCCAGGTGGGGTCCCTGCAGCTCCTGATGCAGGTCCTGTACCGCAGGCTCCTGGTCCAGTACCCCCTGTAGGGGCTGGGCTGGTTGAGCCATGGGAGAGACCACGTGGTCTCAAACTCCGGGACCTGAAGGCCACTTTTGATGAGGATGCCGTGAAATTGCCATGCTTCTTAACCCAGATGATGGGATTCATGTCTCACTGGGAGGAAGAAGTCCAGACAGAGGTCGAGAAGGTGCAGTATGTCTCCAACCAGCTGGAGGGAGAGGCAGCACACTGGCTGGTGGGGCTCTACGACATGGGGGCTTCGGAATTAGGGAGCTTCCATGACTTCATGATGGCCCTCAGAGCTCAATTCGAAGACCCACTGAGGATGAGGCATGCACGCACGGAACTTCAACGCCTACACCAAGGCTCGGGACCTGTGGCCGAATACGCTGCCGAATTCTGCCGCCTGGCCAGCCAGATCCCTGACTGGACCAAGGCCACTAAGGTACAGTACTTCCAGGATGGTCTCAACGCAGACATACTGGAATGGGCCTTGGTCCAAGGGAACCCAGAACCCCTCCTGGGGTTGGTGCAGCTGGCTGGGGAAGTGGAAACCCTGAGGAAGAGCGTGAAGCTGGCCCAACAGCATCAGGGGCTAGGCGGGAAACCCAGTGGATCCGCAGGGAAGAAAACTAAGGCGGCACTATCGACTGAGAGCTCCCCAGGAGAGTCAGAGAGGGAGTGATGGATACGAAAAGGCCTGTGACTGCACTGCGGGAAAGGCGGCCACCGCATAGCCGAGTGCCCAGAGAAACAACCCCGGGACAATTTCGCAGAAGAGAGGCCCAAGAAGGCAGATGGGAGGCTGACAGCACCCAAGACGCCGTTCAAGCCAAAGCCCAAAGCAGTGATACGTGCATTGATCCCTGGCCTCACAGCGGCGGAGTTTTCAGAGGAGCCGGACGACAGTGGGTCCTCTTCCGATGCTGAGCTGGTGGGAAACGGATCCAGCCCACCCTACTAAGCGCCTGAGGGCAGGCTAATCCTGAAGGGCACCCAAGTGCTGTGGTGAGTGGAGTCAAAGCCCAGTTTTTCCTAAAGGCCAAGACAGGGGTTGGAGATAATGGGGTCCCCCAAAAAGTAATGGTAATGGTGGACTGCGGATGTACCCAGGTGCTAATTCACCCTCCCTAGTCTGTCGGTACTATTAAACTAGACAAGCTGGTGTGGCTGTCTCAGATGGACGGGGGGATGATGAAGGGCCCCCCCGCGAGGTGAATGACTGGCCCAGTACAAATGAAGATGGGAAACCACCAGGAGGAGCTCCAATTTGTGATAGCGCCGGGCTTAGTCTTGGCCGCAGTGGTAGGCTTGAACTGGTTGAAATTCCACAATCCCACTATAGACTAGATCAACGAAACTGTGACTTTTACAGACCCCATGTGCGTGCGGGAACACGGGGTGTGTGGAAACAGTGAGTCCTCACTGGGGAGGGGGAATCCCACAAGGAACCAAGCCTCAGAACTTTAAGGCCGCTATGGTACAAGGGGAAGTGAAAGAGTTACAGGTGGAGTATAAACAGTGGCAGTATGTGTTTGAAGAGAAGGAATGTGACATTCTACCCCCCCCCCCACACACACACAGGCCGTTTGACTGTGCAATTGAAATAGTTTTAGAGGCAGCACTGCCCAAGCCTAAGATTTACTCCATGACCCGATCGACTATGATCACCCTCCGGGAGTTCATAGATAAGAACCTAGCCCAGGGGTTCATCAGACTTACGACCTTCCCCTTGGGAACCTCCGTGTTATTCAGATGCAAATGTGATTCAACTCTCCGTCTATGCATAGACTACATATCCCTAAATGCCATCAGCGTCACAAATCAATACCCCCTCCCGCTAATGAAAGACATCCTGGCTCATTTGGCCAAAGGGAAAATATTCACCAAACTAGACTTGCGGGAGGCATATTACAGAGTGTGGATCAAGGAAGGGGATGAATGGAAAACTGCTTTTAATTGTCAGTTGGGGGCCTTTGAATTTTGCATAATGCTATTTGGGTTGGCGGGAGCCCCCAGAATTTTCATGAACTTAATTAATGATGTGCTTAGAGAATTTTTGTACAAAGGGGTACTGGTGTATTTGGATGATGTGCTCATCTACTCGGAGGACTATACGTCCCATGTTAAGTTGGTAAAGAAAGTGCTTAGTAAACTGGGGGAAAATCATTTGTATGCTAAGTTGTCAAAATGTGAATTTCACCAAAGCCGCTTGGATTATTTGGGGTACCGCATCTCTAGCAGGGGGGTTGAAATGGACCCTGAGAATGTTAAGGGAGTCCTCGCATGGGAGGCTCCCAGGACCAGGAAGCAGCTTCAAAGCTTCCTAGGTTTGCTAACTTTTACTGGTCCTTCATCCTTGACTTTGCTGAGGTTGCCTTACCCCTTACTGACCTGTTGAAAACCAAAAGTGTGGGGGGATGAAACGAGCTGGGAAGGGGAAAGGAGAGAAGCCTCCCCAAAAGATTGTGTGGAGTGGTCAATGTCAAACAGCATTTGGCAAGTTGAAAAAACTCTTCACCTCTGAACCTATCCTTAAACACCCTGACCCTGAGCAGCTTTTTGTAGTTCAGGTGGATGCTTCAGATGTGGCGATGGGAGGGTGTTACTGCAGTGGGATGAGGGGGGAGCTCAGACCCTGTGCATATCTATCAAGGAAGTTCAACGACACTGAACGAAATTGGCCAGTGTGGGAGAAGGAGGCGGGGGTGATCAAAGTAGCCTTGGAGACTTGGCGCCATCTGCTGGAGGGATCTTCCCAACCTTTTGAGGTTTGGACAGATCACAAAAATTTGGAGGCTTTGAAAACCCCATGCCGCTTGAACCCTAAGCAAATTCGGTGGGCCAGTTTCTTTTACTGGTTCAACTTCACGCTGAAGTTTCTTCTGGGTAAAAAGAATTTCCTAGCTGACACTTTGTCCAGGCTCCCTTAACATGATAGCAAATGAAAGGAGGTAGTGGATACAGTTTTCTCCCTCTCCCATTTGGGGTTGACAGTTCTCACACGCAGTCAAGCCAAACGACAGGAGGCCATTGCAGACCCCGCTGTGGCCCAAGACCATGACCTAACTAGGGTGCCTGATGGGCTGCCTCTAATGGACATGACCCCAACTGTAGTGCCGACCCCGACGCACTGGGAGCCTTCCTCCCTCACCCCAAGGGACATTGGGGAGGGGTGGCAGGCTCATATGACAGACGCTTTTTCTCATGACCCCTGGTTCCTTTCTCCCAAAGGGGAGGTAGTACTGCAAGGGGGTTTGGCTTGGAAGGGAGAACGCATATATGTCCCCAAGTCTATGAGGCTGCCATCCTTAAACAGTGCCGTGATGTGAAAAGTGCAGGTCACTTTGGATATGTGAAAACATTGCATTTAACACGGCGACAATTTTGGTGGCCTAAAATGCGAAAGGAGGTGGAGGATTATGTAAAGGGGTGTCATACGTGTGCTATTGCAAAAAGGGAAGGACTGTTACAGCCATTGCCTACCCCCACCAAACCTTGGGAGGTCATTAGCATGGACTTTATTGTTGAGTTGCCAGAGAGTAAGAAAAAGACTGTTATTTGGGTAGTAACTGACCTGTTTTCCAAACAAGCTCATTTTGTTGCCTGCAAGAAAATCCCGACCTCCCTACAGCTGGCTAAGCTGTTTGTCCAACACATATACAGACTACACTGGGTCCCCACCAAGGTCATCTCGGACAGAGGGGCCCAATTCACTTCCCAATTTTGGAAAGCGTTTACGAGACTGTTGGGAATTGAACTAGGGATGAGTAGTTCCCATCATCCACAGACAGACGGACAGACTGAACAGTTGAACGAGGTTTTGGAGCAGTACCTAAGGTGTTATGTCAACTTCCAGCAGTCTGATTGGGTTGATCTGTTGCCTTTCGCCGAGGTGGTGTATAACAACGCCATCCACCAGCGTATGGGCCTATCCCCATTCAAAATTGTTTCAGGACAGGACTTAGACCCTCTGCCTTTGGGGGAAGGGGACCCCAAAGACCCAGTGCCTGTGACTCAGTGGTGTACTCAAATTAAGCAGGCATGGCCCTAGAGTATGCGAAGGCCCGCTACAAAGAGCACGTGGATAAGAAGCGTGACCCCACCCCGAGCTATGCAGTGAGGGACTTGGTATATCTCTCCACTAAGTTCCTGAAGAGCCCTCGCCCTTCAAAAAAGTTGGGTCCAAAGTACATTGGATCTTTCCTTATTGTTAGGGCTGTCAACCTGGTAGCTTTTGAACTTTCTTTGCCTAAACTGCAGCGTAATGTCCATCCTGTGTTTCTCTCTAGCTTGCTCAAGCCTGTGTGCCCTCCGGATCAGCATCATTGAGTTCCTGAGGCTCCCTGCCCTATCATGGTGGACAATGAGCAACACTTTGAAATTTCTGATGTGCTGGACTCTCGGATTCACAGGTTTTGTTTTTTGTTTTTTGCAATACTTTGTTAAATGGAAGCATTTGCCTATGGGTCATGCCAAATGGGTCAATGTTGAACACATCAAGGCTCCTCGCTTACTGAGGAACTTCCACGCCAACTTCCCTGATAAGCCTGGTTGATGGGGGGGGGGGTTTTCTGTGTTCTGCTTGGTATTTCCCTCTGTCTGCGGGTTTGGATTTGGGGAGGGAGGTTTCTCCTTGAGGGGGCAGTATGTCATGTTCGTCCATGGATTCTGGGTATTAGAGTAGATTCCATGGAAGACCCTGACATGAGTTTGGTTCCTGGCCTGACATGAGTTTGGTTCCTGGCCTGATTCCCCTGCCTGGGCCTCTCTATCTCTACACTACAGCCAGCCCGCCTTTTGGTCTGGGAATGCTGTTTCTCTGGAGACTTCAAGGCCATAGCACCTGGAGGCAGCCTCTACTTGTACTGCCCTCTCTACATGCCATTCTCACACTGTAAGGGTTTATCTGGTGTCTGTATTGGATTGGTTTCAGTTCTGGCTTTGCCTATGTTACTGGTGTGCGTTTCTTTGCTTAATAAAGAAATCTTATTAAGTTAATGTGAATGTGTTTCTGGTACATCACACAAACTACAGGAAAAGTGATTCCACCTAAACATTAGGAGGAAGGAACTTCCTGACAGTAAGAGCTGTTTGGCAGTGGATTGCACTGCCTTGGAGTGTGGTGGAGTCTCCTTCTTTGGAGATTTTTAAACTGAGGCTGGATGGCCATCTGTTGGGGTGCTTTGACTGTGTATTCTTGCATAGCAAGGGGTTGGACTAGATGGCCCTTGTGGTCTCTTCCAACTCTATGATTCTATGATTGATCCATGGATTTTGTCTCCATGGAGGTCCTGGTGTAAGCAGAAGAGCTGACTTGGGTATATCCAAAGGGTTTAAAAGATTAAGACCCCCCCCCATGTAATTACTGTTGCAAAGCAGTTGCCATTGTTATACAAGCTTGAGAATCTTCAAAAACTTTAATAGCCCCTGAAATTGGGATACCCAAATGATTAAAAATCTGCTTCAAAAAAAATTTGTTCAATGACCAGACTTGACAGAGCCGCAAATTCTGCCTCTGCAGAACTTAAAGCAATAGTTGACTGTTTTTTTTGATCCCCAATGAATGGCAGTGCCAGCATAAAAAATAATCATCCCTGAATTAGATTTTCTATCAGAAATTTTGTTGGCGAAACCGGCATCTACAAAAGCTTTTAACTCATGACAACCTTGTGAACTGATCATTACACCATGATTTATAGTTCCACGTAAATATCTGAGCAACCTTTTTAAACCTTGCCAATCATGTTGGGTTGGCTTTGACACTTTCCTGGACAGAATATTAACAGCATATTCAATATCAGGGCGGGACCATTTTGCAATGTACAATAAACTCCCGATTACAGAATGAAAAAGATCAGGATATTCATACAGTCTATTATCTGTAATATTTATGAAATCTGAACACATAGGAGTTCGTGCAGGTTTACATTGAGACATGTTACAAAGATCTAGGACCTTTTCAATTTTCTGAACCTGGCTCATCTTAAAATCACCATTTTCAAGCCTTTGAAAATCTACTCCCAAATAGTTTTTAATTTGACCAAGGTCTTTAAGTTTGAGCCTTGAACCTAGTTCTTCTGTAAACTTCTGCACTTGAATGTCAGTTTGGGTAATTAGGCATAAATCATCTACAAATGCAATAAGGGTTTCATAATTCTGGTTGACACCTCTTGTGTACAAACATGGATCAGCAATGCTGTTCTGAAAACCAACATTTTTCAGCTGTTCATCCAAACATAGGTACCAACACCTTCCACTTTGTTGCAATCCATACAAAGCCTTTTAAAGTTTGTACACATGATCTGGTCCCCCACTGTGAAATCCAGGAGCTTGTTCAACATATATGCACTCAACCAGTGGGGCATTCAAATAGGCAGTCTCAATATCAAAGTGATTAACTTGGAGCTTATGCAGGCTTGCAACAGACAAAGCAATTTTAGTACTTTGTGCTCTGGCAGTGGGGGCAAAAACTTGATCATAATTCAGATACCTTATCTGTGAATATTCTTTTGCCACCAAACGTACTTTGTACTTAACATTGCCATCATGCATTTGTTTCTTTTTGTACACCCGGCGACAACCCACAGCCTTTTGTCCCTGTTGCAATGGCATAATATCATATACTTGATGATCTTTAATGGATTGCATCTCACTTTCCATTGTCTGCTGCCACTTCTGTTGCTCTTCTTGAGGCAACTTCAGGCCGTCAGCCTGTGGAAAATTCCCATCTGCTTCAGCCACCTCTGGAACTCATTTGACATGAATTCCCCTCCTCTATCTGACTGGAGTGATGACAGCTTCTGAGAGAAATGTCTCTCAACATAAGCCACCCAATTTTTGAAAGTCTGAAAAGTCTCATCCTTACTCTTGAGTAAGAATACGAAGGAAAAACGACTGAAATAATCTACCAAAATGAGGACATACTAGGCTCCTCCCAAAGATGTTGGATAGGGGCCAGTCAGGTCCATATGGATCAATTCAAGAATTCTTTCAGACTTTCTATCACTGCTTGGGAAAAGGAAGGACCTTCGATTTCGATCTCTTACAATTTGACAATCCAGGTACCTCTGACATCCCCTCAGATTTAGCCCATCTACCATTTCAGGCATCTGCTTAAGAACTTTAAAGCTAGCATGGCCAAATCTCGGATGCATCAAGTGCACACAATTGTCATGCATGGGAGAATTTGCCATCACAGTACTAGTTTGAGGTTCCTGTACACAATTATATATGTAATACAATTGGTCTTGGAAAACACCTTCAGCCAAAATGGCACCATCTTTCAAAGCAAAACATTTGTTCCCTTTAAATTGTATTTCACAGCCCTCCTGTATCAACTTGGCAACAGAAAGCAAACACATTTTAAAACCAGGAACATACTGAACATCCATGTTCAAACATTGTATAAAACGTGTACCTTCACCCAAACATTCTGACTTGGACCCATCAGCCAAACTCACATTTGAAGGGTTAATCACTTTAAAGTCCTTGAAATTGTCCCTAGAATTTGAAATATGTTCATTACAGCCACTATCGAGGGCCCAGCTGCTAAGGTGTAGTTTTTGCTCCTTTGTAGCTTGCAAAACAACTGCAGAAACAGTCGTGCTGGAACTGGACTTCTTAGTTTTGCCATCCTTCTGTTTTTTCTTGGATTTACAGTCCTTGGAAAAATGCCCCTGCTTTCTACAGTTCCAACAAGCCTTAGTTTTTACAACAAAAGCAGGAACTTCACCCTTACTGCAGTCTTTGGAGCCATCTACTGGGTCATTTGTGGAACTGCGGGTCTTCGGCTGCAAAGTTTTTGGAGCTTGCAAATCTTTCCTATGCTCCTTCCATTTTTCTTCTTCTTCTAGCAAACGACCAGTAATAAAATTAATGGTCAAATTTGCTGCAGGTAAATTTTTGAGGCTATATACTAAACTATCAAAATCTGCTGATAAAGATGATAAGAGGATGAAAGATTTGTCCCATTCTGTGCCATCCACATTCACTTCTTGGAGTTTATCAAAATACTCCCTCAAAATAGCAATGTGTGTTGTGACATCGCCACCTGGCTGCAGTTTTAGTCTATAAAGCTTCCTTGTTAACATAAGCTGTGAGCCAGTCCCATCATGGACATAAACTTGCCTCAGTGCCTGCCAAGTTTCCAGGACTGAAACACAGCTACGCACATAAACCAGCTGGCTGCCCTCAATTCCCAGAATAAGTGAGACTTTAGCCCTTTCCTCAGCCTGTAATTGAGCACCTGTAGCACCCTGACCTAGAGTAGCTACAATAGGGGCATGTATCAATTGTTGATGTAAATAGGCTTCCATCTCCACAGCCCACAAATGATAGTTTTATCATTTAATTTTTGGAGTGGAAAAACTGCCATGCTTTGATACATTGTCCATAAATTTTCTAGCCCCTCTCAGCCCAATATCTGCTGCCCTAGCATGGGTAGCTTAGCAGCTGGGGCTCTGCAAATGGTTCTGTCTCAGCAGCTCTTCACAGGAGTTCTCAAATTCCAGGATTTTATAATCCCCTCTTTGCTGGGCTTGTCAGCTTTTGCCAGGCGCAGACAAGAAAATCCAACAACTTAAAAGCAGCTTCCAAAATTAAATCCACAGCTCAAAAATTCACACCAGAGTAACAAGATTGCCCACTTTGCTGCTTGTTAAGAGCCCCTCAGCTTGGACTCAAACAATCTGCGGCCATTAAATGCTTTCACGGCTCATAAAATCCTGAGCCAGCCACTCTGGGGCCAGAACCTGTTGCAGAGAATGCAATGTCCATTCCCTCTCTGCTTAGCCAAGCAGTGAGGTTAGTTTCAATATCATAGAATCATAGAATTGCAGAGTTGGAAGAGACCACGAGGGCCATCCAGTCCAACCCCCCTGCCACACAGGAAATCTTGATCAAAGCATCCCCACCCGTTGCTCCGTGTTCCAGTCTCTGGAGCAGCAGAAAACAAGCCTGCTCCATCCTCAGCGTGACATCCCTTCAAATACTTAAACAGGGCTATCATATCGCCTCTTAACCGTCTTTTTTCCAGGCTAAACATACCCAGCTCCCGAAGTCTCTCCTCATAAGGCATCGTTTCCAGACCTTTCACCATTTTAGTTGCCCTTCTCTGGACATGCTCCAATTTGTCTATATCCTTTTTGAATTGTGGTGCCCAGAACTGGACACAGTATTCTAAGTGAGGTCTGACCAAAGCAGAATAGAGCAGCACTATTACTTCCCTTGATCTAGACACTATACTTCTATTGATACAGCCCAAAATCGCATTGGCCTTTTTAGCTGCTGAATCACACTGTTGATTCATGTTCAACTTGTGGTCTACTAGGACTCCTATATCCCTTTCTCATGTAGTCTCATTCAGCCAGGTCTCTCCCATCCTATATTTATGCATTTCATTTTTCCTCCCTAAATGCAGTACTTTACATTTCTCCGTGTTGAATTTCATTTTGTTAACATTAGCCCAGCTCTCCAGTCTATCTTCTCTCTTGCAGCGGAAACGTGGGCTTTGAGCAAAACTTGCATGCCTCTGGTAAAGAATTCTAATAAAAGCTTAAGATTCTTTTCCTAGCTTTTATTATAAAGAAACGTAAAGAATAACAAAGTCAAAACAAAATACAGAAAGCATTCATCCCTGCTTCTGTATGCTCCAAAGCTTATTGAGAACTAAACAAAGGGAAAATGGAGTTCTTCAGCAACTGGTACCAAAGTCCCTCCCTGCTTATATATTTTTCTTTCTCAAGGCACCCAACCTCTTGAGGAAAACGAAAGTTTCATTTCTGCTTTTCTGGCCTTGGAAACAGAACAGAAACCAAGATATCGATAGACGGATTTATGGCCCCCAACCAGACTAGTTGACACCACTTTGCCTGGTGACCAAAATTACCCAAAGAGGGCATAGATTTCTAATCACAACATTTATTTTCCCTGACAATTACCCCCCCCTTCTGTATTTTCTACTGAACCAAAGCCTCTCTGTATTAATTGTACCAGAGCCAAAGATTGAATCATCTGTAAGGCTTAGCTTTGCCCTACTTCAGGGTGGGAAATGGAATGTGCTGTCATTAAGTGCAAAAGATACTCTTATTCTTCCCAATGGGATCTTGTAACTACTCAAGAGGGAACTGGCAATATAGTGACCTCCATCGCTTTTCCCAGAGGGGTTGTAACTACTCTAACAATACAGTTGCCCCTCCACATTCGCAAACTTGGCATTCGCGGTTTTGAATATTCGCGGGTTTTGGGAGGGCCCCCGTCCTCCCCAAAGCCGCAACACGGGGCCTCTGCAGGCCTCGTTAAGGCCTTGGGCGGGAGGGGGGAGGGCTGGGGAGGTGAGCACAGGGCCTCCGGAGATGCCCCGGAGGCCCCATGAAGGCCTGGGGAGGGGGTGGGGAGGGCCGGGGGGTGAGAACGGGGCCTCTGGAGATGCTCTGGAGGCCCCATGAAGGCCTGGGGAGGGGCTGGGGACGCGATCATGGGGCCTCCGGAGATGCTCCCCACCCCCTCCCCAGGCCTTCATGGGGCCTCCGGAGCGTCTCCGGAGGTCCGGTGAAGGCCTTACCATCCCTCCCCACCCTCTCCCCAGGCCTTCATGGAGCCTCCGGAGATGCTCCGGAGGCCCCATGAAGGCCTGGGGAGGGGGTGGGGAGGGCCGGGGAGGCCTTCAAGGGACCTCCGGAGCATCTCCGGAGGCTCCATGAAGGCCTGGGGAGAGGGTGGGGAGGGCTGGGGAGGCCTTCACAGGAACTCCAGAGATGCTCTGGAGGCCCCATGAAGGCCTGGGGAGGGGGTGGGGAGGGCCGGGGAGGCCTTCAAGGGACCTCCGGAGCATCTCCGGAGGCTCCATGAAGGCCTGGGGAGAGGGTGGGGAGGGCTGGGGAGGCCTTCACAGGAACTCCAGAGATGCTCCGGAGGCCCCATGAAGGCCTGGGGAGGGGTGGGGAGGGCCGGGGAGGCCTTCATGGGACCTCCGGAGATGCTCCGGATGCTCCATGAAGGCCTGGGGAGGGGGTGGGAAGGGCCGGGGAGGCGAGCATGGGGCCTCCGGGGAGGCGAGCATGGGGCCTCCGGAGACGCTCCGGTGGCCTCATGAAGGCCTGGGTAGGGAGTGGGGAGACGGGGGAAAGCGACTATAGGGCCTTCGGAGGCCCCGTGGTTGTTTTGGCAGGGGAGGGGGAGGGCAGTTGTTATTCGTGGATTTTTCGCATTCGCAGGGGTCTGGGGAACCTAACCCCCACGAATGTGAAGGGATGACTGTACTGACTGCTGAACTGAACTTGTAACTTTTGTAACCTTTCAAATGAAACTTGCAAAGATCATGCAACCTGTGCACTGTCAACCATCACTTTGCCACTGTAGTCCGAACCTTTACAAGTGAACTTTATAAAATAAACAAACTGATCCTTCTTTGACTTCTGAGAAAGTGGTCTGACTACACCTCTTGGGAGCCAAGAGGGGACCCTTTGGCCAAAGAATAAACTTGGTATTCCTTTCCCCACTGGTTCAGGGTTCAACCACAAGAACTGTGAAACTAACCAGGGCACACTGGAACCAAATCCCAGTGGATACTGAGGGCCCACTGCACTGTGCCACACCCTGTGCTATTATGGCTATGCTCTCTGCTTTCCATTTTGAGCAGCCAGCCTGGCAAAGTAGGCCACTCATACCCACCCCCCTGCACCACGTATTATTTCTCTCTTTCTTTGGCAGTGGCAGCAGCCTCCCACCATATGTTTCTCTTTTGTTCAGGGCTGGTAGAACAGAAAAATCTGAAAAGGCAGGCTAACTTTTTAGAAGTGTTTACAGTTGTCCCTTCACATTCGCTGGGGTTCGGTTCCAGGACCCACCGTGAATACCCAAATCTGTGAATACTCAAGTCCCATTATATGCAATGGCATAGCAAAATGGTGTCCCTTGTATAAGATGGCAAAATCAAGGTTTGCTTTTTGAATTACTATCTTTTTAAAGAATATTTTCAAGCCGTGAATACTTAAAACCATGAATGCCAAATCTGTGAATGTGGAGGGACAACTGTATTTTAATTTTCCAACTAACCTACTGTAAGTCTTTAGTGCAGCTCACTCATGTGAGGCTTGTCTATATGATGAATATACTCCTTGTAGAACTCAAGGAGAATACCTTTTGTCCCAATGGGATCTCACATAATTTTGCCGTATTTGGAAGGAGGGGGGCAAAAACTCCAAATACTCCACGGGAAAAACCTTTGCGGCTTTTCCTAACTTAAACAAAACACAAATCCAAAGGCAATGTGCTTTCCCATTCAGTGGGACAATCAATTTGCATTGCTGCACTTGCCCAATAAGAATGGAAGTGGAAAGCTGATTGGAGTTTCACCATAGTGATCATGTGCTGAGGCAACAAAACAGCCTTTCTTCTTTTTTCCTGTTTATTTAAGTGGAATATCACACTTCTGCACCCTAGATTTGCTTTAAAAAAATACTGTTCAGCAGCAGCAACTGGTGACAATAGAAATGTAAATAATTCACTTGTGCCCACCATCTTGATTCACAGGCATGCCCATTTGAACAACAAATGTGTATGGCTTCACATGCCTGTGCCCTTTGGAAAAAATCATGGAGACAAATGCAAGCTGTTGCAAATTGGTATTAGTAAGCATCAATCCACATTTTATTGCCTCATATAGACAAGTCCATAGTCACTGGAGATTTTCAGACTACACTGTTATAGTGTTACTATTCCACTTTAACTGCTCTGGCTTCCTGCTATGGAGTTCTGGGGCTTGTAGTTTAGTGAGGCCTAAGATCTCTCTGGATGAGAGTTGTAAATGCCCCTCCCTAAACTGCAAATCCCAGGATTCAACAGGAGGCAGCCATAGTAAATAAAGTGGAATAGTAACAGTATAACAGTGTTGTCTGAAAATCTAGACTATGGAGATTTTCACACTACACTGTTATAGTGTTACTATTCCACTTTAACTGCTCTAGCTGCTTCCTGTGAAATTCTGGGGTTTGTAGTTTACTGAGGCCTAAGAGCAACCTGGCTGAGAGTTGTAAATGCCCCTCCCTAAACTGCAAATCCCAGGATTCCACAGGAGGCAACCATAGAAAATAAAGTGGAATAGTAACACTAACAGTGTAGTGTGAAAATCTCCTATGTCTCATCTGTCCTTCCTAGTGACTTTCTCTTTCTCTTTCTATTTGTCAGCTGTAAAACTGGGCAGCCACCATGGGAGCCTTCCTCTTCCCTTTCCCCTTCAATCATCAGACTGAGGGCTTATCCAGAAAGGAAACAAGTCTCTGGAAGTATCAAGACTTTCCAGTTCTTTTTGTTTTGCTTTTACCCTCATATTCATAGTTTTGCATCTAAACTCTTTATTGAAATGTCCCAGGTTTCCCTCACTCCCCCTGCTTTATATGTGTTGAATCTGGGTCCTGGAAATAATTGCTGTGTTTCCTGGTGGTGGCCATCTTAGCTAGTTCTGATATAACACAAACAACCACTGAGAAGTATGTTTCCTTTCAGGAAATACTAGGTAAATTTAATACAAGGACCTAGGAAGTGGGAATGAAAGGCCTTTGGTAATGCTAGGAGTTCCCTAGGAATACTTTGGGATAGGGAAAACCTCGTGTAGGTTTCCAAAATAAAATTAGTTTGTACAGAAACAAAACCTAGGTCTGTTCCTTCACTTAGTATCAAGGAAGAACTTTGGGTATAAAGAGTTGTAAGTCTTTCTGATCAGTTCTGCAATAAAAGCCTGGACAACAAGGACATGGCCAAAGCTTTGGTTCAATAATTATCTGACATAGAGCTTGTTTTAACTGGAGTGATACAACACCCAATCAGGTTATATCAAAATTTTAGGGCATTACCATAAGCAAGTGTGTGCGTACACACAAGCCTCTGCTTGAAACAAAGGATAACATGGGTTTCTACATGTTGGTTATTCCTCTTCCTTTTATCTGATGCTTTTAGCTACAGTGATAAGAAAGAAATTATTGTAACTTTGTTCATTCCTTGTATGTCTTCTCCAGTTCTTTGCCATAAATTTTGGCATGTCACAAAAATGTCTGGAAGCAATCACAACTCTCTCACCACAGTCAAATCAAACTGTCCCTGCATAGTCCCATAGTGGACAACACATTAAAAAGTATGACAAAAACAGGGAGTTATTATGATCCCTAGCTTACTGTTGATCACTTTTTTCAACCAGAGACAGTAGAGGTTTTCAGTCTGTTCCAGAGATTTATGCCTGACATTTAGTTGGTTTTTTTAAAAAAATAATATTTTGGCACTCTACACAGTTTAAGTTAATTCTGAAGGTCAGATGTCTTTAAATTGCAATTAATTCCTATACATGTTTAATGACATTTGTGCTTTGGAACTCTTCCACATTCATTACATGAAAATGTTTAATGAAAATATTAATAAAAACAAAAGAAACCCTTTCACATTCAAATGCCCTTGTACTTTAAAAAATGTCAGCACCCACTTAAAGGGGGCATTGCCATTAAAACATTTGTGGAGGGAAATTGGAAAGTTTAATTCTCTTCATCTGCACATTTAGTCTACTCTTCAAGTGCCCTGCAATACATATCTTGCCACTGAAATACTTGTTCCTTTGTATTTGTGTGCCTCACAATACCACCTGTAACAGTCACGAGTAATTATGCCTACAATGAATCAACGGCCATACCTGTGCTGTTAAAATACCTTCTGATATTTCCTTTCAGGAAAGGGAAGATTGATTTCCCTGTACGTGCCCTGTATAGAACATTGTGAGGATGACAGAAGTCAAATCAAATGATGAAGCACTGAAGTAGAGTGGACTGCATAAATATGGTGCTGTATAGGAAGATGAGAGTTAGGATTATATCTTGAATGAAGTTTCCAAACTTCCCAGTTGCTGATTGTCATCTAAGCCTGAGTCTAACTTGATCATAACAGAGGTGGGATATAAATGCTCAAATAGGTAAAGAGGAGGGCTACATTAAATGTTCCCTTCTGCACCTTTGTGGAATGCAAGAACTGTTGGGAACTGAAAAACCCTGGAGAATCCCCTTAATGATAACTATTAGGTTTGCTGAAGAGGTTTTATGTAGAGACTTTGGCTAATGCTTTTTCAAAGTCCAGTCTGTCTACAAAGGATTGCTGCTTTGTTGTTATTGTTGTTGTGCATCTTCAAGTTATTTCCAACTTACGGCAATCCTATTGCAAGGTTTTCTTGGCAAGATTTGTTCAGAGGGGGTTTGCCTTTGCCTTCTTCTGAGGGTGAGAGAGCATGACTTGCCCTAGATCACCCAGTGGGTTTCCATGGCTGAGTGGGAATTTGTAACCCGGTCTTCAGACTGGTAGTCCAACACTCCATCCACAACACCACGCTGGCTCTCCCTATCCACTCATAAATAATCAGCTTAGTCAGACAAGACAGAACTTGCCTTTGCAAAACTGATACTGATTTTTCTTCCACAACACCTGTTTTTCTGCATGATTTATCACTTATCTTTAATTATGCTTTCCACCAGTTTATTGAAAACAGACATTAAGCTTTATGGAACTGCATGGAAACTCCCACCCATATACAGCTTTATAAATGATTGAAGTTACCAATTGGTTCAGCCTAGCTCCCATGTTTAGCATTCTAATTCCTATCAGAACCTTCCTTACCTGCAGCAGCAAAGATGAAAAGCTGTTGCATTGTCAGCACTAGTAAGATGGGCCATCTGCCAGAGGCCATAACTAATTTTCTAACCAGATTCTTCAATACAGTTGCAGATGATAAAGTCCAGAATGAGTGAAAGGAAGTGCGGATTGAAATCCAGCTTCTGAGCTGATTTTGTCGTGGTTAATGATCCACAGGAATGGAGACTCTGGGATGGGGGAATTCAGACAGACAGTTGCCTCTTGCTTTGTTTGCAATATTAGTTTGTGCAGAGAATTGATTCAGTCCCAGGAATGAGCTGGTAGGAGGAGTTTCTGTTGACAAGAGTGTTACAATGGTGCATTTCAATAACTACTTTGTTTAGACTGCTGGACAAACAGATGAATCAAAGCCTCACAACCATCTAGAGAAGTGTGAACACACTGTTTTCTATTTCTGTTTCAAAGACAGAGATAGAACATGCTGTTGATTGGTAGTGACCCAAGACCAAGGGCAGAGGACAGCAAGTAAGATGCAGCAAAGGAACAAGAGAATGTTTTTGTCACAAGGTCACATTTTATTTCATGAATGAATGAACTAAGATCCTGTTCTGAAGGTCTGTCGTGCCCTTGCCAGAAATACAGGCATTTTCTTGTTGTGCCCAATTGTGACTGCATCCAGATGAGACCCTTCTTGCATAGTTTGATAGTGGGCATTCTTTCTGTTGTTACTGTTGCTGTTACATGTGGATTTACAACAACCACATCACCAAATGATTTGTTGTTCTTTTATTTTGCTACTAGGTCATTATATTCTATACAGACAAGGGAATGGAGCATTGTTGTACTGTGTAGCTTTAAAAGTTTCAAAGGTCAGAGATATCAGAACACTTACATGCAGTTCAGCTATGGAGAAAGCCAGTAAGTATCCAGTTTACTGCATAATGGGATGACACATTTATTGCTCTGAAAAAAAAATGTACTCACAACACTGTGAGACCCACTATTTTAAATTATTGGTTGTTGTGTGCCTTCAAGCAGTGTCAGTGGCCCTAAGGTGAAACTGTCATGGGGTTTTCTGAGGCTGGCAGCTGCAGATCTAAAAACTTGAGTAAATCATTTGTGGCTGCCATCTTGGCTAGGGGACACACGTAGTTTATGGGGGCTGTAAAACCATTAGGACAGTTCGTAATTGCTGTGAATTGCTATTACAGTTGTGCCTCCAATATTCTCTGGGGTTTGGTTCCAGGACTTCCCGTGGATACCCAAATCCGTGAATGCTCAAGTCCCATGATATGCATAGCAAAATGGTGTCCCTTATTTAAGATGGCAACATCCAGGTTTGCTTTTGGGATGATTATTTTTTGAAGAATATTTTCAAGCCGTGAATGCTTAAATCCGTGGGTACCAAATCCGTGGATACGGAGGAACAACTGTACTGCAAAACTCCTGGCTTTGACTTTCAATCCCCCCTCTCGCCTTCTTCAGCTCCTTTCGTCCGCTACGGATAAGGATGAGGGTCGGGGCCCCTGGCTGGTGGGGCAGCCCACGGAACCAACGGGGGGGGGGGGCGCCGCTCCGTGGCCGCTGGAAGGCAGGCTGGCTGGCTGAGCGGTCCGGCCCAGTTTCACTTTCGCTTCCGAGGAGGGCTGGCGGGGAAAGCGACGGGAGGGAGTCGTCGTTGCGTCCGGGCTGCCATGCGGGGACGACTGGTGCTACTGGTGCTGCTATGGGCGGAGGTCGGCCTCGGTGCCTCGAAGGGTAAGGGCCTTCCTTGGCTCCTCTCTCTTTCTCTCTCTCGTTCCGTTCTCCCCACGCGTGGCAGCGGAGGGGGTGGGCGAGGCTCATCCCAGCGGGAAGTTGGTCCGGCGCCCTTGAACCCGTACGCGCCACCGACCTGCGGGCCCCCGGGAGGAGACAGAGGGTGGCTGCCCGGGAGCGTGGGCACCCCCGCGGGCACAGCGGAGACTGGCTCTGCTTGGCGGGCGGCGTTTGGGCGTTCGCCATCGCTGCCCTTCTGCAGCCAGGCTTCTTCCACGCCCAGAACCACCCGCCTGGAAGACGCTTTCCTAGAGGAGTACAGTTGTCCCTTCACATTCGCTGGGGTTTGGTTCCAGGACTTCTCCTGGATACCCAAATCCGTGAATACACAAGTCCCATTATATATGCAGTGGCATAGCAAAATGGTGTCCCTTGTATCAGAGGGCAAAATCAAGGTTTGCTTTTTGGATGAGTATTTTTTAAAGAATATTTTCAAGCCGGGAATACTTAAATCAGTGGATACCAAATCCGTGGATACGGGGGACAACTGTACTGTAATTTATTTATTCTTTAGGGGTTGGTTTATGACATCTTCCTCCGGGAGAGACTCAGGAAGGCGCACATGATGGGACCTCTTCCTTCCCAACTTTATTCTAACACCCACCCTGCCTTCTAGGTCAAGGCACGGTCAGCTTCAAACGGAAACCACACACGAAGTAGCCAAGTACGCATCCACCAAGGGCCCGATGTAGAGGAGATTGGTCATTGGGTATCCCGGGCGATATTTGTTTTTAGTACCAGTAAGGGGAGGGAGGGGTTGGGCAGAGAGCTTTGGCACACAAGTTGGGGGAGTGGCTTACCTCACCCTCCCAATTTTCTTGATCTAAGCTGTCCAAAGATGCCAGCCAGCCAGCCTTATCCCCACTCCCTGTGGGGAAGAATGCAGCAGGAACCCCCATATCCACTGATTCATTATCCACTGATTCAATTATCCATAGGATGCAAAACAGCACACCTACCATAAAGTCTTCCTAGAAAACGTGCCCTCTGTAGCCATTTTCTAGGTCCTCCAAGGGAACTCTGCGGTATTTTAAACCAAAAACCCCATTATTTTCAATGGCATTCACTATTATCCACGGTTTTCAGTATCCACGCCCCCCCAGAACCAATCCCCAGCGGATATGGGGGTCCTACTGTATGCAGGTAAGTAGCCATAGGTTGTAATTAATATAGGGAATATAGTACTTGGGAAAGAGTTGTTAACTGCTTTCAAGTCTACTTTGACTTATGGCAATCCCATGAATGAGAGACCTGTAAGTCACTCTGTCCTCAACTCCTGCTCAGTTCTTGCAGACTCAGGGCCCTGGCTTCCTTGATTGAGGAGATTTTCACACTACAGTCATCCTTTCACATTCGCGGGGGTTAGCTTCCCCAGACCCCTGCGAATGTGAAAATTCCGCGAATAACAACTGCCCTCCCCCTCTCCCGCCAAAGCGACCACGGGGCCTCCGGAGGCACCATAGTTGCTTCCCCCCCGCCTCCCCCTCCCTCCCAAGGCCTTCACGGGGCCTCCGGAGAGGCCCCAAAGGCCCCATGGATGCCTCCCCAGCCCTCCCCCCTCCCTCCCAAGGCCTTTACGGGGCCTCTGGAGAGGCTCCGAAGGCCCTGTGGTCGCCTCCCCAGCCCTCCCCACTCCCTCCCAAGGCTACCACAGGGCCTCCAGAGGCCCCATGTTGCTGCTTTTGGGAGGGTGGGGGGCCCTCCCAAAACTGCAAATATTCAAAACCGCGAATGCTAAGTTCGCGAATGTGGAGGGGCAACTGTACATTGTTATAGTGTTACTATTCCACTCTATTTGCTATGGCTGCCTCCTGTGGAATTCTGGGATTTGCAGTTTAGGGAGGGGCATTTACCACTCTCAGCCAGAGAGCTCTTAGGCCTCACTAAACTACAAACTCCAGAATTCCACAGAAGGAAGCCAGAGCAGTTAAAGTGGAATAGTAACACTGTAACAGTGTAGTGTGAAAATCTCTTTAGTCTTGCCATCTGGAATGTGGCCTTCCTCTTTTCCTACTGCCTTCTACTTTACCAAGCATTTTTACCTTTTCTAGTGAATCATGTCTTCTCATGATATGACCAAAGTTGGTAAGACAGCCTCAGTTTAGTCATCTTGGCTTCTAGGAAGAGTTCAGGTCTGATTTGCTCTAGGACCCATTGATTTGTCTTTTTAGCAGTTCATAGTATCCACAGGACTCTTCTCCAGCACCACATCTCAAATGAAGTGATGAAGGGTTCTCAAACCTTTTGCAGCTTAAAAAACCCTACAGGATAACCCATCATTTGTCTTCCAGTGTCTTTAGCCCTGTGTCTGGGGTTGCCAGAGTGAAAACTGGAGAGATGTCTTGTACCTTTCATGGTTGTGTAGAAGAGGGTGTTTCAGCAGGTGTGGCTTGTTATCTTGTTACCCTAAGAGTTGGGGAGGTGCTTTGAGACCCACCTGTGAAACCAAAAAAAATAATTGGTGGAATTTTTAGCTGTGAGAGGAGAGTAACTTTGGGGATCTTTTCACCTATGTATACCAGTACTAACTGCAGAGAACTCCAGGTTAAAGTGAAATAAAGTATTTTTATTGGAAATGACACAAAAAGCATTCACACACACAACACACATTCCTAAGAACCACACAAGGCTATTGAGGAGTAAGTCAGAAAGATGGGATAGAGGGAGAGGTTTGGGGATACAAGGCGATAGTTACCAGTCTTGAAGAGCAGAGTTTCGGGCAGTGAAGATACTCAGATAGGCATCTGTGGGTTGCACAGGAGGTTCTGATCTGGAGGTATGCTGAGAAAGAGAGTGGCCGGGTTTGTCCACTATGGCACATACCTTTCTATTGTTGGGGGCCTAATATTTGTACCCTGCTTCATATTCTGAAGGGGTATTCTGGCTAGGACAAAGCCGGGGTGGTTTCCCCACTGGCTAAACAAAGAAAACCAAAACTTTTTTTTTTGTTCCTCATTTTTATTGGAAATGTTTCTGTCAACAACATAAGATCATTTTCTACATAAAAACTAATACAAACATCACATGCATCCATACAACTCTATTTACAGTTACATTTATCATACCTTTACATTTAACATTTAACATAAAACCTCTCAAATCACCACACATCGATTTCCTACTTTCCGTTTTCCCAGATATGTTAGTATATTCTTCTATTCCCGCCTTTCTACTATTCCTTCATCTGTTTAACCTAAATTCCTTTTTTATATTCTGTTGTCTAGTTAGAAAAATTTTCCTCCTTTATTATTAATTTATTTTTATTTTTATGTATTTATATTTATTTATACCCCACTCTTCAGCCACAAAGCGGCTTACAAATGGTTAATTTAACAGTTCCTTGCCCTCAGGCTTATAATCTAAGTAAGACATGACACATAAGGAAAAGGGAATGGCAGTAGGGGTAGGGATCAAATCCTGCAGATACTGCTGGTTCTTCTCTCCCGCCAAGGGCAGGCAGTTGGGCTGGAGGGAGGGCCTTTTACTTGCTTCTGGGCCAGGCCTGATGGAGTTCTGCCTGCCTCTTCATCTTTCCTTCCAAGGGCAGGATGGTGGTATTTGGACTGGAGGGAGGGCCTTTCACTTGCTTCTGGGCCCAGGCCTGAGGGACCTCTGCCTGCCTCTTCTTCTCTCCCTCCAAGGGCAGGGCGGTGGCAGTTGGGCTGGAGGGAGGGCCTTTCACCTGCTTCTGGGCCAGGCTGATGGAGTTCTGCCTGCCCCTTCTTCTCTCCCTCCAAGGCAGGGCGGTGGCAGTTGGGCTGGAGGGAGGGCCTTTCACCTGCTTCTGGGCCAGGCTGATGGAGTTCTGCCTGCCTCTTCTTCTCTCCCTCCAAGGCAGGGCGGTGGCAGTTGGGCTGGAGAGAGGGCCTTTCACCTGCTTCTGGGCCAGGCTGATGGAGTTCTGCCTGCCCCTTCTTCTCTCCCTCCAAGGGCAGGGTTCTTTATGTACCATAGCTTTATTGTGCCGTATGTAGGCATTTCACCCAAATCTGAGATTAAACCCTTCTAGTTGTTACAGTTTATCGTCTTCTAGTTTCATCCACTCCATAATCCACATTAAAGCACATACATGGTAATATAATCTCAGATCTGGGAGCCCTATTCCACCCCTTTCTTTTGCATCCCATATTGTCTTCTTAATTCTGGGCTTTTCCCCTGCCCAAATAAATTCTGCTAAGTCCTTGTTCCAAGATCTAAATGGTATATCCATCGTTAAGATTGGAATATTCTGAAATGGATACATCATCTTGGGGAGTAACCCATTTTTATCACTGAGACATGTTCTAGAAATGAAAGGTTTAAGTTTTTCCATCTGTCTATGTCCTTTTTTACACCTTTTCAAATTTTCTCATAATTATTATCGTAGAGTTCTGAGTTTCTGTTCATAATTGTTCTCCCTAGGCACCTTGCTTTTTTTACTAGTATAAGTTTTGATTTTTTAATCAATTCTTGTTCTTCTGTCTTATTTAAATTCTTAGTTATTATTGAGGTTTTTTCTCTGTTTATCTTTAACCCTGCCAATTGGCCAAATTCCTCAATTGTCTGTAATAATTTTTGTATGCCTCCATTGGAGTTATCTAAGAAAAAGACAAGATCATCCTCAAATGCCTTCTGTTTAAACTCTTTATTCTGAACTCTTGGCCCTTGGATTGCTGTATCAGAATTTATCTTCCTCATCAACACTTCTATTATTGTTATGAAGAGTAAGGGAGAAAGAGGGCAACCTTGCCTCGTGCCTCTTTCAATCTGACACAATTTGGATCTGTCACCATTCACAATTATATATGCTTGTTGGGAAAACCAAAACTTGATTAATTGCTTTAATGGCTGGGTGATAGGAATTGATTGTTTTATGACAACCTCGCAATGCCAGACAGGAGGGGGTTCTGAGGTGAGATTTCCTTGGGATTAGGTTTGGGAAAAGTCACTTAATTGTTTAGTTGGATGAATCATTGCTGAAATGCCCAAGAAGGAATTGGCACGTATCTCCTTAATGACTTTGTTTACCAAGGGGCTTCCGCACAATCCTAGTTTTCGCTTGCTTGCTAAAATATTCCTAAGACACATTCTAAGTCCATGTGATCTCCACCTGGCCTCATTTCAGTTCACCACAGTTAACCTGACCCCAAGAAGTGTCCAGTATTTCCAATTTTGATATTTCATAGGGAGGGGGTAGTAGGGCATGCTAACAACCTGGTTGCCTGACTCCTGCTGAAATTCTCTCTTCTACCCAGCCATTAAAAGTACAGGAGTTCTCTCCATTTTTTGCTGTGGCAGCCCAACCTGTATCGAGTACATGAACCACAAGCACTTTCTCTCTTAGTCTTACATATAGTTCTTCAAGGACACTACCTCACTGTGTATGTGAAGCCTGAATAAAGCCAAAGGTACAATCCAGAAGATACATCTGTTTGCCCAGGTTAGTGTGGCAGCAATGATGTCATTGCTTTAGTCACATGTACATGGTGCTCAGAAATAATGCACCACACACAAGTTCTGATTTTACCATCAAAAAAGGTGTGTGTGAAGGAAGCTCACCTTTCTCCCCTGAGAATTGTGGAATATTTATGCTGTTTAAATGCATTTTCAACCTCAAAGGGGGAGGGAAAGAAAGGTAGTATTTTTGCCAAGAGAGGCAAATAGGATGTAACAGTAATGTTCAGGTATTTCTCTCTAGGCTAAATGTTGCAGCTTTCTTTTCCTTAATGAATTATAAATAGCTTCTTAATCCCCACTGTGGGTGAGGAGGAAGAACCCACACCCGTTGCCCGTTTGACTGAAGTGGAAGGCTTGCTGCCTGTTTAAAACAAACCTAAGGAAGGAGTGATGCAGGAAAAGTAAAGTGGCAACAAAAGAACAAAATGAACAGCAGGGGGAAGCTGTGCCACAGCACAGTCATTGCTGTACACACATCTGTGGCTGCTGTCACTACACAAGGAGACATTATCTGTGGGCTCTAGCTGCAAAATGTGGCCAATGTTACCAAGTTTTTGTCAGGGTGAGAAAGCAACATGTATTTTTTTCAGCTCAGCAGGGGCTAGAAATGACTGGCTACCATGCTTTTTGAGATGGCATGTATGCTGTTTTTCAGCAGTTCCCATGATGCATCACCACAGTCCTATAAATGTTTACTCAGAATTCTATTTGAATTTAATGGGACTTACTCCTTGGTAAATCTCTATAGGATTGCTGTCTGAATTGCATTTTGTTAGATGGAAATTGTAAATCCCCAGATCTGATGCAATGTCAGAAACAGTAACCAATTGCCATGCATCCAGAGAGGGAACCAGTAGTTTGCTTGACGGAGGTCACGGCTCCAGCACATACTGCTACCACTCCTCCTGGCATATGTACAGGCAGGGCATTGATTCCCCTTATGCTGTTCACAAGCACTATTTCTGAACACAATTTGCAAAGTGGAGGAAGGAAGGTCCACCCAACACAGCTTCCTGAGAGCAGAAGCCCTGCAAAGTGGAGACACAGTCCTAATCAGGACAAGTTTTCAAGACCCAGAACAGGAAGGAAAGACTTGTGTCAAGTAGCCAAAGGGAGTGGCTAGAAGATGCAGCACATGGATTTGCAGCCATATGCTGACAATAAGCAACAGCCTCCACAGGCTTACCGCAGAGGGGAAGCAGGAGATAGCAGCTGGGGGAAGGGGCAAATACAGCCAAGCCCCACTCATCTATTACACTGGTTGTTATTATTCTTGCTTTGCCATCAAATCAGCTTTGACTTATGGTGCCCCCATGAATGAGAGATCTCCAAGAGCCTGGCCATCACACCTCTGCTCAGGTCTTGCCTACTCAGGGCTGTGGCTTCCTTAATTGAATAATCCATCTGTATGTTGGTCATCCTTTTTTCCTACTGCTCTTTCATCCTCTTTTCCAACAGCCTGTCACTTTTCCCAGCATTAACATTTTTTCCAAGGAGTCAGGTCATCTCACAATGTGTCGTAAGCATTTTGGCTTCTAGTGAGAGTTTGGTATTGATTTGGTCTCAGGCCCATTTTTGGCAGTCCACAGTATCTGTAGAATTCTCCTCCAGCACCACATTTCAAAGGAGGTGATACTCTTCCTGTCTGTTTTCTTCACAGTTCACCTTTCATAGCCATATATATTGGTAATATGATGGCATGGGTAGTCTTAACTTTGCTATTCAATAGTATATTTTTTGCACTTGAAGATCGTATTTAGTTCCTAGCTGTTGCATGCTTGGCTAGGAATAGTACAGTTGGGCCCTCTGGATCCTTGGGAGTTTGGTTCAGGACCACCCAAAGATGGCAAAAAACGCAAATGGTCACACCCCATATTATTAAATGACAGATGCATCAGTGTGTCTGCGTGCACATTGCTGCCATTTTAGGAATGGGGTATGACTATCCATGGGGGGTTGAAACCTTGGATCAGGAGCCCATGGATTGGAAGGGCTCACTGTAATGTGAAGGGCAAAAGAGGAGGAGCTCTGATGACAAAAACGCCTGGTATAGTTACATTGTGTTATTGCACTTCTAGTTGATCTGAGAGAAGTGACTGGCCCAAGATCACCAAGTAAGCATAATTATTCCAGCTCTCAGGGATTGATCACTTTTTGTCTCTGCTTATTAGGCAAAGCCTGTAATACTATATGCATCATTGCCCTTGTAAAAAAATTGTTCCAGCTTGAATTGGTCTTTCTTAAACAAAGATGATCATAATCTAGTGGTCACCAAATATACACATAATTAATATTTTCTACTTTCTGAATGAAATGTGCTGTGTCCTTAATGTATGATTGCATTTTACATACTTCGGGGGACAAAAAGGAGTCTAAATATTTTGCAAGCGGTTCCAGCAGTGATCTTGTTCCTGATAAGATTGGTCTACCTAAGGATCATGTTAGGCTGCATCATTCCGACTACAGGGGCATATTTAATGGAGGAGAATCCAAGAATACCTGTCTTTTATACACTTCCTAAGATGCATAAACCGGGTTTCCCTCCCAAAGGTATTACTAATAATGAGACTGCACCTGAGAGATAGTGGTTTGCTGGAGAGGTGAGACTTGAGCCAGTTCCTACTTCCTAATTTGTTCTGTTTGCCTCAGAGCTTGTGTTAGTATGAAGCAGATCGAGGTTCTGTGTTGTAAAATTTGATATATTCTTGAGAATTAGTCCCTCTAAAACCAGTGCACTTTTTAAAAAAATGCTGTGAACATGGTGGGGTCTCCTTCGTTGGAAGTCTTTAAACAGAGGCTGGATGGCCATCTGTCGGGGATGCTTTGATCGTGATTTCCTGCGTGGCAGAGGGTTGGACTGGATGGCCCTCGTGGTCTCTTCCAATTCTACAATTCTATGATTCTGTGATCCCATGTTTTTCCCCAACCCCACCATTTAAGCATTTCATAGAATCATAGAATCATAGAATTTGTACAAAAAGTATCCCACCTTTCCCACCAAAGTGCATGGCTGAAACTACACCAATAAATTTGTTTTTGCTTTTTGCAGCCACTTCTCACGGTCAGTTCCTGGAGTCTTTCTAAGTATTTGTAGTGCAATCTTTGTGATGTGAAAAGGGCCTAAATACCCTAAAAGCATCAGATCCTGTCTGATCTTCGAAGCTAAGCAGAGATCAGCCCTAGTTAGTAGATAGGAGACTGCCAATGAATACCAGGTGCTGTGGGCTATATTTCAGAGGAAGGTACTGGCAAAACCAGCTGGGAGTATTCCTTGCCTAAGAAAACCCTATGAAATTCATGGGGGTCACCATTAATTGACAGGTGACTTGCAGGCACATATACACACACAGTTGTGATGTGTGTTGCTATGTATAGGAAAATGGGTTTCTTTTTCCAGTGTTAACTTTCCCCCATAAACATTTCAGTGAATACTCTGCCACCCATTTCAGGATATGTCAGGCAGCTTATTTTCCATATTTTTATTTCTTTGGTTGTAGATTATTGTCTTCAGAACCTCATCATTGGCTTTGAAGGAAAAGACATTGTTCTACACCCAGTAGTTAATGGAACCCCAGAAGAAATTACCTGGAAAAAAGAAGAAAACTTAGTATTTGAATGGATTAAGGGTTCTGACCATTCTAATGGCAGCTTGACTCTCAGAAACTTGTCGCACAGTGATGATGGAAATTACACAGCAGAAGTCCGTGTTGGAAATGAAATAGAGAAAAAGTATTTCTGTCTGAAAATATTAGGTAAGTAGTAATGTGCCAAATTAATAGTAAATTCTAGTTGCATAATGATACCAATTGCAGAAGAAAACCAGTGTTAGAAGAAGAGATTTTTCTCCCAACAGTTTGAACAATTTGTAAAAACATCCAGAGCAGTAAACATGTTAGTCTATTGTGGCAAAAAAACTAAATAGTATTGTAAAGACTAACAGATGATGCTTTGCAGTGCTATATAAGCCTCCCCCATATCTTTAGTCCATATGTTTAGCCTGGAAAAAAGACGGTTAAGAGGCGATATGATAGCCCTGTTTAAGTATTTGAGGGGATGTCACGCTGAGGATGGAGCAGGCTTGTTTTCTGCTGCTCCAGAGACTGGAACACGGAGCAATGGATGCAAGCTCCAGGAACAGAGATTCCACCTCAACATGAGGAGGAACTTTTTGACAGTAAGAGCTGTTCGGCAGTGGAACACGCTCCCTCGGAGCGTGGTGGGGTCTCCTTCCTTGGAGGTCTTTAAACAGAGGCTGGATTGCCATCTGTCGGGGATGCTTTGATCAAGATTTCCTGCGTGGTAGGGGGGTTGGACTGAATGGCCCTCGTGGTCTCTTCCAACTCTGCAATTCTATGATTCTATGATCTGTGGAACCAGTACCTGCATTTTCAGTTATCCACGACTGAAAACATAGGGACACATACCATAGAGTCATGCTGGAAAATGCTTAGAGAGGTGTCCTCTCTAGGAATTACTAGATACTCCAGTACAACTGTATAGTATGTTTGTACCAAAAGTCCTTTATTTTAATAGGATTTGCTATTATCTGCGGTTTCACTTATCAATGTTAAGTCCAGGATATGGATATGGATATGGGGGCCAGGGAAAGGCTGGTACTTCATTGCATTGCAGATGGTGCTGGCACTCAGCTTGTTATGATTCATGTAACTTAACTCAGTGTAACATATGCACTCAACTGCATAAGTGGAAAAGCGGGAAACAGCTGTCCCTATATACAGTGCTGAATGTGACAATATTTTCAGCATATTATACAAACGAGTATGTTTTTGTTGTTACAAAGCTCCTTATACAGTACAGATGATCAAACATTAATTACTGATAAAGCCTCCATCCTGAATCGATGGGCAGAACATTTTCAAAGTCTCTTTAGTGCCAACCAAGTAGTCCAAGGCTCAGCTATCCAACATATGATACATAAACTGATGAAAAATGAATTGGACATAGCTCCCACTTTGGAAGAGACCCTTAAGGCCATACAGTAGATGAAAAATGGCAAGGCAGCTGGGACTGATGGAATCCCACCTGAAGTTTGAAAACACGGAGGTCATGCACTCCATGATAAATTCCACAAACTCCTTGTGAATTGCTGGGAAAAGGGGGAACTGCCATCAGATCTCCGAGATGCAGTCATCATCACCCTGTACAAGAAAAAAGGAGCAAAATCTGATTGCTCAAACTATCGAGGCATAACACTGCTCTCTATTGCTGGAAAAATCCTTGCAAGGATACTCCTGAACAGATTAGTTCCTGCTATTGCAGAAGAACTTCTCCCTGAAAGCCAATGTGGCTTCAGAGCCAATAGGAGTACTACAGATATAGTATTTGCCCTTAGACAACTGCAAGAAAAATGTAGGGAGAAGAACAAGGGTCTCTATGTAACATTCGTCGACCTCACCAAAGCCTTCAACACTGTGAGTAGAAAAGGCCTGTGGCAGATCCTGGAAAGACTAGGATGTCCCCCCCAAATTCCTCAAAATGATTATCTTGCTACACGAGGGCCAGCGCGGTTAAGTCAGATATGGCGATGCTCTTTCAGAGCCCTTTCTAATAACTAATGGAGTGAAACAAGGTTGTGTTCTTGCTCCAACTTTTACAATCTTCTTTAGCTTGATACTCCAAAGGGCTAAAGCAGAGCTTGAAGAAGACAACGGCATCTATATACGTTACCGTACTGATGGTAGCTTGTTTAACTTAAGCCGCCTGAGGGCTCACACTAAGACTCTAAACTATCTAGTCCGTGAGCTGCTCTTCGCTGATGATGATGCCCTTGTTGCCCACACAGAAGCAGCTCTGCAGCACCTAACATCCTGCTTCGCAACAGCTGCAGAGCTGTTTGGGCTGGAAGTCAACCTGCAGAAAACGGAAGTTCTTAACCAGCCTGCACCACAGGATGAACACCACCATCCCCACATTGCTGTCAGCAAATCTGTGCTCAAGTCCATTCAGCAGTTCACCTACCTGGGAAGCATCATCTCCTCAGATGCCAAGATTGACAAAGAGATCGATCACAGATTAGCAAAGGCTTATAGCACATTTGGAAGACTTCACAAAAGAGTCTGGAGTAATAAACACCTGAGGCGAAGCACAAAAATCAGTGTGTATAGAGCCATTGTACTGACTATTCTCCTTTATGGGTCTGAAACATGGGTCACCTATCGCCACCACCTACGACTCCTCGAACGCTTTCATCAGCGCTGTCTACGTACAATCCTATACATACACCGGACTGACTATGTGACGAATGTTGCTGTCCTTGAGCAAGCAGGGATCACCAGCATTGGGGCCATGATATTGAGAACACAGCTGCGCTGGGCAGGGCACGTTTCTAGGATGGAGGAAAATAGTACTCTACAGTGAACTCACCACAGGTCAGTGTAAGAGGGGCGCTCCAAAAAAGTGATACAAAGACTTCCTGAAACAACATCTCAGGCTCGGCCAAATTGATCACCAACAGTGGTCCACCCTGGCCTCACATTGGGAGGCATGGAGACACACTATCCAAAATGCTTCAGCCTTATTTGAGAACTTACACCAAACAAGTCTTGAAGAGAAACGACAACGCAGAAAGGATCACAACCTGGAAACATCACCCAAGGAGACCTTCTTCTGTGCTTTCTGTAACCGGACTTGTTTATCTCGGATTGGCCTTTTTAGTCATCAGCATCCTTGCAGAAAGTGTGGGATGAGTAATGCCCATCAAATCAGGCTCAACTATGACCACCCTACAAATATGAGACCTCCAAGACATGCTGTTATTAACAGCCCTGTTAAGCTCTTACACAGACAGAGCCATGGGTTCCTTGATTAAAACTTCCCACCTGTAATGCCATCTTTTCCTACTGCCTTCCACTTTGCTGAATATTATAATCTTTTCTAATGAGTCATGTCATCTCATGATATATCCAAAGTAATATACCCTTAGTTTTTATTTCTACTTGGATATGTAATGTGTTCCCCAGCTGGTCATAGAGCATCCTTGTTCTTCCTTTTTTGTTGTTCCTTCTGTTTTTCTGCATTGATTATTCTATTAATTACAAGGGTGTAATCTATTCCAAAGAAAGAGACCAAACAGGAAAGGAGGAAGAGTAGCATTATATGTCAAGAGTGTGTATACCTGTGCGGAAATTCATGATTTAAGAACATGGAAAACCAGTTGAGAGCATTTGGATAAAAATTAAAGGGGAGAGAAGAAACAGTGACCTCATTGTGGGGGTCTTCTTAGCCCCTCCCTACCAGACTGAAGGTTTTGATGAAGAAATATTCAAAAAGGAGAGATACAGTAGTAATGGGAGACATCAACAACCCTGATATTTGTGGGAAATCACATTCTGCCAAATTCTCACTAGCCTTGGAAACAAAGGACAAAAGGTGAAGGCAGCAAGAAGGAGATCAACTATTTGGAATTTGATTCTAATCAACAGAGATTAACTGGTCAATGTGGTGGAAATAGTGGGATGCTTGAGTGGGAATGATCATGTCCTCTTTGGATTTGTTACGCAGAGGAAAGGGGAAACCAAATATAGTCAGATACACACTCTGGACCTCAAGAAAGCTGATTTCAGTCAGCTTAGGGAAATAGTGGGTGAGAAAGAAATGCTCAAGGGTAAGGGAGTTCATGGTGCTTGAAGGTCTGATATTGAAGGAAAAGTTGCAAACAATTGCCAAGGATGAAGAAATGTGAGAGATATCTAAAGAAATCAAAGTAGATGTACAAAGAACTTGCAAATGAGCTGAGATTTAAAAGAGACATGTAGAAGAAAAAGAAGGGAGAGGGAACAAACCAGTGTTGGAAACAATGGAATTTTGGAAAGAGGGGTGAATGTAAGGTTGAGGTCCCAGGGTGGAGGGAATCACTTATATGTTAATATGTATAATTGTTGTATGGGATGGGTTTATAATTTGTATGTTTTATAACAATAAATAAAAATTATTATTATTTAAAAAAGAAGAACAAGAAGCAGGAGGAAACTACCAAAGGGAAATACAAACAAAGGGATAAGGGGGTGCAGTAGGACCCCCTTATCCCTTGGGAACTGGTTCTGGGGGGTGGGCGCATGGATACCGACAAACTTGGATAGTAGCGAACATCACTGAAAATAATAGGACTTCCAGTTTAAATTACCATAGAGTTGCCTTGGAGGACCTAGAAAATGGCTAGATAGGACACATTTTCTAGGAAGACTATGGTAGGTGTGCTGTTTTGTGTCCCATGGATAATTGAATCTGTGGGTAATGAATCAGTTCAGGCTCACTAGATAGGTTAAAAATAATAAAAAAGGGGGGGTGGCTATGTTTGGAGCAAGAGAACAAGGAAATGACAGAGCCACTGTAAGGATAAGGTAGTGAAATGCTAAAAGGGAACAGAGAGAAGGCTGAGTTGTTTAATACCTTATTTCTCTCCATCTTCTCCCAAAACGAAAACCATGCTCTAACTGGTAAAAATAGAATAAACCATGCAGTAAGGGGACTACCAGCCCAGAATAGGTAAATAGGTAGCAAAGGAATACCTAACTACTCTAAGTTAATTCAAGTCTCAACTTGCAAGTATAATCTCAGAGTCACTGTTAACAATATTTGAAAACTATTAGAGAAAAGGAGAGGTCCCAGCAGATTGGAGGAGGGCGAGTGTTGTCTTCAAAAAGAGGGAAAAAGAGGAGCCAAGCAACTACCAACCAATCAGCTTGGCGTTGATACCAGGAAAGGTTCTAGAACTGATTGTTAAATGGTCAGTCTGCACACACTTAGAAAGAAATGCATTGATTACTATGAGACGGCATGGGTTTCTCAAAAACATGTCATGCCAAACTAATCTTACCTGTTTTTTTTGATGGAGTTACAAGTTTGGTAGATCAGGAAAGTGCTGTGGGTGTAGTATACAGTTGTCCCTTCATATTCCCTGGTGTTTGGTTCCAGGATCCCCCATGGATACCAAAATCCGTGAATACGCAAGTCCCATTATATGCAATGGCATAGCAAAATGGTGTCCCTTATATAAGATGGCAAAATCAAGGTTTGCTTTTTGGATTATTATTTTTTTAAGAATATTTTCAACCTATGAATACTTAAATCTTTGGATATGGAGGGACAACTGTAATGTACCTGTACCCCCATTGAAATTCATTTGGTTAGTTTTGTCTCTGTGGTCTAATCTTTTAAGGTCATTTGGAATCCTGATCTTGCCCTCCAGAGTATTAGCTATCCCTCCTAATGTGATGCTATCTGCAGATTTGATAAGCATGCCCTCAATTCTGTCATCCAAAAGAATTTTTTTTTTCTTCATGCCTATTTGTTCAAGATTTTAAAAAAAAATCTTTTATGCAACTAACATGCAGGCTCCACCAACTCCTTTGATTTTCTCTTCTGCTCTTCTGCTGAAAAAATTTGCTTTCACAATGACAAGCTGTTTTGGTAGCTTCCCCTTGCCCAGGACTTTGTAATAATCTGTGCACACAACATCAATCACTGGAGCTAATTCTGCTGGATTCTTGGCATAATTGAGCCTGGTCTGCTCACCAACCAGTGTCCAGAGTTTATCCAAATTCACTGTAGGGCAGAAGTGCTGGTTGTTTCCCCTCCCCCACCAAATGGTAATGTTTCATACCAGCCTTTCCAAAATAACTGTCAGGGCCATCCACGAATTCTAAGGCATAGAGTGGAGTTCGTGGAGATCCCTGACATTTTCATGGTCTGCCTTGGGCCTCCGGAATGTTTGGAAGATGTTGGTTCCCATGGGAACGCTGTTCGTCCCGGGAGCTCAAGGTCGGCCATATGGCCTGGCAGATCTCCTCTCCTCCGAGGTGAGCTTTGAAGTTCTAACCCCCCCCTTTCCTGCTTTCCCACGCTGGGGGTACCTTATCTGTCCTGATTGCAAGTTTGGTCCTCAGTTTGCAGCTTTGCCACTGTTCCTTACACATGCTTCTCTTCCAATAAAGAAATTTATTGAAGAATCCTGAGTTTGTGTTCTGTGTACATCAGGGGGCCTCGGTTTCGGTACTTCGAGGCCTCGGTTTCTCTGTCCTGAAACTGTGGAGCCTTTACCTGCAATGTGTGACGACGCAGAGACTGGCACACAGACGGACCAAGATCTGATTGCAGCCAGCGCCAGAGAAGCCGAGGCCTCGAAGCAGGAGGCCGGGGCAGAGGGGGGTGCTGCAGCCGCCGCAGCTGGAGGCGCCAGCCGCGACCGAGACCGCCGGAGGGCTGCAATATTTCTACCCTCCACTGAGCCCTGGGAGCTGGGGATGGAGCTGGCTCCAGGGAGGGGCAGCCTGCCAAGCTTCGGCACTCCGGTGCGAGAGGTTTTGGGCCCTGCCTGGCCATGGGCAGGGGCCGGCCGCCGAGAAGACCGCAGGTCCCAGTGGGACAGACCCCAGGGTGAGGGGCCTAGAGAGCCAGAAGCGAAGTTTTCCCTGGCAGAAGTTGGAACCGAGGTTCTTCAACTGAAACAGCAAATGGGTGAGATACGGGAGGTACTCCTAGAACTCCTGCACAGAACCCCTCCAGCTCCACCAGCACCTGGAGGGGCCCAGCCTCCCCCAGCGCCACCTGCGGCTGCCCAGGCACCCGGGGATGGAGTCCCCGTTCAGCCCCCTGCTGTACCTGGCCTGCCGGCTCCTGGACCGGCTCCCCCAGTGGGGGCTGGCCCGGTTGAGCCGCAGGAGCGACCCCGGGGCTGGAAACACCGGCATCTGAAGGCGAAGTTCGATGGGGATCCAGCAAAACTACCCTACTTCATGACTCAAGTGGTGAGTTACATGACTCAGTGGGAAGGGGAGTTCCAGTCTGAGGCTGAGAAAGTGCAGTATGTGTCCAACCAACTGGAGGGAGAGGCGGCCCAGTGGTTGGTGGGTCTGTATGATATGGGAGCCCCTGAACTGGGTAATTACCAAGAGTTTCTGATGGCTCTCAGGGCCCAGTTTGACGATCCCTTAAGAGGGAAGCGGGCTCGAAGCAAGCTTAGAAGCCTGAAGCAAGGCACGATGCCAGTGGCAGAGTACGCGGCTGAGTTCCGCCGCCTAGCCAGCCAAGTGCCGGAGTGGCCAGAGGAGGTCAAGGTGCAGTTTTTCCAGGAGGGCCTGAACCCTGACATTCTAGAGTGGGCCAAGTTCCAGGGAGGCCCCGAAACCCTCATGGGGTGGATACGGCTAGCTGGGGAAGTGGAGTCGGTGAAGGCCAGCATCAAGATGTTGCGCCGCCAGGCCGGGACGGAGGGGAAGTCCGCTGGGGGCCCCGGGAAGAAGACCAAGACGGCACGCTCGGGGGGAGGCACCACCGGAGAGTCCGAACGTGAGCGAAGGATGAGAAAGGGGCTGTGCCTGCATTGTGGGAAGAGCGGACACCGCATAGCGGAGTGCCCAAAGAGGAGCCCACGGGAGCAACCCACCGCCGCCAAGCCAGCGCGGAGTGAGGGGAGATCCGGGTCTGCCAAGACTCCCTCCAAGCCCAAGACCAAGGCGACGGCCAGGGCCCTGGCAGCGGGCCAGGCGGCAGGGGAGTCCTCAGATGATCCCGAGGATAGTGGGTCCTACTCTTCCGACGCTGAGCCGGCGGGAAACGGGCCCAGCCCGCCCTACTGAGCGCCCGAGGGCGGGCTAATCCGGAAGGGCGCCCGGATGCCGTGGTGAGTGGAGTGAAGGGCCCGTTCTTTATCAAAGCTCGAGTGGGGGTTGGAGGGGAGGGCCCCACCCGGAGGGCCCCACCCGCAAAGTTATGTTAATGATTGACTCTGGTTGTACCCAAGTACTTATTCATCCCTCCTTAGTCAGTGAACTGGACGTTGATACTGTTAAGCTGGACAAGCCCGTGTGGCTGTCTCAGATGGATGGGGGGATGATGAAGGGGGCCCCCGCCCGGCGCATAACTGGTCCCATGCACATGAGGATGGGCAATCACCAGGAGGAACTGCAGTTTGTGATTGCTCCAGGCTTAGTCCCCGCGGCAGTTGTGGGCCTGAACTGGCTAAAGTACCACAACCCTACCATAGACTGGATAAAAGAAACACTGACTTTTACAGACCCATTGTGTACCAAGGAGCACGGGGCGGGGGGTGGATCCCCAGGGGACGGGGGCCCCCTGGTGGATGAGCCGCAGAATTACACAACTGCCTTAGTAAAAGGGGAGCTGAAAGGGCTGCCAGTGGAGTACAAGGCGTGGCAATATGTGTTTGAGGAGAGGGAATGTGACATTTTGCCACCCCACCGGGCTTTTGACTGTGCCATTGAGATACTCTCGGAGTCCAGCCTACCCAAACCTCGCATTTATTCTATGACACCAGCTGAAATGGAGGCGCTCCGAGAGTTCATAGATAAAAACTTAGCCCGAGGGTTCATTAGGCCCTCAACCTCGCCTGTGGGGGCCCCGGTGATGTTTAGGCGCAAGGCTGATGGCGGGCTTCGTTTGATTCAGGATTACAGAGGGCTAAACGCGATTAGTGTCTCCAACCAGTACCCCCTGCCCTTGATGAAGGACATATTAGCCCATCTCTCCAAAGGGAAGATTTTCACGAAGCTGGATCTGCGAGAGGCCTACTACAGAGTATGGATTCGGGAGGGGGATGAGTGGAAGACTGCATTTAATTGCCCCCTAGGGGCTTTTGAGTTCCTCGTCATGACTTTCGGCCTCAAAGGGGCCCCTGGCATTTTTCAGAACTTAATTAATGATGTGTTACGTGAATTTCTGTACAAAGGGGTGTTGGTGTACCTTGATGATGTGTTGATTTATTCTGAGGACTACACGTCCCATGTGAAACTGGTGAAAAAAGTGCTTACCAGGTTTGGGGAAAATCATCTGTATGCGAAAATGTCCAAGTGTGAGTTCCACCAAAGCCGTCTGGATTATTTAGGGTACTGCATCTCAAACAAAGGGATTGAAATGGACCCAGAAAAGGTTAAGGGGGTCTTGGCATGGGAAGCCCCTAGAACCAGGAAACAGTTGCAGAGCTTCCTGGGGTTTGCTAATTTTTATCGGTCCTTCATCCCTGACTTTGCGTCGGTAGCCCTTCCCCTGACAGATTTGTTAAAAACCAAAGAAGGGAAAACCAAAGGTTCCAAGCACGGTAAAGGGAACAAACCTCCCCAGAAAATTGTGTGGTCACCACAGTGCCAACAAGCATTTGACAAATTGAAATCCCTTTTCACTTCTGAGCCTATTCTCAAACACCCCAACCCCTCCCAACCTTTCGTGGTCCAAGTGGACGCATCTGATGTGGCTATGGGTGGTGTTTTGTTGCAAAAGGGGGAGGAAGGGGATTTGAGGCCATGTGCCTATTTATCCAGAAAGTTCAATGACACGGAACGAAATTGGCCGGTGTGGGAGAAAGAGGCAGGTGCTATCAAGTTGGCACTAGAGACATGGCGCCACCTACTGGAGGGCTCACCCAAACCGTTTGAAGTTTGGACTGATCATAAAAATTTGGAAGTATTGGCTACCCCTAGGCGGTTGAGCCCCAAGCAGGTCAGGTGGGCCAGTTTCTTTTACCGATTTAATTTCACCTTGAAATTTATCCCGGGGAAAAGAAATTTTCTGGCTGACGCTTTGTCCAGGTTACCACAGCATGAGAGTAAGCGCAAGGAGGTCATTGATACCGTTTTTTCCCCTTCCCACTTGGGGCTAGCTGTCCTCACTCGGAGCAAAGCCAAAGAACAGAAATCCACTGCTAGCCCTGCTCAGGTTCCGGGTCCTACTGAAATTGGCGGTGATTCACCCTTGGCGCCTGGACCGGTGCCCCAGCCCTTGAACCCCGAACCACCTTCCCCCGATCCGCGGACCCGGGCAGTGTCCCCTACGGCGGATGGCTCTGCCACGCCCACTGTTTCTCAAGGGGAGAAAGGAGGGTGGCATTCTCAATTGGCCTCGGAACTGCCCCTGGACCAGTGGTTCCTGGCTCACCCCAATGAGGTGACTGTGAAGGATGGGGTGGCCTGGAAAGGGGATCGCCTGTATGTTCCTGAGGTCTTGAGAGCGAGTATTCTCAAACAGTGCCATGATGTCAAGAGTGCGGGACATTTTGGGTATCTCAAAACTTTACATTTGGCCCGGAGACAGTTTTGGTGGCCCCGTATGAGGAAGGAGGTGGAGGAGTATGTGAAGGGGTGTACCACTTGTGCAGTGTCAAAAGGGGGGGCAGGGAAGCCCAAAGGTTTGCTCCACCCTCTACCTACCCCAAACAAGCCCTGGGAGGTCATTAGCATGGATTTTATTGTGGAATTACCAGAGAGTAGGAAAAAGACGGTTATTTGGGTGGTGACTGATTTGTTCTCAAAGCAAGCGCATTTTGTGGCCTGTAAGAAACTCCCCACGGCCTCCCAATTAGCCAAATTGTTTATTCAGCATATTTATCGGATTCATGGCATTCCGGCCAAGATTGTGTCGGATCGGGGGGCACAATTTACCTCGCAGTTTTGGAAGGCTTTCACAAACCTTCTGTGGGTGGAGCTCGGTCTCAGCAGCTCCCATCATCCCCAATCGGATGGACAATCGGAACGAACGAATCAGACTCTGGAACAATACCTAAGATGCTATGTGAATTTCCAACAATCTGATTGGGTTGATCTTCTGCCTTTTGCTGAAGTGGCCTACAATAATGCCACTCACCAGAGCACTGGGCTCTCGCCGTTCAAGGTTGTGTCTGGGCATGATTTCGGTCCCCTCCCCTTGTTGGAGGGGTCCCCCAACTCTGACCCCGTTTCGGTCTCCCAGTGGAGTCAAAAGGTCAGGGATGCGTGGTCTCATGTAATCTCGGCCTTGGACTTTGCCAAAGCACGCTACAAACATTATGCTGATCAGAAACGGGACCCTTCCCCCCAATATGCAGTGGGAGATCTGGTTTATTTGTCCACCAAATTCCTTAAGTGTCCCCAACCCTCTAAAAAGTTGGGAGCCAAATACATTGGGCCTTTTCGTGTTGTTAGGATGGTAAATCCTGTGGCTTTTGAACTGTCTTTGCCTAAGTTGTACCGTCATGTACATCCTGTGTTTCATTCCAGCCTGCTCAAGCCCGTGAACCCTCCGGACAAACACCACCCGGCTCCAGAACCTGCTCCTCAGCCGATCCTGGTGGATCAGGACCAACATTTTGAAATTTCTGAGATTCTGGACTCTAGACTTCACCGGGGAGGGTTACAGTATTTGGTAAAGTGGAAACACCTGCCTTTGGGCCATGCGGAGTGGGTTGCTGCTGAGCATGTCAATGCCAAACGCTTGTTGAGAAAGTTTCATGCCCGCTTTCCCGATAAGCCTGGTTGAGGGGGGGGGAGTTGGTCTTCGGGGGGGCAGTATGTCAGGGCCATCCACGAATTCTAAGGCATAGAGTGGAGTTCGTGGAGATCCCTGACATTTTCATGGTCTGCCTTGGGCCTCCGGAATGTTTGGAAGATGTTGGTTCCCATGGGAACGCTGTTCGTCCCGGGAGCTCAAGGTCGGCCATATGGCCTGGCAGATCTCTCTCCTCTCCTCCGAGGTGAGCTTTGAAGTTCTAAACCCCCCCCTTTCCTGCTTTCCCACGCTGGGGGTACCTTATCTGTCCTGATTGCAAGTTTGGTCCTCAGTTTGCAGCTTTGCCACTGTTCCTTACACATGCTTCTCTTCCAATAAAGAAATTTATTGAAGAATCCTGAGTTTGTGTTCTGTGTACATCACAATAACCAGGATGATATTTGTCAAACTTAATCCTGTGGTGGTGCATACCCCCAGCATTACCTTGGCCTCCAGGATGTTTACTGTGTTTCCCAATACGGCCATAGTCATGACTGATATGGCCTCTCAGTTTCCTGGTCTTCCTCAGCCTGGAAGGCATCTTGCCAGGCCAGGGGGGTGGGGAGAGGGAGGAAGGGAGGGAGGGAGGGGGAGCGTGAATTCTGTCATCCAAAAGAATATTAACCCAGTAAAGAGGGAGGAGGAAGAGGAACTATTGGTGAATGCCGTTGGGTCAGTCGGTAACTGCTCCCACTGAGCTATCCATTGAGTTCTTAAGGATTTCTTTCTTCAAATGTTTCTGTATCTCTGGAAACCTTGGAGTTACCTTCAAATTTAATAATGTTTATTTATGGATACTGTGATTCTGGCTAAAATTCACACAAATATTGAAAGATTGTCTTTTCCACTATACATTTATAGCACCATGATTTCACTTTAACTGCCATAACAATGTCCTATGGAATCCTGGGAACTATAGTTATGTGAGGCACTAGAGCTTGCTAACTGAGAATTCTAAATACCTTTCATAAACTGAAAATCCCAGGATTCCATAAGATGGAGACATGGTGGTGGAAGTGGAATCTTAGTGGTATAATTTTGTTGTGTGAAAAGGCCACAGGACTGGAATAGATAATGACTGTGATGCTGTCGATTAAACAAACGAATTGGTATGAAGGGAACTCTATAAATGAAAGTACAAAATAGCCCTGTTTGTTCTACTTAGACATACAGCTAGGTCCAGAAATAGTTGGACACTTGCACAAGTTTTGTTATTTCAGCTGTTTACCAGAATAAATTTTAAGTTACAGTTAAATAATGAATATGGGCTTAAAGGGCAGTCTCTCAGCTTTAATTTGAGAGTATTCACATCTAAATTGGAGGAAGGGTTTAGGAATTACAGCTCTTTAATATGTGGCCCCCTCTTTTTCAAGGGACCAAACATAATTGGACAATTGACTCAACAGCTGTTTCATGAAAAGGTGTGGCCTATTTTTTTTGTTGTTGTTGTTCATCAATTAAACAGGTAAAAGATCTAGAGTTGATTCCAGGTGTGGCATTTGCATTTGGAAGCTGTTGCTGTGAACTCACAACGTGCAGTCAAAGGAGCTCTCAGTGCAAGCAAAACAGGCCATCCTTAGGTTGACCAAAAAAAAAATAAATTTTTTTTATGGTAAAAAAACATTAGAGAGATAGCGGGAACATTAGGAGTGGCCAAATCAACAGTTTGTTACAGGTGAGCTCTGCAACACAACATGGCCTGGATATCCATGGAAGACAGCAGTGGTGGATGATTGTAGGATCCTTTCCATGATAAAGAAAAACTACTTCACAACATCCGTCCAAGTGAAGAACACTCTCCAAAGGTAGGCGTATCATTATCCAAGTCTCCCATAAAGAGAAGACTTCACAAGAGCAAATACAGAGGGTTTACCACAAAATGCAAACCATTCATAAGCCCCAAGAATCTCTGGCTTTTCTTCGCAAACGAAGATTCAGGAAGGACTCATCCCACGCTTTCTGCAAGCGCGCTGATGACTAAAAAGGCCAATCCGAGATAAACAAGTCCGGTTGCAGAAAGCACAGCAGAAGGTCTCCTTGGGTGATGTTTCCGGGTTGTGATTCTTTCTGCGTTGTCGTTTTTCTTCAAGACTTGTTCGGTGTGAGTTCTCAAATAAGGCTGCAGCATTGTGGATAGTGCGTCTCCATGCCATCCGATGTGAGGCCAGGGCGGACCATTGTTGGTGATCAATTTGGCCGAGCCTGAGATATTGTTTCAGGGAGTCCTTGTATCGCTTTTTTGGAGCACCCCTCTTACGCTGACCCATGGCGAGTTCACCGTAGAGTACTATTTTTGGGAGGCAATGGTCCTCCATCCTAGAAACGTGCCCTGCCCAGCGCAGCTGTGTTCTCAATATCATGGCCTCAATACTGGTGATCCCTGCTTGCTCAAGGACAGCAATGTTCGTCACATAGTCAGTCCAGTGTATATTTAGGATTGTGCGTAGACAACGCTGATGAAAGCATTCAAGGAGTCGTAGGTAGTGGCAATAGGTGACCCATGTTTCAGATCCATAAAGGAGGATAGACAGTACAACGGCTCTATAAACACTGGTTTTTGTGCTTTGCCTCGGGTGTTTATTACTCCAGACTCTTTTGTGAAGTCTTCCAAATGCTCTATATGCCTTTGCTAATCTGTGATCGATCTCTTTGTCAATCTTGGCATCTGAGGAGATGATGCTTCCCAGGTAGGTGAACTGCTGAACAGACTTAAGCACAGATTTGCCCACGGCAATGTGGGGATGGTGGTGTTCATCCTGTGGTGCAGGCTGGTAAAGAACTTCTGTTTTCTTCAGGTTGACTTCTAGCCCAAACAGCTCTGCAGCGGTTGCAAAGCAGGACGTTAGGCGCTGCAGAGCTGCTTCTGTGTGGGCAACAAGGGCAGCATCATCAGTGAAGAGCAGCTCACGGACTAGATAGTTTAGAGTCTTAGTGTGAGCCCTCAGACGGCTTAAGTTAAACAAGCTACCATCAGTACGGTAACATATATAGATGCTGTCTTCTTCTTCAAGCTGAAAGGCCAGATTAGACTTTGCCAACAAATATCTAAAAAAGCCAGCCCAGTTCTGAAATAGCATTCTTTGGACATATGAAACTAAGATCAATCTGTACCAGAATGATGGGAAGAAAGAAGTATGGAGATGGCTTGGAACGGCAGACCACATCATCTGTAAAATACAGTTGAAGCAGTATGATGGCATGGGCATGCATGGCTTCCAATAGCCCCAGGTCACTAGTGTTTATTGTTGATGTGACAGAAGACAGAAGCAACCACATGAATTCTGAAGTGTATGGGGATATATTGTCTGCTCAGATTCAGCCAAGTTCAGTGAAGTTGATTGGACAGCACTTCATTTTACAGATGGACAATGACCCTACTGCGAAAGCAACACAGGAGTTTTTGAAGGCAAAGAAGTGGAATATTCTGCAGTGGCCGAGTCAGTCACATGATCTCAATCCAATCAAGCATGCATTTCATTTGCTGAAGACAAAACTTAAGGCAGAAAGATCCACGAACAAACAACAGCTGAAGAGAGCTGCAGTAAATGCCTGACAAAGCATCACAAAGGAGGAAACCCAGTTTTTGGTGATGTCCATGCATTTGGTGATGTCCATGCATTCAAGCAGTCATTGCTTGCAAAGGTTTCTCAACAAAGTATTAAAGTATTTTAAAGTATTAAAAATGAACATTTTATTTGTGAGTGTGTTAATTTGTCCAATTACATTTGCCCCTGAAATAAGGGGAGTGTATATTTAAATGGTCGCAATTCCTAAACATCTCATACAATATTTTTGTTCAACCTCTTAAACAGAGGCTGGATTGCCATCTGTCGGGGATGCTTTGATCAAGATTTCCTGCGTGGCAGGGGGGTTGGACTGGATGGCCCTCGTGGTCTCTTCCAACTCTGCAATTCTATGTTTCTATGACTCTTGAATTAAATCTGAAGGTCTGCACTTCAATTGCATTTGGTTGTTTCATTTCAAATCCAATTATTTCCAGACGTAGCTGTATTTGTTGTAAAAACTATTCTGTATATTTTGCAGAAGGACCTTTATATTCTTCTTGTTTTGGTTTGTTATAACATGCTAAAGTATGGACCTTCATGGCAATGTTATTATGCTGCAGCAGTCAGATTGCTAATCAACTCCCTAGCAGCTTGAAGAGACATTCCCTTTAAAGATGCTGATATGGTATCTTGGATGGCCAAGATGCTGATGTGGCATTTCCAGTGCAAGCCTTCTAATATTGCTGACTTTTAAAACAAGCTGCGGGGGGTGGGATAAAAAGAGAAATGGTGTTTTCCCTCCCTTCCAGTCTTAACCATGGATACTTAGCAGACATTTTGGGCATGATTCTGAGGATGTGGACAGAATCCTTGGCGAGGTGAGAGCCACCACATTTGTAAGACCTTTTTTGAAAAAAAACAAACTATCCTAGGTCCTACTTTATCAGATAATTACAATTGTCCCTCCGTATCCACAGATTTGGTATCCATGGATTTAAGTATTCACGGCTTGAAAATATTCTTTAAAAAATAATAATTCAAAAAGCAAACTTTGATTTTGCCATCTTATATAAGGGACACCATTTTGCTATGCCATTGCATATAATGGGACTTGAGTATTCACAGATTTTGGTATCCATGGGGAGTCCTGGAACCAAACCCCAGCGAATATGAAGGGACAACTGTATAGGCCAGTCTCCAGTCTTCCATGTTTGGGCAAGGTGCTGGAGCGTGTGGTGGCCTCTCAACTCCAGGGGTTCCTGGATGAGGCGGATTATCTAGATCCGTTCCAGTCTGGTTTCAGGCCTGGCTATGGGATGGAGATAGCTTTGGTTGCTTTAGTAGATGGCCTACTCAGGGAACTGGACAGGAGGAGTGTGTCCCTGTTGATTCTGCTGGATTTCTCAGTGGCTTTTGATACCATTGACCATGGTATCCTTCTGAATCGCCTCTCTGGAATGGGGCTCCACTCTTTCCTAGAGTGCTCTCAGAGGGTGGTGCTGGGGGATTCCTGTTTGACTCCTTGGCCATTGGCCTGTGGAGTCCCTCTGGGTCCAGTCTTATCCCCTATGCTTTTCAAAATCTATATGAAACCACGGGAGAGTTTGTCTGGAGTTTTGGGGTCAGGTGTCACCTGTATGCTGATGATGCCCAGCTCTATTATGCCTTTTCACCTAATTCCAAGGAAGCTGTTCATGTGCTAAACTGGTGGCTGACAGCTGCAATGGACTGGATGAGGGCAAACAAACTGAAGGTTAATCCAGACAAGACAGAGGTGCTCCTGGTCAGTCAAAAGACAGACCTGGGAATAGGGATTCAGCCTGTGTTAGATGGGTTACACTCCCCCTGAAAATGCAGGTTCTCAGTTTGGGGATACTCCTGGATTCAGCCCTGAGCCTGGAGCCCCAGGTCTCAGCAGTGGCCATGGTGGTACATGCCTTGGTTACATCCTGTTTGCATTACTGTAATGTGCTCTATGTGGGGCTGCCTTTGAAAAGTGCACAGAATCATAGAATTGCAGAGTTGGAAGAGACCACGAGGGCCATCCAGTCCAACCCCCTGCCATGCAGGAATCACAATCAAAGCATCCCTGACGTTTTGAAAAAGTTGTTAGCCGCTTTGGGTCCCATTGGTGGGAGAAAGCCGGGATATTAATGAAAACAGTTGTTGTTGTTGTTGTTGTTGTTGTTGTTATGTTGGGCCACAGCTGGAATTCCACACAGTACCAGCAATAATTGCTTTTCATATGATAAACAATAAAGGGTTCTCAATTTAGGTACTGTCAGATTCCATCAGTGGTATCGCTATATAAATAAAAGTGTGTTTCTTACTGTATCTCACAAAAGCAGCTGGACAGATTTTCACGAAATTTGGAGGGGATGTTTGGCATGATCTGGCATAGCCTATAGACTACATATGTGTATGAAACTCCCTTTGCCTTGGGTTGAGTGTCCCATTTTCCCCCCCATTCATATAGAATAGTGTGTTTGGCAGCTTGGTTGAGAAGGGTTTGCTCTCTTCCAGGGCCAATAGAGACTGACATCACATCACATGAGGAGCACGGGGGGGGGGGATTTCTCAAGAACACTTGAAACTGATCAATCATTGACAATGACTGATGATTGTCCTGAGCAGCATTAGGTGCTACAGATAGTTCTGAACAGGTTTTCTAAACCAGAATAAAGTAATCTAACCTTAAAGTTATACAGGCTGTGAACAGATAATGCAGACTTCTGTTCTCTTCTATCCCCCAGAATATCTAGAGCCACCTGATTTAACCTGCTCTGTCTACAACGGTAGCATCCAGGTAAACTGTACATCACCTCCACAGAACTACTCCCAGAATCTACCTGTGTCATACCTTTTGGAAGCCAGGGGCAAGTTTCATCGTGAGCAGTCTATTCAACTTTTTCAGAATAAAATAGACCTTCATGAGCAAATCACATGCTTTATTATCATCGCCAATGTAAATGCCAGTAGCTCCATCACTTTAAGTAAATGTATTCCGGATGGTAAGTGTTTCAGTTATTTGTCCCATTATTGTTTCTCAGTTAATAGGCCAGAGCTCACCTGCAGATTGTAGCCTAACCAAGTGGGACCAGTGAAATAATATCACATAACATTGTTTATATTTTTTAACAGTAGGAAAATGTATTATGCTTTCCTTCTAAAATTCTTGGCATTAGTACTCTAATGTGGCAGTTTCCAGATTTCCTGTACAGTAGAACCCCCGCATCCACAGGGGGTTGGTTCCGGGCCCTTCTGCCAATGGCAAATTCCACGGATAATAGCGAACGGCATCCCAGGGGCCATCCCGGAGAAAGGGGGGGCAAGATTGCTCCCTTCACCCCCGCATCACCATTTCAGCCCCAGGAGCAAACCCAGGTAGCGATCTTGGGGGCAAAGGGAGGAGGGAGGGAGATCTTTCCTTCCCTTCCTTTGCCCCCGTGTCACCATTTCGGCCCTGGGAGTGATCTTGGGGGCAAAGGGAGGAGGGAGGGAGATCTCTCCTCCCCTCCCTTTGCCCCTGCATCACCATTGCGGCCCCAGGATAATTGAATCTGCAGGCGACGAGTCAGCGGATGCGGGGGTGCTACTGTACACCCCAGTGTGTGGTGAGGTTTAGACTCAATGGGACTTAGAGCTTTTGCAGGTATGTGGGTCCGCCCCAAGAGGCTGATGGATCCAGATAGTTTCCTGATAGGTCTAGGGATTTTTCTCTCGCTCTAGCAGGCAATGATGATTTCTGGGTGGGGGATGGTGAAAGATTGACTGTTAAACCAGTTGTTTAGATAGGGTGTGAAAAATTCCAAGAAAGAATGAGCAAAACAAAGAATAAGAAAATACAGAAGGAGAAATACAGGTATATACTTTTTTTTTAAAGCCCAACAAGGTTTCATACTGCAAGTAGGATTAAAGTTGACATCTGAGTCTGAGAAGGTGGACACTTGCTTTTTTTTCAGTGAAAAAGCTGACCATTTTTGTATTCAGTGTTTTGGATTTTGTTTGGTTTTCATGGTACAGTAGGGTCCCCTGTATCTGCTGGGGATTGTTTCTAGGGAGCTCCGTGGATACCAAAAACTGAAAATAATAGGACTTCTTGTTTAAAATACTATAGAGTTGCCTTGGAGGACCTAGAAAATGGCTAGAGAAGACACATTTTCTAGGAAGACTCTATGGTAGGTGTGTTATTTTGTGTCCCATGGATAATTGACTCAATGGATAATGAATCAGTGGATATGGGGGGTCCTACTGTATGCTTTTCTTTGAATATAAAAATCACTGGCCGTATAGATCTGAGATGACTTTTTTCAGTTAATGTTTGAAATTTGTTTTTAAGAATCTGAAACTCAAACGCGAACTCGAATAGTGCTGCCTATTGCACTCATAGTGCTACCAGCAGGAGTTGCAATTGCATTTGTCCTGTGGAAAAAAGGTAAGTCAGGTTAACTTTTACATGCCGCAAACCCCTGCTCTTTCAGTAGACCCCGTTTGGCCCACAGAATAAGGCCCACAGAGAGTTTGGCAAGATATTAATTGAAAAAATTGATGTTAAAAATCCTGATTCTGTAGAATTGTTCCTATTTAGATGCAAATGTTTAAAACAAAATGTAAAAATGCAAGCAATATTATGTGGTATTGTTTGATGTATTTTAAAGCCTCCTTTTATAGCGTATGCTGTCCCAGTATGTATTACAACTAAGCAGTACAATGCAACATTAAAATTCCAAAGTTAAAAGTGGCATTAAAAACAATTACAGTTGTCCCGCCACATTCACAGGTTTCACTTTTGTGGATTTGATTATTCGTGGTTTGTAGCTACTGCTGGAATACGTCAACAGTACTGTTATTGCAAGACCTTGTCCTCTTCCTCACCCTCCTCCTGTCTGGAAAAAACACAATCTTCGCACCACCCTGGTTCTGCAAGATTTGCAAAGTCCCTCCACCTCCCTCCACTCTGGTGGGAAGACTGCTCTGCCCCCACACCCACCCCATCCTCATCTCTCCCTTCTCTTCCTCCACTCCAGCAAACAACGTTGCCTGTTTCTCCCTTTCCCATGTTTGAAAGACAGTGGAGTTTTAAGCTGGCATAGCAATGTTCAGCTCCAGATCATGGTGCACAATTCGTACCGGTCTGGATGCTAGGTGAGGAGAGAAATGGAGTGTTGTTGTTGGCCGGGCAGAAGGAGGGGGAGGCGAGGGTGGGAAGGTTTTGTGCGTCTGAGAGCTGTCATCGATGGGGGGAATAAGATTTTTAAGGTGATGTAGCTTGGGTTGGGTGTCGAGACAGCATGAGATGTGGAGTGTTGTTGCTAGCTGGGCAGAGGGAGGGGAGATGAGGGTCGGAAGGCTTTGTGTGTCCAAGAACTACTGCCATCGCTGCAGTGGGGACTGTGCTTTTTGCTTTGGTTTGGGGGGAGATGGGGGGGAATAAGATTTTTAAAGTGGCATAGATTGGGTTGGGTGCCGGGAAGGTTTTGTGTGTCCAAGAACTGCTGCTGTAGCTGCCTCAGGGACTGTGCTTTTCACTTCAGTTTGGGAGGAGATGTGGGTATAAGATTTTTGAAGTGGTGTCGCTCGGGTTAGGTGCCAGGAAAGTTTTGTGTGCTCGAGAACTGTTGCCGTTGCTGTGGCAGAGAATGTGCTTTCGCTTCAGTTTGGAGGGAGATTTATTTATAAGATTTTTAAGGTGGTGTAGCTTGTTTTGGGTGCCAGGTAAGCAAGAGACGTGGAGTGGTTTTGTTGCAAGGGTAAAAGGATAGAGAGAGGTGTGGTCTTGTTGGTTGTCACAGCAGCAGCTGCTGCTGCTAACATTTAATTTGGAGTGGAGGGAGGCAGAGGGACTTTGCAAATCAGCTGAAACATCGTGCATAGGTAGGAAATGGAGGTTCTGGTAGTGTTGTTGGTGGGAGAGGAGAATACAGCTTGTTTGGGGTGGGGCTTAATTTATTCGTGTTTTCTTCCACTTTCATGGTGATGCTCTGTCCCTAACCCCTTCAAATGTGAAGGGACAACTGTACTATTGAAATAACAGATAAAGAAGTTGTTAAAATATTATATAGCCATAGAAATCACCTGAATGCAGAGCAGATTAAGAAATACTTAGGGTCAACTTGTGTTTTCTTGTGTATGCCATTGTAGGGATGTATGTGCTCGATACTCACCAGCCTGACTGCTTTTTCAGAAAAAGGCCCTGAATGGGCTGCAATGTTTTAAATGGGTACATGTGGTTGTAGGTGGCCCTTTGAACAGCCTGATCAAAAACATTTAGGCTTTAAAGGTCATCGGATCAGAATAGCTTGACCCATTTAGGGATTTAAATTGGGCCCCAAAGTGACTAGGCAACCAGTGCAACTGGCACAGAATAAACATATTTTGATCAGGACATCTGGCTCCCACAGGTATTCTTGCTGTTGCATTCTGCATCAGAGAAGTTTGTAGACAGTCTTTAAGGGCACCTCCATGTAGAGTGCATAGCAGTAATCCAACTAGAGGTAATGAGCATATGTGTCCCTAAGACAAGAATTGCCTTCTCTCTAGGGTCATAGTTGAAGAACCAGTTGAAATGGTTTAAAGTACTCCTGAACATCTGGGAAGACATGCAGTAGCAACCATAGGGCTGAGTCCAGGGGTATGCCAAGGCTGTCATGGATCACTACAGAGCCGGATAAGGATCTCATCACACTGCAGAGTACAACATGTCTAGGTTTGCAGGAAAATGGTTGTGTAAAGAATTGGGCCAAGAGTGAGAACATAAGTATGAAAAAGTTTTCTTACTCTAAACCAGCGTTTCTCAACCAGGGTTCCCTGGATTCTAGGGTTCCCTGAGGGGTCACTAAGGGTTGGTTCCCTGAGACACCTAATTTTTAAACATTTTTCTAGCTGTAGATATAATAATTTTTTGGTAGGGGTTCCCTGAGACCTGAAAATTATTTCAAGGGTTCCTCCAGGGTAAAAAGTTTGAGAAAGACTGCTCTAAACTCTTTGTGATTGCTTGTGTAATTCCATGGAACCTGATTCAATTGGGTTCTTTAACTGTTAGGAACGGGATTAAAATTTTTATCCTGTTTTGTTTTGCATTTAGAGGTTCATCATAAAGTTACAAAAGATTGTCAAGATCACCTAGTCCAAGGATGGGGACTCTTATTTGGAAGCAGGGTGGATGATCTCTCCCCATCAGCCACACTCCGTAATGTAATCTGGCCCCCTCTTTGTATGGGGAAAACAGTTTGGCGGGGGGGGGGGGCTTAGGAAAGCCCATGTGCAGTGATGCCACCCAGCTTCACCTGCACCTAACATTCAGATAGTTTAGAGCCCCATCAATCATGTTGATAAGGCTCCCACAAAAAAACATTCTTCCCAGTTCTGTGGAGTGAATCCCATCATCATCTGCAAGTCCTCCCTCATACTTGAATCATAGGCCATGAAACTAAACTTTTCCCTGTTGATATCATCTGCATACCCAGCTGTTCAGTTACAGTATCCTGTTTTCCCTAGGAGGGCACAAAACCAGCCCAATTTCCAGTTCCTTCCCTTTCCTCCCTGGGACCTCATACGCTTGGAGGATTCATTCAGCATTTCCTTCGGCTCTACTATTTGTTTACTCCTGGAATAGCTGAGGATAGCAGTCCCTTGGTTTCTTGAGTTTCAGTAGTCTTTCATGTAGTAGTCATATGTTGAAGTCATGCTTCTGGAAAGCAGCACTCCTTCCAGTAGGCAATGTCTAGTGTTTACTGGCTTCTCTCATTCCTCCCAGTAGAGGAGCTCTTCCTCTTCCAGCTGCTATCACACATCAGCTCCTCCTTGGGTTGGTGGTTTGGGCTGACTATCTTCCATTGGGATTTCTGGAGACAGTATGGTGCCCCATCTTCTGATGGCCCAGGTCCATCCTCTATGAGAAAAGCCTGACATGGGCTTTATGTTCTCTGGGAGCATCCTGTTTTGAATACTTCTTGGAATTAAAACATGTCAGGCACTTTCACGGTAATATTTTATTGACAGATTTTTTCTGTTTCTTGATCTTTTCCCCCATCACCTTGATTTTACAGCGTTATCTTCCCTGATTACTTCACCAAGGTAAAATGAGTTTGTAATTGCCAGTTAACAAATTCATTCAGCAGTACTACATGCCACAGCTTGAAGGCTCAGTGGGTAACAGTTAAACAAGAATATATAATACATTTAAAACAGAAGGAGAAATGTAGTTTAGCCCTTCCAACCCAGTTCCCTAACTGCCTGGCTCCTGACCTCCTTCACTACAAAACCAGCCCAAGCCAGTTTCCCAACATTTGCAAAACGGCTGGGATTAAAACTGTGGAGAGATAATTGAGCAGCCAGTAAAAGTGTCCCCATTTTATGCCCAAAATGTTGGCATATATGTGCATGAGGCTTTTCTCTTTAATGGAGGGAAAGGAGTATAAAAGGCCATATTTCCCTCTGCCAGAATATCAATATTACTGGTCAATCAACACTGATATCAACTTAATTGGCTACTGCACAGGCAACTAGCTATATGTTTCTTCCGAGGTTGTTCAAATACATCAATTTTGTTCTTTTGTTTAAGGTTGTATCAGGAAATGGAAGCACCAGGAACGTCCAGGTAAGAACATGGGTACATGTGCCAGATGGAAGCCTCTTAAGTGGTGGTGGGTGGTGGTGGATTACCATCCCAGTTAGCTTGCCACCTTGCTAATCAGAACAACAACCAGGGCAGGAAGCTAGCCATGCACCCAGCTCATGTTTTCAGGAGTCAGTTGAGTCCCAGCCTGGAAGCACTGTTTGTGAGAAGGGGGAAGAGTAAGCAGAGTCCCTAGCCAGAGTCCCTAGCCAGAGGCCTGGGTGGAATACCTTTACCTAACAGTTTGCCAAGGGAGTGTTACCAGGCCTCTGCCATCCTCTGACTTCTGCAGGGGCAATGCATGGTTGTGGTGTTCACATGCACTCACCTGTTAAAGTTTTTGCACCCCTGATATAAATGGTCCAGGTCTGTTCCTAAATCAGGTAGACTTGTACCCAGGTGGACTCTGAGGACAGGAAGGTGAACTTGCTGCTATATGCTAGTTATGTGGCCCATATCTCACTGGATAACCTTTTTTCATACTTGTAAAAAGGAGCATTTGCAAATTAATTTTGTTAAAATGAAGACCATGGTTTTGAGAAAGAACTATATAGGGTGTTCTTTGGAAGCAACTCCTTGCAGTAAGTCAGGTTTTTCTGGTATATCTGTTATTACCTTTTTCAAAAGGCTTTCCTAGCCAGTCCATCTGAAGTATGTGGAGGCAAAGATCAAGAAAAGAACCGTTAGGACAGTTCTGCATTTATTTATTTGTTTTACTCAAAAAGGGGCCAACTGATCACACCTGTATTAAAAACCTCTCATGGGCAGGGCAACCTTTGTGGTACTATATGAGTCAAAGGTCTTGGTGGATGGATAATAGAACTGGTGAAGCTATGAGGAAGGTCCATAGTGGATTTCTTAAAACACTCTCCAAGGAAGCACTAGTAGCTTTGGTGTGGATGGAGGCTTTTCTGCTTCTCTTCTCACTCTGAGAGTTCATTGCTATTTGTAGAGGTTTCATAAAAAAAAATTGTTTACTACAGGCCCAACAGCTTCTAAGGGTAGCATAGACTAATGTTCAGTGAATGAATAAAAAAGAGAGATGTTGGTCAGCTCCTTCAATGCATTTTTGTAAATGAAGTGGCCTTTCAAAAGTGATTTACCATGGATATTCTTCATGTTGTTAGGACTGTTCAAAATAGTTTCCTCAGTTGAGAAGAGGCTCAGAGCCCAGTTTATGGCAAGAAAAGAAGTGCTGATTGCAGATCTTATGCTTAAGAATTTCTTTGCTTTGCCCACTCAAAATTGCACATACCTGAGTTGCTTTCATACCCAGAGGGAAAAGCTAAGAGGATCCAAGTCTTTTGGTGGGAAAGTGGGTAGAGACAGGTGGTATTGATTCTACCAAAATGTGCATTAGTAGAGAGCTAGATATGAAAATTAAGACATTGTAATTTCTAATCAGTACTTTCATCTCCCGTTCCATTCATTTCATCATTCGGATGATGAACAATATTAGTTCATTGGAAAAATATAAATACTAACATACAACATAAATAACATAAATAGTAAGAAAACATAACTGGTGTAAAACATGCATACTTCCTTCTAGCATTTTGACTCTTTGAGAGCTTGGTTTGAATTGACTTTTGTTATCTCTTTTTTAGGCCCTGCTCAGGATATTATACAGCAAGAACAACAGCCCTGTAATGAAGTAAGACATCTGCTGGGGAATTCAGAACAAAAGAGTGAAGGCAAGGAGTATGGAGTGGGAGGCAAGTGGACATTTTGATAAAGCCACAGACACAGCTCACTTAACAAAATCTCTGACAAGGAAGCTCCTTTTTACAAAGGCTTTTTAAATGTCCAGCCACCTCTCCTTTTCTGCTTTGTCCTCTGTCTAGCTGGAAGGTTATTTTTTTGGTGGCACTGGCATTAGGAGGATGGTGAAAGAGGGGTGGGGAAACACAGATTTTCAGTGGCAAGTTGCAGTAAACAATGCAAAAAAGCTTAAGCTGGGAAATAATGGGATTGTACTCTAACCAATCCTACTGTAGCTATGTCTATCTGCCTATAGGTGCATCTGCACTCTAGAAACAATGCACTTTGACACCACTTTCACTGCCATGGCTCCAGCCTACAGAATCCTGGAATTTGTAATTTTATGAGGCACCTGCACTCTTTGGCAAAGAAGGCTAAAGACCTTGTAAAACTACATATCCCAGGATTCCATAGGTTGAAGCTACAGCACTTAAAGTGATGTCAAACTGTATTATTGCTACAGTGTAGATGCACCCGCAACAGGCGAGGTGAACAGCAGCTGCCTCCAGAATCCCCTACTGAACATGTGACAGTTTATTTTGGTCATTGACAAATAAAAATACAATTTTGTTTATTTATTTATTTAGGTATTTATACCCCGTTCTTCAGCCACGAAGGCTCTCAGAGCAGCTTACAAATTGTTAAGCGATAGCACCTATACATCTACACCAATTTTATAGCTTGCTAGGCACTCTCCAAGTAGTTTCCAATGCTTGTTAGCCAATAACTAACAATCAATAAAACAAGCATCAAATGAATATGGGTGAACAGCAAAACAGAGAAAGAGGGAGAGGAGATAAACCTAAATGTTTAAAAGCATAGATCTATAAATATGGCCATCAAAATGGAAATCGTAAAAAAGTAGAGGCTGATGGGGCGGGGTCATCCTTTGAGTGCCTTTTGGAAGCCACCTCCAAGTGGCCTCCAGAAGATTTTTCCGCATAGCAACAGGTCCCCCTTTCTTTCCATGTTATAGATTTTTTTGCCTCTGTACCAAATTTTCCATTAAAGGTAATAATGGCCAGCAACAGATCTACCTCCTTAACTTGTGTATGCCTATACTAACAAGAGGTTCTTAGCTGCACACAGCTACGAAACTCTTTAGTGTTTCCACCAGTGCACCAACCTGGATACTCTTTCTTTTTCCTCACCACACAGCTGTCCTGGTACTTCCAGTTTTGGACAAGTCTGTGTTGCATTCTCAGCAGCACTGGATGCAGTCCTTGTGGAATAGTAGAGAGTAAAATACTTCATTCAGGAATTATTATCTTTCCCCAATTCAGTGCCGTCATCTTTTCTTCTCCACCCCTAATGTTTCTTTAATACTTGTCTGGAGGGGTAGTATTAGTTCATATGAAGAACATAAAGAGTTACAAAACATAATATACGTGATGTTAAAAACACACAGTTACTTTGGGAATGATTAATGTATTAGAGAATGAGTTGGCTTCTTTTTGTTATCTGTTTATTAGACATTGCTGAGGGCATTCAGCTGGAAGAAACACAACCCCTTAATGAATCCAGATGTGTATCACAGAATTTGAAAGAAGTCATAGAAGGTGAGGAGTGTGAGGTGGGAGCAGGGTGTCTGTTTCTTAAAGCTACTAGCAAGAAGTACAGCGACTAATGCCTCCCCCTGTGCTCTTACTTCCTATGTCTCTCACCCACCCTCCCTTGTACTTCCTATTTTGGTATTTCTGCATTTGAGTCTCAACTGCAGTGGATGCAGTCCTTTCCCCTCTGTTGTTTGTCTCACAACATGCAGTTCTGTGGTCTCAGTTGGCTGAGCTGGCTGCTTTTTTTTTTTTTTTTTTTTTGGTTTCTTGCAAATTGCCTTCCTTTAACAGGAGCTATTGTCCTGAAAATCAGCTGTGTGCAAGTTAGGAAAGCCTGACAGGTAGTAGCTGAAGTTGGTCCTGCAGGTTCTGGACACATTTAAAATGATTGGTGTGTCTCCATTGACTGAAGATGCTACTACAGATTTAAATAGTTTGCAGTTAGGACACACATTTAAAAACACACACACACACACAAATGACCTGAGGCACATATTCCTAGAATCCTCTTTGGATACATGTCAGGTTGCAAGTGAGAGAGCCAGCATGGTGTAGTGGTTTGAATATTGGACCAGGACTCTGGAGACCAGGGTTCAAATCCCTGCTTGGTCGTGGAAACCAACTAGATGACCTTGAGCAAGTCACACTCTCTCAGCCTCAGAGGAAAGCAAAGGCAAATCCCCTTTGAAAAAAATCTTGCCAAGAAAGCTGCATGATAGGGTTGCCTTAGGTCTCCATAAGTCAGGCGACTTGAAGGCACACGACAACAGGTTGCAAATGTCACTGTCTTGGAGTAAGAGTGGAGATAGGCAAATACTGTCCTGTATTAGTACAAATAAGATCTATTGATTTTAATGATGCTCTAAACACATTATAGGAGTTCTTTTGGTTGAGCTCCTTTTTTGACTTCCGTTTGTTTGTTAGCTGTATCAGAGGATCCAGAACCATCTCTCAAAGAAGAAGGCTTATATTTTAATGTACCAAAACCTGATTCAGGTTCAGCTGAGAACTTAGAAGAAGAAAATGAAGGTAGGTTATTCTTTTGTAAAGCCATAGGGAATATTTTATTTACCCCATTGTGTGCAGGTGTTGCCTGTGGGTTGAGTGTTCCTTTGATCATCCCCTGTTTGCCTTCTTTGAAACTGGTATTATTTGGTGCATCAAGTGGGCAGGTATGTGTAGTGGGGCAATCTGGGTTCTGACGCCACCTCTACCTGGCCAAGTGACTGTCTTTGAGCTCCTTTAGTTTGTGAAATGGCCTTTGGAGCAGAAAACCTGGGTTTCAAAAAAGAGAGCCTTTGGCATTTCAAACCCAGTCCCTACCTCTCTGCCTTGTACTTGGGATCCTTTGGCATATTTTCCTGCAAGCTTCAGAAGTTTGCTTTCTGGAAGGGCACCCCAGCAAATATCCAAATGTGCCTACTGGCTTAAACATGGTGACAACTACCATGTACCATGCTCCTTGACTTCATTTCCTTTGCTTCCATTACATGATGCACAATTACTTATTGTAGTTCTCACTTTGAGTCTTTGGCACATGTTCATACTCCAGTTGGTGCCTGGCAAGGGAGATACTGTTTGCAGTTCTTTGTGGCCTTTGCATGTGCAGTTGAATGGCATGTTTGGATGGGAGTTACAAGTGCCATATTTGGTAGCATCCTAAGAACAGAAATAAAAGCAAATTTCAGGACCAAACTAGCCATGTACCTTTTGCCTGATGTTCTTTCCTACAGGAACATACCCAACAACAAATCTTTTCTCCCTATAGAAGAATATATAGGGGTAGTTGTCCAGCTGCAGTGTTTGGGGCAGTGATTTTGAGTGGAAAAATAGCCCCAAAGGAAGAAGATTCATCTGCTGAAGCTCGAATCGAACTTGAAGCCTCCTGTGGTTCTTTAACAAGACTACTCTACAGAGGTGACCAGTCAAGTTGAAAATCTACTGTGTCCTTTATGAATAAAACATTACAATATATGCAAGTGTTATTACATGAATTATTTTATACATACATAGTATATTTTTATCTATTACAAAACTACAATAATGTTTGAAATCCTTGTACTCACAATCAGTTTCAAAAATAAACAGAAGGAGATTTTACAACTCTCTTTACATAAGTATTGGTAAATACGACACCTGAGCATTATGGGCAGTATAGTGAACTGGTATAAGCAATATAATGAACTGGATAAAAATATTACAGTCTGCTGGTAAGTCCATGAATATTCAAATGAGACAAAGCATCCACTGGTAATTACTTAACAATTAGCTGGACTTTGGAAAACCGTGTGTATGGGGCTTACAGCCCTTATGCGGTGAATTCTTAATCTAGTGTTACGAATGAGTTTGAATTGTATATATTCAGTTTAAGATAGAGTTACAGTTACATGATTGTATCCAAGTCGCATTGTAACATTCATAGAATCATAGAATCATAGAGTTGGAAGAGGCTTCAAGGGCCATCCAGTCCAACCCCCTGCCACGCAGGAATACACAATCAAATAATTACCAACAGATGGCCATCCAGCCTCTGTTTAAAGACCTCCAAAGAAGGAGACCCCACCACATTACGAGGCAGTGTATTCCACTTCCGAACAGCTCTTACTGTCAGGAAGTTCTTCCTAATGTTTAGGTGGAATCATTTTCCTGTAATTTGAACCCATTGCTCCATGTTTACATTATAGCTAAAAAAAAAAGTCCACACGAAAGTACAGTATCCTTAAAAATCTTTCCATTTGTAGTAGATACCAGATATGATCAGACAAGCAAACTATTACTTTTTTCTTGCCTTCAAGTGTAAACATACATGTTTTCAAAGTAAATATAGAGATCCCTATCCACAAGGAAAAGTAAAATGTCTGTTAAGACCCTTCAGAAAAGTTCCCTGGTTCAGATTGATTATCCAAACAAAAATTATTTTAATTTTTACTTTATATTGCAGTGACTTTTCTAATGACACTGATCATGATGGGAATTTTGCAAGGATGAGTTTACTACTATCACTGGGCACAGCTAGAAAAATTCTAATACACAAATTATGGAAAGACGCAGTGGATGTTCACTCATATCATACAGTCCTATTGCTGTGCTATACACAATATTTGCCTAAAAGAAGGTAATCATGAATTTTTGGTTTAATATAATGATAATAGAACATGTTTTATATTGTTATATCTGTATGTTTAATATTTTAGAACAAGTGACCAAAAACATTCAGTCAGAAAAATTGGATTAAGAATTATTAAGAACCACTGAAGAAGACCACCGAAATGGCTTCAAAATTCTCTAGAGCTGACCGTCTGCCTCACCTACAATGTTAATTTTCTATGAATCACCTATATTATTAGCCAGCTGTATATAATCAGTGTGGCTTATTTGAAAAATTAGTCTTCTGTAGCTTCAATTTTAAAAAAAATCTTCTGTTGCTTACCTGCAATATCATCCTGCTGTTTAGTGGGTTTACTGTGTCTTTAAGACAATTTAACTGATTCATCATGGCGGTATAGGATAATTCATTGCATAAGGGCTGTAAATTCTATACACGCTGTTTTCCAAAGTCCAGCTAATTGTTAAATAAGAAGATTGAGGTAATTACCAGTGGATACTTTGTCTTGTTTGAATATTCACAGACTTATCGACAGACTGCAATATTTTTATCCAGTTCATTATATTGCTTATACCAGTTCATAATGCCTATAATGCTCAGGCATAATATTTACCAATACTTATGTAGAGTTGCAGAGCTGTTTGGGCTGGAAGTCAACCTGAAGAAAACAGAAGTTCTTTTCCAGCCTGCACCACAGGACGAATACCACCATCCCTACATTGCCGTTGGCAAATCTGTGCTTCAGTCCATTCAGCAGTTCACCTACCTGGGAAGCATCATCTCCTCAGATGCCAAGATAGACAAAGAGATTGATCACAGATTAGCAAAGGCATATAGTGCATTTGGAAGACTTCACAAAAGAGTCTGGAGTAATAAACACCTGAGGCAAAGCACAAAAATCAGTGTGTAGAGAGCCATCATACTGTCTATCCTCCTTTATGGATCTGAAACATGGGTCACCTATCGCCACCACCTACGACTCCTCGAACGCTTTCATCAGCGCTGTCTACGCACAATCCTAAATATACACTGGACTGACTATGTGACGAGCAGGCAGGGATCACCAGCATTGGGGCCATGATATTGAAAGCGCAGCTGCGCTGGGCAGGGCACATTTCTAGGATGGAGGACCATCACCTCCCAAAAATACTACTCTACGGTGAACTCGCCACGGGTCAGCATAAGAGGGGCACTCCAAAAAAGCGATACAAAGACTCCCTGAAACAACACCTCAGGCTTGGCCAAATTGATCACCAACAGTGGTCCGCCCTGGCCTCACATCGGGAGGCATGGAGACGCACTATCCACAATGCTGTAGCCTTATTTGAGAACTCACGCCAAACAAGTCTTGAAGAGAAATGACAACGCAGAAAGAATCACAACCCCAAAACATCACCCAAGGAGACCTTCTGCTGTGCTTTGTGCAACCGGACTTGTTTATCTCGGATTGGCCTTTTTAGTCATCAGCGTGCTTGCAGAAAGTGCGGGATGAGTCCTTCCTGAATCTTCATTTGCGAAGAAAAGCCAGAGAGATGTAGAGTTGTAAAATCTCCCTCTGATTATTTTTGAAATTGATTGTGAGTATGCGGATTTTAAACGTTGTAGTTTTGTAATAGATAAAACTAGACTGTGTATGCATAAAATTATTCATGAAGCACTTGCATATATGGTAATGTTCTATTCATAAAGGACACAGTAGATTTTCAACTTGATTGTTCTCTACAGAGTAGTCTTGTTTTGGTTAATGAAACCCTCCTGCAGTTTTGGTGTATCTTGTGGTTCTTTGTTATTAATTAGCTGCATAGTATCTGCATGGCCATAAAACTGGCATAGCATAAACCAGGTTTTCATTTTAATTCATTGCTGTGACTCCCATTTCAGGAGCTTCTACAACTGGAAAAACGTGAAGACCGAAAACAAACAAGTCAGCATCAGTGTAGAGGGGAGAGCACCAGTGTAAAGACTGGAATTTTACAGCCGAACATGCTCTTGGGTTGCTTCGTGTGGATTGTATGTGAGGCAGGCTGATGACAGAGATAATCCTATTCCTGCATCTTGGTATGGATTGTGTCTGCCTTGTTATTGGGGGCACATCAGTGTTCCTTTTCATCTCCTTCAAAAGGAGGTCATTTTTGCACTGAAACTTCAAAGCATTGACATTTTCTCAAAGAACTCATTTTGTAATATAAGAATCCTAGACTTTTCTAAATTAAGGGGTGGGGTATTTATTTCCAAAACAAAAGGATGTAAAACATATCATTTTCCAGAATGGTAAAATCAATTACACATTCAGTGCACATTACATACAACCCTTAGTTAGTTTTGAAATGTAATGGTTTGGATTTCAACAGATTTCAGTAAACTACGGTGGGCCCTTGGTATCCACTGAGGTTTGCTTCCAGGACCCCCTGTGGATACCAAAATCTGTGGATACTCAATTCTCATTATATACAATGGCATAATAAAATGGTGTCCCTTATATAAAATGGCAAAATCAAAGTTTGCTTCTTGGAATTTATATTTTTGGGAATATTTTCAAGCTGTGGATGGTGGAATTCGTGGATACCAAATCCACAGATACAGAGAGGCGACTAATTCATTGCATTTCATCATGTTTCATCATGTTTTAAAAAGCTGATGCAATTCTAGCATTTCTTTATTTATATGCCTGTAATTATTCTTTTGTTTCCACTACTTGATCAATTTGTGTCTTTGTTAAGTCTCATTGGCCTGAATCCAAGATAAAGCAGAGTATGGGGTGGGTGGGAACAACTGGCAGCACAGTTGTGCTGGAGTTTAGCATTGCACAAGTGCTAGTGCAGGAAACAGTTCAACTGTGTAGCACTGTGGAGTTATAGTTGTGTCAGGCAGTGCTGTACTGGTTCCTTCCTTTGCACTAACTAGAAATTCATTTCCATTAGTGCAGTTGATCTTGTGTTAGTGCAGTGCATTGGGTTCAAGCCTTTATCTGTACCTTGACCCTCCCAGGTTTGTACACTAGTATTTCATTCCAGATAGTATTTTTGAATTCACAGTTTTTCTGATATTTTGCTGTTACTACTATGCTGAAAGCAATATATTTCCAGTCTCTTCCTTGCTTGGGTACTATATGCTCATTGGATTCTTAAGAAATGTATACAGAGGTCTTGTCTATACAAAAAAATATGAACGAGATGTGAAAGATTGGTGATCCGTTCAAATGGTCATTCGCACAAATACATGTCATTCGGAAGGGGTGCAGCAAAATCCACCGCAGAATCTGTGTGTGTTGTGTCCAGGGCTTCGTACAGATTTTCCAAAAAGCTCCATACAACTTCCGAATGTGTGATTGTTTGAACACTCAGATTCACACAGATATGAACAGGCAGTGCAATCTGATTGGCTGGACAAGGATGCAGGGGCGGGACTAGCAAAGAGGGAAAGTGGTTGCAACCGCCATGTTGGATTTTCAGCTAAGTGAGGATCTGGTAAGTTGATAACACTGTGATCTTATACTCTTCCCCCCCCTTTATTTCTTTGTAAATACAAACTATTGCTTGTGCGCACCATGGGAAACTATTCTTTTAAAAAAATTGGCAGTGTCAGATTTAAAATCACAAGTAAATCACTTGTGGCCACCACCCTGGCTAGGGCTCATGCAGAGTTTAGTGTGGCTCTTTTGGCCACAGACAGGTTGCATCATTGCAAATGTCTGCCATTTTGGACGTGTTCATATCCCCCCCCCCCTTGTATAGACAAGACCAAAGTTACAGAGGTGTAGCAGGGGAAGGGCAAAATAAGGACATTGCCTCTCCCCATAAGAATTTTGCTCACACTGAGTTAGCCTAAATTGCCAAATTAATGTGTGTTCTAGCTACACCCTGGTATGTTAATTTCTCTATAATCATGCCTTCATTAGTACAGAAATACTTTTTAAACCACATATGCCTCAGTTCCACCACCATGTATGTCTCAAGTTTAAACTGTCCTGTTCACACCTCTAATATGCTGTACCAAATAAATATATACATTATCTGTAATCTGTGCTGTGTTAAATACCAGAAATAATTGTTTTCACCTTCAGCAATGTACATGCCATGTTTTGGACCCTTTGTACACACATACATCCTTCTGTTCTTTATCCACTCTATTAAATGTCCTTTTTTTCCTATTTCATTTTACTTGTGGGTTTTATTGGTATAATTTTGATAGTCCCTTTTGGGAAACAGAACTAATTATTATTCTTTCAAACTTGGTTAAAGATCTGTGTACATTATTAGTTCTAGATATTCCATGAAGAAAGCTCTTGAAAACTACGATTTGGGGCAAATGCACTTAAATTGTGGAATTTACTGTCACAAGACAGGATGTAGTCAAAGAACAAACGTTGGCTACTGTCAGGCTCATCCCTGGATTCTGGGTATTAGAGTAGACTCCATGAAAGACCCTGACATGAGTTTGGTTCTTGTCCTGTTTTCTCTGTTTCCCTGGCTGGGCCTCTCAGTCCTTGGTCGGGTGCCAGCCCGCCTTTTGGGTCTGGGAACGCTGTTCCTCAAGCAGCTCAAGGTCACAGCACATGGAGTTAGCTGCCCACCTACAAGCCTCCCTACATACCATTCTCACACTGTAAGGGTTTATCTGGAGACTACTAGGGTGTGCTTAGATCTGGCTTTGCCTATGTTACTGAACCATGTTTCCTTGCTTAATAAAGATATCTTATTGAGTTAATGCAAGTGTGTGTGTCTGGTACATCACAGTAAGCCAGATCTCACTAATCCTACCAGACTTTTGATTCCTATCCGAAATGTCTGACGATACAGAGATTGGAACCCAGATGGAGAAAGACCTGGCCACAGGCGATGACCAGGGAGCCGGCTTGCCAGGGGATGGTGCAGGCATGCTAGTGGAAGAGTGGAGTAGAGCCCGATGGAGGGCTGGGAGGCCGACCCCTCTCCCCGACCTCATGGAGCTGGGAGCCAGGCAAGCCCTGGGGAGGAAACCACAACAGGAGGGTACTACAATAAACTCAATGTTGAAAAGGGGTTAGACACTATGTTCTAACAAATCATACACCATTCAATTATAGCAATTTATCCCATATACTTTTTGAGGATACACAAGATATTAACACATATAGAACATAGTCAAGTATACAACATCCAATGAAATAAACAATGCAACATCCAATGAAATTATGCTAATCTTTTAACAGTAACAAAACACTTACAAAATAAGGAATTTGAACAACATCAAAGCAGCAGTATTCTATGATAAAGATGATTAATATTAGAATATCATACTTATACAAATGCAAAGATACATACACTACAATCACTTCACAAATGGAATTTTTTCTTTTGTACATATATGTATCTCAAAGCTGAGTCCCAAATGTGAACCTGTGCTGAGAATTTCTGGATCAGCCGCAGAGTCTTTGGCTGAAACACCTGTATGTCAAGAGGGATCCAGACGGCTCCTCTGGAGTTCCTGTTTTTACCCGTTTCGGTCAAAGACCTTTTTCAATGGATAGGAGGCTGTTTTTTATATAAAATAAAGCATACACTATTTTACAATGTCTTCAAATATCATTGTTCTACTTAGAATTGATTTTAAGCACTGAATTCTTAGGAGATTTTCACACTACACTGTTATAGTGTTACTATTCCACTTTAACTGCTCTGGCTTCCTCCTGTGGAACTCTGGGATTTGTAGTTTAGTGAGGCCTAAGAGCTCCCCTGGCTGAGAGTTCTAGATGCCCCTCCCTAAACTGCAAATCCCAGGATTCAACAGGAGGCAGCCACAGCAAATAAAGTGGAATAGTAACACTATAACAGTGTAGTGTGAAAATCTCCTAAGCCTACCTTTTTTAATTATCTAGCCTGGAAAACATGGAGATCAACTTCTTTTTATGCTGCTATGCTGTAAAAGATTACAGTTTTACAATTTTACTGTTATAAATAATGTATAATTTAAATTCTTAAGTTATAAAGTATCAAATGGGAAAATCCATTACAAACTCACCTTAATGTGCACTTCTAAAGGTACTGCAAATGCTGACTTTTTTGCTTTGAGGTGAATTTAAGTCCACTGTTTATAGAGACCATTCATGAGGTAACTTAAATAAGTGAACTAGGAAACTCCATTCCTAAATTATCTATCAAGTGTCTACTTGTAGGTAATACCCTAACTCAGGCAGAGATATGGCTATTAATTAGAATCCTTGTTATTTGAATTATCCTGTATCTGACTCAGTGAATGAGGACAACCTTTAACCTAGTTACCTATCCAGTGTTGCATGTGAGTAGAACAGAGGACTACAAGTGAGTAGGATGAAATGTTTTAAAGAAAAGATGATAAATCCAGTTGTTCATTTAACCCATTAGGTTTTAATGATTTTAGTCTGTAAATCCAAAATGATGCGCCCGAGGGTGGGCTAATCCTGAAGGGCGCCCAACTGCAGTGGTGAGTGGAGTGAAGGGCCCTTTTTTCCTAAAAGCCAAAATAGGGGTTGCAAATAATGGGGTCCCCTGAAAAGTAATGTTAATGGTAGATTCCGGGTGTACCCAGGTGTTAATTCACCCCTCCCTGGTCAGTGAACTTTCAGTTAGCACCATCAAGCTGGACAAGCCGGTGTGGCTGTCCCAGATGGATGGAGGGATGATGAAGGGGGGCCCTGCAAGGCGAATGACTGGCCCAGTACTGATGAAGATGGGAAATCATCAGGAGGAGCTCCAATTCGTGATAGCGCCAGGCTCAGTTGCAGCTGCAGTAGTGGGCTTAAAACTGGTTGAAGTTTCACAACCCCACCATAGATTGGGTAAAGGAGACTGTGACTTTTACAGACCCCTTGTGTGTGCGGGAACACAGGGTGGGCAAGGCCTCATGGGGGGGATCCCTCAAGCGGCCAAGCTTCAGAACTTTAAAGCCGCTCTGGTCCAAGGGGAAATGAAAGGGTTACCAGGGGAGTATAAACAGTGGCAGTATGTGTTTGAGGAGAAGAAATGTGACATTCTACCCCCCCCCAGGCCGTTTGACTGTGCAATTGAGATAGTTTCAGAGTCAGCACTGCCCAAGCCTAAGATTTACTCCATGACCCTGGCGGAGATGAACGTCCTCCGGGAGTTTGTAGATAAAAACTTGACCCGGGGGTTCATCAGACCCACAACCTCCCCCTTGGGGGCCCCGGTGTTGTTCAGATGCAAACACGATGGTTCTCTTAGTCTCTGTATGGATTACAGATCCTTGAATGCTATCAGTATCAACAAATCAGTACCCCCTCCCCTTAATGAAGGATATCCTGGCTCATTTAGCCAAGGGGAAGATATTCACCAAGCTGAACTTGCGGGAGGCCTACTACAGAGTGCGAATTAAGGATGGGGATGAGTGGTAAAATGCTTTCAATTGCCAGCTAGGGGCATTTGAATTTTGTGTAATGCCATTTGGGCTCAGTGGAGCCCCTGGAATTTTTCAAAACTTGCTTAATGATATACTTAGAGAGTTTTTGTACAAAGGAATACTGGTGTATTTGGATGATGTGCTTATTTACTCTGAGGACTATACGTCCCATGTGAAGCTGGTGAAGAAAGTGTTTAGTAAACTGGGGGGAGAATCACTTGTATGCCAAAATGTCAAAATGTGAATTCCACCAGAGCCGATTAGATTACTTGGGGTACCACATCTCTAGCAGGGGGGTTGAAATGGACCCTGCGAAAGTCAAGGGGGTTCTTGCATGGGAGATCCCCAGAACCAGGAAGCAGCTTCAGAGCTTCCTAGGGTTTGCTAATTTTTACTGGTCCTTCATCCCTGACTTTGCTGATGTTGCCTTACCTTTGACTGACCTGTTGAAAACCAAGGGGTGAGAGAGAAGAAACCAACTGGGAAGGGGAAGGAGGAGAAGCCTCCCCAAAAGATTGTGTGGAGTGACCAATGCCAAAGGGCGTTTGACAAGCTGAAGAAGCTTTTCACCTCTGAACCCATTCTGAAACACCCCTGACCCCAAACAACCTTTTCTGGTTCAAGTAGACGCCTCAGACGTGGCAACGGGGGGTGTTGTTACAATGGGATGAAGTGGGGAGCTCAGACCCTGTGCATATCTGTCAAAGAAGTTCAATGAAACTGAACGAAATTGGCCAGTGTGGGAGAAGGAGGCGGGGGCGATCAAATTGGCCTTAGAAACTTGTTGCCATCTGCTGGAAGGATCGTCCCAACCTTTTGAGGTTTGGACAGATCACAAGAACTTGGAGGCTTTGAAAACTCCACAGTGCTTGAACCCTAAACAGATTCGGTGGGCCAGTTTCTTTTACCGGTTCAACTTCACCCTGAAGTTTTTCTCAGGAAAAAAGAATTTCTTAGCAGACACTTTGTCCAGGCTTCCCCAACATGATAGTCAGCAAAAGGTGATAGACACAGTCTTCTCCCCCTCCCATCTGGGGTTGGCAGTTCTCACACGCAGCCAAGCCAAAGGTCAGAAGGTCAATGCCGACCCCCCTTTGGGCTCAGAACAAGGCTTTGTGGGAGAGCCTGACAGCCCGCCCGCAAAGCCCGTGACCCCCCTGTGATGTTGGCCCCATCATCCCTGGAGCCTTCTCCTCCAGTCTCAGAGGTCCTTGTGGGGGGGTGGCAGGCTCAGATGGCAGTCACTCTATCCTGGGACCCCTGGTTTCTTTCTCACCAAGAAGAGGTAGTTCTGTGGGGAGGTTTGGCTTGGAAGGGGGAACGCATGTATGTCCCTGAGGCTATGAGACCTGCCATCCTTAAACAGTGCCATGATGTGAAGAGTGCAGGTCACTTTGGGTATGTAAAAACGTTACACTTAACACGACGGCAATTCTGGTGGCCCAAAATGCGGAAGGAGGTGGAGGAGTATGTGAAGGGGTGTCATACGTGCGCAGTGGCAAAAAGAGCCAGGGGAAAACCAAAAGGCTTGCTACCATTACCAACCCCCACTAAACCCTGGGAGGTCATTAGTATGGACTTTATTGTTGAGTTGCCAGAAAGTAAGAGAAAGATTATTATTTGGGTGGTTTTCCAAGCAAGCGCACTTTGTAGCCTGCAAGAAACTCCCAACCGCCTCCCAACTTGCTAAACTATTTGTACAACATATCTACAGGCTACATGGGCTTCCTGTCAAGATAATTTCAGATAGGGAAGCTCAATTCACCTCCCAGTTCTGGAAGGTGTTTACTGTTGGGGATTGAGCTGGGGTTGAGCAGCTCCCATCATCCACAGAGCGATGGCCAAAGTGAATGTGTGAACCAGCTTTTGGAACAGTATTTAAGGTGTTATGTCAACTTCCAGCAATCTGATTGGGTTGACCTCTTGCCATTCGCAGAGGTAGCGTACAATAACGCCATACATCAAAGCAAGGGCTTGTCTCCATTTAAAATTGTTTCAGGACAGGACTTTGACCCTCTGCCTTTGGGAGAGGGGACTTCCAAAGACCTGGTTCCAGTGACCCAGTGGAGCACACACATCAGGGACGCATGGCCGAAGGTTATGTCGGCCCTGGATGTTGCGAAGGCCCATTACAAAGAGTACACTGATAAAAAAAAGTGTGACCCTACCCCGTGGTATGCGGTGGAAGACTTGGTATTTTTGTCCACCAAATTCCTAAAGAGTCCACAACCCTCGAAAAAGCTGGGACCTAAGTATATTGGACCTTTCCCTATTGTCAGGGAAATCAACCCTGTGGCTTTTGAACTATCCTTGCCCAAGATGTATCGTAACATCCACCCTGTGTTTCATTCTAGTTTGCTCAAGCCTGTGTGCCCTTCGGATCGACATCATCAAGATCCTGAGTCGACGCCCTGCCCTGTCATGGTGGACAAAGATCAACACTTTGAAATTTCTGATGTGCTGGACACTTGGGTGCACAGGGGGATTTTGCAGTATCTAGTCAAATGGAAGCACTTGCCTTTAGGCCATGCTGAATGGGTCAATGTTGAACACATCAACGCTCCACGCTTATTACGGAAGTTCCACGCTCGCTTCCCTGATAAGCCCGGCTGAAAGGGGGGGTCTCTTTGCGGGAGAGGTATGTCATGCTCATCCCTGGATTCTGGGTATTAGAGTAGACTCCATGGAAGACCCTAACATGAGTTTGGTAGTAGGCCTGACATAAGTTTGGTTCCTGGCCTGTCTTCCCTGCCTGGGCCTCAATTTCCGGTCATCACCAAGTACTGAGATATCTTGTCCCAGGCTGTTTACATTTCCAATTTTCTGAATCTTCCTGTGACTTTTTAAAAAATTGCTACAAACAGTGGAATGGAAAGTCACGCATGTTGAGTGATAAAAGGTGGCCCCCCTTCCTAATACCTCGGAAACGACCCGATGTATGTGTAAACAACCAGGGTTGGACACGAATTCTTCCCACTACATTTTCATCATGTAAACAGCATCTGGGTGTAAAGGAGTCTCAAAGGAATAGAAACAAAAGGGGAACTCTCCCTTTGTTTTAAATATTACAGGTAAAACTCCTGTGCCTGTAGGTTACATGTAGTAAAGTTTGAATGTGTTGTCAATGGCAAAAGAGAAAATGGAATTTTTCAAAGAGTTGTTGTGTTTGTTGCAATAAAATTTTGGATCTCTCTTGTCTGTGAATGGCCACTGGCCAGAAGCTGAGTGCTCTTTGTTGGTGGTTTTCAGGACAAAAGCCATAGCTGCTGGTCCAAGGTGTGACTGGGCATACTGTGGAAGCCAGAATGAAAATATTTAACTGGTGTGATGTAGTAGAGATTGTTCAGATTCATTTCTTCTCTTCGATTCTGTGGATTCTTACATTCTTACTGATACTGTCATATGATTCTGCCAGTACCATGTGATGTTACGATTCTTACAGCCTTCTAGAGAATGTGAATGCAGCTTTTATCTTCTCTTAATGAATCACCAATTTCTTTTAAAAGAGCAAAGGTCCATACCTGAGTCTTAATTGTTTGTCCATGTGTCAGCTACTGTTATGTACAGGCTAGACCCACTTTAGGAAGAGTCTTTCAGTCTTTCAGTAGTTAACAGTAAAGCTTTATTTCACTTAGTGCAAAAGCCAGTACAAAGTCATTGCAAGACTTAAGGCTCATCCACACGAGCTCCCCACTGGCATATCCTGGCTGCAGAACTTGCCCATTCTGCCCTCATTACCTCCATGAAATGGGCTTCCAGAAGCAAGAGGGAGGAAAACTTGGGAAGGTTTCTGTGGTTTCCAAGTCCTGAGATTTAACTGACCATTCAGAGTGTGATTGATTAGCAATTCTTTCTCTGTGAAAAGGAACATTTGTAGGGTGCTGGGAGTGTGATTTGAGAGGATCTCAACATTTATAGTCCACATTCAAGTATTACGTGTTTCACAGTCTGTTCATCTATAGTTTCTCTACAAAACAAACATTTAAAAAATGTTAGCCACCTTTTTCTAGACACTGAAATATTAATGTAACCAATATTGGAGCATGTCCAGAGAAGGGCAACTAAAATGGTGAAAGGTCTGGAAACTATGCCTTGTGAGGAGAGACTTAGGGAGCTGGGTATGTTTAGCCTGGAAAAAAGACAGTTAAGAGGCAATATGATAGCCCTGTTTAAGTATTTGAAGGGATGTCACGCTGAGGATGGAGCAGGCTTGTTTTCTGCTGCACCAGAGACTGGAACACGGAGCAATGGATGCAAGCTCCAGGAACAGAGATTCCACCTCAACATTAGAAGGAACTTTCTGACAGTAAGAGCTTTTTGGCAGTGGAACGCACTCCCTCGGAGTGTGGTGGGGTTTCCTTCCTTGGAGGTCTTTAAACAGAGGCTGGATTGCCATCTGTCGGGGATGCTTTGATCAAGATTTCCTGCGTGGCAGGGGGTTGGACTGGATGGCCCTCATGGTCTCTTCCAACTCTGCAATTCTATGATTCTAAACTAAAGCTTTACTATGTGCTCAATTCAAATTTGGTTTTTATTAAACAAACTTTTTAATCTGTATTTGAAATGGTCAGTCTGCATAGAGGTGCTTAACAGTTTCTGGATCTTCCTTTTTATTTAAATTTGTATATCTGTGAACAGACTGCAGTCTTAACTTGCTTGGGAGTAAATCCCATTGAATTTAATGGGGCTTACCCACATGTACACATGTAGTAAAGTCAAGAACAGTGCTTTGATGGGAAAACCAGGACTGATTGTATTTTCTGCTTTTTAATAAATAAAAATATAGAATCATAGAGTTGGAAGAGACCTCAAGGGCCATCCAGTCCAACCCCCTGCCATGCAGGAATACACAATCAAATCATTCCCGACAGATGGCCATCCAGCCTCTGCTTAAAAACCTCTGAAGAAGGAGACTCCACCACACTCCCAGGCAGTGTATTCCACTTCTGAACAGCTCTTTATGTGTTATAGTTGAATTTTGTAGCCTATAACATTATGCTAATTAAATTAGTGCACATCCTCATTTTTGCACATTTATTTTTAGCTGGAGAAGAGGTGAGGGGTGGGCAATATAAGTCTTCATTATGACTTGGGCTTCTCGACACCCTCAGTGGCTTACAGAACCTGGACTTGAAATCCCAGTGAAGAGAACAGCCTTTCATTGTAAATGTAGTGAAATCAGGAGGATTTTTTCCCCTCATAAATAAAACACTTCACTATGATGTAGCTCCAAACTTCACCACCATGAAAAGAACCAGTTTCACAGAATGGATTTTCATCTTTCATCTACAGCTTTGGGGGAGACCCAAAATTTCATGGGATTGATAGACCCTTATTTTATTTATTTAGTTATTTAGTTATTTATACCCTGCTCTTCAGCCACAAAGGCTCCCAGAGTGGCTTACAAATTGTTTAAGCAATAGCAATTTACACATCTACACCACATTAAGCACTTTCCAATGCTAATTGCCCCCACAAGCCAGTACTCTTGTATCTTAGAAATGCAGGGGATGATAGTGCTACAGACAGAGAAGGGAATTGATGGAAATTGTCTTTCCTTGTATGAACAGCAAAAAAAAAAAAAAAAAAAAAAAAAGCATTCAAGCCTATGTTGCCAGTTACTGAATTGTTAAATAGATTTACTTGGGAGAACATTCAGTCTAATGCCAGTTTCTAGTGGTATCTTGTACACCGATACAGAACTTCCATTGTGGCCCAAAGTGCTAGTCCCTACACAAACTAGTAACAAGCAAATTCCCCACACCCCAGAAGTAATCTATCAGTAATTCTTTACAGAGGGTGCAGCTATATGATCATAAAAAAATCCATATGGGGAGCAAAAAATACGAACAGCCTGTTGTTCGTATGCATACAAACCGGCTATACGATTTTTAAGCCCCCTAAACTCCGTATGACTCCCTCTTCCCAAAGCTGGCTGGAGCGAACAAGCCAAGCGGCAGTTTTAAATCTCCCGCCGCTTTTTTTTTTTTTTTTTAAAGGTTCCTGGTTTGCGGACATTTGGTTTTCCGTATTTATAATATAAAATAAAAATAAATAAACATACAAATTCACGGACTTACCAGACGCTCGCTAGCCAGGAAACCAACATGGCAGCCGCTCCCAATTCCCCTCCGTGCTAGCCCCGCCCCCTCTACTCGGCCAGCCAATCAGATTACCCTGCCTGTTCATATGTGTGCGAACGGACCGTACAGACCCGTCAGCCATCCGAACGGCGTACGGATTTCTCTTCGTGATCCGCTTTCCTTCCCGAATGCCGCGTGTGCGTATTTCAGGGTGGAAAACCGGCCCCCCCTCTTTTGCATTCGTGTGCATCCGAACGGCCGTTTGTACGGAAGTGCGAACTTTCGCACGCCGTACGTATTATTTAAATCGTGTAGACGGGACCAGAGTTTTCTCAGAGAATATTCAGAATAAGCACTGGTCTGTCTGAGAGTTCCCTCCTGATTGTAGCACATATGGCTGACATGGAGTGCATCATGTTTATCACATTGCTACTTTGCCTTGCACACTGAAGCAGGGATCTATGCCTGTGTCATGAACATAAGCAGCCCTGAGCTGGATGGAGTACTTGGCAGGGTTCACTAAATTAATAAATACTGCCTCTGTATATTTTGATTAGACAGAAATGCCAGAAGTAATATTCTTTGCAAGAGAAGGTGAGGAGGAAGACAGTCCTTTAAAACTACTGCAAAGTCCCATGTTTATTTAACACAGGAGGAGGAGGAGGCAGAGGAAGAGGAGAATGGCAAGGAGAGAAAAAGTCCCTTTCAAAAAAGGCAAGTAGCAGTTTTTCTGGGAGGAGCCAGGATTTCCCCCACCAACACCCACCCCGCCAATATCACTGACTTAACCGCAAGTTGTAAAAAACCAAAGTCCTAGCCTGAAATGAGGAAGGAAACTAAGTGCCAGGGATTAACAAATAGTCATCATATTTTAAATTTACTTAACAAATTGTTAAATATATGCTAATCAAAAGAAACAGATTTTAACAGGACCCAAAAGATTGGGAGGGACTGAGTGACCCATTCTTGTTCCATAGGGTCTTGGGAATTCTCCAGACTCAATGAGACTTGAGGGGTGCTTAAATTCACAGCTGAAAGCTTCACACTACTGTTGCATTAGAAACTCACAACCTCCTCTTGAAAAACAAAAGTGGAAAACACAGAGGAAGGGATGCCCCCCACCCCCAGGATTAAATACATGAGTGAACAATGCAAGTACCAAAGAGGCAAACAGAAGTATTAGACATTACCTCAGTCTTCCTTGCCTCCCTTTTTGTCCCCTTCTTCATATGTATTTGTTGCATCCCTCTTATGTCTACATGGGCAATATACCCCATCTTGACCTGTCTCAGAGTCCAGCAGTCCTGACCAGAGCATTCCATTCTGGCCCCAGGTAGTCCTCACCACTCCTGAGGCAGATACAAGGCTAAGACAGGGGGCAGGCAGTATGGGGTCCAATACAATGTTTTAAAATAATACCTGTTTTACTCTGTTTCCTCCAGGAGGAAATGGATTGGGCCCTCCATGTCCACAGGAGCTCATCACAGCAGGTTGGCCCTCACTGCCACAACCATCTCCCTGGCTCTTTCAGAAGCAGGAAGGATTCTCGCAGCATGTGGCAAAGGCTGGTCACATGCAGGGGTCACGTGTTGTGGGCCCCCTTCTTGACTTCCGAGACGGCAAAGAAAATGGTGGTGGTGGCAATAGCTGCTGCAGCAATGTCCCAGTGTGCCAGGACTTCCTCCCATTCCATGAAGGGAATGGGGGAACAGCAGGCCTAATCTGCAGCCAGGATAGGCTGGCGAGGAGCCAGCATGTCCTGGTTCATGTAGATGAGCCCTATGAGATCAGGCCTGTTTAAATGTTAGAGAAGACTTTGCATAAAACTATCTGTATCCACACTTTCCGAGAATTCTTTTTACATCCTAAGGAAGCCCTATGCCAGGCTAATCCCATTTTAAATAAGTAGCTATGTAGCAGCAGCAGCAAGCTCCAGGAACAGAGATTCCACCTCAACATTAGGAGGAACTTTTTGACAGTAAGAGCTGTTCGGCAGTGGAACGCACTCCCTCGGAGCGTGGTGGGGTCTCCTTCCTTGGAGGTCTTTAAACAGAGGCTGGATGGCCATCTGTCGGGGATGCTTTGATTGTGATTTCCTGCGTGGCAGGGGGGTTGGACTGGATGGCCCTCGTGGTCTCTTCCAACTCTGCAATTCTATGATTCTATGATTCTATGCATCAAGAACTGCACAACTAGGTACAAGCATATGTCAGTTAACAAAGCCTCTCTTTGTGACGATCTTTTTTTACAAAGGACTCTATCAGAGAAGTCAAATACGGCATCATAAGGACGCCTAATGATCATGAAAGGGCACATGTACCAGACAACCTCACCCTTTCATGATCATATATTGTTCAAAATCCATCCTATTTTATTGATGGCCCAAGCTATCAATTGATCTCCTGTGGTGATTTTCTGCCAGCATTTGAATTTGTGCGCCATTGTACTCATGTGAATGCAGTGTCAATGGACAAACACTTCCAGTTGTGATCGGGACAGCCAGGTAGTTGATGCTCTTTTTATGACCCCCTCCCCAATTTACTTGGAACTTTATAAGTGTGTTTTTGTGCTTGTGTGAACTTTTTCTGTCTTTATTTTGTTGTTGTTTTTAAAATTCCCATGCTAGCGGTGGGAATCAGTGAGAGTTCAACCCCAGAAGTAAACAGAGTTCTGTTTGTGCTCCTCACTGCCGGGGAAGCTTCTTTAATGCCAGTAAGGGTGGGTCTGGTCCGTGTGTGTGTCCTTTTGCTGGCATAAAGACACCACAATTTATGCTGGCAAAACAACTTTTCTGGGGGGGTGGTCTGATAAAGTCCAAAGTCTTTTTATGCCACCCACCTTCCGCTTTCCTTCTCATCCTTCATTTATCTGCAAGGGTGGTGTTTGTTTGTTTAGCAGCATGGTCATTATCTGGATAAAGAACTGTAAGTGTCAGGTTGCAGGAGGATGTAATGCAATAAACAAAGCTTCAGCTGGGAAAGAGCTGGATTCTGTTCTAGCTGATCCTACTGTAGCTGTGTGTGCCTGCTATAGCAGGGATGAGCATGTGTGAACAGCAAAACTGGGGGACCATTTACATGGCAAAAAATGACCGGGAAGAAATCGGGTCGAACCTTATTGGTTCACACCCTCATTGGGGCAGACATGAGCTATTCAGAAGGAGGGGTAGCAAACAAACAAACAAACAAACAAACAAAAAAACCCTGTAAACCCGTGACTTTCCATCCCTCTAGTTTCCATTGATTTTTTTTGAAAATCTGGGAAAAACCATACTATTGGTTGTCTGAACAATCAGCAACCATCCTGGGAAAGGGGCACACAGCAGTGCTGAATTTTGATTGTTCGGACGTTGGAGGGGCTGGGCTTGCAAAGGAAGCCTTGCAATTCTTGATCCACCATTTTTGAATGGTCTTTTGCAGGGTCCTCCGCTGCCTCCAAAGCCCAGCTGACAGAAACTGCAGCCAGCTGAGAGCCAGGTGAGGGCTGTTCCCTCCGTGAGAGAGGCTGTGGTAGCTAGCGGAGAGCAGGGTGAAGGCCGAGTGGGCATGGCCTCCCCCATGGTGGGCAGAACACTTCTGACACTCACGGAGGCAGCGGCCTAGGCAGCGGCAGCCCATTCTGCCCTTCTGCCCGGCGCCCCCACAGCTCCTGCGGCCAAGGATGCTTCATGACTGACATGGAGGAAGCGCCCTAGACCACGGCAGCTCATTCCGCCAGGTGCCCCTGCAGCTCCTGAAGCCGAGGACGCTTCCTCCATGACTAACGGATATTGACAAGCTGGAACATGTCTAGAGGAGGGTGCCCAAAATGTGGAAAGGTCTGGAAGCCATGCCCTATGAGGAGTGGCTTAGGGAGCTGGGCATGTTTAGTCTGGAGAAGAGAAGGTTGAGAGGGGATATGATAGCTATGTTTAAATATTTGAAGGGATGTCATATTGAGGATGAGGCAAGCTTGTTTTCTGCTACTCCAGAGACTAGGACACAGAGCAATGTGTTCAAACTACAGGAAAAGAGATTCCACCTAAACATTATGAAGAACTTCCTGACTGTAAGAGCTCTTCGGAAGTGGAACACGTGTGGTAGTCTCCTTCTTTGGAGGTTTTTAAACAGAGGCTGGATTGGTATCTATCAGCAGTGCTTTGTTTGTGTATTCCTGCAGGACAGGGGTTAGACTGGATGGCCCTTGTGGCATCTTCCAACTCTATGATTCTATGATCCTAAAAACTCATCAAAGATACTAAAGGGAATCAGACCTAATATATTAATGAATTAATTACTGATTTTAAAAACCTGTATACATCTAATGACCCAATCAGTTCCAACATAACTGATTATCTATCTCATAACGCCATAACATTTTTAAATGAGCATGAGAACTTTTTGGCTCAAAATGTATCTGGTCAAGAAATTTATGATGTTCTTAAAAATCTGGGGTTTGAGTAGTTCCTTTTATAGACTTTATGAAGAATAGTTAACTCCAATAGTGATACACTTATTTAATTCTATTTTGGTTGGGAACGGTATGCCAGAATCATGGAAACTGTCAGACATAATTTTAATTTTAAAACTAGACAAGAACCCAGAAGCAATTCATTAATTTTGCCTAATTTTTCTAATTAATCAAGATTCAAAAATCTTTTCTGTCATCTTGGCAAACAGATTGAACTCTGCAGGGAATTGCATACAAATGGGTCAAATTGGCAAAATCACTGATCCTGTCAGAAGGCTCCTTAATGTCATTCATTACGCTTCAACTTATAGGCATGTCTCAACAGCAATAGCTTCATATGACTCAGTCAAGGCTTTTGTCAATATATTTTAAAACAATGTATAACCATGGATATGGGATTAAAAATTCACTACAGTTATCTCCAACCTTTATAAAGATTATCAAACCATAATTCATACTAATGGCATAGATGCAGATCCAGTTCAAATCTCGTAGTCTTTTTGCTGATGACCTAGCAATTTCCGCATGTGAGCCTTCAATTGATCTAACTAAAGTACTTTCTAAATTACAAGAATTTGAAGAACTATCTGGCATTAAAGTCAACAGAGCAAACTCAAAACTTCTTTGTTTAAACATGTCAAAGAAGCAGAAACTTTATTTGTCCAAAACATTGGACATACTTCTATGGACTAAGTTTATGAGATACATGTTTATCTTATGGATAACTGGAAAAATCCATTAGAAAAAAGATTTGCTGGGGGGCGTGGTTTTCCATGGAACATGACGGACGTGTAATTCTCATGCTCCGACCACCCTGATGGCATATGCTATAAAAACAGCAGGAAAATAGAAGGAGATACAGTATATATTTTTAATTGACATCAATGTCCAACAATAAGAGGACAATGGAACACTCTATTACAGAGCTCTATCTGTTCACGATAGAGGCTAAAATTAGTCTGGAATCGGATGACCCTGTACTCATTGATCCCATGGTGAAAAGAGTGTCTAGAACACCAAAGAGAGGTAAGACAGGATCCTCTCCAATGGCTGATCTTTCTCTCCCTGAACAGCTAGAGAGATTAAGGGAAAATTTGATCTGAGACTGGACACTGGCACTTTAACCTATCCATTCAAAATGGTCACCTAGCTCTGTCAAAATCAGAGATTTGGAGACAACGACGAATGAGACTTTCCACAAACAGCAAGAAACCCGAATCCAAAAATTGGAGGAAGATAATTTCCAAATGCAGCTAAAGATCGAAGATGTTGGGGATAGAGAAAGACAACAGAATATTCAAATAAAAGGGGTCCCTGAATATATCACCAATGATAAGCTGCTGGACTCTATTGTAGAGTGGGTAAATAAAGTTACTCCAAACTCTACCCTAAATCCGATAGACACTGAATGAATTCACCGCTCTCTAGGGCCGTGGAGACCTGAGGGTAAACCACCCAGAGACATCCTAATCTGATTTGCTCACTACACAAAAAAGACAACCATGATGAACAATCTTGCTTTAATTCAAGACTTGTGGTACAACAACCAGCAGGTCAGTGTCTTTAACGATTGTTCAGTGGACACATTGAAACACAGGCAAGCTTTTCGGCCCTTTACCACCTTACTCTGGCAGAACAATGTGAAATACAAATGGAGTTATCCACTTAAACTAATTGTTTTACGTAAATCCAATGCTTTGACAGCTTCAACATGCAAGCATTTACCAGCTATGTTCGAAGCACTGGACATCCCCTTGCCGAAAGAACTGGAAGAACAAATAGTATCTGAAACTGAATCAGATTCACAGAGATCGGGATCCTCACACAATACGGACTGGTAGATGGTTCAGAAGAAAAAGGGGGGGGAAAGGGAAATACCCACAGCCCTCCCCCACTAAGCTGTCATAAAATTGGAAAAACTCCATTTAACTGCAATAAATCTGACCCTGTTCAACCTTTTATCTTTGAAGATATGCATTTCAAGATCAGAAGAAAAATATGGTTGCCATATTGGCATCATCCCTTTCATTGTCATCCCGGTAACTTTTAGCAGCCATATTGCTCAAAACTTTCTTTAGTAAAAGGCGAAAGATTTATATGATCTGAAGAGAAACTAGAGTATCTTTTGCTCAAAACTTTCTAACTGTCACTATGCCTGGAATATACTTTGGCGGAAAATACTGAATTGCTCACCGAATATTCAGCACACTCAGATTAAGCCTGGTGGTTATGTTTCAATGGGGAATTGTTATCTTAACAACCTACATGTTATGAAGGCTATAATGACATATCTAGGCGGGAGTTATTGGGCAGACCAATAAATCTGCTACTTGGTATGCAACACTTCCACCTTGTATCCTGGGTGAACTATTCAGCACAACCTGAGAGAAGTACCATGACAAATGCTACAACCTGCAAAGGAGGGGGATCGTGGCTATTGCCTGGGGAAAGCCCTATCCAATGAATCATAGAATCATAGAATTGTAGCGTTGGAAGAGACCAAGAGGGCCATCCAGTCCAACCCCCTGCCACACAGGAAATCATGATCAAAGCATCCCTGACAGATGGCCATCCAGCCTCTGTTTAAAGACCTCCAAGGAAGGAGACCCCACCACACTCTGAGGCAGTGTGTTCCACTGCCGAACAGATCTTATTGTCAAAAAGTTCCTCCTAATGTTGAGGTGGAATCTCTGTTCCTGGAGCTTGCATCCATTGTTCTGAGTTCCAGTCTCTGGAGCAGCAGAAAACAAGCCTGCTTGTGACACCCCTTCAAATACTTAAACAGAGCTATCATATCGCTCCTTAACCGTCTTTTTTCCAGGCTAAACAGACCCAGCTCCCTAAGTCTCTCCTCATAAGGCATGGTTTCCAGAACTTTCACCATTTTAGTCACCCTCCTCTGGACACACTCCAATTTGTCAATATTCTTTTTGAATTGTGGTGCCCAGAACTGGACACAGTGTTCTAGGTGAGGCCTGACCAAGGCAGAATAGAGTGGCACTATTACTTCCCTTGATCTAGACACTATACTTCTATTGATGCAGCCCAAAATCGCATTGGCCTTTTCAGCTGCCGCATCACATTGTTGACTCATGTTCAACTTGTGGTCTACTAGGACTCCTAGATCACTTTTGCACGTAGTCTCATTCAGCTAGGTCTCCCCCATCCTATATCTATGCATTTCATTTTCCCGCCCTAAATGCAGTACCTTACATTTCTCCGTATTGAATTTCATTTTGTTAGCTTTAGCCCAGCTCTCCAGTCTGTCCAGGTCATTTTGAATTTTGATCCTGTCCTCTAGGGTATTAGCTACTCCTCCTAATTTGGTGTCATCTGCAAATTTGATAAGTATGCCCCTAATTCCCTCATCCAAGTCATTGATAAAGATGTTGAATAGCACTGGGCCCAGGACAGAACCCTGTGGCACCCCACTGGTCACATCTTTCCAAGATGAAGAGGAGGCACTGCTGAGCACCCTTTGGGTTCGACCGGTCAACCAATTACAAATCCATTGAACAGTTAACTTATCTGGCCCACATTTTACAAGCTTGTTTGCAAGAATGTCATGGGGAACCTTGTCAAAGGCCTTACTGAAATCAAGTATGTGATATCCACAGTGTTCCCTTCATCTACCAAGCTGGTGATTTTATCAAAAAAGAGAGATCAGATTAGTCTGGCATGACTTGTTTCTCTGAAACCCATGTTGACTTTTTGTGATTATGGCATTGCCTTCTAAATGTTCACAGACTCTATGTTTGATGATCTGCTCTAGAATCTTTCCTGGTATTGATGTCAGACTAACTAGACGATAATTGTTGTGACCCTCTTTTTTTCCTTTTTTGAAGATGGGGACAACGTTTGCCCTCCTCCAGTCTTCTGGGACTTCTCCTGTTCTCCAGGAGTTCTCAAAGATTATTGCCAACGGCTCTGAGATTATATTTGCCAGCTCTTTTAATACTCTTTGATGTAGTTCATCCGGTCCTGGAGATTTAAATTCATTTAGATCAAGAAGGTATTCCTGTACTACATCTTTGCTTATTCTGTGCTGGATTCCCCCTATTTTGTCCTCTGTTCCATTATCCTCAAGTTGATCACCCTTTTCCTTTTCTGAAAACCCTGAGGCAAAGAAGGTGTTGAGTAATTCTGCCTTTTCTCTGTCCCCTGTTAGCCTTTTTCCATCTTCTCCGCGTAGTGGCCCTACCATTTCCTTCTTCCTCCTTTTGCTGCGGACATACCCCAAAAAACCCTTTTTATTGTTCTTAACCTCTCTAGCGAGCCTGAGCTCATTCTGCACTTTAGCTTTTCTGACTTTACTTCTACTGTTTGAAATTGTGCCTTCAGTATTTCCCTTTTGAAAAAGTCCCATCAATCTTGAGGTCTCTTCTCTTTTAGTATTCCTGACCATGGGATCACCCCCAGTATTTCCCTGAGTTTATTGAAATCAGCTCTCCCAAAGTCAAGAATGCGTGTCTGACTATGCCTGGCTTCTCCTTTCCATTGTATAACAAACTCCAGGAGAACATGATCACTCTCACCTAAGGATCCCACCACTTGCACCCCATTAACCAGGTAGTCTCTGTTGGTTAGGATCAGATCTAAAATAGCTGACCCCCTTGTTGCCTCTTCCACCTTTTGCACAATGAAATTGTCTTCCAGGCATGTAAGGAATTTGCTAGACCTTGAAGTTTTGGTTGAGTTAGATTTCCAGCAAATATCAGGATAGTTGAAGTCACCCATCACTACTACATCTCTCTTTTCTGCATGTGTGTTCATCTGTTCTAGAAGGGCATCATCCAATTCCTCCGTCTGACTTGGGGGTCTGTAGAAGAGTCCCGCAATAACATCCTTGTTGTTTCCCTCCCTTTTAATTTTTATCCAGATGCTCTCCACCTGGCATCCAGTATTGATGTCATGGATCTCTTCACTGGTATAAATATCCCTGATATATAATGCTATTTCTCCTCCTTTCCTGTTTGGCCTGTTTCTCTTATAAAGGTTATACCCCTCTATTCCTACATTCCAATCATGAGACTCGTCCCACCAGGTTTCAGTAATGCCTATTATATCATATTTGTTTTGTAGTGCTAGGAGTTCAAGTTCATCTTGCTTATTTCCCATGCTCTGTGCATTAGTGTAGAGACATCTAAGAACATGTGTTCCCTTTACTTGCTCCCTGTGCAAGTTTTTTTGCCTCCCACTGTTGGGTCCTTGTGCTGTTTGCCTTGTTCCCTCTATGACAGTTTGACTATTTTCTCCAGCTCTTTTGCCTTCCAGAATACTGTCTCCCTCCCCCATATGGTTCAGTTTAAAGCCCTCCTGATCTAATTCTTGAGGCTGTTGGCAAAAATATTTCTGCCAACTGTTGTGAGATGCACCCCATCCCTTGCCAGATGCCCCCCCCTCATGGAAGCGCAGTCCATAATTCAAGAATCCAAATTGTTCTTGGCGACACCATCTATGGAGCCAGTTGTTTACGTTGGCTATTTTCCTCTCCCTTCCTGGACCATGCCCTTCAATTGGCATGGCCACTTTCCTTCCTTGGGCAGAGTGTATGGATGGAACTTTGACAGCAGCCCTTTACTGCTGATAAAGTTGAGGAAGAGTGACGCTCAAATATTATCAACACAGGCAGTAATTACAATACCCTGCCAACTAGAAGTTAAACAGACCCTGACACACAGCCCTCTTCTCCCATTACTCCGAGCCTGGACAAAGATAGCTATATAAATGCATTGACAACTGCTGTCAAAATTAGGTGCAAGGGGAAAGATAGTTAATCCAGCAAAACCATCACTAACAGCTGTTGTTACTATCAATGGATCAATGGATCAATCGTGTTGTAGTTGTCTTTGTTCAACCATGACTCTTTTGCCCCCCAGCAATCACCACAAGCAGCTGCACTTAAGATAAGCTAGTCCAGCTGTTAAAACACATCAACTGGATGAAACTATCCTTTTCTTTCTCTGCATGCTTACCAGGTATAAGCTAATGGGGAAGGAGGGGTGCAAACTACAATTAACTTTGTTCCTGCAAACTCTTAGGGCCATAGTGAGCAACTGTAGGTTAAAATTCTTTTACATTTACAAACCTATTTTCTTCAATTTGTTTAGTACAGAGATGGACACCTTCAAAGGGTCTGTGGACCTTGTTTGATCTTCATGATGGGTTGCACCCCTCCACCCATTGAAGGAGAGAAATCATTCACAAAATGACACATTGAACCCCAGAAGCCTGTGATTTACCACTATATGTTATTTTATGCTCACCCTGAAGCCTAATTTAACCCAGAAAGGGGCTTTTTTAGAAACAGGAAATGATCAACTCCTGGGGAGTCCCCAAGCTACATAGAAAACCACTACCTTATTTCTGAATGCTTCTTTTTTGCTGTACACAATCACCCAGGTTCCCTATTTGAAAAGGAAAGTGAGACTCACAAAAAAAAGGTGTCAAACAAGGTGGCTGTGTGGACCAGAGCATTCAGGACTCTGACCAGCCTAGAACACAAGCCTTGTAGTGGTATTTGGGACTCAGAAAAAACATATTTTTGTCTTCACTTCTATAATCTTGCCACACTGGGCTAAATAATCCCAAAGCACTCACGACTCAAGCTAATTGGCATGTTTTCTTAGGCAAGGAATACTCAGAGGCGACTTTGCCAGTTCCTTCCTCTGAAATACAGCCTCTACAGCACCTGATATACTAACCAGAGCTAACCCTGCTTAGCTTCCAAGAGCAGAAGGGATTTAATACCTTTAGGGTATTTAGGCCTAGCTAATCAGTAGTGCCAGACTAAAGGTATTGATGTGGCCAGGGTAGGGGGCAGCAAGACCCAGCTATTGTTGGTCAGCAGGAAGCCTACTTCCTATTTCCTACCTAGAGCTGGGGTGGTGTAGCGTTAATTACCATCAAATCAGTTTCACCTTATAGTGACCCTATAAATGAGAGGCCTCCAACACCTGTGGTCAGCAACTACCCTGCTCAATCAGGTCTTGTAAACCCAAGGCTGTTACTTCCTTGATTGAACCAACCCACTTCTGCTTTTCCTACTGCCTTCCACTTTACCAAGCATGATTGTCTTTTCCAATGAGTCATATTATCTCATGATATTTCATAGAATCATAGAATCATAGAATTGCAGAGTTGGAAGAGACCATGAGGGCCATCCAGTCCAACCCCCGCCACGCAGGAAATCTTGATCAAAGGATCCCCGACAGATGGCCATCCAGCCTCTGTTTAAAGACCTCCAAGGAAGGAGACCCCACCACGCTCCGAGGGAGTGTGTTCCACTGCCGAACAGCTCTTACTGTCAAAAAGTTCCTCCTCATGTTGAGGTGGAATCTCTGTTCCTGGAGCTTGCACCCATTGCTCCGTGTTCCAGTCTCTGGAGCAGCAGAAAACAAGCCTGCTCCATCCTCAGTGTGACATCCCTTCAAATACTTAAACAGAGCTATCATATCGCCTCTTAACCGTCTTTTTGCCAGGCTAAACATACCCAGCTCCCTAAGTCTCTCCTCATAAGGCATCGTTTCCAGACCTTTCACCATTTTAGTTGCCCTTCTCTGGACACGCTCCAATTTGTCCATATCCTTTTTGAATTGTGGTGCCCAGAACTGGACACAGTATTCTAAGTAAGGTCTGACCAAGGCAGAATAGAGTGGCACTATTACTTCCCTTGATCTAAACACTATACTTCTATTGATGCAGCCCAAAATCGCATTGGCCTTTTTAGCTGCCGCATCACACTGTTGGTTCATGTTCAACTTGTGGTCTACCAGGACTCCTAGATCCCTTTCGCACGTAGTCTCATTCAGCCAGGTCTCTCCCATCCTATATTTATGCATTTCATTTTTCCGCCCTAAATGCAGTATTTTACATTTCTCCGTATTGAATTTCATTTTGTTAGCTTTGGCCCAGCTCTCCAGTCTATCCAGGTCATTCTGAATTTTGATCCTGTCCTCTAGGGTATTAGCTACTCCTCCTAATTTGGTGTCATCTGCAAATTTGATAAGTATGCCCCTAATTCCCTCATCCAAGTCATTGATAAAGATGTTGAATAGACCAAAGCATGTTGGTCTTGGTTTAGTCATTTTGACTTCTAGTCAGTGTTCTTCATTGTACAGCTTTCACAAACACATAGAAATTGGAAATGCTATGGCATTGGCAAGTCCCAGCAGACTGGAGGAGGGCAAATGTTGTCCCCATTTTCAAAAAGAGGAGCCAAACAATTACCTCCCAGTCAGCATGACATCAATATCAGAAAAGATTCTACATTAAACAAACAGACTGTAAGCACTTAGAAAGGAATGATGTGATCACTAAAAATCAACATGGATTTCTCAAAAACAAGTCATGCTAGACTAATTTATCTCTTTTTTTATAGAGTTACAAATTGATAGATTAAGGGAATGCTGTGGATGTAGCATATCTTGATTTCAAGTAAGGCCTTTGACAAGTTCCCCCATGATATTCTTGTGAACAAGCTAGTAAAATGTGGGCTAGACCAGCATTTCTCAACCAGAGGCCATATGGCCCCCTGGGGCCCCCCAGGATAGTCAAAGGGGGGCACAGGTGCAAATTGCATAAATGGGGGGGCATGGCACAAGACTAGGGGGCCACAGAGGGAAGTGAGAAGTGAAGAAAACAGAGAAGTGATTAAGAAAAGAAAACAGAAAACAGAGAAGTGAAGAAAAGAGAAAACAGAGAAGTAGAGTGAACAGAGAAGTGACCGTGCTTCCCAGTGTATGGATCGCCACGTGCACTCTGCGGCAATGTTGCTTCCTTCTCCCTCCCACTTCCACACTCCTCCACTGTGCACACCAAGCTGTCCATATTGGAAGTATAATAATATACTGTTTAAAATACCAGGGTATGTTGTCCCTATTTAAACATCCACACACATTAGTGGAGAATACAGCCTATTTAGCAGAGTTTAAAACAAACAAAACAAACGCAGCAGCATGTAGCATTAGATTGTTAGCATACATATAAACCCACAGCTTAGTAAATAACCAAACACCCTTTGTCTTTTCCCAAGTTGTTTAACTAGTAAAATAACCACTCAAGACTCAAAAGTTAGTTTAAAAAGTACAAAACGTCTTTACTTACAGTTAGAGAGCTCATTCTTGGCAAGAATAAGAAACTCCATCAAAATAAACTAAAACTAGTTAAAAATGCTTAAAAACTACATTGTTACAAAACTATGTTCAGGACTCCACTGGCTGAGCCCTCTCAGTTCAAAGGACATGTGGTTTGTTAAAGGATCTTGGCTTCTGGAACAAAGAAGGAAACTCGGACACTCCCCTTTATCCCAGATTCCCCAATAGCAAAACTATAGGAAGTTACATCAGCTCATCTTATATGGCTTCTTAGTTAACCCTTCAATAGCAAAACCATTTCCACTTATTGGACTGCAAACTATATTTTCCAACAGTCCACATCTCATTTGTCACAGGCAAGGTGTGTGGCTGCAGCAGTGTCAGTGTGTAGAGTTGCTGTTTCTTCGTGCAGGTATTACTGTGAAAAGAAGTATGTTGCTGCATGCAAGAGTTCAGCATGTAACCTTCAGGTATTTTTAGCTGTTGTGTTTGCCATTCCTTTCATGGTTGCTGTGTTCAGTTGCTTCTCATCATAAAGATCTAGCGGGATCAGACATAATTTTTCATTTGTCTTTGTCCAGGTGTTCTAATGCTGTTTTATTTCTAAGAAGTGATCTTATTATTTTGTAGTTGCAATATGTAAAATTAATCTGCATCTGTATCAAATTTTGTTTTTTAATTTTAGATGGCTACCTCCCCAAAAAAAGAAATGTCGACATTACTCAGTCGAGTATTTTGGCTACAGAGTTATTCTGTCACCACAAGACTGCATGATATCTACGTGTTTGATATGTATGATCACACTTTCCAATTAGAGTATGCATCCATGTAAGTTGCAGAAGCATTTGGAAACATCTCATAAGAAGGATAAACCACTGGAATGTTTTCGAGTGTTGCGAGATCAGTTTGAAACTAGACCTACATTGAAGAAAATGTTTGTTCAGAAATCGGTTTTAAATGATAAAGGTTTAATTGCATCTTATGAAATATCCAAATTGATAGCCAAGAAAGAAAAACCACACACTATAGGGGAATCCCTGGTTTTGCCAGCAGTGTCTGTTGTTATTTCAGCCATCATGAACCAACATGCTCGTGAAATTATTGAATCCATCCCTTTGAGCAATTCATCAGTGTTGAGGTGTATTGACAAAATGGCAGATGTTGAAAACCTACTAGTCTTGCAGTTTAAAGTTCAGAAGTTTGCTTTGCAAATTGATGAATCATGTTTACCAGAGAACACAGCAATACTGATGGCTTAAAACAGATACTAAAGGTGAAACAATTTTTGAAGAAGTAAACAGGTACTTCAGTGAGAAAGATATCCTTCTCGAGAATATTCTGGCCTGTGCTACTGATGGTGCTTCTTCTATGACAGGTAGATACAGAGGATTTATTGCATATTTGAAAGGTGTTATGCCAGAAGTATTCTGTATTCATTGCACAGTTCACCGACAACACTTGGTTTCAAAAATGCTAGCAGGGTGCTTTCATGAGTCTCTACAGATTGTAATAAAAGCAATAAATTATATTAAATCAAAATGCACTTCAAAACTGCCTGTTTTGACAGCTTTGTGAGGACAATAACAAAGACTTCACACACTTATTATTGCATACAGAAATCCATTGGCTGTCCTTTGTCATTTTGTTGCTTTGTGGGACTTGGTTGTGACATTTTTCAGAGGCATTCCTCTATGGCAGGGGGTGGGACTGGATGGTCCTTGTGGCCTCTTCCAACTCAACGATTTTATGATTCTATTCTATGATTCTATGATCAGCTTTAATGGAAAACATACAAATGCAGCACTTACAGATCTTTCTATTTGATTCCCGCTCTTCAGTTTCATACCCCACTATTTCCCCCCTGTTGCTAGGCTTCTTCTCTTCTTTCTTATATCCCCCCCCCCACTTCTTTTCTTTAACCTTTTGGGCTTCAGTCTTCCAAATCCCAGTCCAACATTCTAAATGCTATGCTACACATCAATTAGTCTGAGGGTGTTTAAAAAAAAAAAACCTATTGTGAAGGTGGGGAGCTCTGTATTTGCCTTTTCAATTAAAGATATTAATACATGTAAAATGGTTCTGTTTTAAAAGACTACAATTACAACTATGTATGCTGCTTTCAGTGAGTTTTTGGTGTTCCTTCTTAGCCAGACCTAATTTATAGGGTTGATTTTTGTGGATTTAAAAACAAAAACAAAAACCAGATGGCAAAAAAAAAAAAAACCTACAGTGATCTCATTTGTAGCTATTGTCCTGTTTCTAGTTCTACCACACCAGCAATGTAGAGACATTTTAGAAAGTTCACCTCCCCCATTAACCCCTAGAGCATCCCTGTAAAGAAGCAGTGGCCTAATCCAAGCCAACGTCCATGTTCCATGACTAATCAGGGATTAGAACTGGGATCTCCTTCCTCCAAGTCCTTACAGGAACAAACAATCAAAGCATGCCCAAAAGATGGCCATCCAGCCTCTGTTTAAAAACTTCAAAAGAAGGAGACTCCACCACACTCCGAGGCAGTGCATTCCACTGCTGAATAGCTCTTACTGTCAGGAAGTTCTTCCTAATGTTTAGGTGGGATCTCTTTTCCTGTAGTTTGAGTCCATTGCTCCATGTCCTAGTCTCGGGAACAGTAGAAAACAAGCTTGCTCCATCCTCAGTATGACATCCCTTCAAACATTTAAACATGGCTATCATGTATCCTCTTAACCTTCTCTTCCCCATGCTAAACATACCCAGCTCCCTAAGCCGTTCCTCATAAGGCTTGGCTTCCAGATCTCCCAATGAATGTGCTTAATTTGAATATTTCCATAATATGCAAATAAGTCACCTGTATTTAAGGAAGTGAACTATGACAACCCTAGGAGGCGACCCCACTACCCATGCCTGATTCCAGTGGCCTTAAAGATGAGGGGGAGCTAAGAGGGGAGTAGGTGCTCTTTTCCTCCCAGTCATTTGGCCACACTGAAGGGCATATTTGGCCCTGCTTGCAGTCTTGTCTGTGGGTGATTTTAGAGCTACGCTGATGATTATTGACTGAGTTAGGGCCCATCTACACAAGGGGGGGGGAATCTAAAGTACCTCGTAGTATTGGCATTATGCAGTAGCAGTGACGTCTAAACAGTTTTTCTGGCCTTGGAAGCCCCCATAAGCCTCACATTCCTGATGGCGGCTGCAAGTGATTTTAGTTCTTCACTGCCACCATTAAAAAAAAAATCATCTCAAGGTGCGCTGGTATGGTAGAGCAATTTTGCAATTTTATAGGAAAGCAAAACAGAAAATATTCATCCTGTTTTATTGAATTTCCTATCGTTTAATAGTCCAAACGAACAGGAATATGCACCCCTCCATCACAGTTTTTGAAAAAGTACGGGAAAATCTGCAAAGGCTTTTACTGCATTGTTTTTGTCATCCCTCCCCCCTCCCGCTTCCAAATAGTGTGGATTGGTGCTGGATCTCATTTAGACAGGTAGAATTTCCAGTGAATTCCATGAGGGGTATTTTCACCATTTAGATGGACCCTTAGACTGTGAGGGCAGCCCCTGCCTTGGCTGTTTGCTTTTCTTTTCATAGAATCATAGAATTGCAGAGTTGGAAGAGACCACGAGGGCCATCCAGTCCAACCCCCTGCCACGCAGGAGATCACGATCAAAGCATCCCCGACAGATGGCCATCCATCCTCTGTTTAAAGACCTCCAAGGAAGGAGACCCCCACCATGCTCCGAGGGAGTGTGTTTTTTTCATTTTTCATTGTTTAAAACTATTTTAGAAATAATAAAAAACTTGATGTCAGCCTTCAGCATAGCATTACTTCTAAAAATTTCTCTGGGTCCTGTATGGAAACCTCAAATCCTTAGCAAACAACATCAGGGGGTAGCAAGCTGGGGTGAGCATCATGGAGGCCAGGAAGTTAGGAAGAGCACTTTAGAGGAGTACCAGAGACCATGAGTTTCACTTGATATATTGTTATTGTTATAAAATAAAATAAATATTTTATTTATACAAATAAAAAGTATGTCGATTATTCTGACATACACACACATGCTCAGCTCTCTCAGTAATGATGGGCAGTGATAATTGCTTTAACAAGTTCCTTCTTCTATCTGACTTTTCCAACTGTGGTGGAGCAAGAAGTCAGGAATACCTTATAGTGGGCACTGTGGAATTACTATGCATGCATATGTGCTTTTAAGTCACCTGTTGATTTATGGTGAACCCATGAATGTCATAGGGTTTTCTCAGGGAAGGAATACTCAGAGGTGGCTTTGCCAGTTCCTTCCTCTGAAACACAGTCTACAGCACCTGGTATTCATTGTCTCACATCCAATTACTAACCAGGGATGACCCTGCTTAGCTTCCAAAATCAGACAGAATCTGATGCTTTTGGGTATTTAGTACAGTGGTCCCTTGGTATCTGTTGGGGTTTGGTTCCAGGACCCCTTGTGGATACCAAAATATGTGGCTGCTCAAGTCCCATTATATACAACAGTGTAGTAAAATGCTGTCCCTTATATAAAATGGCAAAATCAAGGTTTGATTTTTTGATTTTTTTTTCTAGAATATTTTTAAGCTGTGGGTGGTGGAATCTGTGAATGCACAATCACATGGATATGGAGGGCTGACTGTATTCAGGTTCATTTAGAATTGTCAATAATTTAACAGACACTAGAGGTCCCTCTGGTATAAAGGATTATTCTGAGAGAGGCCCAGAAGTCTTGGATCTAATTTTTTAAAATTACAACCAGACCTGCCTTGGTCAGTTGGTGGCACTGTTCCCCCTCTGCTGGGTTAACTAATTACTTTTTCCATTATGCTATCAAGTAAGAGATACCGGTACTAGGTTACATGAGAGTTATGTCAAATGAAAGTATGTATACTAACAACAGAATGGCCAGGTTATTCTGCAGCAAAATATAGGGTGTTGAACATCTCTTCCTTTTCCTCTTCCTCCAGGATGCTATTAAAATGTGGTCTTCTCCAAAATGGTATCCCCCAAATGTCTAGAACTCCATCTCATCATCCCATCAGCATGGCCATTGGCCATTTTGGATAGGGACTATAGGAGTTGTTGTTCAGTGCACCTCGAGGGGCTGGGTTGCAGAGGGTTGTTATTATAAGCTGTTATACCAATTTCCAGAGTGGTGGCCATGTTTATTTCTGCTGCAATAGACCAAGTGTGTGCGTGTGCATGCACTTTGGCAACTTCCTAGGGTATGCTGTTACAGTGGGCCCTTGGTAGCTGCCGGGGTTTGGTTCCAGAACCCCCATGGACACCAAAATCCGTGGATGCCCAAGTCCCATTATATACAATGGCATAGTAAAATGGCATAGCTTATATAAAATGGCAAAATCAAGGTTTGCTTTTTAGAATTATTATTTTAAAGAATATTTTCAAGTCATGGATCGTTGAATCCATGGATGCAGAATCCATGGATATGGAGGGCCAACTGTACTTACTTTTAAGTGCCTGTTTCTGACTAAAAAAGAGTATTAGCATGAGGCCAGAATCCTATGGGTGACATGTGGAGGTGGAACCCCTGCTTAGACCTGCACTTATCTTTTGGTTCCCACAACCATTGCAAAATGAAGACCCTTTCCCTCCTTCCACAACATTCCTTGCCCTGGATGTGCGCCAGCAGGCAGAGGGCCTCCCCTCTCCTCTGATGCCATCCTTGAGGGACTTTTTGAGCTTCTGTGGGATTTCCTGCCCTAGTCAAAATGCCTCTTCTGAGGCTTCGTTATTGGCAGTATAAGATTTAAGTTGAACTATGCTGGTATCCTTCATCCTATGCGCCGTGGTCCGCCCTATCCACAGCCATTTGCGGATTGGAGTGTCCACAGAATGCCACACCCCATATTATTCAATGGTGGTGCATGCACACGGTTGTGTCAGTATTGATTAATTTGGGCTTGAGCATCTGTATTTTTTTCTGGGGGGGAGCCCTGAAACCAAATCTCTGCAGATGGGAAGGGCCCACAGTAAGGAGATTTTCACATGGGGAAATTATTCCCTGGGGAGATCGGACAGAAATGGGGCTGTTCTGGAAGCAGCGCCGTGTTTTGCATGCCCACTTCTCTCTCCCGATCTCCCGTTGTCCTGATGCTGTGCTTGTTCTATTTCCCTCCCGCTAGGTTCTGCAAATTTTTTATTAACAAAAGTCCGCCATTAATAAATAGAAATAGAATGAGCACAGTGTGAGGACGACGGAAGATCAGGAGAGGGAAGGGGGCGTGCGAAACGCGGCGCTGCTTCCAGAACAGCCCCATTTCTGTCCCGATCTCTCCAGGGAATAATTTCCCCATGTGAAAATCTCCTATATCTTTGGCTCTGCCCATTTCTGAAATTCTGCCTCTCTTGGGCCTAAATTCCCAGGGGTGGAGAATGTGATGGAAATTTCTCCCATGCCCCAAAAGACCATTTGGAAATATTTTGGGGCAAAAACATTTTTTTAGAAAACAATTTTTGGGCATTTTTTTTTACCCTTGGAGGGCCAAACATGGTGGAAATGCCCTTCATACCCCCTACAGGGAAGATGAAGGTGTTTGGGGAGAAAATAAATTGCATTTTTAAAAACCTCTTGGGGTCCTGGGGCCACAGAAATGGCCCTGGAAGGCCTCATGTAGCCCATGGGCTACACTTTTCCCATCCCTGGCTTAAAATTTCCAAGAAACCTAACTTTCTGAGGTAGCCCATTTCATTTTTTAACAGCTCTTACCGAAAGAAGTTCTTCTTAATGTTCAGACAAAATATCTTTGTAATTTGAATCACTGGCTCAGGTCCTTCTCTATGGAGCAGCAGAAGCAACCGGTCTCAATATCTGATGTGACAGTCCTTTAGATATTTGAAGACGCTCAATATTCTCTTTTCAAGGCTAAACTTAACCAGTTCCCTCAGTCATTCTTTATTAGCCTTTGTTTTCAGACCATTTACCTTGGTCAGCTTTCTCAACACGTTCCAGCTTGTCACTATCTTTCCTAGCTCCAAAACCAGTTGAGGTCCGACTAAAGCAGAATGGAGCAAAGCAAATATACTACTTTATATTATACTCAATTGATGATGCTTAGAATTACATTAACCTTTTTGCCACACATTGCATATTGATTCTTATTTAGCTTGTAGTCTGCTAAGATCCCAAGGATTTTCACAAAGATTGCTATCAAGCCAGGTGTCACTCATACTGTGTTTATCTGATCCCCCCCCCCAAATACAGTATCTTACAGTTATCCATGATGAAATTCCTTTTGTTTATTATGACTCAGTTCTCTTATCTATCTTGAACCTTGATTATATCTTCTGAAATATTACTTACCTCTCCCTAGTTGGTGTTGGGATTTGATGGCCAACCCCAGCAGAGTTGATGAGCATCCCCTCTACTCCTTCATTTGAGTCATTTATTATGATATCGATCAATATTAGGCCCAAGTCAGAGCCCTGTGACTTCCAAATTGTCACATCTATACAGGATGATGAGTAAATTTTTGATCAGTATGTGCAAATCAGCTGCAAATCCAGCTAAGAGTAACATTGTCTAGGTCAGTGCTACTCAAAGTGGTGGTCTGCAAATGCTTGTCAGCATGCAAGCCGTCAGCTGTCAATCCATGGCAAGTTTCTAGGAAAGGAAGCAACACTGATCTAGTTCACATGTTACCAGCTTGGCCATAAGAATCTAATGGGAGACATTGTCAGAAGCCTTGTCAAGATGTTTCTCCAAATATCTCTCTGGCTTTTCTTTGCAAATGAAGATTCAGGAAGGACTCATCCCGTGCTTCTGCAAGCACGCTGATGACTAAAAAAGGCCAATTTGGGATAAACAAGTCCGGTTGCAGAAGCACAGCAGAAGGTCTCCTTGGGTGACGTTTCCGGGTTGTAGCCACCTCCCTTTTAATTATTTTAACCTTTCTTGTAAGCTTGAGCTCATTCTAAGCTTTAGCTGTCCTGACTTTCTCTCTACAAATACTGGCTTCTCCTATGCACTCTTCCTTGATGATTTCCCTTTCTTCCATTTCCTGTTACATGCTCCTTTTAAATTTCAGCAAATCTGAAAATGCCTTTCTTTAGATGCCTCCCACTTTTCTTTCTTGCTGGAATTCTGTCTTCAACATCACACCTCTGAGAAACTCCCAACCACCATGAACTCCTTCTTTATGAGTGTTTCTGACCATGGGATGTGTCAACCATGGGCCCAGTATCTCCTTCAGCTCCTTAAGTTCATGGTTCCAACCAACCTTGAACAGGAGTTGTGTACTGGAGTTTGCAGAGGACACACTATCAAATACTAAAGGGATTTAAGCTTGGGGCTGGCTGCTAATCCTGAGTGTGAACACTTGGGGCTTGTCTATATGGGCCAGAATATGCTGGCTCCCAGCTGCCATATTCTGGCTGCAGATCTGGCTTATTTCTCCCCTGTTACCTGAACAAAATGGGATGGAGTTCATACTAGCACACCGCCCCATCTCTGCAGATGCTGTCTGCATTGCTCTCTCTGAAGCCAGAAAGTCAGCCTGCAGCACATGATCAAGGCCCCCTGCATGTGACCAGCCTTGGTCACATGCTGTGGGACTCCTTCCTGGCTTCAGAGAGTGTGATGTGGATGGCAGTTGCAGCAATGAGCTGGTATGAGCTTCTGTAATCTGGCTTCTTTTCTCCTGGATGAGGTGGTTTTTCCTGGGTATGTTAATACAGTTTAACGGTTTCATGGGCTTTACCCTGTCTTTGCCCCAGGGTCATAACAGGGCAAAAGCCCTGTGCATTAGGACTGCAGGGCTCTAAGACAGGAGAAAGATGGGGAAATAGCCTGTCTAGACAAGCCCTTGGTTGCTCTAAAGCTGGGAGGAGTATATTGTGTGAGGAGGAGAGATTTTTAACCTTGTAACATCTATCCCTTTCCATCCCCTCCCCACTCATCTCTAAGATGCTGCATGTTGGAACATGCATGAATGGGATGAAACATACTGATTCCTTCTCTCAGCTTTTCATTCTTGGTTAAACTGAAATGTTCACTATTTTGCTAGTCATCAGGCAGCAAGACAATTGCTACCCCTCCCCACATTTGGCCATCCATCCCAAAGCTGTTGGATTACAACAGCCATCATCCCTCTTCATTGGCTAGGGCTGATGGGAGTTCTGGTCTAACAAGGCCAGGAGTGCCAAACATTCCTCACTCCCAGTGTAAAGAGCGTGGTGAACCAAAACCTCATGTGACAGAAGAGATGTAGCCTGTAGGGCAGAATTGTCCTTGGAGGAAGAGAGAGAGAGAGAGAAGGAGTACAGGGCAAAGACTGCAATGTTAATTTTTCCTGGAATCTGCTTTTCTCCTCTAGGCAGCCATTAATCTAATATTAAGCCCCTTAACCTTTCTAATTGTTCTCTTTCAGTATCAGCTGGTTGCCTATTAACCTTTCAATCTCTTCCGTAATGCAGTTACTGCTGATTCCAGCTAGACTCCAAAGCGGTATTACCTCCAGCAGTGAATTGTTTGCAGTCTTGCTTGCCACTTCCCTTCCTTATTCTTCTTTAATAATTATTATTGTAATTAAGAAGCCAGTCTGAACTGGAGTTTTCAGCCTCCAGAGGTGACTTTGCTAAATCTCTGTGCAATATACTTTGTTAGACTTGTTTGTTTTACAAATGTTTATTTTTGTAGGTATCCTTCGCTGCATCTCAGTTTGTGTGTGCATATTCCTTCAAGCCGCCTGCCAACTTATGGCAACCCCATGAGTTTCATAGGGTTTCTTAGACAAGGAATACTCAGAAGTGGTTTTGTGAGTTCTTTTCTCTGAAATATAGCCCACAGCACCTCGCATTCATTGGCGGTCTCCCATCAATACCAGGGAAGATACTAGAGCAGATCATTAAACAGAGAGTCTGTGAACATTTAGAAGGCAATGCCATAATCACAAAAAGTCAACATGGGTTTCAGAGAAACAAGTCATGCCAGACTAATCTGATCTCTTTTTTTGATACGGTTACCAGCTTGGTAGATGAAGGGAACGCTGTGGACATCACATACCTTGATTTCAGTAAGGCCTTTGACAAGGTTCCCCATGACATTCTTGCAAACAAGCTTGTACAATGTGGATCAAAATTCAAAATGACCTGAATAGACTAGAAAGCTGGGCCAAAGCTAACAAAATGAAATTCAATATGGAGAAATGTAAGGTACTGCATTTAGGGCAGAAAAACGAAAAGCATAGATATAGGATGGGGGAGCCCTGGCTGAATGAGACTATGTAAAAAAGGGATCTAGGAGTCCTAGTAGACCACAAGTTGAACATGAGTCAACAGTGTGATTTGGCAGCTAAAAAGGCCAATGCGATTTTGGGCTGCATCAATAGAAGTATAGTGTCTAGATCAAGGGAAGTAATAGTGCCATTCTATTCTGCCTTGGTCAGGCCTCACCTAGAATACTGTGTCCAGTTCTGGGCACCAGAATTCAAAAAGGATATTGACAAATTGGAGCATGTCCAGAGAAGGGCAACTAAAATGGTGAAAGGTCTGGAAACCATGCCTTATGAGGAGAGACTTAGGGAGCTGGCACTGACCTCCCATTGATGCTGGGATCTTATCAGCACAATGGGGCACCTTTTCACTCTCAGGAATATCCATGACAGAAATGGAATGGGGGATCTATTGATGGCTTATTCCATCAATAAAAAGCAGCACCGGCAGAATGGCTATAATGAGGGGTGAAACAATGCCATCTGAAAAAGGAGCCATTTTGCAATCTCCTGGCTTTCATGTAATGCCACTTTTAACACATCTGATAATCTCCTAAGAAAACTGATTTCAGTAACCTTAGGGTGATCCCATGTTCAGGAATACTAAAGGAGAAAAGTGTTCATAATGGATGTGAGTTTCTTAAAAGTGAAATATCAAAGGCAACATTTCAGTTCCCATGAGGAGGAAAAATGGGAGGTGTCTAAAGAAACCAGAATGGATGTCTAACGAAAATTGTACTGAGCTAATATTTAAAATGGATATGTACAAGAAATGGAAAAAGGGAGCAATCACCAAAGGGGAGTTCAAACAAACAATCAGCATATGTAGGGAGAAAGTCAGAAAAGCTAAAATGTAGAATGAGATTAGGCTTGCTGGAGAGGTTAAGAACAATAAAAAGGGCTTTTTGGTTATATCAGTGGCAAAAGGAAGAAGAAGGCAATGGTAAGGTCATTGCATGGAGAAGATGGTGAAGTGCTAACCAGGGACAGAGAAAAGGCAGAACTATTCAACACCTTCTTTCCCTCGGTTTTCTCCCAGAAGGAAAACAATGTCCAGCCTAGGGGAAATGCAGCACAGAATAGGTAAATAGGTAGTACAGAAATACTAAGCTACTCTCAATGAGTTCAGGTCTCCAGGGCCAGATGAACTACATCCAAGAGTATTAATAATAATAATAATATAATTTTTTATTTTTAACCCACCCCTCTGCTTGGCAACCGGGGCGGCTTACAGCAAGATTAAAACAACATCAAGTTAAAACAGTCCTTCCCCATCCTACCCTCCCACCCCTTAAAACTAAATTAAACAAATAGAGAGTTAAAAGAACTGGCAGAGGTAATCTCAGAACCGCTGGCAATAATCTTTGAGAATTCCTGGGAACAGAAGTCCCAGCAGACTGGAAGACAGTTGGAAAGACAGGCCCAGCACTGTGTAGGCTCCAGCCATTCATCCACAATGAGTGTACATATTAGATCTTTATCAATTACACTTTATGTTTTCCCCACAAAATAAAGACAGCATCAGAAATGAACCACAAAAATTAATTGGCTTATTGGTCTATGTGAAGCTATTCCTAAACGTGCAAGCAACACTGAAGGAAGGAAAACAGAATAACGTAGGCTATCTTAACCTATAGTGTTCCAACCCCCATCCCTGCCTTTTTTACCTAAAATTTGGAGTATCTGGCATTGTTGGCTGCTTTTCTTGTGATGGATGTTGTGCTGTCTTGATGAAATGGAGCCAGGAATGCTCCAACTGGGACAATATGGGAAAGGAGAAAATTGTTGTTAGAGATTAGATATAAAAATTTACAGAATGGGCCTGCAACAAAATGTTGCATTGTTAGTGCTCTTGTCCAGGGCTTAGAAAAACAACTTTTCTGGGATAGTCATTCCCATGATTCCTTGTTCTTTGTCCCCTTCCCTCATGTCAACAGACACTGTTCTGAGTTCACTGAACATATTACATCTTTATTGGGCTATTTGGGTCTTACTTTAAAATCTTAATTTAGATTTTGTGCCTTTTAAAAAAATCACCCCCTGAACTCAACTGCTCTCCACCTTTTGTGTGCAGGTAATGCTATTTTGGTTGCACATAAACTGGTACTTAGAGAGCTGTGTTTGCTGGTGAACCAGTGGCGATACGGTTAGACTACAGTTTCTATCATCCATGGTCTTGCTGGCTGGGGATGATAGGAGTGGGAGTCTGAAGAGGCACAGTCTTTCACTCCAACCATCTATTTCTTACAGGAACATGATGGTAGAAGTCTAAAGTCTGCAATAATATGTATTCTTACCAGGCAACTAAAAATTATGGACAATACAGATGAAAAAGACTTTAAACCAAAATATAAGAGAGAATATATATAAAATGAGCTTCTGTTGGTACCTCTCACCACACAAATTATCAATGATGTATAAAGGAACTAAGGGATCATGTTGGAAATGTGGGGGTGGGGTGGGACTTTCTACCACATATGGTGGAATTGTAAAGAAACTGTTAAATATTGGAAGAGAATCAAACAAACCATGGAAGAAATTCTCCAGATTAATATAGCATGGAAACCTGAAACATTCTTATTAGGCATGGTGGAGGAAAAGGCAGAAAAAGAATATGGAAAAGTGATTTTTTTTACATGATCGTGGTGGCAAGAATAGTTTTCACCAAAACGTGGAAAGATAAGGATTGCCCCACAACAGATAATGGCTAGGAAAGCTGTATGAAATTATGCATATGGACCAATTGATCATGAAACTCAAAGAGAAAACTATGAAAACTTACTTAAAAGAGTGGTCAATAGTATCGAATTACTTTGTTAAAAGATGGGGCAGCATTGCACAACTGCAACAAATTTGAGCAATAAGAAAGAAAAGAAGGTAAATGGGACAGTCAAAGCCAAAAATCAGCAAACCATTAGAGGGAAAACTAGTCTAAGGTGTAATAAAGGAAACTGTCATGATGTATGGACTGAAGATGTTAATTTTTTGTGTGGGGGGGTGAGATAATAATCAGGAAAGCTAGAATGGAAGCCTAGAGAAGCAGAGAAAGGTAACATCCATCTTGAAATGAATATCTGGTGAGAGACAGTATGTATATAAAGAGTTCAGGACAATTGAGGTTACAGTAATACAGGACTTAAAAGTGAATTAGATATCTATGTATAAGAAAATAATAACAAAATCAAATATGAGAAATATAAATAAGAAATTACTGTATAATCTAGAAATTGGTATGAGATGGAGGATTATGGAATTAATCTCTTCTTATCTGCTGTTGAAATGTTTGCTGAAATTTTGTGATTAATCAGACAATAATTTTATATGTATTGATTTTTAAAAAAATAATTTTAAAAGAAAAGAAAAGTGTGGTGTTGGACTAGGTTTTAATGTTGGACTAGGACTCTGGAGACCAGGGTTCAAATCCCTACTCAGTGATGGAAACCCACTGTGTGATCTTGGGCAAGTCACACTCTCTCAGCCTCAGAGGAAGGCACTGGCAACCCCATTCTAAACACGCCTTGCCAAGAAAACCCCATGATAGGCTTTCCTTAGGGTTGCCATAAGTCGGAAATGATGTGAAGGCATGCAACAACAAAGTTGGTGGCTTCCATGCCAGTGAGGCAGAGAATTCTCTCTGAGTTTTAGTCTGAACTTTAAACCTATCCAAGGTGCTGAACCTTAGCCCCAAAATAGGTTCATAACATTCGACAGCTCCTTTACAGTTTAGACTAAAACTTGAGGTACGTTCACTGTTTATTTCTTTGAAGAAAATAAGGTTGCTTTTGTGACACAGGCAATGTGTGTGTGAGAGGGGAGGGGGAGGAATTTGAAATGTTCCATCTATAACACTGCGATGATGGATATAAGATAAGTCAAATAATGTAAGTGTAATGTCATAGTCATCCTTGCTGGGATATGCTGATCTAATATCCATAATGAGAGAGGAAATAATTGACTTGATTCAGGCATTACTGCTTAGAATAAAACAAAATAGAGGGATGTTTGTCAACACAGCATATTGAAGTGTTTTTTTTCCTGCAACCAACGAATATGGGCACTCCTATGTAAAAGAAAGATCCTTCAAATATTTGGCCTCAGCCATGCCTTCACTACAGGTAACCTGCTTCTTCTTTTGCAGTTATTTTACACCAATTTAGGAAGGAGGCATTCAGTACTTTTGGACTGAGACTTCAATCTGGCTGATAGTTCCAGAGTCTTTGAACACCAACAATGCCATCTCTGTACTCCCAGATAAGCAGCTGAGTCAAAGCCAAGCTCACATCACATGCCCTTCACCCTGAATGGCATTCGGTACTCAGAAAGAACCGGGGGCATATCCCTGCCTTGGTTGTTGGTGTGATTGTTTATTTGCCAGCCAGGTTTACTCTTTGTGGAGGCTGTCACCTGTGGCTAAGGTCTGGCATTGCACTGGTAAGGCTCATGGGGAATTATCAGAATAAGCTTGAAACATAGTCTTCAATTGGTTTATTCTTCAGAACTCACATTAATTTGGCCATTCTTGCATCATCAGTGCTTCAAATCTGAGCAAAGAATATTTTTGTTGCTGTTGTCATATATTGAAGAAACAATTCATACTTTTTGTCCAGTTCTTTATCTGTAATGCCCAACAGAAACTTTTCTGGTAATATTACAAAATTTACTTTTACATTTTTTAAGATTAACGTTTACATCTTAGACTAGAAACTTTTCGACTTCTTACAAGTCCTCCACATATGAAAAAAGGAGCCTTCTTTATCTTGACATTCCCAACATTGGTTTGAAACATTCTGGGGCATTTTTGACAGCTTATTTGGGGTTAGATGCCATCAGTACATTATCTTATGTGGGTTTTCTTTTAAGTTACTGCACAAAGTGAATTTTATATCTTTGGACCACATTTTCCCATACATCCCTATGGTCATTTTAAAGTCATTTTTATCCAGCAATTTTGTTTTGTTACAATTCACTTTAAATCAGAAGCATGTCCCAAATGCCTTAATTTTTCCCAAAAGAGCCTTCATTGAGTCCAGTGGGTTTTGTGTCATTATCACAAGATAACAATAGCTTGTACTGTTCTTTTTTTACCCTTACCCTATAGATTCTGTTGTCTTGTCTAACATCTCTCAATAGGGTTTCCAATGCCAAAATAAAGGTGAGAGGGGATAACCTTGTCTGTTCCCCTTTTGTATTTCAATTGATCTCATTGCATTACCACTTATTAAGATCTGGGCCTTTTGAATTGAGTAGATTTGTGAAAATATTATTTGGTCAATAAAGACAAAGTCCATTCTCTCCAAAGTTTTAAATGAATAGTCCCAAGAAATATTATCAAAGGCTTTCTTTGCATCTAAAAAATAAATAAATCAAAACTGCCTTTTTGTCATCATGATGTTCCAAAACTTCAATTAATGTTAAGAGCAGTTTTTACAGTATTCCTTAATTGTCTTTTTGGCAGAAAACCACTCTGATCCTCATGGACAGTCTGAGAAATGTGTATTCTCAGTCTTCTTGCCAAGATGGGAATAAGTATCTTATCATCATTATTTAGTAGTGAGATAGGTCTATAATTTTTTATTATTGTCTCATCTGTATTTTTGTTATGAATCACTGTGGTCTAGGCATCCCTCCAAGAATCTGGCATCCATCCTTTTTCTAATAACTCACACAAATTTTAATGGTTAAATTTCTTATAATATGCTGCAGGTAGTCATAGAATCATAGAATCATAGAATCATAGAATTGTAGAGTTGGAAGAGACCACGAGGGCCATCCAGTCCAACCCCCTGCCACGCAGGAAATCTTGATCAAAGCATCCCCGACAGATGGCCATCCAGCCTCTGTTTAAAGACCTCCAAGGAAGGAGACCCCACCACGCTCTAAGGGAGTGTGTTCCACTGCCGAACAGTCCATCTGGTCCTGGTGCTTTTCCAGATTTAATCTTTTTAATCACTTCAATAAGTTCCATAGTTGTCACAAGCCCATTAAAGCCTTGCTTTTGTTCTAAGCATAATTTGTCCAATTGGAATTTATCCAAGTAGGCTTTCATATCTAAAATGTTCTCATTGTGCCTCACATATTAGTCTCTGTAATATTCCTCAAAGGCTTTTAATATTTTCAGTCTGATCTCTCTTTTTGATCTTTGTGACAATATTTTTTATCTTTTCCTGTCTCAATTTATAGGAAAGCCAGTCCCCAGGTTTATTTGAAAATTCAGAGTTGTTTTTTATTTAAGGTTTGGTATTCTTAAGCATTAAGAATACCATTTGGTATGCTTGGTGTGATACAGGAGCCTTTCAAATCCCACCACTGCCACCATTTTTGTGATGCTGCTACCAAACCTGCAACAACTCACAACAACCAGGTGGTCGAGGGCAATCTTCAATGCACCAGACCTACTTTACCTCAGGGTTCAGCTTGGCTGCCTCTTTATCCTCTGTTCCTCCCACCTAAAATCCTATAAGGTTCCCTTAGTTCCTTTTTCTGAACCAGGGATATACCTTTAACCTAAATGTGTGGATAGTGTGTTATGGTCGCTTGCCTTTAATTATCTTTATTTAGTAGGAATGAGCCAGAGTTATATTTGTATGAACAATAAAGGACAACTTTATTAAAGGGAAAAAAAAACATACTTCAGCGTGGAATCTTTTGTTTTAACCAGTACTTGTATCTTTATAATGTCATTTTTTATTTCCCAGCCTCATTCGTTCTTTGTCCAATCACTCCTCTATTCCAAATTAGTAACCACTGCCCACCATTTTACCTCATCCAAGCACACACGTGCGGAGCTTTCCACTCCAGCCAACTGTCATCAACTCCCTTCCACTCAGAACTCAAAGCTTAACTGACTCTCTCCAACTGTCATGCAAATCTTAAAACATCCAGAATCCCCTCCCCTTTCAGTTTCCTGCCATAGGACTGACTCCTAGAACACACTTCTCCCATTCGCTCATCCAGCCATCCGTCACACTTGGGTCCCTTCGGGGAGAAAGGCGGCATATAAAGTAAATAAATTACTCATTTCTTGGACTGTAAACAATGAGAACTTGTTGTTGGAGTAACAATCTTTTGTTGAGTCTCTTTGTCAAAACATTTCTTTTTTTCTTCCTCCAAATTATTTATTTCCTCTATCAACTCTTTTAGCTTCTCTTTCTTTTTTCAGTCTAGAACCATATTTTATAAATTGTCCTCTCATGTATGCTTTCCTTACATCCCAAACTACTGTAGTCTCTGTACCCTTACTTAGGTTCAGCTCAAACAAATCCCTCAATTCTTGTTTATATAGTTGTAATATTTCCATCTTCAGAAATAAATATTCATTAATCTCTCTCTCTCTCTCTCTCTGGCTTTTCTTCACAAACAAAGATTCAGGAAGGACTCATCCTGCGCTTTCTGCAAGCGCGCTGATGACTAATAAGGCCAATCTGAGATAAACAAGTCCGGTTGCAGAAAGCACAGCAGAAGGTCTCCTTGGGTGATGTTTCTGGGTTGTGATTCTTTCTGCATTGTCGTTTCTCTTCAAGACTTGTTCGGCATGAGTTCTCAAATAAGGCTGCAGCATTGTGGATAGTGCGTCTTCATGCCTCCCGATGTGAGGCCAGGGCAGACTATTGTTGGTGATCAATTTGGCCGAGCCTGAGATGTTGCTTCAGGGAGTCCTTGTATCGCTTTCCTGAACAAGTGGGATGAGTCCTTCCTGAATCTTTGTTTGCGAAGAAAACCCCCCCCAAAAAGCCATTTCTTCTTAACTTATTAACTGTTTAAATGTCTTCCATCAACATTTTGAACAAATGTCTTACTATATGAGTTTATCATATATTTTTCACCTGCATAAGTGGTCATCAAACTCTCTGGGACTATCCAGCAAAAGGTTTGAGGGTTTTTTTTTTCTCAGAACCTCAACCAAGAATTTCTACTTTCCATGTTTCTACAGCATTCTTTTGGAAGTTTATTTAAACAGAATTATTTCATTCTCTACTTGCTTTTTAAAATATATTTTTATTAATTTTATAATCATACATTATATTATCCAATCAATACTTAGTTAGTATAACACATAAAATTACTATAAACTTATATTGAGTTATGAGCAAAGAGGGAGGAATTGGATAAAATGGAAGTAGATGAAGTACAGGAAAATTTAATTTATTTAAGAAGGGAGTATTTTGAACTTAGTAATAAAAATTCAAAAATGTTGGCTAGATCCACACAGAAGAAGAAAATGGAAAATATGATAAATGGGATTAGAGATAAAACAGGTAAAATGTGTAGAACAATGAAGGAAAAATTAACAATTTTTGAGGAATTTTATAAAGACCTCCATACTTCAGTCTCTCTGGATGTTTCTTGACTGTTCTCATCAAATCCTCCTTGTTATTGTAATTAATAACTCTAACAATAACATCTCTTGGCAAAATACTTCTTCCTGTCAGTTCTCTATGGATCCGCTCAATGTCCTCATCCCTCCATTTCATAGTTGGGGTCACTTGCTGTAGCCATTTCAACACTTCAGATTTCAAATTAGATCCTTGATCTTTCCCCACAGATTCTGGCAGGAACCTTATTCTAAAGTTATTCCTGCATTGATAATCTTGCATGTATATCAATTTTTTTCATACCTGTGATTTTCTTCATATTGTCCTGGATCTGACTGCTTTGAAGTGTTTGGGTTTTAATTATTTCTTTGTTCTCTTTTACTATATTAAGAATATCTCCTTGTATTCCTTGTATTTTTGTACTCATTTCCACAAATCTTTCTTCAGATCTTTTCCTCTCCTGCATTTCTTCTCTTATACTTGCAAACTCTGAAAACATTCTCTTTTTGTCTTCTCTAAATTCTGTCATCATTTTTGTAAAGAGAGAATCCATATGAGTTTTAATATCCTCTGTGTTTTCTCCCCTTCTTTCCCTCCCCCTTGGGGGTAGAGGATCAGGGGCAGAGGCACTTGAAAGACCACTCTTTTGGGGGCTTGTTTCCTTTTCCATACTTAGCCCTTCTGGTTCACCCTTGTTATTCTGTATTTCCAGAGATATTCTCTCTAATCTCTTTTGAGATCTATCCGATGGCTTATCTAATGTTTGTGGCCTCAACCAACTTTTTCCTGCAATATTTCTTCTTTTTTTAGACATAAGAAAATCAAAACACTCCAAACTTTCATTCCTCCCCTTCTGTGTATGGCCCCTCCTTCCTCCACCACTTATTATTTTTTAAAATCTTTCCACTTATTCTCCAGTTAGATCAATTATTTCTTCTCCTGTTAGATCATCCTTTTCATTTGCCTACAATTGTTCGCTGCTTCCTCCAACCTTAGTGATTTATTAGCAAAATGTTCTTTTTAGTTAGGCAGCTCCAATATCGGGCAAAACCAAAAGTAATTATTTGTTTACTTTAGGCTTCTTTGAGCTGCAGTTTTCTCTTTCATTAACATTCCTTAATAATTCACAGCCATAAATCTTCCCTCAAAGCTCTCCTCATGCCTTTTTGAGGGGAAATTATTCATTTAATTCCATTACCTTGAGCACCTGTCCTGGGAAATTCTTCCTACGCCATTGAAGCTTGGCTCCTCCCCAGAATTATTTCATTCTCATATATTTTAAGCCTTTTCTTAAAGTGTGCTATCAATATTTCATCTTTGATTTTTTTATATGTGAAACAAATAATCACATCTCTTGGAAGTTTTTTTTTCTGTGCATAAGCAGGGTTTTGCCTATATATTGCTTTTATCTTCTTGTCAAGTTCTTCAACAGAGCTGTTTATAAGGCCCACCTAATCTGTGTTTCCTTCAATTTTAACTCCATCATCATAATTCTATCTTGTACCTTTTCCAAATCATGTTGTAAAATGTCCACTCCCTTCAAATTATCAAAGATTTCCTGTTCATGCTTGTGTGTAATCACTGTGAGATTCTGAACTGATGTCATGATCTCTTTGAACTGTTTTTCAGCAAGCTTTTAAAAATGGTTTACATGTCCTGTAATCTCTAATCTTAACAAGTCCAGTTTCTGTTCTAAATTTCAATTACTTTATGTTACATGTTCATACAAATCAAAAATCTGGTTAGACATCTAGGATGTTAAGACTCGAATTTCAATGAGCAACAGGGTCAGTTTTGTTTTGCCTAACTCTGGACATATTTCTGGTGGCCATATTTAGGATGTCATATAAACCACTCTCTGCTTAAATTCCAGCATCAGAGCCAATATTTATTTCCCCTTTTCTGAAATATAAACTTCTTAATTGTTTAAATATTGGAGATGCCAATTCTATGTATTTCCAGTCCAAATTGCTAATTAGTTTAGCCTTCAGTTTTTGAGTACTATGCTATCTGTCTCTCTCAGCTCTTAGTTTCACTTCAAATAATTTCTCAATGAAGACTGCACTTCAAATGTTTATGATGCAAATTATTTATACTCACCTGATCATGATAAATCATTAACTGATGGGTGGGTCTCCATCCCTGTTCAGCATGGACTATCCAGGGTACTTTGATAGTATTATAAATCTTTGGAAGCTTTGCAGCAAAAATGAAAGCACAGATATAGGATAGATGACACTTGGCTTGATGGCAGTGCATGTGAAAGGGATCTAGGAGTTTTAGTGGACCACAAGCTGAACATGAGTAAGCAGTGTGATGCAGCAGCTAAAAAAGCCAATGTGATTCTAGGTTGCATTAATAGGAGTATAGTGTCTAGATCAAGGGAAGTAATAGTATTTTTTTTAATATTTTTTTTATTTAGTTATTTATACCCCACTCTTCAGCCACAAAGCTATCAGAGTGGCTTACAAATTGTTTTTAAGCAATAGCTATTTACACATCTACACTGCATTAAACAGTTTCCAATGTGTGTTAGCTAATTGCCCCCCACAAGCTGGGTACTCAATTTACTGACTGTATCCTGCTTTGGTCAGACCTCACCTGGAATACTGTGTCCAGTTCTGGGCACCACAATTCACCAAGGATATTGAGAAGCTGGAATGTGTCCAGAGGAGGGCGACCAGGATGGTGGGAGGTCTGGAAGCTATGCCCTATGAGGAGCAGCTTAGGGAGCTGGACATGTTTAGTCTGGAGAAGAGAAGGTTGAGAGGGGACATGATAGCCATCTTTAAATATTTGAAGAGATGTCATACTGAGGATGAAGCAGGCTTGTTTTCTGCTGCTCCAGAGACTAGGACATGGAGCAATGGGTTCAAACTACAAGAAAAGAGATCCCACCTCACCATTAGGAGGAACTTTCTGACAGTAAGAGCTGTTTGGAAGTGGAATACACTGCCTTGTAGTGTGGTGGAGTCTCCTTCTTTGGAGGTTTTTAAACAGAGGTTGGATGGCCATCTGTCAGGAATGATTTGACTATGTATTCCTGCATGGCAGGGTGTTGGACTGGATGACCCTTGAAGTCTCTTCCAACTCTATGATTCTATGATTCTGTCTAGCCTACCTTAATGAATCCTTGTGATTCTTCGGCTTTGTAGTGGGCTATGTTGTAGTTTCCAGGGCCTGTGTCTCTACCAGACAGCTCCCCAGCCCACTCCTGAGCTGGAGCAGGGGTTGGGGTCATCCAAGACATATCTTTACATGCTTAAAGATAATAATAAACCCTGCAAAACTAAGAGCAGCACACAAATTGTGCTACTAATAGTCAGCTATCTTGGCCAGAACTTCAGGGTTTATGCAATCTTGAACAGGTTTCCAGCCTTGTGCAACCTCTGAGAAAGTGCAACCTGAGCTTAACTGGCACAGAAGCAACAAGCCAAGTTGTTTGAGCAGAGACAGCATCACAGGTTTCACCAACTTGTAACTCTGAATGTTAGCACAAACTGAGATTCTAGCAGTACTGCAGCTCCTTCAATCCTTAGCTTTTGGTCACACTGGAACATATAGTATCTTAAGGGCCAGTTTAGACATGGTAGTTCAAGGTGACTGTGCATTGTGTAATAGATCTGTAGTGGTGTACCTAGCATACCCAGAGTGGGTAATTTTTTTAACATCCTCTTCTCTATATGATAAAATTATTTTCAGTAATAATCATGAACACAAAATAATCATTACACACATATTGAGAAGTGCTGGGAGTTACAGTTCAACCACATATGAAGAGCTGCATGATTCCCACCCCTGATTTCCATAATCCTACCATTCATGATTAGTTGGGGCTTTCAGGAAACTTAAGGCTGATGAGCTGGGTTGATAGCAGCAAAGTTGGTGCCAGCTGCAACATTGAATAGCAGGTGTGAACTTGGCAAGCAGGCCGGCAGGCTGGAGTTCCTGCCTCATTTGAGGAGGTGGCTGGCCAGGTGGATGGGTGGGCAGAAGAGGGCTGAGAGTTGGTTTCCCTGCCATGTTCTTACCTGGCGTCAGCAACAATCCTCAGAAAGTTGTTGCAAGGAACCATATCCTCTGAGCTCTTGGACAGGGTAGCAGCTAGGCACTGGATGAAGAGGGAGTAGAGAAGAGCTCTGACATGGTGAGAGCCGAGCACTGCTGCCACCAACAGAGAAGTCGCACACCCCTGCCTCCTCCTCCGGCTGGTGCTGGTGTTGCTGTAGCTTCAGCTGTTGTGGCAGAGAGGAGCTCTAAGGGCAGTAAAAGGTGTGTAGACCTGCATTGTGGGCTGAGGCTGGCTTGCTTCCTCCCTGCTCCTGCCTGTCCTCAGGGACAATGCACACAAACCCTTATTTCCTGCATGTGGAGCAGACTGCTCCCCCCACCTTGCCCTTGGGATGCCACTGTAGTTCTACATGTGGAAAAACATAGGGTATTTCCATAGTGGAAATACACTATGGCTGGCCACTCAAGACCCTCCCCCCCCCTGCCAACTTACTGTTGAGCCACTGCAACCCCCCCCCCCCCGGTCAGTCATTCCATGGCTGATGGAGAGTGGAGTAGGGGTCGAAGGAGGGTCTGCCTATGTCCCTGTAGCCAGATGCAGAATTACTACCACCCACTGAGATCCACAAGGTCCTCCAAACATTTAGGAGGGTGCTAAAATGATTCCCCTTCTGACTAAGGTGTGCTTCTCTGACACACACCCTTCCACCAGCCACTTAACTGGGAGGGAGCTGCAGTAGCTCAGCCGTAAGTGTGGGGGTAAAAAAGTTGGTCACTGTGGTGCATGGAAAGGAAGATAAACCTCCAGAACAACCAAAAAAAAGACATACATAGGTGTAAGGTGGCTTTATGCCTGCATATGCCACTGACAGGGTGTCTCTCTCTCTCTCTGGCTTTTCTTTGCAAACGAAGATTCAGGAAGGACTCATCCTGCACTTTCTGCAAGCGCACTGATGACTATAAAGGCCAATCCAAGATAAATAAGTCCAGATGCAGAAAGCACAGGATATAGCTAAGCAGCAGGGATACCCTCCTCGCCTCCTCCCCCACTGAGAATGTTTCAGATTGTGGTGACTCTGTGTGTATGGAGAAGACAGGGACATCAGCCAATCTCTCTCTCAGGCCATGGGCTGAGCAAAATAGTTTCTAGACACTTGGTGTCAAAGATTTTTGTAAAAAAAGCACACAATAAAAATGTAAGTGTATATTTACACAAAAACATGTATGCCTATTTATGCACCACTCAGGACAGCAAACAGCAATTAAAATGCAAAAAAAAAAATGACAACCGTGTAATTCATTACAATATCAGCACACACCGTCATTAAAAATTTCTGCAGTTAAACCCATTTCCCAAAAGGCTATGAAGGATGGTATGGTTCCAGACCTCACTGAGGCTGCATCTGCACTGCAGAAATAATCCAGTTTGACACCACTTTGATTGCCATAGCTCAATGCTATGGAATCCTGGATTTTGTAGTTTGTTGTGGCACCACAACTCTCTGGCAGAGAAGGCTAAATATCTCACAAAACTACAAATCCTAGAATTCCATAGTATTGAGCCATGGCACTTAAAGCAGTATCAAACTGGGTTATTTCTGCAGTGCAGCTGCAGCTCAGTTACTGGACATGATTTAAATAATTGTTTCATGCTGTTATATTTAGTGTAAGACACAAGCACAGTTACTACTTACTTAAAGTGTGAAAAAGTGCATGGGTAGGCAATCTATTGCCCTCCAAATGTTGTTGGGCAACAACTCCCGTCATCCCTCATCATGACTGTGGGAGGGGGCTGAGGAGAATGACAGCTGAACAACACTATAGTGCCAGGGCCGGTTTAAGGAATTTTGGGGCCCCCTGCAATGCTTTACTTTGGGGCCCCCATATGACTTGAAGGCACATGGGAAAGAAAGAAAGAAAGAAAGAAAGAAAGAAAGAAAGAAAGAAAAGCCCTTTCTGAGGGAGACAACCCTCAAATTCCCTGTCTCTCTCTCACACACACACTCACCCCCTCAAACATGCCTCTCCCTCCAGCTTCTGCCATGGAGGGCTGCTGTTTCTTTCTCTTTCTCTTTCTCTTTAGATTTGGAGAGGATGTTTTGTTTTTGTTTTTTTAAAAAGCCAGCAGGAGCTTTTTGGAGGAGGAGGGTAAGAGGGGGCTCCTCCCAGCTGTTTCCTGGCTGTCTCCTTCGTCAGATTAAGGAGGCCAACATGGGGCCCTCTCTTGACCTCGGGGGCCCCTCTTGACCTCGGGGGCCCCTGCCAATGCTGATTTGGCAGACAGGTTAAACCGGCCCAGCATAGGGCTGCACTCCCCACCTTCCCCCTAATATACTGACATAGGAGTAAGTGAAGCAGACTTCACAAATGACTCTCCCACTTCTGCTTTCCTGTGGGAAAGTGAACTCCCTCCAGAAATGATTCATCTCCTCTGAAGTGGCTCCTGGCCTCCTCAGATGCCTTGCTCCTTTCTGCTGCCCATCAGAGGAACCTGCAGCTTTGGGCTTTAGTCTCCTCCTCAAGTCATCAAGGGGCCCAGAGTGAAATCCAAAGAGATCAAGCTGTTCTCCCTTCCATAGCCGTTTCCCCCTTTTTTGCTGTTTAAACCACTTCCAACTTTTCAACAAGCTCTAATAGCTTTAGAATCTCTCTCTCTCTCTCTCTCTCTCTCTCTCTCTCTCTCTCTCTCTCTCTCTGTGTGTGTTGGTGAGATCAAATGTGAAGTAAACAGCACTGAAGGCAAAATGAATGGGTTTTGCCACCTGATAGGAAAAAAAGCAGGAATTCTGGCCTGGGGATTAGCCTGCATTGAAGAGGCATGTGGTTTCTTGTCTTTTGTTTCACTCAAGTGGCTGCAGGCTCTGCCACCTGCTTTGATAGATTCCACCCTCTTGATAAGGGCGCCTGGATTATAAGACTTTGTGCAACTCCACCCCTGGCCTCACAGGGCTTGAATCTCAGTAGATCTGCCTCCTGGTGACCTTCTGAGTTAAAGTGTATCATTCTCATGCTGAATGATAAATGTAGTGGCAGGTAGGAGCTCTAGGGGGTCTGGGACTAGCAAAGACCGAAATACAGCAGCTGCTTCCATGCTGAAGGCTACATGACTGTATGTGTAAGAAATGTGAATCTACTGTATTGTTCTCTCCCCCCCTCCCCGCTTAAATCAGTATTTCTTAAAGTATCCTTTTTTCTCTTAAAGGAGAGAGAAAGAAAGCATTTTCTTTCTCTAAAGCAGTATCTCTAACATCTTTTAAATACTTTCCTGCATCCATTTGGGCCTTGGCAATTTCATAGTGAACAATATCCTCCTAAATTTATTTATTTATTTATTTAGGGTATTTTTATACTGCTTTGCAACTTAAAAGGCCTTGGGACTGCTTAAAAAGCATAAAAGATATCTCTGCTGATTCCTACCAACAGCAACAGGGAAGGAAGAAGACAAATGGTAGCCAGAGGTAGCCAGGAGAGAGGTCTTTCTTCTGCTATCCCACAGGGAAATCCCAAATCCCACTTTTTAAAAAGACGAGTCAGCTGAAGTCTCTGAGATCAAAGGTAAATGGGAGCTTCCCCTCTGGTGACTGCTATTGAACTGGTGCAAGCTGCTAAGGGGTAACTTGGGGCTCATTTCTTGCACCTTCACCCACAAAACCTAGATAACATAGCATAGTTGTTGAACTGAGCTGTAACCCACCAAAACTTGGGTTCCCTTGGTACTCTGCAGACTTAAACATGTACTCACAGAATCCTGCTCCTCAGAACACCATGGCTGAGGTACTAGACTCTGCTGTGTTCTGACCATGCAGTTGCATCTGGACTAATGTGGCCTGGCTGCATGGAAAGACAGGTGTGCACTCCTTTGGCTCTTCAGTGTGCACTAGAGATCTGGAAGGGAGAAGGCTACTTCTTTGTCTTGGCTATAACCCTGCTACTGCCTGGGCACCCCACATAGTCCCTTGGCCCCTAAATGGCTGAAGGTATACACAGTCGGCGTTGCAGCAGGCTGGCAGCATGGGCAAAGGCATTTTTGGAAGGAACTACAAGATAGCTCCTGGCAAAAGGGCTGTTAAAAGAACATGCACACCTGTAATCCCCCTGTATGTCCCCCACAGGATTCAGGAGGGGGGGGAATAATTGCAGCCTCAACAAGTGATATTTTATCAAAAGGTAATAAATTACATTTGTAACAAGCTTGCTGGGTGTTACATGTAATTGTGAGATGTAAAAACACAATTGCTTCCTTGAGAATCAGCTTGTACCTGCTTACGCCAGGAATTCTAAGACAAGTAAAGAAAAATAAACTGATCACACTTTACTATACACCTTAAATTACCACTTCTGTAGACTGTAGCTTCCAATCCTTCCTGAAGCAAAAATAGCACTGGATCCATATGGTTGGGTCTAAGATAGGGTTGCCAGAGTGGACACTGGTGAGGGCTTGTTGTGTGCCTTCAAGGCATTATGGGTCATCAGGTGGCAAAACCTATCATGGGGTTTCTTGGCAAGAGTTCTTCATAGGAGTTTATCCATTTCTAGAAATAAAGGGAATGCTCAATAAGAAAGATTTTGGAGAGAAATGGAGCAAGTTTTTAGAATTTGTATTAATAAAGGGGAGAGGGAACAAACCAGCGTTGGAAACAATGGAATTTTGGAAAGAGATGAATATAAGGTTGAGGTCCCAGGGCGGTTGGAATCACTTATATGTTAATAATGATTAATTGTTGTATTGGTTGGGTTTATAATTTGTATGTTTAAATTTATTTATATAAATATAGGAGTTTTTCCATTTCCTTCCACTCAGGCTAAGAGCACAACTTGCCCAATGTAGGTTTTGATGGCTGAGTAGGGATTTGAACTCCAGTCTCCAGAGACTTCACTGAGTAGATTATGACTGTCAAACTCCAATTTGTTAATTCAACAAGTTTAATTTTTATAACCCATTGAATTTTCAGGTATATATAGATCTCTACTGCCTATCTTTTTATTTTTTTCATAGTCACCTTACCTAAAGAGCTTTCCCATGCCATTTTAATGCCTCCTTCCAATCATAGTATCATAGAGTTGGAAAAGGCCTCATGGGCCATTGAGTCCAATCTCCTGCTCAATGCAGTATCTCCACCTAAAGCACCTCCAGCAGGTAGCTGCCCAGCCTCTTTCTGAAGAAGTCCAGAGAAGGAGACCCCACCACCTCTCTAGGAAATTGTTTCCATTGCTGAAGTGCTCCTACTGTTAAGAAGTTCCGTCTAACATTCAGTTGAAACCTACCGTCCTGCAACTTCAAACTATTAGACCTGATACTCTGGGGCAGCCCTCTCCTCTCTGTGACAGCCCTTGAGGTATTTTAGAGTACAATCATGCTGCTTCTCTGTCTTCTCTTCACCAAGCGGGACATGCCAGAAACTTTAAGCTTTCCTCATATGTTTTGTTCTCCATACCTCTTATCCATGTTGCCCTTCTCTGAACCTGCTCAAACTTGTCTATACTGTATACTTCTTAAAATGAGATGTCCAGAACTGAATGAAATATTCTAAATGAGGCCTGACCAGTGCAGAATATAGTGTGACTATTCTTTCCCTCAACTTGGAAACTGTGCTTCTATTAATGCAGGGTAAGATTGCAGTTGCCCTCTTTGCTGCAGCATCACTCTGCTGGCTCGTGTTCAACTTATGATCAACTATAATCCCAAGGCCCTTTTCACGAGTAGTAGTGCTGAGCCATGTCTCCCCCATCCTATCCCCATGCATTTAGTTTTTGTGGCCTAAATGTAGACCAAAAAAGCTAAGAGAGATTCTGAACACCTTCAAAGTAAAGGCTTCCAGCCCTTTCCAGTACACATGACTTCTGTGCATTCTGGAAACTGATTAACAGAGTAACTTCACTGTTGAAAGGTAATGTTCCTCCAGCAGTTAAACATTCACCAGCAGGTGAAGTGACATACAGAACAAAAAGTACAGAAAGTTTACCTCCCTATTTCTTACAAACTTGCATCACGGAAAAGTGAAAATTGTTATATAGACAATTGTTTGCACCTTTCCTACTGAATGGGCTGGTTCATCACTACCTTCAGTATTGGGATCAAGGGTCAAATCCTGTAGCTGGCAAGGCCAAGGAACATTGTAAAGGAACAGCTAGTACTGCATTCCAAAGAATCAGCTGTTCCCACCTTCAGGAGGAGGAGTAGCACAAAATGCTGGCAGGATTTAAAGGCTTGAAGATTTACAGGAATTCTCTAGGTTTGCATTCTGGCCAAACATGTGTGTTTTTGGAGTAGCAACTTAACGTTGCATATGACATGCAGTCTAGCAGCCAGGTTGTTCTGACTTAACAAATAGGTTGGAGTAAGGAAACCCTAAGCAGAGTGGTGTTTTCAGCCCTGTCTGATCACAGCATATTATCTCTAGCAGATGCCATTCCCCATGCTGCCCAGGTTGTGAAGCTACTGAAAGCTGATGTTTTTATCATACTGCAGAGTTGTTAATCAAACTTATTGGTATGCCTCAGTGACATATTCTCTGACTGTCCCAATTTGGCAGGGACAGTCCTGATTAATCATCTGTAGTCCCACTTTTTCAGATGCTTTTAAAATGTCCTAGTTTTTATCTCCTCCTATTTCCCCTTTGTCTTCAGCTTACTTCAGTTGCTGCAAACTAAATTCAAAGAGCAAAAGTAGTGTGCTCAATTAACACATTAGAAGGAAGAGGAGAGGAGGGGCCACAATCTTGCCCTTCTCAGTAGGCTCAAGTAAAAACAAACTGCTGCAGCCTCTCCTAGCTTGTGTCTTCTTCCTCATCAATAACTTTTGCCATCTTGATCACACTCTGCTGTTTTTAGGCTGCCTGTGTCCTGGCTTTCACTTGTGAAATGTTGGAGGGCGTGCAGTGATAAATAACAAAACAGGATTCAGACTGGTGAAATATGATAAATTGGCCTGTGATGGAATTTGTGTAATGTTGAACCCATGTGCCCTGTAATGATGTCCACTTAGGATAGTCATATGTTGCATACTACTCTCTCTCTCTCTCTCTCTCTCTCTCTCTCTCTCTCTCTCTCTCTCTCTCTCTGGCTTCTCTTCGCAAACGAAGATTCAGGAAGGACTCATCCTGCACTTTCTGCAAGCGCGCTGATGAGTAAAAAGGCCAATCCGAGATAGACAAGTCCAGTTGCAGAAAGCACAGCAGAAGGTTTCCTTGGGTGATGTTTCTGGGTTGTGATTTTTTCTGCGCTGACGTTTCTCTTCAAGACTTGTTCAGCGTGAGTTCTCAAATAAGGCTGAAGCACTGTGGATAGTGTGTCTCCATGCCTCCCGATGTGAGGCCAGGGCAGACCATTGTTGGTGATCAGTTTGGCCAAGCCTGAGATGTTGTTTCAGGGAGTCCTTGTACTGCTTTTTTGGAGCGCCCCTCTTATGCTGACCCATGGCAAGTTCACCGTAGAATACTATTTTGGGGAAGCGATGGTCCTCCATCCTAGAAACATGCCCTGCCCAGCGCAGCTGTGTTCTCAATATCATGGCCTCAATGCTGGTGATCCCTGCTTGGCTCAAGGACAGCAACATTTGTCACATAGTCCAGTGTATATTTAGGATTGTGCGTAAACAGCGCTGATGGAAGCGTTCGAGGAATCGTAAGTGGTGGCGATAGGTGACCCATGTTTCAGACCCATAAAGGAGAATAGACAGTACAATGGCTCTATACACACTGGTTTTTGTGTTTTGCCTCAGGTGTTTATTACTCCAGACTCTTTTGTAAAGTCTTCCAAATGCGCTATATGCCTTTGCTAATCTGTGATCGATCTCTTTGTCAATTTTGGCATCTGAGGAGATGATGCTTCCCAGGTAGGTGAACTGCTGAACGGACTTGAGCACAGATTTGCCAACGGCAATGTGGGGATGGTGGTGTTCGTCCTGTGGTGCAGGCTGGTAAAGAACTTCTGTTTTCTTCAGGTTGACTTCCAGCCCAAACAGCTCTGCAGCTGTTGCGAAGCAGGATGTTAGGCGCTGCAGAGCTGCTTCTGTGTGGGCAACAAGGGCAGCATCATCGGCGAAGAGCAGCTCACGGACTAGATAGTTTAGAGTCTTAGTGCGAGCCCTCAGACGGCTTAAGTTAAACAAGCTACCATCAGTACGGTAACATATATAGATGCCATCGTCTTCTTTAAGCTCTGCCGTAGCCCTTTGGAGCATCATGCTGAAGAAGATTGTAAATAAAGTTGGCACAAGATAATCATTTTGAGGAATTTGGGGGGGACATCGTAGTCTTTCCAGGATCTGCCACAGACCTTTCCTACTCACAGTGTCGAAGGCTTTGGTGAGGTCGACAAATGTCACATAGAGACCCTTGTTCTGCTCTCTACATTTCTCTATGCCCACCTACGTGCACACTGCTTGCCCAACAGAGTTGGACATGTCTCTCAGTTGGCTTGGTGACCCCCTCTCAGCTTGCTTTGCAAGCAGTGCATGTGTGTGCAGTCAGTCCCAAGCAAGCCTCCATTAGCAAGAACTGTTTTATGTTTTGCATACTACAAAACATATTTATCTTATTTTATTTTGAAGCAGGGCATGAAGACATGGTTTTTGTGAACAGGAGCTTCCAGACTATCTATGCAGCTTGCAAGCTGGGGATTCTCAGGGCTATAGTCCCAAAAGTAATACAGGAAGCCCCCCGCCTTTCAATGGCTCATTATCTGACAACTCGCTGTTTCAACACTTGCAAATTAAGGACAATTTCCATTCATTTGATGAGGAATTCACTCTTTCAATGAGCATAGGTGCTCACAGGTGTGCACAGGCAGTCCCAAGCGAGCCACCGTAATTTCCTCATGTTCGCTACTTGGACTCTACTTTTCAACCAATTCTGGCTTCTGACACTGCTGCAGTCCTCAACCTGTCACATAAACAAGGGATTCCATCCTGTATTTCCAAACTCAGAGTGAATATTGGTTTGAAAGGATGTAAATTTTGTATCAAATTTCTCAGATTAGCAATCAAAGGGTATACTTTTGTCCAGCACTGCTTCTACTTAATATATACAGAGAACCCAATGGAAATCTGAAGCTTTCGGCCTTTTGTTAACGGCAGCTAGAATGGAAATAGCTCAAAACTGGAAGACAGGAAATCTGACTATGGTGAACTGGTGGTCCAGAATCTGGAGTATATGGCTATCAGAAAAGCTTTCTTATAACATGGCTAGAACTAGAAGACAAGAAACAAACACGACATTTCAAGAAGATTGGATTATTTTTATTGACTACGTAAACAAAGCATCACGATGGCTGAAACCTCCAAGAGACCATCGATTTCTTTGGAACAACATGTTTTCTCCAAGAAATCTGGATCATTAAAACATACCTGAAAAAGAATCATAGAATCATAGAATTGCAGAGTTGGAAGAGACCACGAGGGCCATCAAGTCCAACCCCCTGCCACGCAGGAAATTCTTGATCAAAGCATCCCCGACAGATGGCAATCCAGCCTCTGTTTAAAGACCTCCAAGGAAGGAGACCCCACCATGCTCCACTTTATCTAATTTTCACCATGGCTGAATCCACACTACACAAATAATCCCGTTTCAAATGGGATTATTTGCCATGGCTCCTTCCTATGGAATCTTGGGATTTGTAGTTTGGTGAAGCACCAGCACCCTTAGGCAGAGAAGGCTAAAAACCTTGCAAAACTACAAATCCCAGGATTCCATAGGAAGGAGCCATGGGAAATAATCCAGTTTCAATTGGGATTATTTGTGTCGTGCAAATTTGGCCAATGTCCCACAGTTATGGTTGAGTCTGATATTTTGATGATGTTAAAATTTATGTTTTGTTACAAAATCTTTAATAAAAGATTATTTTTTTAAAAAAAGAATGGAAATTTCTTAAAATGTAAGGTTTGGTATATGCGTTCTGTGTACAGAAGTGGATTTTGCAGCTGCTGAGTTGCTTTGATGCAGTAGGAGGCTTCTCTGAATGCTTTCTAGTTTTCCCCTGCCCTGTTATCTGTGGAACTTAATAGCATTTACAACCGCAACAGAAATTCCATGACGCTCAGGGGGAAAATAACTTGTCATCACCCATGCATTCCCTCCAGGCCTATGGAGATTTCACAGACTGTCACACACTTTCATGCAGAGGGGGAGGGTGTCTGGGAGCTTTGGCCAGGCAGAAAGGCCATTCATGGGTTGCTAACATGACAGCCTTACAGTGGCTGAAACCATGGCTTCTTTCAGAACACAAAGACTTCCAGTTCATCTGTAAGGCAAATGCTCCCACAGAACCCTATTGGGCAAACTGCCTCTGCTCGTGGTAAGCAAATATAACTCCACAAGTTAGTAATATGTTTGGAAAATCCAAGATTAGAATTCAGACAGTTGGGGAAATTTCTGCCTTCCTGGACCTTGCTTTGGATCAAAGCTGGGACAATACTCTGCCTCACCAGCACCCCCACTCTGAAATATGAGAAAAGCTGACAAACCGACCCTTTCCTATGAAACACAAGCAGACTGTTGCCATTTGACACCCAGGTGAACCAGTCAGTGCTTGGACGACTGCAGTTGCCACCAACGTCAGTATTTGCAAAATGATACAGAGGTCTGTAGCACACACACAAAAAAAAGACTTAACAGTTAGGGCCAAACTGAGCATGCAGAGGGGGAAATTTACCATGAGTGCCTGTAGGAAGGTATATTTTCCACTCCTTGTTTGTTACAGTTCTAACACTCCACTCCCCACTGCTGAAACTAAAAGTTATTAATGAACAGGAACACACAAACTGAGAGAGGCTGCAGCAGTTTGCTTTTGCTTGAGTCAACTGGGAAGGGAAAGATTCTGCCTTCTATTCCCCTCTTCACCCTGCTATGTTAACTGAGTACAAACTACATTTGCACTTTAAACATAGTTTGCAGCAACTGAAGAAAGCCCACAACAAAAGGGGAAAGTGGAAGGAAGAGAGATGAACTGAGACGTTTTAAAAGGAACTGAAAAAGTGGGACTCTCCCAGCCAAATCAGGACAGTTTCCAAGATGAAGGAAATCTTCCTAGAAGATGGGAATCCTTTCCCCAGCAATCCTTGGGAAGTTGTCAGTATTTTCATGCTCCCACCTTTCATCCTACCCAACCATTCTCTGAAGATGCCAGCCACAGATGCAGGCAAAATGTCAGAAATAAACTCTTCCAGAACACGGCCTCATAGCCCGGAAAAAAACTAAGGAAAATCTATCAATACACAAAATATTCTTAAGTACTGTGTGCTTTCATTTAGTTTGCCTCCATCTAGTTTTAGGGCTTCTTAATACTCTGCAAAAACCTTTGTTTATTTTAATTTATAATCACTTTTGTCCCAAGTCTTGGGACCCAAGACAGCTCACAGCATGATTAAAAAGCTGTTGTGACTAAAATCACAGTAAGCTGTGATGTTAACATTTCACACCAATCATTGTAAAAACCAGATTAAAAACCAAAGAATGTCAGAATAAAAATTAAGAACTCCTTCAGCAGGCAGTTGGTTGCTGAAAGAAAGCCTGTGAACCAAAGGTCTTTGCTTGCCAATAGAAAGACAGCCAAGAGTAGTCAGGCTGGAGTCCGGCAGCCTGGGAGCCTTGGTTCTCCTTTTTGCTGGAGTTCATGGAGCATCGTGTATACTGTCATATTCTAAGTCTGAGGATTTCTCTTCTGCTTTTTGTTGGTTTTTTTATGACACTAAAGATCAAAGCATGTGTGGAAAATTTTTTATGACACTAAAGATCAAAGCATGTGTGGAAATGCACACAAGGAAAATGCACAGGTTTTGCCCTTCTTGTGGAGAAAAAAAATCCCTTATCCCATGGACAAGGACACAAAGCACAACAGAGGGGGATGATATGGCAGTGGCAACATCCCTCACATGAGCTACCAGCAGTGGGTAATTTGGCATAAGAGATGAGATAACATTTCTGTTTGAAGACAAAGACTGAAATCAACAGATAAAATCCTGACCAAATACTAAATACTACTTGTGAGTTCTTTACTAAATGTTCACCAAACTAAGTTCACACTGTTTTATGCTAATAGTCAATAGAAGGAGAGGCTGGTGGCTATCTATGTTTTTTAAATAGCAGTAGAGAATGGGGTTAGGGGCTGTGTCTCTGCGTTGGGCTGAATTTCAAGGTTGCTGTTGACAAATTAACTGCAATTGTCATGGGAGTGCCTGACATTTTGCCATGTCACTGATGTACGGATTCACTAACTCTATTTAAAAAAAAGAGAGAGAGAGAGAGAGAGAAAGGAGGAGTAGAGAAAGGTAATTGTTATTATATAATTAATTTAAAAGAATTAAAAAGAAACTCATGGGAAACTCACATTGCAGCTGGTGTCAGGAATTATCAGATAATTGTTTTTAACTGTTTTATTTCATTTTAAACTCAAACTACAGCACTAAATATCACAACCTCCAGTAATTTCCCAACACATTTGTCTTGTCTGGAGAAGTCCTAAGGACCTGCAACAATCCCATTCCACCAAAGTCTTCCCCTTTCAGGGAGAATGGAGCATGTGCCATGTCCATCTGGCTAAGTATTGGAAGTGGGGTAAACAGTGGTTCCTCTCTGTCCCTTAATGGAGAATCATGCCTTATTGTTTCACATCTAAAATAGAAGGGCTCCTCTGTCTAAAAGGAGGTATTACAAACCCTGAAATTACTTTAATAGCATGGGGAATTTGTAAAGGCATCCTTAGTATCATAAGCAAACTTATGGTTGCATACCCTCCAATATTTCACAGATGAAAACCAGGACACACATGACCAAGCAACATCAGAGTGTGATAAAGATGACAAAGTTATTACTGTAATGAGGAAGAACAGACAAGCTGTGAAAGGCTGCAGCGGTTTGCTTTCACCTGACCCTACTGGGAAGGGCAGGACTCCCCCCCTCCCCTCTGCTGAATTAATTGAGTGCATACCATTCTTGTACTTTGAACTCAGTTTGCAGCAAATGAAGTAGGCTGAGGGCAAAGGGGGAAGGCGAGAGGATGAAAGAGAAACTGGGACATTTTTAACAGCAACTGACAAAGTGGGATGGCAGAGGACTGTCTGCCAAATCAGGACAGTTGGAGGGTGTGTGGTTTGGGACAGAGCAGAGAGGACTACATAAATCTGGGGAACTCTTTTCTGGACTCTCAGTCACAATAATGGCCTAGTTTGTTGTTTTGTTGTTCTGATCCATAAGATCCAGATCTGTTCATAAACAGGAAGACACAGGACCAACAACTATGGCTGCCCCTTCTCCTCTACTTTGGCCCTAAAAGAAGGAGGTCTTTAAACAGAGGCTGGATTGCCATCTGTTGGGGATGTTTTGATCAATATTTCCTGCGTGGCAGGGGGTTGGACTGGATGGCCCTCGTGGTCTCTTCCAACTCTGCAATTCCATGATTCTATGATTCTATGACTTAATAACTTGGTGACGATTGGACTCTAGGTGGCACTTTTCCAGAGGCAACCCCCATGGACCACTGCTCCTCCCTGATTTTTGGCTCTTCAACTAAAGCCCCCTGTTTCAAATTCAACACGAGGCACTGAAGCACAATGGAGAATTAATAGACGAGCACACCACCTTTCTCTTATTTGCATTTGTTCAGTGTTTTCTCAGTTCTCTGGAACAACTTTGAATGAAGAATTCTAATTGTTATAACTAACAGGAAGGCTAGGTTATTCATCATCCCCTTCATCATTGTTCATCAGCTGCCCCATATGTGAAAGGGTTAGTATTATTATTTTTCTGGATGATGGGAGAAGCCTTGTTTGCATTGTTCAGTATTTCTTTGCTGTAGGACTGTTTGTACTTTGCCACTCCTTACAGGAGATTATGCTTCCATAAAAACAGCAACAGGGAAAACCAAATGAATATGATTCTGGGTATGCAGCAATTTTCTTATCAGAAGGCATGTTATTGAATGTTTATGAGGAACAAGGGCCACCTTTGGTTTTCCAAGAAGAGCTTGTGCACTCCGCCTTTCTACACCACTTTCTTCTCTCCCTTAGCCAAACTTGTGTTTGTGGATACTATCATAGCTTGTGTCCAGTTGTCAAGAGAGCTGCAGGGAAGAGATATGGAGAACACCCCTGGAGGTCATCTGAGGTGTTTGGAAAACTTTCCTCTCTTGGGGATGAATCCATGTTGTGTTGCATTTCATGAAAGTTTTAACAATTAATTTCCAACTTGATTCAAATTACAAATAAAAGGCCACTTCAATAGGAGATTTTTGGATGAATTTTATAACTAGCTGTTTGTGAGGCTGCTCCAAATACTATCTTCTGAGTAAGTGACCAGGAAAAGTGATGAGATGGAAGAGGGCTGTTATCAGAGCTAGGAATAGTAATTCTTATCATCTAGCTGGGAGATTCAAGGAATTGTTGTCCAAAAGGGTAGTCACCAATGGCTCCTCTTCATCCTGGAGAGAAGTGACTAGTGGGGTGCCACAGAGTTCTGTCCTGGGCCTAGTGCTATTCAACATCTTTATCCATGACTTGGATGAGGGAATAAGGGGTATGCTTATCAAGTTTGCAGATGACACCAAATTAGGAGGGGTAGCAAATACCCCAGAGGACAGGATCAGAATCCAAAATGACTCAAACAGTTTAGAAAGCTGGACCAAAATTAACAAAATGAATTTCAGCAGGGAGGATACTACACTTGGGCAGTAAAAATGAAATGCACAGATATAGGATGGGTGACACCTGGCTTGATGGCAGTACATGCAAAGGGATCTAGGAGTCTTAGTGGAACACAAGCTGAACATGAGTCAGCAGTGTGATGCAGCAGCCTAAAAAAGCCAATGCGATTCTAGGCTTCATTAATTGGAGTACTGTATAGTGTCTAGATCAAGGGAAGTAATAATGCCACTGTATTCTGCTTTGGTCAGACCTCACCTGGAATACTGTGTCCAGTTCTGGGCACCACAATTCCAGAAGGATATTGAGAAGCTGGAACATGTCCAGAGGCGGGCGACCAGGATGGTGGGAGGTCTGGAAGCCATGCCTTATGAGGAGCGGCTTAGGGAGCTGGGTATATTTAGTCAGGAGAAGAGAAGGTTGAGAGGTGACAGGATAGTCATGTTTAAATATTTGAAGGGATGTCATACTGAGGATGGAGTAAGCTTGTTTTCTGCTGCTCCAGAGACTAGGACATGGAGCAATGGGTTCAAACTACAGGAAAAGAGATTCCACCTAAACATTAGGAAGAACTTCCTGACAGTAAGAGCTCTTCGTAAGTGGAATACACTGCCTCAGAGTGTGGTGGAGTCTCCTGTGGTGTGATTGCGTATTCCTGCATGGCAGGGGGTTGGACTGGATGGCCCTTATGGTCTCTTCCAACTCTATGATTCTATGAAAAGGTAACATTCCAAGCTGTAGTCTTTGGTCCATAACAATGGTTCTTAAACTTTTCTTTACCATGTACCTCCTTTCAATATGTTTTTTTTTTTGCCGCGGACCACCAAGACTTAGGGTCTAACCCCCCGAATTCCCCCTTCCCTTCCCACCCCCCCACTTTTTGGCCATCAAAGACCTCTCTGGTGTATCTAGTAGTGCCAATAGGCACAAGGTGTTGGGACTCTGCTTGCTAGTGTGCATATGCGCATGTGTGAGATGTGAAGGGATCAAGCTTGCTTCTCATTCCTCCACCCCGTGCACTGCTTTGATGCCCACATGGAGGAGATTCCTGAAGGAATACATGCATACATACACACATGCACAATACACTCCCTCGCACACAGACATCCAGAGCGAGGCTCCCTCTGCTCTAGAACTGCTGCTGCTGCTGCCAGTTATACCAGACAGCCTGCCTGCCTTTCCCCATCTCCCTTTGCCTCCGATTCTGCACACACTGGCAGCCCCAAAGCCTGTAATTTGGCACAACACAGGCCCCACCCATGTATACAAGGGGGTTGGAAATGGAGTATCTTGCAGTAATGGCATTTTGGAGCAGCAGCAACTTGTCTTAATGGTGTTTTTACCCCATAAACCACCTTAAGCTTTGCATGCTAGATGGTGGCTGTGAGTGATTTATTCACATTTGTGCTTTGCTGCTGCCATTTTTTAAAAGAAAAAACAATGTCCAAGGTGCACTAGAGTGACAGAGTGATTTTTTTGATTAAACAAAATAGCAAAAAAACCCTGCAAACACACACACACACACACACACACACCAACCACCCCCTTATTTTAATCACCTTAGCTCTCTAAGCTCTCTAAACTCTCTTAGCTCTCTTAGCTCTCTAAGGTGAAAATCCAACATGGCGGCAGCAGGCACTTGCCCCACCCCCTGTGCTTGCCCGGCCAATAAGCTTTGCACTTCCTCTCCTATGGGAAAGTGATTCAAAGTGAATCACTTGTCCCAACAAGCAGGAATGCGCACCCCTCACTATTTTTTAAAAATGACAGGGAAATAAAAAGAATTAATAGACATCACGAAATTTAAGATAGAAAAAAGGGTAAGATACTTAGGAATAACAGTATCAAAGAGCAATACAGATTTATTTAAGAACAACTACATTAGAACGTGGAATCAGATTAAAAAGAATCTACAACAATGGAAGAACTTAAAATTATCATTATTGGGGAGGATTTCATTGGTTAAGATGACTATCCTGCCTAAAATGATATTCTGGTTCCAAAATATCCCAGTTATAATAAAAGAGGACCCCTTTAAAAGCTGGATCAGAGAAATGTCAAAATTCATATGGCAGGGGGAAAAACCAAGGATAAGGTGGAAAATACTGTACAAAGTAAAGATAGAGGAGGGTTACAATTGCCTAATTTGAAATTATATTATTATGCATGCTGTCTTGCTTGGATACAAAATTGGATTACTTTAGGAGATAAAAGACTTTTAGCACTGGAGGGTTTCAATAACAGATTTGGATGGCATGCATATTTGGTTTACAACAAGGTGGATGTTAATAAGGACTTTTTTATTTATTTATTTATTTATTTAGTTATACCCCACTCTTCAGCCACAAGGCTATCAGAGAGGCTTACACATTGTTTTAAGCAATAGCTATTTACACATCTACACTGCATTAAACAGTTTCCAATGTGTGTTAGCTAATTTAAACTTTAAACACCATTTTATCAGAAAAGCACTTCTAGCAGTATGGCAGAAATTTTGATATAAAATATCTAAGAAAATCCCTCTTTCGACATTGGTACATGAAACCTTCCATAAAAATGAAAATTTGTGTAAGAACAAGTGGCTAATGTAGAAGGATATATTAAAACTAAAAGGTGATCAATGGATTATAAAAACAAGAGAGGAATTAGAAGAAGAACTTATATGCCACTGGTTTTTACACAGACAATTAAAGGAGAAAATTGTTCAGGATATAAAATTGGTAGGTATTGAAAAGACATATATGGAATTGGATGTAGTGTTACTAAAAGGAAAGGAAAAATTCACCTCAAAATTATATAAACTACTATTAAAGCTGGAGTTGGAGAATGAAACAGTAAAAGAGAACATGGTTAAATGGCATTAAATCTGGGACAATCACCAACATTAGCACAGTGGGAGAAATCTTGAAAAGTAAATATAAAATTCACCAGGAGTTACGACTTAAGAAAAAACTACTATAATTTCTACAGATGGCACTTGACCCCATCTAAAATAGTGAAAATGTACAAAACTAAAAATGATAAATGCTGGAAATGCGGAAAGGAAACAGGTACATTCTTCCACATTTGGTGGCAATGTTCTAAAAGCAAAAAAATTACTAGGGTAAAATACATTCAATGATAACAAAAGTACTAATAATAGATATGCCAATGAGTGCCGAATTATATTTATTAAATATATTGGATAGATTGGAAAAACAGATAGAAAAAACTGCTTGGTGAATAATATTATACATGGTCACCACTGCGAGGGTGTTACATGCAAGATTTTGGAAGAATCCCAAAATCCCTTCGGTGGAGGAATGGTTGGTTAAGCTACACGAGATAGCAGTGTAAGATAAATTGACTCTTCTATTAAATGACAAGACTGAAGATAAATTTAGAGATGAATGGAAATTTCATTTACCGACCTATCGTAGGTCGGTAAATTGAGTACCCAGCTTGTGGGGGGCAATTAGCTAACACACATTGGAAACTGTTTAATGCGGTGTAGATGTATAAATAGCTATTGCTTAAAACAATTTGTTTTAATTAACAAATTGTTACAAAATTGTTACAAAAACAATTAATTAATTCAAAAGTTCAATTAACTCAAAATGAATCAATGAATTCAGACTGGGGAGAGGAGGAGGGGAGGGGGGAGGGGCGACCACGTGGTGAACCGGAGTGAAAAACAAGTGAAATCAATGAATTAAAGTCAATTAATTAAAATCAATCCATCAAAAAATGCATGCACATTAACTAGCCAATCAGAAAATGCCAATTAAAATTATAAGTCAATCAGAAATGCAAGGGGAAAGGGGGGGTGGGGGTCGACCACATGGAGAACAAAGGGCAACAAGAAACAAACAAAGAAACAGGCCAATGTAATAAAGTCTATCAATTAAAAGAACAGAAATTCAATCAGCAACCAAACAAAAATCACACAACCACACTGCTGGGCTGCTGCCAATCATACAACCCCACAACCACAGCCCAGCCAACTTAGCTCTCCCTCGTGGCTGAAGCAAGTTCGAAAGATGGATGTTCCTCCTTCTTTCAATCTAGTGGAAAAGAGGAGGAAGCCAGGGGCGGCAAAGGGTAAAATAGGCCCTGCCTCAGCCCCGCCCCTGTCTCCTCCTGACCAGGGCATACCCACACCCTGGCCAACCCCTGCGCTCGTCTCCATGCCCATCATTAAAACACCTCCCCCGGATCTACCATTCTTTCAGATCCGGGGTGTGTGTGTCTGTTGCTTAAAACAATTTGTAAGCCGCTCTGATAGCCTTGTGGCTGAAGAGCGGGGTATAAATAAATAAATAAATAAATAAATAAAATGTTTATTACCTATGTGGGAAGAGAGATGGGGAAAAGGAGCAGTGCTAAGCTTTTGGTGGATAGAAAAATATGGGAATGACAGAATTAAAATATATATCCCAACTTGTAAAAAGATAGCTAAATAATAAGTTGGGTAGAAGATACTTCTACTCGTTACTGTGGTATTGCATAAGTGGAAATTTATATTCAATAAGTGGGAAAATGGTAAAAATTTAATATAAATGTAAATTTGGAGTAAACAGAGGCCAAAAAGGAAATAAATAAAGATAGAGATCCAGACTCAGGAAGAAAGATAAAGCAACTAGGTTGTGTATTTTAGTAAAAGGAAGCTTTTGTAATGCAAAGTAGAATATTCTCAAGGGTAGAACAGTTAGAATAAGTTATGTTGTGGTTATGATGTAAAGTGACTTGTATTGGGTGTGGTAAGAAGAAGAGACTTCTTTGAAGATGGGAAATTTCTTTTTTTGGTGAGTTTATAAAATTATTTTTTGCAGATGTAAAGAACAATAAGTTTAAATGTATTCAAGTTTCTCATTTATTCTTATGTATACAAAAACAATAATAAAAATATTTTTTAAAAATGACGAGGAAAGCCGGAAAGGCTTTTCCTGCGTTGTTGTTGTCGTTTTGGGCCCCCCCTCCTTCCGAATACTGTGGATTGGTGCGGGATCCCATTTGAACAGGTCGTATTCCTAGTGAATTCCGTGAAGGGTTATTTCACAGTTTGGACAACCCCCCAGTTTTCTCCCCCTGGTTGGAGAGTGGGAAGCAGGGGACACACATAAATGGAGAGACACAGACACACACTCACATGGTGAGAGCAAGGTGGTGAGAGTGGCCCCCTGGAACCCTGCTCCTGCATCCAAGCGTGGCTTCAAGGGAATAGTACATATTTTATTGTCCCCACATTTCTTATAATATTAATATATTTAGATCTTCTTCACCCTCTCCAATAGATAGATATTCCTCAATCTGTTTGTTAAGCCATCCAATTCAATCATGTCTTTCATTTTACTTAGCCAATCCTTAACCTCTGGTGGTTCTGTCTGTTTCCATTTTTGTGCTACTATTAGCCTAGCGGCTGTTATCATATATAATATGATTTTCCAATAGTGCGTTTCTTCTTTCCCTAATACGTTCGTCATATTCAAGAGATATAGTTCTGGTTTAAATTCATATTCTATCTGCAGAATTTTTAAAATCCTTGTATGTACTCTTACCCAAAATTTCTTAACTGCTGTATACCTCCACCACATATGAATAAAAGATCCTTTATTGCTTTGGCATTTCCAACAGTTACTAGTGGTTGCTATGCCCATTCTGCTTAGTCTTGCAGGTGTATAGTACCACCTATGTGAGAGCTTGACAAAATTTTCCTTTAGAGTCTGACAGGCCGTGAACTTGTTAGTTTTGTTTCTAGCATTTCCCCACACTTTTAATTCTAAGTTATACCCAATGTCTCTTGCCCACTTTACCATATATTATTTTACATTTTCCGATTCTAAATACCTAGTCACAAATAGTTTATACAATTTTGCTATTTTCCATTTCTTTTGTTCATCCCATATTCTCTCATCTAATTCGTTTGTTTCCAATTCAATTCCTTCAATTTTTTTTATCTTTAAATCTTTCTTTTATCTGTGGGTATGAAAAACAAGTTAATTTCATGTTCTAATTGTTCTCTAGATTTTAATACAAAATGATTGTTACTATCTTTTCCTCGGATGTCCTCATATCTCAGGCAATGTGCCTTATCCGCCCATCGCCTAAAAAAAGCTTCATGAGGTGAAATCCATGGTGGAATTTTTACTATAGAATTTGTTCCCCCCCCCATACTGCTAACAATGACCTCTTACATAATGGTTACTGAAATCTTTGTGTATTTTATCTTTTTCATACCACAGATAGGCATGCCAACCATGCCTGTTATTATGGCCTTCTATAGTAAGTAATTTTTCCTCTTTTAACTTAATCCAGTTTAGACCCCAGAATGTAACTGCTGCGTAATAGTAAAGTTTTAAGTCCGGTAACTCACATCCTCCTCTATCCCTAGAATCTATTAGATATGCCCACTTAATTCTTGGTTTCTTTTTACCCCATATAAATTCTGTAATGTCCTTCCTCCATTTCTCAAATGACTTTTCAATAGTTATTATGGGAAGATTTTGAAAAAGATACAGTAATTTAGGAAGTACATTCATTTTACATGCTGCTATTTTCCCTAGAATGGATAAGTTTAATTTCCCCCATCTTTCAACATTTTCTTTTATTTCTTTCCATACTTTTGTATAATTATTTTCAAATAGATCAAAGCTTCGCTTTGATATCCACAAACCAAGGTATTTCACTTTCTTCTCTACTTTACATACTGATTTCCTTGTTCGTTCTTTTTCCTCTTGCACTGTCATGTTCTTAGTAGACAATAATGTTATTAATTCTTAATATCTGGTGATTCTGTTTCCATTTTCGTGCTGTTATTAGCCTAGCGGCTGTTATCATATACAATATAATTTTCCAATTGTGCATTTGTTTCCCTATTAATTATTATTAATTATATTAATTCTAAAACCTGAATGCTTCTCAAATTCATTTATCAACCCCATTAGTTCCTCAATATATTCCAATGTATCCTCTACAAATATAACCAGGTCATCTGCAAATGGTCTTAGTTTAAATATATGACCTTTAACCTATATACCTGGGATTCCTGTATTTGCTCTTAAACCATTGTTAAACACCTCAATTGTTAGATAAATAACAACAGTAACAGTGGGCATCCTTGTCTTGTGCCCTTTGTCACATCTATTTTATCCATTCTATCCCTGTTGACAATTTTCTGTGCTCTTTGGTTGGCATATATTTGTTTGATTCTTTTCAGAAAGCTCCCACCTATCCCCATTTTCCTCATCGTTTCCATCATGAAATCCCAACACACATTGTCAAAAGCCTTCTCCACATCAATGAATAGAATAGCCAGCTTTTTCTCACTATGATATTCGTAATATTCCAATAGGTCTAACACTATCCTTGTGTTATGCCTAATCTGCCTCCCCATTAAAAAGCCATTTTGGCATTCATGTATTATATCTGATAATATATATTTGAGCCTTCCAACAAGTATTGTAGTATAAGTTTTATAATTAGTCAGAAATTAGTCATCTCTCTTTTACCTTTACCTTCCTTCGGGATAAGTGATATATTTGCTTCTATCCAAGAGGCTGGCAGTCCTTCTTTTTCCATGCTGTTTAAAGTTTTGTTTTTCAAAGGTATTGCAATTTCATCTTCTAAACTTTTATAATAGATGGCTGTAAACCCATTGGGGCTGGGTGCCTTATTCATTTTTAAGCCATGTATTGCTGTACTAGCGTCTTCAACTGTGATTGGTACATTAAGTATATTTACTTGTTCAGCTGTTAATTTGGAGAGTATTTGCTTATCTAAATAGTCTTTCAGCTTTTTATTTTTCCCCATTTTTTCCCTTTCCCCATTCTTTTATCTTCAAATAGATTTTTATAGAATTCATGAAATAACTTGTTAATTTCTTCTTGATTCATAGTTGTTTGCTCCTTATGTTTGATTTCCACAATCAGTTTATTTTCTGTCTCTCTTCAGTTTATAAGCAAGCCATTTTCCTGATTTATTTGCATACTCAAAGGATCTTTCTGGCTTTTTCCCCCTGTTGTTTTTCAATTGCTGTCATTGATTCTAAATTTAGTTGTTTTTGTATTAATTTTACTTGCCTAATCAACTTTTCTTTTCTGGGTTTTATCTTAATTCTTCTTCTTTCTTTTTCAGTTTCTCCATTAGATATTGAAATCTATCTGTTCTCAATTTCTTTACCTCTGCCCCTCTTTTAATTAATAACCCCTGGATCACTGCTTTGCTTGCATCACAGATTGTTCTCATCTGACACTCAGTTGTTGTGTTTTACTCAAAATAGAATTTTATCACTTTTTTTCAATCTTTTCCAAAATTTTTAATCTCTGAGTAATGATTCATTCAATCTCCAATTATATTTCCTCTTATTTATTTCTATTGTTATTTTTATCAGGTGGTGATCTGATAGCACTTTAGATAGAATCTCCATATTTGAAACCTTTGTTAGCAACTTTTTGGAGGTCAGAAATAAGTCAATCCTTGACATTGTTTTACGACAATCTGAATAACATGTAAATCCTTTCTTATTCCCATATTTCGCTGACCAAACATCATCGAAAGCCAAGTAATTCACTAGATCAAAGATTTTTTTGGTAATTTACCACAATATTTTAAATTCCTTTTCTTTGGTCTATCAATTTAAGGATCTATGACTCCATTAAAGTCCCCAAGAATTAACAAATTTTCTCTTCCATAGTCTTCTAATTTCTTATGCAATTGCTTATAAAATTTCCATTGTTTAGTGTTTGGTGCATATATCCTGACCACCAAGAATTTAAAATTCTGGAGCTGTACTTCTACTCCTATATATTAGCCTTCCCCATCCTTGACTAATTCAGTGGCTTGACATTTACAGTTTATATATAGAACTACCCCTCTTTTTTCTTATTAATTGCTGAGCAGAACATCAGCCCTTAGATATTTACTATGCTCTTCCTTTATTCTAGTCTCTTGTAAGCAAATTACATCTAGTTTTAATTTTTCTAAGTAATGGAAAACTCATCTACATTTATATTCAGAATTTAAACATTTGATGTTCCATGAGCAAATATTAGTAATTGTTCCCATTTCTTATTTCTTCTCCCTCTATCTCCTCTTCACCTATGCTTCTATTATCATCCTTATTCCTGTCATCTTCCATCTCCAATTCCGATTCCACTTCTTCATCTGCTACCTTTCATCGTTCTTTATCTCCATTATCCTCTTTTTGTTGATCTTCCTCCTCTTTCTTCTTTTCCTCTTCTTGCGCAAATTCTAAGTTAGTATTTTGCTTATTATTTTTCCCTCTAACAAATCTTTTACAGAAATCTTTAGCCTTTTGGATAGAGTCTATTCTATATCTCTTTTGCCAAAATGTAACAGAGATACCCTCTATCTTCTCTCTTGTGTAATCAATCCCATTCCTTGATAGCATTTGTGTTATCAATCTGTAATCTCGTCTTTTCTTTAATATTGTCACTAGTATATCTTTAAAGATCTTAATTTCTCCTTCTTCTATTTTTAGAGTCTCTATATAACTCTGTTGCAGAATCTTTTCCCTAGTTCTTGATCTTGTTAGCACAATCACCACATCTCTTGGTAATTTTTTCTGTCTCGCAACTTGCAAGCTCACCCTGAATGCTTTATCTACCTCCTTGTCTAATTGTCAATGAATTTAGCCAGGGAGGGTATTATTCTTTCTATCAAATTCTCATTCATTTTCTCTGCAACCCCTCTTAATTTAAGACATTTTTCTCTATATCGTAATTCTTGATTTAGTATTTGAAGATCTTCCTGTCCTTGTGTTTCTTGTAAAAGCTTAGTCTTTTTTTATTATTAGTGATTTCTCCTTTAAATCTTTAATTTCTGAGTTCTCAGTTCTCAGTTCTTCTTTCACTTCTGCCAAACCTTTGTAAATTTTTCCATTTTCTTCCCCAATATTTCTGTCTCCTTTTTATAATCCATTCTAATTTCCTTCCTTATGTCCTTCAATTCTGATCTAATTTCTTGTTTGAAGCTTCTCAGTTCTGTCCTAAGTTCTTCCATGATCATTGACTGCATTTCTGAAACCTTCGTTAATTCAATAGAACCTCTTCTTGTTGTTATTTGAGTTTGAGACTGTGAACCTGTTTTCTTTAGGCTAGACACCATTCCAATTTCCTATATACAACTTCTTTAATACCTTCCCTTTTCTAATTTTATTCTTTACCTGTACCTTCTACCCTATAAATTCTTACCCATATACTCAGATCTTTCACTGTCTTTCTCTTTTCTTCCTATCCCTCTTTAAGTTCTTCCTATTCTTTACCAATTTTATCCAGGACACCAGAACTGAATTATATTACCCACTCTGGTTTATTGCTTTAATTTTATGTCTTATCTCTTTATTATATTTTATAGTAATTGCATTCTTTTCCTTACTTTATCTCTGCTCTAAATCAAAATTTTGGTCTTTTATAAGAATAAATTCTACTACTAATTGCTTACCATCTTAATAATCTTTAATTTTTCCTTAAATACCCCCTAGAATATTTACTTGCATATATTTCATTATTCCCAACAAAAGTCTTCCCCCATTATTTCTATCTCCCCTATTTCCAGTACAATTGGTTGCTGTTGATTGATTTCTTCCACTTATAAAATAAATGCCTTCATTTTTGTTTTTTTCTTTCCCTTCTTACTGATCTTTAAACTTAACTTCAGTCTTTACTACTATTCCCTTTAGAACTTACAATGAGCTCCTATATTAAGATCCCATTCTCATTAGCAAGTATAATGTATCATTCTTACAATCTCTCTCTCTGGCTTTTCTTCGCAAACGAAGATTCAGGAAGGACTCATCCCGCGCCTTCTGCAAGCGCGCTGATGACTAAAAAGGCCAATCCGAGATAAACAAGTCCGGTTGCAAAAAGTGCAGCAGAAGGTCTCCTTGGGTGATGTTTTTGGGTTGTGATTCTTTCTGCGTTGTCGTTTCTCTTCAAGACTTGTTCGTTGTGAGTTCTCAAATAAGGCTGCAGCATTGTGGATAGTGCGTCTCCATGCCTCCCGATGTGAGGCCAGGGCGGACCACCGTTGGTGATCAATCTGGCCAAGCCTGAGATGTTGTTTCAGGGAGTCCTTGTATCGCTTTTTTGGAGCGCCCCTCCCACGCTGACCCGTGGCGAGTTCACCGTAGAGTAGTATTTTTGGGAGGCGATGGTCCTCCATGCTAGAAATGTGCCCTGCCCAGCGCAGCTGTGTTCTCAATATCATGGCCTCAATGCTGGTGATCCCTGCTTGTTCAAGGACAGCAACATTCGTCACATAGTCAGTCCAGTGTATATTTAGGATTGTGCGTAGACAGCGCTGATGAAAGCGCTCGAGGAGTCGTAGGTGGTGGCGATAGGTAACCCATGTTTCAGATCCATAAAGGAGGATAGACAGTACGATGGCTCTATACACACTGATTTTTGTGCTTTGCCTCAGGTGTTTATTGCTCCAGACTCTTTTGTGAAGTCTTCCAAATGCACTATATGCCTTTGCTAATCTGTGATCGATCTCTTTGTCAATCTTGGCATCTGAGGAGATGATGCTTCCCAGGTAGGTGAACTGCTGAACGGACTTGAGCACTGATTTGCCGACAGCAATGTGGGGATGGTGGTGTTCGTCCTGTGGTGCAGGCTGGTAAAGAACTTCTGTTTTCTTCAGGTTGACTTCTAGCCCAAACAGCTCTGCAGCTGTTGCAAAGCAGGACGTTAGGCGCTGCAGAGCTGCTTCTGTGTGGGCAACAAGGGCAGCATCATCGGCGAAGAGCAGCTCACGGACTAGATAGTTTAGAGTCTTAGTGTGAGCCCTCAGACGGCTTAAGTTAAACAAGCTACCATCAGTACGGTAGCGTATATAGATGCCGTCGTCTTCTTCAAGCTCTGCCATAGCCCTTTGGAGCATCGTGCTAAAGAAGATTGTAAATAAAGTTGGTGCAAGAACACAACCTTGCTTCACTCCATTAGTTATTAGAAAGGGCTCTGAAAGAGCATCGCCATATCTGACTTGACCACGCTGGCCCTCGTGTAGCAAGATAATCATTTTAAGGAATTTGGGGGGACATCCTAGTTTTTCCAGGATCTGCCACAGACCTTTTCTACTTACAGTGTCAAAGGCTTTGGTGAGGTCGACAAATGTTACATAGAGACCCTTGTTCTGCTCCCTACATTTTTCTTGCAGTTGCCTAAGGGCAAATACCATGTCTGTAGTACTCCTATTGGCTCTGAAGCCACATTGGCTTTCAGGGAGAAGTTCTTCTGCAATAGCAGGAACTAATCTGTTCAGGAGTATCCTTGCAAGGATTTTTCCAGCAATAGAGAGCAGTGTTATGCCTCGATAGTTTGAGCAGTCGGATTTTGCTCCTTTTTTCTTGTACAGGGTGATGATGACTGCATCTCGGAGGTCTGATGGCAGTTCCCCTTTTTCCCAGCAATTCACAAGGAATTCGTGGAATTTTTCGTGGAGTGCATGACCTCCGTGTTTCCAAACTTCAGGTGGGATTCCATCAATCCCAGCTGCCTTGCCGTTTTTCATCTGCTGTATGGCCATAAGGGTCTCTTCCAAAGTGGGAGCTATGTCCATTCTTACAATATGTCATTCTTACAATAATCTATTATCAACTGCTATTCCAATTTCTCAATAGCATCAACATAGGGTTTTATCCACTCTTACGCTTTAATTCAAATAATAATTCAGAGTTCAAAAATTCTTCCCCATATAAATTTTTATAATCCCCAAATAGGAATGAAAAACTATTTCCCAATCCCTTTTGTCCCCTTTCAAATTAGATAAGCTTGCTTCAGCCTGTGTTAATTCTTTGTTCCTTCTTCTTTCTTTCCTTGTGTGTAGTACCACTTTCTTCCTCAAGTGTGGTGCCACTTGTTTTTCACTTTTTATCTTTTTCTCCATCTTTCCTTCTTTTATTGACTCACTCCCTTTTATGTGTTCTATGTTGCTCTGCAGAAAACTGCTCCCTTCTCTTTCTTTCTTCCTGTTTCTTCTGCTAATTAAGAGCTCCAAACTAATTCTGATTGCTTACTGCAGCTTTACTTAAATTAAATTTGGCAAAAAAAGTAATAAAAGTCAAAAAGAAGTCCCATTGCAAGAAAGCTTTATAAACTTTTAAAGAAAGAGTTAAAGTTTGGAGCACCAACAAAAGAAAATAACTTCTTCTTCCTCTAATAGATAAGCAGCTCTCCTCAAATTTTAATGTACTCCCAATTCCTCCCGCCATCTGGTTTATGATTAATTAATTAACATAGTTTGTAACTTTTCCTTTCAAAGTCCACAATAGTTATGTTACACAGTATCTCAACAAGGGTGGAAGTTTGTAACAAAGTTACCTTGTTTCATAACTCCACATTCAACTCCTCTTGCTGCTTCGGTTCTAGTAGCTTCCCCTCGTGGCAAATTTTTTAAAAAATTGCTTTAATAATCTGAAACAGCTTCTCACTTTCAGTGTCTTCTCTATTGTTTATGGAGCCCCTTTAACCACAAAGAAGTATGAAATAAAAGTTTATTGTTCCCACTGAATTCTCCTTCTTTCCGCTCTCGGGTTGCTTCAAGTTCTTCTCTTAAAAATAGCTGCGGGTATGGATTAAGTCTGAAGACTTCTCCTGTGGCATGGGTTTGCTCTTTGCTTTGTTCTCCCCCCTGAGTGATGTTGAACCTCCGTTCCTCGTCCCCACAGTGGGTTTGAACCAAAGCCCTGTTGAGCTCTTCTGTAAACCCCGTGCCTTCCCAGAAAACAGGTTCTTCTGGTGTTTCTGAAGATTATTTTGCCGTATTTGAACGGAGCTTGGGACGGAGCCTCATCCTCTCATGGCCGTCACCCTCTCTTTCGCAACCAGAAGGCAGAAACAACATGTAAAGAATAAGGATAGACTCCTACAGCACAAAAAAGAGAGCAGTTCAACTCAATTCAGCAATCTTTTTATTCAAAACTAACATGACATTCATACCATGTCAAGGTGTGAAATGAAAAAAATGGGCCAGGTAAGTCTTGCCTAAGTAAACAAACAAAAAACAAAATAAAACACTTTGAACCTTGTAGAGACCACTTGAAAGCTTCTTCCAAACTGCAAGGATGCCTGCCTTGCCTTCTTTCTTTCATCACATAGTATCTCACTGGAGCAATTTAAATGAGTAGTTTTCTGAGGCTTGTGTTGAAGGACTCAGCTAAATCACTGAACACAAAGATTTAACCTAAGCCCTGCTACTGCTTTTGGAGGTGGCGTTGGCAATCCCCTAGGCTGCCTGTTTCTGTCTGCCCCTGCACAGAGTTAATTTGCTGTAAACTGTAAATAGGCATGTTTTAGGTCCAGTGAGCCAGTACGGTATAGTGGTTTGAGTGTTGGGGCTTAGTCAGATGGGAGAATTAATTACGGAAAATAGTGCATTAACTCTCTATCGCAGCAGTGTTCATTTGTCCCCATGATGCATTCACAAGATCACTGGCATGGAAAGCTATCCAAGTTCGAAGTTCACACGGAACATGCTCACGAGAAAAGATGGTGGCCACAAGTGAATTATCTGCCTTATTATTCCCCAAAAGCTCCCTCCATTTCCACTCCCCCCCCTTGTTTAATGAGAGATGCGGAAGAGCAATCTTCTGCTTAAGAAACTTTTTTTTGTTCTGCTGCTCGAAAATAGCACTCAGTCGTGTTCATGAAAAACAACAGCAGCTCTAGTTGCTTCATAGCTGGCAAGCCCACCCCTGCGCACATCCAACCAATCACATTTTTACTTCCTGGATGCGCCCCAGTTCAAATTGTCTGTTCAGATGAGCTGTTAATGTGCATTTTTGCATATATTTTAAAAAAGATCATGAGAAACAGCAAAAGCTGTAATTGCGGACTACTTGGAGTTTTCAGCCCCCTGCCTTCCAAATATGGTGAATCCCAGCAGGAGCTCATCTGGACAAAAGGTACTCTGCCCACATTCCTTGAGGATTTTTTTTTCATCGTCTAAACAACAACCAGGATTAAAACTCCTGGAGACCAGGGTTTGTATCCCTGCTTGGCCATGGAAATCCACAGGTCACCCTGTCTCAGCCTCACAGGAAGACAATGGCAAGCCCCCTCTGAACAAATATTGCCAAGAAAACCCCACAAGAAATTCACCCTCGGCCCCTGTAAGTCAGAAATGACTTGGAGAAGGCATGTAACAATAAAATCTTTGCTAGCCACCTAAAGTACTGGTCTCCTGTCCCATTTGTCCCTGCAACTAGGGAACTGATTGCTCATTACAGCATCAATCCTGGTGGGTGGGCTGGTGCCTCTGGGAGGCTTCTCTTCCACCGAGTGGGAAGGAACCCTCTGCTAGTCATGTGTGCCCAAAACCTTTGTTAAGCTGAAGGAAGCCTTGTTTTTGGAGGCTTAATTAACTGAAGTATGCTCATAAACCACCTTAGGGCCTCTCTCAGGCACCTGATTTCAGAGGCGAATACCTGGGTCCTCCAGAGGAACCAAGCAGGACCAAATGTGGAAATCTGATGGAGTGATTCTATCATCTACCTGCTGGATACTGTTTGAGAGAAAGACCACTGGGTGACAGGAGAGGGAGAGGGAGGAAAGACATAATCAGCAGGCAAGGCCACTGCCAGCACTAACAGAAGTTGGGGGGAAAGAAAAGATGACTGTGGCTATGATCCTGCCTCATGCAAACAAGGCCACTTCTGAGGCATTTAGCTGGTGGAACATCCAAACAGCTATAGAGGCCTGTTGACTTTGCTTGGCTGAAGAATTGCAGGCGGATGCTGCCTAAGTGCTCCCTTCCCACCCACCCCCAGCCACTAAATGGTCCTGGGACATGCCTATGCTGAGAACCTGCCTTGCACACAGGCGGGGGAGAGGAGGCATACCAGGAGAAGAGAAGGTTAAGGAGGTGATATGATAGCCATGTTTAAATATTTGAAGAGATGTCATCCTGAGGATGGAGCAAGCTTTTCTGCTGCTCCAGAGATTAGGGCATGGAGCAATGGACCACACTATGGGAAAAGAGATTCCACCTAAACGTTAGGAAGAACTTCCTGACAGTAACAGCTGTTTGGAAGTGGAATGCACTGCCTTGGAGTGTGGTGAAGTCTCCTTCTTTGGAGGTTTTTCAACAGAGGCCATCTGGATGGCCATCTGTTGGGCGTGCTTTGTTTGTTCCTGTATGGACTTGGAGAAAGGAGATCCCAGTTCTAACCCCTGATTGGTCATGGAACATGTCATGTTGGTTTGGGTTAGACCACTGCTTCTCAAGAAACCTACCTTATAGGGATGCTGTAAGAGCTGTTTGACAGTGGAATACGCTGCTGCATGGGAGTGTGGTGGAATCGCCTTCTTTGGAGGTTTTTAAACAGAGGCTGGATAGCCATCTGTCAGGAATGATTTGATTGGATATTGATTGGGTATTCCTGCATGGCAAAGGGTTGGACTAGATGGCCCTTGTAGTCTCTTCCAAGTCTATGATTCTAGGTACTGTACATATATTTCATGAATGGTTGAAAGGGAAGTCTCTTATTTGGAAACTATTAGTAAATCCTTGGTGACACTGAAGAACATTTAATACCCCTTAGAGGCCACGGTCTCACAAAAAGTCACCAGATAGTTTGCTCTGCTCTCGCGTATGAGAAGCCTCTGAAGTACAAGTTATTTGTCCACTGAGATTGGACAGAAACTCAATAGGTAGATAAAGAAGACAGCTTCCTTTGCTCGGATTAACATTTTATGTGCTCAGCGCTGGACACTTGACACCCTCAAAGGGAATCTAGTGTCAGCTGAGCGCTTGTCACCTGCCTCTGCTCGCTGGCATCTTGGGAGTAGGCCGCAGCCCTTTTCACTGATAACACAGAGAAAGAATAAGAGAGATTCTTGGCTTTGTGCTCCTCTCAAGAGGCCAGTCGTGGTTTCTGTTACCAGCTCAGCGCATAGCCTGAAGTGTGTGCGCGCGCACGCACACATACACACATGCGCTTTGGGGAGGAAGGAGGTGTGAGCAGGAGGCCAAGTCATCTGATCCATAATTGATTTATTCTTCTAAAATGTACTCTTACAGCATGTCAATGAATAGCTTGGCCGAGGTAAAGGCAGAACAGAGCTCTTTGTCTGCCCCATGGGGAACAAAGGGCTGCCTGTGAGCGTGTGGGCAGCAGTGACCCAGCAGAGATCAGCTGGCTGGCCTGGTTTCCTGCTTTGCGATTACACAAGGCCTCGTTACCACCAGGCAAAAGGCTTTTCAGGATGCCAAAGGCTTAAGAGATGGTGGCTGAAGGTTAGGGCTTCTGAGAAATTTGGTTCCTGCTTAAATGCACACTGCACATGTTATCTTATTTCCCACCTCTCACCTTTTTCTCTTTTTCCTCACTATGTCCCAATGTTGCCTTTAAGGGAGATGTTAGGACACCCTTTTGCAAAAGAAGACATTCTCGATTTCTTCTCCCATAAATCTGCAAAAGGTGAATATCAATCACATAATGTCATCAGTCTGCAAGAGTAAAATGTAACAAAAGTTCAAGGGCAAAAATTGCCATTGTCACAATAGTGCTGGAAGCACCATGTAGGCTGCTGAACACACTTGCTGAATACACACCCTCTGCTCCTAGTTAGTCCCTCAGCAGAGGGAAGGCCAATCCTTAAGTCTCTCTATGAGTCTGTCCTTGCTTGCTGCCTATCTCACTTACATAAGCTCACCTCCTAGGGGTCTGGGTAATGAGGGTGGGAAGGAGTACAGAGGAGTGCAGTCCAGAAAGCTTTAAGTAAAGAAAAAATAAAGAAGGCTGAGGGAGGAATGTAATGTAATAGGCACTACAAAGCAGAAGTTCAGGAATATTTTGTTCTTGTGTGCCTTCAAGTTGCTTCTGACTTCTGGCTACCCTAAAGCAACCTTATCATGGGGTTTTCTTGGCAAGATTTGTTCAGAGGTTTCCATTGCCTTCCTCTCAGGCTGAGAGAGTGTGACTTGTCCAAGGTCACCCAGTAGGTTTCCATTGCTGAGCAGGGATTTGAACTCTGGTCTCCAGAGTCACAGTCCAATGCTCAAACCACTACACCATGCTGGCTCTCCCAGTGAGATGCTTACTGAAGCTGGTGATACTTACCCCCAGGTAAATATCCCAAGTAGAGCAGGAGCAAGGAAACCTTTTCTTATGAAAGGACTTTTCATATGCAGGAAAAATTAATGGGAGTGCGGAGGGATTCCGATGGTGGGCATGATTGCTGCATGCTTTGTCCATCTGTTCTTTCTTCCCACCCTTCCCTCTCTGCTATCCCCCTACCTACGAAGTTACACTAAGGGCTGTTGGCCTCCACCATCCATATCTGCCTTAGTGGAACACAAGCTGAACATGAGTCAGCAGTGTGACGTAACAGCTAAAAAAGCCAATGCAATTATAGACTGCATTAATAGGAGTACTGTATAATGTCTAGATCAAGGGAAGAAATAGTGTTACTCTATTCTGCTTTGATCAGGCCTCACCTGGAATACTATGTCCAGTTCTGGGCACAATTCAGGAAGGATATTGAGAAGCTGGAACGTGTCCAGAGGAGGGAGACCAAAATGGTTAAAGGTCTGGAAGCCTTTATTTGAAATATTCAAATTAAGCACATTGATTTGAAATATTCAAATTAAGCACATTCATTGGGAGATTTGGAAGCCAAGCCTTATGAGGAGCGGCTTAGGGAGCTGGTATGTTTAGTCTGCAGAAGAGAAGGCTGAGAGGGGACATAATAGCCATTTTTAAATATTTGAAGGGATATCATACTAAGTATGGAGCAAGCTTGCTTTCTGCTGCTCCAGAGACTAGGGCACAGAGCAATGGGTTCAAACTATAGGAAAAGAGATCCCACCTAAACATTAGGAAGAACTTCCTAACAGTAAGAGCTGTTCGGAAGTGCAATACGCTGCCTCAGAGCATGGTGGGGTCTCCTTCTTTGGAGGTTTTTAAACAGAGGCTGGATGGGCCATCTGTCGGGAATGATTTGATTGTATATTTCCTGCATGGCCCCTTGTGGTCTCCTCCAACTCTATGATTCTATGATTCTATACTCTGCCACACTAAGCAAGATGTTGCTGTGTATCTGCCTGGGAAACAGCACTTCCATCCTTAAAGATGTGATTTATTTGCTTAGCTTTGAGTGACAGCTGGCATTTACCAGAGCTGGTTCAGGCAAGATCTGTCAGGGTTCTGGCAAGTTTGAATCCGCAGAAAAATTGCAGTCAGATGATCAAGAGACTGGCAGGGCTGCCTGAGGCAGAGCAGCAGATGGTGTATCTCCTTCACCAGCCATAAAGGTGTGTTATTACCAAGAGTCAGTTATTTTGGCATGAGGCTGAAGATACAAAAAAGCACATTTTCCTGCCTCACTGATAAAACAGAATGGCTATCCTATGCTTGCTTACTGGGAATGAGTAACCTTAAACTCTATGGAGCTTAGTTCCGAGTAGATTGGTATACAATTTCATTGTTAAGAAACATAAATGTGACATTTGGATCTGTGGAGTCACTAAGGCTGGTGTCACCCCTCCCCCTGACAGTGTCACCCAGTGTGGTTTGGCCTTTCCACACACTCCTAGTGCCACCACTGTTTGGGCCCACAACAACAGCAGTAGCTCCACTGTGGCTAAATAGAACATCCCCTGGCAGAGGAAGGATGCCTGCTGTCAAGGTGCTGGTGTTAAGACTTTCCAGAAACAACATGTAAGTATGTGTCTGTTTTTTGATACCTAAAGGCATCAGATCCCATCTATCTTGGAAGCTAAGCAGAGTTGGCTCTGGTTAATACTTGGATGGGAGACTGCCAATGAATACCAGGTGCTGTAGGGTACAGAGTATTCCTTGCCTAAGAAAATGCTATGAAATTTGCAGGGTTGCTATAAATTGACAGGTGACTTGAAAGCAAACACAATAAGGCACTGAACTTAAGAATGGTCTACATGTCTACTTAGAAGCAAGTCCTGCTGGCTGCCTTAGGAGGGTCTTTCTGCTAGGGAAGAGGTAGAGGGTTGCATTGCAGCCTTAACATGGTATGATGAAGCCTTGATTCACACCACTGCTCCTTGCACTTGGGGTTTGAGCTGACGGTGAATGACCTATTTGTTGTGATGATGGATCAGCAGAAACAGAGCAAGAAAAATGGCCAGCCACAGGCTGATCTGCTGTGCAGATGATAATGCTATTGACAGAGATTCATGCTTGTGAAAGAAAAGCTCTCACAAGGCAACTTTGAAATTCAACCCTGAACTGCTTAGTAATTCAAGACTGCCAAGGCCACAGGAGAGAAGGGGTCAGATTCCAAGGAGCTCTGTCTGCTGCTAGGAAACTTCTGCAGAGTCCAAAAGGGCAGGAAAGAGTTGGTTTGCATTTAACTGTAAAATGGAAATTACTCACTCACTCATTCACAAGTGTCTGTCCCCACTCCCCACCCCCACCCCAGGCGCCTGAAGCATCTTCTGTCTCTCTCTGGCTTTTCTTCGCAAATGAAGATTTAGGAAGGACTCATCCCGCGCTTTCTGCAAGCACGCTGATGACTAAAAAGGCCAATCTGAGATAAACAAGTCCGGTTGCAGAAAGCACAGCAGAAGGTCTCCTTCGGTGATGTTTTTGGGTTCTGATTCTTTCTGCGTTGTCGTTTCTCTTCAAGACTTGTTCAGCGTGAGTTCTCAAATAAGGCTGCAGCATTGTGGACAGTGCATCTCCATGTCTCCCAATGTGAGGCCAGGGCGGACCACGGTTGGTGATCAATTTGGCCGAGCCTGAGATGTTGTTTCAGGGAGTCCTTGTATCGCTTTTTTGGAGCGCCCCTCTTACGCTGATCCGTGGCGAGTTCACCATAGAGTAGTATTTTTGGGAGGCGATGGTCCTCCATGCTAGAAATGTGCCCTGCCCAGCGCAGCTGTGATCTCAATATCATGGCCTCAATGCTGGTGATCCCTGCTTGCTCAAGGACAGCAACATTCGTCACATAGTCAGTACAGTGTATATTTAGGACTGTGCGTAGACAGCGCTGATGAAAGCGTTCGAGGAGTCGTAGGTGGTGACGACAGGTGACCCATGTTTCAGATCCATAAAGGAGGATAGACAGTACAATGGCTCTATACACGCTGGTTTTTGTGTTTCGCCTCAGGTGTTTATTACTCCAGACTCCAGCGCAAGTCTTCCAAATGCGCTATGTACCTTTGCTAATCTGTGATTGATCTCTTTGTCAATCTTGGCAGCTGAGGAGATGATGCTTCCCAGGTAGGTGAACTGCTGAATGGACTTGAGCAGAGATTTGCTGACGGCAATGTGGGGATGGTGGTGTTCGTCCTGTGGTGCAGGCTGATAAAGTACTTCTGTTTTCTTCAGGCTGACTTCCAGCCCAAACGGCTCTGCAGCTGTTGCGAAGCAGGATGTTAGGCACTGCAAAGCTGCTTCTGTGTGGGCAACAAGGGCAGCATCATCACCCAAGAGCAGCTCGCGGACTAGATAGTTTAGAGTCTTAGTGCGAGCCCTCAGACGGCTTAAGTTAAACAAGCTACCATCAGTACGGTAGCGTATATAGATGCCATCGTCTTCTTCAAGCTCTGCCATAGCCCTTTGGAGCATCATGCTAAAGATTATAAATAAAGTTGGTGCAAGAACACAACCTTGCTTCACTCCATTAGTTATTAGAAAGGGCTCTGAAAGAGCATTGCCATATCTGACTTGACCATGCTGGCCCTCGTGTAGCAAGATAATCATTTTAAGGAATTTGGGGGGACATCCTAGTTTTTCCAGGATCTGCCACAGACCTTTTCTACTCACAGTGTCGAACGCTTTGGTGAGGTTGACAAATGTTACATAGAGGCATTTGTTATGCTCTCTACATTTCTCTTGCAGTTGTCTAAGGGCAAATACCATGTCTGTAGTACTCCTATTGGCTCTGAAGTCACATTGGCTTTCAGGGAGAAGTTCTTCTGCAATAGCAGGAACTAATCTGTTCAGGAGTATCCTTGCAAGGATTTTTCCAGCAATAGAGAGCAGTGTTATGCCTCAATAGTTTGAGCAATCGGATTTTGCTCTTTTCTTGTACAGGGTGATGATGACTGCATCTCGGAGGTCTGATGGCAGTTCCCCTTTTCCCCAGCAATTCACAAGGAATTCGTGGAATTTATCATGGAGTGCATGACCTCCGTGTTTCCAAACTTCAGGTGGGATTCCCTCAGTCCCAGCTGCCTTGCCGTTTTTCATCTGATGTATGGCCTTAAGGGTCTCTTCCAAAGTGGGAGCTATGTCCAATTCATTTTTCATCGGTTTTTGTATCATATGTTGGATAGCTCAGCCTTGCACTACTCCATTGGCACTAAAGAGACTTTGAAAATGTTCAGCCCATCGATTCAGGATGGAGGCTTTATCAGTAATTAATGTTTGACCATCTGTACTGTATAAGGAGCTTTGGACCTGATAAGTAGGTCCAAACACTGCTTTAAGAGCTTCATAAAATCCTCTAAGATCACCCAGATCTGCACAGCCTTGTGTCTTTTCTGCTATATTGATCCACCACTGTTCTGCATGTCTCGGAGTTTTTGTTGAAGTTTACTACATGTGAGTCGGAAAGCTGCTTTTCTTACATGGCAAGTTGGCTGGGCGAGGTATGCCTGGTGAGCAGTTCTCTTCTTTGCCAACAGCTCCTGGATTTCTTGGTTGTTTTCATCAAACCAGTCTTGATTTTTCTTGTGGAAGAACCTGAGGGATTCTTCCGCAGACTGGAGGATACTGTTTTTGATATGTTGCCAAAGCACTGTAGGAGAAGGATCTGTAGGGTGGTCTTCAAGTTTTGTTTGTAGATTTGCCTGGAAGTTGTCTCTCATGGTAGCTTGTTGAAGATTATTGACTTGGAGTCTCTCTTCTTTAAGATGCCACCCCTCTTAGCTTTCAACTTAAGATGAAGATTTAGTTTACATCTGACGAGGCGATGAGCTGTTTGGCATTCTGCACTGGGCATCACTCGCGTATGACAGACATCACGAATGTCTCTCTGACGGACTAGAACATAGTCAATGAGGTGCCAATGTTTGGATCGGGGATGCATCTTTCTGCTACCTTTCTGCTGAAAGATTGTGTTTGTAATAGTCAGCTGTTGTTCTGCACAGAACTCTAGCAGAAGGCATCCGTTATCATTGCAATTTCCAACACCATGCTTGCCTAAGACACCTTTCCAGGCTTCGAAGTTCTTTCCTACTCTGGCATTGAAGTCACCAATGATAATAATTTTATCTTTTACAGGGGCTTTTTGTATGAGGTGGCGTAGGTCTGTGTAGAATTTTTCTTTCACTACAGGGTTGGCTTGCATAGTTGGGGCATATATACTAAAGAGAACAACATGTAGGAGGCGTAAAGAAATAATGCGATCAGATTGTCCTGTTGGCAAGGTTTCGAGTTTGGAGACAATGGAGTTTTTAATCATAAAGCCTACTCCTGAAAGATGTTTTTCGGTTTTGGGTTTGCCAGACTAGTAAAGAGTGTTGCCAGTGCCATGTTCTTTAAGGCAGCCTTCCTCATGGAAGCGAACTTCACTAAGAGCAGCGATGTCAATGTTAAGTCGTGATAGTTCATGGGCTATTAGGGCAGAACGACGCTCAGGCCGTCCACTATCTTCAGAGTCTCTCATGGTTCTGATGTTCCAGCATGCAAGTGTTAGTTTATTTACACCTTTGGAGGCCAGTGTGTGCCTTTGTTTCTTTGCCTTGGTTTGACCGCATCAGAAGATGCCCGTTGGCCGCAGCTAGCCAACCAAGTAGTTGGGGATGAGCTTTCGTTAGACCACCTTTTCTAGGCCCCTCTCCATATGGAGCAAGCAGTGCTCTCCTTTAAAAAGGCTGCTTGGTTGTTCAGGATGCTGCCGAACAAGACTGTCATCTCCCGGGTCAGCCTCGAGCGACCAAAGTCCTGAACCGCCTGCATGCAGGGTTGGGTCTGCGGCTTCCAGTGCATCTTTACACCTGCCATTTCATCCCTCGCCTATCACTACAGGGCTTTTTTGGAACTGGATTTGTCCTTTGAGCCTGTGCAATGGATTTTTCTGGTGGAGCGCAGCGTGCACAGAACTGGCCTACCCTTTAAACCAAAGATTCATCTGCCGTGGCCTAGCAAGCATGGACATAGCAGCGAGGTCCTCGGGTCGTAGGTTTGATTAGAGTTTCCTTCTCTTAGATGGTTGACCTTACAGGGTTGGACGAGCACCATCTGCCCGGGTTTGGGATTGGAGTTTTCCTTCTCCTAGGATGGTTGCCATAAGGCTAGAGAGCCCATCCTGCCCTTTGACGCTCTTTGTCAGACCCTTCGGTTTTGACCTGTCTGGCATGGGAGACCCTACCGGTGGCTATTATGCCACTGCCAGCATAGCTCAAAACATCATCAGGGTACGCAAGCCTCTCTCTCACAACAAGGGGGCGTCAATGGAGAGGGCATCTTCTGTGATAAGGAGTTAATAGGAAGCAGGTCTCACTTGGCCAGGGCCTGAGTCTGATTTGAAAATTAGTAGCTGCTAACTCCCCTTGCATTATGCATTTGCTGCCACTGAGATCTATTTGGAAGCTTCTGCTGGTGCAGAATGAACCAGCACACTGCTGGTGTAGAAAGGACTAGCCAAGTGCAGAAGAGTTGTCAAAAGTACATATGACACTGGTGCTCCACTCTGCGTTGGCTACCTAGTGTTTTCTGTGTACAAGTTGGAGGCTTGTTCTCAAATAAAACCTCAGCCATTTGAATCCATGTAAAAAAAAAAAAAAAGCTGTCAAGACAGATCTTTTCTAGCAGGCCTTTCCTGAATAACTATCCTGGCCCGAAGACTCAGCTGTCCTTTCCTTTCAAGCTGCCATTGGATTTTTAAAAAAATATTCTATGTTTTAATTTTTTTCTAATTTAATATATTTTTAATTATTGTATTTTTTTAATCCTTCTCATTTAATATTATTTTAAGGGGTAGGTGGGCTAGGGTACTGTAATTATGGAGTTTTTATATTGTAAGCCACCCCGATTGTGTTGCAGAGGAGTGGGATAGAAATAATAATAATAATAATAATAATAATTCCTGCATACCTTGTCCATCTGTTCCCCTTGGGCCCACGGACACATTTCCATTCCTAAATCAGTGCAGGTAGAACTCTTGATTCTGCCAATCACTTGCCATATTTGAACAGTAAGTAGGAGATTTCTGCTCAGTGCTCCAGCAGCCTTATTGGCAATGAGAACCAAGCAGGGCTGTTTGGAGCTCACGGAGAGAACCTCTCCCCCACTCCCCACCAATACTGAGCAGTAAGACACTTTGGTTATCTACAAAGTCCAAAGAGAGAAGGGCCTCTGGAGAGAAAGAAATGGGAAGCCCCCCCCCCTTTATACCCTCACCATTAGCTCATATAGTGCAAGGGATGGGAGAGATGATTTAACTTCCTGTCATGTGCACACATATGCCCCTCACCTTCTGGGGATCTTCTGAAAACTGTTACATAACTAGGAATTCTTCCAATTATATAAAAACAAATGTCTTGTTTTTAGGTTGCCCTACGTGGTTTCTACCCTGACGCCCAAGTTTGGTACTGGAGGAAGCAAGTGGGAAGGGGACCCCCATGTTAACCATGTAGAGTATCCTCAAGCCCTTAAATGGGCTCTGGCCATCCTGGAACATTGCTAACCTGGAACACTGCTGTTGATATGGAGTGTGCGTATAAGGGTCTAGAGTGATAAGAACAGCTTTCCTCTTCCAGGTCTCTTCCTTCTGAAACCTTTCTGTAAAATTCAGGGTTTTTTTTCCTGCCTCCCATCTCATGATGCACACCTTGCCTTCCTTATTCTGAGGCAGTTAAAGTGAGGCACCCTTGTTCCCGTGTTATTTGACAGCTCCTGGCAAAACCTTTTGGGGCATGAAATGTGCTTTTGCATTTACCATGCAGGTTTTTTCAAAATGCAAATAGCATAAGTGGAACTAGGTGGGTTGCTTTTCCAAACACCAACAAGCTTTCTCACCACCGCAAATTCCAACCTTCCAATAGGGTTTTTCCTGAGGACTGAAGCAGAAGAGGAGAAGGGTTAAATTCAACTCATGCCTTGAACTCCCCAGCTGATGCTATTTGCATCATTTAAAACCTGTGCTTAAATACAGGCTGTAATTCATGAAACCTGGGAAATACAGGCTGTAATTCATGAAACCTGGGAGTAAGCCATTGAACTCAATGAGGGTTACTTCTGAATAGAAATTAGAGGGTTGTTTCAACACATCATCAAATTTGCACAGTTAAGACTAGTGTGCCAGTTGCATGATTCTGGGTGAAGTTGGATCTGACTAGTCACACGTGTCTTGATTACCCTGTTTTGACGACTGTAACCTCTCTGCCTTTGGAAACTCTTCAGCAAGTTCAGTGGGTCCAAAACACGGTGGCCATAGTGCTGCCCAGGGCTGGCTATAGGGAACATGTAACTCCCTTGTTCAAACAGCTTCCTTGACTACATTGTTTCTGGGCACAATTGCAAGTTCTGGTCATGACCTATATAAAGCCCTATACAGCTTAGATCCAAACTGTGTGAAAGACTATTGGTTCCATAACCACAACTGGCCCATCTGCTGAGGAGACATAAGAGGATCTTCTCAGTGGCTGCTCTCAGGCTTCCATAGGAGGCTAGGTGCCCCCCTCTGCAGCTGTGTCTTCTTTTAACTTTGTAGTGAGCTGCTTTAGGTACAACGTTGGGAGAAAGGTGGGATTAAGAAGGTTAAATATAGTTTGGCCCTCAAAATCCACAGACCTGTGGAAAAGCATTGTGCCTGCAACTTCAAGAAGTTAAAACATGTTTGTTTTCTGATGGAACAGCAAATATCTGTAAAACATCTGCACTTTATCTCTCTCTCTGTCTGCCTATCTCCAAAACCACAGGGCATCTAAACAGCTTGGGGCCTGAGCCAGCTAGCTCCTAAGTCCGCTGGATCACCTCCAGTCCTCATTCAACAGATATCTCAATACTCTAGGCATCTTGCAAGCTGCTGGGATTGAGGTTTTTTTTTTTTTTCTGGGGAGGGGGGAGTAGCTTTCACTCAACATACTAGAAATCCCTCCTCCAACACTACCTTAATTCTGAGTACTTCAAAATCAATAGTGAACTCAGATGGTGAAGTACTTCTTAGTATAGACAACAGGGGATCCACAATCAAGTGTGCACATCATAACCCAGGACTTTCGCTGGGACGCCAGCTTTGTTATCCCCCCACCCTGCCACATGAAGTGCTTTCAGCCAATGCTTGCATGCAAGAGGAGAGATTATTCAAGGCATTAGGACATGGACCTGATATCTGAGGGAGAAGTGTTCATCCATTAGAGCTTATGTCATCTGACCTGTAGAGGGCTCCGGAGTGGGGTGGGTTCACTTCCCCCAACTCTAATAAAGTGCCCCATCCATGCCCTACATAACAGACTCCTGCTGCTGCTGCTGCTCCATAGGCACACACTATAGCATCCAAGTGATTGCACTCAAAGACACAAAGTCCTCTTATAATCCATCTTTATTTGTAAAAGTCCAGATATAAAATCTTGGGGTTTTTTCCTTAAAAAAAACAAAAAAGGCACATTTAAAACTATCCCTACCCTGGACTACATCTATTGGACACTCCCCTCCTCTCCGCTGCCCGTTTCCTTTCCTCTCTCTCTCTCCACTTGCTTCTGCCATATAAGGGTTCCATCTTCTTGCATTCCAAGAGCCCACAGCTGAGATGGGTTGAGGGAGTGTAACCAAGGCTGTTCCAGCAGTACTTCAGTAGTAGGTTTCCTTTTCCACCCAGCCTAGATGGGGGAGCAGGGAGAGAAAGAAGATATGCATTAACCTGAGTTTCCTACTTCTGAAAAGTCAGCTACCAGGGTTTTAAATGACTGCACTATAAATGCTGGAGAATATGCCAACACTTCACAATCAGTGGGCTCATGGGCAGACCACAGGCTTTCAGTACTCATGAGTTATACAAGGAAAGACTATGCACAATGTATTTCTTCAGTTTTGGAATTTTAGTTTAATATTGTTTTATCATCTGTATATTTTGATTATACATACTGGTCAGTTTGCTTTATATTATATTGTAATTTTTTGTATTCTATCTGGATAATTTTACAATTGTATTGCATAGTTTTACTGTATTACTTTTCCTTCTGCCGTGTATTTGTGTATATACATTTTAGACCAGTGGCTCTTATTATTTATTTTTGCTACTTCTATGCCACCTTTCTCCCAAAGTGGGACCCAAGGTGGCTTACAAATATTAACCTTTTCTTTATCAAAGACCCCCTTTAAACTCAAGATTTAAAACAACAACAACAACACAATTATATCATCCATTAACCCTTCCCTCTGAGGCACTGCCTTTCTCCTGCTTCTTTCTGCAAATCTGTGACTGGAGCAGACTGAAGAGTATCATAGAATTGTAGAGTTGGAAGAGACCACAAGGGCCATCCAGTCTAACCCCCTGCCACGCAGGAAATCACGAGTAATGCACAGGCCAAGCTAGCTAGCCTTTGCTTTGGCTCCTGTCATGTGGGCAGCCTTCAAGCCTTCCAAATCCTCTGTGAGGACATTGCAGCCCACTGGGGGTTCCCAGGTCACAGGTTAAGAACCACTGTTTTAGACTATATGCCTTTGACATGGCAGCTGTAGTTGTTGTTTTATTTCTTAATTTATTGTGCTATACAAATAAATGATGGTGATGGTGATGATGGATAAGGACGACAACAACACCCAACTATCAGGACTAAGATTTAGGCAGCAGCAAGATAACCAATCAGCCAAAGGCAACCAAAGATGTTCCGTTATGCTGAATTACACTGGTGCTTCCTGCGGCCATGCCCTACATGATAGGGAACCTGACACAATATATATGTAACAATGCGCAAGAATCCTGTGGCACAGCAGGCTTACCTCCGGGGCTGTGTCTGAGGATAAGTTTTCGTACTTCATCATACACAAAGATGAGGAGAGAGTAAGGGAAGGCACAGAACCACCACGTTGGTCTGTAAGGTAAGAAATCCAGTTGTTGTACACAATGGCATAAACGGGGTTTAGAGAGGGCCTCCAAAAGCAAGTACTATCAATGTACAATTAAAAGGTAAGCCCAGAGCCACTATTTGTAATGACTCATTCAAGGAATTAAGAGTGGTAAAAATCAGTCACAGGTGTAGCAAGCAAGTTTAGATAATTACCAGTTTAAAGAAAGCACAAAGGTCAAGGGGGTTCATGACTTACTTGAGAGGATACATCCTCAAGGCAACATCCATACCAGGGCAGTAAGAGAGGAAGGCAGCCAAGGCAGTCTCTTCAAAGAGACCAAATATTAGGATCTTGTTCCTGGAGAAGCACATTAAAGGAAGTCAATGCAGGAGGAGATAATTTCGTTTTCAACACTCACTACGTGGAAGCTAGTACAAACTACTAGGCTCCCTCAGTTTTCAACTCCCTCCCACCTCAGATTGAGGGCAAAATGGTTTCCGCATGGAATTTAATGCATCTTGCCCCGGCTTCTGTGACACCCGCCCATTCTCATTTTGGACCATTCTGGGTCTCACTGAGGGGTGGGGGTGGGTGGGAGGAGGAGGAAATGGGTTGTGAGCTGGCTACTCACTTCATTCCTTGCTGGAAGACAGAATTTCTTCTGGTCTTACAAATAACCAAGTCTGCCCACTGCACCACCACAATGCTGACAAAGAAGGCTGTGTGGCAAGTGAATTCCACAATTTTTCTTTGTTCATATGTCTGATGGATTAAAAAGCAAGAGGGGGGTGTTTAGAATTCTTGCTTCTTTGGCCCTCTATGAAACAGAAAACCATCAGGAATGTGGCCAGCATGCCTCATCTTTTAGGCTGTTGGGACACTCACCCATTGCTGTCCATAGCTGTCTTCCACATCGTTAATCCATCGGTCATCCCACATCACTCTAATCCCCAACAAGGATGATGGCAAGAAGCCATTCTCCGCAAGGATCACAAAATAGGTGAAGAAGCCCCCCAATGCTTGGATCATTCCTGTAGAGTGGGGAAAGTTTCAGTTAGGAAGGTGATCAGATGACAGATGAGTCTGAATAAACCACACTGACACCCCACTTTCCTTTCCTTAGAAAAGAGCCCGAAGGCACATCTGTGCACAGCCACTGTCTCCCTGCTGACAGCAACTGGAACCAGGCTTTGTCTGTCATGGTCTTGCTGTACAAAAACACACCGAGGGCCTGATACCAGTTATTTGTAGCTGAGGTGAAAACAGCTTTTCTTGTACACCACCCCCATATCTTCCAATATAGGGTGGGATACACATTTTTAATAAATACTTCTATGCTGTTGGCCAAAAGTCAGTGGGGCTTTGGACAGATCGAAGATGGTGAGCCCATGTCCTGTCTGGACCCAAATACAGAGAAAGCTACTGTGTCTATCAAGCCTGGCACCATCTATATGGACTAGCAGCCACTCTCCAGGTTTCAGAGAGGTCTTTCCCAGCCATACCTGCAGACTCGCAGGCCATGGTGCTGACATGGGCAGAGAAGTACTGTTTGCTGCCAATAACCATTTGTGTAAATAGGACCTGCTTTTTTTGGGGGGGGCAGGCTTACTTTACTCCAAAAAAAAAACTTTTCCAGGCTGTAACTGTATCCTTTTCCCACTTGCTTATAGTTATAAAACATCCATATCCAGTTATCAAAGAGAGGACTGGTGTTTGGTGAGGACTTACCAATCTGGCCATAAGCCATGCTGATCAGTCTTTCATTTACCAGTTTGTCTGTCTTGGGGTTTCTGGGCTGCCTCTTCATGATGTCACTTTCTGCTTGTTCATATGCCAGAGAGATTGCAGGAACCTTTACAGTAAAGGATAGAGAGGGGGGGGGGCGTGATGGAATGTTAGATACCAATTCATAGTTTGCATTTCTTGCATGAACCTTATTATACATGGAGAGTGGGGGGATATAATAAGAAGAACATTTTAAAACACCCATGCAGTATAAATATATGCCTCTGGCTACTGGGGATGGGTTTTAGATAATGGTGAAAATACATAAGGAGCCTGTGAGGTGGACTTACTAACCATGTCAGTGCCCAAGTCAATGCACAAGATAGTCACTGTCCCAAGTGGCAGGGGAATGTTGGCAATGATGAAGATGAGGAAAGGTGTGATCTCAGGAATGTTACTGGTCAAAGTGTAAGCAATCGACTTCTTCAGGTTATCAAAAATTAGACGGCCTATTAAAGGGGGAGAAAAAGACATTTCTGTGATGTAAAGGCAGAACCCTAGGTACAGGAGGCCCACTTCCACCACCTAAATAAGCCCCCTACAAAACAAGCTTCAGTTCATACTGATGTGGAAAGGCAAAGAGAAATCACCACAGCAGAGCATGCATTTATTAAAGCAAATAGAAATTCGTTGATTCTGTAGTAGCCAACAGTCATGTACAAACACTACACAAGGAAGCCTTCCATGTATATATGTGCACGTGTTCATGAAACACATATACACACAGGATGTTTTCAGGCCCTGGGAATTTGACATGGAAGAGAAGGCACTCTGACTCTTCCCGGGATTAAGAACTCACCCTCTTCAACCCCAGTAACAATAGAAGCAAAGTTGTCATCCAACAGAATCATGTCAGCTGCTTGTTTGGAGACATCTGACCCAGCAATACCCATAGCAACACCAATGTCTGCCTTCTTCAAAGCAGGGGAATCATTCACACCATCGCCTGTGACAGCTACAATAGCACCCTGCAAGGAGGAGAGAGGACAGGAAGAGGAGCTTTAGTTCCCAAGCTGGTTTGTGTGAGTTATCTCAAGCAGAGACCATCCCATTTGCCTCTGCTACCTTCAAGTCTGCCCTAGTGAACTGGACAACTTCTAAGAACTTCCAAGTGTGGTGGTGCCCTCAGTTAGTCTCCACAGTTAATGGGCCAAAGGTCTGAATTTATATCCCATGATTTACAACCTGACGTCCCAGGTAAAATCCTCAGCATCCCTAGAGGAAAGACTCTTCAGTGTATCAGAAAACATGTCCGGCCAAAATAGATGCTGACAGGCATGTTGAATACTGAAGCAGACAATATAAAGGTCCTTCATATATAGCTGGAGACCATAACAAGACTGATCAAGCACTAATGGGGATTAATACAGAAAACAACAGTGGCAAGATAACCCAGGTGTGTTATTACCTTGCTAAGCAAACACCACACATTTACAATGGCTAGAAATGGAAGGAAAGCAGAGGTTGGATAAACACTAAGAGGCATTCCTAGCATTAATAGACTGCCTTAGGAGGAAACGGCCTCTCCTTCACTGGAGGTATTTAAGCAGAGTTTGGACATCCTACACTGCAGATCCTGGACTGAGAAATGGGTTGGATTAGATGTTCTTCAAGAGCCCTTCTTTGCTTCTGTATGAAATTGGAAGCACCACACTGCAGAGATGAACTTCTGGGCTTACCTGTCGCTGGCAGCCCTCCACAATGATCAGCTTCTGCTGGGGAGATGTTCTGGCAAAGACTATCTCTGTATGGTGTGTCAGAATGTCATCCAGGTGCTCAGTGGTCATGTCCTTCAAGTCAGAGCCATGGATCACACAGGCTTTGGCATCCCTGAAAGTTGAAATACAGCAAGCTGTGAACTCCAGAATGTTACTCCACCTCTTGCCCCAAGGTGCCAACAACAGTGAAAACCTTCCCCTTTAGTTCTAGACTCTCTGCCAAAGAGCCCTGCATGAAAAATATCAGAACCTTAGTCTTGGTGGGAAATGCTCCACTTGAGAAAAATCATGCCAAATGAATGCAGTAAGTTCAGTAAGATGAAGCAGAAACACTGTTTATACAACTTTGGCTCCAGTACGGTCTACTAGTTTTCTTAACATCTTGCCATTAAACTCTATTTAGAGGACAACTAACTGGCAGCCCCAAACCTACTCCCCTGGACAAGCTCTACCATTTGTTTTGGTCTGAAATACTGAAATTCAGTACCTGGGGTTCACCTGGCTGACAGGAATGTTAAGCCGAAGAGCAATATCTTCTACAGTCTCATTGCCTTCAGAGATGATGCCAACTCCCTTGGCAATAGCTTTAGCTGTGATAGGATGGTCTCCTGTCACCATAATAACCTGCAGGGCAGTACAAAGCAATGTCAGTCAGTCAGCAGCAGCAGCAGCAGCAGAGGCTAGATGGAAACGTGCCTTTTCAAAATGTCATTCCCTCCCTCCAAAAGACAGAAATTTACAATAAAACCCCCACAAAACAAGCTAAAATCATACAGAAGGTGAGATTAAACTAACAAAAGAATTAAAGCTATTTAAAATATTACTTTGCTGGTGTTGCTGTGGAGTATTCAAGGACAGAAGCATCAGGGGCAACTGTTTTGATGCCTGCCTCTTGCAATGGAAAGCAGTGTATAGAGTTCCCTGGCACCTTTGTGTGCCAAGCCCTCAGAACATAGCTACTTCTTTATATACTTTGATACTGTGTTTACAAAGAGGTAGGTTTCACTACCTGAAGAAATAGTGTGAAGGAGCAGTTTTACCTTTATTCCAGCACTTCTGCATTTGCCAACAGCATCAGGCACAGCAGCACGGGGAGGGTCAATCATAGAAATCAGCCCAACAAAACAGAGGTTCTCTACTGGGAAGTTCACATCATCCGTATCAAACTGGAAGCCTTCAGGGAACTGCTCATCTGGCAGGGCCAGGTGGCAAAAGCCTGCAAGAAACCCAATTCAAACAGTTTCACATGCCAATGGACTATTTGGAAGCAGTTGCTCAGCAGGCCTATTGTGATCATTAAGTTGCTCACTAATTTAAGAAGCCCTTGGTTGACATTTAAGAAGCCTTGGGCTTCCAGGCACTTGATGCCCAGAAACCAATGGAAATTATTGTTTGGCAGCCAAATCTAGAGTCTATCTCAAGCATTTTGATGTCACATTTTGGCCCTGCCAATATTTTACTTAAATGACAGGCCACGAAAGGGTACAGATCCTGACAAAACACTGTTTCAGTTAGCCCAAACACTTTGCAAGCACCTCAAGTGATTTCTTGACTATACTAGTGCAAGAAAGCAGATATATTATCATAAGATAGGGCTAGAACTACCAGGAGTCCACCTTACCCAATACTCTCTCCCCGAGGCCTCCTAATTCAAGGTAGGCATTCTGAAATGCATCTTTGGCTTCTTCATCTAAGGGCTGCTCTTTCCCGTGGATCAGGATGGTGCTGCAACGGTCCAGGATCCTCTCTGGGGCTCCTTTCATCACAAGCAGGTATCGTGATTCTGACGGGTTTTCATTTTTGTGGATTGACAGCTGTGTTTTTATAACAGAAAACCATTTTTTTAAAAAATGTTTCACTGTACAGTCATCCCTTCACATTCGTGGGGGTTACGTTCCACGGATCCCCGCGAATGTGAAAAATCCGCGAATATTGTTTGTCCCCCTTCCCCGCCAAAGCGACCATGGGGCCTCTGGAGGCCCCATAGTCGCTTTCCCCCGCCTCCCCACTCCCTTCCTAGGCCTTCCCGGGGCCTCTGGAGACCCTCTCGAGGCCCTGTGGATGCCTCCCCAGCCCTCCCCCCTCCCGCACAAGCCCTCAACAGGGCCTACCCGGCCCTCCCCAAGGCCTTCGCGGGGCCTCCGGAGGGTCTCCGAAGGCCCCACAGAGGCCTTCCCGGTCCCCCCCCTCCCCCCCAACGCCTTTGCGGAGCCTCCGGAGGGTCTCTGGAGGCCCCGCGGAGGCCTCCCCGGTCCTCCCCCTCCCTCCCAAGGCCTTTGCGGGGCCTCCGGAGGGTCTCCGAAGGCCCCGCGGAGGCCTCCCCGGTCCTCCCCCTCCCAACCAAGGCCTTCGTGGGGCCTCCGGAGGGTCTCCGAAGGCCCCGTGGAGGCCTCCCCGGCCCTCCCTGCTCCCTCCCAGGGCTTTCACGGGGCCTCTGGAGGCCCCGTGTCGCAGTACTGGGGGGGGGGGCTGGGGGGCCCTCCCAAAACCGCGAATAATAAAAACCGCGAATGCTGAGTTCGCGAATGTGGAGGGACAACTGTAGTTGGAACGCATTCTTTAAGTCTTATACTCAACCATCATGATCACCAAACCTCAGATACAAAAACTGCACTCTGGCTGACATCATACAACCCCAGTTGTTTGGTTGTTTAGCCAACCTATCCCTCAAAGATGCTGCCTTTGTTAGCAGCTACTTGTTTATGCAAAACACAACAGATGTTTCTTACTTGATACTTGTTGGTAGAGTTAAATGGTATCTCCACCACCTTGGCATTTTTCTCTCTCAGCTCCTTGACAGACCCACAGCAGAGTTCAATGCATTTCAGGAGTGCAGATTCAGAGGCATCTCCTGCCACCGCCCTCTAGCAAACAAACACAATAGCTTTCAGTGAATATCTAAAGGCTCTCAAAGGCTTTCTTCCCCAACAAATACCATTTATATGCAGACAAGACCCATTCTTCATATTATATGTTGTATCCCCATCAAGACTTCACTCTTAAAAAATAAGATAAGCACATTTTGGGGGAAACCAGCAAGAGTGAATAAAATGCTTATGGTTTAAACATATGCATATGATCTATGTGGAACTGTCCACTAAAAGAAAAAATGTTAATAATCCAGCAATAGGCCAAAGTGCTCAGCAGTCACTTGCAGACAAAGATTCAGTCAAAGAGTGACGTGTTCTTTGTCAGCCTGCACGTGCTTTCATGGTGGCTTTCTTGCAAGGACATTCAATGTGTTCCACTGACAAAGAGCATCTGTGCTTAAACCTGGATCTGTATAATTTTCAATGCACCAAGTTTCATGCAGCCTAGCAACCATATAAGGTTGCCCACCAGAGCTTGATAAACTTCCTAGCTTTGCTGCTTGCTTAGGATAGGCAGTTTGTCAAGCACTTTACAAACTACAAACACATGGCCAGTGAGCTGTGTTCAGCTCAGTGGGCACAAGGCCTGCACATTTGCTCAAATCACACTGGAATAATGTTATGGCTGGAATAAACACTTATGTAGATTTCTACCATGTTCTGTCTATGCAGGAATCAGTGCAACCCTTCATCCATTTGTTTTTCTGTTATGAGGGGTCTCTTAATCCTGACCCCAATACTTGAAGACTGTCAACAGTTCATCACTGACAACCATGGATAAGGAAAGGATGCTATTTGATCCTCCAAAACTAGATATAGTTAGGTGCCTCCTCTGCTATCCACAGAATCCTGCTATTCCTCAAGATTTCTTCTCTTTATGATTTCACCTTTACCAGGGGATGGGTAAATGGGTTTGGGGCAGAGAATTTGCTCCCTGTGGGACCTTGGTATGTTGCATACACACCCCTCTACCGCTTACTCTCCAAGATTACTTTTTTCCCCAAAATTATTATTATTATTATTATTTTTTAAATGCAGGGCAGAGGGACTGACCACCCCTGAAGGCCTCAAAATTAACTTCGGAGACTACATTTGCCCCTCTTCCTGACCATGAAAATAAGGGCAGAACACGGCAGACAAATGAGCAGCAGCAACACTTAGTCATTTAAAAAAAAAATAGGTATTTTTGTCAAGAGACTGACACTCACCTTTAGGATGGGAACATTTTCTTGGTTAGCCTGAAATACTGCCCGGTTGCAAAGTCCTGCGACCCTGGCTAAAGCGGTCCAAGTAGGAGATGTCTTGTCAAAAGAAGCACCTTGGAGGAGGAAGCAGGAGATAGGGCTCCATTTAGCTCCATGCCCAGAACTAACCCCAGATTCATCCACTTATGTCCACTTCCCCTTGCCTGACATTAAACATGAATTCACATCCACCAAAACATTTTCTTAAGCCCTGGGAATGGTGGCAATTACAGGCTGCACAATACATGCTGCCAGGCCTAGGCTCACTCCTGACTGACATCACTCAATGAAGTAGCAGCTGCTGCCACCGCCTTAGGTTTTCTGGGAATATTAAACACAGCAAGTTCTGAATAACTGCTGTTCTTTGTATCTTCAAAGAAACTGTGGCCACTGATTCTGTGTCTCAGCAATCCAGGATCTTCTGCACCAGGCACAAACACTCCATCTGCGAAGGGCCTTCTCAGTCACCATCATAAAATGACAAGACCTCCACCAAGTGTTTCACCAGCAACAACTCTCTTTTCACCACTCTCCTTAATATCCTGTCCCAAGGATATCACATCCAAGTAACTGACCTGCTCTAGTCCTACATAACTTTAGCAATGCTACAGCTTCAGGTACTCCCACACCATTTTTTTCAAGTAGGTTCTGAAAAACACTTAGTGTCTTCTCCTTGGCAGCACTGGGATGTCATGCAACAGCAAGACAGTTCATTGCAGATACTTATTAATACTTGAGATGATGTTAACTTACATATTTTGGCCATGGGCAGATGGAACTGCTTAGTTATCTCTGACATGAAGGCCAACAAGCTTACCACTTTGGTTCTCTGTAGTGTCAGCCTCATGGATTTGGTTATCAAACCACATGTGAGCAACTGTCATCCGGTTCTGAGTCAGGGTACCCGTTTTGTCAGAGCAGATTGTAGATGTGGAGCCAAGAGTTTCCACAGCTTCCAAATTCTTCACGAGACAATTCTTACGAGCCATGCGCTTAGCTGTGAGTGTCAGGCAAACCTACAGAATACGAAGAGATGATGCATGTATGTGCTACAGGCCTGTCACTTCACATTTTTTGTTAAAAGGAGCAGAAAATTGCCTCTCAAAAAGGGAAAATTAGCTTTCAAAAAGGATGGACCAGCAGCTGCTAGAGCTGCTCAGGTCAAACAAATATTTGCTCCCAACTTACTGTGACCGTAGCAAGTAGACCCTCGGGCACGTTGGCAACAATGATGCCAATGAGGAAGATAACAGCCTCCAGCCAAGTGTATTCAAGGATCAAAGAAAGGATGAAGAAGGAAACACCAAGGAACACAGCTACACCAGTAATTATATGGATGAAGTGTTCAATCTCCGCAGCAATGGGTGTCTGTCCCCCTTCCAGTCCAGAAGCCAATGTGGCAATGCGGCCCATTACAGTTCGATCACCAGTGTTAATGACTACACCGCGGGCAGTACCTGGAGACAATGATAGAGAGCATAGTTAAATCAGGCATCTATGTGAACAACTACCTTAGTTATGATAATGTACTTCACTGTAGACAGAGGAGTCCATGAGATTTCTCTCAATTATGCAGCTCAAAAGATGCTGCAATTCCATCTAAAATGGTGGCACACTTATTTCCACCCCAATCTTGTTTTCTGATCATCTGCCACATCCTTGTACTTTATCCTCTGGAGATACACTGTGATGTCTGCTTCCGTTGCCACCCCTGCTGTCCTTCCCTCCAGCAAAGATTCCTCTCTAGCACAAAACAGTATCAAGACAGCAAGTCTAGGTGGCAAGATATTCCAGGTGCCTGACAAGCTCATCATAAAGCAAGTATAGCCAGGCAAATGGCAGGGACTGATACAGCAGAGACAGGTTTGTATTCCAATTCTGGCTGAGGCTAGGCTGGAATTAAGCTCTCCAAACCACCAAGCATATCTGCCTGAATGCCCTCATTGTTCAGAGGGAACACAAACGCAAGCAACTGTATGCTGTTTTGTTGGGCAAAACAGTCACCTGCCAGCTGTACTGACAGAGAAGGTACATTGCTGGCATGAGCTTCCCTCATTCTCCCTTGGCCCTTAATAGTCATCACTTTGATGCTCCGTTAACTCATTTGATCAAATAGAGTAAAAACAGATTTTCCTTTGTTTACCTTCAACACAATTGGTAGAGAAAAAAGCAATATTCCTTGTCTCTAGTGGGTTCTCATTTGTGAAGTCTGGTGACCTTGTCTGAGGCTCCGATTCACCCGTGAGAGAAGAGTTATCCACCTGCATGAGAAAACATGTTAGAGGAAGAGCGCACAAGGGGTTACAATGGGCAGGCAACTGTTGCGGGTTAAAGGGCTGCACTGGTCCCCCAGGAGACCTTAGAGGGATGCACCCTCCTGCAAAAATAATAATAATCAAGAAACCTTTTGTGGCAAGGGGATACTGACCCAGAAGTCAACTTCCTGGCCACCCTTCCCTGGGCCTAAAATGGCAGGAAAAGGCAAAACTGACCCTTAAACCACCAGGACATTTAGGGGCAGTTTTTCTTTAAAAACAAGCAAACACACACATTGAACCCTGGGAGCCAGAGGCCTCCCTGCCACACGTCCCCTACCCTGGGTTACAAGGAGGAAATAAGCCTAAGGGAGGCCTGATTGTTCTACAGGTGCATTTTAGTCCCTTCAGTACTGCACACACCTTACAGCCGTGGGCTGAAATGATCCTGAGATCCGCTGGGATTCTGTCTCCTCCCTTCACCTCCACTAAATCTCCAACAACCACCCCTTCGGCATTGATGCTCATCTTCTCTCCATTTCGGATCACCAGAGCTTGCTGCAACAAAGAGAAGGAGCTTTCAAATGGACCCCAGCAACAGCCGAGCATTTGATTGGCCCATTTCCCCCCGCTTGGTATTGATATCTGTCACCACACACAGCAGTAGCTGAAGAAACAGAACACACTGTCCTTACATACCTGAGGTACCATATTTTTGAAGGATTCCATGATCTTTGAACTCTTTGCTTCTTGGTAGTAAGAGAAACAGCCAGTTATGATGACAACAGCAGCCAGCACAACACCAAGGTACAACTGCAAGATACAAATGTAAAACTTAGATGAGTTTAAGTGAGAAGTCTTTTGAATGACAAAGACAGTATCATAAAATCAATTGTAAGCATACAATCCTAAGGCTTATATAGTGATTGTATAGTGGGAATTGTATAATGTGGGGACTGTGTAACATGCCTTCTTGAACTGGACTGTACACGTTAGACAAGTCAGGACTGCTTTGTAGCTTCATATCACAGTCTATTTCTCCCACCCACACAATATATTTACTCACGTTGTCTTTGTTTGCTTCTTCCTCTGTTGCAGCTTGAATACCATATGCCAAAAAGCAAAGAATAGCTCCAATCCACAGGAGAAGGGCAAACCCCCCAAACAGCTGCCGGCAGAATTTGACCCATTCTGGGGTTGTAGGAGGAGGGGTGAGAGCATTGGGGCCATCACGAGCCAAGATCTCTGCAGCTCGGGCAGGAGTCAATCCCTAAAAATCAGAGAAAGGGAAAGAGAAAAATTAGCATACACGATCACGCCTAAGGGATATTAGACTGTGCTCTATTCAGGAGGAACCATCTTCAAAGCTAGGAAAGCTGGGCTGTTTTAGTAGGCAACCCAAAACATGTCAGTTTTTCTGTTAATGATCTCTACTACAAACTCACTTTATATAAATTAACTTCCTTCCTTATTAGTGATAATTTCCCCTATTTTAGCAGACTTTCAGTTAGAACTGTCACCAAACCTAAGTCTTTGTAAGTATGCATGCAATTAATACAGGTTTTTTTTCTACTGATATTTTAAAGATTTTATTATGAAATGGTTATCTTACAACAATAAGAAATCTACACAATTATGAACAAGATGGTCACAGCAATTTCAGTTCATTATTGCTTTGCATCTAGCATCAGCAAAGTGGGTAATGATCAGGACATCTAACGGTTTCAGACTAATTAGCACCACATTAGAAAACATCCCTATACTGTGCAAGAGAACCACTGACCCTTGAAACCAGGTTTCCAAGGATCTGCCTTTCCCTGCTCTAATCCAGTTATTGCTTTGAGTTTTTCGAGTTAGTTTCTCCATCAGGGCTACAGCCCATGAAATAACACTGAACCTTCCCAGATCTCTAGCATCTTGCAATCTCTAATCACATAGCAGGTAAAAGAAGGGAAAACTGAATGTTATGGAGCAAACACTTATTCTTGCCCACATAAATAGATAACATTATCAGACACCCACAGGCCTCCATTTCCTGTGCTATGGTTTCTGACACTAGCTAGTTTCCAAAAACCATGTATTGTAGGGCACTCTAGCCATATGTATCTTAGGGATCCCATATTCCTACACAAAACAAATGTCTTGAAGGGAAAAACAACAACTTTGTTTTCGGGTGGTGTTCTAAAAATACATTTTTAGAAAATGTATTCCCTCTTCTGATGAAGTGGGAAGGTCTCATCTAAAATGGTATATGTCAAGTCCACTTTTTGTTTTACTTATATATTTTACAAATGAGCATACACATGCGGTAGTCCTTCAACCGAGCCTGTACTGCGTTATCTGTTTCAGGTATGCAACTGCTCTAGCCTCTGTAGGATAAAAGCCCATGATTATACATTCACTAAGAGCAGAAATAGCAAACTGGCATTTCACGGAAAGGCACATAGCCTGGCCAAAACCAAGAAGCAACATTTTAGCAGGACAGTGTGGTGGGGGACACAATGGCCCCTTCCCCAGTGGTGGATGAAATGTTAAGAAGAAGAAAAAAAGACCCTATAGCAGTTTTTCTGCTCTTTCAAAGCCAAACAGAAAGCCTCCCATAAAGATGGCCACATTACCCGGCTGAGGTCTGTTCCATATTTCCGATGAAGTTCATCAAGGCTAAGTTTGTGATCATCCTACAAAGTAAGAAAGATAAATGCAACAAGATCCAGACACTCAAAAGTTTTACCAGTGATCACAACGAGGCTAAGCAGCAAAGTTAAGTTGAAGAATGTTCCAGCACTGATAAGGCAACTTAAAATTTGTCAGAAGTCATAAGATCAGCTGATTCCAGCCAAACTATAGCTTTAGCCACTGCATCTTGCTAAATGTGCACACTTATTGTATACAGCTTTAAAGAACTTACCCTTCTCAGATTTCTACCTGAGCCCCTGTGCTGCACAATAGCAACAGCACTTCTATTTCTATGCTGCTTATCAGTGCCAAAGCACTCCCTAACTGGTTTACAATGTGTTAGCTAATTGCCCCCAACAAGCTGGGTACTCATAATTTACTGACCTGTGGCAGGATGGAAGGCTGAGTCAACCCTTTAGCCCTCTGGGGTCGCACTTACAACATTGTGACTGCAGTACTGACATTTAACCACTGCGCCACCAGGACTCCGTCAGCTTTCCCCAGACCCACTGGAAGTTCATGACTGAAGCAGCTGCCACTCAGTCACCAGTCCATGGTACAGAGGGCTGAGCTTTGAGACCTCAGTTCCTACCTTGAATCTTACCTTTGCCTTATGCTCACTAGAAAGACTTGAGTAAGTCACTCTCTTTCACCTTCAGCTGTAAATGACTTTGCAGGTTTATTACACAGAGAACAAGATAACATATGTGAGGAACTCGGACTACTCTAAATTCTGGCAGAGAGTAATGAGAGGCTAAAATTTAGGCAGATGTCTTGAAGTTCATGAGCAGAGTTCCTTCCCTTCCCTCTTAGGTAACACATTCTTCTTACCAGTGAAACTTCCTTCTTCAGTTCTTCCATATCCCTCTCTTTCTTCCCCTTTTTTGTCTTGGGTCCATGCTCATACGTAGCTGCCGGTTCATATTTGTCACGCCCAGTCTACAAGAAAATCAGACATAGTAAGGAGCTGCCTTGCACTGAATCCAGCAGAGGCAAAACACATGCTCTGCCTTACAGCCATGATGACTTCCATCAAACAGAGAGATTTGGTAAGGACTCTGGAAGTAACCATTCTCGGACACTTGGATCTCCTTCAAGCTCTAAGGCCTATTAAACACAGCAGGATTTATCTCTGTATAAACATGCACAAAGGGGGACTATAAGCATCACAAAGCAAGAGAATCACAGGACCAAGAATTCAAGCATAGTTTTCATCTGTTATTCACAGTGGTGCAACATTTCTACTTTATCCACAAGGGATTTACAGGAAAATACAATCAAATGCCATTTATACATTAAAGACGCAAATGCACATCCCAACCCAACAAGGGTAACAATCAAAGATTGCAGCTAAAACCTGACTGAATTACAAGGTGTCATGAAAGTCTCCCTTCACATGTGTTGTGTACCAAAGGGGAGGAAGGCCCATTCCAAGCCCATAAGATCCATACTTAATAGGTCACCCACACCCTGTCACACTGTGATTTCTGCACTCTGCTTTTGAAACAACTGGAGGCTAAGTAAAACCACAACCACTCCATTTAGGAGGTTTAGCTATGGTTTGGTATGATATTTAATCATGGTTTGTGATCTGATAGCAAACTATGGCTTATTTCAGTTTACAAATCAGAGTTCAGGTAATCATTCTGCCTCAAGGTGTCTAAATACTAGACAGAGATGTGAAGGCCTGGGGAAAACACCTTTCCCTTTTCCCCACTGCCCCACCCAAAGCTTAGGGAAAATATTTTCTTTTCTCTTCCTCCCTCATCTCTAACCCCACTCATCCCATTAACTCAAAGTTAAATACAAAAAGGGAAAAGAAAAGGAGATAAGTAGCTCTAAAACCATTAGACTTTTGGAAGTTCAAACCATGTTTTAAAATGTAACTATGATTAGCAAAAAACCCCTATCATTTGATGTGGTACCTGGATTGAGCCAATGTCAGAATGGTTCCTTTCACTGTTTTTTTTTTTTAAAACACTAGAGAGATTCCCATTCCCCTCCCACCCACCCCCAGCAGATATGCACAATTGCTCCATCATTCTCTGGCTGCAATCCAAAGAAATTATATAGATTTATACAAAGGATCTATGTGTGTACACAAAACAACTCATTTAGAAACAGACATTCTACATACCTGATCTTCGTAAGACTGGTTTCTAAGAAAATTCCCTAAAAGTCTTATCATAGAATAATAGAGTTGGAAGAGACCACAAGTTTCATCCAGTCCAACCCCCTGCCATGCAGGAATACATAATCAAAATATTCCTGACAGATGGCCATCCAGCCTCTGTTTAAAAACCTCCAAAGACTCCACCACACTCCCAGGTAGTGTATTCCACTTCCAAACAACTCTTACTCTCTTACTGTGATGATCACATGATTAGACTACAGTTGCCCCTCCACATTCGCGGTTTTGATTATTCGCGGAAAACTGCCTGCCCCACCCTCTCCACTCCATCCCTTCCCAAGGCAGCGAAGGTGTTCTCAGGAATCCCTTCACTGCCTTGGGAAAGGGGGGTGGAAAGCCTCCCTCATTCCACCCCAGTCCCTTCCCAAGGCAGCGAGGGACCCCTACGCCACTCTGGGAAGGGCGGGGGGGGGGGTGGAGGAGAGTGACTGCGGGGGCTTCAGGAGCCCCCGCGGCCACTTTGGGAAGTGCGGGGGGTGTGTGAGAAAGGCCGGGGAGAGGCAGCGCAGCCTCCTCCCCACCCACACGCTGCCTTCCCCAGCCTTCCTCAACGGGCTCCGGGGCTTCTAAGGCCTGGAGTCCCCTCAGAAAGGCTGCGGCGAGGCCAGCCAGGCTGGCCAGACACCCTCCCGCTGCCTCCCTCCCTCTGGGGGGAGCTGCGGGAGCAGCATCTGTTATTCGCGGTTTTTCCACATTCGCGGGGGTCTCAAGAACCTAACCCCCGCGAATGTGGAGGGACAACTGTACTTTGTGGAACAGGTTTTTTTTTCTAAATGTTTTTAACTTTACAAACTGGACTGTGGGGGGAAGGAAACCCCACAAATTATTCAATTTAATTTTTTGAACTCTGCTTCCCTTTCTACAATTATTGTATATAAGAGACCCATCCACCCTTCTAGATAGCTACTGGTAGAAGAGCATATCAAGAGCTTTGCAGGCATTGCCATGAATTTCACCAAGTAAGAACTGGGGTTATTCAAAGAGATTTTAGCCACAGGGCCATCCTTTTCCCACACTCCCTTTCACATCCACAGCTGGGCAGCATTTCTAGGCAGTGGCCCAAGGCAAGGAACTAAGTATTGCCTTCCTTCTGCTACTTGCAAGACCTCCTATTGTGTTCAAAATGGAACTGTGGACTTTTCTACAACAGATGGAATACCCACCTTCCGGCTGGAGTATTCTGACCCTACAGCTGACCTAGATCCCCCGTTACTGTGAGGAAATGGGCAGAAGTCTGCATGCACACGACAGGCCGCATTGGTGGGTGCTGCCCCTGCTACTGTGTGTCATATTCTCTGAAGCTGGGAAAGAGGCCCTCAGCATGTGATCAAGGCTAGTCACATGCAGGGGGCCTTGATCATGTGCTGGGGGCCTCCTTCACAGCTTCAGTGATACCCATGGTGTTGGCGACTGGTAATGCAGCCCAGCATGCAAGTATAGACTCCTGCATTCCCGCACCGGATCCATCTGGATATCCCCGCATGACATAGGTTTTCCCAGGTAGTTTTTTTGGAAACATCTTAGAAGAGTTTACCCTGGCTTCCCCTTGGACATCATCAGGACTGTCTGGAGGTAAATCAGGGCAAGAGCCCTGCATCATTTGGACTGCAGGGCTCTGACACGGGGGGGAGGGGTAAACTGCCCATCTAGACAAGCTCTGAGTAAACAGTAGCTGAAGGATACATTAAACTGGGGACGGGCCCCTCAGTTTCTGCTTGACATCTAGCAGCAGTTGATCATTTACCACAGCACCAGCTCTACAGATCTAGGAACTATGCTCTGAAGTTCCCAATCAGGAGGAAGTCGACCTCTGAAGAGAGCTGAGCACAGTAATGTCTGAGCTTGCAACAGCTGGATGCAATACTTAAATTTAAAGAGTATAATGAATTATGATAGACCTGCAAGGGCTACACACATACATAACCCAACTGTGAGAAGACACTGAGCGACTTCCTAGACTTGTCTTATCTCTTCCTCTTTGACTGCTTTAATAACCAACTTGTACACAACTTATTATAGTTTTGGACTGCATGCGTAAAGATGCGGAATTCCTTTTGTGATGGAGATGTTGGGAAGAGACATGAAGAGTTGGACCAGGAAATAATACATAACTTTTTTTAATGCTCCCCACCCCCGCACCTGGCCTTCACAAAAACCAAGGTGAGAGGGAGAACCGGGCTTAGAGGAAATTTTTCTGAGCTCATTCTCCCTACACGCATTTAAGGGACAAGGAACAACCTCTCTTTGGTCCCATGCAGCTGTTGAAACTCACAGGCTTCTTATGCCAGCTAACTGGAAAGCCAACTCAATTCCCCAGCAACAGAAGCCTGATATTCCTCAGCAACTAAATTAAACATGCAAGTGGAATCCTTGCAACTTTTGATGTTTACAAACAAGATGGATGTGGAGAGTCATTCCAATAATTTGCCATCTCAGCTAATGGTAGAGATTCTCTCCTCTCCTCCAGCCTGAAGGGTTGATGGCTGCTGGATGTCTAAACAGAGACAAATATATGGAGTGATTCAAATAGGGCTGCCAGACTGGGTCTGGGACGAGGCTCCTGTAACTTTAATCCTTAACAAATTTTGGAGGGGACAAGGTACTGCAAGGCTCTGTCAAATGGGACAAAGATACCTTTCCTCCTTCACTGCCCAAAGCCCAACTTTCAGCCACAGCTGTTCCCTCACAACATGGGCACTACCCTCTGGTGGGGGTGGTGGGAGGAGACACAGTTCCCTTTCCCCTGCTCACCACTGCTGGAGAGGGGAATCCCATTCCAGATCCAATCTGGTAACCCAAGGGAAGGTTCCAATATTGATTTCTTAAGCATGTACCTTTAAAGGGAACCTGGTGAGCTAAAGCACCGTAGATGCAACAGAGACCTAGAGAGCTGTTATATTTACCTGCCTGATTAGAAAAAAACCAGCCAGTTTTTTTTCTTTTTTAAACCAAACAAATAAGACTGAATGAAAGCCATGTTCACTCTGAGGGTATCTGCTAATTATGTTTACTTAAAGTTTTGAAATTCATTGTAGTTGTTGCGTGCCTTCAAGTTATTTCATACTTATGGCAACCCTAAGGCAAGCCTGTCACATAGTTTACTTGGTAAGATTCATTTAGACGAGGTTTGCCATTGCCTTCCTCTGAGGCGGAGAGTGAGTGACTTGCCCTAGGTCAACCAGTGGGTTTCCATGACAGAGCAGGGATTTGAACTCTCATCTCCAGAGTCATAGTCCAATGGGCAAACCACTACACCATGCTGGCTCTTCAAATTTATACAATTGGTAGGATACCATTAGAGGCAAGCAGAGGCCAACTGGTTGCCAGCAAAATGACTTTTCAGAGTTTCAGATTTTTTTTTTAAAAAAAAGGCATTTCTCTCACATAGCATCTAAAATCCAATAGAATTAGAGAACTGAAAAACAATGTTTATTTTCCTCATACTTTTTGTAGTTACTCAGAGCTGTACTACATGAAGAAGAACACCACAGGCTGTTATTAATAAAAAACGGAATGGAGCTTTTGTTCTCTGCCTGTTATCTGTGCAGAAGGTGAAGCCAAGCTGAAAATGCTCAACATTCTTGACGTTCTCTTTACTGCAATGTTTCCACCTCCCCCTTTTTAGGAAACAGAAGTGATGTGAACGGTGGAGAAGAAGAAAAATCTACTACAACCTTCAAAAAATGTCAACCATTGCAACCTCTTTCCTTAAATACAAGCTGAGCTACAAAAACTCTCAGGTATAATGTCAGACAGATGCACAAAGAGGCTATTTGGCACACTGTGTTTCTTTTTTACCCTTCCTTTTATAGTAAAAGGAAGTACAACTTATGAATCATAAAGGCGACAAGGGACACAAACCTTGCTTTATTCTTTCCCACCTCTTATGGGTCCCAGCTCTCCACACACAACATTTCAAAAGTGGCTTACATGTTTCCGTGTCCCTCCCTCCCCCACAATATGAGTCATATGCCTGGAAAATTCTGGAAGGCCCCACCCCAACTTCTTTGTGAATGACTGAAGCATATTTTAATGTTCTGCTTAAATATTACAGTTGGCCAATTCATTCTGCCAGCCTCCACCGCCAATGGACTCCAGGGATCAGAATTATACTTCCTATTTTTCATACAAGTTTTCATAGATGTTAGGTTTAGCTCTAGCATGGCAACTGTCATGAGTTAGCTAATGTTAACTTGCTTCCTCACCACTCACTCCAATCAGTAACAGGTCAGAACAGCAGGCACAATGAAATAACAATTAAAAACAGAACTCTGTAGGCCAAGAGAGATGTGGCTTCTTTTCTTTCTTTAACACTGTGGGTGAGGATGTTGAGCCAGTATTATAAACTAACAAGTATCCATTGATATAATTCAGATACCTCTTCCTGTGGAAACAGTCCTATATAGGGCTTTGATATTTCTGTTCATAATGCCATCATTTTTTTAAAATTTAACCAATTACCAGCTTAAAAAAAAAAAACCACACCAGTGTAACAAAACAGATAAGCAAAGTGTGGAATTCCCTGTCCACCAGCACAATCATTAATTCAACAAGGATAGTTCAAGCCTGAAAATATTAAATGTTGATTTATGAAGCACAAAGGTGAGTGCTGCCATAAACACACACAACCTTAAATAACTCATATGTCTAGATAAAGCAAAAGTATTTATTTTTGGCCAAACTTGTTCTAATAACACACACTGTGCAAAACAGTATTAAAATAAGCACATCTAGGTACTATAACATTTTGCAATTTTAATTAAAATACATATACAAGAACCAACATTCAGAAGAATGCTAAGGATGCGATTAGACATCCATTTGCTTGTACGTCAAATCCCAATGAGATTACTTCTGAAAAGACATGCTGGATTGTACTGAAAGTCATGGGGTGGGAAGATAAGACAGAAGGTGAAGGGTATGATAAAGAGCATTGTGCTTAGATATGAAGAACATCGGGATGAAGGTTACATGCCTCAAGGCATCTCAAGTTCAATCGCTTACTTTACAATTTACAGGGTTGGTATAAAGATTAAGAAAATTTGTGGAAAGTGTATGTATCTATTTACTTGCAGCATTGGTATGCTGTTCATAAAATTTTCTGGCCAGTATACAACCAATAAAAAGCTTAAATACAGAACAGAGCATAAAAGAAAGAAAAAATCAGCATCACAATGAGATGCTGGTTTTAGAATGCAAAGCCTCCCATCCATGCAGCCCCCCCCCTAAAAAAATATCAAGAACTCCTCCAGTTTGAGGCCTTGCACCATTGGCACTGCTCGTACCATGCTCCAAGTGCAAGAGAAAGCTGAGTATTAAACAAGTAGGAGTGCTGCTCTTTCAATCTGAACTAGATAAGAGCCAGAGTACATAAAACAAAGTCCCTGGGAATCTGCTTTGCTATTACAGTGACATCATTAAAACAGCATCCCAAAGAGCTGGAGCTGCTACTGTTCTGTGGCCTCAGCAACAGATGCAGAACAACTGTTATCTTCTGAAGGCAAGACATAGGGAATGACCTCTCCTTCCACCCTACCCCCAGCTGGGGGGAGGGGGGGAAAGGGCCAAAGCCATTTACCACCTGGATTAACTAGTGCACCTTTACAAGGCAAGAAAGGATGCTATCTGTTGTAGAAGCCCAAACTGAATATGGGGAGAAAGACGGCTGGCTATTTTGCTCATAGAGGCCGAGACTAAGCATGATCAGTTTATTCTTTTAAGAAGTTTTAGATGCTACCCACTTCCAAAGCCTCCAAAGCAAAAGTGGGCTAGATATTACAAACATGAATTCAGGAGAATGAGCCATTTCTTCAGCACAGAGATCAAGGCAAGGCTACTCTCTCTCACAACTTCCACAGCCACCTTTCTGTCCATGTGGAAAGCAGTGGTTGCCCAGTTTCCTGAACAGGGTGAAGCCCACTGCATCTAACACAGTTTTGCCCATGAAACAGTATGTTCTCCAACCACTAGGAAAGCCTAGTGTGATTTTACCCAAACAGAAGTGTTTTCCTTTATCACATCATCTGTCTAACAGATGACTCTAGACATATGTGAATTCTTAACCTCTTTTTGATGGATTGCCTACTAGAGGTCAAATTCATTTGATGTTAGAAGTGAATTACTCAGTGAGAAAGGCCAAAGGCTATAACCACTGTTCAAGACAGCTCTCCTTTGCCCCTCACTTCACCCCGCAGCTTTTTAAGGTTCTTGTAAGCAACCCCTGTGAGACAATAGAAAAATTACCCAGTAAATACCAGGGGCAACAGAGTTTGTAGTTAAATGCAAAAAGATCTGTGTGTGAGAGCTCATGCAAGGAGCAAGGGGCTGGAAAGTAGGGCAGACAGCAATGCTTCTCTCACTTGACCATTTCAGGGAAAAACAGGCTCCTTCGACAAGCTTATCTCTCCTCAAGCCTTTCATTCCTTATATGGGGCCACAGTATCCTTTCTCATGAAGTGTCCTTACCGCTGATACAATCCAATCTGTTTCTGAGGCAGGGGGGTGGTCTGCCCATAGACAATACACACAGCCAAAGGGAGCGAGCACCATTCTTGACTGGCAAAAATAGTCAAAATACAGCACCTTTTTGTCAAGAATACAGCACTAGGTCACAATACTCCTGTCCTTGGCCAACAATGACAGTGCTGCCAATCTCCTCATTGTGCTTCCGCCCCCCTTGCCCCTAAAAAATGTGATGGACAGTTGCCTTCCTATTCCCAGGGTAATTCCAACCCCAGGGTAACTAAAAAACAGGGGCAAGGGGAGGAACCTGTCACCAATCGGTATTTGATCACAGGACTGAGTATACAGACAGATCACCTCATCCACCCCTTGAAGGCTGTATGTGCACAGGTTTTTCTGTGTGCCAATTGTGCTACTCACTTCCACAAATCGTTTTTGTTTGTTAAGTTTCCAACAAATCCACTCAGTAGGTTTCCAGGGGGTGATGCTTCTGAGGAAGGATTGTCTCAGAAGCCCAGCTTATGAAACACCTGCGTTCTTCTCAGTGCTCTGCTGAGCTTTAGAGGCAAAATCCATCCTAAGGAGTGACTGCTCTGAATGCTCAAAATTACAGTAGGATTAAAGATATCTTCTCCTGTCTCTTGCAGACACTGTAGAGTAGGACAAAAACAGGGGTCAGTGGTGCCCAAATTATGGATTGGCTAATAAGCCAAGTCAAGATTTACAGACCTCAGGTAAATCACAGTCAGTTAATGTATCACAGCTATGGAAAGCCATTTCCTCTGACCAAAAACTAAACAAATAAACCCACCCCTTCCTTCAAGACACAGCTAGCCTGCTGTCCCTGAGATCAGATATGGAAGAAGATTTGGTTGGAACCAGTAGCAGAAACATCTTGAATAGAGTTTTATTTATTACTTCAGGTATCCAAGGGAACAATGACGTTGCTGCACCAGATTCAAAATACTGTACAATTGTCAAGTATATAATATCACGCCTTCCTCACCCTACGCATCAATGGAATCTAAACTCACTTGCTATAAGCTTTTTCCTTTTATTTGCAATAAATAAATACATTCCAAGTAGTAACTTGGAAAGCTTTGCCTACTACCAGTTTAGGCAGGGAACTCAACCCGACAAGGAAACCAGTTTACAGTAATTCCAAAATTACTTCAGAATCCAAAATTATCCAAGACCACTTCTGATTGCTCAAATAATTTCACTCCTCTTTTTGTTATTTCATTATATGTTGGAGTTTTCCTGAAACTAGATTGCAAGTGTAACCCCAGCTAAGAGACTGTGGATCAGTACAATTTCTCAGGTTAAGTGTCACAGAGGAAAGTAACAATTTTGTGAGTTCCATCAAAGAGGAAGCAGATCACTAACTGAAGGGCTGCACATGCGCGCACACACATATCGATATGCATGTATTTACTGATCTCAGTTAGTACGCAGCATACAAACTCCTTCTTCCATGTGTAACAATGATACTCTGATGACATTCCAGAGAAGCTTGAGAACCCTGCATTGTCTGGTGCAGGGAATGTTCTCATGCTCACTGCCCAAATGCTCCGGCAGTGTTAATCAGAACACTGTACATACATGGTTCCCTGGCTTATCACTGTGTCCAAAAGTAGTCTTTGTGCAAGTACTATGCTGATAAGGGCAATCACCACCACTCCCTGTATACAAGGGGTAGGGAAAGTGCAGTCTGCGAGCTGCCTTTTAGACCAATGGGCTCCAATCTGCAGCCCCATTAAAAAAGGGGGTAATTTTGCACATCACTCCCACAATGGCTTAAAAACTCAACATGATGTAGGAGTTTGGCCTCCACAATCCTCCCACTCACCCCAAATGCTTAGAAGCCAACACACACTCACAAATTAGTTGAAAGCAAAACCAAAAGTGATGCCATACCCCTTCTGGTTGCCTTAAGCATGCCATTGAGGTCCCTGACAGGGGTGTGGTGGTATAAAATGGGCCACTCCTACTCCACAGTTGTTTACTCCAGCCTTTCCTCTAGCTTATTCTTATTTTGGGACATTCAAATGACCCCTCGGTTTAAATCTCAAATAACAGTAACAAAACTTTTATTTATTTATTTATTTACTTACTTACTTACGCCCCACCTTTCCCCCAGTTTGGGACTCAAAGCAACTATTAGACTATAAGTACAGAGAGAGCTTTGCTAGCACAAGAGATGCACAAAAAACATCTGAGACCACTTTAGTATCTTAGATGGAATTCCACAGCCCCTGTGAGGCAATGGAAAAATCAACCCTCCTGACAGAATCTGTCATGTAGTTCAGAAACTATTGGAGGTCTTGGATCACAGTATATGCAGATGTAGCTTTGGTACTTGTATTGATATTTTTTTAAAAGAACATTTCAGGCAGTGGCTAAATTGTTTTATCACTATTGTTTACTCATTATATAATCATAAATGTGAAGGTTGTAATGAAAACTTTAAAATACGGATGCTATCAAAAACTTTTTTAAAAATTACATGCCTACATAGTTTAATACAGTATATTGTTTTCTCAAAAGTGTCATAAACAACTTTGTACAATAAGATTTTTAGCTACACCAGTACAGTTTTGTTCAGATATATGTGTAACAAGCACAGGAGTTGAAGTATCCATGCTGAGAAAAAGCCAAAAACTCTCAATTTGATGCCAGTCCTTAAAACTGAAAATGGCACACAGGTCAAAAGTTCATTGCAGTGTGAAGTTGAAGGCTTTCACGGTTGGCATCCATAGATTTTCCTTGGTTTTTTTCCGGGCTGTGAGACCGTGTTCTGGAATACAGTAGTTTCTTTCTGATGTTTCGCCTGCATCTGTGGCTGGCATCTTCAGAGAACTGGCATCCTCAGAGAAGTGGCTGGCATCCTCAGAATTCTCTGAGGATGCCAGCCACAGATGAAACGTCAGAAACTATTCCAGAACACAGCCCCACAGCCCGGAAAAAAACCAAGGAAAATCTAAGTTCGTTGCAGGTTAGTACCCAAAAAACGCGGGCAGAATGGAGGGGCCCTACTGGCATCTGTAATAATAATCTAGTGCAAGCAGGTTTGTGTCTTGAGGCTACATCTGAATCTCTGGTTACGTAAGCACCTAATCCAAAGGGCAGCAAAACAGGTTCAAGTAATTTTCCATTTTTCTCATGTTGAAATATGTTCATCATTTGAGTCACTGTATTCCATGTGGCATGGAGGTTGTTGTTTTTACTTGAAACTCAAACTGAGTCCTCTGAATCTGAGATCCCTCTGTGGTTTGCTTAACAAAGCCAGTGTGCTAACAAGGAGAATTCCCAGACTGCAGAAATTCAGCTTTGTTTGTTTAAACCTAGCCAGGTCGCTAACAGCCCATGTTCAATTGAAGCTCTTATGTTTTGTTGCAATTAAGGTTCCAGTTCCATGACTGCAAATGGCAATGAACTAACAAAAAGGAACTGTTACTGGTAAATACCAGACTAAAACTTTTACTTACCACCAACACCTCATCTTGAACTAGTTTTTTCTTGGGAAATTGGCAGGTGCATCCAGAATTGTAAAACTTGCTATTGCTATGTTAAGATATTTACAGGCAACTCTCTATACCAGTGGTAGCCCATGGACCAGTGCTGGTACACAAGCTATTGCTGCTAGTCCCTGGCAAGTTTCAAGGAAAGAACAGTTGTTGTCAATGGGCACAAAAATGGTGCAAAAACCCTGCTGGCACCACACATCAGATAGCTGTAGGAACACTGCTCTAACCTCGGGTAACTGGCTATAAGAACTGGAAAGAAGCCTCCTCAGGCCTGACCTGTTTGCCTCCTCCACCATTCATGTCAACATACTTGAAGATAGTATGACTCTTGGTAAGTCCTAAGCATACCTAGGAGAGAGTGAAACCCACTGAACTCAGATCTAAGGTAAAGATATTTAGGACTGGACTCCAAGAGCTTGAAGGCTGCTCTTATGCTGAAGCCCAAAGCTCTGGAATCCTCTCTGGCTACAAACAGCAATGATATAGAAAGCAATCAAAATGTTTCCCAGAGGTCCGAGGAGGATACCCAGTAAGGGGCTTACTTTACAAACAGTACTCCATGTGTGAAAAGGCTGTCTAGTCCCCTGAAAGTTCAGTCCAAAAGGGATCAAAATGATAGTATGATCTTTGTAACAACCACATGGCATACTGAGTACTATGGAACAACACCTTATCAAACTGCAAGATCACACAGATACAGAAGATTCCTCAATTAAGCAATTCCCTCTGCTATTTCCACCTGCCTTGCTTAATAAGCAGTTGTAATTCACAACCATCATGCAGAACATGATCCCTGAGGCTCCCTCTGGAAGAGAGTCAAGTATTGCATTCATATTTGCTGTTTGATGGTTATTTCCACATTAAAGTTCAAGAAGGCTCATCTACTCCTCTGCCAATTTGAAGCAGTGCAGTGTAGCAGATAGACTATGGGGAAACCACAGTTTAAATCTCTGCTTAAGATCAGTCCCCATGTCCCTAGCCAAGCCTACCTCACAGGCTGTTGTGACCATGAAATGCAGGTGACTATAGAACCCTGTAAAATCCTGAATGGAAGGGCAAAATTTAAAAAATATGGTCAATATATAAATGTTGGGCTGTTCAGGAATTCTTAAGTTAGGGAGGGCCGTTCACTTATAATTTAGGATCTCTTCCCCCACATTTCTGGCTCTTATTCTTGACATGAAATCTCCAGACCCCACCCAAATTTCAGCAAGTTTTAAAAAACAAAATAGGAACACACTCCTGGAAAGTTAAACGTTTTTTACCTTGTCCCTGGAGCACGCCACAGACCCAACATGCAACAGAGACTAATAGAAAGTGCCACTAAGATAAGCACCTTGCCTGTTCATATTAAGGCCTTATGACTAGGCGTCATGAACCATTAAAAAAAAAAAACACCTATCCAGCTGTAGTTTTCCACCATTTTGACTTATGTGTTAACTGTCTTCTGTTTTTTCGCCTCCAGGTCAACTGTATACATGCCTGTGTGCAAAAACTCGCTTCACCTGAAAGGAGTACTCAGTGTCACAGAATACAAAAAGCAAAATGGCCGGGTGGGGGCACACAACACAACAACCCCCCTGACAAAAATACAGCAAGGACTGCTGTGGTAAAAATACCACAAGACGTGTAATGTAGTGTCGAGTTACTATTTTAAAGTATGTAAAGTTTAATTTTTTTAAAAAAAAATACAGCAGGGACTTCATGAACCCACACGTCGACCCCAACCCACAAGCGCTCCCAAATGGCCCAAGCCCAACCAACCTACGCATTGGCCAAAAACTGGGTGGTGCAAATCTGAACGTAGGGAGGGGGAAAGGCTCCACATAAACTCCCATTTGTAGTTACCTTATTACTGGCAAGGCTCCACCACCACCACCATCGTTATTAATTTTTAACACAGGGGCATTCAACAGGTCACCAAAACCACCACGACGGTGCCTGTCGTACAGCGCCTGGATGGGCTCTGGAAAGGGGTCCCAAGTGCCCACCACGTGCCACCCTGAGTCACCCACTCGTGGGCATTTCCACAGCGAGGCTAGCACCCACTCACTCCCCGCGTGTGAAAGGACCCCCCCCCGCCAGCCACTCCGGGGCTTTTCTTGCTGCTGGTTCGGGCGCCATGACAGAGAGCCTCGAAGGGGAACTCTCCGCCCTGCCGCCGCGGATCCTGCTCCGCCCGCCGCCCCAGGCAGCCTCCGCTTCCTCCTTCCCTTCCTTCTCCGCCTCCCTCCTCCCCACGCGGGGTCCGGGTCTCACGGTCCGCCGGGGGTGGCCGCCCAGGGGTCCCCTTCCCCGGCCCCAGGTGGCCAGAACTCTCCTCTCCTCTCCCTCCAAGCGCTCCCTCCACCCGGGCGCCCCGAAGGCAGAAGCCGAGCAAGGGAGCGGTGCAGGCGGGACGAGGAGGACCGCCCGGCTGCTTTGCTGCCCCCCACAGCAGGCGGGACCTTGGGGCCAAACGGGAGGCGCGGGCAAGGCAAGCAGCCCCGAGGGGAAGGCGCCGCGGAGGCGCGACTTCACGGCTTCCCTTGGCGGCGCCTGGCCGGCGGCGCAGGACCTCCCGCCCCGTCCCGACCCTTCCTTACCCCCTTGCCCATGGCGGCGGCGGCGGTGCTGCTTTGCTGGCGCTCGCCTCAAACCCTGCGGAAGAGCGAGTGCCACGTGTGCGGGCCGGCGGGCAGAGGCTGCTCGGGAGGGTCCCCTTCCTCCTGCCCAGCTGCCCAGTGTGGCTTCCCCGGGCGCGAGTGGCGCTTCTTCCAAGTGGCCGCCTGCCTGCCCCTTCGCGCCGCATAAAGCCAGCCCGCCCACCCGCCCACTCCGCCCTCCGCGGCTGGCTCCGCCCGCCTGGCCGGCAAAAGGGGAGGAGGGGGGAGGCGCCGGAGCCTCGCTCCCGTCGTCGGGGCCGGGAGGGGCTTCCCACTTTGGCCATGCTGGAGGAGCCCTCTTCTTCTTCTGGGGCCAAGGGAGCACCGGCTCCGGAGGAAAGCTTGCCTCTGTGGGGCCCAAAGGTGTGTGCTCGCCGGGGAGCATCTCCGCCCCGTACGGAACGCTGTTCTTGCTTGGCGGTGGGAAATATAGTACGGCCAGGCTGGGAAGCAAATACCCCCCCCCCACGTCCAGGCCAAGGCGCAGAGGAGCCAAAGCCAGCCGGGGTGGTGGTGGTTGTTGTACATCTGAATGAGGCTGGAGAGTTAACGCGCGGTGGGTGTTTTCCCCCTAAAGTTCTACCCGAACAGTTGTCCCTTCCTATTCGCTGGGGTTTGGTTCCAGGACCCCCAATGGATACCAAAATCCGTGAATCCTCAAGTCCCATTATATGCAATGGCATAGCAAGATGGTGTCCCTTATATATAAAATAGCAAAATCAAGGTTTGCTTTTTGGATTATTATTTTTTAAAGAATATTTTCAAGCCGTGAATACTTAAATCCGTGGATACCAAATCCGTAGATACAGAGGGACAACTGTATAACACTTGAACATTTGGTTCCTCATAAGAGCAGGATCATTTTTCTTATGAATTGGCTTTGGGAATTCTTCCTGGCCTGGGTTGTGATCTGGCTAAAGCAGAGACAGAGAAAGGCAGTGAAGAATTACCCAAGTGGAGCAGTTGAAATAATTCTGCATTTAAGCATTTTATGCCCAGCAAAAGGCTGGTTTACCCTATACCTAATAATTCAAACATATTCGCTGTGTAAAAGTTATGAGGGTTCATAACTATGAAATGAGAGTGCTCCCATTTTGGAACTGGAAATGGTTTACCAGGGAAAGTTATCCAGTGCATATCATGTAAGGGGAGAAATTTAGAAGTAGTGCATGTACATGTAATAGAATAGTAACATATTTAATTTTTGTGTGTGAGAGCGTGAGGAGTGCTGTTCCCAATATTTGGATGTTCCCTTGTGTCTGTGTGTAAAAGGGAGAAAGAAGATCAGTATTTTCTGTGGCATTACTAAGGCTGGTGTCAGTCCTCCAATAGTGTCACCTGGTGCAGTTTGGCCTCTCTGCACACCCCAGTGCCTCCTCTGGGTATTTTCATACATGCTGTGAGAACAGGAATTCAGACAACCCCATCCCCATATCTTTAAAATTTAAATGTACTTTCTGCATGGGGTCACCAACTTTTGGGGTCAGGGGCATGTTTGGAATGTTGAGAGAGTCTAAGCGCAGCCACAAAAGAGCTGCCATAGGGATGTATCTAGTCTTAAAACACCCCTTGCATAGAAAAGCAAAATAGTGAGGATAAAAGGAAACAACTTGCCCAAGAATGCATAGCAGAAGTGGGGGACATAGCCCCATATCCTTGAATCCACTATTCTCTTTCTTATTTAGGATTATCACACTCTTCTTTCTCTCTTCCCTCACATTTCCAGCACACTCACACTGCTCACTCCAGTCACTCATTTTTCTGTTTCATCTTCACCTTCACCTCCAAGCATGACCACCCTGCTTCTCTCTTTCATATACACACACTTTTCCTACTTCCTCCCCCAGCGACTGGGTCAAAAACCTGCTGGCCTCCCTTCCATCCGCCATTGTTTTCCACAGACTTCCACTCCCCAGCTCTGATCTGCCCACATTCAGGCTGACCTCTTCACCATTCATTAGGTCCCCCCCCTTTCTCCTCTCCATCATGTTATCCCCAGCCCTCCCTTGGTTTCTGCACTGCCATCACTAAGCTTACAAGCAGTGGGGTCCAGGCCTTCTCTCCCACCTCTTTTAGGGGGCAGCTAGGGGCACTTCAATGTGACCTATTGATCTCCCATCTTTATGTCTTAAGAATGTTCTTGGGCTCCTGTGGATCCAGAGGCATTCGGAGGAAATAAAGATTTGAGATGACTAGATGCTACTGCTTCACTCTGTGGCCACCCAATTTTTAGTTTTAAGTTTTAAAAATCACAGGTTATCAGGAGGGCTCTTTGCAGACATAGATACAAATGTCTGCAGGCACACTTGTGCCTACAGGCATGACATTAGCTACTCCCATTGTATTTGGGATTTGGGGTGTGTTTTAAGAATTCTGCCATGGATATCGCCAGGGATATATGGTGATTATCACCATGGACTGCATTCTAAAGTTATAGTAAAGTACTTTGTCTAGTCTTCAGCATATATCCCTGGTATAGTACTGAGATAATAACAATGGACTGCCTTATATGCTTATTACACTTGGGCCATTGGACAAACTATAAAGATAATAAAAATATTACTGAGATAATATGAGGTTATTATAGAGCTATAGTGAAGTTAACTTTTACTAATTACTGCTATCATTGCCCTGCAGTTCTCAGTTGTGATTCAGTGAATTTCTTCCTCTTTAACTCTCTCTCTCTCTCTCTCTCTCTCTCTCTCTCACACACACACACACACACACACAGAATACAGAAAATGATAGGATCAAACTCTTCAGTTTCTGAGTTGTGGTGTTAAAATTCCCTCATGCACAAAAATCTTGGGATGTTACAAGTTACCACACACCACTTTAATTTCTGCACCATGTATAGGCAATATCTCCTGCTTTCTCAGCTCTGATATTTCCACGCATCCAAGCAGGCCTATGTCTCTTTGTCTGCAGGTTGAGGTCAACACTGAAGAAGTAGACAGGAGTCTCCCTAGAAGAAGGGTGATCTGGTTCTAATGGGTTGCCTAGAGGAAAGGGCTGAGAAAGGGGTTGATCTTTAACAAGATATAAGCATTTAAAATCTAAATTTGTAATTTCAACAATCAACCCTTCACAAAGCTTATCTTAAGCTGCAAGCATGGCCTGAAAGCATACAGCTCAGCAATCTTGACGGAGCTATGTGGGTCTAGGTCTGATCATGTGGATGAGTGCCTGCCTGAGAACCCTAGGTTGTCTGCCTCAGGGTCCATGTTGGGGACAAATGTCAGGATCTGAGGGAAATAAAATAAGTAAATGTTTGCTCAAAGTAAAACTGGCAAAGCAAGTAATCAAGCATTATCAGACTCGCTTTGCTTGTAAATTCTATAGATTTAGTTAATGCACAGCCAGTTGAATTTAAATAATTAATTACATTTTAATAATAATCTCTTGTGTATTTGTATCTATCATGTTTTTAATCTGGACCTTTAAAAATTTTTGTAAGCCTCTGCGAGGCCCCATGTTAGGAGGGGGGAGCAAATTAAGTAAATAAATAAACATTTTCTGAAGAGCAAGCATATGCATATTTATTTATAACCACTACACCTGCTTTCTTCCATTTTATCACTGAGGTGTTGTTACTTTCCCCAGTGTCCATCTACTCTCACTTTTTATTTCCCCCTTTATTTCTTTCATTTGTCAGCTTTGGACCTCACCTCCCATTTACCATTCTTAGCAGAATCTACATGTAGATCTTATGTCATTGGATGTACTGTAGTTCATCCTCTGATGGAAGATCATAATGCAGTGAAAAGTTAGCAACAACAGCAATACCATATCACTGAATCAGAGTGCCTGGACTGCTGTGGCCCCTGCCTACCCAAATCTCAGTAGCCCTTGTTTTTACCTACCCTTTGATAGATCTGAAACTATCCATCATGAAATGTGAATGGGGGGTAAAGTACAGTACCTCCTTTCACTTGCTCAGAAACCTTTGGAAAGGATAAGAACTGAGAAGCAATGTTAGCTGCACAATGCATGCAAGGAAGAGGAAAGCACCCTGAATTGGAAGTTTCCATTTAATTTTAAATCAGGCTCAGGACCTGCAGGAAAGCTACCAGTCCAAGACTCACTGCAGAAATGTTTCTGCCTATCGGTGGTTGTAATCCAGATTTTTGTACGAGCACAATTCTGTTCCTGTTGTAATTGCCCAGTTGAAGCATTCTCCTTTTCATTGTGTATATATACCACAGTTGCTTTTTTGTTTCCCATATAACCAACATGCATAGAAGAAATTCTACAACAAAATCTGCTTTCAGCCCATATATTCACAACATCATCTAGAGAAAAGACATAATAATTACTAACTCCTTTAAAAGCTATTGTTTCATTATTACAGTGGTTGCAGTAATAGAAAACTAATCAGCTCTTACCAACCAAACCTTTTCTCTCAAGCAAAACAACTAATTTCTGAAAAGAAACAGTGACCAATTTGAGACTACAGTTCTCTGCCATCTTGAATCATGGTTTCATTTTCATATGTGCAAAGTGGAGGGTGAATTATTGCAGCAATCCAAATGAATGTATACTGTCGGCATAAGCAAAAGAAAGATTTTATTCTAAATACATTGGCCCGTATGCACAAATGTACATGAAAACATCAAGCAAAAGAAAACCAAGAGTTGGATTTTGGCGTCACACATACTGGATTGATTAAATATGATGCAACAAAGCCCTAAGCAGTAACTACAAGCTGAGCAATAACTACAAGCTTTTCAAAGAATGGTGCGTTTGTATTTGTTTTATATTTAAATAATTGTTATAATTTCCTTAGCTTTCCATTGCTGTACAAACAATGGAGTTTTCCAGCTTCATGGGAAGAGGAGGAGATGTTATCAAACAATTACAAGTATAAGCCTCCTCATTTTGTTCTCCAAGCCAGGTACTTAAACTTGGTAAAACCTTCATTCATCAGTCCTTTGTACATGTATTAGTGACATGACCATGAGTATTGCTGGAATAGTACTAGACTGTTTTTTTAACAATTCTGATATAGTCTGCTTTGAAAAGACAAATTTGTATGCTGATTTAACATTTCAGTGATTTATTTCTAATAAGAATTTTCCATGAAAAGCAATTCCTGTACTAAGGAATTCAATGGAAAGAGATGCCCACTGTGCCTCTGAGAGCTGCAAGAATGCAGGTGGTATTTGATCCCTGCAAGCCATATGTGTACAATCATCTTTGTCAACTTTGGTGCCTTCAGTGAGTCAGCAGGCTGAGAGAGGGCCAAAGATGCTTCTCCAAGTTGGCCTTGCTAAAGATACAGCAAGGTAAATCCTGTTTGTCTGTTGCAGTGGTGGTAAGGGAGAGAATTTATACCATCTTAAAGACACTTGCAGCATCTTAAAATCTGTGTTTCTTTTAACTGAATGTTCTGAACAAGGTCATTTGAGATATTTTTACATTGGGGCAGTTTAAACCCTAGCTTTTAAAATTATATTGTTAAATAATCACACACATTTATAATATATGTTCAGTAACACGGAACAATGGATGCAAGCTCCAGGAACAGAGATTCCACCTCAACATGAGGAGGAACTTTTTGACAGTAAGAGCTGTTCGGCAGTGGAACACACTCCCTCGGAGCGTGGTGGGGTCTCCTTCCTTGGAGGTCTTTAAACAGAGGCTGAATGGCCATCTGTCAGGGATGCTTTGATCATGATTTCCTGCATGGCCGGAGGTTGGACTGGATGGCTCTTGTGGTCTCTTCCAACTCTACAGCTCTATGATTCTATGAATATATTAATATTGAGAGCCAGCATGGTGGTTTAAGCATTGGACTATGACTCTGGAGACCAGGGTTTGAATCCCCACTTGGCCATGAAATCCCACTGGATGACCTTGGGGAAATCACACTCTTAGCCTCACAGGAAGGCAAAGGCAAACGCCCTCTGAATAAATCTTGCCAAGAAAACCTTGTGATAGGTTCACTTTAGGGTTGACATTTAAGTTGGAAATGACTAGAAGGTACAAAACAACAACAAATATATTCACAATACATACAGTGATATTCACTTAGTATATCTGTCAAGGTGAATTAGATGTGCTCACTTGATTTATTGTGTCATAAAGAAATGCAAGGGGTACTGTAAGCGTGACATTCCTATGCAAAACTCAAATGAATCCTAGATAGGAACAGAATCTGTTCATATCAGTAATTAGTTGATAGGACAATCTTCTAACTGTGTTGCAGTACAGTACTTTAATAACTAGTGGGAAATGAATTCTTAGTCATTGTTAAAATTGGCTGAGCAGTTCTGATGGTTGCAAAGGACTAGCACTTCAAAGAGTCAGTACCTGAGGAGAAATTGTGAACTGAACATTGTTTTGTCATGTTCTTCTTAGCCATGTAATTAAGAGCTTGCTGTCCTTAATTACATGGCTAGAGAGTGCAGTCTTGTTCTCACTTGCCACTTGAACCTTCCCAATGGATGCTTCTGAAATTATTCATTATCTTTGCATTCACTCCTATTTTGTGTTAGACATGTTTATTAGGTGATGTTAGTAAAAAGGTAGTTTAAATTATTTGGGTGGTCCTGTTTATATTGCATTGATTCCTCTACTACAGGGGTGGGCAACTGTGGAAGGCATAACACACACCCCCAGAGACCTTGGAGGGCCACCCCACACCCCAAGTGCCCTCTAGGGGACAAGGGGGAATTCTCACTATGTTTTTCGGCCTTCCTTGCCCAAGGTGGTCAGAAAAATGACCCTGGGGGGGAGTATGTGGTCTGTGAGCCACACTTTGTCCACCTCTGCTCTATAGTGTATTAAAGAGAATGTTCTTGGCTGCATGGACATAGAATCATGGAGTTGGAAGGGACCTCTGGAATCATCTAGTGCCACCATCCCCCTTGCAGAGAATCCGCTATTACAGCATTATAACAACATCCCATCATGCCTCTGCTTTTAAAGCTAGCAATAGCAAAGGAGAATCTACCATGTTGTGAGGCAGGCTGTAAAACCATTTGTATCATCAGGAAGGCTTAGAAAACTGTGTTGAAATCTTCCCTCTTGTAATTTGAACCCATTTATTTGGGTTCCAGAGAACAAATTTGTGCCATCATATATGTGATAGCCCTTTGGATATTTGAAGGTAATTATCATGTTACCTGTTAACTCTTTCTTCTCCGGGCTAAATAGCTAATTCTTTAAAATTTTCTCCTCAGTACTAGATCTCCAAGCCTATCCCCTGTTGTTTCCCTTCTCAGGACACATTTGAATTTGTGAATATTCTTTTTAAATTGTGGTGCCAACATTAAACAAAATACTGTATACTAAGTGAAGTCTGCAAAAAGGTTCAACACCTGCTTCTTTAAAGTTCAGACGAAAACCTGGAACAGATTCACCAGACTACTGACATAGAAACCACTGGCTACCACAGTTCGTTGGCATTTAAAATAACTTGAGTCTCTTTTAAAATAATGTTTTATTTATGTTGTATTTATATTCTGTTCAGCTCTATGGCCATTGGCCTATGTGGTTCTACAGAATACTGTTTTAACCCCACCCCCCATGTTATGAAACTGCTGTGAGAGATTGTCAGGAGGTTTGGGCATTTGCACAATTCAAACTAGTTTGCCAACTCTGTCCATTCCTAAAGATGTCTAATCTGGCCACAGTGTCATATGCCTTGGTCACAACTCAAGAATTTGATCAGGAGGGCTTTAAACTGTGTCATATGGGGGAGGGAGATAGTATTCTGGAAGGCAAAAGGGCTGGAGAAAATAGACAAACTGTCATAGAGGGAACAAGGCAAACAGCGCAAGGACCCAACAATGGGAGGCAAAAAAAACTTGCACAGGCAGCAAGTAAAGGGAACACATGGTCTTAGATGTCTCTACACTAATGCACAGAGCATGGGAAATAAGCAAGAGGAACTTGAACTCCTAGCACTACAAAACAAGTATGATATAATAGGCATTACTGAAACCTGGTGGGATGAGTCTCATGATTGGAATGTAGGAATAGAGGGGTATAACCTTTATAAGAGAAACAGGCCAAACAGGAAAGGAGGAGGAATAGCATTATATGTCAGGGATATTTATACCAGTGAAGAGATCCATGACATCAATACTGGAAGCCAGGTGAAGAGCATCTTGATAAAAGATAAAGAGGAGGGAAACAACAGGAATGTTATTGTGGGACTCTACTACAGACCCCCAAGTCAGACGGAGGAATTGGATGATGCCTTTCTAGAACAGATGACCACACACACAGAAAGGAGAGATGTAGTAGTGATGGGTGACTTCAACTATCCTGATATTTGCTGGCAATCTAACTCAACCAAAACTTCAAGGTCTAGCAAATTCCTTACTTGCCTGGAAGACAATTTCATTGTGCAAAAGGTGGAAGAGGCAACAAGGGGGTCAGCTATTTTAGACCTGATCCTAACCAACAGGGATGACCGGGTTAATGGGGTGCAAGTGGTGGGATCCTTAGGTGAGAGTGATCATATTCTCCTGGAGTTTGTTATATAATGGAAAGGAGAAGCCAGGCATGGCTAGACATGCATTCTTGACTTTAGGAGAGCTGATTTCAATAAACTCAGGGAAATACTGGGGGTGATCCTATGGTCAGGAATACTAAAAGAGAAGAGACCTCAAGACGGATGGAACTTTCTCAAATGGGAGATACTGAAGGCACAATTTCAAACAGTACCAATGAGGAAGAAAAATGGGAGATGTTTCGAGAAACCAGGATGGATGACTAAAGAACTTTCAATGGAGCTAAGTTTTAAACGGAACATGTATAGGAAATGGAAAAAGGGGGAAATCACCAAAGAAGAATTCAAACAGATAGCGAACGCGTGTAGGAGTAAAGTTAGAAAAGCTAAAGCACAGAATGAGCTCTGGCTTGCTAGAGAGGTTAAGAACAATAAAAAGGGTTTTTTGGGGGGTATGTCTGCAGCAAAAGGAGGAAGAAGAAGGAAATGGTAGGGCCACTATGTGGAGAAGATGGCAAAATGCTAACAGGGGACAGAGAAAAGGCAGAATTACTCAACACCTTCTTTGCCTCAGTGTTTTCTGAAAAGGAAAAGGGGGACCAACCTGAGGAGAATGGAACAGAGATACAGGAATACCTTCTTAATCTAAATGAATTTAAATCTCCAGGACCAGATGAACTACATCCAAGAGTATTAAAAGAGCTGGCAAATGTGATCTCACAGCCATTGACAATAATCTTTGAGAACTCCTGGAGAACAGGAGAAGTCCCAGCAGATTGGAGGAGGGCAAACATTGTCCCCATCTTCAAAAAGGGGAAAAAAGAGGATCCCAACAATTATCGTCCAGTTAATCTGGCATCAATACCAGGGAAGATTCTAGAGCAGATCATTAAACAGAGAGTCTGTGAACATTTAGAAGGCAATGCCATAACCACAAAAAGTCAACATGGGTTTCAGAGAAACAAGTTATGCCAGACTAATCTGATCTCTTTTTTTGATAAAGTTACCAGCCTGGTAGATGAAGGAACGCTGTGGATATCGCATGCCTTGATTTCAGTAAGGCCTTTGACAAAGTTCCCCATGACATTCTTGCAAACAAGCTTGTAAAATGTGGGCTAGACAAATTAACTGTTCAATGGATTTGTAATTGGTTGACCTGCCAAACCCAAAGGGTGCTCAGCAGTGGCTCCTCTTCCTCTTGGAAAGATGTGACCAGTGGGGTGCCACAGGGTTCTGTCCTGGGCCCAATGCTATTCAACATCTTTATCAATGACTTAGATGAGGGAATTAGGGGCATACTTATCAAATTTGCAGATGACACCAAATTAGGAGGAGTAGCTAATGCCCTAGAGGACAGGATCAAAATTCAAAATGACCTGGACAGACTGGAGAGCTGGGCCAAAGCTAACAAAATGAAATTCAATACGGAGAAATGTAAGGTACTGCACTTAGGGCGGAAAAATGAAATGCATAAATATAGGATGGGGGAGACCTGGCTGAACGAGACTACGTGCGAAAGCAATGGATGCAAGCACCATCTCAACATTAGGAGGAACTTTTTGACAGTAAGAGCTGTTTGGCTGTGGAACACACTCCCTCGAAGCGTGGTGGGGTCTCCTTCCTTAGAGGTCTTTCAACATAGGCTGGATGGCCATCTGTCGGGGATGCTTTGATCATGATTCCTGCGTGGCAGGGGGTTGGACTGGATGGCCCTCGTGGTCTCTTCCAACTCTACAATTCTATGATTCTATGATTATATTAACCCATTTGGACTATATGGTGCTGCCCTTGAAAAACGTTCAGAAAATTCAGCTGGTCTAAAGAGATGCAGACTGTGCGTAAATGCTATTTTAGTCCTGACTAGAGCAGATCCACTAAATCTATTAGATTTATATATGTGTTGATTCAACAATTGATTGAATGGTTGTATTCCAGTTGAGACTTAGCAACAGGATGCCAGCCAATATCTTCTCACATGAAGGAAGCAGTTATCTGGGCCACTCCCTTCTCTTGCCACCGTCACAAGCATGTCTGGTGTGAATGCAAGAGAAGGCCTTCTCAATAGCTGCTCCTAGGCGTTGGAAAGCTAGACTCATTCCTTCCTTGCTATCGTTTCATGGGCAGACGAAGATCTTTTTATTCCAACAGATCTTTAGGAACTGTTCATTTTTACAAGAAAGTGCTTTTAATGTGCTGTACTACTTTTCTCCTTTGCTTTAAATGGAGATACTATAAATTGCTTGAATTATATAGACAGTTTAATGCCAATTTCAATATATTTTTTTGTATGTTTTATCTATTTATGTTTTTATTTTTATCTTATAATCTGCCTGGGTTCCCAGCTTTGGGAAAAGCCAGGGTATGAACTAAGTAATACAATGCAATAATACAATGTAGTATGGCCCATTTTATTGTATATTAACTTGAGGGCCCTGAAAGATAGAAAAGCTATTCATAATTAATGAAAATAGAGATCACAATAGGTTTATTAGTATTAAATACTATGTCACAAAATAGTAAAGTTTTGTATTGCTCAGAATCAGAACTTTACAGCAAATGGTGAACAGAAGAGATTTGGGTAATATATTTAAATATGAGATATGAAAGAGACAATTATGGTGGTTGCAAATTTCATAAATTAATTAATCACTGTATGATGAAGAACTTCCCTTTGTCTGCCAGCTAGTCAGCTGGCCACAGAGTTTTTGAAGTACTGTACAATAACTATCTTGATTTAAAAGAGAGGCCGAATTAATTATGAACTTGCTGATTGCTGCCCAGTCTCATTTAAGAACTGAAAAAATTCCAGGAGGTTTTCATGAGAAGAAAGGTTAATAAAATGTTCAGTCTGATTGTCCAAAGGTTGAAACATGGACTGTATATCAGAACTAGAGGTAATGGAAAATCTGAAGAAATAGTTGGGCTCTTCAAACAGAAAACAAACCTTTATTTTAGACTTTCTTTTTCATCAGATGCCTTTTAATAATTGAAAAATTGTAGTTGTACAGTTTATGTTGTGTAATCTGTTGTTTATTTGCATTGCAATTTTTGCCATGGTATAATTTTTATTTTCCATTTCCTTCTGGCCAGTATCTCTTACTGCCATTTTAAAAATTTAAACTGCATTATAATTTTATAAAGAAAAACAGAGCTAAAGTCATAATTCAATCTTGAGACAGTTTACTGAGAGAACTTTGATTTAAGGACAGCAAGAACTTGGGGCTGTCTTTGTTCTTATGTGTCTTAAAGTGCAGGCAAAATGATTTTATGAAGAACCCTAAATACAGCATTACCTCAACTAACAACACCTCTGAAAAAGAAGCTCTCTTTTACAAAGGGCTTCTTATGCCCAACCATCTTCCATTTTTCTCCTTGCCTTCTGTCTAGCTGGAAGATTTTTTTTTTTAGCAGCATCAGCATTGGAAGGATGGTGTAGGAGAGCTGGAGAAATACAGATTTTTAGGTGACAGGTTGCAGCAGGATGTTAGCAGCTAATTTTCTTCTGTTGCTAACCTTGCTTGAACATTTCTCATAGCCAATGGAGGGAGGGGGCTGGAGAGATGTGTCATGCTTGCACACTTTGATTTTCTTTGCTTACTTTTGCACTTAAAATGACACTTGTGAGTCCATCTTCCATAAACCAGAAGGTGCCCCACATAGTCAGCGGTGGGGAATTTGATTGCCAACCAGGGATTTAGTCTAGGTAGAAGTAGCTCTATTGGTATGCCTAAGTGCTCTGAGTGCAGCTTCCACTTCATTTTCTAAAATTGGAGGTTCGTCTTCATATGGATCTTTCGCGAATGAATCTATCACCCTTTCATCTTTTTAATATAGTTATTCCAAGTATTGTTTCAATCATCTTTTTATTTCTGCTTGGTCATGTAATATGTTCCCCTACTGGTCATAGAGCATCTGCATTCCTGGTTTAAATTTCCCTTTAATTTCTCAGATCTTGTGAAAGAGGTCTCTTGTTCTTCCTTTTTGTTGCCATCTTCTATTTCTCTGCCATGATTATTAAAATAGTTCTTCTTGTCCCTGCACACAAGTCATTGAACAGTTACATTCAGGATCCTGACTCTATTTCTGCCACCTTTTACTTTTGCTTCTCCTCTTTAACTGCTTGAAGAGTTTTTCTTATGTCATCCATTGAGGCTTTTTTCTTTTTGGCTACAGATAGTGGGGATTTTTTCCTGTTTTTTTTAACCCCCCCCCCCAATTTTAGGCTATATCAATAGAAGCATAGTTTCAAAGTGGAGGTATCTAATAGTCCCACTATATTCTGTGCAGGTCAGGCCTCATCAGTTCTGAGTGTCTCATTTTAAGAATAATATACAGATTTGGAGTGAGTTCAGAGAAGGGCAAGAAGGATGTGAAGAGATGTGGAGAGCAAAACATATGAGGAGAGGTTGAAGGAATTGGGCATGTTCAGCTTGCTGAAGAGAAGCCTGAGGGGTGACATGATTGCACTCTTTAAATTCCTCAAGGGATGTCACAGAGGGGAGGGGGCAGGTTTGGCCTCTGTTGCCTCAGAGGGTAGAACTAGGTCTCGTGGTCTTAAATTACAGGAGGGTAGATTTCTATTGAACATTGGAAGGAACTTGACAGAGAGAGCAGTTCAGCAATGGAACCAATTGCCTACAGAGGTAGTAAGGTCTCCTTCTCTTAATGTCTTCAGAAAGAGCCTGGATAGTACCTGCTCTAGCTAGAGATACTGCATTGAGCAGGGTGTTGGACCTGATGGCCCATAGGGCCTCTTCTTGCTCTGTGATTCTGTGATCCCATGACCTCTCTCCCTCCCTGGTGAGATTCACCTGGTTCCATCTTTCTTGCTTTCCAGCAAGCACAGGTATGTCCCTGCTGATGCTTCTGCTTGTCTTTATTAGGCAGTTTAATAGATTGTATGCTTTTAATTATTGTAATGGTTGGTTTGTAAATGATATCGATTCAACAAATCAACCAACAAAACATACACCTTATTAAATCAAAAGTGTTTTGAATATTTTATGTAGAAAAGCAGGATTTAAATATTGACTAAATAAGTCATATTAACTGAAGGCTTTCTGTAGTGAAATCAGGAATAAATATTTTCTGAAATATGTATATCCAGTGCTAAGAGGTAAAATGGAATATCCATTCTGAATTATTATGATAATCTCTACTCCATAACACCATTAGCTGTCTAATTCTGAAGCTCCCAGAAAAGCTGAAAAGTTGAGGATCATGTATAGTCTGGGAAGGCAATTTCTATTCTTCTGTTCAGGAACATTACTTTTGAAGATCTTCTGGGCATAAACATTTATAATCCAAAATCTACATTTCCCCAGAGTCAGGCAGCAGAGGTTCTATAGATCAGATTCAAAGGCAATCAAAAAGAGATATGTGCTTTTCAACAAAGGGCAATTTGCTTACTGAGAGTGCAGAAAACACGAAGGGCCCATCTAAATAGTGAAAATACCCCTTATGGAATTAGCTGGGAATCCTACCTGTCTAAATGGGATCCAGCACCAATCCATAGTATTCAGAAGGAGGGGGGCCCAAAACGACAAAAACAACAGGATAAAAGCCTTCGCAGTTTTCTCCGTACTTTCCCAAAAATGGCAAGGGGTGTATGCATTCCTGCTCGTCTGGACTATCGAACAACAAAAAAATTCAAAGGGAAGCAGAAAGCTGATTGGCCAGGTGAGAGTGTGGGCGGGGGTTGCTAGCAGGGCAAGCGCCCACTACCGCGCTCACTTGCTAAGGTGATAAAACAGGATAAATATTTTCTGTTTTGCTTTCCTATAAAATTGGAAAATCGCTCTATCGCACCAGCATACCGTGGGATGACATTTTTTAAAAAACATGTGCTGGTGAAGAACTAATGCGAGTAAATCACTCACAGTCACCATCAGGAATGCGAGGCTTATGGGGGATTCCAAGGCCAGAAAAACCATTTAGACATGTCACTGCTGCTGCGAGATGCCAATGCTGTGAGGTACTTTGGATTTTTTCCCCTTGTGTAGATGGGCCCAAAGTGATTGTAGGTAATTGGATTGCACTCTATGTGCCAGCTGTAATTACTGTACTTGCACTCCCTGTTGGCTTGGCTTGAGATTTTCATGAGATCACAAGGAGATAAGACTCTGGTTACATTAAAAGGAAGTTACACTGCTTTCACATTGTTGTTGTTGTGTGTCTTCAAGTCATTTCTGACTTATGGCAACCCAAGGCGACTTTATCATGGGATTTTCTTGGCAAGATTTGTACAGTGAGGGTTTGCCTTTGCCTTCCTTTGAGGCTGAGAGAGTGTGACTTGCTCAAGGTGGGTTTCCATGGCTGAGTGGGGACTAGAACCCTCGTCTCCAGAGTCATAGTCCAAAGCTCAAACCACTACACCATGCTGGCTCTCCTACTGTTTGCAGTATTTCAAGGCAAAAAGGAGGTATGAAACCATAGTGGAAGGCAACAAAAACACATACAACCTGTAGTGAATGGGAGAAGGCGAAAAAACATGTGCAAGCAATTTTTAAATTTTTATCTACAGTATGGAAAGAGTAGTATGGTGTTCCAAAATGTATTTTCACTTTCTCTAAGCTTAGGTTGCCAACTTTGAACCAAGTAATGAAGCTGCCCCATTAACTGTTAACAAATGTAGCAAAATGACACAAGGTAGCCCACAAATATGACATTTAGCTCCATGCTGCTACTTAGCAACCCTATCTTCTCACATGAAGTACAGTATATGGGAATCTGGTCCTCACCAGCCTGAACTGAGGTGGAACTGATAATTCAAGACAGTGCTGCTGCTCACAGGTACTGATGTGTGCATATATACATCATCCTTATGGAAGGCCACTAGTCATGAGGCCTCTCAATCCCTAGGGTTAATAGGGTGCAGGATGAAAGGAATTAGTTTCCACCACTGGAGTTTGTCCTGTTGGTTGATGTCAGGCTGATTCTTCCAATGGGCCAAGTAAGGCAACTGCTTCACAACGGCTGATGTGCCTCCTGGCCATTGTCCTCTTTTGGGGACAGCACTACATAGCACACAATCTGTCCTGAATCTCCTAAAACTAGTTTGTTTTTCTGAGGTACCATGCAGAACACGCCCCATTACCAGAATTAAAGTGAAATTCAACTGTAAACCCAGCTTGCCTTTCTAAACGTCAGTAAAACTTTCTGACAAAGCAATAATGTATTCTGGCTTGATCATCTCTATCTCTAATTAAGTAAAATACTGTTACCCTTTGCTGAATCATGCTTTTGAAGTGCCAATCGCACTTTAATTTACAAAATTATTGTTTTGCATAGATCATCTAGAAAGAAGCATTTCAAAGCCGCAATGTTTTCCCCCGATTGTAGTCCTTATCCTTTTCCCAGCATTTCTTCAACTAGCTGAGGCACACTCCTCTCCACCCTCTGCCCATGCCTGAATTCAAACTGGAGATACACTCAACTCTTTATACCTGAAATGGTTTATTTGTTGGAGTGTAGAAAAATAGGAATGTCATGCACCCAGAGAAATCCACCCTTGTGTTTATGCAACGTGCCTTTTGAAAGTTCAGATAGGTCACTCTTCCTGAGGCTCAAATTGGCAGCCTCATTGGGGTGGAGGGAGGATTTCATTGGGAGACTGACTAGATGAAAACACTGACAAATCAGGGAGTCATGAACATAGCATCCTCCTCTTGGGGTGACTTTGGACTCACAGGAACACTTAATTATGAATTAGTTTACAGTTATCCCTCCACATTCACGGATTTGGCATTCATGGATTTAAGTATTCATGGCTTGAAAATATTCTTAAAAAAATAATAATCCAAAAAATAAACCTTGATTTTGCCATCTAATATAAGAGACACCATTTTGCTATGCCATTGCATATCATGGGACTTGAGTATTCACAGATTTGGGTATTCACGGGGTGGTGGTGGTGGTCCTGGAACCAAACCCCAGTGAATGTGAAGGGACAACTGTATTTCTAAGAGCACACTGAGATTTTTGTTGTGGTTCATTAGTGTATCCTGGCATACTGAGGTGCTGGACAAAGAAAGAAAAGGCATTATCTTCTAAACTACTTGATAATCACCTGGGAAGCCATTTCCCTCCTACTCTTATGCCTTTCTTGTATCCCTACCCTCTGACACAGTTTTAACTTGAATGGGTTGTAAGATTTGGGGCTTCTTTCGGTGCAGTAACTACCTAGCTCTTGCCTTGGAGGGATCTTAGGCTGCTGACACACTGCAGAAATAATCCAGTTTGATACCACTTTAACTGCCATGGCTCAATGCTATGGAAATCTGGGATTTGTCGTTTTGTGAGATATTTAGCCTTCTCTGTCAGAGAGCTCTGTGCCACAACAAATCTACAAATCCCAGGATTCCATAGGATGGAGCCATGATAGTGTGTCAGCAGCCTTGGAGTAATGGCAATAGTCCAGGTTATAGCCTGGAAAGACAACCTTCTCTTGCAGGCTCACACGCACACACACAATCTGGAATGGGGTTTGTAGGACTAAGGTATAGAATAATAGAGTTGGAAGGGGCCTCATAGGCCATCAAGTTCAAACTCCTACTCCGTGCAAGAACTCCAGCTAGAGCATCCCCAACAGGTAGGTGTCCAGCCTCTTTTTGAAGACATCCAGAGAAAGAGACCCCTGCCATCTCTTTAGTTAATTGGTTCCATTGCACAAACTCACCATCAATAAGTTTCTTCTAATGTACAACTGAAATCTACCCTCGATTAGACTTAGTTCTACCCCCTGAAGCAGCAGAGACCAAACCTAGTCCCTCCTCTCTGTGACAACTCTTGAGGTATTTAAAGTGCAATCGTGTCACCCTTCAGCCTTCTCTTCACAAGGCCCAACATGCGCAACTCCCTCCAGGTTTTCCTCATATATTTTGTTCTCCACACATCCCATAATCCTTGTTACCCTTTTCTGAACCTGCCAACTTGTCTGCATCCTTCCTAAAAATGAAGCTCCCAGAACTGAACGAAGAAGTCCAGGTTGGATGGCACTCAGTGAGCTACTGGGGTATGGTGGGGGACAACTATAAGTAGTTGACAAATTGGAGCATGTCCAGAGGAGGACGACTAAAATGGTGAGAGGTCTGGAAACCATGCCTTATGAGGAGAGACTTAGGGAGCTGGGTATGTTTAGCCTGGAAAAAAGATGGTTAAGGGGTGATATGATAGCCCTGTTTAAGTATTTGAAGGGGTGTCATATTGAGGATGGAGCAAGCTTGTTTTCTGCTGCTCCAGAGACTAGAACATGGAACAAAGGATGCAAGCTCCAGGAACAGAGATTCCACCTCAACATGAGGAGGAACTTTCTGACAGTAGGAGCTGTTCAGCAGTGGAACACACACCCTCGGAGCATGGTGGGCTCTCCTTCTTTGGAGGTCTTTAAACAGAGGCTGGATGGCCATCTGTCAGGGATGCTTTGATTTGATTGTGTATTCCTGCATGGCAGGGGGTTGGATTGGATGACCCTCGTGGTCTCTTCCAACTCTACACTTCTATGATTCTAGTGCTGTGGCTAATTACACAACTGGACTCAAGCCAAAAGGATGTTCAGCTGTTGACATGCTCAGAGGTGAAAGGAAAGTCAGAGACTGCACAACACATATTATAGGAACATGGAATGTAAGAAGCATGAATCAGGGTGAGCTAGACCTAGTAAAACAAGAAATTGGATGTATAAACATTGCAATACTTGGAATGAGCGAGCTAAAGTGGACAGGTATGGGACGTTTTTAGTCAGATAATTACACAGTGCACTTTGGCCACCCTTAACAAAGGGAAGAATTCTGAACGACTAATCAACCTGGCTGAGAGAAGTCCATTATTGTCCTGAATTTTGTGTCTTCCACATTTTCTCATGTTTCTGCTGTGGCCATATTGAAAAGAATGTACCATTGAACTCAGTAGGACTGTTTTAATAGTTTGAAGAGCCTAGACATTCTGGGAAGTTTCATTCAGGGTGGTGGTGGTTTGTACCTATATATTTTTGTAATTTTATTTCACTATCACACCATTGTGGTTTGAGTATTGTACTATGACTCTGGAGATCAGGGTTAGAATCCTTGCTTGGCGATGAAAACCCACTGAGTGACCTTGGGTAAGTCACACACTCTCAGCCCTCAGAAAACCCCATGATAGGCTTGCCTTAGGGTTGTCAAAAGTCAGAAATGACTGGAAGGCACACAACAACAACAAAAAATTAATTTTCTGAAAGTGTACATTTGCAAGAAAATGTCCTCTATGTGGGCACCCCAGTTGCAGGGCAATACTGTAGTACATTTGCATCTTTACAACAATGCATTTCCTGTGCAGAAAGAAGTGAGACTGTTACTTCAGATATGTGTATTGCTACATGGCAACACAGACCTTTTGATGTGACCTTTTGGAAACTTAATCATGTTGGGATTAATCCATTTATATGAAGAAAATTAAGATAGATGACAATACTGCTGACATTACTTTCTGAAAAAGAGAGAAAGTATGATCTAGCAAGCCACAGAATCAATAACTAAGGTGGCATTTTTTTGTGCCATCATCTCAGGCTTTTGGTGAATTTTATGAATCTTTGGTGCAGCAGGACTGCCCTTTCTTATCTGTTGAAATAGTTGTAAGGTCCAAAGTGGCATAGTGGTTTGAGCATTGAACTGTGACTCTGGAGACCAGGGTTCGCATACTTGCTCAGGCATGAAAACCCACTGGGTGACCTTGGGCAGGTCACACTCTCAGCCTCCGAGGAATGGCAAACCTCTGAACAAATCTTCACAAGAAAACCCTGTGATAGGTTCTCCTTAGGATCACCCTAAGTTGGAAACCTCTTGAAGAAATACAACAACATTCATATTCCTGCATACTGATCCAGATTAACAAAGGCATGTCTAAATTCCAAAAAGGGGCAGGAATTGAATTATTTCTATAACTATACATTATTTTTACAGTATTATATGTTCTGTGGCACCATTGGTGTATGGCATATTTAAAAAGGTCCATAGGTAAAACTAGACTGGCCCTTGCCTGCAAGGGGCTTTTAGTTTAAAACATTAGTTCTTAACCTGTGGTCCGTGGACCCCCACAAGGGACCACAATGTCCTCAGGCTTGAAGGCTACTCAGCCCACCTCTTCCCCACAGTGGAGCGGCCACATAACAGGTTTTAAATCTTGAGTTAAGTCTTGGGGGACAGTGGCTACAAAAGATAATTAAAGGGGGTCCCTGATAAAGAAAAGGTTAAGAACCACTGGTCTAAAAGATAACTTGGGAGAAAACAATAGAGGCTGTTCCTCATCACTCCCAGCTAATCCTTTTCTGTCCATGTGGCTTCTCTGCCTACCACTTTGTTTGGGTTTTCTGGTTTCCCTTTACATGCTTCTTGTCCCCAGATACTTCTATCCTTTAAGAACTACATGGCAGGGAACAGTTCTATTGATTACAAGAGGGAAAGCCAGGACTGTCTGCTCTGGCACATAACACTGAAAGCACAGGCATCTATTGCAAATGGTTCGGAGGCTGGCAAAATTCATTTTCCATTTCTGCCAGTCTCAGTTACTACTCTAGGCTGACAGGAGCAATAACACAGTAGAAAAGCTTTTCACAGATGGCAGCTGCTTATCACTAGCTAAACCAGCTGTCATTATGATGGATGAGTTATTTATGGAAGGAAGGACTTGCATATTTCAAGAGCTGTGTATCTTTACCTAGTTGGCATATAGAGTCAGTGCATCCTGCTGTAGGCTCTGTGAGAGTGGGCTGGCCAGCTCAGTTTCCAAGATGGGGAGCTTGAATTGGCCTGAATTCTGATGGTATTTTCAAATGGCGTAGACCCAAGGAATCATAACTGTTGACTCACCATTCAATAATATATCCAATGGGTCTCTACTCTACTTGGGACTAACCAATAGGATTCAGGCCTGCACTGGATCAGTGTGTTCCCAGAAGCAATGCTTAACCTGTCCTTCCCACAGGAGAAAATGGCTGCTGGAGAATATAAAGCAGTGCTGTTCAGAATACAATTCAATTGTGAATATATTCTCATTAAAAACAAATCTAGTTCTTCACTGCATCATGTTGTCTTTATGATGAATCCTCATCAGTTTTCCCTGTATCTCTGACTGTAGGCTAGTCTATGTCAGGTCATCTTCCTGTCTAGTTGGATGGAATGTAAACTTTGTCTTAAACGCCTATAGGAAAGTGGAGGCACTAAAAACCTATCAGTTCCGAAGAATCAAGCATATAGAGAAAAACCACCCTATGTAGTTCCCTCCCTATTTCTGGGTCACACACAAATTCAAGTCTTTAAGGCAGGGGTGGGAGTTGTGTGGCCCTCCAGGTTTTGTCAAGCTGGAGATCCCAACATTCTCAGCATTGGCTATGCTGGTCACTGTATATTTACAAGGGAGCACCCATCATCACAACATCTGATTGATTTAAGGAGTTAATGTCACCAATATATATGATGGATTTGGGTCCTTTGTTTTGTTTCTTTATTCAGCATTTGTGTGCCATCCTGATCTAGACACATATGGAATGCAAATAGCAGCATATTGCCCAAGCCCCCTCAGTGTTTTTATATATACAGTTGTTCCTCTGTATTCACAGATTTGGTATTCATGGATTTAAGTATTCATGGCTTGAAAATATTCTTTAAAAAATAATAATCAAAGAAGCAAACCTTGATTTTGCCATCTTATATAAGGGACACCATTTTGCTATGCCATTGCATATAATGGGACTTGAGTATTCATGGATTTTGGTATCCACGGGGGGGTGGTGGTGGTCCTGGAACCAAACCCCAGCAAACATGGTGGGACAACTGTAGTTTATTTTTCACTACAAAATGGTTACAATACTTGGATAGTGGCTGATTTTTGACAATAAAATAAAAATAAGGCCCTTTCACACTACACATTTATAGCGCCATGATTCCCCTCTGGTTGTCATGGCAACATCCTATGGAATCTTGGGATTGGCAGTTCAGGGGAGGGCATTTAGAATCCTCACCCAGGGAGCTCCTCTGCTGCCTCTGACCAAACTACAAACCCCAGGATTCCATAGGAGGGAGCCATGCCACTTCAAGGGAACGATAGGACAATAACTGTGTAGTGTGAAAGGGCCCCAGGAGGGAGAAAGGATGCTGAAAACTGATAGCCTCTTTCCTGTTTCAGTTATGGCTGCCAGTCAATTTTAAACTGTCTGGACAGTTTGTTCAAAGCCACTAAAGCTCAAGTCTGAGGTAGGAATCATGTGACCCTCCTGATATTGCCGGAAGACAACTCCCAGCTTTCTTCATCCTTGGCTCAACTGGCTAGGGTTTCATAGAATTATAGAATTGTAGAGTTGGAAGAGACCACAAAGGCCATCCAGTCCAACCTCCTGGCATGCAGGAAATCACGCTAAAACATGGCTATCATGTCCCCTCTTAACCTTCTCTTCCCCAGGTCCCTAATCACTCCTCATAGGGCATGGCTTCCTTGCTGGGACTTGCAGTCCAGCAACATTCAGAGGGGTGCACAGTTCTGTCCTTTGGCTTAGACCATTTTAGATTGGTTTAGATAGCTTAGACCAAGAACTCATGGGAATAAAGTGAGACAATTCCTGGAACAATGTAGGGGATTTCATGTTATGAATGGGCCATTACAATCATAGCCTTGAGCTAGGATTTACTTCTACTAAAACAACAACACAAAACACACACACATTTCAGCAGAAATTTTCCCACATGGAGAGGGATTTTTTAAATCACACAGAAAATCCAATTATTTATTTTCCTTATATAAATAGGAAAAGCCCAATTATTCTATTGCAGGGAGAGCAGTTAGTTTAGTCATGTGGAGACTGTAACTTGTTAAGATACATGCCTTCAGTCTCAGGGCAGTCTTTCATGAGCTGGAAGGATGTAGCTGGTCCCAACTGCACATAAGTCAAAGAAATGTGAGCAAAGGTCAATTTCTGTGATACATTTATTCCATGCCGCTGCAGAGGATAGTCTGAGAAAAGCCTGCTGCAGTGCACTTGAGAGGAAAGTGACCCAGGCTTGGAAGATTGCAGATAATTCATTTAATTTCCTTGAACCCATGTGAGCTGATGTATTTCAGTGGCTATGAATATGAGCTGCAACCCAGGAAATTCCCAGTTCAAACTCTGCTGCTGCTGCTCTAAATGCCTCCCTTCCCTTTCATATTATACTTCGGTAATCTCTCTGGCTTTTCTTCACAAACGAAGATTCAGGAAGGACTCATCCCACACTTTCTCTGGTCATCTTCCTGTGCGCAAGCGCGCTGATGACTAAAAAGGCCAATCTGAGATAAACAAGTCTGGTTGCAGAAAGCACAGCAGAAGGCCTCCTTGGGTGATGTTTCCAGGTTGTGATTCTTTCTGCGTTCTCATTTCTCTTCAAGACTTGTTCGGCGTGAGCTCTCAAATAAGGCTGCAGCATTGTGGATAGTGCGTCTCCATGCCTTCCGATGTGAGGCCATGGCGGACCATTGTTGGTGATCAATTTGGCCGAGCCTGAGATGTTTCAGGGAGTCCTTGTATCGCTTTTTTGGAGCGCCCCTCTTACGCTGACCTGTGGTGAGTTCACTGTAGAGTACTATTTTGGGGAGGTGATGGTCCTCCATCCTAGAAACATGCCCTGCCCAGCACAGCTGTGTTCTCAATATCATGGCCTCAAATGCTGGTGATCCCTGCTTGCTCAAGGACAGCAACATTCGTCACATAGTCAGTCCAGTGTATATTTAGGATTGTGCGTATACAGCGCTGATGAAAGGATTCGAGGAGTCATAAGTGTTGACGATAGGTGACCCATGTTTCAGACCCATAAAGGAGAATAGACAGTACAATGGCTCTATACACACTGAATTTTGTGCTTCGCCTCAGGTGTTTATTACTCCAGACTCTTTTGTAAAGTCTTCCAAATGCGCTATATGCCTTTGCTAATCTGTGATTGATCTCTTTGTCAATCTTGGCATCTGAGGAGATGATGCTTGCCAGGTAGGTGAACTGTTGAACGGACTTAAGCACAGATTTGCCTACGGCAATGTGGGGATGGTGGTGTTCATCCTGTGGTGCAGGCTGGTTAAGAACTTCTGTTTTCTTCAGGTTGACTTCCAGCTCAAAAAACTCTGCAGCTGTTGCGAAGCAGGATGTTAGGCGCTGCAGAGCTGCTTCTATGTGGGCAACAAGGGCAGCAGCATCAGCGAAGAGCAGCTCACGGACTAGATAGTTTAGAGTCTTAGTGTGAGCCCTCAGACGACTTAAGTTAAACAAGCTACCATCAGTACGGTAACGTATATAGATGCCTTCTTCTTCTTCAAGCTCTGCCGTAGCCCTTTGGAGCATCATGCTGAAGAAGATTGTAAATAAAGTTGGAGCAAGAACACAACCTTGCTTCACTCCTTTAGTTATTAGAAATGGCTCTGAAAGAGCATTGCCATATCTGACTTGACCGTGCTGGCCCTCGTGTAGCAAGATAATCATTTTAAGGAATGTGGGGGGACATCCTAGTCTTTCCAGGATCTGCCACAGACCTTTTCTACTCACAATGTCGAAGGCTTTGGTGACGTCGACAAATGTTACATAGAGTCCCTTGTTCTGCCCTCTACATTTCTCTTTTAGTTGTCTAAGGGCAAATACCATATCTGTAGTACTCCTATTGGCACTGAAGCCACATTGGCTTTCAGGAAGAAGTTCTTCTGCAATAGCAGGAACTAATCTGTTCAGGAGTATCCTTGCAAGGATTTTTCCAGTAACAGAGAGCAGTGTTATACCTCGATAGTTTGAGCAATCTGATTTTGCTCCTTTTTTCTTGTACAGGGTGATGATGACTGCATCTCGGAGATCTGATGGCAGTTCCCCTTTTTCGCAGAAATTCACAAGGAGTTTGTAGAATTTATTGTGGAGTACATGACCTCCGTGTTTCCAGACTTCAGGTGGGATTCCATCAATCCCAGCTGCCTTGCTGTTTTTCATCTGCTGTATGGCCTTAAGGGTCTCTTCCAAAGTGGGAGCTATGTCCAATTCATTTTTCATCGGTTTTTGTATCATATGTTGGATAGCTAAGCCGTGGACTACTCGGTTGGCACTAAAGAGACTTTGAAAATGTTCAGCCCATCGATTCAGGATGGAGGCTTTATCAGTAATTAATGTTTGACCATCTGTACTGTATAAGGAGCTTTGGACCTGATAAGTAGGTCCAAACACTGCTTTAAGAGCTTCATAAAATCCTCTATGATCACCCAGATCTGCACAGCATTGTGTCTTTTCTGCTGTATTGATCCACCACTTGTTGTGCATGTCTCGGAGTTTTTGTTGAAGTTTACTACATGTGAGGCGGAAAGCTGCTTTTCTTACATGGCAGGTTGGCTGGGCAACGTATGCCTGGTGAGCAGTTCTCTTCTTTGCTAACAGCTCCTGGAGCTCTTGGTGGTTTTCATCAAACCAGTATTGATTTTTCTTGTGGGAAAACCCAAGGGATTCTTCTGCAGACTGGAGGATACTGTTTTTGATATGTTGCCAAAGCACTGTCAGAGAAGGATCTGTAGGATGGTCTTCAAGTTTTGTTTGCAAAACTAAAATTTGCCTGGAAGTTGTCTCTCATGGTAGCTTGTTGAAGATTGTTGACTTGGAGTCTCTTCTTTAAGATGCCACCCCTTTTAGGTTTAACTTAAGATGAAGATTTAGTTTACATCTTATGAGGCGATGATCTGATTGGCATTCTGCACTGGGCATCACTCGGGTATGAATGACATCGCTAATTTTTCTCTAGTGGATTAGAACATAGTCAATGAGGTGCCAATGTTTGGATCGGGGATGCATCCAGGTTGTCTTCAAGCTATCTTTCTACTGAAAGATAGTGTTTGTAATAGTCAGCTGTTGTTCTGCACAGAACTCTAGCAGGAGGTGTCCGTTATCATTGCAATTTCCAACACCATGCTTGCCTAAGACACCTTTCCAGGCTTCAGAGTTCTTTCCTACTCTGGCATTGAAGTCACCAAGGATAATAATTTTATCTGTTACAGGGACTTTTTGTATGAGGTGGCGTAGGTCTGTGTAGAATTTGTGTTTCTTTACAGGGTCAGCTTGCATAGTTGGGGCATATATACTAAAAAGAACAACACGTAGGAGGCATAAGGAAATAATGCTATGAGTGTATCCTGTTGGCAAAGTTTTGAGTTTGGAGGCAATGGAGTTTTTAATCATAAAGCCTACTCCTGAAAGATGTTTTTTGGTTTTGGGTTTGCCAGACCAGTATAGTGTGTAGCTGCCGCCATGTTCTTTAAGGCTGCATTCCTCATGGAGATGAACTTCACTAAGAGCAGCGATGTCAATATTAAGTCATGATAGTTCATGGGCTATTAGAGTAGAACTACGCTCAGGCTGTCCACTATCTGCAGAGTCTCGCATGGTTCTGATGTTCCAGCATGCCAGCGTCAGTTTATTTACATCTTTGTAGGCCGGTGTGTGCCTTTGTTTCTTTGCGTTGGTTTGACCGCATCAGAAGATGCCCGTTGGCCGTGGCTAGCCAACCAGGTAGATGGGGATGAGCTTTCATTAGGCCACCTTATCTAGGCCCCTCTCCATATGGAGCAAGCAGTGCTCTCCTTATAAAAGGCTGCTTGGTTGTTCAGGATGCTGCCGAACAAGACTGGCATCTCCCGGGTCAGCCTCGAGCGACCAACGTCCTGAACCGCCTGCATACAGGGTTGGGTCTGTGGCTTCCAATGCATCTTTCCACCTGCCGTTTCGTCCCTCACCTATCACTACAGGGCTTTTTTGGAATTGTATTTGTCCTTCGAGCCTGTGCAATGGATTTGTCTGGTGGAGCATGCACAGAACTGGCCTCACCCTTTAAACCAAAGGTTCATCTGCTGTGGCCTTGCAAGCATGGACGTAGCAGCAAGGTCCTCGGGTCATAGGTTTGATTAGAGTTTCCTTCTCTTTGATGGTTGACCTTACATGGTTGGATGAGCACCATCTGCCTGGGTTTGGGATTGGAATTTTCCTTCTGCTAGGACGGTTTCCATAAGGCTAGAGAGCCCATCCTGCCCTTTGACGCTCTTTGTCAGACCCTTCAGTTTTGACCTGTCTGGCATGGGAGACCCTACCGGTGACTATTATGCCACCGCCAGCATAGCTCAAAACATCATTAGGGTACGCAAGCTTCTCTCTCACAACAAGGGGGCGTCAATGGAGAGGAAAACACACCCAAGTCCTATTAAATTCCACACCCCAGTTGGTGCCACGCTGAAAGAAAATGGACAGCTTCCTCATCAACCAGATTGACTGGCACAAGGGAGCTTGCAAGTAAGGAGAGGGCCCCAGCTAGAAACTCCAGAATTCTTCAGTTGCTTACACTCTTCTAATTCCATTTGTATAGGAACATTACTCAGAAAGACATGAAGGTTTTTTTGTTGCCATTCCTTTTCTGCTTTTTTCCAGCATTTCTTGCAGGACTTTTCTCTGTGCGATAACAATTTTCATTCTTTCTGACATATTTGGAAAGGCTAGTCAGTAATCTGTTCAAATAATCAGCTCAAAAAGAATAGTTGGGGAAGAAAAGGAGGGGGAGCGGCATTATGTCAAAGACAAATTCACTTCTACAGAAATCCACGTGAGTGATCAGACTGGAATAATGAGTGTTTGGGTAAATATAAATGGAGAAAGAAACTAAAACAACACTGTGGTAGGAGTTTGCTACAGGCCACCAAACCAAGACGAGATGATGGATGATGCTATTCTGAAATGAATCTCAGAAATATAAAAGAAGCAAGAACTGGTAGTTATGGACTATTTCAATTACCCTGGTAGCTGCTGGAAACTATCTTTGCTAAGCACAAATAATAATAAATCCCTAATGTGCCTTCAGGTAATTTCCTCTTTCAAAAGGTAGAGGAAGGGACACATGGGTGAGTGGGTGGGTGGGCAACAATCCTGAACTTGATCCTAACTAGCAGGGTGAAGTTGGTCACTGGAATCCAAGCAGTTGGTATTTTACTGGGGAGTGACCATGTAATGCTAGAATTCATGACTTGACAGGTCAAAGAAGAGTAATGTCAAACATAAACCCTGGATTTCAGGAAAGCTGTTTTATCAAGCTCGGGGAAATACTGAGCAGAATCCCATGGCTAGAGATGGTAACAGATAAAGAGACCCAGCATGGGTGGAATTTCGTGAAGAAGGCACTGCTAAAAGCACAGTCACAATCACATGGTAGAAAAAAATGGGAAACATCTGAAAAAGCCAATGTTGCTGGACAATAAACTTGAGGAAGAAGTGAAAATAAAAAAGAGCATGTATAAAGAATGGAAGGAAGAACAGATGACCAAGGAAGGATACCGTCAACCCCCGTATCCACGGATTCAGTATTGACTGTTTCACTTATCCACATCCAAAAAAAGTTCTCTCTAGGCATTTCTAGTCCTCCAGTGTGATTCTGTGGTCAATTTGCAGTGTTTGTCTCTTTTGAAAATAATAGGGTTCCCTATTATCCACGGTTTCAGGTATCCATGGGGGGGGTGTCTTGGAACATACTCCCTGTGAATATGGGAGTCGACCTGTACAGATGTGTAGCCGAAGCTTGCAGGAACAATATAAAAAAAGCTAAAGCTTGAAATGAGCTGAGACTTGCTCCTCCAGCTGTCCGCTCGCTCGTTTGCACTCCTCCAATAGCATTTGTGTGTGTGTGAAAGAGAGAGAAAGACAGGGAGAGTGGGTGAGGGGAAGGGGGGCTTGATGGGGGTGGAATAGCTCCTCCATGGCTGAAAGGCTGCCTCCTTCCTCCCACCCTTCTCGCTTTTGGAAGAAGAGGCATGAAAACTAGCAGGCATCGCTAAAGCATTCCTTAGCCTTTGCTAAGGCATGAAAACTAGCAGGCATTCATCAGAGCAGGAAAAGATCTGAGCACTTTCTCTCTCTTTCTTTCCCTCCCTCCATCTCATCTTCCCCCAGATGTGCTTGGGAGGCCATGCCCTCCCATCTTTGCCTGTCTGAACCAGAAAGCAAAAAAATAAACAGACCAACCGATTTCCCAATAAATCATGTAAACTACCCGGTGGCACTGATGCGAAGAAGTGCTAAAGCACAAATTATCACAATAAAAACTGCCGTGTAACTGAGCCCCTAGTTAACCTAACCAAATTCAGATCTGCAGGACCAGATGATCTGCATCCCAGAGTATTGAAGGAACTTGCTGACATGCTCGCAGAACCACTTGCCATCATTTTAAAGAAATCTCAGAGAATGGGTGAAGTGCTAGAGGACTGAAGATGAGCAAACATTGTCCCTCTCTTCAAAAAAAGACAAAAAGAAGGAAACTACAGGTCAGTAAGCCTGACCTCAATACCAGGAAAAATATTAAAATGATATAGGAGTTCATTTGCAAGTATTTTGATGACAATCCAGTGATTTGTAGGAACCAGCAGGAGTTTGTCAGGAACAAATCTAGCTGAACTAACCTTATATCTTTTTTTAATTGGGACACTAGTTTAGTCGATGGAGGGAATGCTGTGGATGTCATTCATCTTGATTTCAGTGAAACATTTGATAAGTTCCCCCCCCCCCAGGATAATTTGTTTAGCAAACTAATTTAGGATGGGGAAGGATATTTTAAAAACCATCAATTCATTCTTTCATTAAATCAGAGGTAGAAACTCACTTGTTAACATAAATTAAGTGCCTGTGATCAATGGTTGCATTCAAGAAAGAAACAGAGTGTAGCCCCTATACACCTCTGCTGAGACATGAGTGAATGTTATTGGTTTCAGCCTGATATGGTGGTTAATGGTAAACAGAGATAGGAACTACCTGGTTAAAACTAGTAGTCAATTAAGGTGGAAGGGTTCTAAGAAGAAGTAATTAATTAAATGGGAGAGTAATACTATGCTGACAAATTTTACATTGCCCAGCTGGTTCTTTCCCCCACGGCCTAGCTCTCTTGGATTTTTGTCAAACTGTTTCATTATTTTTATTAGCCACTCATGATGGGGAATTACAAAGTTTAGCATTAAAACTACTTATTTGAATTTATGATTAGATAGCTTAGTTAATTTCAAAGTACAGTTATCCCTCCGTATCCACGGATTTGGTATCCACGGATTTACGAATTCACAGCTTGAAAATATTCTTTAAAAAATAATAATCCAAAAAGCAAACCTTGATTTTGTCATCTTATATAAGGGACACCAGTTTGCTATGCCATTGCATATAATGGGACTTGAGTGTTCATGGATTTTGGTACCCACGGGGGGTCCTGGAACCAAACTCCAGCAAATATGAAGGGACAACTATATAGAGATTTTGAACCAATTAGTAAGGGGTGCTTGGAAGGGGACTGGACTTCTTTACATTCAGATAAGGTCCCTGTGTTCTACTTTGAATCTTGCATAGAGGCTCCTCATATGTCCCAGGAAACTGAATTCTGAAGCTCTCATCCCAGGAACTTTTGCTGAGATCCATATGGAAACTGGTAAACTTTCTGTAACTGGGGAATAAGGAGATTATAAAAGAGGGAGAAAGGGAGAGCAGGAAAGGGATTTTGGTAGGGTGATTGGCAAATGGGTCTCCCCCCAAAACTCATACATCTGTCTCCTTCTGTCCAAAACTCCAAAGAGGAAGAACAGTGGGGGTGGGCAGGAGTAACATAATAGAGGATATTTTTCAGCTTTGTTCTGGTGGCAGTTTTAGACAGATATTTATTTCCCCCTTCTAACATAAACGCAATTAATTAGATTTAAAATTTATTAATGTTAATTAAATGCATTAATCCTTTTCTACTAACTTTCCTATCTCTGTGTTAAGCCAACAAACTACTAGCAGTAAATTGTGCTGGCTTGGAGAGAAGATATGATTCTGTGAAGCCTCTGTAAAATTCCATGAATGGGCAGGATGATGGCGTGATAAAAGTCTTGTCTTAAATTGCTCTTAAGTCTTGCTTGTTTTGAGAAAATCAGCAAATGAATTTCTGGCTGTAAAAGCTTTAAAACCAGGCTGAAACTGCCTCAGACTGAATGAAAGCAGAAGTTGCCCAAGCACGCCAGAGGGCCTCCCAGGCATTGCCTGGTTAACAAGGGAATTGGGAACATACACTTCAGATTTGTTGCCCCACCTGGGCTGAACAACAAGTCCTCTGTTTCACAAGGAATTAACTTCTCACGGCTTGAGGCAAAGGTTTGGCTCTCCCACAGGTAGCAGTTCAGAATTCCAAAGTGAAAAGAAAGGAGGGAAGAAGAGCAGCTGAACAAGTTTGGGAATGCTAAGGCCCCTGTGTCTCTAGTAGCTGTAATATTTTTTTATGTTATCTATGGCCGGTCTCCACCAAATAAATTTGGCGGGGGGGGGGGTGTTTCAGCTTCTCATTCTGGAAGAGAGTCCAGTTTCCTAGTATTTTTGCCTCTCTTATCAAATGGTAGGGCCTGCTACCTACATCAGGTAATCACTATGAAATGTTGAATATTCCACCTTAATATTGAACATAAATACTCCAGTGTCAATGCTCACATCTGGACACCATGCATCCAGGCAACAGATTGATTTAACAGGAAATAGGGCAAATCCAAACCATAACGAATTGCTGGGGCATTAACCACTACAGTAAGAATACGTCTGTGTGTGAATTTGACCATAATTCAAAGATCCTTTACTGGTTTATACTGTATACTCAGACACAGATTCATATATGTGTCTGGTATTTGGATCCTGAAGAGAATGATTGTTCAGACTGTTGGTTCTTCTAATAAGCTCCACCACGGGGCAGTGGCATCTCAGCAGCTGCTAGTAAGGAAGGAGTATCTTTCCCCTCCCTTGCTGGACTGTCCTGCATTCAAGGGTAGTGAGTAGTTCCTTCCCACAAGCAGCCCGGATGCAGTTGAGAAGTCCTTCCATTTCCACTATTTTCCCACAATGATTTTTTTGTGGTGGTATTTTAGTAGCTGAGCAAGTGTGGTGTAGTTGTTTGAGCATTGGACTATGACTCTACAGGTATTTGAATACCCGTTTGGCCATGGAAACTCACTGGGTGACCTTGGGCAGGTCACATTCTTTCGGCCACAGAGGAAGACAAAGGCAAACCCACTTTGAACAAATCTTGCCAAGAAAACCTGTGATAGGTTCACTTTAGGGTCGCGATACATCGGAAACAACTTGGCTAGATGAGTCATATACTTCGGCTCCCCCCCATCCCATGTCCCGGAGCCCTGCAGTCCAAATGATTCAGCTCTAGACAGTCCCAACAATGTCCAAGGTGAAGCTGAGGAGGCCCTTTTAAAACATTTCAAAATAAAACCTAGGAAAACCCACATCATGCAGGAACACCTGGATGGGTCCAGTGTGGGAACGCATTAATCTGTGCCTGAACATTGGGTTACATCGCTGGACGCTTCTGGCAATGTTGCTCTGACACTAGCATATGATCAAGGCCCCCTGCATGTGACCAGCCTTGATCACATGCTGAGGGCCTCCTTACTGGCGTCAGAGAATGTAACATGCAATAGCAGCAGAGGTGCCCACTGATGTGGGCCAGTGTGTGCACACAGACTTCTGCCTAATTTGTCATGGTAATGGATGGGGTGGGGTGGGATGGGGAGGAATCCGGTCCAGCTCTGGGTTAGAATATAGTACTACGGCTGGAAGGCGGCATATTGTGGCCAGTGAGGTCAAACCCTTGAAGGTACATAACAACAACAAATTTTAGCAACTGGATCTTTGGTCTTTGCTCAGCCTAGAGGCCAGATTAAACAAACTCATGTAATGATCTTTGTTTTAAAGCTCACCAAAATATTGATCCTGTAGCATATCAGTTTTATGCATAAAGCATGCCATTCCTTCTGTGCTGAGATGGTGTGAGGGGAGGTCAGAGCAGGGGAGTTGGTTTTCATTTCTTGCTTCCTTAGACTCATTCAGGGAAACTACAACTGAGGTTAACAAATCAAAAGAGTTTGGGGGAGGGGAGCAAAGTACTTTGGATGTTTTTGTGAAGTCCCTGACATTTCTATAGCATATTCTCTAGATTTTATAAAAGGTTTAATTAAAACAATGCTGCATAGCTGACACTGGGAGCTTGAACTGAAATCTGGATGTCAGCCATTACTTGCCCATGTCATGGAAGAAACTGAAATCCTAGCCAGGCTAGAAGGTCAGGGGGGGGGCTACAAAGTTTGGCCATTCTCACAATAGACATCCCTTTTCAAAAGTAAGAGTAACAACAAAAAATCTAGTGATACCAAAAAGATTAACAAATTTTATTAGGCATAAGCTTTCATGGACTACAGCCCATTTTCATTCAAGTAAGTAAGATAAGGGAGAAAAGGTAAAACAGGGTCTTTGCAAACCGTGAGGCTACAGACTGTCAGATAACAAAAGGCTGAAAATAGATTTTTTTAAATGTGCCAGCAGTCAGTCCACTTTCCCCTTATCCAAAAAGTCAATAACAGTCTCATGAGCAGTCTCCACTCACCAGCTTCATTGTTCAGCCCTGAAGAATACTCCTAAGGAGTTGATTGAAAGTAACTGCAGGCTCCTTTTCTCTTGGTATGGTACTCAATACCATACAGAAAAATAATTTATCAAGGGTAGTATGTGTTTTCAAAAATTTCAGCAAATATTCAAAGCTTCTCAAATAAACTGTTTGGAAAACCAATGCATCTAAAGGGTTTGTGTGCTCAGAGCCAGCAAAACCTCTGGGTCTTCATCATCCCACCTGAAACATTGAAATGAGTTCGTACTACAGGATTTTCCTATGATGCCCACCATGTTCCTAGTGACAATACTAAACACTGAATATTATTTCTAGGGTGTTAATTAAAGACAGCATATAATTTTAAATAAATGCAGTGATTGAGTATTCAAAGTACTTTACATACCTTACTTCATTATAATCCTTAAAAAATAGTGAAAGATAGTTCATTATATAGTATTACTACCAAAGTTTCAGGAGTAGGCTTTATGATTAAAAACTCCATTGCCTCCAAACTCGAAACCTTGCCAACAGGACACTCTGATCGCATTATTTCCTTACGCCTCCCACATGTTGTTCTCTTTAGTATATATGCCCCAACTATGCAAGCTGACCCTGTAGAGAAAGAAAAATTCTACACAGACCTACATCACCTCATACAAAAAGTCCCTGTAGAAGATAAAATTATTATCCTTGGTGACTTCAATGCAAGAGTAGGAAAGAACTCTGAAGCCTGGAAAGGTGTCTTAGGCAAGCATGGTGTTGGAAACTGCAATGATAATGGACGCCTCTTGCTAGAGTTCTGTGCAGAACAACAGCTGACTATTACAAACACTATCTTTCAGCAGAAAGACAGCTTGAAGACAACCTGGATGCATCCCCGATCCAAACATTGGCACCTCATTGATTATGTTCTAGTCCGCCAGAGAAACATTCGTGATGTCCGTCATACTTGAGTGACGCCCGGTGCAGAATGCCAAACAGATCATCACCTCGTAAGATGTAAACTAAATCTTCATCTTAAGTTGAAACCTAAGAGGGGTGGCATCTTAAAGAAGGGACTCCAAGTCAACAATCTTCAACAAGCTACCATGAGAGACAACTTCCAGGCAAATCTGCAAACAAAACTTGAAGACCATCCTACAAATCCTTCTCTTACTGTGCTTTGGCAACATATCAAAAACAGTATCCTCCAGTCTGCGGAAGAATCCCTCAGGTTCTCCCACAAGAAAAATCAAGACTGGTTTGATGAAAACAACAAAGAGATTCAGGAGCTGTTAGCAAAGAAGAGAACTGCTCACCAGGCATACTTCGCCCAGCCAACTTGCCATATAAGAAAAGCAGCTTTCCGTCTCACATATAGTAAACTTCAACAAAAACTCCGAGACATGCAGAACAAGTGGTGGATCAATATACCAGAAAAGACACAATGCTGTGCAGATCTGGGTGATCTTAGAGGATTTTATGAAGCTCTTAAAGCAGTGTTTGGACCTACTTATCAGGTCCAAAGCTGGATTCCAAGGATGGGAAGAATGTGCAAAGACTTGGGGAGGGACAAAAAAAGAGGTTTCTCAAGTGTTAGGAAACCCTGATAAGGAGAATCTTCCTGAAGTCCCTTTTTCACCACCATCCCCTCCAAAATCTTCAAATAGATTTCTCCCACCCATGCCAGCCCAGGGTCACCTTTTTCTTGTCCCCAACATATCCAAGTGGTTGGCTGGGGGCAGCCAAGGATGTTGCCAGCTATATTCTAATTGCTGGAGCAAAATGACAACGTCATCCTCTGGGACTTCCCAGTGGCTGGTGGCTTCCAAGCCAGAGGGAATCTGCTCCAGGTTTTAATCCAAACTTCAAGTGAGTTATCCAAGATTTTAAATCCTATTCCAAAACAGTTTCAGCACCTTGGATAGCTATTTTCAAATTTGGTCCAAAACCCAGAATGGATTCACCATGCCACTAGCATCGAAGCCACCAGCTATCACTACCTGTGACAGTGGAGATAATATATAGACATCTTGCCTAGTGAGACAACTTAATAGTAACATAGCATTCCATTCTCTAGACAGAATGTCTGTTAAATACATTGTGAGGCCAGAGGAAAAAACACGACTCCTGTTTTATATGTGCCCCTGGCTCAATTAAAAACCACACACCCCTCCCCCCTCTGGCTTTTCTTCACAAATGAAGATTCAGGAAGGACTCATCCTGCGCATTCTGCAAGCACGCTGATAACTAAAAAGGCCAATCTGAGATAAACAAGTCCGGTTGCAGAAAGCACAGCAGAAGGTCTCCTTGGGTGATGTTTCCAGGTTGTGATTCTTTTTGCGTTGTCGTTTCTCTTCAAGACTTGTTCGGCGTGAATTCTCAAATAAGGCTGCAGCATTGTGGATAGTGTGTCTCCATGCCTCCCGATGTGAGGCCAGGGCGGACCACTATTGGTGATCAATTTGGCCGAGCCTGAGGTGTTGTTTCAGGGAGTCTTTGTATCGCTTTTTTGGAGCGCCCCTCTTACACCGACCTGTGCCGAGTTCCCCGTAGAGTACTATTTTTGGGAGGTGATGGTCCTCCATCCTAGAAACGTGCCCTGCCCAGATTGGGTTTGCATGGCCTCTACTATGCTGGGTCCATCTTCTTCCTGGCTTGCTTTGCTGGCTTCAGCTTCGCCCTGATTGGACAATGGAGGTTCAAATCCCAGCCAATCAGATGCAGCCCTCACCATTCAAATCTGATTGGCTGGGAGAGTGGGAAGCCCTGCTTTGCAGCAGGCTTCACTCTGGTCTGGTGGCTGGGTATTCATACCCGGCTGCCTCACTAGAGGAGGCAGTGGCTCATAAAGAGCCGACCCACACACACACACTCAGTTATGTACAGTTGTCCCTTCACATTCACTGGGGTTTGGTTCCAGGACCCCCCGTGAATACCCAATCCGTGAATACTCAAGTCCCATTATATGCAATGGCACAGCAAAATGGTGTCCCTTATATACGATGGCAAAATCAAGGTTTGCTATTAGGATTATTATTTTTTTAAGAATATTTTCAAGCCATGAAACTCAAATCCGTGAATGTCAAATCTGTGAATGTGGAGGGAGAACTGTATTTCTAGTATGCATTAACGTGTATGTCTATTTACTCATCACAACTTGGGGGGGCAGTTGGCATAGATTCCAATAGGTCATTGGTATTGGGGTCCCCATCAAGTTCATGCACAAAGTCAAGGTCAAGGTCACGGAGACCCCATGGAAGAGGGATGGGGGCATGGGGCCAGGAGGGCATGCCAGCTCAGGGCATGCGATCACTAGATCATAGAATCATAGAATCATAGAATCATAGAATTGCAGAGTTGGAAGAGACCACGAGGGCCATCCAGTCCAACCCCCTGCCACGCAGGAAATCACAATCAAAGCATCCCCGACAGATGGCCATCCAGCCTCTGTTTAAAGACCTCCAAGGAAGGAGACCCCACCACGCTCCGAGGGAGTGTGTTCCACTGCCGAACAGCTCTGACTGTCAAAAAGTTCCTCCTCATGTTGAGGTGGAATCTCTCTTCCTGGAGCTTGCACCCATTGCTCCGTGTTCCAGTCTCTGGAGCAGCAGAAAACAAGCCTGCTCCATCCTCAGCGTGACATCCCTTCAAATACTTAAACAGGGCTATCATATCGCCTCTAAACCGTCTTTTTTCCAGATGCCCCCCCCTTTCCCATTGTGGTGGGAGGGGGAGAACGGGGTTGTTGGCAGGCATCCAGGGGCCTGCCCAGACTCCCCCCTCTTTCCTTGATTGGTACTTGTTGGCAGGTTGGCCAACAATTGTATCATTGACCAGCAGGTGGGTTGGTTGATGTTTGGATCTGAACCCATATGTATGAGCAAACCAACTGCAGCTGTCATCAATAAAGTTGTAGCCATTATTGCCAATAATTTTTCTTCAAACTTATATTGTGTCTGACTTACATTGTGAATGGGGGAGGGGGACACGAAGGGACACATCCTGCCTGGACAGACAATATGCTTTATACCTGCGGCCTTAATACCACTCGGTTCTGCATCTGAAAAAGTAGGTTTCTATCCACGAAAGCTCATGTGAAAGTAAAACCCAGTTTTGTCTTAAAGGTACTGCCACATGTCTCCCCCCAACCATTCCTTCCACCTTTCAGTGCTGCAAGAGGCTAAGACAGATACTTCTTTGAAAACTGCCACAATAGTATTGGAGTTCCAGAAATTAGAAATGCAAGAGTCTCCATGCATTATAGTAAGTCAAAGGCTTACAGTTTCCCCACATTTCACAGCTAAAGAATCTTAGCAACAACCTCCCTTCTGTTCATATTGAAAAGTTAAAAGACAAACTTGCCCTCAAGGGAAGTGCAAGCTCAGGCTTTTCCTAGCAGGCATTATAAATCTGGATGTTCTGGCATTGTCTTAGGTTATCTGAAACAAAGGCCAGGACAGACAGCTCATCCTACCTAGAAGTGGACAGCAGCTGCCTGCCATCGTTCTACTTATTAATGAGGAATTTTGACTAGTTGAGGCATGAAGCTAATTAAGAATTAGGGTTCATCTGAATCCTCCACACAGTATGCTCCTCACTGTGTGCCAGTATATTTCCCCAATTAAGTGTACCATTCAGCCCCACTTTTTTAAAATGTGTAATTCCTCTGAGTTCAGTAAATAAGCATGTGGTGAGCTACAAAAGGAGATCCATTCCATCAGCTCTCCTGAGATAGGAGAGTCATCTCATCCTGCTCTCCTTGAACTGTTTGCATAAGAAACGGTTGCTATAAGTAGTTTATAATTTTAAAAACTTGTGTCTTAATATTCTTGTTTTCCTCTCTCCTCTACATGCCTTTTTCTTTTCTGTAATTTCTTATTTAGACTGTGAAGTATGCAGGCATGGAGTATCTTCTTATGTATTTCGTTCCAAAATTAATATAATAAGAAATACTAAGTAAAGAATAGCAATCAGCAGTTGATTGCAGAACCTACATTAAACATAGATGTAAAAATGACATAGCAGAGCCAGATTTTATAAAACATTTGGGAAGAGAGCTCAGTTGATTAATACTTAAAACACTTATTTTCAATAGTGTCAGCTGCCAGAGAAAATGGAAGTAGAGAGATTAGTGTGAAGGAGGCAGTATCAGTAATACAGGTGATCAAGAAATGTAGGAACCAGCTTTTGAAACTGCACTAAGAGGATCAGAGTGTAGAAGAGAGCATAGTAAAACTTTCTTTTTCTCCTTCTCCTGTCTAATTTGCTTTAAAAAAAGTAGTTATTTTATTATTTTGAATCCCCTCAAAGTATTTGACCACTGAAGTGGCGCTATCTCCTCAAAGTGCTCTGAAATGTATGCTTGCAGTGAAAAATTTCAAGCCTTAATGGTTTCAGCTATATACTTTCTCCAACTTCTTAGTAAGTACAATTAGACTGGAGCCCTTCCCAATCAACCTTCCTTGACTTCCCCTCATTTACTTCCTTTCTTATTTACTGGCTATTGCAATTAAAGTGCTTGCCCCCAAATCCAGTCCCATAGGAGAATCAATAGTCAACTACCTCCTCAGCTTCTTTGCAGATGAAGTTTCACTGATCTGCATTATTCTGTCTGCCTGCTTGCATTGTTCTCATTACAAGACACATTTCAAAGACTTATCAGTTTCTGCTTGAAATATCCCTAATAGCACGTAGTTCATAAGAACAATACACCAATAATTAAAAAGATGAAACAGAGGCAAACAATTTGATCTAAACTGAATATGTTGGTGTAGGCAAAAGAACAGCAATAAAAATAATATAGCTCTCCAAACAATCTCACCCGCAAGAGCTAACAATTCCATAGGAAGGAACCATGGCAAAGAATCCAGTTTTATTCAACAACTAGCTGGACCTGATGTACCATACGCCGTTAAAACACTCTCCAAAAAACTCCCAGTAGACCTCATGACAACCCTGTAAAGGTAGGCCAGTGGATTTAAATTCCTCCTCCCCTTTCTCAGCATTCCACACTTTTCCTGGAATTGCTGAGGGTGACTTGCTCTGTTACCCTGCCGCCACCGCTGCCAGTTGACTGCCTGGCTTTGGCCCAGTGGCAGCATCAGCATCCTGCCGCTGCCACCAGTTGACTACCTGGATCCCATCGTAACACATGACTGATGAATGGCTGAGGGAGGGAGAGGAGGGAGGGGCCCTTGTGTGGCTTTGATGTAGTGGATTGTGATGTGGAGAGGGAATTTGCATGTGGGTGGTGATTGGTTGGGTGTGGGTTGGGTGTGTTTCCTGAGCAGCCAATCAGCACACCGGGAAAGGCAACATACCCAAGATAATTATATATATAGGTGTCCTTCAGCACTCTACATCAGGCAAACAGAGCATACTCTGTGCCAGAGGATAAATAAATACTTAAACAAATAAAAAAGTATTTCTTACTTGCCTCTCCCCAAGGTTCGAGGCAGGGTACAATATGGATTAAAATACAATATATAACATAAAATCATTACAACACACAGGTAAAAACACATAGGATTAAAACCACCCATAAACCTAAAATACAAATTTAAAATACATACATTAAGATCAACTGGGTAGGTCTGCCAGAAGAGATAGGTCTTTAGTACTGTTTTAAATTTCAACAGTCTGTTTAGCTGTCAAAACTCTTCTGGAAGGTCATTCCATAGTCTGGGGGTGGCTGATGAAAAGGTCCTCTGGGTGACAATTGCCAGTTGAGTCCTGGGTGACTGTAGTAAATGTCCCCCAGAGGACCTGAGTGTACAGGGCAGATTGTATGGAAGGAGGTGATCCTAAAGGTAACTTGGACCCAAATCATGTAGGGCTTTAAAGGTAGGACTTTATCAAACTAGTATCTAAAAATGCTGTAATTCCACTATTGAGGAAAACAGAAGCATGGTGGCATGATTACACTAATTATTGCACTTCGCTGTAATTGCATGATACCACGCCATAATCACACGATACTACTGCCACAGAATCATCATAGCAGTTTAAGAATGGAACTTTACTTCTCTGATTTTGTATAGGCAAAATTCCAGCTGTTCTCACGAGAAGATGCAATTTTGTTGAAACACCCCCAAAACACAAATAACGAAATAAATTAACAAATAAGCACTTAAATAAAGATTAAAAAAATACCAAGAAAAGGTGACAGTTCATTGAAAGAGTGTCCTGTGTTCTCTTTGGAAAAGGGAAATGGGGGAAAAGGGCCACCCATTTACACTGTAATTATGTGATTACAGTGGGACGCGATTTCACATATTCGTCAATACTGCAGAAAGAGCGATATTAAGGGCTATTCATGGATTTTCCCATCAGTGAAAAGTGACAAGCAATTAACAGGTACAGCACACATTGATCATGGGAGGATAAGGACGTCATATGTTAACGGAAACTCATTTGTGGTACTGTTGCACTGTAATTCTGCGATTACATCCCCATGTGATAAAGTCCGTAATAACCAACATTTTGTACTTTGCCCAGAAACTAATTGGCATCCGGGGAAGTGATTTTAATATTGCTGTGATGTGATCACTCCTGGATGTACCTGTAACCAATCTGGCTGCCGTATTTTGAACTAATTGGAGTTTCCGAATTTGGTACAGAGGTAGCCCAATGTACAGTGCACTGCAGAAGTCCAACCTTGAGGTTATCAGCATGTATACAGTACTACCATCTTTAGGTCTTCTAATTCTAGGAAGGGGCGCAGCTGGCATATCAGCCAAAGCTGATAATAAGCACTCCTGATCATCGCATCTATCTGAGCTGACATTTGGAAAGATGGATTCAGGAGTGCTCCCAAGCTGCAAACACAGTCTTTCAGGAGGAGTGTAATCCCTTCCAGAAATCAGACATTACAAATGGGAATACACAAAAACAAGTTCAGAACACTCAAACTTCTTGGGAGTTCCAACTCTGACCTCAGGACTGCTGTCCTTGAACAAAAAAACTACAAAGAAAGGTTGGCAAGAGAAACAGCTGAATTGGAATACAATAGGACCCCCATATCTGCTGGAGTTTGGTTCAGTGGGGGCATGGATACTGAAAACTGTGGATAACAGCAAACACCATTGAAAATAACAGGACTTCCAGTTTAAAATACCTTAGAGTTGCCCTGGAGGACCTAGAAAATGGCTAGAGAGGACACATTTTCTATGAAGATTCTATGGAAGGTGCACTGTTTTGTGTCCTGTGGATAATTGAATCAGTGGATAATGAATTAGTGGATACAGAGGTCCTACTGTATATCCACAAATTTCAGTCCATCAGCAGTGGGTTGAACAGAGAAAATAGTTTCCTGGCACACTACACATACAGTAGGACCACCGTATCCACTGATTCATTATCCACTGATTGAATTATCCACAGGATACAAAACAGCACACCTACCATGGAGTCTTCCTAGAAAATGAGTCCTCTCTAGCCATTTTTTAGGTCCTCCAAGGCAACTCTATGGTATTTTAAACCAGAAGTCCCATTATTTTCAATGGCATTTGGTATTATCCACAGGTTTCGGTATCTGCGCCCCCTCCCAGAACCAGTCCCCAGCAGATAAGAGGGTTGTAATGTATTATAACACTCGTTATACCCCAGTCTCATGAGGGTGTTCTTGGCCAGTATATCATATATTATTTCTGGTTCCCAGCAAGCATCACACTACATTCCAAAACTCCTTCCACCATTCAAATGGTCATCCACCTACCCTGGCCTTATGAAACATACTTCCTCCTGCCTTTGTCCCTTAATGGCCATTGTACTTGTCACCTCTTCCCCTCATCACAAGTTTTGCTTTTCAACTGAGCAGGAGCACCTCTGTCTTGTCTTGATTAAGTTTCAATTTGTTTGCCCTTATCTGTGCTTTGAGAATGAGAGATTCCCACCCCACACACACACAATTCCCAGTGCTGAGAAGGGCAGTATATTTTTTGAGCGGAAAACAATTGGGTAGGAAAGTCTGTGGGGGAAACGTGTGGAGGAGTTGGCCAAACAGGAGATGTTTTGACAGCTGATGACATTGGGTAGGTGTGTGTTTAAACCAAGGCTCAGTATTTCCCAAGTGAGAGTTCTGCACACTGAGTTCATGTCCAGTCTGTGGATGATTTGGCTGCTATTACATTGTTAAATGTAGATGGCCAGCATGGTGCAGTGGTTTGAGTGTTGGACTACAACTCTGAAGAACAGGGTTTGAATCCCTGCTTGGACATGGAAACTAATTGGGTGACCTTGGGCAAACCACACCCTCTCAGCCTCAGATGAAGGCAAAGGCAACAGCAACCCCCTTCTGAACAAATTTTGCCAAGAAAATACTGTGATAGGTTCACCATAGGCCAGAAACAACTTGAGGGCATACAACAACACATTGCTAAAGGGAGCCTCCAGAATGGGTCAGGCAGCTGAGGCAAGCTATAACTCCATACCTTCTGACCTAGTGTGACTCCAGGTCTGAAGCAGACTAATGAGGGAAGCAAATGGGGTCTTTGTTACAAGCAATTCTCACAAGACTGGTCAGTCCAGTTCATGTTTCCAGGCTACTTGCCAAAAGCCAGATTTTTTTCAATGTTCTGGCTAATCCAGTGGTGAAAGCAGATTACTGCTGCTCATAATCCATTTCCGCCTTCTTTCCCCTCTCCTCACACATAGTAGCACACATTCGGAGACACATCCGTGTTAGTCTTCATCAGTATACAAAGAGATTTTCTAGTACCTTTGAGACTGAAAGACGTTTGTAGCATAGGCTTTTGTAGACTCAGAGGACTCCCCGCCAGCATAAATCGGTTCCAGATCTGGCCCATTCTGCCCCTGTTATCTGGAAAAAATGGGCCAGCATCCAAACAGAACGCTGGCCCATTGCTGCAACCACCACCATTGCCACCACCATTTTCTCCGCTGATGCAGAAGCTAGGAAGGGGGTCCGCAACATGTGACTTCACCAGCATTGGTCACATGCTGAGGGACCACCACCTGGCTCCCAGGAGAGCTAAGGATGGCATGCCTGGACATGGGGGTAAGTGGACATTCTGTCCCAACAGCAATGGATTGAACTGGGTATTTTCTTATATTGCTGTAAAGGGCCCGATCCCAGCTTGCCCCTGTTCCAGTGCCATATCTGCCCCAAGGGTCATAAAGACCACCCAGGAGGCAGATCAGGGTAAATGCCCTGTGTCATCTGGACTTCAGGGCTCAAACAGGGGCAAGCCAGGGTACTTAGCCCATGTAGATAAGCCCTCAGTCTGCTTCATCAGATGCATGGAATGAAGCACCTATGGATAGATATGTGTACTAATGGATGGTGTGTGTGTGTGTGTGTGTGTGTGTGTAGTAATAGAAATGCAAAATGTGAATATGGTGACAGGATGATAAGTTTAGTTTTAACAATGGCTGTAAAGACTAGTTAAGGGACAAAAGTGGGAGATAGGATCTACATAAATTCAGTAGCATATGAATAGTGGAGGAAGTTATTGATCCATATGTTGATATGGGCTCAGGACCAGAAAAGAAAGGTAATCAAGTGGTCATGAGAACCTACTTGTAGCTGGGATGTCAACTAGTGTTTTATTGTGCCAGGAAACAATTGTTTCTGTTCAAATCACTGGGGTTGTCAAAACAGCAAAAATACTCATAGAATTTGAGGAGAATACTATTTGTCTAAATGCCATCCTGCATCAGTCCGCAGTATTCAGAAGGATGGGAGCCGAATCCATCAACATTTCTGAAGGAAAAGCCTTGGCAACTTTCCCGAATGTTTTAAAAAGCTCTGTGGGGAATGCGCATTCCCACTCATTGGGACAATCTGACTCACATTCATTTGCATTCCTGATAAGAGCAGAAGTGGAAAGCTGATTGGTTGGATGTATGCAGGGGGTGGAGCTTGCTAACACCCGGAACCGCCATGTTGGATTTTTGCCTTAGCGATCATGTGCCAAGGCAACAAACAACCTTTTTTTCTTTTTAAAATTTATTTAGGCAGAATATCACATTTTTGCACCTTAGATACGCTTTAAAAAAAAAACTGTTTGGCAGCAGCAACTAGTGAAAATAAAAACACAAGTAATTCACTCGCACCTGCCATCTTGATTCGCATGCTCGCTCATTGGGACAGCAAAAGCGGATAGCTTCGCATGCCTGTGATTTTGCCAAAAATAGTTAAGACAGATTGAAGCAGCTTCAAATTGGCGTTAGTACGCATCAATCTACATTCCCCCCCCCCTCATATAGACAACACCACTGTCAATGAACTGGAGTTTGTGAATACAGTAGCACCCCATATCCATGAGGGATTGGTTCCGGGGGTCCCTGCGGATACTGAAAACCATGGATATCAGCAAACACCCTGTGATGGGGTGGGAGTTATGGAGGAGGAGAAGGAAGGAAGGGAGACAGGCAGGCAGGAAGAGGAAGAAGAAGGAAGAGGAAGGCAGCCCAGTGGGTTCCTGCTGTGACAAGAGGGTAAGGCAGATGAGAGGGGAGGGAACCAAGCTCGAGGAAGGTGGGGGGAAGGCTTCCCTGTCCACCCCACCTCTCCTTCCTCATCCACCCCCTGCCACAGAACCCCTCTCAGGGAAAGGAAAAGGGAGGTGAACTCTCCTCCTCCCCTGTCTACCCACCACCATCTCTGCCACACCGCTGGAACCCTCCTCCCGCAGGGAAGGGAGGAGAAGAGTTCTCCTCCTCCTCTCCATCCCCCAGCTACCCTCCGCTGTCACCAACTGCAGATAACTGAATCAGCGGATGATGAATCAATGGATACGGTGTGTGTGTGCTACTGTATATCCTCATTCAAAGTTGGTAACATGAGTTTTCATAGAATTAAGTCTACTTTCTCAGATCCATGGAGTGAAGTGCCTAGGAACAGACCTTTATGAGCAGGCTGTATGTGCAGATCTGGGTGTTCTTAGAGGATTTTATGAAGCTCTTAAAGCAGTGTTTGGACCTACCTATCAGGTCCAATGCTCCTTATACAGTACAGATGGTCAAACATTAATTACTGATAAAGCCTCCATCCTGAATTGATGGGCTGAACATTTTTAAAGTCTCTTTAGTGCCAACCTAGTAGTCCAAGGCTCAGCTATCCAACATATGATACAAAAACAGATGAAAAATAAATTGGACATAGCTCCCACTTTGGAAGAGACCCTTAAGGCCATACAGCAGATGAAAAACGGCAAGGCAGCTGGGATTGATGGAATCCCACCTGAAGTTTGGAAACACGGAGGTCATGTACTCCACGATAAATTCCACGAACTCCTTGTGAATTGCTGGGAAAAAAGGGGAACTGCCATCAGATCTCCAAGATGCAGTCATCATCACCCTGTACAAGAAAAAAGGAGCAAAATCAGATTGCTCAAACTATTGAGGCATAACACTGCTCTCTATTGCTAGAAAAATCCTTGTAAGGATACTCCTGAACAGATTAGTTCCTGCTATTGCAGAAGAACTTCTTCCTGAAAGCCAATGTGGCTTCAGAGCCAATAGGAGTACTACAGATATGGTATTTGCCCTTAGACAACTTCAAGAGAAATGTAGAGGGCAGAACAAGTGACTCTATGTAACATTTGTTGACCTCACCAAAGCCTTCGACATAGTGAGTAGAAAAGGTCTGTGGCAGATCCTGGAAAGACTAGGATGTCCCCGCACATTCCTTAAAATGATTATCTTGCTACATGAGGTCCAGCACGGTCAGGTCAGATATGGCAATGCTCTTTCAGAGCCCTTTCTGATAACTAATGGAGTGAAGCAAGGTTGTGTTCTTGCTCCAAATTTATTTACAGTCTTCTTCAGCATGGTGCTCCAAAGGGCTAAGGCAGAGCTTGAAGAAGAAGAAGGCATCTATATACGTTACCGTACTGATGGTAGCTTGTTTAACTTCAGTTGTCTGAGGGCTTGCACTAAGACTCTAAACTATCCAGTCCGTGAGCTGCTCTTCGCTGATGCTGCTGCCCTTGTTGCCCACACAGAAGCAGCTCTGCAGCGCCTAACGTCCTGCTTTGCAACAGCTGCAGAGCTGTTTGGGCTGGAAGTCAACCTGAAGAAAACAGAAGTTCTTTACCAGCCTGCACCACAGGACAAACACCACCATCCCCACATTGCCGTTGGCAAATCTGTGCTTAAGTCCGTTCAGCAGTTCACCTACCTGGGAAGCATCATCTCCTCAGATGCCAAGATTGACAAAGAGATTGATCACAGATTAGCAAAGGCATATAGTGCATTCGGAAGACTTTACAAAAGAGTCTGGAGTAATAAACACCTGAGGCAAAGCACAAAAATCAATGTGTATAGAGCCATTGTACTGTCTATTCTCCTTTACGGGTCTGAAACATGGGTCACCTATCGCCACCACTTACAACTCCTTGAACGCTTTCATCAGCGCTGTATACGCACAATCATAAATATACACTGGACTGACTATGTGACGAATGTTGCTGTCCTTGAGCAAGCAGAGATCATAGATCATAGAATTGCAGAGTTGGAAGAGACCACGAGGGCCATCCAGTCCAACCCCCTGCCATGCAGGAAGTCATGATCAAAGCATCCCTGACAGATGGCCATCCAGCCTCTGTTTAAGAGACCTCCAAGGAAGGAGACCCCACCATGCTCCGAGGGAGTGTGTTCCACTGCTGAACAGCTGTTACTGTCAAAAAGTTCCTCCTAATGTTGAGGTGGAATCTCTGTTCCTGGAGCTTGCATCTATTGCTCCGTGTTCCAATCTCTGGAGCAGGAGAAAACAAGCTTGCTTCATCCTCAACATGACACCCCTTCAAATACTTAAACAGGGCTATCATATCGCCTCTTAACCGTCTTTTTTCCAGGCTAAACATACCGAGCTCCCTAAGTCTCTCCTCATAAGGCATAGTTTCCAGACCTTTCACCAGCATTAAGGCCATGATATTGAGAACACAGCTGCACTGGGCAGGGCACGTTTCTAGGATGGAGGACCATTGCCTCCCAAAAATAGTACTCTACGGTGAACTCGCCATGGGTCAGCGTAAGAGCAATACAAGGCGATACAAGCGATACAAGGACTCCCTGAAACATCTCAGGCTCGGCCAAATTGATCACCAACAATGGTCCGCCCTGGTTTCACATCGGGAGGCATGGAGACGCACTATCCACAATGCTGCAGCCTTATTTGAGAACTCACGCCGAACAAGTCTTGAAGAGAAACGACAACGCAGAAAGAATCACAACCCGGAAACATCACCCAAGGAGACCTTCTGCTGTGCTCTCTGCAACCGGACTTGTTTATCCTGGATTGGCCTTTTTAGTCATAAGCACGCTTGCAGAAAGCACAGGATGAGTCCTTCCTGAATCTTCGTTTGTGAAGAACAGCCAGGGATATGTGAATAGCCATAGAAAAGCAAAATTTGTGGGTATGGTGATGAGGTGAAAAGTTCAGTTTTAACAAGTGTCATTGAGGGACAAAGGTAGGAGGAAAGAAGTTGCCTAAAGCCAGGGTGAGTGAATAACCCTATGAAGGTGGAGGGAATTATTGGAATGTAGTGTGATGCTGGCTGAGAACCAGAAAGGAGATGTGTTAAACTAGCCAGCATCTCCATGCTTCTGAGGAAGTAGACTTAAGTCTATGAAGGCTCATGCTACCAACTTTTTTCTCTCAGTCTCAAAGGTGCTACGAGATCCCTTTGCATACTGATTTTTCAGACTAACATGGTATGTCTTTGAATTTTACCTCCATTTAATTTTTTGTTTAGAAATGCTATTCAGAGTTCCAAGGTGGAATGTCTTGGAAAGTGGATAATGTTTCCCAACCAGTGTTTGAGTATTCCCAGTTCTAATATCCAATTTATGTTCATTTATCCTTTGGCATAGAGACTGGCCTGTTTGTCCAAAGTAGAGCACAGAAGGTCATTGTTGACAAAGGATGGCATATATCACATTAGAGCAGGGTTTCTCAATCAGGGTTCCCTGGAATCTTAGGGTTCCATAAGAGCTTGCTAGAGGTTCTGCGAGATATTGTGAATGTAAAAAAATAAAACTTTTTTTTGAGCTGTAGATATAATAATTTTTAGGCAGGGGTTCCCTGAGACCTGAAAATTGTTTCAAGGGTTCCACCAGAGTAAAAAGGTTGAGAAAGGCTGCATTAGAGGATGGTCAAGTGAAAGCGCCTCTGATGTTGTGGGTGATGTTATTAGGCCCTTGATGACATTGCCTGAGTAGTTGTATGGGCAGAGTTAGCAACTGGGTGTGTGGTATAGAACTTATTCCTGTTTCCCCATCCATATGTCCTACAGTAGGTGAGTAGCTGTTTAAGGTGGAGAGAGTTGTCTGTAGTCAAGTAAAGGCTTGCCAAGCACTCTTGAGTGGGTAGCATCATTCTCCAGGACTGGAGAACTGGAGCTCATTGATGATGCATCTGAGTTGTCTGAACTGGGAGCTATATGCAACCACTCGTGGGGTTGTGCCACCTGTTTTTGGTCTGTCCTCTAGCAGCTTAGTCCTGGGTACATGCCTTGTTGATTTATTTTTCACTTGGAATTGGTAGTGTGTTCACCACCAAACTATGGATTTGGTGGCGTTTTCAGGGTGAAGGCATGTAAGTATGCTGAAGGAATTTATGTATGTGTAGTGGTTTATGGGTTTGTAATACAGTGTGGTGCTTAGATGTACATTGTGTTGCTGTATAGTGGTGTCCAGAAAGTGAATGTGTTGTGTGGATAGTTCCAGGCACATGTGTGATCCATAAGTAAAAACAAAAATTAGAGATGAGCAGTAACTTTACTAGGACCACTAAAATGTTACAAAAGTATCTCTTTTCTCCTTTTTTTCTAAAAGAAATGCAATTATATGTCACAAAAACATAATTATGTCTGGACTACTTAGCTACATTTGTGATGAAGATGTTTATAATAATTCTCTGTGAGATCCACTCCAGCAACATCTAATTAGCATGTGGCCTGAACAAGCATTCTTTGCTTTAGCGCCTTCCTCCAGCTGTATCATATTTCTGTTCAGGAAAGGTGTGCAAGCAGTGAAAACAAGAAAGAACACTGTGACACTTAAAGACTAATAAAATTATTATGGCATAACCATCTGTGGATAACGGTCCTCTACACCAGGTGCATGCAGTGTTACCCAGACCAGAGTTCAAATCCCTGCTCAGCCATGGAAATCCACTGGGTGATTTTGGACAAGTCACATTCTCTCAGCCACAGAGAAATGCAAGGGCCTTCTGAACAAATCTTGTCAAGAAAACCTCCATAAGTCAAAAACAACTTGAAGGCACACAACAACAACAAAATATATTTCTACCACACCTTTTGGCTCCATTAGGTCTCTATAATGGCTTATGGCTATTTAAAAACAAATGAGATGAATGTTTACAAGGTAAAATATTTCCCAAAGAAATAACCATATTAGTCTGTCACAGCATAAAAGGGTAAGCATGGGTGGTAGGACGAAGGTCTCTAGCAGCACTTTTCAGACTTACTGGTTTATTTCAGCAGGAACCTTTAGTGGATATTAATTCACTTTTCCAGATGGAGCCCAGATTGATGGAGCCCAGGTTGTTGTTTGTTGTAGTGTGCCCTCAAGTCATTTCTGATTTATGGTGACCTTAAGGAGACCCTATGATGGGATTTTCTTGGCAAGGTTTGTTCAGATGTTTTGTTTTGTTTTGTTTTGGTTTTGCCAGTGCCTTCCTCTGAGGCTGATGCCTCCCATTAATTTGTTTCAAAGATGGTATTACATTCCTTCTTGCCACCATCCTCATTTTCCTGTTTAAAGAAAAAAATAAATACAGAGAGCTCAAACTAGAGTCATCCAGAAAGTACTGGGGCAGGGAAGTAATCTCACAAATCATTATAGGAGCTATGAAGTTGATCTTTGTTACAGATTAGAACCTGTTACAGGAAATGTAGTTCCCCAGTCCCATACATTCCAGGCTTGTTAAACAGTAATGTGATCTCATTTGTCCACCACTTGCTCTCCTTCCAACAGGAGCGTGACCACAAAGTACTTTGGTGTTAAATATTCCTGCTTGTTCCTACAGTTATTCATGCTGCCTTGGAGATCTGAAGCACTCCACAGAGAATCCTGCTATTAGGAAATGAGCCAAATAGGCATGTCTGGAAGACAGTCAGGCAGATAAAGGCTTTTGTCCTGAAGTGCAATTCCAACAAAACTGAGATCAGAGTTGGATGGGTCAACAGTGGTAGACTTAGCAAACTACTGTCCAGCAGTATGTTCTCATCTGGGTAGTAACTCACCCAGGCAGTCACATTTTGCAGTATAACAGTTCATACCTGCCAACATTTCACAGATGAAAACTGGGACACATGTAACCAAGAAACACCAGCATGTGGTAAAGATGGCAAAAGTTATTAATGAGGAAGAAAACATAAGCTAGGAGAGGCTGTAGCAGTTTGCTTTTGCCTGAGCCCACAGGAAAGGCCAAGATTCCAACCTCTCCTCTCCTCTCCTCCCTGCTGAGTTGAGTACAAATTACTTTTGCACAATGAACTCAGTCTACACCAATGGAAGAAGCCCTGGTGGCGCAGTGGTTAAATGCCAATACTGCAGCCACAACATTGCAAGTTTGATTCCACAGAGCTCAAAGGTTTACTCAGCCTTCCATCCTTCCGTAGGTCAGTAAAATGAGTACCCAGCTTGTTGGGGGCAATTAGCTAACACATTGTAAACCACTTAGGGAGTGCTTTGGCACTGATAAGCGGTAAAGAAATAGAACTGCTATTGCTATTGCTGAAGAGAAATGGGGACAGTGAGAGAGAAACCGGGGCATTTTAAAAGCAGTTGAAAAAAGTGGGATGACAGAGGAATAATTGGGAATGTCCATGCCAAATCAGGACAGTTGGAGGGTATGACAGTTTAATCTCTAGACATCTGTAAACATTTTAGCTATCCCTCAACATAGCAAAATTATACCCCATTCCCCTATAGGGAGCAATAGGTCTTTTTGAGTAAAAATGTGGGGAAGGTCAAGATGGCATGGAAGCTCAGTAGCCTTGCTCGACCTGTTGGGAGCCATGGAAATTGCCCATCCCTGCTTTACAGTATATAATACACTTGGCCCTCCACATTCATGGGCGTTAAGGGCGGAGCACCCCCCTGAAAGTGAAAAAAATGTGAATATCATACGCACCTCCACAACACGAATACTACAGATTCCTCTCCCACCAAATTCTTATTTGTAGTATGTGGGGAAATAATCATTGTAATGTAAAAGCAATCTTGTGTACCTCATTCACAATCTTAGATAAGTCTAGGGTTTTTCCCTGCATGCATTTGTTTTCCCAAAATTCCCTTTCTCTTATTTCACTGGGCACTTCCAGCCAACTGGAGTGCTTGGTCATTCAACACATGACCTAATTTGAATTTTATTGCTTTTGTGTAACTTGCTCCCTTTTGAATCTGACTCTCCATGAGAATGGATGTATCTTCCTGTAACCATGCCATGATGCATCGGAACCCAGCCCACGGCTGTAGGCTGAGTGAGTTTTATTACCTAAATACCTTTAGTTAGGGACCTTTTCTTAAGTTTGTTTTTAGTATGTAGATTGAGATTGATATACCTTCAGTAAACTTTGTTTTGCATTTTAAACTGACTTCTTTGTTTTGTAATGAGTCTAATTTAACTGTGAGGATCCCAGATCTCTTGAATACACTTTTAAATGATAATAGAGCTTACAAGTCTGCATCTTAAGCACACTCTGCATGAAGCATGAAGTCAAAAGTGACTGAATGATTTTTTAAAACTTTTTTTAATAAATAAATAATTCTTGTTGTTTTTAAAGGACTAGATCCTGGAATTTTTTAAATACAATTTTATTTTTAGACTCATTACCTTCCAACAAAAAATGGGTTAATGGTGCCCAGATTTAAAGATTTAAAAGCTCAATTTAATTTTTGTTTTTGCAAAAGTTTTATTTTTTCCTTTTATCTGATCACCTTAGAGTTGCTGTTTTTTGGTCTCCCTCTCGGCATGAGGACAAAAGCAGTAAAGCAATAAAGCCATAAACCAATTATGGCGGAGTCAAATGCTCCTAGCCTCTCTGCCTTTTTAGCCATGGAAAAACTCTGTGGTCCTAATTATAGAAGATGGTCATTTTCTTTTGAAACATACATGAAGGCTATGGGATTTATTGATGTTTTACACAATCCCAGACCTCCTCAGGGAAGAGAGAGGAATGATTTTGATAGGATTGATCAAAAAATATTAGCATTAATAATTCTAACAACTGATGAAGGATTAATTCCTGAAATCAAAGATAAGAGAACAGCAAAAGATGCTTGGGACACTTTGAAAGATTTATGTGATGTAAAATCCATGGGAAATTCCATTGCATTGATGATTAAACTTGTGAACATGAGATTATCTAATCCAAGATGTCTAGATGAACACATTAATGATTTCAGAGCTACATTAGCAGAATTGCAATCTTCTGGAGAAGAGATTCCAAAGGCTATGCAAGTTGGGATTTTCTTAGCAAGCTTACCAAAGTTTTACAATCCCATCATAAATACTTTGCAATTGAAAAATGATTTAACCCTACCAGAAGCCTATATTCAAATAAGAGAATTTCAACATAGGCAAAATTTGATGCAGAATGAGAAAGTTGAATCCAGGAATTCTAACTTTAACCAGCATGTAAATTTGGCTGGAAAAGAAAAGAAACATTTTAAAGGGAATGCTACCCACTCTAAGCCCCCCTCCTCTTCTGAGCCAAATGGGGAGCCATTAAATGCTAAGGCTTCAAAGGGAAACAGGCAGTCATTCTCACAGCAAGGGATGACTGGCCAGAGGCAAGGAAATGCAAAAAGCCATAGAGACACAGGAGCTGATGCTAAACAAAGATATCACATTGGATTGGCTTATGAAAAAGTAATGCAAGCTTCTGGAAATGAATATAAAGATGCTTTCATCATAGATTCTGGAGCCTCAAACACATTTATCAATAAAAGGGAATATTTCCAAGATCTTAATGAAGAAGTAAAATTCCCTGTATTTCTAGCCAATGGAGATTCTGTTCCAATACAAGGAACTGGAACTGTCTACTTACCTATGAAATTGGGAGCTAGGACAGAGATATTGAAAATTATGGATGCAGTCTATGCGCCCCAGCTCAAGAGCTCCCTCTATTCAGTCAAAATGAGCACCTCTAGAGGCAACAGAGTAATTTTCAAAAAGAATGCATGTTATGGTCGTCATGGCAAACAGTTGATTTTTAAAGGTACTCTAAAGGATGATGGCCTTTATCACATGGAGATCAGCGACTCAAATGCCAATGTTGCCACTCAGTGTAAACACAAAGACTACATAAATTTATGGCATAAAAGGTTTACTCATAGAAATGTTGAATGTATAAAGAAATTGGCTAATCAAGAGCTAGCAAGAGACTTTCATTTCAAGAACTGTTGTGTGAATGAAAGGTGTGTGGAATGCATTAAAGTCAAGGCTACTGCACCTTCACACAAGCCTCTCACAGAAAGGCAATCTACCAAACCTCTTGAGTTGATGCACTCTGACATCTGTGGGCCATTTAGACAGGAATCAGTTGGTGGAAACCTCTATTTCCTCACACTCACAGATGATTTCAGCAAATATACCTACTGCTATCTCCTAAAGGAGAAAAGTCAAGCTTTTGAGAAGTTCAAAGAGTACTTTAATTATGTCGCTAATAAATTTAATTACAAAATTCAAAATTTGAAGACGGATAATGGGTCTGAATTTGTCAATACTCAATTTGATGAGTTCTTAAAGGAACATGGCATCAGACACCAGACTACTGGGATTTGTAGTCCTCACCAAACCTTAAAAGAAATGGCAGTTGCAATGCTTGTACAAGCTAACATGTCTAAAGCCTATTGGTCTGAGGCAATTCTCACAGCCACATACTTATACAATAGACTTCCAACCAGATCCAGAGATGTTACTCCATTTGAATTGTGGCATAGTGTGAAACCCAGACTCAACCATCTAAGGGTTTTTGGATCAAAAGCTTATACATATATTCCCAAACAGAAAAGAGACAAACTGGACTGTAGAAGTGAAGAGGGAATTTTTATTGGCTATGCCAAAGGTGCTTACAAAATCCTAAACCCTGATGGACGCACAATGAGAATAACAAGTGCTGTTTATGTTGATGAAAGACCTCAATTTAATTCTAATCCAAACAAAGATTTCTATTCAGATGTGTTTGCAGTGGAAGAAGACCCTGACCCTGATTCTCAGCGGCAGCCACAGCGTGTGCAGCTCTTTCACCCTCCTGCAAGTGCTTCGCATCCAGAAGGGGCTCCCTCAGCCCAGGACTTACCAGAGGATGGAGGACCGGATGGCACATCACGAGCAGAGCCAGGAACTCAAGTCCAGGTGAGACAGTCTGCAAGGGGTAATAGGGGAGTGCCTCCTTTGAGATTCTCCTACCTAGCCACAGGGGAAAGCCTTCTGGAACCCTCTGACTGGCATAAGATCAAAGGAATGCCAAAGTCTGATTCTGAAAAATGGGTGAAAGCAGCAATGGAGGAAATGGAATCCTTATATAAGAATAAGACTTGGACTTTGACAGAATTGCCAAAAGGCAAGAAGGCAATTGGCTGCAGATGGGTCTTTACAACAAAGCAAAATGCAGAAAGGGAGATTGAAAGATATAAAGCCAGACTTGTAGCTAAAGGTTACAATCAGCAATTTGGAGAAGATTTTCATGAGACTTTATCCCCAGTTGTTACACACACAGCTATTAGAACTCTATTGGCTGTTGCAGCTTCCAAGAGAATGCATGTACAACATCTAGATGTGAAGACAGCATTTCTTTATGGAGATCTAGATGAGGAACTGTACATGGAACAGCCTTCGGGATTTGTAGTACCTGGAAAGGAGCATCTAGTGTGTAAACTTGAGAAAAGCTTGTATGGATTAAAACAAGCTGCCAAGAAATGGCACGAAAAGCTAAATCTGCTCCTTATCAAAGAAAGATTTACTCCAGGCACTGTTGACCGATGTGTTTACAAAAGATTCAGAAACAATAGATGGACTTACATTGCAAGTTATGTTGATGATTTGATTCTGTGCAGTCAAGACAAAGCAGATAGTCAAGAGATACTTCTGAATCTCCAGAAAGAAATAGATATTAAAAGTTTGGGAGATATCTCACACTATCTTGGAGTACAAATTGAAAGAGACCGTGATGGAAGCTTCTTTCTTAATCAAAAGCAAAAGATTGTAGATCTTTTGGACTGTCTTGGCTTAAGAGATGCAAAGTATGCTCTAACTCCAATGGAAGTAGGCTTCTTAAAGAGCAATGAGGCATCTGAACCTTTGAGAGACAGTGAAAAGTACAGAACTGCAGTTGGAAAACTTCTGTACATAGCGAATTTCACTAGACCTGATATTGCAAATGCTGTTGACATCTTATGTAGAATGGTTAATTCTCCTACTCTTCGAGATTTTACTGCAGTGAAGCGAATTGCAAGATATTTAAAAGCGACTGCTGACTTCAAACTGATGCTGCCAGCATGTGACAAGCCACGACTGATTGCCTATGCAGATGCTGATTGGGGCAGTGATTTGGTGGAGAGAAAATCTACCAGTGGAAACATCATCTTCTACGGTGGTGGAGCAGTAAGTTGGACAAGTCGGAAGCAGAGTACAGTGGCGGATAGTTCCACAGGTGCCGAGTGCGTCTCAGCAAAAACAGCTTGTGATGAAATCAAATGGCTGCAGAATTTGCTTCTGGATCTTGGGATAGAGGAACCCAAGCCAATCATTTTGATGCAAGACAATCAAAGCTGTATCAAGATTTCTCAGAGTGACAAGCCTCTGAAGAAGAACATAGACATTGCTTTCCACAAGGTGAGAGATATGTGCCAGAGTCAACTTGTTCAACTGGAGTACTGCAATTCAGAAGAAATGATAGCTGATGTTTTAACAAAGCCTCTCCCTAAGGACAGTTTCCTTAGACTACGAGAAAGAATGAAGATTGTTCCTGAAGTACCCTATGATTGAGAAGGGGATTGTAGTATGTGGGGAAATAATCATTGTAATGTAAAAGCAATCTTGTGTACCTCATTCACAATCTTAGATAAGTCTAGGGTTTTTCCCTGCATGCATTTGTTTTCCCAAAATTCCCTTTCTCTTATTTCACTGGGCACTTCCAGCCAACTGGAGTGCTTGGTCATTCAACACATGACCTAATTTGAATTTTATTGCTTTTGTGTAACTTGCTCCCTTTTGAATCTGACTCTCCATGAGAATGGATGTATCTTAAGCTTTCCTGTAACCATGCCATGATGCATCGGAACCCAGCCCATGGCTGTAGGCTGAGTGAGTTTTCTTACCTAAATACCTTTAGTTAGGGACCTTTTCTTAAGTTTGTTTTTAGTATGTAGATTGAGATTGATATACCTTCAGTAAACTTTGTTTTGCATTTTAAACCGACTTCTTTGTTTTGTAATGAGTCTAATTTAACTGTGAGGATCCCAGATCTCTTGAATACACTTTTAAATGATAATAGAGCTTATAAGTCTGCATCTTAAGCGCACTCTGCATGAAGCATGAAGTCAAAAGTGACTGAATGATTTTTTTTAACTTTTTTTTATAAAGAAATAATTCTTGTTGTTTTTAAAGGACTAGATCCTGCAATTTTTTTAATACAATTTTTTATTTTTAGAGTCATTACCTTCCAACATTATTCTTATGACTTACCCAGCTGAAAGACCATCCCACCCCCTCCTTCAGTTCCTCTTTCTCCTGACTGTCTCCTGTCTTGCTAAAACCTCCAGCCACTCACTGAGGTTTCCAGCCTGCAACTGCGATCCCTCCGTCTTATTCTTAAGACTTTCCCAGCTGAAAGACTCTCCCTCCCCCCTCCTTCAATCACTCTTTCTCCCAACTGTAGAAGCCCCACCATCCTCTACTTTTCCTGCCATGGTGGAAAAAGCCCCAAGAGCACCACCAAAGATATAGCGAGGGGGGCTTATTCCATGCTTGGAGAAACAGAAAGAAGCCCTGCCGTCCTCTGCTTTCTCCGCCATGGCGGCAAGCCCTGAAAGCACCACTAAAGACATTGCAAGGTGGGGGGGGGGGCTTGCCTTCCTCCAGCATCTCCGGGCACGGAGTAAACTGAAAGAGCTTAGTCCATGCCAAGAGAGCCTGAAAGAAGCCCCATCACCCTCTGCTTTCCCTGCCATGGTGGAAAGCCCATCTAAAGATAAAGTGTTCTTTCAGGCATGGAGTAGGCTCAGAGAACTTAATGAAATCCATGAATAATCAAATCCGCAAATGCCAAACCTGCAAAAGTGGAGGGCTGACTGTGTATACCATATATAAAGGTCTGAAAAAATAAATCCACCTTTAAGGATTGGCAGCTGCACCATCTGGAGTGGATTATGAAGTAGGAAAGATCCTTTAAACAAATTTCTTAAATACAGCTATACCTCAGTTAACAAAAGATGTGTGCCCTGGGCATTTCTTCTTTAACAGAAAATATAGTTCCAGAGCTAGAAATAACGTAGAAAGAATAGGGATAGTAGAGCACTGAAAAACACTGAAAAGAAGAGCAGTTTTAACATGTTTCAGCTAACTCTTTATTCAGATATAACAATATGCACATGTGAAACGAAACAACCAGGTCAGGTAAGCCTCACAGAATTAAACAAAACCTTTTTGAACTTTCTAGTGACCATTTGAAGGTTTGTTCTAAAATGCTTCCAGGGATGACTTTTTCTTTTACCTTCCTCTGCTTTTCTTATGATTTCCATTTTGATAGCAAAACTTACAGATCTATGCTTTTTCCACATGCAGAGGGTAACTGGAGAGAAAAGTTGGTCTGCTTTCCCCTTTTCTCTCTGTTTTGTTGTTTACACATGCTCAGTAAGGGATTCTGGAGGCAGTTGTTGTTTACCTTGCCTGTTGTAGGCAGCCACAAATGGTTACAGTAGGATTGGCTAGAACAGAATCCCACTCTTTTCCAGCACAAGATTTATTGCATTGCTTATTGCCAGGGCATTACTGCAACCTAATACCTGAAATATGTGTTCCTCTAGCCTTCCTTCACCATTCTCACAATACTGATGCTATCTAGACAGAGGACAAGGAGGGAAAGGGGGTGGCCAGGCATAAAAATACTTTGGAAAAGGAGCTTTGCTGTCAGAGGCTTTGTTAACTGATGTATACATGTACAACATTATGTTTTTGTGTGTATACTCTCTCTCTCTCTCTCTCTCTCTATATATATATATATATATATATATTAAAAAAACTGCAGTATGTAAGGAAGTACCATAAATTATCCATGGTAAAACATTCATCTTGATGACATGAACCTTATCCCAAACATTAGTAACAGCCATCTCTCCTAATGAAGAGCTATTTCTGTCCACGTTCTGTTCAAGTTCTGCTTGATCATTTGAGAAATATCCTTGGGGACCAAGATACCAGAGTATGTAATAACTTCTGGGCAGCAGCAAAATTGCCAGTAAGCAAATGACTTGATAGTACCAACAGACAAAACAGTTAATAGAGTAGCCAGGAAGCACTCCCAAAATATGGCTCACTTTTATCAATCCCAGTGTGGAAAATCCAGTTTTATTAATTAATAATAGCAAGTAGTCTGTGTGCAAGACTGTCTTCCATTCAAGTTGTTCATAAGCAAAACAGAAAACCACAGCATTCTCCCTGATGCCACACACTAAAGTACGTACCCAGGCATGAATCAAATATAAACAGGGAAAGAGGCCAACTCTGTTTTGTGTAACTCACTAAATGAATACTTAAAAAAAATTACTGGAACTTTTTCTAAATACTTGTGACTTCAGAAAGAAACAGAGAGTTCAAAACCATTTTTTAAAATTCTGAGCCAAAGGCAAATTTTGTCAAAGTAACTAGAATAAATTACAAGTGTACTTTGTCAAATGCCAATGCCTTTTCTACATCGATTAGATGATTGCAGGTGGATCAATTCCATTACTACAGTATTTAGTTTGACACTAGCCTTATGTTGTCTGTTCCCTGTTGCTAATGGATAATTCTCGCTTGATCCAAGTGAATTAATATTGATATAATGCCCTGAAGCCTCTTAGCTATGATTACTGCTAATGTTTCAGCAAAGAATTGGCACAACTAGTAAAACCTCTGCCCAATTTAAAAATGACAGAAATATAAGCTTGGAAAGATGGCAGGCCTGGCTCCAACTGGGTACTTCTGTTGATGGGAGACGTCTGTCACCAGAATCAGGAAGAAGCAATTCCTCCCTCACTTCATAGAATCCCTACATACCCCCAATATCTGGAGAACTGAAAAATGTGGAGTAGTGCAGAAGGAGGGAGGGAAGAAGCAGATCCCATTGCAGGTGGACAGTGGCTTTTCCTCCTGGATCTACTGATGGAGCTTCTCCAGTTAGCAGAAGCATCCACTTGGATCTTGGGCCTAGTTCAAATGCCTTCCAATATAGGCAAAACATGTGGGAACCAAAATATCAGAATATGCTTTATGGCATTCTGTAAGAAAGCTGTCCAGATCCAGAGCCTTCCCATTTCTCAGTGACAAACTTGTTCTCTTCTGTCTGCAAAATATAAGCAAGGAGTTCTTTTAGTTGCAAAGCTAGCTGCCCAGAGTGAAATATGGAAGGCAGGGGAGGAGGATTCCCAGAGACAAGTCTGCAGGCAAGCTTATGCTCTGACTTGCTGGATTTTATGTGAAATCTAGGCACACAACTGGCACCTGTTTACAGTATTTGCTTCCAAGCTTTCATTTGGGGAGGAGAGCGGGAAGAAAGTTTCTAGCCTTTATAGGACTGAGATATGGAACAAAATGTGTAGCCACTATTCTGCTAAAGCCTCAGGGATGATGCACATACTCTTCAACTGTCCCGATTTAGATGGGACAGTCTTGTTTAATCCTCTTGTTCCACTTTTTCACATGCTTTACAAATTTCAGTCCCCCCCCCCTTGTCCTCAGCTTACTTCAATTGCTGGAAACTGAGTTCAAATTCCATTAACTCAGCAGGAGGAGAAGAGAGGAGGTGGAATCTTGTCATTTTCAGTATATTTCAGGCAAAAGCAAACTGCTGCAGTCACTCCTAGCTTGCATGTTCTTCAACGTTAATAATGTTTGCCATCTTAACCACTGCCTCATGTTATTTGGCCATGCATGTCCCAGTTTTCATTTGGGAAATGTGGGAAGGTATGGATGCAGTGTACAGCCTAAATACCCTAAAGGCACCAGATGCCCCCTGACCTTGGAAGGTAAGCAGGGTCAGCTCTGGTTAGTACTTGGATGGGAGACCACCAACAAATACCAGGTGCTGTAGGCTGTATTTCAGAGGAAGGGACTGGTCAAACCACCTCTGAGTATTCTTTGCCTAAGAAACCCCTATGAAATTCATGGTAACTTGAAGGCACGTGTGTGCGAACACACACACACACACGGTATGTGTAGGTGGGCATGTGGAGGATACGTGGATGCAGTGGCTTATTGCAGATGCCTCCCCTGCCCCTCCAGTCTTCCCACTTGCTCCAGGAGAGAAAGCAAGCCCCGAAGCCAAAACAAAGGACAGGTGGGGGGGGGGTAAGATGGAAAGTGATGTGGAGAATGGAGAGAGAGACACAGAGGGAGGCAGGTACAGAAAGCGAGCATGGAAAGTGGCAGCAGCAATAAAACAGCCAGCAAGCAGCACAAGCTCTGGGGTCAGAGAGATCAACAATATGGTCCAATCCCCCTGCTGTGGGGGTGTTTGAGAGAGGGGGAGAGCATGTGTAGGACCCAAAGAAGGAGCTGGGATTGTGTTTTTATCTCAAGCCACCAGGGTGCAGGATGCGCGCTCTGCTTGTGGGGAAGGCAGTGCAAATTAGGGCAGCCTGGAAGCAAAGCAGACAAACAGCCAAATGGCCAGAGTGTCATTTGCAGCTGGACTGGAGATGTTGTGGTGTCTTCAGTCCCAGATGTCTCTTATGTCCTCTTGGGAGGGGATCACTTAGAGTGGAGGCTTAGAAGTGGTGCAGACTGCTGGTGATTGCTGAAGCTGATGCTGGAGCTGGAAAGTGCTTATGCAAATTGGTGGGATGGGTGTATGTTCAGATGCAAAAGAGTATTGGGACTCTTCCCTGGTTTAACACAATAGTAACTATATTAAACAATATCAACCCTAATGGAAAGCACAACAACACAATAGTCATGGACCTTTTATAGGGGCAAATATTTGATTTTCACCCCTCTGCTCCCCCACCTTTGTGTCCTCCACCACTTTCTTTTTTATTCCAAGCTCACTTTAAGGAATTATTTTTAAAAAATATTGTTCTGAAGGTAGAAGGCATCCAGTGATTGTCTACAAAGACAATTATTAATAAATTTCACATGGTTACGTTTGTAAAAGGCTAAAATCCTAAGCATGCTTGTTGGGGATTGACACCTATAAAGCTCAGTGGGACTGACTTCTGTGTACACCTACCTGCTTGCTTAGGTTTGCACTGTAGTACTCTGCCAGATCAAAAACCACCACACAAACTACAGGCTTCTCTACAAGGGCAATATACCCCATCTTGCCCCTGTCTTATAGCTATGTAGTCCTGATGATGCAGGGCTTTTGCCCTGTTCTGCCCCTGGGCAGACCTCACCACCCCCTGGGCAAATACGGGGCTCATATGGGGTAGGATGGGGTAGGACCCAATAACACATTTTAACACAATATCTGGGAGAATCCATTCATGCCGGGAAGAAACAGATTGGGTCCAGTCCTGCACGTCCCCAGGAGCCTGTCCCAGCAGGCCGACCCGTTACTGCAGCTGCCCATCTGCCTTGCTCTCACAGATCCAGGAAAGGGTACTGCAGCATGCGACCAAGGCAGGTTGCATGCAGGGAGACTTGGTCACATGTTGTGGGCTGCTTTCCTCCAGGAAAGCAAGGCAGATGGCGGCGGTGGCAGCAATGAGCTGGTGTGCCTGTCTGGACTCTGGCCAATTTCATGGAAGGAATGGGGGAGGAATGGACCTGATTTGTGGCCAGGACACACCAGCAGGAAGCTGGAGTATTCTGGCTCACGTAGATGAGCCTCAGGGCACGAGCCAAAAATGACTACTTAAAGAGGGTTTGGTTTGCTTGCTAGCATGGTGCTCAGAGAATTTTGTGGACCCTGCAGCTCCCAGCAGCCCTAGTCAATATAGCCAACAATAAAGAAAGCTGGGAGTTGCTTTACAACAATATCCAGATGCCCAGCCTTGGTCTAGCCACTAGAACTGCATTCTCAGATTTATGCCCACTTAAGTTAAATAGGTCTTCCACTCAAATAGAAAGGGTGCATAGATAATGGAAATGTTTGTGTGCGTGTGTGTAGTATTTGTGTGCAGTTATTTATTAATTAAGGAATACCATTCCGCACTACCATATCCTTTGTTTCCTTGTGATGCATTTCCTGGCAGTAGAGAATGCATTTACAAAACTAGCAAGAGGGTGGTGGGTATAGAAAAGAATGATATTGTACAGCAGAAACAAAATACTGGAATATGGTGTCAAGAGGGTGAAAGCATGCCTACCACACTATTATTGACACTTGTTTGGAAATATGTATTTCCTCCCCTGTAAACCTTTTGCATGTAGTTATGTAGTATACAGTTTACTTATATAGTACAGTACAGTTGTCCCTCCGTGTCCATGGATTTAAGTATTCATGGCTTGGAAATATTTAAAAAATAATAATAATCCAAAAAGCAAATTTTGATTTTGCCATCTTATATAAGGGACACCATTTTGCTATGCCACTGCATATAATGGGACTTGAGTATTCATGGATTTTGGTATCCATGGGGGTCCTGGAACCAAACCCCAGCAAATATGAAGGGACAACTGTATATCAGATGTTCACACTAATTTGCAACAGGGCTGCAGCTGCAATTCAGAAGGAGAAGGCTTGTAATGTAATAGGGCAGGATGAGAAAACCAAGTCATATACAAATGCAGCTCAACCTGTGAGAAGTATTCTCATAAGGCCTTCCTGATCTAAGGGCTTTATCAGACGTGGCAAAAACTGTGTCAGAAGAATGCTACAAGAACAAAAATGGGTGACATTACCAGATGATGTCGTCCTTCAGCCATTCCAGGGGCATAGTGTGGACATGAATAATGTGTCCCTTTTTGTTGACAGCTTATCCCTGTATTCACTCCTGTCCTATGCCCCCAGAACAGCTAAAGGACACGGGCATTTGGTAATGTCACCCTTTGTGTTCCTATAGCGTTCTTCTGACTCAGTTGAGGACATGCTTTTATGCCGCGTCCCTCCACATCTGATAAGGTCCTAAAACACCAAAGATTCTTCCACTGGAAGTTCAAAGTGCAACATATGAATCTTTTATGTATAATTAAAATTATGTATAATTAAAAAGGGGCTATGAAGAAATTTACACTGCATCTAATAACTTAATTAGGTTTTAGGTTTTGTTTTTTAACCAGTACTCAGAGAAAAATGTCCTAAAGAAAACAACCACCAAATAACATAAAGACTGGAAGAGAGCAGCGAGTTCCCATCTGTATCAAAAGAAAGGGAAGATGATGAGGGAGACTGCAGCCTATGCAAGTGAAGTGAAAGTTACTTCACTACAATGAGACATTGGAATATACTTTTAAATATGTTAATACATTAATTCCATTACTTTTTAGAGGTGTGCTGTAGGATAGGTGAATTTTGTCCTTAAATTCCAAATATGGGATGGCTGACTGAGGTGCAAGTACAACTCCGCCTGTGAGGAGTCTTCTCAGAAGGCCTTCCTGCTCCTCAGCTCCAAAGACTCTTTTGCTCCTAGTTGGAAGTGCCATATATGGATCTTTTATGTGTTATATTCTAAAATGGGCTTTGAAAAAGTTTGTTCCATATCTAATAACTTAATTAGGTTGGGAGGGGGTAGCCCAGGAGAAAGGGGTGCAGCAGTGTGAGGGAGAATAAAGGAAAGGAAGAAGGCCAGGCAGCAACGCCACACCAAAGAATGAGGGAGCAGAGCAGTTCCCTGTTCCTGCTGTTCTGCCTCACTCTGTCTCAAGGCTGGGCAATTGAGTTCATGGCAAGGATGAGGCTGAGCTGTGGGTTTTCTGTTTGCTCTTCTACCTCTTACTAATGCCAGTGATGGCCAGGTAACCTTCATGATCAAATGGAGTTGAACTGAGGTCTCCCTGTTCCAGGTCCAGCATTCTAACCATTGCATTACACTGTCTTTCTCTCAGATCAGTGTTTGTTATATACTGTAAATAGTTCCAAGGCTGAAACATAGCAGTAGGATCTACCATACAGAAAAGCAATGCCACAATTAACGTGCATACTTTGCATATTATGGAAACAGTCTGCCTAGATTTGGAGAGCTGGACTATGACAACCTTATAGTAGCTGCCTGTGCAATTTGCTGCACTTTTACCATGTTAATAGATATTTAACATCTTTAATTTATTCATACAGTCTAGAGACCCATCAAACAACAAAGAGTACGTACATTAATACATAAAACCAGATTGGCATCCATATATACAAAAAACCAATAAAATTAGGATACTTATTGGTAGACTTTTTGGAGCTCAGACCAACTTATTCACCTTTTAACTTCCCTCTCACTGGTCTTAATGACCACAGATAAGAACTTATATCTTTATCACACTACACTGTTATAATGCTATTATTCCACTTTAACTGCTACGGCTGCCTCCTGTGAAAATCTGGGGTTTGTAGTTTAGTGAGGCCTAAGAGCTCTGGCTGAGAGTTCTAAATGCCCCTCCCTAAACTGCAAATCCCAGGATTCCACAGGAGGTAGCCATAACAGTTAAAGTGGAATAATAGTTCTGTAACAGTGTAGTGTGATAACCTCCTTAACAACTGACAAGGTAACATTAAGATATCTATCCTCTAATAAGAATTTGACATAGAACCTCTCCGAATGGCCAGGTAGATGGCTTAACAAACAAAAAAATCAGTTGTTTACAACTCTGAGAATGAAATATGCAGGATAGTAGAATATGAGACATGGTTTCCACCTCCTGCGACCCACATAGACAGAGCCTTGATGCAAAAGGCAGCCTGGCATTTCTACCGTACAGCATTGCTGAAGGAAAAACATTACATCTGGCCTTGTGAAGACACACCCAACTAAAGGTGGTGGCAGGTTTGGGTGTGCAACGCCAGTACCCTGGTGAGATCAAACTCTTTTACCCAAAAAGCCTCTGATTCTGAATATAAAGTTCAAAAAAGGAGGAAGTTTATTTTAAAGAACAAAAGTAAAGGGCTTTCTCCTCCCAAACTCTAAAAGCTTGAAATAAAAGGTACTTTACAGTTTGAGTTTCAGCAATCTTCAGGGTGTCATCTGTCTGGGTTTGATCTTGGTTTGATCTCCTCACTCAGTGGAGCTGGTGCAGGGTCTTTCAGCTCCTGATTCCTTTGACTTATTTGTTGTTGGTAATTCATTTGGCTAAATGGTGTAAGAAATGCCCTTCCTGGCTGTCTGGGCCTGTTTGCCACCAATAAAACAGCTCCCTGCAAGCTCACAGCAAAGACTGAGCAAAAAACTAAAAAACTTCTAGCTAAAACAGAGCTTGGTGGGAAGGAACAAACCAAACCTGGAAAAATGCAGGGGAATTCTTCAGCTCCTCCCACAACTCTAATACAATGAAACATTCCTATGCTCAGACATACTAAGGCCTGAACTAAAATGAAGGAAAATGCAGGGGAGATTCAAACAGTCCTGGCTGGACATCACAGGCCTTCATAAATAATATGCAATAGATTGGCACAGTCAAGTTCTTTATGTAATCAGCCAGGGCAAATGATCCTGAGTATGGCATATACAATGCACTAGGCAAACATGACAGAAAGGATTTAGCCTGCAAATTGCAAAAGGCAATGCCCTGAAGTCTTTGTTTAACAGTTTTTAAGGCTGTGTCATAACCCAGGTTTAAGAGTAAGGCTGGTGAGAAACCAATTGTAGTTGCTTTTTGAGCAATGTACTTGGACCATCTGCTTTCATAAGTATCCACTGCAAGGCGGCGGAGTAGAACTTTACCATGCTTGAAGAGTATAGCTCTAAGCCAAAATTTCATGGCTGTCAGTCAAGCCCTCATATAGAGAGCGCTTTCCCCAGTTTCAAGCATTATAACTGGATTGGCAACACATCTCAACATATTAAGGAGGGCCCTTAAGAATCTGGCATAAAAATTATCTATCTCAGAATTAAACTCCTCAATCTAGATTGCAGCTGCAAATAGCAATTTAGACATAATCTTAGCATTGTAGACCTTAATAGCAGCAGGGATGTAATGATTCCCCTTGGTATGAAAGAATGTTAAAGTGGCTGAATTGTAGCCTAGGGCTTTGCTGATTGCTGCCAATCTTTGGAAGGACCATAAGATTTTATGATGAAAAACAAGCCCAAGATATTGGAAGCTTCTGACCAGTTCAAGGAGACAGCCATTTAAACTCATCTACATATTAAAAATTTCCTTTCAAAAACAAGAATTTTGGATTTTACAGTATTTATTTTCAGTTCATTCTCAGAACAATGATCTGAAAATTTCCCTAATATGAGTCTGAGTCTCTTGCTAAATCTTGAAAGAATTACAGTGTCATCAGCATAAAGAATAACAGGAATTTTCTTATTACCTTATTTGGGTAAGTGGCCATTCTCATCCATTATTGTATCCACTAGATCATTTAGATAGATGTTGAATTGGGTTGGCACAATAATGCATCCCTGTCTTACACCTCTTGCCAGAGGTATAATTCTAGAGAGCTGGCCTTGGGTACCGCACTTTATATGAAGTTCAGTATTATTGTAGAGCACTTTAATTAGGCTGTAAAGTCTGGCATCTGTCAATATAGACTCCAACTTGGCCCAAAGCTTGGATCTAGGAATAGACTCAAATGCAGCCTTCAGATCCATAAATACTGTGAAGAGCTTACCTTGCATAGGTCTTGAATATTTCTCTGCAAGGTGTGCAAGAACCAAGCAGTGACCAGATGTGGAGTAACCTTTTCTAAAGACTGTTTGGGCCTCAGAGAGAATATTGTTATCATTTAGGAAAGAGATTCATCTGTTAGTAAGATAACGAACATCAAGTTTACCCATAATGGATAACAAACTTATCAGCTGATGGTGTCCAGGGTCATTAACTTGACCTTTCTTATAGATTGGTACTACTATTGCTACTTTCCAGCTGTTTGGAACCAATCTGGAGTTATTTATCTGGGTAAACAGAGCCACAAGTAGGGGATCCCACCAATGGCTATTGGTTTTAATAAATTTGGCAGGAATATTGTCATTTCCAGGGTCCTTTCCATTTTTGAGATGTGAAATTAAGTCATTGACTGTGTCTATGGAAACAGGCTCCCAGGGAGGTGTCATAGATATCATTATTTCATTAGCTAGAGCTGAAATATTTTCATTGTTATTGCTCACAGGAAAAAATGCTCTGAAGTGATTCTCCCAGACATCAGCTGGAATCTCATAGCTAGGAGCTTGAGAGCAGGAGCATAGAGGTCCGGAAACAAATTGCCAGAAGCTTTTTGTGTCATTATTTAATGAGGCGCTAAGCAATGAGGGCCATGATTTTTGACTCTTAATAGATATAAATTGAGTGCATAAATAAATTTTCAAAGACACTTTATTTCCAACCAGAAAAATATGTTCTGTGTGTGAGAATGACAAGCTGTGACTGACTGTGGGCTCATCTACATGGACCAGAATATGATGGCTTCCTGCTGGCATATCCTGCCTGCAGATTGGGCCTGTTCCTCCCTCATTACCTCCACATGGGAGGAAGTCCAGACCGGCACACCATCTCATCCGTGCAGCTGCTGCCATGTGTCCCACTCTCTAGATCTAGGCATGAGCCCCACAGCATGTGAACAAGGCTTTCTGCATGTAAGCACCCTTTGTCACATGCTGTGGGCCCCCTATCTGGAGCTGGAAGAGAAAGGTAGCCAGCAGCTACAGTGACAGGCCAGAGTGCCAGAATGGGCTCCTGTGGTCACATGAGGGCTTATTCGTTTTGTTTTGACTGGAACACATTTTAACAGGCATTTTTAAAAAGCATTATTTTATTGGGCCATACCCCGTATCTCCCATGCCCTGGTCTTAGCCCCTTTTTTGTCTTGGGTGTTGTGAGGACTGTCCAGGAGCAAAAACCCTGTGTCACCTGGACTTCAGGGTTCCAAGATAGTAGCAAGATGGACTAAATTGCCCGTGTAGACAAACCCTGTGTTTTCTGCTTAGAACAAAATGCTGAGAGATATCACCAGGCACCCACCCCATGACATCACCAGAGGACTGTCCCTATTTTATTTATTTATTTGATTTATATGCCACCTTTCTCCCAGAATGGGACTCAAGGTGGCTCACAAACCATAAAGTCCCTCAGGCTTTAGCTGGAAACCTCAGGGCCTGGGATGATCCTAATATATGGGGGTGGGGTGTGATTCGTTTTTATGATACATAGGATCCCTGTCTCTCTTGTACAAATTGAAGTTAAAAAAAATAAACACTAAGGTGTGGTATATATTTGATTAACCTCATCCCTGAGCTGTGGAATGTACTCCCAAGTCTTTTGCTGCCTTAGTCTGTTGGACAAAATCTACTGGGTTTCTCTCCACTCTCCTAATAACTTTGGCCCAAACATGTCAGGGTAAATTCTGCTCCAGAGGAGAATCCACCAACAGTGGATTCACTTTAGGTGAGAATCCACCATCAGTGAAGACTCAGCTCTAAAGAATGAGTAATAATCTTTCCTCCATTTTAAAGACAGAGCGCTCTTGAAACTACACTAGGCTCCTAGCTGCAAGGAGAAAGGGTTTGGGAAGGAATGGTGGGGGCAGGTGCAATCTCCTGTTGGTGAAGCTCAAGGGTGGGTACAGTAGGATCCCTGTATCCACTGGGGAATGGTTCGGAGGTGTGTGGATACCAAAACCTGTGGATAATAGTGAACACCATTGAAAATAATGGGACTTCCAGTTTAAAATGGCATGGAGTTGTCTTGGAGGACCTAGAAAATGGCTAGAGAGGATACATTTTCTAGGAAGATTCTATGGTAGGTGTGCTGTTTTGTGTCCCGTGGATAACTGAATCAGTGGGTAATGAATCCATGGATACGGGGGTCCTACTATATGTACATTCCACAGCCCATATGCAATGGGGAGTGTGTGTGTCCTGTGTGACTCTCATCCGCTGGACCCCCAGTGACTGTGCCCCCTAACTCCCCAGTTCATAAACAATATATAGTTGAAAAAAACAAAAATTTCAGCCAAATGCTTCTGAGGGTATGGCTTTGTGCTTAAATGCTGTTCTAATCTGAAACATTCAGAAATGCTCCCTCCCAAAGGGAACTAGAAATTACTGGAATACTGTTTCCAGTTCTGAAGAAATGGCTGGTTTGAGCGGAAATGAAAAGGGCCTCTTGGCATGTGAACATCCCTGCCTCAGATGGGATGCAGGTTCTCTGTTGCAGGTGAAGCTTTATTGTCCCTGTCTCCAACGTGGCTCCCTTCAGATGAGCTGGACCTCAGCTCACCTCCTCCCAGCCAGTAGGCATGGTGCCTGGCGATGAAGGAAACAGCACCACACAGAGGTTGTTAGGGTGTGGAGGCTGTTTTAGTAGGAACCATTCTGTGGTCATCAGACTAATACTAGAGTGATGTACAGGTACTGCTTTTATTTCATGTTCTTATTTTTAAGTGCTTCTTTTAATTTGTTTTTAGTATTATTGACACTTTAATTGCATTTTAATGTTTTAGGTTACATTGTATTTACCTTCATTTGTAAATTGCCATTAATCCCACTGGGGGGAAGGGGGATATAAATAAAGGCAGCAGTGGCAACAGTAACAAGGCAAATGAATGACTCATCCCATCTTTCAAATCTGGGAGAGAAAGGGAAAAACTGAGCTCCATCCATCTGGTGTTTTGAAGTGGCATGTGGCAGATGCTCACCCTTTCTTGGACTAAAGAGGCTGTTGTTGGTCTGTGGAAACTCTGGAGCCATCTAGCTCTTCTTCAGCATTTCTCCTGACATACATACAAGACAGCTTTCTCCTACAATAAGCCCCTCTGGGGCCTTTTCCCTCACTCACCACCTGCCTGGTTTTATCTTTGTTTGTGTTGCAAGACAGACACCCGGTGCATCAATTATCAGTTGCGTGTGCCACCTGCTCTGGCAGGAAACGCCTGCCATCCACAGGTAGATCATATTTGCTAGTTTGGCTTGAGGGAAAGGAGCTGGAAAGAGGAGAGTACCTGGGAGAAGGTACCTGGGAGAAGGAGCTATTCATCGTAGCTAAATTCTTGGGTAACAGACTCAGCTTAAAAGGCTCATGGGAAATAGACAGGAAAATGGTTTCAATCTTTTTCCTTTCCCTTTGTGTGAAAACCAAACAACGTGCCAGTGCAGGATGCACCTGTGAGGAATGGAGGATGGATGGAGGGCAGGGCAGCGAATTGTGTGTGCTGTGTTGTATGCCTTCAAGTCATTTCCAACTTATAGCAACCTTAAGGTGAGCCTATCACAAGGTTTTTGGAGGGCTGAGAGTGTGTGACTTGCCCAAGGTCACCCAGTATGTTTTCATGGCCAAGTGGGGATTCAAATCCTGGTCTTCAGAGTCGCATTCCAACACTCAAATTGCTATGCCATGCTGGTCTCTACGGCTAAATGTAGGCATATCTATTTGTAGGCCATGTGAACAGGAGCCAGAATAACTTCTAGAAGTAGGTAATGTCAAGATTAAGAGCTCTTCCACACTGCACAATTATGGAGCTATGATTTCACTGTAACTGCTATAGCTGTATCCTACGGAATCCTGCAGGTTTTGGTTTGGTCAAAGGTACTAGTGCAGCTCTCTGACTGGGAATTCTAAATTTCCCTTCCTAAACTGTAAATCCTAGGAGTTACCATGGCAATAAAAGTAGAATCATAGCACTATAGTTATGTGGTGTGAAAGGACCTTGGACTGTAAAGAGAGGGTTAAGGGGTCTGACCTAGTTGTGGCTGGTGCCTTTCATTTCAGTGGGGCAGTTCTGCTCTGCATTTTGGTCCAAATCATAGACTTGGAAGAGACCACAAGGGCCATCCAGTCCAACCCCCTGCCATACAGGAATAAACAATCAAAGTATTCCCGACAGATGGCCATCCAGCCTCTGTTTAAAAACCTCCAAAGAAGGAGACTCCACCACACTCCGAGGCAGTGTATTCACTGCCAAACAGCTTACTGTCAGGAAGGTCTTCCTAAGGTTTAGCTGGAATCTCTTTTCCTGTATGAGTCCATTGCTCTGTGTCATTTTCTATGGAGCTGTCGAAAACAAGCTTGCTCCATCCTCCATATGACATTCCTTCAAATATTTAAACATAGCTATCATGTCACCTTCCCCAGGCTAAACATACCCAGCTCCCTAAGTCTCTCCTCATAGGACATGGCTTCCAGACCTCCTACCATTTTGGTTGCCCTTCTCCGGACACATACCAGATTGTCAATATCCTTCTTGAATTGTGGTGCCTAGAACTGGACACAGTATTCCAGCTGAGATCTGACCAAAGCAGAATAGAGTAGCACTATTACTTCCCTTGATCTAGACATTGTACTCCTATTGATGCAGCCTAGAATTGCATTGGCTTTTTTAGCTGCCACATCACACTGCTGACTCATGTTCAGTTTGTGGTCCTCTAAGATTCCTAGATCCCTTTGCATGTGCTGCCATCAAGCCAGGTGTCACCCGTCCTATATCTGTACTTTTCATTTTTACTGCCCAAGTGTAGTATCCTACATTTCCCCCCATTCAAATTCATATTGTTAGTTTTGGCCCAGCTTTCTAATCTGTTCAGGTCATTTTGAATTCTGATCCTATCCTTTGGAGTATTAGCTACCCCTCCTAATTTGGTGTCATCTGCAAACTTGATAAGCATGCCCTCTGTTCCCTCATCCGAGTCATTGATAAAGATGTTGAATAGCACTAGGCCCAGGACAGAATCCTATGGCACCCCACTAGTCACTTCTCTCCAGGATGAAGAGGAGCCATTGGTGACTACCCTTTGGATTTGGCCCATCAACCAGCTACAGATCCACCTAAGGGTTTCATTTTCTAGCCCACATGTTGCTAACTTTTTTGCAAGAATATCATGGGGAACTTTGTGAAAGGCCTTACTGAAATCAAGATACACTACATCCACAGCATTCCCTTCATCTCCCAAGTATGTAACTCTATTAGAAAAAAGAAAGATAAAATTAGTCTGTTGTTTTTCAAAAACCCATGTTAACTTTTAGTGATCACAGCATTCCTTTCTAAATGGTTACAGACTGCCTGTTTAATGATCTGCTCTAGAATCCTTCCTAGTATTGATGTCAGGCTGACTGGGCAATAATTATTTCGGTCTTCTTTCCCTCCCTTTATAAATATGGGGACAACATTTGCCCTCCTCCAGTCTGCTTGAACCTCTCCTGTTCACCAGCATTTCTCAAAGATTTTTGCCAGTGGTTCTGAGATTACTTCTGCCAATTATTTTTAGTACCCTTGGATGTCGTTTATCTGACCCTGGAGATTTGAATTCATTTATACTGGCCAGGTATTCCTGAACAACCTCTTTACCTATTTTATGCTGCATTCTCCCTACTGCATCATCTGGTCCATTTTCTCCAGGTTGAGCACTGTTGTCTTTTCCAGATAAGATTGCGGCAAAGAAGGTGTTGAGTAGTTCTGCCTTTTCTCTGTCCCCTGTTAGCATTTCACCACCTTCTCCCCACAGCAGTCCTACCACTTCCTTATTCTTTCTTTTGCTATGGACATATCCAAAAAAAGCTATTTTTATTGTTTTTAACCTCTCTAGCATGCCTGAGCTCCATCTGTGCTTTTGCTTTTCTGAATTTCCCCCTACACTAGCTGGCTATTTGTCTGACTTCTTATTTGGTGATTTCTCCCTTTTTCCATTTCTTATACATGTTCTTTTTAAATCTTTGCTCAGTTGAAAGTTCTTTAGACATCCATACTGGTTTCTTTAGATACCTGCCATGTTTCCTCCTCATTGGAACTGTTTGAAGTTGTGCCTTCAATATCTCACTTTTTAAAAACTCCCACCCATCATGTACTTCCTTCTCTGTTAGTATTCCTGACCATGGGATCACACCTAGTAATTTCTGAAATCAGCTTTCTTAAAGCCTAGAAGGCATGTCTGACTATGATTGGCTTCCCCTTTCCGCTGTGTAACAAAATCCAAGAGAACATGGTTGCTCCTCCCTAAGGATCCCACCACTTCCACCCCATTAACCAGATCATCTCTGTTGGTTTGGATCAGACCTAAAATAGCTGATCCCCTTGTTGCCTCTTTCACCTTCTGGTCAATGAAAATGTCTGTAAGGCAAGTGAGGAATTTGTTGGACCTTAAATTTTTGGTAGAGTGGGACTTCCAACAAATATCAGGATAGTTAAAATCCCCCATTACTACTACATCTCTGCTTTCTGAATGTGCAGTCATCTGTTCCAGGAAGACATCATCCAAAGTACTCAGTTTGGCTTGAAGGTCTGTAGTAGACCCTCAGAATGGCATCCCTACTGTTTCTCTTTCCCTTGATTTTTACCCAGATGCTCTCAACCTGACTCTCAGGATTCAAGTCATGGACCTGTTCACAGGTGTACAGATCCTTAACATATAATGCTATCCACCACCCTTCCTGTTTGGTCTATTTCTCTGAAATAGGTTATAGCCCTCTATTACTACATTCTAATCATGAGACACATCCCACCAGGTTTCAGTGATGCCTATTAAATTATATTTGTTTTGCTGTGCTAAGAGTTCAAGTTCATCCTGTTTATTTCCCATGCTCTGTGCATCAGCACAGAGACATCTAAGACCATGGGCCATTCCCTCTATCTGCCTTTTAAAGGTTTTCTTCCTCCCACTGTCGGATTCTTGTACTATTTGCCTTGTTGTCTGTATAACATTTGGGCTATTATCTCCAGCACTTGATGAACTCCTGCCCTCAAGAATACTGTCTCCCTCCCCCCCACAACTCAGTTTAAAACCCTCCTGACCAGATCTTTCAGACTCTTAGCAAAAACATCCCTGCCAACTGTTGTGAGGTGCAACCCATCCTTTGCCAGTAGTCTACCTCCATGAAAATGCACCCCATGTTCCAGGAAGCCAAACTGTTCCCAGCAGCATCATCTGTTCACCTCCGCTTTCTTTCTTTCCGTTCCTGATCCATGCCCTTCCACTGGAAATGACTATCTGTGCATCCAGGTCCTTCAGCTTCCTACCCAGAGCCTCATAATCTTTTTTGATATTATAAACACTATGCCTTGCAGTATCATTGGTTCCCATGTGGACCAAAAGAAAGGGCTAACAGTCAGTGGGCTTCACAATTCTCGTCAGCCTCTCCATTACAGCACAGATGTTTGCACCTGGGAGACAGCACATCTCTTGAGACATCTTATCAGCCTGCAAACTAGTGATTCCATACCCCCCAGCAAAGAGTCTCCTACCACCACTACACTCCTCCTCCAAGGATTGGCAGAGGCCAGTCTGTCTGCTGAACAATCTAAGGTCTCATGCACATTCTTTGAGGCCTGGCTCTGCTGCTCTCCTTCCCGTTCCTTGTCATCACTGACAAGGGAGAGAGCTTCAAACTGGTTCTATAGTGCCACACCTGCAGAATAGCCCCTTCTCCTTTTATGAGTCACATTCTTCCAAATGTCAACCTCCTGTGTATCAGAAATAACCTCCTCCAAAGAGACATCCTCTGCGTGTTCCAGAACCAGGACCTTCTGCTCTGCTCTGTCTAAGAAAACCTCCTCCTCCCTAATTTGCTGTATAGTGGCTAATCGAGCCTCAAGTTGCTGGACCTTCTCTTCCAACAACACAACCAACTTACACTTGCTGCAGGTGTAGCTCTGCACATCTACGGGCAAGAAGACAAACATACCACAGCTATTGCAGGTGACTGCAGCAGTTCCCTCGTTGTCTATATTGAACTCTCTGAAGTAGGCACTAGAACAGAACTCTGTGCCTCCCCCTCAAACTCCCCCACCAAACACCCCTGTTGGCCTCTCTCCTGTACACTGAGCTCCAGAGACCAGGACTCCAGCTATATACAGAGCTACTGGCTTCTAGCTCCTCCCTCTGCCTTGTTGGCTGTCTTATGTCCTACAAAGCATGCAGTGACAAATGCAAAAACAAGGCCCACTGAGATGCCAAGTAACAGCACTGTCTGAGGTGCTTGTCCCCAACAGTAGCTAATAACAGCAGAATGCAGAAGCACAGAACCCTCTAGCAGTATTTGGCAATCTGGCACTGACCAACCTTGAAATGAAGCCCAGGCACTGTTGGATTCTTCCAAAGTCCTTGGAGGTTCTTTATCTTCTTGTTGCAGAATATATATACAAGATATAAACACTCCTTTGACTATCTCCAACAATATATAGCAACCACTCTCAATAAATATACACAACCCACCTTCTACAACCCACACAAATTCTGGGTCTCAGCACACTGATATAACAGCAGTGATTATGCTGGGCTAGCACCTGGTATTCCACATCCTTCACAGCCATACAAACTATTTTAACTTTGATTTAAAGGAACAGTGTTCCCAACATGCCTCTCACCTACTTCCTCTTGGCAGTCTCTGACTCACTTCCTCTCAAAACAAGTAGCTCACTAAATAAATGCTAATGAATGAGTCTCCCCAGGCAAGCATTTACTAAGACCACACAAACAAACAGCCTTGACCCAAGCAAGCACACCAGAATTAGCCCAACAAACTCTCCCAAGAACTCTCTGGGGCTGGATAAGTGTAATTCAACAGCCACAAGCTTACCTAATATTGTCTCTTACACACACCCACACTAAACACCCCTGTTGGTCTCTCTCCTGTTTGCCTCACTCCTGTATGCTCTGAACTTTAAAGGTGCTGAAACTATTTTGAGGATAAGACAAGCAATACATGCTGAAATTTTCTCATTAAAGGTACAGGAGCCACCTGACACACTCGTGTGTGTGTGTGTGTGTGTGTGTGTGTGTTGGGGGGAGTAATCTAGTTTCTTGCACAGACTGGCATGTTTATGACTGACTGTGGGGAAGACATTTTGAGTATGCAATCAGTACAGTGAACTCCTGGCTCTCTGAGAACACATTCACTCCCTAGAGGCCAAATTACCTCAAAAAACTGACAGAGGCAGAGAGGTTGGTGGACAAGGCATTTGGGAATGTGAAGCAGCATCCTGCTACCAAGAAAGGAAGGATCCTGGGATAGGGGGAATTCAGTCATGTGAAATGATTCAGAACTGAGGCTTATACAATTTTTTAAAAGACAGGTAGATCTGGCAGCTTCAGTTTTAAGCAGCCATTTTGCTCACTTGCAAGCTATGGCTGCTCCAGAAATGTCTAACTGAAGCAAGGTGTGTATGTGTGCGTGCACATCCAATTAGGAAAAAGAAAATTAAAGAGAAATGATTTTAATCTAAAAGTGAATTAGCAAGGGGAGGGGGGCTTTGAGAACACCGCCACCACACTTACTCCTGCTAACCCACCGTGCCCAGGTTTTTAAAAGTGAGAGAAAAAGAAAAAAAGATAGGAGTAGAGAATAGCAAGAGGCTTGGTGTTCCCAGACAAGCACATTCTACAATTGCTCCCAAGTCATATGTCAAGTTAAAAAGGAAAGGGGGGGAATAGCTCTATTTTGCCTTCACTGCGGTTACGCCACTGTCCCCTTTCTTCCTTTTCCCCGTCCACCTCAGCAACTGTCTGTGTTAGAATCATAGAATCATAGAATTGTAGAGTTGGAAGAGACCACAAGGGCCATCCAGTCCAACCCCTGCCACGCAGGAATCATGATCAAAGCGTCCCTGACAGATGGCCATCCAGCCATTCAGATCTCCAAGGAAGGAGACCCCACCACGCTCCGAGGAAGTGTGTTCCACTGCCCAACAGCTCTTACTTTCAGAAAATTCCTCCTAATGTTGAGGTGGAATCTCTGTTCCTGGAGCTTACACCCATTGCTCTGTGTTCTAGTCTCTGGAGCAGCAGAAAACAAACTTGCTCCATCCTCAACGTGACACCCCTTCAAATACTTAAACAGGACTGTCACATCTCCCCTTAACCATCTTTTTTCCAGGCTAAACATACCCAGCTCCCTAAGTCTCTCCTCATAAGGCATGGTTTCCAGACCATTCACCATTTTGGTTGCCCTCTTCTGGACATGCTCCAATTTGTCCATATCCTTTTTGAATTGTGGTGCCCAGAACTGGACACAGTATTCTAGGTGAGGTCTGACCAAGGCAGAATAGAGTGGCACTATTACTTCCCTTGATCTAGACACTATACATCTATTGATACAGCCAAAATCGCATTGGCCTTTTTAGCTGCCGCATCACACTATTGACTCATGTTCAACTTGTGGTCTACTAGGACTCCTAGATCCCTTTCACATGTAGTCTCATTCAGCCAGGTCTCTCCCATCCTGTATCTATGCATTTTGTTTTTCTGCCCTAAGGTTGTGTTGCATCCTGGCATGGCTTTCAGTGAAAGCATCCTTACACACACACACACACACACACACACACACGTATTCGGATACCACTTCTTTTCAGGCAGCCTATGGAGACTCATGATGACTATAATATATAATTTCTCTGATTTTCAGAAGAATGCTGTCAAAGAAATTTTATTGGTGATATAAATTCATCTCTTACATAGTAATCTGAGCATGTGAATTCAGACTGGATCTCACAACCTACTGTGCCATATTCATGAAGCAATGTCCTTTTGGAAAGGAGCCACATCTGTAAAACAATATAGGGAGGAAGCTCCAGTTTCACAGGCAAATGGCAACATATTCTAAAAGGATGGAAGAATATGATCCCCACATTCCTCATTCCCTGGCCAACCACCTGGCACTTTGAGGGCAGAATCATATATCTGACTCTGTGCAACATTAAATACGTTCTTGTCACTGCCATGTTGTCAATGACTCAAATGCACAGCCATGAGTCTGACAGTCTTGTTCATTGCGAATGGGCAAATGATGGTCATCCAGGAGCTTTTACAAAAGAATATGAAAGGCCCTTGAAGAACAGAGATACTAGCAATCTCACTCCAGACCTTGGAATGTAATGTTCACCAAGAGTTTTGTTGTTGTTAATTGCTATCAAGTCAACTTCAAGTTATAGCACTTATAGTGCTATAAATGAGAGACCTCCAAGTCACCCTGTCATTAACAGCCCTGCTTAGGTCTTGCAGACTCAGGGTTGTGGTTTCCTTGATTGTGTCTCTCCATCTGGAATGCATTCTTCCTCTTTTCCTACTGCCTTTTACCTTACCAAGCATTAATGTCTTTTAAATGCCAGTATTGCAAGTCACCACATTGCAAGTTCAATTCCAGCGGGCTCCAAGGTTCACTCAGCCTTCCATCCTTTCGTAGGTTGGTAAACTGAGTACCCAGCTTGTGGGAGCAATTAGCTAACACACATTGGAAACTGTTTAATGCAGTGTAGATGTGTAAATAGCTGTTGCTTAAAACAATTTGAAAGCCGCTCTGATAGCCTTGTGGCTGAAGTGCCGGGTATAAATAACTAACATTTTTAAAAAAATGTATTCTCAAGTTGTGTGGAGGGAGCAAATAGTGTTGTTTCTTAACAATTAATATAACAATATGCTCCTTTAAGTGATTAAGTAATATATTACTGTATTTGCATTGTCAACTTGCTTAATAAGATTTGTCACTTAAAGAAGAATATTGTTATATTAACTGTTAGGAATCATACCGGGTTGCTACCCATATTCCAGTGTGTTATTCAGGGCTATCCTGAATGGTTTTGTTGTTAAGTAAATAGTTTTGTGCCAGTTTTACCATTTTAACTGAAAAGTGGGAATGAGAGAGGGAATGTCTGGACCAATTTGTTGTCCTGAATGTGATGCACATTGGGATGCAGGGATTCTCTCTGTGAATTGTATACAGAATTGGAGATTGCCTGCCTGCTGGTAGAGTGCTCATTTTTTTACTGTGCTTGAAATGCCATTGGAATAAAGCCCCCATCATCCTTGGCCACTGACCAAGCTAGCTGGGACAAATGGGAATTGTAGTCCCAAACATTTAGAAGATGCTTGTGAATTTAATTGGAGATTAAATGTAAACTTACTGAATGATGAAAATTTGATAAAACAAATTAAATCACAACTAAAGTTTTTCTTTGAAACAAATATGACAGATGGCCTTGCAAAAAAAATCTATATAGGATGCATCTAAAGCCTTTATAAGAGGTATTTTAATTCAGAAAGGAACAGAGGTCAAAAAGGTAAGAATGGAGACGACGTCTAAAATTCTCAATAAAATAAAAATTAAAGAAGAAAAACTGAAACTGAACATTTCAAATCAAATTATCTTAAATGAAATAAAACTACTTCAAACAAAATTGAAAGAAGAAACGGCAATACAAATAGAAAGGAAACTACGATATATCAGACAAAAACATTTTGAACAAGCTAACAAAACTGGGAAGTGGCTGGCTTGGAAACTGAAAAGAGAAAGAGAAAAAAGGTACTGTATTTTAGAGCTAAAAGATGGAGATCAAGGCTACATGAATCAGAACAAAATTGAGGAGATTATCTACAAATACTACTCTAAGCTATTTGATGATAAAAGTTTCACTATTAACCAAAATCAGAAGATTAGAAATTATTTAGATTAACAAAATATAAGGAAATTGTCAAAAGAACAAAACGAGCTACTTAATCGACCAATTTAAAAAACAAAGATAATGGGGGCAATCAGAAGTCTGAAAACTGCTAAAGCCCCTGCCCCTGATGGATTTACAGCTAAATACTATAACATTTTTGAAGAAGAATTGTTGATCCCATTCTAGAAAATGATAAAAGAAATTTTAGAAAAAGGCAAACCGGATTCTTGGGCACTATCAAATACTTCATTAATTCCAAAAGAAGGTAAAGATGCCACTGACATAAAAATTACAGACCAATTGCCATATTAAACCAGGACAATAAAATATTTACATTCATATTGGCAGAAAGGCTAAAGAAAATTTTGAGTGAAATAATACATGTTGATCAGAACGTTTTTTTTTGCCTAAAAAGAATTTGAAGGATAACATAAAAACAGTCATAGATATTATCGAATTGTATGAAAAGCACAATGAAAAAAAGATGGTAATGTTTTTTGTTGATGCAGGAAATGTGTTCGACAACATTAAATGGGACTTAAATGAAACACTTAAAAATGAACATCGGCAATCATTTTATCAAGTGGACAAAAAATATTTATAAAGATCAAACCCCACAAATAGTAAATGGGGAGAAAACAAATTTAATTGGTATATATAAAGGAATGAGACAAGGGTGTCCTCTCTCTCCTCTCCTATTTATAACAATCATGGAAGTTTTAAATACAAATATATAAGGGACAACCCTAATATAACAAGCCCACATGTGAAAGGAAACAACTTTAAGCTAAAAGCCTTTGTCGATGATCTGATTTTTGGAAAACCTGTTAAGCTGTGTGGAACGAAGAACATGTCTAAACAGAAGAAATCAAATTAGAGAAGATAACTACAGTTGTCCCTCCACATTCGCAGCTTTCACTTTCGCGGTTCTGCCAATTCACGGTTTGCTCAGCAAGTGCACCGTTTAAATCAGCTTCTCTCCCTCGCACACAAAGGAGGGGAGCTGACTTAAATGGAGCGCTCCCCAAGCAAACCATGCACCCATCTCCCCACTCTCCTGGGGCTTGGCTCCAGGGGTGTGTGGCCAAAAAGTGACGACAAGGCTTTAAAGCCCCGTTGCCACTTTGGGAAGGGCGGGGGGGGGTTTGCAGGTGGGCGGTGGTGAAGCCTATTTTTATTTGTGGTTTTTTCACATTCACGGGGGTCTTGCGACCCTAACCCCCGCAAATGTGGAGGGATGACTGTAGTTGTAAAGTGAATAAAAATGTGAAATATCTTGGGATTTGTTTAACTAAAAGAAACACAAACTTATTCAATAACTACTATAAAAAAAACTCTGGTATGAAGTTAAAAAATACTTGGAAAATGGTCAAAATTTAATTTATCTTTATGTGGAAGAATAGCAGCTGTTAAAATGAACATATTGCCAAGATTTAATTATCTACTTCAGAATTTGCCTATAATAACTAATGAAAAACCATTTGAAAAATGGAAAAAAAGAACTGTCAAAATTCATTTGGTGAGGGGGAAAACCTAGGTTAAGATGGAAGATTTTAACAGAAAGAAGAGAACATGGAGGATTTGGGATGCCTGAACTTAAACTTTATTATTACACTAGTGCACTTATGTGGATTAAATATTGGATTCTATTAGAGAAAGAAACATTGTTAAATCTTGAAGACTTTAATTTAAAATTTGGCTGGCATGCCTACTTATGCTATGGCAAATTAAAAGAAAACAAAGAATTTGATCATCACTTTATCAGAAAATCTCTTCTAAGAAATTTGGATTATCATAGAATCATAGAATCATAGAATTGCAGAGTTGGAAGAGACCACAAGGGCCATCCAGTCCAACCCCCCTGCCATGCAGGAAATCTTGATCAAAGCATCCCCGACAGATGGCCATCCAGCCTCTGTTTAAAGACGTCCAAGGAAGGAGACCCCACCACGCTCTGAGGGAGTGTGTTCCACTGCCGAACAGCTCTTACTGTCAAAAAGTTCCTCCTAATGTTGAGGTGGAATTTCTGTTCCTGGAGCTTGCACCCATTGCTCCGTGTTCCAGTCTCTGGAGCAGCAGAAAACAAGCCTGCTCCATCCTCAGCGTGACATCCCTTCAAATACTTAAACAGCGCTATCATATTGCCTCTTAACCGTCTTTTTTCCAGGCTAAACATACCCAGCTCCCTAAGTCTCTCCTCATAAGGCATCATTTCCAGACCTTTCACCATTTTAGTTGCCCTTCTCTGGACACGCTCCAATTTGTCAATATCCTTTCTGAATTGTGGTGCCCAGAACTGGACACAGTATTCTAAGTGAGGTCTGACCAAGGCAGAATAGAGTGGCACTATTACTTCCCTTGATCTAGACACTATACTTCTATTGATACAGCCCAAAATTGCATTGGCCTTTTTAGCTGCCGCATCACACTGTTGGCTCATGTTCAACTTGTGGTCTACTAGGACTCCTAGATCCCTTTCGCACGTAGTCTCATTCAGCCAGGTCTCTCCCGTCCTATATTTATGCATTTCATTTTTCCGCCCTAAATGCAGTACTTTACATTTCTCCGTATGGAATTTCATTTTGTTAGCTTTGGCCCAGCTCTCCAGTCTATCCAGGCCATTCTGAATTTTGATCCTGTCCTCTAGGGTATTAGCTACTCCTCCCAATTTGGTGTCATCTGCAAATTTGATAAGTATGCCCCTAATTCCCTCATCTAAGTCATTGATAAAGATGTTGAATAGCACTGGGCCCAGGACAGAACCCTGTGGCACCCCACTGGTCACATCTTTCCAAGACGAAGAGGAGCCACTGCTGAGCACCCTTTGGGTTCGGCCGGTCAACCAATTACAAATCCATTGAACAGTTAACTTGTCTAGCCCACATTTTACAAGCTTGTTTGCAAGAATGTCATGGGGAACCTTGTCAAAGGCCTTACTCAAATCAAGGTATGCAATGTCCACAGAATTCTCTTCATCTACCAAGCTGGTAACTTTATAAATAAAAGAGATCAGATTAGTCTGGCATGACTTGTTTCTCTGAAACCCATGTTGACTTTTTGTGATTATGGCATTGCCTTCTAAATGTTCACAGACTCTCTGTTTAATGATCTGCTCTAGAATCTTCCCTGGTATTGATGTCAGACTAACTGGACGATAATTGTTGGGATCCTCTTTTTTCCCCCTTTTTGAAGATGGGGACACCATTTGCCCTCCTCCAGTCTGCTGGGACTTCTCCTGTTCTCCAGGAGTTCTCAAATATTATTGCCAATGGCTCTGAGATTATATTTGCCAGCTCTTTTAATACTCTTGGATGTAGTTCATCTGGTCCTGGAGATTTAAATTCATTTAAATTAAGAAGGTAATCCTGTACTACCTCTTTACTTATTTTGAGCTGGATTTACCCTATTGTGTCCTCTGTTCCATTATCCTCAGGTTGGTCCTCCTTTTCCTTTTCTGAAAAAACTGAGGCAAAGAAGGTGTTGAGTAATTCTGCCTTTTCAATATTATCAGAAAATTCCATTATGAATATCCCCTCATGAAGCCTTATTTGACATATGGAAAGAATCAGGAAAATGGATCTGTTATAAGGACCATTATTTAAGAATCACCATGACAAATTTGCAATGAAGTCAAGAGAAAACCTAGAAGCAGAGGGAATTAAGATTTAATGGTTTTTATGGGCCCACCTACACAAGGGGGGGAAATCCAAAGTACTTCATAGTACTGGCATCTCACAGCAGGAGCGACATATCTAAATGGTTTTTCTGGCCTTGGAAGCCCCCATAAGCCTTGCATTCCTGATGGCAGCTGCGAGTGATTTATTCACATTAGTTCTTCACTGCCACTGTTTTTTTTTAAAAAGAGTCCTCCCAAGGTGCACTGGTGCAATAGAGTGATTTTCCAACTTTATAGGACAGCAAAATAGAAAATATTCATCCTGTTTTATCGCTTTAGCGAGCTATCACTAAGGTGAAAATCTAATATGGTGGCAGTGGGCACTTGCCCTGCTAGCAAGCCCTGCCCCCACTCTCGCCGGCCAATCAGCTTTGTGCTTCCCTTCGAATTTGTTGTTGTTTGATAGTCCAAATGAGCAAGAATGCGCACCCTCTTGCGGTTTTTGAAAAAGTATGGGAAAAATCTGCTAAGTTTTTTACCATCTTGGGGCCCCCTCCTTCTGAATAGTGATTGGCACTGGATCCCGTTTAGACAGGTAGGACTCCCAGCAAATTCCATGAGAGGTATTTTCACAGTTTAGATGGGCCCTATATTTACAGACGAGAGAAAGATTGAAAATGGACTTGAGGCTAGAAGTGTTCAAACAAAAAGAAAATGAATTAGATAAAATTCTATTTGGAAACCACGAAAAATATCATCAAAACTCTACAAACTACTCAAAAGAGAACATGAACATGAAGTTGTTAAAGAAACAATGCTTAAATGCGCAACAGATATAGAACAAACAATATAGATATAGAAACAATGCTTAAATGCGCAACAGATATAGAACAAATAATTAAAAGATTGGGGAAAAGCTTGGCAACATATGCAGAAATTTACAATGTGTCGGGAACTTAAAGAAAACTTCCTCAAATTACAATATAGATGGCATCTAACTCCCGCAAAATTGGATAAAATTTGCAAGACAGACGATAACAGATGATGGAAGTGTCATGAGACTATAAGGCTCCTACTACCACATGTGGTGGCAATGCCATAAGATAGATTCTGGATCAAGATACATGGCTTAATTACAGTTATTCTTCAAACAAATTTTCAAATTATACCACTGTTTTATTTATTAAATATGACAAGTTTATTAGATAGTGAGATTGAGGAAAAAACATTGGAAAATACAATACTGTTTATATATGACAACTGCTGCCCAATTGCTGATAGCAAAAAATTAGAAAAGTGAAATTGTACCAACTATAGATGACTGGATACTTAAAATTCAAGACATTAAAGAAATGGATAAACTAACAGCTTAGATGAATCGTAAAACCACAAATGAAGCTGAAAAAGATTGGAAATTGGTGGATTTATATTTACAAAGAAAAGTGGGACTGAGTTGATTTAATGGTGTTAGTATTAACTTACTTAAATGTTCGTTGAAATGAAATATGCTCAGACAAAATCCAAACTATCAACTTGAGAGGTGGGAGATAGAGTTAGAATTAAATTTTTGAACAAAGTTGGTAAGTAAAATGACTTTGGTAAAATCCAGTGAAAATCAGATAAGTGTAGGAAGTTGTTCAAAAGAGAATTACTTTGGGTAAAATGATATAAAGATATCAAAGCTAAAATATGCTGATGCTTTATTGCTTTATTGAAACTACTTTATCTTTCTTTTTTACAACACTGCTATTATATATGGAAATTTTACCATATAAGCAACTTTATATTTTGTTTTTTAATTTATTGTTTTTTTCTCATTTTTTATGTTTAAATATGTCAATAAGCTTCTTTATCAAGAAATTATTTTATAAGTGTGTGTGTGTGTGTGAGAGAGAGAGAGAGGGGGGGGGGGGAGATTTTCAGACCTGCCAAAATGCCTGTTTGCCGCGCGAGCAGCCTCCCGAGACTGCTGCGCAGCAAGGGTCTACTTCGGACGACGCTGTGCCTCTCGCGAAACCGTCCGTGTCACTTCCGTGAAGCTTCGGACGGCTCAGCGCCATATTTCAATCACGGAGGTTGCCCGAGATTGAAATATGGCGCTGAGTCGTCCGAAGCTTCACGGAAGTGACACGGACGGTTTCGCCAGAGGCACAGCGTCGTCTGAAGTAGACCCTTGCCGCGCAGCAGTGTCGGGAGGCTGCTCGCGCGGCAAACAGGCATTTTGGCAGGTCTGAAAATCTCCAGAGATGTCAGGTTGTTTGGAATGTTGCTCTAATCTGACTCTCTGACTCTTGACTGCTTGTGGTTCTGTGGCTCATTCAAAACACTCAACCACCATCACCACCACCACCATCCACTTTCCAGCAATCACTTGCAAAGGATTGACTGTGGGCCCTTCTGAAGGAACCCCAGAGCTAAATAATAATAATAGCTTTACCTAAGAGCAGGAATGTGCATAGCACTTCACAGAATAACAATCAGCCATTCCTTGAAAAAGCCCTGTGCCTGCCAGTTTGACAAACTAGATTTGACACATCTTGACTGATGAGCAAAGCTGCATGTTTTTGCCCACTGCCTCCATGTTGCATGCTAGCTGACAATACTGCAGTCCCAGCTCCTACAACAGTATCTAATGCAATCTTTCTTTAATGCATTTAGTTTATTTTTGTGTGGGAAAAAATTATACTCATGCTGAGAATCTCTCCCTGGAGAAGGATTCCCAGGGGTGTCACCATTAGTTGCAGTTCTGCTGCCTTTGCTTGTCCAAATACCAAGAACTGAGTTCATAAGCATTCCCCTTTCTATTCTATTTTTGGAGTAGCAAGGCCTCTCTTTTGTCTTTCACAGAGACAATACAGGCTGCAGCTGTTCTAAGGAGTACTTTCTGCCAGAGACAAAACAAAACAAAAATGAAAAAAAAAAAAAACCACAAAAAAACCTATCAAAAAATGAGCTGGAGCAGCCAAGATCATGTAAGATTGTTTCACTCAAGGTGATCAAGGCTAGGTGCTTTCCACTAAAAATGCTTCTTTTCTGCTTCTTTTCCAGTACAGTACTATCAATATTCACAAGCAGGATATTTTTACATCTAGGTCTCTATTCTCCCATTCAAATGGTTTGTGAGTGCAAGGTTTTTTACATCCAGTCCTAACATTTGAATTGTGGCAAAGGTGTTTTTTAAAAAGGGGGGGGGCAGTTAGTACAGAGTTGGTTTTTTACATCCAGTCCTAACATTTGAATTGTGGCAAAGGTGTTTTTTAAAAAGGGGGGGGGCAGTTAGTACAGAGTTGGTTTTTTACATCCAGTCCTAACATTTGAATTGTGGCAAAGGTGTTTTTTAAAAAGGGGGGGGCAGTTAGTACAGAGTTGCAAATACGTTTGTACATTTTAATATTCTAATTTTTAAAATTCATACTTTGATCCAGATAATATTAAAGATTAATATACAGCACAATTAAAACCAGAACTTTTCCTATTGGGACTTTTGGACAATCAACTGGAAATGAACTATGCACAACTGAAAATGGACCTCCCCACCCTTCCCAATTTTCTCAGGACATATATGGATTTAATTCATGCAAGTTTCAGTTCTAGGGCCACCAAACTAAAAACTAGAGTGGGCTCCTGTACTCTTAATGGTTAAGAGGGCTTTTCAGCAGGTGCTGCTTCTTACCTGCTTCTGTGACATGCAATACCTGCTGAAATGCCCTCTTCCATTTTCAGTCTGGGAACACTAGGAGCAATGTGATTAATATCAAACTGTGTCACTCTTAAAGTCCCGCTTTACCTTCTTAGACAGGGGAATGAATAATGGCCTGTGAGTCATACCTGCACCACTTATTTTTGCAGACCCTGGGCTTCTGCCCTCATCCAGTCCATTACAGCTGCCAGGCACCGGTTTAACACAGGAACAGCTTCCTTGGAAGTAGGTGGAATGGAGGAATAGAGCTAGGTATTATCAGCATACTGGTGACATCTGACTCCAAAACTCCAGACAACCTCTCCCAGTGGTTTCATATAGATGTTAAAAAGCATAGGGAATGAGACTGAACCCTGAGGGACTCTACAGGCCAATGGCCAAGGAGTCGAGCAGCAGTCCCCCAGCACCAACCTCAGGGAGTGTAGAACAGTACCTGCAAGCCCCATCCCAGAGAGGCAAATCAGAAGGATACCATGGTTGATGGTATTGAAAGCCACTGAGAGGTCCAGCAGAACGTCCTGTCCAGTTCCTGGCATAGGCTGTCTACCAAGGTGACCAAAGCTGTCTCTGTCGCATCACCAGGGAGATAATCAGATGCAGGAAAAAACACAAGAGGAGCATGCAAGGACGACGTTACTGTCCCGCGAACTGGTCCCAGATTCAGACGACGATGTCATCCTTGTGGGCTGACTCTGTGCTGCAGACCTCCCCATCAATGAAAAGTGATGCCTTACTTGCAGCTGCAGCATGGAGTCAGCACGCGAAGATGACAAGGATGTCTGAAACCATGACCTATTAGCAGGACAGTAACATCCTTGCATGCTCCTCCTGTGTTTTTTGCCATGTCTGATAATCTCCCAGGTCTGAAACCAGACTGAAATGGATCTAGATAATCCACCTCATCCAGGAACCGCTAGAGTTGAGAAGCCACCACACGCTCCAGTACCTTGCCCCAAAATGGAAGATTGAAGATTAGCCCATAATTATCTAGTATAATAAGATCCAGGGAAGTTGTCTTTTCCAAAAGACGTCTTACCACAGCCTCCTTCAGAAGTGTTGGGACCCTGTCTTGTTCTAAAGAGGCATTAATCACTTCCCTTACCCATTCACTCAGTCCTCCTCTGGCCTGTTTAATTAGCCAGGAAGGGCAAGGGTCAAGTACACATATAGGACTTTAAAGGTAACAACCAACAATTTGTACCTTGCCTGGAAACTAGTTGTCAGCCACTGGAGTGATTTTAATATTGGTGTAATGTGATCACTCCTAGGTGTACCAGTAACCAATCTGGCTGCCATGTTTTGAACTAAGTGAAGTTTATGAACTTGGTACAGAGGTAGCCCAGTGTGCAGTGCATTTCAGAAGTCCAGCCTTGAGGTTACCAATGCATACACTGCCATCTTTAGGTCCTCCAGCTCTAGGAAGGGGCAGCTGGCGTATCAGCTGAAGCTGATAATAGTCACTCCTGGCCATCGCAGCTATTTGAGCTGTCATTTGGAGCAATGGATCCAGAAGCACCCCCAAGCTGAGAAAATAATCTTTCAGGGGGAGTGTAACCCCCTCCAGGACTGGTTGACACACCTCCAAATCCAGATTAGAACCTTTGACAGTAAGATTTCTGTCTTGTCTGGATTCAGCTTCAGTTTGTTTTTCATCATCCAACCCATTACTTCCTCCAGGCATTCATTCAGAGGAGTCACACTATCCTTAGCTGAAGCTGTTTTTGAAGGCATGGAGAAATAGATTTGGGTATCACCAGCAAACTATGGATTGCAGGTTTGTAAAAAACATTAAGTATTATTATGTAATGTGCCTCTGTGTTTTACTGTTTGTATTCAATTTCACTGAAATTTCATTCCTCAAGCCAATGTTTGAGGAATGAATGCTTGTTCGTGGTTCATTGATTGAATTGTATCTGTCCTTGGTCTCCACTAAGTGTCCAAAAGCCAGGACAGGATCTCCATTTGGACACATAATACTTACTTTAACATTCCTTGTTTACAAGTGACATGAAAAGATGTTTGACACATTTGTGGGCATCTCTTCTTGTCCCTCTGCTATGGCATCCAGTGTGGGAAACCTCTAGATGTCCTTATGGTTCCTGAATGAGACTTTATTCCTGTAATTCCACCACCCCCCTTGAACCCCTGCTGACACTACAGGCACTGTGTCTTCTAAGCTCAACCACTCCAACAGCACGACTGTAGTAGCGTTTCCAGAGGCAAACCCCATTTATTAAGCAAAAGTTCAACATTCAGTTAGAGATTACATGGTGTACAGAAGCTTATGATTACAGAACTTCAAGGTTTAGCTGTTTTTGTAACTTATTTACCACATTTAATCCTAATTGAGGCTAGCACATCTAACTGTTTCTTTCCTTGTCCTAGTTATGCGTAATCCTAGCTGCGCATAACTGTCCTGAGTCTAACAAGATCCCTTTCTCTCCCCTGAGAGCAGCCTTTTTAATGTCCCTTCACTTGGACAATTGCCAGTTATCCCATACCATACTCTCACCCCTCCCAGCAGATCCTTACCTTATAAATACACATCACATACATAACCAACGTTTACATTAATTTCTCTAGTAAACACAAGAACCTTTTAACAAAAGTCCAGAACAGCATCCCTTGTCAACAAGAATTCCAATTTGATGTTAGAAGGGCTTCAAAGGGGAGCCCCAGTGATGCAGTGGTTAAATGCAGGTACTGCAGCCACAGCATTGTGAGTTTGAACCTGCAGGGCTCCAAGGTTAACTCAACCTTCCATCCTTTCCTAAGTCAGTAAAATTAATACCCAGCTTGTGGGGGCAATTAGCTAACACACTGTGTTAGAGAATGCCTAGCGCTATAAAGCAGTGTAGAAGTGTAAGTGCTCTTGCTAACAATTTCTAAGCCGCTCTGAGAGCCTTGGTGGCTGAAGAGTGGGGTATAAATACTCTAAATATTAAACAAAGCACAAAAGGGACAGGCATTCCACTTGCTTGTTGATCACATTTAGAGTCACATTTAATGATAAACTGTCTTGAGGACTGGACTGCTGAGGTCCAACTGGACTCCCTACAGGGATAGTGCAGGTGCATGGAAGATAGAGAGGCTCTGCAATGCTTACTCCCATCTTGCCTGCCCCTCGGCCCCCCAGCCTGCCCTTAAACTTCCTACTCCCCCACCTACCACTGAGGCCTCAGAGACAGAGCACCAAGGTACTAGTCAGGTTTCTGAAATAGGTTTGAAGTCCTCCCTTCTTTCAGACTAACTATGACTGTAATGAAATCCTGGTGTATCCATTCTTTGACCCCCTTCAGGTTTTCTGGAAAGTCCTGGGCTAAACCCCAGTCATCCACTCCAGGATTCATTAGGCTACCTGTGACAAAGAAAGAACTGTGAAACCAATGCCTCATTTCATGAAATTTGTTAGGAATCTAGACTCTTTATTTTCAAGATCCTCTGAACATAATAATGGCCCCTGGCACTGGGGAGGGAGTCAAGAGCCCTCCTCCTAATCCAGGCACTGCATATTGTATAGGGGGGAGATCAAAGAGGCTGTGTGGTGGGCCCTTCCCTTAGTGCATATGCACACAGATGTGACATCCTAAAGCAGCCCTCAGAGGGGCTCAGAGAGTGACAGGTAGTTCTCTTTTCCTCAGGGCCATTCTTGGTGGGACCCAGGCCACCAGTTGGACATGGCAGACTTTACTTTCCAGCATCTGCACACCTTACTGATAGCCACTGAGTGATGTGCAAGGGAGAGTGACGTCTGTGGTGATGGGTTGTAGCTCCTCATGATGGGGCCAAAGCTGCTAAACTGGGACTGAACAATTCAGCCAGTTCACATAGACAACAGGCAGGCACCACTGTCGTTTGCAGCAAGAACGGTGTTAGCATTGGCCTCTCGGTTTCTCCTGCCAAGAAAATCTTTCAGTGATTTAATAAAGAGCCATTGTTTCAGGGAATGCCCACTGACCATTGCTGAGTTTCAGCAGATAATAAGAGTGGTGGTTTGCCTTTCATTACTGTGATGCCAAAAGGGCACAGGAGGACATACCTTTGTATCAACAGCCCTGGTGTATCTGAAGTTGTGGCTGTGCTTCAGAAGAGAATAACATATTGCACCAATGTGTATAATTCCTGTGCCAAATGGTTCCTACTAAATAACATGTCTGACCTTCTGTAATAACCTACCATCTCTGGGAACAGGCATCACATCAATAAACAAAAGCCTTCTTAGCCAAAGAGGCGTGAGAGGAGAACTGCAAATATATAAACTTTTCTTTCTCACACAAAGTGAGCAGTCAGCCTCACAGCTCCCTCAGAGACCCACCGGTGATTCATATGGGCTGCTTTTGCCAGTTAATAAGGGCCATTTTCCTATTTATTCTCTACAATACTTTTTAGTGTTTTTTCCTATAGTACCAACAAAAGAGATTGTACAGCAGATAAAGCAGCAAGGAGTTAGAAAAAGTTGATACGATAAGAAACAGTATGTTCCTGATTTCTGGCTTGATTTATATTATGTTGTCTCCAGTACATTTTCTGTATTCTTTCTCCAGACTGGAAGAGGAGAGTCACAAGAAGGAAGAGGGAGGGAAAGTTGGAACAAAGATAGGTCAGAAAGAGAAATGTGTAAGTGATACTAAACATGCCTAGCTACACTGCTGCCACCTTGCTAAAAGAAAAATCTCTTTCTAATTCAAGGTGCGCAATTGGTGGTCTGGGTCTCAATTTTCTCTCCTTAGGATCCAATGGGGTAGGCTGGGGGAGAGTGAAATCTGCATAGACCGTGGAAAATACCAACAATCAAAACATCCAAACCAGAAATGGCTGGATACCTCTGGTTTTGAAAATGTGTTTTTAAATGTTAAACAGATCACAGGAAGTGGATTGCTGCTCCTGGATGCTTTCAGGAGAGGGAAGTCACACACCCCTTTCTGTCAGAAAAAGGAAAATGGTGTGTGTGTGTGTGTGTGTGTGTGTGTGTGTGAAAAATCAGCTTTGGGGCACTGCATGCAGCCCCAAGAGTGCACCTTGCCAACTGCAACTCCGAATCTTAGATAATAATGTCTTCAGTCTTGTGCAGATTTTCATGAGAACTTTCAACAGATCTCATTTTCTTATTTTGTGGCATTACAGTTCTCTGCTTCTGTTTCTTCATAATGCAAATAGTACCTGCAGAGGAAGAGTTTTCCTAAGTACGGCAGCCTGGGAAGAAAGGGTTAAATCCCCCTTTCCCTCCATGCCTGCTTTGTCCCAATAATTACTATTCCCACAGGTTGATATCATTTCCCATTTTAAAAACTTGCATGTCAAGTACAAAGTCACATTCTTTGTCACATCTGGTCTGTCCCTTAAGAGGCAAATTTCTCTCCTTGGGCCTGCTGTAACCTTCAAGGTCAGCTGAGCACCAAGGGTCCCTCAGCTCTCTCTACATGCCAAGTCCATTATCAGGAGTGCACAAAGGGATGCATTTGTGACTTCTCTGCAGCTGAGGCTCTCACATCTTTTCCCTGGAGATTCTTTGTCTGGGTGTTTCCAAAGAAGAAGAAATATTTTGTTCAGACTGTGAGACAGTCAGGGATAGTTTTAAAATGGTCACCATGTTTGTTGGTTTAAATCAAAGTTTTCTTTTTAATGCAAGAAAAAGTATAAAAATCACACAGTACTAAGGTGAAAAGATATTTCTTGAGTTTGAATTACACCAGATTAAAATAAATGTGACCTGTCCTTGTTTCTTCCTTACAAATGAAGAAGCAAAGTTTCATTTTTTAAAATCTAGTGTTTGTACCTGCTCTGAGCCTGTGAGAGAAACCAGGTAAAAAAGGTGGCTGAATAACTCATCTCAATTTGGTGGTTTTTTGTGTGTGCAAGGAGGAAGGTAGCAAGGGCTGAACAAAGAGAAGAGAAAAGATTTGAACACTAGGGTGACAGAGCAGAAAACAGGTCCAGGTCTGAGGGAAGGGCAGAGCCAGACTCTTTCCATATCTAAAGTACCCCAATGTCAAGGGCCAGTTCTGGTTTCTTTTGCTTTCGAAGTCAACAGCATGGTAAGAGGTACATTACCTGCATTCTGTTAGTGTTAGCATCCTCCGCATGTCTAATTGCTAGTTTCCAAGTTCCCTGTTTATTTGCTTTCCCACACTTACTCTCTTCCTGCATCATTCTAACATGCACCCATCTTTTCTTTTCCCCTCTTTCTATTCCTTTTCCCTGTGTTTCATTATGCACAGGCTATTTGTAAGTACAGCTACTTTTATATTTTACAACAAATGCTAAGCTTATTTCCTTCTATGCTAGATGTAAGTGGTTGTGGGACCAGCCGCTTCTGCCTTACCAATTTGATTACACTACTGTCTCTGACATTTCTGACTTTGAACTTCAGGCCGATCCCTGTATTGATGGGTCTGAAAAAATATGTCCTCTCTAGGCATTTTCTAGGTCCTCCAGCATGATTCTATGGTGTGTGCCCACTGGAAGTAGGGGCGGAAGTAATTCATTTCAGTAGGGTTCACTATTATCCATGGTTTCATGTATCCATGGTAAGTGCAGGAACATATCCCTCATAGATACAGGGGACAACTTGTACATTTCTTTCATCAGCTGTCTATGATGGCACCAGCCAATATGGCTAATTAATTAGAAATACTTTTGCCTGTGAGAGCTGGAATGGTGTACTGGTTTGAGCTTTGGACTAGGAGTCTGGGGGACCATAGTTCAAATCCCCACTCAGCCATGGAAATCCACTAGGTGACATTGCGAAAGTCACACTCTCTCAGTCTCAGAGGAAGGCAAGGGCAAACCCCCTCTGAAGAAATCTTACCAGGAAATGCCCATGATAGGTTTGCCTTAGAGTTGCCATAGATTGGAAACAAATTGAAGGCACATAGCAACAAGAACAACTTTTGCCTTCCTTATCTAATTACTTCTTTTCTGACTTTGGACAAATCACATATGATCCCCAGATTTTACTTTAGATCAGTTAAGGCAAGGTAACAACAATTTTTCCTTGGGTGAGCATGAATGCAGATCCTCTGGCAGCTAAGTGTCATGTGTCTGCTTCCCTAGAGTCAGTGCACAGTATCCTCAGGGTTAAAAAGTAAGCTTTATTGCCACAGAAAAACTAGAGTCAAGACTACAAATTTGTTGCTTTGAATAAAGCTCATAGGAAATACAGTAACATAAAAAGTATTACAATCAGTCCAAATCTGGCAGGCACTTGAACCATTGGTTGCCCTTCATCAACCCGACCCATTCTCACCCAGTTGTAATTCCACCTATTGCTTCCCAAAACAATCTGTAGGTGCAAGGCCGTTTTGCCATACCAAACAGACTCTCTCCTCCCCTGGCTGTACTTAGCTACTGATTTGTTTCATTACAAGGAATGTGAAAACAGCAGACAGTTCCAACATCAAAGATCTAAAGTAACTTGCTACAATTTGAAAATAGTTGGCAGGAGTGTCGCTTTTACGGGCCATCCTGACACTAGACCAATGTCTGTAGAAGTTACATGGTGGACTAAAACATCCATAATCCCCCAGCCAACATGGCAACTAGGGGGCTCAGGGAGTTGTCGCTCCAACAGTAACTTTTCCAAGCCCTAAGCTAGACAGGCTGCCAGGTGGAAGGCTGTAGCTGCTTAGATGAACCAATCAGGCAATGCCAGTCACTCTTGCAGAGAAATTTTCCCATCGCCCTTGCAGCTGGGAGGGAGGGACTTGGCATAGTTACATTTCCTTAAAGCTTTTGATACAACCTTTCACATTTATGGCAGGGAAGATAATTCATTTACTGGTGAAGGGACTGAGAAACAGTTTCCTTCCTCTTTCCTTCCCTGCTCTGTTGCCCCTTTTCTCTTCTGCTGCCAGGCATTTTCAGCTGGCTGTGCAAACAAAGGTTGCCGCCCAAAGAGTGTGTGGATGAAAACACAGCTGAGTTCTGTAATTGAACCTAGGACCACCTTTGCAGCCCCTGCAGCTCCTCCCAGCTACACAAAGATGTTGACTCTGCCTGCTGCAGCTGGTCCTTTTGATGTGCCCACATTGCAGGTCTGACTGCTCTCCTGCTGAAATAACTTGTGAAGGAACAATCTAGGAAACAGGGAAATCATAAAGAACCCATTGAGCCAGATATAGGAGGCTGAAGCAGGCAAAGCCAAGGCAAAAGGCTTTCACTGTGGAACCAGTCGGCTCTGGAAGAGAGACTGCAAATGGCACCAGTGTGCTTCAGTCATTCATGGAAAAGATCCTGGCAATAAAATGTGTTTGCTAAGATAAATGACCTGTGTATACATGTACCCATAAGCCAGAGGGCAGACACGAAAGGGGAGGCAAGTTCTGGGCTGCCCAGAGAACAATGGCACTTCCTGCCTCCCGTAAGCAAATTCCATGTAGGGGAAAGAAAATCTGGACTTTAACCAGAAGTAATTTCTAAGGAATTCCAGGCAAGTTACAGTGTTTCACAGACAACATTGTGATTCTTGCCTAGAATTCATAACAGAGGGAATTCAGGATGTTTTCTTAGACTTCTAAATGTTAGAGTGACCTGCAAACACTTTCCATCTTCCAGCTTGTCCACTGGATAGTTTGCTGTGAGCAAAAGAACAACACCTTTGTGCACAAGTCAAAGAGACAGAAGGTTTCTGCATGTAGCCATGTGCCCTGTAACTTGGAAGGGAAGGGAGGTGAAGGAGGTAATGAGACTGACCTTTGCTGCAACATGAACTGTGCTTTCCCTCAGGGATTTTGTTCTGTTTTTCTCCTAGAAATTGTAAGTACCCACTGATAAAATGCTCCTCCCCTGGCATCAAAATGAACAAGGAAGCCTTTTCTCTTAGTAGCCAGAGATGATGGAATTGTTGGTAGAAGTTTTGGAAATACATGCATGCATGCATACGTAGGTACATACACTAATCTATTGAAATGCTATGTGGGCGGGGGGCAGGAGCAGGCTTGTACTGATAGCAGGAGCTGAAGGTGGGTACATGGGAGTGGGGAGGCAGTTCTGAAGAACACCAGCAAGAATGGAAATTTACATAGATTTGAAAAATTAAACTAACACACATTTTGCTCGGTTGTGGAGTTCGATACCAATTCTCAAAATAGAGGGAGGGCAATTGGATGCTGTAGTATGCAAAGCTGGTGTCCTCCAACTGTGGAAAATACTTAAGCTGGCTTTCTTCCCTGTATGGAAATTTACTATGAAAACTAGTAATCCTAAACACTGCAGATGACAGTACAGTAGAGTGATGCTGACACTTAGAGGCAGGCAAACTGCATGGCCATATGAGAGATTCTGGAGTTTAACACTCAGCATGAGAACCAGCGTGGTGCAGTGGTTTGAGAATTGGACTAGGGCCCTGTTTACACAGCAAAATAAGTCCATGAAGAATTCGCTAAGATTCCTAATAGTTCACACACATTGTGCCACAATATCGCCTCATTCAGAAGGGGGGGAGCTCAAAAACTCAAAAGTAGCATAATAAGGGCTTTCTCTACTTTTCCTGACTTTTTTGAAAAGTAGCGTGACCTAGTGCACTATCGATTGTGTGAACTACCATTTCGGAAAAGTCTATGTGAATTACTAGCAATCTTCCTGACACAACAACAGCAGAGCTGAGCTGTGATTGGTTGACTGACCAGGGAGGGGATGGAAGAGCCTGAAATGAAAAGATATAGCCACTGTTGTTTCCAGCCACAGAAAAAAATCACCCATCTGTCTCCCTCCTGGCTTGCTTGGCTGCTGCCAAGCAAGATTGAGTAGCGATCTGCTTCTCCGGCTGTTCGCTCCCTTGCACTCTGGTGATCCTCTGTGTGTGTGTGTGTGTGAGAGAGAGAGAGGGTGAGGGGAAGGGGGGCTTGACAGGGGAGCGGATGGCTCCTCGGTGGCTGAAAGGCTCCCTCCTTCCTCCCACCCTTCTTGCTTTGGGAAGAAGAGGGAGCACTCCCTGCTAAGGGATGAAAACTAGCAGGCATTCCTCTGGTAATCAGAGGAGGGAAACGTGCCAGCATTTCTCTCTCTCTCTCTTTCCCTCCCTCCCTCTCATCTTCCCGGCATCTTCCCCCAGATGTGCTTGGGAGGCCATGCCCCCCACCTTTGCCTGTGTGAACCAGAAAGAGGAAAACTAAACAGAGCAACTGGTTTTGCAGTAAATCATGTAAACTATCCGGCAGTGGTGCAAAAAAGTGCTAAAGTGCAAACTATCACAATAAAAACTGCCGTGTAACGGAGCCTTAGGACTCTGGAGACCAGGGTTCAAATCCCCATTCACCCATGGAAACCCACTGGGTGACCTTGGGCAACTCACACTCTCCCTGCCTCAGAGGAAGGCAAACCCCCTCTGAACAAATCTTGCCAAGAAAACCCCTTCATAGGTTCACCTTAGGGTAGCCATAAGTTGGAAATAACTTGAAAATGCATAACATCAACAGCAGCTTTCTCTCTAACTTGAGATGCCCTGGATATTTACTTTTATTCTGCCTCTTCTTACAATATGTCAAGATGGCCTATAGTAGTATCATGAAAAGGCAATCTGAGAAAAATAGAAGACTGATACCAAACAAAAGAGTTAAGTTAATCTCTTTAAAATAGCTAAGTCAATTTCTTTAAAAGCAACATGACAATGACAGCAAAACAGCTGTATCATCCAGCCCCTGAAAAGAAGCCTGCTTAAATGCACACATAGGCTGGCCTCCTGTTAGTGACATGCACACATGTAAGTGAGCTTACATACACACATGTCTCTTTTGGAAGGGGGTGCAAGGGGCTATTCTCTTGCCCTTGCACTCTGTCCCAACCCTCTCCCACCCTCTGCTGGAGGCTGTCAAGCCCTGGGGGGGGGCTGCTGCTGCTCTTTCTTATAGGTGAGAAGGAGAGGGAGCAGGGAGGCAATTTGGACCATGAAAATATGGCTGCTCAGGACTCCTAGGAGAAGGAGAAGGAGCGTGCACTCCATCCATGAGTGTACGCTCATTCTCTCCCCAGCTAAGTCCAGCTTCTACTCCATGATTCCAGTAGCGGGGGGGGGGGGGTTGACAGCTGCCAGGAGGGGGGAAGGGTGCAGAACTGTGCAGGTAGAGCTACACAAGCTTTGATGGAGGATCTCAGTCATGGGTCTCAGCTTGCCTAAATAAATGCATGCCTATGTATACATGCAGACTGTATTCTAGGCCTGATGGTCTTTCCTGAGAGAACAAGCTTAGGGGGAGGGGCGCTTTGACAGCACTTTGTTCACCTCCTACCCAGCACTGCTGTTTTCTTAGAGATCACCCTTTGTGACCATTGACAAAATGTCTGTCATGTGGGACTGCTCTGGCACAGTATTGACAACCAACCTGCCAAATGGTTAAGCTGGGTCCTCCATATTAACAAAAAAGTGATATGATTCTGTTTCAATGCACGGTAAAGATGGCTGGTCATACTAAGTCGTAAGGTAGAATTCCCCACACTGACCACATGATACACTGGCAATTGATCTATATTCCCCCTGTCTGTCACCTGTCTCAGCTAGGAAAGCAATGGATTCAAGATGATACAGATATTTTGTCTATAGTTTTTGACTTCTTGAGGGTTTTCACATATAGCAAGCTATGCTATGGAAAACATCCTTTGTCACAAAACAGACATATTTGGGTCTGAGATCATCTCCATTGTGCACAAACATTTTAGCAATACTGTACGTGATTATTTCCATATAACCCTTTAAGCAACAATTAAACAATTTTTCAGCCTTTCCTTATGCAGAAAAAGGGCAAATGGGGATTCGTTTGCAATTTGAACTGTAGATGACATTTGCAGGTTTTGATTGCCATCTAAGGCTTAAACTGTCTTAAGGGATGTTTTGTTTACAATAACTGGCAGTCACTTCAGTTATTCTCAGGCAGGTCCTGTTCCAAGCATGGGTCCTTCAAATGACCTTCAGTATGACCTTGGAGGAAGTATTACTTCTTGATTGCATCCATGCTGAGACAAGATTACTCTGCACAGTCTCTTCCTCCCTGCTTTTCTCTCTGGGCATAACTACTCTGTTGAATAAATATCATGCCCCTGCAACCCTAACCACCCTTGTCTTCTGCCCCTGAATGCTTTGTGCAAAGCTTTCTTCAGAGGCCCTGCTGGCATAGCATGGGTATTTCACAGAGCTTGAGGAAGAAAGCCAGCTTCCCACAGGCACCAAGGGAGGGGCTGTGCATGAAGAGGGACAGCAGTGATGTCAAGAACGTGGGTCTTGCTGGAGTGACAGATGACATGGGCCCAACCACCTCATGGCTGGTGTGGGGAAGGCAGCATGACACTGCAGTTCTGCCTCCTAAACATATGACTTTCCTGCTTGAGGGCACAGTTGTGCATGTCTGTGAAGACAGGAAGCTGCTTTATATTGAATCAAACCATAAGTCCATGTGGTTCATGATTACCTACACTTGTTATTTGCCATCAGGTAGGCTTTGACTTGTGGAGACCCTATAGATGACAGACCTCCATGAGTCCTGGTCATCAGCCGCTCAGGTCTTGCAAACTTAATGCATGATTATCTCAATCTATCAGCAATGTGTTTTTCCTCTTTTCCTACTTCAACTTCCACTTTCCCCAGCATTCTCATATCATTTCCCACAAGGAGCCATGTCATTTCACAATGTGTCCAAAGTATAATAGACTCATTTTGGCTTCTAGTGAGACAATTATCTCTACTGGGGTGGGAATAGGTGTGGCCCATAGACTATGGACTTTATCATGGACTTTATCAGACATGGCAAAAACTGCATCATAAGGACGCGATGATAACACAAAAGGCTTAAATGTTCAGAGGACGATGTCGTTCAGCTATTCTTGAGGTGTCACACAGGCGTGAATAAGACATCACTTTTTATTGATGGCTTAGCCCATCAATAAAAAAAGTGACACCTTGTCCGCGCCAGCACTATGCCCCGGGAATGGCCGAATGACAAGGGCGTCTGATGATTTTGCCCTTTGTATTATCATTGCATCCTAAATGATGTGATTTTTTTTTTTTTGCTGAATTAACCTTAACTGAAAAAGTCCTTCATGTGGCCCTTGCCCCTCAGACTCTCCCAGCCCCCCCCCAAAGCCTCCAGTCTCCTCTCAAACTGGGTAGATTCCCCATTATTTCAGACAAAAACCACATCTAGGGGGCACAGTTTTGCCACAAATTGTAATCCCTCTCCCCACAAAAGCTGTTTTTTTAAAAAAAAAAGCTGGATTTTTTTAAAAAGGGAATGAGTACTTAATATGACATCACTTTTCTGCTTCTTCTTTGGGAAATGGCAGGTGTGCAGCCTGCACAGAGTTGGTAGGCCTCAAAAGTGACCCCCCCCATGAGCCCACAAATGGTTTACACTGACTCTTCAGGCCTTCAGAGATGCCTGAGCCCTACTCCCCCATGATGTTAGGAACTCAGTCTGGGAGATTCCACACAGAAAGCATTTATTGAGACTAGAACATGGAGCAATGGATGCGAGCTCCAGGAACAGAGATTCCACCTCAACATTAGGAGGAACTTTCTGACAGTAAGAGCTGTTCGGCAGTGGAACGCACTCCCTCGGAGCGTGGTGGGGTCTTCTTCCTTGGATGTCTTTAAACAGAGGCTGGATTGCCATCTGTTGGGGATACTTTGATCAAGATTTCCTGCATGGCAGGGGGTTGGACTGGATGGCCCTTGTGGTCTCTTCCAACTCTTACAGTTCTATGATTCTATGATTCTACTCTTGTCACTTAACTATTTCCAGATTATCTGAAAGCTTGTATCTTCCCACGTGAGCCTGCCTGAGTCTAACAATCTTCAAGGGAGGGCTTTCTCTCCCACCCACCACATTTACAGGCTTGCCTGGTGAGGACAAGGGAGAAAGCTTTCTCAGGGGCTGCTCTTGGGCTAGGAAACTGCCCCCCAACAGAGGCTCACTCAGTCATACTCCCTCTCTTTCACAGGCAGGCAGAGACACTGCTAATTAATCAGGCCTTTAGACTTTAACTGATTGGGGTAGAAGAATGTGTAATGGGTGGCTGTTTTATATATAAAAAAAATATAGTATGTGTTTTATGCTTTTAAAAACTGTCTTAAATTGATGTTTTAAAATTAATATTTAAAGGGTTGATTGTTTAATGCTAATTTTTTATATTTATTGAATTATTGAAATACTTTTTTAGCTTTTTTTTGTTTTAATATATATTGTAGAGGACAGGATCAAAATTCAGAATGACCTGGATAGACTGGAGAGCTGGGCCAAAGCTAACAAAATGAAATTCAATACGGAGAAATGTAAAATACTGCATTTAGGGCGGAAAAATGAAATGCATAAATATAGGATGGGAGAGACCTGGCTGAATGAGACTACGTGCGAAAGAGATCTAGGAGTCCTAGTAGACCAGAAGTTGAACATGAGCCAACAGTGCGATGCGGCAGCTAAAAAGGCCAATGCGATTTTGGGCTGTATCAATAGAAGTATAGTGTCTAGATCAAGGGAAGTAATAGTGCCACTCTATTCTGCCTTGGTCAGACCTTACTTAGAATACTGTGTCCAGTTCTGGGCACCACAATTCAAAAAGGATATGGACAAATTGGAGCGTGTCCAGAGAAGGGCAACTAAAATGGTGAAAGGTCTGGAAACGATGCCTTATGAGGAGAGACTTAGAAGCTGGGTATGTTTAGCCTGGAAAAAAGACGGTTAAGAGGCGATATGATAGCCCTGTTTAAGTATTTGAGGGGATGTCACGCTGAGGATGGAGCAGGCTTGTTTTCTGCTGCTCCAGAGACTGGAACACGGAGCAATGGGTGCAAGCTCCAGGAACAGAGATTCCACCTCAACATGAGGAGGAACTTTTTGACAGTAAGAGCTGTTTAGCAGTGGAACATGCTCCCTCGGAGCATGGTGGGGTCTCCTTCTTTGGAGGTCTTTAAACAGAGGCTGGATGGCCATCTGTCGGGGATGCTTTGATCAAGACTTCCTGCGTGTCAGGGGGTTGGACTGGATGGCCCTCGTGGTCTCTTCCAACTCTGCAATTCTATGATTCTATGATTCTATGATTCTATGTAAGCCACTTTGGGTCCCATTTTGGGTGAAAGGTGGCATGTAGTTCAAATAAATACATTGTGCACATTTCCAGCTGCACCTGTTATTTACAGTGATGGCTTCGTAGAAGTGAGGCTAAATCTCAGGGCCTATGTCAGCGCCTGGTATCTTGGTGCAGCTGCCAAGGACCCAAGCTCCTGCTGATGCCTGTCCTGGACCACCTATGGCTTGCTTTTGCTTGTGTGTCCCACAGGTATGAGCAAAATCACAGGAGAAGAGCAAAGGAGCGGAACCTCCATACTCCTTTCATTCCCTACAATTTTCCTAAGATAGCATTGCTCTAGGGCACTAGGGGACATTAAAAGGATGGATAGAAGCTGCTCAGCAGTGCCACTGGAAGTGGCGCCATGTGCCTGGGCACATTGATGGGGGGCACTTTACCTGGAATCTTCTCAGCAGTGGATCCAGCCCTGCTAAGCACCAAGGTAACAGGCACAAGAAGGGAGGGAAGCGGGAGAAAAGAAAAAGAAATGTGGCAGCATCTTTTAGATTGACTGGTTTTTTATTTTTGCAAGAGCTTTTGTGGACATAAAACCACTTCTTCAGATGCAGTACAGAGTAATAAATGATCAGGTATAAAACATATTTACACAGCTGTAAAAGTGGGATGGAATGTCACAGGAGCCAGAAAGATGCAAATCATGACCCTTGCCTTAAATTTTCAAAGGGCTGCCTAAGGTGATACCGATCTTTCAGACCTTTATAGTGGTCAGTTAGTGTTGATGTTTGAAAGCAATAAATCTGCTTCCCATAACTCAAGACTTTATCAACCCCCCCATGCTACATGTACCTTCTATCCTGTGAAAAGGTCCCCCCCCCCCGGCAATGATGGAGGAGTGAACGGAGCTCCATTCACGTCCTTGTCACCGGGCATTGACTCTGCATTCGTGTCATTACAATGGCATGCAGATTCAAACACCAGCAATGCTGGCACAAAAGCGCTAGGGGAGATCTATTGACAGCTTAAGCCGTCAATAAATACAACAGGTTTTGGACAAAACCGGGTCTGGTATGTGCACCCTTTTGCGTCTATGTGGCATTGTTATGATGCCGTATTTGATGTGTCTGATAACGTACTCAGCTTCCCAGGATTCCAAACTCTCTCTGAGAAGACTCCTCCTTTTGTTATAGGTGCAGTAGTAAGGCTAATAACACAGCTACTTCTTGGAAAACAAGCACAAGTAACTTAATAGCAGGATAGGCTTCCTCTTGCCTCTTACTCTGAGTATCAGTTTGATCTTCAGGGGGTCCCCCTTGTCTTATATCAGCCCCAGTTTATTGGCCCACATCAGGACTGCATCACGACACAGCTCCAGGATTTGCATGGCTGCCCCTGATACGCACACCACAGAGGGGGAAAAGCTACATGTCATGGATATACCGATAAATCTTTTCTTCCAAATGCCAGATGAGCACTCCCAGCAGGTTCACAGAGACTCTGAATAACCCTGGGGATAGGATGACCCCCTATGGCATGCCACAGGTCCAAGGAGCCAAAAAAACAACCCCTCAATGCTGTTCCCTGGAACCAGCCCTGTGAGTAGGAATGCAACTGTGAAATCATAGACTCTTAGGTGCCATTTACACAATGAAAATGTAGTGAGATGAATTCATGTCAATCTTTGGTAGTTCACACGTCCTGCATGACGGTCTCGAGCTTTTCGGAAGGGGTGCCAGCTTTTATCCCTCAACCTTTTATCCCTCAACTTTCCGTCCCACGGTTTGTCCCATGTTTTTAAAAAAGTCATGGGAGGATGTGGAAACTCAGAAATGTGAACAGACCGGGACAAGCTATCTCAGGACTAGGGGATGCCTGGAAATTGAGGTGGGCATGGGTGGGCACATAGCCAAGAGAGGGGGGATCAGTGCCCCCTACAAACTGATTTTTAAGTTGACGAGGCAATCCTCCATTGTTCTCTTGCCCATCACCTGAGTGGTCATAGATATGAATGCCGAAAGCAGTACGCGGACCAGGAAAGGTGGCTGTAGGATTTCTTGGTCCTACACGGAGACCATAAACTTGCTAGCAATATGGGGTGAGCAGAAGGTGCAGGAACAGCTCAAGGAATGCCATAGGAATATTGAACTTTTTGAAAAAAAATGCAGCCGAGATGAAATGCAAAGGGCATGATTGCACCACGGAAGAATGCAGGAGGAAAACGAAACTTAAGTGTAAAAATTATTGCCAGGTAATTGATCACAATGCTAAAAGTGGGAACGATGCAGCCAGGATGCCCTTCTTTAAAGAGCTCCACGAAAATTCTAACTGGCAATGCCAACTACCATCCTAAGTGCCTGGCTAAAACTACCAACATAGTTTAGGTACCCCGTGATTCGGTGACTCCCCATCATGATCCCACCCCCGAAGAGGAACCTGTGATGCCCCCATCTTCCCAAGAGAACTTGGAGGGATACTCTGAAGAACTTTTTTCAACCCTGCTTGGTAAGTCAAATAATATTTGAGAACTCCTGGAGAACAGGAGAAGTCCCAGCAGACTGGAGGAGGGCAAACGTTGTTCCCATCTTCAAAAAGGGGGGAAAAAGAGGATCCCAACAACTATCGTCCAGTTAGTCTGACATCAATACCAGGGAAGATTCTAGAACAGATCATTAAACAGAGAGTCTGTGAACATTTAGAAGGCAATGCCATAATCACAAAAAGTCAGCATGGGTTTCAGAGAAACAAGTCATGCCAGACTAATCTGATCTCTTTTTTTGATAAAGTTACCAGCTTGGTAGATGAAGGGAATGCTGTGGACATTGCATACCTTGATTTCAGTAAGGCCTTTGACAAGGTTCCCCATGACATTCTTGCAGACAAGCTTGTAAAATGTGGGCTAGACAAGTTAACTGTTCAATGGATTTGTAATTGGTTGACCGGCCGAACCCAAAGGGTGCTCAGCAGTGGCTCCTCTTCGTCTTGGAAAGATGTGACCAGTGGGGTGCCACAGGGTTCTGTCCTGGGCCCAGTGCTATTCAACATCTTTATCAATGACTTAGATGAGGGAATTAGGGGCATACTTATCAAATTTGCAGATGACACCAAATTGGGAGGAGTAGCTAATACCCTAGAGGACAGGATCAAAATTCAGAATGACCTGGATAGACTGGAGAGCTGGGCCAAAGCTAACAAAATGAAATTCCATACGGAGAAATGTAAAGTACTGCATTTAGGGCGGAAAAATGAAATGCATAAATATAGGATGGGAGAGACCTGGCTGAATGAGACTACGTGCGAAAGGGATCTAGGAGTCCTAGTAGACCACAAGTTGAACATGAGCCAACAGTGTGATGCGACAGCTAAAAAGGCCAATGCAATTTTGGGCTGTATCAATAGAAGTATAGTGTCTAGATCAAGGGAAGTAATAGTGCCACTCTATTCTGCCTTGGTCAGACCTCACTTAGAATACTGTGTCCAGTTCTGGGCGCCACAATTCAGAAAGGATATTGACAAATTGGAGCGTGTCCAGAGAAGGGCAACTAAAATGGTGAAAGGTCTGGAAACAATGCCTTATGAGGAGAGACTTAGGGAGCTGGGTATGTTTAGCCTGGAAAAAAGACGGTTTAGAGGCGATATGATAGCCCTGTTTAAGTATTTGAAGGGATGTCACGCTGAGGATGGAGCAGGCTTGTTTTCTGCTGCTCCAGAGACTGGAACACGGAGCAATGGGTGCAAGCTCCAGGAACAGAGATTCCACCTCAACATGAGGAGGAACTTTTTGACAGTAAGAGCTGTTCGGCAGTGGAACACACTCCCTTGGAGCGTGGTGGGGTCTCCTTCCTTGGAGGTCTTTAAACAGAGGCTGGATGGCCATCTGTCGGGGATGCTTTGATTGTGATTTCCTGCATGGCAGGGGGGTTGGACTGGATGGCCCTCGTGGTCTCTTCCAACTCTGCAATTCTATGATTCTATGATTCTATGATTCCTCTTTTAAAAAAATGGGTTCCGGTTTGTGAAAGCTTGAATAATTAATTTTCCAATTAACTCTCTTACATTACCTAAATGCCATTATGTATTTTTATTTTTTTGTTTGGATAACTGTTATACCTTACCCTTTAAAGCTGCATACATTCCAGCCGCTTGGATAACCATTTTATTACTTTTAATCATGATGTGAAAGCTTGTATATTTAACTTTTTGTTAACCAATGTAAAACCCATAATAAAAAGTGTGCCTTGCTATGGCCCTCTAATAAGAAGTTTGTTGTCAGCCAACTGCTGTAAATCTTCATTCTGTTTATGATCTATGGCTCTGTGATGCTTTGGAATGCTAATGTGGGCAGTTAAAACAATGTGAAAATCCTGCTTCTGGGGTGAGCAGTAACAGTATGGTACATGCATCCTTGCACCCTGGAGATGGCCACAGCCAGATACATTAATCCCAAGATCCCTCAAATTTAAAAAAAGGCATGTGAATGAGTGGAACATGTGAAAGCAAAATAGTGAACTTTCAAATGCTTATGTGACTTACTTCTTGTATTTTTTCAAATACACAGAGGGGAATTTAACACAGACTTCATATGCTGCTGCTGTGACTAACACTTACTGAGGATACCGATGCCAGCTTCAGCGTCAGCCAGATAAATTACCTATCATAGGTGGATGCTGAAATAGATGCTGCCTGGACCACCCTACCTCTTCAAAATGGTAATGTATTATGCTACTTGACAGTAGGGATTTCATGTAGGGTGCACTGCTTCCAAGATTAAAAATATTAATATTTTTTTAAAATTCCCTTTTCTAGTTGCTTTGCTTAGCAATCCTGTTGCTTCACTTTCCCCAGCTGAAAGGCTCAGTTGAACTGCAGGACACAGAGATCCACTGAGACTGCAGAAATTATTGCAAACTCCAGAGCAATGATGAAACAATTTATTGCAAATATGAATACTAACACTGAGAGAATGGCCCAGAGGGCAAAAAGTCTGCAGGAATACCTTGAAAAGTTCTACCAACATGAAATAGCAGACAGTGGAAAAATGTTGGCTGCAATAGATAGACAAAATGACATGCTAGGTGAACTCATAGCCCACATTAAATGCACTGATAACAACCCTAGAAGGGTTGTTGTGAGAAGAATAAAAAATAAAAACCTTCCAGGGGATTCTGAATAGGAGAACTCCCAACCACAAGAAAATCAGCTGCCATGTACAAGTATAGCTGCTGGAAGGTTAAGATTAGGTAGACCAGTTAGAAAAATAAAATTAAAAAAAAAAACCCTGTTCCTCTTACTTTATAAAATTAAACTGTGTTAAAAAATAAACCTTCACAAAGCTGTACTAGTACACAATGTAGTACACAACTAGGACTTTCATAGCTGTAAAACATATTTTGAGTTAGTATTACATTCTGTTTATATGAACACTCTCTAAAAGGTATAATTAATAATATGTCTTTCTCCAAGTAGTTATATATGTTGATAATAGGGGAGGAACCTAGTTTTGATTGTGGAATATACCATGAATTTTTTTTACTTTATATTTTATTGTTCAGCTTTACATGTTCAGCTAACACACATTGGAAACTGCTTAATGCAGTGTAGATGTGTAAACTGCTATTGCTTAAAACAATTTGTAAGCCGCTCTGATACCCTTGTGGCTGAAGAGCAGAGTATAAATAAATAAATAAATAAAACATGTGTTGCTGTTACTTGAAATTACTTAGAAAATTTTTAAAATGTAGTAATAGCTGTATTACTTTATACATCACTGTTTGCGGGGGTATGGAAATTTGTAATAAAAATAGCTTACCAGGTGGTGGTGCAGCTGGGGCTGGGCCAGGCTTGTGTCCCCGTTATATTTTGAAAGTTGCCTATTGAATTATGAGAATTTTTCTTTTTGAACTTTGAATACCATTTGTATTAAAGAATTGGCTAATTAGCAGAGGTTCCTCCATGAAGGAGTTTGCCTGAGCCAGGAACCTTTTTCGAAAAGCCTAGTCTCTGCAAAAGGTGCCAATTTTCCAAACCCGTCAGTATTGAAACAAAGTATCCGTGGTGGGTCATTGTTAAAAGTATCATTTACAGCTAGCACAGGGAAGGGAAGACTGTAATGCAGGATATTATATTGCACCAGGAAAAGATATTTGCATTAATGCCCTGGGCATTTTTACATGCAAACTTTTTCTAACTTTAAAAATATTTATGTATTTACACACAACAGATATCAGTACTGAAATCAACAGGCTTTATTGGAAAGTTTTTTCTCTGTTTAGAACAACAAAAAAAATATTGTCGCACAGTAGTACATTCACACTTATTCTCAGTTCTGGTGATGCTGCTGCCAGAAGTATTCCGTTAACGTGTCACAAACAGACTCCCCCTCAGCCTTTTTACGTGCATCATCATTTACCAAAGGTGCTCCTAGAGTGTCGAGCACAAACCTCTGAACCCTTATGTTTGGGTTATCAGGAATTTTTCCCTTAGCTTCACATATGTTATGGAGAATTACACATGTACATATCATAGAACAAACATTTTCTTCCACCACTTCAATACTATATCTTAATGCTCTCCAGCATCCTTTGAGACAGACAAAACACCTCTCCATGGTAGAATGCACCTTATTATGGTATCTGTTATACAGTTTCTGTTTATTATTAGTGGACCCCCTATATGGTGTAAGCATCCATTTCCTTATTGGGTATGCCCCATCTACAAGGGTTAGAGGAACTATTTGCTGTCCCATTATAGTAATTGTGGGGTTCCCTGGAACGAAAATTCCTGCCTCCATTGTTTCAAAAAATGCAGAGTTCCTAAACATTCGAGCATCATGAATCTTGCCGTTCCAACCGATCTCTGCATCAATAAAAATGCCTCTGTGATCACATGTCCCTTGCAGAAGTACACTGTAGCTATTTTTCCTGTTAATATATTCGTTTCCTTGGCGCACAGGTGGAATAATGTTGACGTGACATCCATCAAAGCAGGCTATCACTTGTGGGTGTCCAAGGGCCGCAAACCCATCCATTACCTGTGCAAGAAAAAATAAAATAGAAATCGGAAATGGTTACTTTGATCCAGATGGCAGCCGATTATTTGAGTTTACACATCTGTATAAACAAAGTTAAATAAAAATCTGGTGTCTACAGGAAGTTGCCATCTCAATAAAAAGTCTTCCAAGATGTTTCATCATAAAAAAAAACTTTTATCAAGTCATTAACATTAACACAACTGATGCGAGTACTCACATTTTCACATACTTAGATTCGGTTATAAAAAAAAAAATAACATTACCATCCTATGATCTCCTGATCTCCTAGGTACATAGTTCACTTCAGAAGTAACTTCTTTATTGCGAGCACAACCTCGCCGAAGATCTTGCACACCGTGGATCGCCCAACACACAACAGCTGGCAAGCAGACACATAAGAGCATCGGTGGGCGAGAAGCCAAATAGCTATAGTGAGGCACATCTCCACAGGAATAGCTTTCCTTATATTTCTGTCTGCTTTGGCTATCTCAGGTCGGAGAATATCCACAAGTTTCATGAAAAATGCGCAGCATTCTGAAATACATGATCCATTGTTCGTCGGACCAGATGGACATGATGAATTTCTCCCACCAGTCCTTTGTTTTCGGATAGACCCACCACCTCCTTAAACAGGGATATGGGTGACAACACTGAAATAGCATAGGAGTATTGATGGTTTCAAAATACATAAAATCAGTACCAAGTTCAGAGGATAAGTTCTAAATGAAGTAGTAGAATAAAGAGACGGATCATCCTGCATCAGTGCTGGTGACATCCCCCCCTGTACAACGTAGAACGGGATGTCCTCAGCAGTACAGAGATAGCCAAACCAGTGGCAATGTTCGACTCCATTCTGACAATAATGGTGGGACAGGCACTATTACAAATTAGATGGTAGTCACAGACCAATGAAGTTAATCTGTACGGCCCCAGAAATAGCCAATCACTGAGTCCATGGCGGGAAAGAGCACCAGAAACACGTCAGCAGCTTTGTGAAAAAACAACTAATCACATCCTTGATTGACAGCAAAAACAAAAAACAGGAACATAAAGACATGTAAACAAAAAAGTCACGGGATACATTAAATCGGGAAAACCATCGTATCTCGCTACATACTGGGATATCCAGGGAACCGTGATAAATCGTGTAAACAGCAAAGGATGAATTCGGGATCAGGAAATCCCGGTTCTCCCCGTGATCATTTATGTCGTCTAACTGGCGCCATAGAGTTGGAAGAGACCACAAGGGCCATCCAGTCCAATCCCCTGCCATCCAGTCCAACCCTCTGCCAATGTATTGCCATCCAATACATTGTACCACCCCCACCACTGGCTGAGCTGGTCCCAAAGAGACAGGGCAGGAGCAATAGGGTTGCATGATTCCTATCTCTCTAATCAACCACCCAACAGACAAGAACCAAAACAAAGTGCTCCCCTCCAGCTACCTCTGAAGTAGCTCCCCTCACCTCGGGACTTCCTGGAGAGAAAGGTGGGCATAGCAGGGGCAGCAGAACAACCACAGGAGGTATGGCTGTGAAACCAAGAGATAATCCATCATTCCCACAGCAACAGGTCCACCTGATCACAGGGCTTCTAGGAGAAATTTTGAAAGTTGGAACAAGTTTGCTTTCAGGCCTGGGGGTGGGGAGTCCAAATGGATCTTAAATCCTCAATTGAATCATTTCAATAAAGAGAATGGTGTGGCTTGAGATATTAAAGTTGTGGTTTTTCCTTCTTTGTAGAAAAATATGGTTATAATAAAATATGAACAAAACAGGCAACTTTTGGTGTATGATTATGAAAGTTAATCTCAGGCTATCTGAATATGACTACTGATAAACTTTGGTAAATGTTTTCTTCCTTGTGCACCAGAATGGCCAGATAACAATATACTGTACTTTATACTTTATACAAAGCAACAATAAGCCTAATCAGCTAATGAAATTAGCTTTTCTGTCTTTTTTATCTGCAAAATTTCTAATAACACTATCAACATCAGTTTCTCAGGAAATGCTTGAAAGGGGGAAATCACCAAAAAAGAATTCAAACAAATAGCCAGCTCATGTAGGGATAAAGTCAGAAAAGCCAAAGCTCCACTGGAGCTCAGGCTTACTAGAGAGGTTAAAAACAATAAAAAGGGCTTTTTTGGGTATGTCCATAGCAAAAGGAAGAACAAGGAAATGGTAAGGCCACTGCGGGGAGAAGGTGGTGAAAGGCTAACAGGGGACAGAGAAAAGGCAGAAGGTCAGGTTGCTCACCTGTAACCATAGATCTTCGAGTGGTCTTCTGTGAATTCACACAGTGGGTAGCTCCTGCACCTGCACAGAGCACTTGGAACCTTCTAGAATCACTAGGCAGAACATTTTTGGCGGTAACTCTGCCCACGCTAACGGTCCCTCTTAAGGCGTTCCTGCCTATTACCCCTGTTCCTTGAAGGACGCCTCAGCTAGCAGCACCAGGAACATTAAAGGATATATGTCATAGCAGGACATAGAGGGGAGGATGGGCGGGTCTGTGTGAATTCACAGAAGACCACTCGAAGATCTATGGTTACAGGTGAGCAACCTGACCATCTTCTTCATGGTCTCTGTGAATCCACACAGTGGGTAGATTAACAAGCTTCACCTGTAGGAAGTGGGTATGTTATGCTAGCAGGTCAGATGAGGACGGTTGGTAACAGGTGATGTCAATGAAACCTTAACAATAAGCATCAGCTGTCATGAAACACAAACATAAGTACAAACACCATAGTAACCACTTAGTTATTGAATGGAGGACAGAAGAACTGCCCTTCCAAAGACAGCCTCATTATGAGACCAAGTGTCCAGTCTATAATGTGATATAAAAGTTAGTGGTGTAGACCAGGTGGGTGTTCCTCCATGGGAACCCCAGAGAGGAAGGCAGCTAAAGCAGAGACAACTCTGGTAGAATGTCCTCTGACCCAAGAAGGCAAGGGCTTCTGAGCCAGTTCATAGCAAAGGGAGATGGTTGAAACCACCCACTTGGACAGGTACTGTGGAGATATCGGTGCACCCAACTTAAGAGTCTGCATAGGACACAAACAATTTTTGAGACTTCCAAAATGGAGCTGTCTGCTGTACATAGAAGGCAAGGGTTCTCCGAGCATCCAGGGAGTGGAGAGTCCATTCAAAGTCATCCTTAAGATCCTGCATCACAGCAGGGAGGATTATGGGCTGGTTGAGGTGTAAGCTGGAGACCACCTTTGGAAGAAAGGACATGTCTGGTTTTAGAACCACTTTGTGCTTGTGGAACAACAAGTATGGAGCATCAGAGCACCAAAGGCAGAGCTCAGCAGCTTGACAGGTGGAGGTGATGGCTATGAGGAAGGCTGTCTTCCATGATAGGAGTCTCAGCTCTGTAGTGGCCAAGAGTTCAAAGGGCCGTCTTGTGATTTGAGAGAGAACAAGTTTGAGACTCCAGGCCAGGGTAGGTTCAACCACCGGTGGATGAAGATTGACATAGCCCGTCAGAAACTTCTTGACCACTGGGTCTTGGAATGGAGATGGTTGATCCTGTGCTTGAAACTCGACAGAAAGAGCCTCCAAGTAACATTTCAGGGATGAGGTGGATAGTCCTGAATCTGAGAGGTGCAGCAGGAACTGAAGGACAGTGATCACTGAGGAAGAATCGACGGTAAGGCTACAGTCTGACAAGAAAGATTCGAAGTGTTTCTACTTGTAGGAATAGGACCGACATGAGGAAGGCCAGAGAAAGGCATCGAGCACTGTCTATATGTCAGCCAGTAGCAGTGGATTCCCAGGACACCTCAAATCTGACGATGGGTTCAGGGCTGTATCCTCCAAGCCATCAGCCAGAGTGTTTTTACAGTGCCATTGGCCACATGCCTCACGGAATTCATTTGCTGGCCCGCAAGAAGCTGGGCCTCGGTCTGGATTGCTTCTGCCATGCATCGCCTCTCCTCTCGAAGGTCTTGTAACAATGGACCCATCCACTCCCACAGGACCTGTTGATAGGCACCTATGCAGGCAGAGTAATTTGCAATGCAGAAACTCAACCTGGCAGCAGAGTAGATCTTTTTGCCGATTATGTCAAGCTTCCATCCTTCTGGGTCTGCAGGAGTTGTCTGGGTCCGGCATTGTTGTCTTTGTTGAGAAGCCTCTACCACCACTGAATTCGGGCAAGGATATTCTCAGAGCCAGTCAATGTCATGCCCTGATACAAGATACAAACGATCAATTCATTTTGAAGTCAAGGGGATGGACAATGGATTTTCCCATGAACCTTGAGTTAGTCAGGAGTGAAGGCAGCACCAGTATGTTAACAATAGGAGGAGCCTTTGATTTGATCCTATGATAGATTGGATCCACAGGCTCAGACTCCTTCTCGGTGACCTTCAAGTTCAGGGCGTGGGACATCCAAACCATTTGTTCCGAAAATGCTCGAACATCGTCCGTCAGGGATGAGGAATCATCATCAATCAAACCCGGTGGTGGAGATGGAGCTCTCGGTATATACAATACCGAGGAGTCCGACGATACTGAGGACGACGATGAAGGCGAAGGGCTACGGTGTCAAGGTGACGGGCTGCGATGTCTACGATGCAATGAAGTCATGTGCAAGGGAGGTGGAGGAGGCAATAGAGGCTGTGATGCACCCGGTAACACACACACTGAATCAACACGCATGTAGCAACAGTGTGGTTTATTGATCAAGGATATGCATACAGTTTCATTCCAAAGCCAGTTCTGACTGGCCCCAGGACAAAGCAGACAGATAAGGTCATCATTAGGTTTTGATTCCCTGTAGGCCTGGGAACCATTAGGGAGGGTGAGGGAGGCAAAAGAAGATACATTCCAGACTCTTGCAGCCCATGACCTTGGCTGCCTGGAGGAGCGGTTTGTAGAGTTTAAGGCGGGCTGGCCTGACTCCAGGAGTTAAGGTGCTCTGGGAATGTTCCCAAGAGAACCAATCCTGTCAGGGCCTATCTATACCATGTCAGGGCCTACTCTGGATTACTGCAAATCCCAGTATCCAGAGTAGGGCTCAACAGAGGCAAAGGACAATGTTCTTGACATCCAGGTGAGACCTGACTGCCCACATCCCTCAGTACGGGTTTAGCCAGGAGGGTTTCCTCCAGATAAGTCCTTTCCAAGGCATGGAAGGAAAGGTGAGGGGGAGAGTAGTAACCCCCATGAGTGGTACTCTCTCAAAAACAAAATTGAGGTCGCTGGGCATATGTTAGGCCATGTGCTCTAGGAGGCGAGAGAATGAGAAGGTTGAAGGCCGACCAGGCCACATCATAAGCTCCATAAGAATGCTCAATCTCCAAAATCCAATGTGACAGGGTAGGAGTAGGAGTAGGAGCCTTCCCTATTGCCTGCTGCAATTTAGTCTCAACGTTGACCACAATGGTGTCTTATTTATTTATTTATTTATTTATACCCCGCTCTTCAGCCTCAAGGCTATCAGAGCGGCTTACAAATAGTTTTTTAAGAAATAGCTATTTACACATCTACACTGCATTAAGCGGTTTCCAATGTGTGTTAGCTAATTGCCCCCCACAAGCTGGGTACTCATTTTACTGACCTACGAAAGGATGGAAGGCTGAGTGAACCTTGGAGCCTGCTGGAATCGAACTTGCAATGCGGTGACTTGCAGTACTGGCATTTAACCACTGCGCCACCAGGGCTCTACCAAGGAGTTCTTCCCAGGAGACCAGGAGGACAGGCGAATGAGCCCGAACCACAGGGGAGGACATCACTTCTCCCGCAGAGACCTCTCCTTCCTCAACATGGACAATTTCTGAGGATGGAGTAGGAGTCATGTCATGTGACAGATCATGGCCTCTGGTATCATCTCCGATCTCTGTATACTGAGCTATTACCGGTGTCGGATTCGGGTCAGTGACAGCCCTGGCAGCAATAGCAGGCTGTTGTTGCTCCTCAGGCTCGTGTGCCAGAGTAGCCACCGCAGTGGACAGAGGGCTCTCAGGTAGTCATGGAGAAGAGTTTTGGTCTTCTTCTTCCCCTTCTTACACTTGTCTTTGGAGGAGGCAGAAGAATCATGGCCCTGACGGCTTGGAGTGGTCAAGATCCCAAGTCGAGGTCAAAGGCTTTGAGGAGCCATGGTCTTTGCTCGAGGTCAAAGGCTTTGAGGAGCCATGGTCTTTGCTTGAACCCAAAGCGGAGATATGCTTGTGGGACCAAGGCATAGCCTCCAGATCTGATGCCACTGACTGACGTCGAGACGGGCTCGATGATCAATGCCATCTCTTAGGCAATGGACTGGCTGACAGAGACTGACCCCTTTTCCGTGGCGGTAGAGCCATGGCCTGGGTGCCCGAGGTGGAAGCAGAAGATGGAAATAGGGTCTTCTCATAGAGAAAGGACTTCAGCCTCAAAGAGCGGTGTTTACGTGCCTGAGGGGTAAAGGCCCAGCAATGGATACAAGCGTTTACATTGGTGGCCTCACCCAGGCAGATGAGGCATTTGGCGTGGCTGTCAGAAGCAGGGAGCTTTGCCTGGCAGAAGAGCACCGTTTAAAGTCGACAATCTCCAAGGCCATCATCACAGGGGAAATAGACAAAAACAGAGCCAAACCAGATCGAGGTCGGGCCGAGACAGAGTCAGAAGCCAAAGTCGATGGTAGGAGCAAGAGAGAAACCGAAAACAGTCCAAAGTTGAAAGCCAAAAATCGCCACAAGAGCCAAGGAGAACGCCAAGAACAAAGTGAAAAGCAGTCCAAGTCTAAACCCTTAAAACTGAAAGAGAAAGAGCTCTAGCAAATGGAGTAGGTTCCTACGTGCTGCTCCTGCAGCGGATGAAAAGGAACTGAGGGGAATTAGGCAGGAGCGCCTTAAGAGGGACCGTCAGGATGGGTGGAGTTACTGCCAAAATGTTCTGCCTAGTGATTCTAGAAGGTTCCAAGTGCTCTGCGCAGGCGCAGGAGTTACTCACTGTGTGGATTCAGAGACCACGAAGAAGATCTACTTAACACCTTCTTCGCTTCAGTCTTCTCCCAAAGGGGGAACATTGCTCAACCTGGGGAAGATGGAGCAGATGATGCAGTAGGGGAAATACAGCACAGAATTGGTAAAGAGGTAGTTCAGGAATACCTGGCCAGTATAAATGAGTTCAAGTCTCCACGGCCAGATGAACTTGATCCAAGGGTATTAAAAGAACTGGCAGAAGTAATCTCAGAACCACTGTCTATAATATTTGAGAATTCCTGGAGAACAGGAGAGGTCTCAGCAGACTGGAAGAGAACTAATGTTGTCTCCATCTTTAAAGTGGGGGGAGAAGACCCAAATAATTACCACCCAGTCAGCCTGACATCAATACTAGGAAAGATTCTAGAGCGGATCATAAAACAGTCTGTAAGCACTTAGAAAGGAATGCCGTGATCACAAAAAGTCAACATGGATTTCTCAAAAACAAGCCATGCCAGACAAATCTCATCTCTTTTTTTTGATAGAGTTACAAACTTGATAGATGAAGGGAATGCAGTAGATGTAGTGTATCTTGATTTCAGTAAGGTTTTTTACAAGGTCCCCCATGATACTCTTGCAAAAAAGTGAGTAAGCTGTGGGCTAGACAATGCAATTGCACCCCCCCCGCCCTTCCCAAAGCCGCTATTGAACTTTCTAAGCTTTGTTGCAGCTTTCGGAGGGTGGGGTGGCTGAAAAGCCTCTACGCTGTGCTCCCTCCACCCCTCCCAACCTTCCCAAAGAGGCTATATGGGGCTCTCAATCCCCAGAGCCCCTTCGGGAAGCCCGGGGAGAGGCCAGCCAGACTTCCTCCCACCTTCTACGGCCTTCCTGAGGCGGCTCCAGGGTTTCAAAGCCCTGGAGCCCTCTCAGGAAGGCCAGGAAGAGGCTGGGCAGCCTTCCTCCCACTGTCTTCCCCGGCCTCCCTGAGGCGGCTCTGGGGCTTCAAAGCCCTGGAGCCCCCTCGGGAAGGCCGGGAGAGGCTGGGGAGACTCCTGCCCCCCACCTTCCCCAGCCTTTCTGAGGCAGCTCCATGGCTTCGGAGCCTCAGAGCACCTCAGGAAGGCTGGGGAGACTCCCGCCTGCCTGCCTGCTGCCTTCCCCAGCCTTTCCAAGGCGGCTCCGGGGCTTTGAAGCCTCAGAGCACCCTCGGGAAGGCCAGGGAGTGGCTGGGCAGAGTCCCTCCCTCCCTCCCGCTGCCTCCCCCTGGCCTCCCTGAGGCGGCTCCGGGACTTCAAAGCCCTGGAGCCCCCTTGGGAAGGCCGGGGAGAGACCGGGCAGACTCCTGCCCGCCCGCCCGCCCGCCCACCCACCGCCTTACCCGGCCTTTCCGAGGCAGTTCCAGGGAAGCACGGCAGGCCTGGGGGGGGGGTGGCCAGGTGGGGGGGAGGCTCCACCGCCCCGCCTCCCTAAAGTGGCGATCAGTGCTTCGTAGCCCCACCTGCCACTTTCCTCCATCCTCCCACCCTCCCTAAAGTGGCGACCAGTCACCACTTTAGGGAGGGTGGTGAGGTTGCGGGCGGGGGGGGGGAGGCCTACGGCCACGTGTCAGCCCAAATGGCTATACGTGTCATAGGTTCGCCATCACCGTCCTATGAGGAGCGGCTTAGGGAGCTGGGCATGTTTACCCTGGAGAAGAGAAGGCTAAGAGGGGACATGATGGCCATGTTTAAGTATTTGAAGGGATTTCATAGTAAGGATGGGGCAAGCTTGTTTTCTGCTGCTCCAGAGACTAGGACACAGAGCAATGGGTTCAAATTACAGGAAACAAGATTCCACCTAAACATTAGGAAGAACTTCCTGACAGTAAGAGCTGTTTGGAAGTGGAATACACTGCCTCGTAGTGGGTGGAGTCTCCTTCTTTGGAGGTTTTTAAACAGAGGCTGGATGGCCATCTGTCAGCAGGGCCGGTTTAAGGAATTTTGGGCCCCGCTGCAACACTTTATTTTAGGGGCCCCATATGTTTATCTCAGGTCAATGTAACCTAACCTAATCTATTCACAGTACAGGATATTCAGATTTTTACTAATAATGTTTTTGTAGGAGGAGGGTTATGATGGGGTCCCCCCACATTGATGGAGCCCCCTGCGGCTGCAGGTGCTGCAGGGCCCTTAAACCGGCTCTGCACACGCACTCTTAGTTTCTTCATAGTTGCAAATTCTGTGGGTCAGTTCTGAAAAAAGAGGGCTGATGATGATGCTATGCATCTGCCACTAGCAGCCAGAAGACAACGCAGAAATTCAACAGGTGCAGCACACTTAAGGAAGCATGGAAACTGAGAGCGAGAAAACCCAGCTTCCCGCTGGTCTCTGTGTATGTGTGTCAGTCACCTGTATATTGAGAATACATTAAATACTTCACTCCTTCCAGCATTAGATTTTAAGATGTTGGCAGAAAGAACACACCAGGTTTTTTTTTTAAGCTTCTTGATTGTGGGTGTAGGGAACTTCAGCCAAAGAGCAAGAGGCACTATCTGAAGGGAACACAGTGGATGTAGTATATCTTGATTTCAGTAAGGCTTTTGACAAGGTCCCCCATGATATTCTTGCAAAAAAGTTAGTAACCTGTGGGCTAGACAATGCAACTGTTAGGTGGATTTGTAATTGGGTGACTGACCAAATGCAAAGGGTAGTAGTCACCAATGGCTCCTCTTCATCCTGGAGAGAAGTGACCAGGGGAGTGCCACCAGGTTCTGTCCTGGGCCCAGTGCTGTTCAACATCTTTACCAATGACTTGGATGAGGGAATAGAGGGTATGCTTATCAAGTTTGCAGATGACACCAAACATTAGGAGGGGTAGCTAATACCCCAGAGGACAGGGTCAGAATCCAAAATGACCCCCTTAACAGATTAGAAAGCTGTGCCAAAACTAACAAAATGAATTTCAACAGGGAGAAATGTAGGATACTACACTTGGACACTAAAAATGAAATGCACAAATATAGGATGGGTGACACATGGCTTGAGGGCATTACATGCAAAAAGGATCTAGGAGTCTTGGTGGACCACAAGCTGAACATGAGTCAGCAGTGTGCTGCAGCAGCTTAAAAAGCCAATGCGATTCTGGGGTGCATTAGTAGGAGTATAGTGTCTAGATTTGGGCTGGAAGTCAACCTTAAGAAAATGGAAGTTCTTTACGAGCCTGCACCACAGGATGAACACCACCATCCCCACATTGCCGTAGGCAAATCTGTGCTTAAGTCCGTTCAGCAGTTCACCTACCTGGGAAGCATCATCTCCTCAGATCCAAGATTGAAAAAGAGATCGATCACAGATTAGCAAAGGCACATAGCGCATTTGGAAGACTTTACAAAAGAGTCTGGAGTAATAAACACCTGAGGCAAAGCACAAAAATCAGTGTGTACAGAGCCATTGTACTGTCTATTCTCCTTTATGGGTCTGAAACATGGGTCACCTATCGCCGCCACTTATGACTCCTCGAACGCTTCCATCAGCGCTGCTTACGCACAATCCTAAATATACACTGGACTGACTATGTGACGAATGTTGCTGTCCTTGAACAAGCAGGGATCACCAGCATTGAGGCCATGATATTGAGAACACAGCTGTGCTGGGCAAGGCATGTTTCTAGGATGGAGGACCATCGCCTCCCCAAAATAGTATTCTATGGTGAACTCACCATGGGTCAGCGTAAGAGGGGCGCTCCAAAAAAGCAATACAAGGACTCCCTGAAACAACATCTCAGGCTCAGCCAAATTGATCACCAACAATGGTCCGCCCTGGCCTCACATCGGCAGGCATGGAGACACACTATCCACAATGCTGCAGCCTTATTTGAGAACTCACGCCGAACAAGTCTTGAAGAGAAACGACAACGCAGAAAAAATCATAACCCAGAAACATTACCGAAGGAAACCTTCTGCTGTGCTTTCTGCAACCGGACTTGTCTATCTCGGATTGGCCTTTTTAGTCATCAGCGTGCTTGCAGAAAGCGTGGGATGAGTCCTTCCTGAATCTTCGTTTGTGAAGAGAAGCCAGAGAGAGTGTGTCTAGATCAAGGGAAGTAATAATGCCACTGTATTCTGCTTTGGTCAGACCTCACCTGGAATACTGTGTCCAGTTCTGGGCACCACAATTCAAGAAGGATATTGAGAAGCTGGAACGTGTCCAGAGGAGGGCAACCAGGATGGTGGGAGGACTGGAAGCCATGCCCTATGAGGAGCGGCTTAGGGAGCTGGGCATGTTTACCCTGGAGAAGAGAAGGCTAAGAGGGGACATGATGGCCATGTTTAAGTATTTGAAGGGATTTCATAGTAAGGATGGGGCAAGCTTGTTTTCTGTGGCTCCAGAGACTAGGACATGGAGCAATGGGTTCAAACTAGAGGAAAAGAGATCCCACCTAAACATTAGGAAGAACTTCCTGACAGTAAGAGCTGTTTGGAAGTGGAATACATTGCCTTGCAGTATGATGGAGTCTCGTTCTTTGGAAATTTTTAAACAGAGACTGAATGGCCATCTGTTAGGAATGATTTGATTGTGCATTCCTGCATGGCAAGGGTTGGACTGGATGGCCCTTGAGGTCTCTTCCAACTCTATGATTCTATTATTTTTCTTTCTTTTTTTTAGTGGGGGGAAAAACCCTAACAGGAAACTCATTCTTTTTAGATTAATAAACACCTGCCCACACAAGATTCAGATGCTGCTGCTGTCGTTATCTTGGTTTCACTGTCTACTTTGTGTTACTGACTGAAGTTTCTGATGTGATTCTGATGCTATCCAAGCATTTAGGAAATCAGTGAGATATGGTGGAATGATGTGGCTTGTCCCAAGCAGTATCACTTTGGGTTAATTGCAGTGGTTCTTAACCTGTGGTCTGGGGACCCCCAGGGGTCTGCAATGTTCTCACAGGGGGTCCACAAAGGCTTGAAGGTTGCTTTGCTCACCTCCTCCCTGCAGTGGAGTGGTCAAGGCAGAGGCTGGCTGGCTTGGCTGGCACATTGCCATTCAATCTGCACCAACCACAAATTTGGAAGAAGAAGCAGCAGAAAAATCTTCCCTCCCCCTCCAGTGCCTCTGAGGGAAGATTTAAGAGATGGTGTGATTGTACTATTATTGCTGTTGTTGGGGTTTTAAATCCTGAGTTAAGGTTTGGGGGTCAGTGGCAGCAAAAGATATTTAAAGGGGGTCCCTGATAAAGAAAAGGTTAAGAGCCACTGTTTTAGATTAATAAACAAAAATCCCTCCCCTCCACAAGATTCAGATGCTGTTGCTGTCATTGTTACCTCTGTTTCACTGTCTACTTTGTGTTACTGACTGAAGTTTTGAAGAGCAGCTATTTGCATGCTATCCAAGCCTTGTGGAAATCCCTCAGCAGGAGCTGGCGAAGGGGGCGGGCTGGGCTCAGCCAGGCAGGCGCGGGGAAGAGGAGGAGGAGAGAAAACGGAGCAAGGAGGAAACCAGCCGGCAGATGGGCAAGGCTGCCAGTGAGCACGTGAAAGGAGCCAGAAGCTTTTCACCAGCTCCGTCTTTTTTTCTTTTGCTCTCATTCTTTCCCTCACCAGCAGCCTCCAGTTCTCAGTGCTGCTGCAAAGCAGCGGCTCCTCCCAGCTGTCTCCTGGCTGTCTCCTTCCTCGGATAAGGAAGTCAGCAGGGGGCCGGGGGGCCCCTTGAACTCAGGACCCCCAGCCAATGCTGATTTGGCAGACTGGTTAAACTGTCCCTGTCTGTCGGGAATGATTTGATTGTGTATTCCTGCATGGCAGGGGGTTGGACTGGATGGCCCTTGAGGTCTCTTCCAACTCTATGATTCTATGCTAAATCAACAAATCGTGTCTGAGACATGATAGACCTTTAAAAGTTTTTGTTTGAGTTTGCTAAAAGATCTTTCTGCTGACACTACTGTACTTTAAATTGTGGAGTGTTGAAAGCTCTCGTCACTGTAATTGCCCAAATAGTGGCTTTCCTGGTTGCAATGTCAATGTGAGCTATGATCAACAACCAGAATTCATTATTCTAAGTGAATACACCCCATTTCACAGGATGAAATGATCCATGTGTTTCATAGGAAAAACAGGTACTGGTAAAAGGGCAAGAAAATACCTGAAGAGTTACATGTTTGCTAACCTTTGTAAAATAATGCAATGGAATGAGTGTTAGGTATTTGGTTTGTTTGAGGGAGGGGGCTGTCAGAAACTCACAGGCCCCTCCTTGGCTTTCTGGCCCCTGGACTTTATGGGGCTGAACCTCCCTCTTACAGGCCCTGCCTGAACAGGTGGGAAAGCTCAGATCTTGATGACAGCCAAAAACTCCTGCCAGTGGCAACAGAAAAACCGCTTCCAATAAGGCTTTAGGAAGGGAGGGGACAGAGCAGGTAAGAAATCTCTGGCCCTGGTGGATGTCAGTCTCCTGCTTGTAGTAATCGGAACCATGGAATTTAACCCTGTTTCCATCTAATGTGATGATCAACTCAGTTAAGCTGTAATATTTTAATTTAAGATGATTTGGATTTCTGCTTCCCAACCCCCCACCCCAGGATAGAAACAACTCTACCCCTTAAGAATTTAATTGGCTTCTGGCATTGCAAGCGGAATGGACAGCACATGCAAAGCGGAATGTGTCTTCCTCATAGTGATTTCCCAGACTAGAGATACATAATGAGTCATCTCTTTCTGGCTGCAAATTTAGGCTTGCATTTCACATTCTGATTTGCATTGCTATGGAGATGCATAACCTGCCTGGCAGTGATAGATTTCCTAGTCAGATAAGTACAGGAGCTTATCCTTGTATCCACAACAATGATGTTTTAGGGCTGATTCCACCACATGGGCACAGAAATCAACTCCCCCGCCCTCAAATCAAAGATTGCATTGTGCTTCAAGCAAATATATAATTAGAAGCACTTTTCAAGCAAACACAGAGTGCAGGTCAGCATTTGCCGAGCTCAGAAGCCATTTTTAAAATGTTTGCAATGGCCCACACAAAGCTATGTGACCAGAAGCAGCTGGATGCATCAGCACAATGCAATACAATGCTTGCCTCCCTTTTTGTCTTATGTCTCCTAAGTTGCTAGAAACAATTTTTCCTGGTGTGTGGTTAAATTGGTAATACTTTTAAAGTTTTAGAGCAGACTCTTAATTATTACCTCATGCTATCTGTGGCATAACGTCCATTTCATTCCTGTTATGCCCATTTCATCCTAACTAGAGATACAGACACAGACTTAAATAGAGAAATAGACACAGTTCAGCTGTCCATGTCCTGCTAGCATTCAGACTGGATTACTACATTGCACTGAATATGGGTGTGCCTTTGAAGACTTCTTGGACACTTTAAGTGGTTCAAAATTTAGAAACTAGAGAATTAATTGGAAATAGCTGTTTGAAACATGTGTCATCAGCTGTATGTTTCCAGGCACAATTCAAAGTGCTGGTCTTGATTATTGAAGTCATATACAATTTAGGACAAGGACCAGGCTCTTCTTATCTGGCTTGCCCTTATGAGCCCTTCCTTCCTTCCTTTTTCTTTATATAGAATCATTGAATCATAGAATTGGGAGGGGCCTCATTGAGTCCAACCCCTGCTCAGTGCAGGATCTCCAGCTAAAGCATCTCCAGGAGTTAGTTGTCCAATCTCTTTTCAAAGATGTCCAAATAATAATAATAATAATAATAATATTTATTTATACCCCGCCCCTCTGCTAAAAACAATCGGGGCGGCTTACAACAATTAAAACATTATAATAATGACTAAAAACACCACCCACCCCCACCCTCCCCCATAAAAAGACATTAAACACTATAAAATTAAAACCTTCTAACTAAAAACACATTAAAAACAAATACAGTTGTCCCTCCACATTCGCGAACTTGACATTCACGGTTTTGGTTATTCGCGGTTTGGGGAGGCCCCCCCCGGCCCCCCCAAAACCGCAACACGGGGCCTCCAGAGGCCCCGTGAAAGACCTGGAGGGAGAGGGGAGGCCTCCACGGGGCCCCCGGAGGCGCTCCAGAGGCCCCATGAAGGCCTGGGGAGGGGGTGGGGAGGCCTTCACGGGACCCCCGGAGGCCCCGCGAAGGCCTGGGGAGGGGTGGCGAGGCCTCCACGGGGCCCCCGGAGGCCCTCCGGAGGCCCCATGAAGGCCTGGGGAGGGGGTGGGGAGGCCTTCACGGGACCTCCGGAGCCCCCGCGAAGGCCTGGGGAGGGGTGGGGAAGCCTTCGCGGGACCCCCGGAGGCTCTCCGGAGCCCCCGCGAAGGCCTGGGGAGGGGTGGGGAGGCCTTCGCGGGACCCCCGGAGGCTCTCCGGAGCCCCCGCGAAGGCCTGGGGAGGGGTGGAGAGGCCTTCGCGGGACCCCCGGAGGCCCTCCGGAGGCCCCATGAAGGCCTGGGGAGGGGGTGGGGAGGCCTTCACGGGACCTCCAGAGCCCCCGCGAAGGCCTGGGGAGGGGTGGGGAAGCCTTCGCGGGACCCCCGGAGGCTCTCCGGAGCCCCCGCGAAGGCCTGGGGAGGGGTGGGGAGGCCTTCGCGGGACCCCCGGAGGCTCTCCGGAGCCCCCGCGAAGGCCTGGGGAGGGGTGGAGAGGCCTTCGCGGGACCCCCGGAGGCCCTCCGGAGGCCCCATGAAGGCCTGGGGAGGGGGTGGGGAGGCCTTCACGGGACCTCCGGAGCCCCCGCGAAGGCCTGGGGAGGGGTGGGGAAGCCTTCGCGGGACCCCCAGAGGCTCTCCGGAGCCCCCACGAAGGCCTGGGGAGGGGTGGGGAGGCCTTCGCGGGACCCCCGGAGGCTCTCCGGAGCCCCCGCGAAGGCCTGGGGAGGGGTGGAGAGGCCTTCACGGGACCCCCGGAGGCCCTCCGGAGGCCACGCGAAGGCCTGGGGAGGGGTGGGGAGGCCTTCGTGGGACCCCCGGAGGCCCTCCGGAGGCCCCGCGAAGGCCTGGGGAGGGGTGGGGAGGCCTTCGCAGGACCCCCGGAGGCCCTCCGGAGGCCCCGCGAAGGCCTGGGGAGGGGTGGGGAGGCCTTCGCGGGACCCCCGGAGGCCCTCCGGAGGCCCCGCGAAGGCCTGGGGAGGGGTGGGGCGGCCTTCGCGGGACCCCCGGAGGCCCTCCGGAGGCCCCGCGAAGGCCTGGGGAGGGGTGGGGAGGCCTTCGCGGGACCCCCGGAGGCCCTCCGGAGGCCCCGCGAAGGCCTGGGGAGGGGTGGAGAGGCCTTCGCGGGACCCCCGGAGGCCCTCCGGAGGCCCCACGAAGGCCTGGGGAGGGAGGGAGGAAGGGCCGGGGAGGCCTCCGTGGGGCCTTGCTAGGCCCCGCGAAGGCCTGGGGAGGGAGGGGGGAGGGGAGTCGTTATTCGCGGTTTTTTCACATTCGCGGGGGTCCGCAGAACGGAACCCCCGCGAATGTGAAGGGACGACTGTATATACATAATTTTAAAAAGCCAGGAGACTGAGCTCCTGAGGCTGGGATCTAATCAGGAAAGGCCTGGTGAAAGAGATCCGTCTTTAGTGCTTTTTTAAAGCTACTCAAGCTTGTCAACTGACGGATCTCATTCGGCAGGCCATTCCACAATTTGGGGGCGATTACCGAAAAGGCCCTCTGGGAGGTTGCAGACAGCCTAGATTTTTGTGGCTGAAGCAAATTCCTCCCAGAGGACCGGAGTGCGCGGGGAGGATTGTATGGGAGGAGGCGGTTCTGGAGATAAGTTGGACCCAAGCCATTTAGGGCTTTAAAGGTAATAACCAACACCTTATACTGGGCCCGGAAACTGATAGGCAGCCAGTGTAGAGATTTTAATACTGGAGTTATATGAGAAGGAGATCTCACCACCTCTCCGGGCAATTGGTTCCATTGCTGAACTGCTCTTACTGTTAAGAAGTTCCTTCTAATATTCAGTTAAAATCTACCCTCCTCTAATTTAAGACCACAAGACCTAGTTCTACCCTCTGGGGCAGCAGAGAACAGGCCTGCCCCCTCCTTTCTGTGACAGCCCTTGAAGTATTTAAAGAATATAGTCATCTCACACTTCAGCAAGCTGAACATGCCCAGCTCCTTCAACCTCTCTTTTGTTTTGTTCTCCATACTTCTCATCATCCTTGTTGCACTTGTTTGAATCTGCTCCAACTTGTCTATATCCTTCTTAAAATGAGGCACCCAGAACTGAATGCAGTACTCCAGATAAGCCCTGACCAGCAGAGAATATAGTGGGACTATTACTTCCCTTGACTTGGAAACAATGCTTCCAATAATGCAGGCTAAAATAACATTTGCCTTCTTTGCTGTCCTTTGCAATAGTGCAGTATGCCTTCTTTCTCAAGGCAACACATACAGGGAAATCCCAGCTTCTTCTTACAGCAACCTTGTTCTCCAGTGTGGGCCCCAAGAAGGCTAGCAATATTAATTAAAACAAAATAAAAACAAAATGTTGGATATTACAATTTTAAAAATTAATCAATCATATTAAACATTAATTTAAATCAGTTTTAAAAGGCTGGTAATTCTCTCTTGATGAAGGTGAGTCAGTGGGATTTGCTTATAAGTAAATATACACAGGATTGTGCTGTCAGCCACAATTTATTGTTTCAGGTAGTTGTTCCTCTTCTGCCATGAGAAAGCAGCTCTGGTTTCCTTCTTTCCCTTCTCCTGGTGGGAATAATGGGCAAATTATTTGGCAATCTCTCTTGGACCAGGAAGCTGCTTCAAAGAGGCGGCAGAGAGAGAGACTGTAGAACAGTGGTGAGAGATACAGCAGCATGGTGAGGTCAGATGTTAAGGGACTCAAATCCTGGTTTAGCCATGACACGTATAGGGTGGGTGCCCTAGGTGATTATTTTGTTACCATTCCTTAAACTACCTCACAAAACCTGGGATTTCCCTTTATCTGCTATTTTGAGAATGATGGCCTATTGCAAAGGGTAGCAAAAGGAAGAACTGTGTGACTGAAAGGGGTGGGTAGAAGGGATTTTCCCTGTCAAATGTTTATCCTCAGCAGTGTTACTGTCAGTTTTAGTCAGTAGTCATTAATTTTGTTCCCTTGTGGAAGACTATGACATTTATGAAATTGACCCAATATAGCAAATATTCATTTTGGCACCTGGAGCATCTTCTTTGGCACCTGGAGCATCTTCTTTCTAATTTATTGGGGAGTATACAATAGTCAGGATTGTCCATGCCATTGTGTTTCCCATTTCTATGTATATGAATGTGAACGTTGGACAGTGAAGAAAGTTGATAGGAAGGGAATCAACTTATTTATTTATTTATTTATACCCCACTCTTCAGCCACAAGGCTATCAGAGCAGCTTACAAATTGTTTTAAGCAATAGCCATTTACACATCTACACTGCATTAAGCAGTTTCCAATGTGCGTTCGCTAATTGCCCCCACAAGCTGGGTACTCTGAAATCTGAAATGTGGTGCTGGAGGAAAGTTCTGTGGATCCAGTGGATTGGTAAAAAGATAAATGAGTCCAAGAATAAAACCAAGCCTAGAAGCCAAAATAGCCTAGAACCCTTGGCTTCCTAGAAGCCAAAATAACCAAAGTGAGGCTATTGTATTTTGACTACATGACTCATTAAAAAAATGGTAGTAAAGCAAGAGGCAATAGGAAAAGAGGAAGACTGCATTACATGTGGATAGATTCAGTTAAGTAAACCACAGCCTTGAATTTGCGGGATTTGAGCAGGGCTGTTGATGAGACCTTTTGGAAGTCTTTCATTCATAGGGTCGCTATAAGTTGAAGCCAACTTGATGGTATATAACAACTGCCTCCCTTTTTCCTCAACAGATCAGAATTTTCCTAGAGTGGGAGATGGGAAAGAAAAGGCTAAGCACCCTTGGCAAAGCAGAGTAGATGTAGGTGCTCATGGTGGCATCAGAATAAAATGGGAGGCAACTAGAAGAAACAACGGATGTTTCTAGATGGGCAAGCTGCTTCCCACACTTGTTGCTGTTATGCCTTCACATCTTTTTTGACTTAACAGTGACATTAAGACAAACCTAACACAGTGTTTTCTTGGCAAGATTTCTTCAGGGAAGGGTTTGCCTTTGCCTTCCTCTGAGGCTGAGAGAGTGTGACTTGCCCAAGGTCACCCAGTGGGTTTCCAAGACTGAGTGGGGATTCCAGAGTTCTAGTCTAGCACTCAAACTGCTACACCATGCTGACTCTCATCCACATGGCAAATGGCAATGGCAATATTTAAAAGAATAAAAGGGGCCTTGGAGAAATGTATGGGCTACCCATCCTGAGCCATTCAAATCATATTAATAATAACATGTGAAAAGTTACTTTCCTTCAAGTGGTGAAATCTGGAAATTGGGTTGGGTGGGTAAGGGGATGACTCCTATCCCCTTCTCTGGATCTGTCCTGGTAGATGCCTTTCCTTAATATTCCTCCCTGCCAAAATGTGTTCTCCTCTGTAAAAAAATAGCAGCTGGGCAACTCATTGCCCTTGCCACCCTGTATGTGTATAACAGGCCCTGTCAATCTAGTGGCAAATTCCACATGAGAACATTGACCAAAGCTGCAAGCCTCAATGCATGTACTGGGGACTCAGGCCCCATCAAATACAGGGATTATGGAGTAAGGGGTATTTCATACCTACTTCTGCTGGACACCCAAAAGGCCCCAAGAATCCCAACAGGGCAAACTGGGCAGAATGTGGTAAAATTCTTCTAATCTGAGCAACTGCCAAAAAAAAAAAAATCTTGAAAAGTAATCACAATCATCCGGACTACACATTTTCTCTTGTGACTGTCCAGGGAGCCCTTTAAAAAGTTATTAAGTGATCTGTCCCAATGAAGATTAGAGTACTGCTGTAATTCTTCACAAGGAAAATCTAATGCGTGCCAAACAAAGCAAGGCAAGATTGCTCAATGCACTCTCTGACTTTGAGAAAGCTTTTTGAGAACACAAAGCTCACAACTGGGGAACAGAAGGAGCTTAATGTGTATATTTCCACTGCTTGCTTATAAATTAGACACAAGTATACAGTGTTTAAAAATGATGTAGCACCTCTTTTTTAGCCTTTTGTGTAGCCAGGTTGAAGTGGAAGTATAATCATATGAACATTTATCATGTCCAGGTTTCTTTAAAAATTTACTGTATTGAAACTCTTGCCCAGTTCTCCCCAACATGGTGCCCAAAGAGTTCCCATCAGCTCCAGCCAGCATGGCCAATGGTCTGGTAGGCTGGGAGAGTTGTACAAAGCATCTAGAGGGTGCAACTTAGAGGAAGACTACTCTGGCTTTTATGGGAAGCTGGTCATCTGTAGCCTTTGGCTACAGCTGACCAGTCCACCTCCAGATTTCAGAACAGTAGCAGGAATGTAGTAACACTTTGTTAACTAGGAGACCAGCTTGGTGTGCTGTGCAGAAAGTCCTTGGAGTTAGAGTACAAGCCAATGCTAGAGGTACTTGAAGGAGTGCCTCTCCCCATATGCACCTCCCAAGGTTTAAAGTCTGCTGGAGGGCCCCTCCTCTGTGTCCCATCAGTCAGGGCAATATGGTTTTAATCAATTTTAAACTATTTTAACCATTTTAAGTTGTCTTTTAATTTGTTAATTGTTTAATATTTTTAGCCTTTTAAAATTATTTTAATTATTAATACTGTTTTAATAGATTGATTTTATTATATACCTCTCTTGAGATTTTCAGATAAAGGGCAGGATAGAAATATTTTTATAAATACAGTGGGCCCATGCTGTCATGTACTTGCTTCTTGAGACTCAGTAGCCAGAAACTTCAGAGTTAAACAGTAAGTTTTATTACTAACAGAAATCTAAAGAGTTAACAGTACAACATTGTAGCTTCAAATGAACCACAAAAGAAAAGCAGGATAATATAAAGTGTTTACAATCAGTCAAAATCTGGTGGGCAACTCATCAGCCTTGTATCTGCAGTATCCTCCCCAGCATTTGCTTTACCAGATCAAAGGGACACAAAACATCAAAAGAACCACAGTACCCAGCAACATCAATGAACCAAATTAATGACAGGAAAAGGTCGTTTTAGAACCTGGTCCTGACACATGGTATCTGCTGGAGTTTGATCCCAGTACCCCTATGGATACCCAAATCTGAAAATGCTCAAGTTGCATTATGTACAATGGCATAGTAAAATGGCGTCCCTTATATAATATGGCAAACAACTAAAAGGTTTGCTTTTGGGAATCCCTCTCCCCCTGCCCCGGATATTTTTAAGCCATGGTTGGTTGAATCTGCGGATGCAGAACCCGTGGATACAGAGAATAAACTGTAAATAAAATTAATAAATAAAAAACTAGGTTATCTGCTGTATTGTTGGAACCAGTTTTGTTCATCTTATTGATAGCCATCTTTTGGGGGGAGGGAGGCATGATATAAATCAATGTAAAAAATAATTATGACGCACACCTCCAGGGTTTGGAAGTGAAAGAGTTGGGTATCAATGGTGTCCTTTTGTTTCTGAGACTGTCTGTTTGCATGATTTGAGGTATGTGGGGAGAAGCAGAGGTGGGGACAAAGAATGGGGAGGTACTTATTTATATCACCAAAGAAAGCATCCAAGTAATATACATACAGGGAAAAGACTTGCATAAGACAGCATAACTTTGTCATATGGGCAAATTAAAAGGAACAGAAGCAAAAGTCTCTCTAGTGGGAGTGGGAATAGAAAGAGTCTGTCCTCTTTTCAGTGCCTTGTCCATTGGCATGTACTTCAAGAATGATTGACGGTGTCTTCCCTGGCAGCCACATAGGGATATGAGTACTAAATGCCCAGGCAATAGAAATCAAGAGATTATGTGCTGCAATACCAATGCATCATTATGGCAACATGCAGGGAAGGCCACCCAGGACCAAGAGAAAAACACATGGAGCCTCTTGCTAAGTTGGATTCAGAAGTTGGGTTTGGGGCAGTTGAGATTAACATCCCAAACCTGAGAAGCAGCAGTTAGAAAGTCCAATAGCAGGATCACACTGAGGCATCTTAGATGCTTTCTGGTCTAGCTGCAAGTGGCAACTTAATGGGTCCCACAACTCAAGTGGGTGTTGAGAAGGAAAGAGCCAAATAGTTCCCTAGGCATCATGGGGAACAAATCATCTGGTCGCCAAACTACCTCCCATAGATGCCATGAGGATGAAAACGAGTTACAATTCCCAATCCCATTTTTTAAAACTTTAAAGAGTGTTCCAAAATTTACTTTAAATACAGTAATCATGGGGGGAGGGGTATCCTAGCTATTCCTCTAGTAGCTCACGAAACACATTCAGGTGTAGCCATGTTGGCTATACAGCAAAGCAAAATCCAGAATCCACAATAAAAGTGATACCTTTATTGGCCAACCAAAATGCAAAACACATGATGTAAGCTTTCAAAGCTCTTCTGGCTTCTTCATCAGGCAAAATATGTTTGAAAATAAAGAAAACAAGTGACAATGTTAGAATCACAAGCCTACATGTTGTTTCAGATGCTTCTCGTGTAGTTATCACTTCTTTGTGGACTCTAGTAACTCAGTAACTCAGCACCTTAGGGTTCCTCCAATTTTTCTGTGGGTTTTTTCCTGGGCTGTGAGGCCACGTTCTGGAAGAGTTTATTTCTGATGTTTCACCTGCATCTGTGGCTGGCATCTTCAGAGACTGAAAAAAACCACAGAAAATCTATGGATGCCTCCTGTGAAAGCCTTCAACTTCACATCCTCCAGCTTTTGTTTAAATATAACTTTGGTCAGCCTTAGTGAGCATAGTCAGTGGTGAAGAATGATGGGAGCTACAGTCTGACATCTGGAGGGCCAAAATTTACCCAACCCTGCAGTAAACTAGTAGAGCATTGTGACTGGAGTATACAGTAGTTCCTCTGTTTCCACAGATTTGGTATCCATGGATTTAAGTATTCACGGATTGAAAATATTCTTTAAAAAATAATAATCCAAAAAGCAAACCTTGATTTTGCCATCTTATATAAGGGACACCATCTTGCTATGCCACTGCATATAATGGGACTTGAGTATTCATGGATTTTGGTATCCATGGGGAGTCCTAGAACCAAACCCCAGTGCATATGAAGGGAAAACTGTACACAGAGAATTCGAACATTCATTCAAAACACACCAGCATCAAACAGCCTGCACAACCAGACAGCTTTCTGCACAAGATATGTACCCTTTATGGTTTACTTAAAAAAAAAAAGAGGTACAGGTACAGTATAACTTAATTAACAAAACAGATGTGTTCCTAGACATTATTTCTTTAATAGAAAATTTGACCTTAGAGGCAGATATAACATGGGAAGGTCAGCCTGTTTCAGCAAACTTTTTACCCAAAATTAACAATCTTCACATGTGAAATGAAACAAGTAAATCAAACAAGCCTTTCATAAACAAATGAAAATGAATCTTCTAGAGAACACATGAAAACTTCTTCCAAAATGCATCCAGTGGTGATTCCCTCAATTCCACTTTCACTAGCTCTCACTTTTTTCAGGATTTCCATTTGGTGACCAACTGTATAGCTCTGTATAGCTCTATGTTTATTTAACATGCTGGGCATAGCAAGTGAGGCAGGCTTATCTGTTCTTCCCTTTTCTCTTGCTGTTCACACATGCTCAGTAAGGGATGCTATAGTAGCTAGAGTAGAATCCCATTCTTTCCCAGATCAAGCTTTATGGCATTGTTTACTATGGACATGCTTTATGGCATTTGTTTACTATGGACATCTTTGTTTCTCCCTGTAGTGTTACTAAGGCCGGTGTCATCCCTTCCTCCAATGGTGTCACCTGGTACGGTTTGTCCACTCTACACTCCCCTAGTGCCGCCACTGATTTCTCCCCCACTTTCATCATCCTCCCAGTGCTGATGCTACTAAAAAACATCAAGCTAGAGAGAGGATGAGGAGGAAAGCAGGCTGAGCAGGCATACAAGGAATCTCTTTTCAAAGGCTCTGTTAACTGAGGTATGCCTGTAGTTGCAAATGTACAGCTGCACAGTAACCCACTTGCCTTTGCAGCAAGACCTTGCCTGCATACCCCTGCCATTTTGCAAAGGGATATGTTGCTGGGCCTGTGTCAGAGCTGGTATTGTGTAAGACACAGGCAAAATGATGACAGCTACACAAGGCCCCTTTGTGAAGCAGAGAATCACATTTCAGGACTGGAGGAACGTGCTGCTGTGCTGCAACAGAGCAACACCTGGCTATGGTTTTGCCCAAGAGTCTGTTAAGGCTGCTCTCTGTGTGGCTAGCTCCCTCCCTCCTCTTCTATCTCTCTTGTTTCTCAGCTTGGCAGGAAGGCAGTGGAACGTGAGCCACACAGGAGGGTACTTGCGTAACAGGCCTGTCCAGCCCACCCCACATCCTTCATGTTGAAGGACTGACCGGGAACAGAACGTGCCTGCGGGTAGAGCCGCTTTCTGCCTGTTGGCCAGAATATGAAGCCACAGCAGCAGCAGCTCATGGCAGGCTGGAGCCATGACAACAGTGCAATGTTGCTGGCTTGGCAAACAGAAGGGGCGTGTCTGCATTCCCTGTGGAGGGGAAGCCATACCCAGAGAGGCAATGCCAGCTGCTGCTGGGATGAAGCTGAGCTGCCTCCTGAATTGTCTTTTCATTGCCCCCAAATAACAGTATTCCCCAGAGATTTTGGCTAGTGTCATAATACTGGGGCAGTGTAAAACAAGATCAGAACATAAAGATTAAAAATATACATTAGATGGTCTGCTTCTAATATGTAAATGTTATTCTCCTTCCTTTTTTTAAATAAAGGGTTGATAAAATTCAGGCAGCACAGGAAGCTAATTTTGGACTTCATCACTGTAAAGTTTATGAGCCAAAACCAATCCTTCTTTCATGGTGACTTGCTATGCCTCTTATGGAGCATTACTCTGTAAGATATCTGAGACCTTCTTTGATAAAGAGTGCATGCATGTGGCAGCTAGCTAGTAGGATAAAGAAGCACTGACACCAATGGCTATAGGAAAAAAGCTAAACTTTTATTCTAGGAACTCCATTAGAGATAGGAAAGCTCTCCAAGGGTGCTAGGGTAAACTGAGCTAAAGCAGGAAGAGGACTAAGTTTGTTTTACTTTTAGAGCAGTGAAAGAACAAAAAGGAGGAGGAGCAAAGAGGTGGAATGATCCCTAAGAATATCAGTCTAAGGGCTCATCGATTCTGGCGCCATAATCCAGGGTCTGTCTGGAGTATTATGTTCCAAAGATGCCCTGGATCGATGTGGTGCCGGCTACCCATACCAGTGCAGAGCTGTGCTGTATTCCAGATGGGCCACCAGGCCAACATTGTATTGGCCCACTGGTACCACATTTGTGCCGCATAATCATATTTACACAGCTTCCTCCAGTTTGCAGCACGTCACTTTGAGTAGTACTGTCCTAGACCATCATCTAAGAAATAAGTCATCTTCCTTGGAGATCTTTAAAGAGAGGCTGGATGGTCATCTGTCAGGGATGCTTTGATCGTGATTCCTGCGTGGAAGGGGGTTGGACTGGATGGCCCTTGTGGTCTCTTCCAACTCTACATTCTATGATTCTATGATTCTTAGAGCAGTGGAACTGCCTATCCCCTTTCCTTGCAGGCATGAGGCTGATTGCATGTGCTTTGGCTCCTGTTCCTTCTGGCTTACAACTGTTGCCAGATGACTAGCTGACATGGTGACAGAAGTTGTAAAAACTTCCATGAAAGACAGTTATGTTCCTACACCTCCAAGGAAATGTATTAAAGAAGCCTTCATTGGCTTCCAAATCCCTGTACCAAATGCTGGTTAGTTTCTAGGCTTTCCTGGACAAAACTGGTTTTTTGGAACTTTTCTATCTGGGTCTGGGCCTGATTTGGGGATGGAAACAGCTTTGATTTCTGGTGGACTTGTGCCAGGATCTGGACAAGATGATCATCTCCCTGTTAGTGATGTTAGACCTCTCAGTAGTGTTCAGTACCCTTGGGGCATTGATCCTATATGAGTTTAGTATGGGACTGTGCACTTTAGTTGAGATAGGTAAGAAGGAAAGGACAACATTGTACGCAAACACCTTGACTGAGTTCATGACAGCCAGATTGATTACTAGTGCATCTAGGAGTGACCATGTTATCTCTCTCTCTCTCTCTGGTTTTTCTTCACAAACAAAGATTCAGGAAGGACTCATCCCATGCTTTCTGCAAGCGTGCTGATGACTAAAAAGGCCAATCTGAAACGAACAAGTCTGGTTGCAGAAAGCACAACAGAAGGTCTCCTTGGGTGATGTTTCCGGGCTGTGATTCTTTCTGCGTTGTTGTTTCTCGTCAAGATTTGTTCGGCGTGAGTTCTCAATAAGGCTGCAGCATTGTGGACAGTGCGTCTCCATGCCTCCCGATGTGAGGCCAGGGCAGACCATTGTGGTGATCTATTTGGCCGAGCCTGAGATGTTGTTTCAGGGAGTCCTTGTATCTCTTGTTTGGAGCACCCCTCTTACACTGACCCGTGGCAAGTTCACCATAGAGTACTATTTTTGGGAGGCGATGGTCCTCCATCCTAGAAATGTGCCCTGCCCAGCACAGCTGTATTCTCAATATCATGGCCTCAATGCTGGTGATCCCTGCTTGCTCAAGGACAGCAACATTCGTCACATAGTCAGTCCAGTGTATATTTAGGATTGTGCGTAGACAGCACTGATGAAAGCATTCGAGGAGCCACCATCTAGGAGTGACCATGTTATACTAACATTAAAATCACTCCAATTAGTTTCTGGGCAAAGTACAAAGTGTTGGTTATTACCTTTAAAGCCCTACATGGTTTGGGTCCAGGTTACCTATAGGATTGCCTTCTCTCATATAATCCATCTTGTATACTAAGGTCCTCTGGGCAACATCTACTTCAGACAGCCAAAACTAGACTGACTGTTACCTAGATTTTGGGCTGTATCAATAGAAGTATAGTGTCTAGATCAAGGGAAGTAATAGTACCACTCTATTCTGCCTTGGTCAGACCTCACCTAGAATACTGTGTCCAGTTCTGGGCACCACAATTCAAAAAGGATATTGACAAATTGGAGTGTGTCCAGAGAAGGGCAACTAAAATGATGAAACCATGCCTTATGAGGAAAGACTTAGGGAGCTGGTTATGTTTAGCCTGGAAAAAAGACAGGTAAGAGGTGATATGATAGCCCTGTTTAAGTATTTGAAGGGATGTCACGCTGAGGATGGAGCAGGCTTGTTTTCTGCTGCTCCAGAGATTGGAACACGGAGCAATGGATGCAAGCTCCAGGAACAGAGATTCCACCTCAACATTAGGAGGAACTTTTTGACAGTAAGAGCTGTTCGGCAGTGGAACACACTCCGTCGAAGCATGGTGGGGTCTCCTTCCTTGGAGGTCTTTAAACAGAGGCTGGATTGCCATCTGTCGGAGATGCTTTGATCAAGATTTCCTGCGTGGCAGGGGGTTGGACTGGATGGCCCTTGGGGTCTCTTCCAGCTCTGCAATTCTATGATTCTATGATTCTAGAGGACATTTTCTTTAGCCGCCCCCAGACTGTGGAATGACCTGTAGGAAGAGATTTGTCAGCTTGAGATGCTGTTTGAGTTTAAATCAGTAGTAAAGAGCAGTTTCTTCTGGCATGCCTATCCACCAGATTAATTTTAAATTACGGTTTAAAAGTATTTATTTTTTTAAAATATATTTTTATTAACACACACACAAAAAATATAAAGTATAAAACAACATAACAGGGAAAAACTACAACATAACATGGCAATATATATACAAAAAAAGACACAACTAACTTTAAACCAAAAAACACATTACTGCTACCAAAATACATCACTGAACTAAACTAAAAAAGGAGGTAACAAATGACTTCCAACTCTCCAGCTAATGGTTATTGTTGTTTTCTTAACCTACTTGCTATAGTATTGATCCTACTATTCTTCAAAGCCTACAACAGATAAACTTCCCCCATAATCCTTCAAGAAGGCATTTATTAACTCCCAGTCTTTATTAAAACTACATGGAATGCACTGCTTTGGAGTGTGGCAGAGTCTCCTTCTTTGGAGGAGGCTCTGTTTTTAAACAGAGGCTGGATGGCCATCTGTCAGGAATGCTTTGATTGGGTATTCCTGCATGGCAGGGGGTTGGACTGGATGGCCCTTGTGGTCTCTTCCAACTCTATGATTGTATGATTCTACATAATGATTTTTCTCTCATCAAAGTAGTCAGTTTGTCCATTTCTGTGAGGTCATATAACTTCATCATCCAGTCTTCTTGCAATGGAACCACTGTACTTTCCACTTCTGCATGTAGAGTAATCTAGCAGCTGTGATCCCATACTGTGCTTCTTCTCCAACTGCTCTTCTATTAGTCCCAACAAAAACAATTCTTGTTTCAACTTAATTTTAAACTTCAAGATATCTTCAATCAAATGATGAATTTGAGTACAATATTTTTGCCTTGATACATGTCTACCACATATAATAAAAGGTTCCTTCTTTCTGATTACATTTCCAACAATTATTATTTATACAACTTGCATAGTCTTTCTGGTGTCATCATCTTATTAAAGTTTTCTTTAAGATCATAACTCAAAGTAAACATTAAACCCCTCATCCACATTCTCTCCCATTGATACATTTGTATGTTATGGCCACTATTTGGGGCCCATTTTTATCATCCATCGTTTAACCTGTTCTTCTAATTCCAATTCCAACGTATTGATTTTCACAATCAAATTATCATCATCTGTACACAATTGTACTCAAAATTAGATTTAACCTTCTCAAAATCATATGATTTGATTTTGGTTCTGAAGTATTTATTAATGGAATTTAATATATATTGGTTTTATGTGCTCTTTTAATTATGTTATGTGTTGCGTTATTTGTTGTTGTTCGCTGCCTTGATCCACAGGGAGAGTCAGGTAAGAAATCACCACCAGCAGCAGCCCAGATAGCTATTGCTCATGAGTATCAAGAATGAGTGGGGAAGGCCTCCTCCACCCTACCAGGGCCTTAAAGGCTATGAATATTCATGGAACATGGAATGAAACTGCCCCTGTATCATTTAGCTTTCCCGTGTACTCACAGTTCCTCTGAGAACAGATCAGGATAAATGTTTGCATCAGGAGCCAAGGCATGGAATCTGTCCTCCAGAGCAGGAGACAGAAGCACCACCTTATTATTGACAACTGTGACATACCAAACTGAGAAAATTAAGCTGAGAGAGGAGCAAGCCAAAACAAACTTAAGCAACTGAAACATGACCTTGCTATGAGCATGAACCCTCTCAGCTAATTACTGACCTAGAACACTTCCTGGTTGCCACACCAAAAGCAGACCTTCCTGTCCCTGAATAGAACCTGTCAAATGATCATTATCATGAGAGTAGAACAGAAAGCTAGGAAAATTCCCAAGATGGGTCATATCCCAGCTGGGGAAGTGACCAGTGCTGAGCACACAAATGCTGCCTGCTCCCAATTGACTGGGAGCTCTCTAAAGGCTAAGCTCTCATCCAGAGGTTCTTGCCAGACACAGATAAGCTCAGTGTTAGTACTGCTTAATAGAAGGCTGTAAGTTAGACAATGCAGCAGCACCCTATACTCTGTGCTCCCTTAATAGAAAGACTGCTTCCAGAAAGAAAAGGAAAAAGAAAAGAAAAGGAAAAGGAAGGAAGGAAGGAAGGAAGGGATGAAAAGATGGCAGTGCCACATATGCATGTCTACTCAGAAGAAACCACTTTCCAGTTCCCCAAATGGATCAGAAAAGGATCTTTATTTCCAGGTCCTCCTCACCAACCATCCTGACTGATTAATGGCTGTCTTTCTGGCTAGAATTGGATCCATATAGAGACCCTGCACTGCATGGAAAGAAGCCACATGGCTGAAGATGACAGCCCCATGCACCCCACACCTCCTTGCAGATGGGAAGCAGGATTCCAGGTGAGTCCAAAACCCTTGTTTCCAGCCCTGTTTGGCTGAACATTTCCAGAAGCCAATGCACAGGCACTCCTGGTTGGCTGTTGGCCTATGATATTTCTCACGACTCTCGTCTCTTTTTTTGGCTGCTGGAACAGATCAACTGGAATATGAAGACTGATAGTCCTTATGCTGATAACACCTAATTCTCTCTCTTCTTCAGCTGATGCCAGTGAAGTTGTGTGTATCCTCAACCATTGCCTAGATGGAGTGAGGATAAGAATAAGGGTGAACAAACTGGGCCTAATCCAGACACAAGGGAAGTCTTATTGGTTAATAGGCAGGATATACAGCAGAGGATGTTCTTGGGTCTCATGCTGGTCCTGGAAAGCTGGATGCCAATGGAGGAGTCTTTTGCCCAGCTCTAGCTGTTCTGTGCCAGCTTCCCCATCTTAGGTAAGGCGGACTAGCCACATGACTTCTGCTTTGATTACTATCTCTCCCCTAGATTATGGCAGTTTGCACTACAGGGGGCTACCTTTCAAAGTGTTTGGATGCTACAACTACCGCAAAATGTGGCAGTCAGTTTGTTATATGGCATATCTTTCATTTGAACCATTAAACACCATCTTCACTGCCTTCAAGTTTGTTTCCGAGCACTATTCAAGGAACTGGTTTTGACCTATAAAGCTCTAAATAATTTGCAACCACGTTTCTGGAATATCACCTCTCATATGAACCTGCTCATAATCTGATGACCATCTAAAGTCCTGTTCTATTTCCCAACAACCAGAGAGGTCAGGTGGGTAAACAGGGCCTTTTCTGTAGAAGCACTCCATTTATGGAACCCACTCCCAAGGGAAGCTAAATTAGCTCCTTCTTTAGTATACTTCTTGTGGATAGGTACTCTCAGCTCTGATTTTATCCTAATTAATACTTTTGCTGCATTATTGTTATTGCTTTTATTTGAATAGCCAATTCAGTGTCTGGAGGCCTGAAGGCTGGCTCTTGAATATGTCTGTGAGAGAAGAAGAATGGCTCTGATCCCTATTTCTCCTGCTAGCCATCTTATCCTTAAAGAGAATCAGGCACTGGACACTACTCTGGCTTCAGTCAAATGTGTTGCATCTTCCCTTGCTAGTTATTTAATGTGACTCAGGCCTTTACTTTTAAGATCTGAGGCCTACCAACAGGCTTCACACCAAAACTAGGCACCTTTTCCTCCTCAAACAAGACATGTTGACATAGGTTGCATCTATCCAATCATAAAAAAAATCCGTTTGTGGGGTAAAAAATACGAATAGGCTGTTGTTCGTATGCATATAATCTGCCCACACAATTTTTTACCCCCCTAAACTCTGTATGAGCCCCCTTCCCGAAGCTGGCTGGAGCGAGCAAGCCAAGCAGCGGTTTTAAATCTCCCGCCACTTTTTTTTTAAGAAAAGATTCCTGCTTTGCGGAAAGTCGGTTTTCCCTATTTACAATATAAAATAAAAATAAATAAATATATAACATTCATGGACATACCGGATTCTCGCTAGCCGGGAAACCAACATGGTGGCCGCTCCCAATTCCCCTCCATGCTAGCCCCGCCCCCTCTACTCGGCCAGCCAATCAGATTATACTGCCTGTTCGTGTGTGTGCAAATGGACCATACAGACCCGTCAGCCATCCGAACGGCGCACGGATTTCTCATGGCAATCCACTTTCCCTCCCGAACGCCGCTTGAGCATATTTCAGGGTGGAAAACCGAGCCCCCCCTCTTTTGGATGCATGTGAATCCGAACGGCCGTGTGTATTGAAGTGCGAACTTCCGCACGCCGTACGTATTATTTAAATCATGTAGACGGGGCCATAGAGGGGAAATTTGAAAAAGACTGGTTGAAAAAGTTGCTTTAAGTATTAAAACTGACACAGATGAAAGGTCATCTTGGTAATTTTATATTGAAAGCCAGAGTAGAAGTATTTAAATTTAATAAATAAAATGTGACTGTTGAACAGTAGGCAGCGTATCTGGATCATATGGACAGCAGAATGAACAGTAGTAAAAAGCAAGGATTGATGCCCTGAAATATATACCAGTCTCTTTGTTAGATGTGGTTATTTATTATGGAAATTTTTTTACTTAGCTTATCTAGAACAATAAACCCTTTGACATGTTTGCTTAAGAAGAGAGTATCTGAGATTGCCAAACTGAAGAATGTACCAGACAAAGACATTACTGATATGCAAAGGCAAACAGGTGGGTACAAGATGTTCCAACACAGGACCTGCTGTCTGTTGCCAAGGAGGCAACTATGGATAAGTGTGAATGGAGAGACCAGGCAGTATACAAGAGGTCACCCACACTTGTCTGTGCCTTAGTTGTTGAAGAAGAGATCCCTCCTAAAGAATAGCCAGAACACTGGAACTCTGAAACTCGTTCAGGAAAATTACTGAACAAGCATCTATAATATGATTGATTCACTGATAGTTTTTCTTCTTCTTAGGGGTAGAGCTTTGCATGAAAAAGCAAAGACAGGTATTAGTGAAAGGAAGAATAATTGCTGAATGACCTGGCATAGTTCTGTGCAATGGATGTGGTAGTGGTTGTTGCTGTTGTGATTAGGTATTTTTCCTACTCAGGGAAAGCTAATGGTCAACATAAAAAAAATACTGTTAAAACCACAAAAAGTACATATTCATTTAGTCATGAAGAACAAGATGATGAAGCAGAAGGAGGAAAGGCTGTGTGGATTCTCTCCACCATCATGGTGTAGTATTCATGATCTTAAAACTGCTTGATTTTCTGTACAACAGTACTGTAGTTGTTATGGAACAATAGTGGAAGAATGTGGATCTGAAGAAGATAATTTTTATAGCTGTGTAAATTCAGAATTCCCATTCCACTTTATAGTTAGGATCTTCAACAGTATATGTACCTCAGTTTCTTTCTGTATGATGGGTTGTCAAAGGTTTAAAAAACCTGCTCCAACTTGCCTCTGCCTCTGGTAACCCTATCTTCTACCACTTCCATCAAAGCATGTACCTGGACAGGTTGCATTAAGGGTACTGAAGTAGGTGGTACAGTTAAGCACCTGCAAAGTGGCTAACTTTGAAACACCCAATCCTGAGAATGTTTCCATGTGATGGGTAGGCTAATATTTTGGATTTTTTCTTAGTACTCATTTAGATCGAGGGTCCTCTCAGGAATAGGTAGCATGGTTGGGTGAGTGCATACTGGCACTCACTCGACCACTGACAATCATACCACAACTGATTTCAAGCCATGTTGCAGTGGCTGCACTGGTACTGAGGTTGTATCCACACTGCACAATTGTAGCAGCTTGATACAGCTTTAACTGCCATGGCTACACCCTCTAGAATCTTGGGATTTGGTGAAGGATATGGAATTCTCTGCCAGAGAATACTAGTCCAATCACTCCCCCAGATTACAGTTCCCAAGGTACTCTGGAGATTATCATACAGGAACAAAAAAAGGGTCCTGTCTCACAATCTCCACTCCTGCCCCTTTCCCATCCCAGTCCCACCACAATCACCCCCCTCACTGCACTTACCTCCTCTCTGGTCATCAAGGCAGCCCAGGAGTGAAAGGAGGTCTAATGGAGCTCCATTCGCTTCCTGGATTGAAATCCCATGGGTTCTCATGAGAAGACATGAGCGTGGTAAATTAAATAATAAAAATAAAAGTAACATTTAAAAAGTGACAGCAAGCACAAAAACACATTTTTCAAAATGTTCAAGTAACCCAGGGAGGGTCATAAAAAGTGTGTCACTTACCTGGATGTCCCGCTCTCACCTGGAAGTGTTCTGGCAGGGACCTCCCATTGATGCTGGGACCTCAATGGGAAAATCCAGAACACAAACAGAACAGGGGATCTATTGACGGCTTCTCACATCAATAAAACATAAGGCTGGCAGAACAGCATCATAACAGGTGCATAACAAGGGGGGAACAACATCATCTGATGTCGTTGCTGTTTTGCAATCTCCTGGCATTGCTGTAATGCCACTTTTGATGCATCTGATAATCTCCTCTGAGTGCCAGTCTACACTACAGATGTAAACTGATCTCATCCTTAGCCCTTCTCATGGTACCTTCGGGCCTTCTACATACCAAAATACCAATCCCAGGATTCTATAGGATGGAACTACAGCAATTAAAGTGATATCAAACTGCTATAATTCTGCAGTGTGGCTACACTCTCAAGCTGAGAACATTAAGCATGTAGTGAAGAAGATTCATTCCATGGATAAAGCTATTGGACCTTTGGTCAATAATGATATGGCATGTGCTGGCAAGGGAGGAAAAAGGCCAATCTTGCCTTGTTTGATAGGACAAGCCCTTGTTGCCTCCTGAAGTGCCTGTTCCACAGAAGTGCTGTTGCATCTTGACAAGCCATTTCACTGTGCTTGTCAAGTAGAAACACAAAGACACAGAGAACGCCCATTAGTTATCTGTAGTTAGTAGGTTACTTCCACAGTTATGGAATATAGTTGTCCCTCTGTTTCCACGGATTTGGTATCCACGGATTTAAGTATTCACGGATTGAAAATATTCTTTAAAAAATAATAATCCAAAAAGCAAACCTTGATTTTGCCATCTTATATAAGGAACACCATTTTGCTATGCCACTGCATATAATGGGACTTGAGTATTCACGATTTTGGTATCCACGGGGGGGTCCTGAAATCAACCCCCAGTGAATATGAAGGGCCACCTGTAGAGTGTACAATGACATAGGCCCTTGAATAAACATCTTTGGTGTGAACAAATTAAGCAAAAAGCAATACAGAAATAAATAACAATTTTGTAAAAACTGCTGTTTGCCATCTTTCATGAAAAAGAAAACAATTGCTCCTAAGTGATGTTGCTACTTGCAGTAGCTGAAGAGGAGCTATGTGGCAAGAATCCATAGGCTTTGTATGTGTGCACTTCCAAAAGCTCTCAACACAAGATGCTTCATGTAAGTGTATAACTCATATGTACGTACCCACAGAGAAGCTGATGCTGAACAGTTGTACATTCCCTCCCTCTGATTCCTGGTAGTTTTGCTTCTGCTCTGGAGGGTAAGCCTGAGTGACAATGCAAGAGGAATCCCAGGGAACTCCCCTTTTCCCAGTCCAGGGAAGTGATGATGTCATGGAGAGGCAGCCATAACCAGATGCCTTCAGTTTTCCAACTCTGGGTCAATCAGTGAACAAACATGTTACAGTCTAAAGGCATGACTTGAACAAAGAACTGTTTCCTTTAAATCTGTTTCCTTCAGACATAAAACAGTGTAATCACATGCAGCCCCACAGCTGAAAAAGACATTGTGAAAACCATAATCTGTTATCAGTTATGGTTTTCACAATGTCTTTTCAGCTGTGGGGCTGGATGTGATTATACTGTTTTATGTCTGAAGCAGGAGCACTGACACCATTTCAGTGTTTTCCAAGTTTAAAAAGTGAATCAAAGCAGCAATAATGCAGCAAGGCTACCATCACCTGGTGGGATGAAGGCATAACAATGCTCTGCAAGTCAGCAGGATGCCAAGATCTTTTAGAACTTTTTTTTTGGTCAAGTATAGGCCAGGAAATAATCTGTGAGAGAGATGCCAGGACAAACTTTTGGAAATAAGTCACTGTGGAACTGCCAGATCTGAAAAATGGCATAGTTACACACTGCCCTTTGTTCCTGGAACTCCTTCTTTAGCACTTCTGTGATGTTGCCTTGTTATCTCACCTCAAACCACACCTTTTCCATTAAGCTCTTCTAGTATGGAAATTTTCTGAGCGGTATCTTTTGTAAGCCACTTTGACTCCCAGACTGGGAAAAAGGCAGGATATAAATAAATATAATAATTATAACAACAATAACAACAGAGCAGAGGTAGTCCTTTAAAATGAGAATAACCCGGCAGTTCCACAAGAGATGGCATCCTGACTGCAATAGCACTGATGCCAGCTGCTTGGTGTTTTATGTCCAGCCTTATGAGTGATTGCCTCATACTCTAATTTCAGGCCTGCTTTTAGGTATTTTAGCATCCTAAATCAAATTCTTCTTTCTGATGCATGTAGCAGAGATTTATACGTGTGCCACCTCACCTGAATGGTGCAGGCATGTGTTTCCAGAAACATCTTGCACGTGAATAACCCTTTTCCTCATGAAGGCTTTCAGGCATATAATTTAACGTCCTCATTGCAGGGAGCAGTTCTGTGAATTGCTGAACTACAGCATTGTTCAATGGAGCATGATTGCTTTACAGTGTATTGTGATTTGACTCAGGGACAGGAAAGTATAGCCTTCCAGAAATCCAGATGTTGTACAGTAGGTCCCATCATTTCTTACCCTTGTTATGCTGCTCTGGGCTGGTGGGAGTTGCAGTCTAACAATATCTGGAAGGCCACATGTTCCCTACCCTACCTTGTGGGACAGGATGAATGAGTACTGGCAAAAAGGCTGTGAGAAAAAGGGAAAACGGGAAAAGTGTGTGGGGGTATTGTTTAATAGTGCAGCTAACTGGAATAAGAACACTTTATTGTAATATGAGTTGTATTATTTTTGTTCATTTCCATTCTTCCTCTCCCCCAAAATATATCTTTAAAATTAGAATAAAGGTATGTTCGCTTGTATTGTGAACCACTGCAAAAAGCTCCCTCAGGCATCTGGCAAATAACAATTGGATATTAAGGGCTGCAAACTTAATGCGGTACAGAAAAATGAACAGCCTGCCCTGAATCCTTGCCAGCAAATACTCTTTTTTAACTCCACTGCAATTGTATGTGTGGTAGCAGAAAGTAGCAACACTAAATATGGGAAGCTTGTGTCCATATACGCTTTCCCATTTAGGCTGAAATCCTGAGAGTTTCTTGTTAAGCTTTGCAGAAATAAGATGAGCAGCTTGCACAATGCTCATCCTGGGAACACAAATCTGAATGAGTAATACATACCACTGATTCCTTGACAGGCTCATAATTTGCAGGACCCTGGAAAACCATCAGGACTGACATGGAACCAGGACCATGCATTCCCCAATGCATTTATTAGGGCACTGCTTTCCTGTACTGTTCCTTGTGTATACAGTCAAGCATGGGTTGTTAGCTTGTTTCTGAAAAACCTGCATGAAAACTAATCATGGGAGGGGGAGAGAAACCCTGCACCAAACTACACACTAAGAGGAGCAGAAAAGAGGCAGAAATGGAAAAACCCACAAGTCTTAGCAACTGGAACATTTAGGAACTAAAGGTATAGACCTTTGAAAAGCCTCCGCATGCACCCTCATGGTAGATACACCTCTCTAGATGCTTCCAACCTTTCTTAAAACACGTTGATATATGTACACTGATCCTCCCTGTAAACTCCATTTTGCATGTGGGGAAAAGTAAACTAAGCAACCAGAACACTACAGTTACTCTTGCTTGCTTCAATTTCAGCTCCAAATATAACAATACTGCTTTTGAGTCTTTAACCCATAAAGCTTGTGAAAATGAAATAAAAGGGAGCAGTGCACTATTCACTCTCTATTAACCAGCATATCCTCTTTCTCTCCTTATGCGTTCGTAAGAGACAGACTCCAGAGTAAACATGTGCCTTAAGCAGACTAGTGAGCAGTCAGAACTGAAAACAGCCTTGCTTCCACATTTGCTTCTATGCTCACTATTTATCACCTGAAGGATAACCACATAGGGGAATGAAAGACCAGGACCAAGCCTGCTTGGAAGCCTGCTTTCCCACCCTTCTCAGTCTAAGGGAAGCACAGGATTCTCCAAGAAAACAGACAGCTTGCCTGCCACCATGTCGAGGTCATTGGTATTGGCATACTTCAGCAGGTTTGTGTTCTTGATGAAATAGTGCTTCAGGAAGTGCTGGCTCACACATTTGTGCAACTTCTGGACCATCCGTATGAAGCTTGTGCGGAAACAGCGCCAGTCTTTGGAGTGAGGGTATTTCTCACAGGTCCAAAAAAGCACCATCTGCAAAAGGCACACAAAGAAGTCACTACTGAGGCACAATGGATTTGTTTCAACAGCACAGGAAGTGTTCTAAGCCACTGAGCCCTGGTGGCGCAATGGTTAAATGTCAGTACTGCAAGTCACCATGTTGCAAGTTCGATTCCAGCGGGCTCCAAGGTTCACTCAGCCTTCCATCCTTTTGTAGGTCGGTAAATTGAGTACCCAGCTTGTGGGGGGCAATTAGCTAACACACATTGGAAACTGTTTAATGCAGTGTAGATGTGTAAATAGCTATTGCTTAAAATAATTTGTAAGCTGCTCTGATAGCCTTGTGGCTGAAGAGCGGGGTATAAATAAATAAATAAAAAATCAGTCCCAGCCATGTGGCAAACTGTTTTCACATGGTATAGCTTTTCTATGGCATAACAACTATGCAGAAACACTTTTTGTGACACACACTATTACTTTCTGATGGGATGATGGTATATAGTAAGCTCTGACAAGTAAACCATGTTACAACCTGTTGCTTCCTCCTGCTGTTGCAAATGTCAAATGGCTTATTTCCTCCTCATGCCACATTGAAAATAACAACACTACTTTTGTGAATATCATTTTTTGTATTGAGCTGCTGTGGGACCTGCTCAAAAAATGCTCCTGAGCCCGTAATTTGCTGAGCTCCAGCTCTGATTCCACCTTAAGATGCTCTGGGATCCACATCAAGACATACAAAAGAAACCAGAGAACATACAAACCTGCTAACCTGGGAAGCCCCAAGTAGTCTTCCTTTCTATGGGTTTATGAGGAAAGGGGTTCCGACAACCTGCACTGCCTCTCTCTCACTTGTAACTACTCACGACTCAACCCAATTATTTAGGGCCAAGAGCATTACAAAGGGGCCCAAAGGGTTACATCCTTCTAAGTATTGTAGGGTACATTAATTTGAGTTTAGTTTTCTTGCTTCTTAAGCACCATTTGCGGTTTGTCCATATGAAAAGACAATAGGCCAGCAAGTTCTTAACTACAGAGAGGCATGCTCCATTTGATCTACTCCAGAATTTGACCCTAATCCCATGTTATTTAATACAATAGCACTCTGGATTTCTGAAAATTAACCCCTTTTCCATCGGTTCAAAATTGGGCATAGGCTCTTGGTTCTTTTTCATAACCGTGACTTATGTCATCACTAGTCAAGTGGCACTGTCTGGAGGCATCTACAGTGTACTTCCAAGCATATTTCAAGCCTACCTCTTAATTTATGCAAATTGTCAATTGCACAATTTGTATAAACTCCTGCAAGGAAAAAACCCATTTGTGATTTTTCTTAATGTTGCCTAGGAACCAGTATATTTCAAACAAAGTACAAACTTTCTGCCTCAAAATATGTTTTAACTCTCAGAAAATTGTGTGTGTTTTGTGCAAATTTCCCCCAACAAAGTCTGGAAGTGCAAAGAATCTCATGGATGGTCTCCTTTCTCCTGGCCAGGTGTCAACATCTTTTTTCCCAATAAGAATGCAAAAAATAACAGGTTGTCTACTCATCCCTAACCCTTGGTTAATTTTTCCTGCCACTTAATTATAATACAAAATTCATGTTATGTGGGAAATTTTGCTATAACATGAAGTTTGGCCCTGACTGTAGATTTACATAAAGTATTCAGTACAGAAGGGCCTTGGGGGTTTGCTAAAATAAGAAACCTGGAGCCACAACCTTCTCCTTGTGTTAATAACTGGAATCTGGGGGATTCATTATTCCTCTCATATCTGAGCATTATTTAACGGCATCATGCAGTTGTAGTTTTATTAACGGTTTACCTGTATCTGATTTTTAAGGTTAATTTTATGTTCTTTTATAACTTCCCTATTTTAAGAGGGTTGAACAAATTCAATATTTAAATATGAGAATTGCTGAATTATCAGTGAAAGACGATGTGTTGTATCAAAGTGATCAAAGAGTTGGAAGGGGCCTCAGTGGCCATTCAGTCCAACCCTCTGCCAGGCTTCTACAGTAAAATCATAGTTAAGAGGTGGTCATCCAGGAAAAGAAAAAAGTTCCTGTGTTCATTGTTTTAATGCGAGATCAGAAAACATAATCCGGGGATTATAGCTAAACTCAGCAACAGCAGGTGATTTCCATTTACTCTCTTTCCAGGGAAGGAAGAAGAGATTTGCAGGGCACCCTATGTGGTAAGGGCCTCACTGCCTTTCTGGGTTTAAAGGGAGAGCAATGGAGGACAGTGGCACTGTATGTGTCTACAGGGCAGATATGCTATCTTCTGGGAGGGGGAATCTCTTTGGTTTTACTATATATTGCTGGTATGCAGTCCTTAGCATGGTTGTCTGGGTCTAATTTGGCCGTTTGACTGAAAAAAAGATTCTCCACATGATCTTGATCTGTACAACTTCATATACTCACACAAAACTACACTCTTTCTTTTCTTCTCTGTAGCCAGTCCACCTAAGTAGCAGTGGTGGCTTGTGGCTCCATTGTCGGTGGGTCAGTGAATCCAGTTTGGGGGTTAGTTCAGACTTTAAAAGAGCTACCCAGCATGCTGAACCCTATCCCCCAAACAGGTCCCATTCATTGGACAACTCCTTCAAAGTGGGGACTAAAACCCAGAACAAACTCACCACTCTACTGACAAAACAACCACTAGCTGTTATTGCCATACAGTCCTTTGCTGTGCTACAGATCTTTCTTTATTTTCCAACTCTGCTGCTGTCATTTGCTACACACACACCTGCAGGTGAAAGGACGTGAGGATTGGCTTGTTTCCTGCACACCAGACATCTTCCTTCATCTGCCTCATGACCCGGAAGCACTTCATACGACAACCACCATCCTCATCGAGTCCCTCCATCAGTATACGCTCAGCTCGTGAAAAACTCAGGTGCCAGTGGTAATTTGAAGAAGCCAAGAGATCAAAGCCAAAAGACTGCAGAAAAAAATTGAAAGGTTGGACAGCAAAGGATGGGGAAAGAGGACAGAGGATATCCCAAAGTATTGCACCAGTGTTCAGATACTTGACTAGCCTCTCAGTAGGACTACATTTGTATTCATTCTTTTAATCCACTAATGCAGGCTAATCCTATCCCAATGGTCAAGGATAGATACTAACATAATTTAAAGTATTTTAAAATCCAACATATACAATTGAAATATGCTTAATTATGCTACATTAAATGTAACTTCTACATACTTAACTCATCGACATGACAGGGCCACTACAGAATATGCTCAGGGCTGGGCTTTGGTGAGCCTCCCATGAAAGCAAGTTCCACACATACCTGGAAAGCATTTAAATCTGAAAAACCACATATCCCTATGTGAGCCTCCCTGGGTTTTAAGATCCTTGCGGAAAGGCTTTCTTTTGTTCCACCACCATCACAGACACATCTGGTAAGGACATGAAAAAGAGCCTTCTTGGTGGTTGCCCCCAGATTGTAGAATTCCTTCCCATGGGAGATACACTTGGCTCCCTCCTCTCTGCCCTCCTTCCATCATCAGACAAAGACGTTTTTATTTAGGCAAGCCTTTGGCTCTTAATTCATGTGACAGAAGGAGCTTTTAATGAGGTGTGCTGTGCTTCTATCTTTTTAATTATATTTAATAGAATTGTGTTTTTAATTATTTTTAAGTAATAGGGCTTTTTAAAGTATTACTTGATGGGGCCTAAGTACTCTAAAAGCACCAGATTGTGTCTGCTCTTGGAAGCGAAGCAGGATCTGCCCTGGTTAGTACTTGGATGGGAGACCATCAACAAATACACGGTGCTGTATGCTATATTCAGAGGAAGGAACTGGCAAACCCACCTCTGAGTATTCCTTGCCTAAGAAAACCCTATGAAAGTTATGGGATTGCTATAAGTCGGCAGGCTTACACACACACACGCACACAAGCTGCCTTGGATCCTGTATTAGAAGAAAGGCAGATTAAATAAATAAACAAATGACTTTTTATGTGTGTATAGTTTTTATCTGGTCCACTGGAGGAAACAGGAATACATGGGGTATGTTTTAGCAGCTGCAAGACGGTACTGCCTGAAGAGCCATAGGTTATGTGGAATCTTGGACTATCTTCCCAAACTTAGGAGCAGCTGATAGGAATTGTGCCCTTCCCCAATCTTTAAGAGGTTGCCATCTGCCATGTCTCCCTAAATGTGTGTGTGTGGGGGGGGGGTTGGAACATCTCCTGATGTTCTGCAAGTCTCCATTGCTAATGTGCTTAGTCCCACACCTTCCCATCTTTCTTTTTCTGCAGATGGAAGAAATCGGTGACAACGCAGCGAGGGCAAGATGGTGATACCCGAGGGGTGGTGGTAGAATCTTTTTGCACCTTTCACAGTAACAACTTCCACAAGACTCCTCACCCTGCCTTAATAAGGAAATAGATTAACATAGCTATCTCTTTTAAATGGCTAACATGGAAGTTAGCAATGTACTGTGTCCTCTTATGACTTACCGTCAATTCTTATGGCTTAAATCCTACTGTAAAGTCCCTCTGCATGCCCCTTTTGGCAAGATGAGGCTGTGAATTTAAGTTAAAATGATCTGAATAATCTGTAGGGTACCTTAACACACTGCACTTTTTCTTGGGAAGGCCAGCGCTTGAAGCATCGGGGCCACTTGATTTTTTGAGGCCAACAGGTTGGGATCTCAATGGTTGGAGCCAGCTCAACTTCCACCTGGTAATCAGATGTTTCGACAGCAACACGAACCACTGAGCTGAAGCCTTCTAAAATGTTGACTTTGTCTGGAGAAGAGACAGCAAGAGGATATTGTCAGCAGTGACTGGCCTAGAGCTCCAGCAAAGCAAGTGAAAGGACTAACTAGATCTTAATATGTTGGTTTGGTACTACTTTCTCACTGCTTTCCTCCTGTCTTTAGTAATGATGCCAAAGGAGAGTGAGAATTGTGGCTCTGTGTGAAGACATTCTGGGGGTCAATTAACCTTCTCCAACCCAAAAGACAAGCCAGGATAATACTCTACAGAATTATGCAGCCTAGAATGATACTGCAACATAAAAGTGCCTCCTTATGAAATGGAGGCCATTAACTGACACATGATGGGATGGAGTTATCAAGAGCCCATAAAGTTAGGTATGTGATTTTCAGTCTAAGGTCCTCTAAGGAGTCTTTATGTGAAACAGTGATTTTCCTTTGATGCTACTGCTGCAGTTAGCAACAGAAAATAATATCAAATAGCTCCCACTACATCTAAAGACTAGGATAGGCATCTGGTCCATGGTGTTCAATAACCAGCTGCAGCTGCTTCTTGTTTCTACAAACTAGAATAATGGGAACAGATAAGACAGACTCCTCTAAGTTCATACAAATAGTTTCTTCCAGTCCCTGAAACAGCAAGGCTTCTTCTCCATAAAGTGCTGGGTCAGAACACAAGAAGTGTAGGTGGAGAAATAAACACTGGGCAGCCAAAGGGAGGGTGCGTGTGCTGGAGAGAAGATGTGGAGTAGATCGAGTCTAGGAAGCTCTTCATATGCTCAGAGGTATACGCGATAAAGACTGCTCACCTAAATAACCTAAAGGCACCAGACCCCGTCTGCTCTTGGAAGCTAAGCAAGGCCAGCACTGGTTAGTACTTGGATGGGAGACCACCAACGAATACAAGGTGCTGTAGCTGTATTTCAGAGGAAGAAGCTGGCAAAACCACCTCTGAGAATTCTTTGTCTAAGAAAACCCTATGAAAATTTCATGGGGTTGCCATAAGTCGATAGGCAACTTGAAGGCAGGCAGGCATAGACATATGATAAAACCGTATCTAGCTCCTTTTTGTTTCATGGGCATTGCATTTTTCATATACTCTAGCACAGTCTTTTAAAAGGTAGTGATCATTTCTTCCAGGTAGCGATCATTGCTAAAATGATCATTATAGAAGAGAGGTAGGCAAAGTGTGGCCCATGGGCCATTGGCTATGGTGGCTAGGGCTGCTGGGATTTGTCATTGAATACCATGGGGGGGTCATAATTGCCCCTGCCTTAGGGGATACCTAAAGTGGGATGATGAGTACCCATTCTTTAGAAAAAATTAGGATGCTGGACTCCATGCATATGGAGTGTGTGTAGCATGATTGTAAATATTAATGTAAAATGACCCAGATTCTGGTCAGAATTATAGCTTTCTTTCAGAGTCATGGGACTTTTTCGGATGCGAAGAAAGTAACGCAAGCAGCCTCGTCAGCTTGCAAGGCTGCTGCGCTGCAAAGCATCAGTTTCGTATGATGCTCGCCCCTGCCGGTACTGTTGCGTTACCGCAGGGATAGTTGAGCGTCATATTTCATTGATTTTTACTCACGAAAGTTGATCGTGAGTAAAAATCAATGAAATATGACGCTCAACTCTCCCCACGGTAATGCAACAGTACCGGCAGGGGTGAGCGTCATACGAAACTGACGCTTTGCAGCGCAGCAGCCTTGCAAGCTGACAAGGCTGCTTGCGTTACTTTCTTCGCATCCAAAAAAGTCTATGATCACTGTATGAGCACTGTTCTTCACACTCACCCCATCTGCTCAACCCACATTTGGTATCAGATTCAAATTCCAGCTCCCCCATGAAGTTCATATGATGATCCTGAGATTACCTGTTTCCCAGGATTGTTAAAATGAAAATCTGGGTGTGAATCACTTCTCAGCCTTTTGGCTAAGATTAAGTGAAATATGAGAGTGTGAGTGGGGGACAATCATGTACAACACCTTCAGCTCTAGGAGGTATATGGAACAGAATGAGATAAAATACACATAGCTGGGGAAGCCATGACTATTATAAAGAATTTGATGCAGTGAATTGCCTTTTAGGATGTCTCTCTCACACACATAAACATATAAAGATACAGATGCTCTTTCTCATACACATACAAAAACATATACATGATCCTCTCTCTCACATACACACTCACCCAGATTCACTTCACTGTCTCTTACATACAAACACACCTCACCTTACACATATGCATAAACAAACACCTCTTCATTTTCTTAAAACACACATAGACTTTTAGCTGCTCCTTGCCTGATACTCTCTGTCTGCCCCTCCTTTCCTCATCAGCTTCTGCCCTACTGCAATAGCAGATAGAGAGAATGCCCATCCCCATCCACTTCTGATTGGTTGATAGGACACTCCTTCTGGTGACTATATCCCACCTACTTTTTGATTGATTGATTGATTGATTGATTCGTCAGTCACCCTGGGGAAAACATCCAGTAGTTTTAATACTGGAAGTGGGGAAAATGAATGATGCAGTTTTGAATCTACTGGAACAATGAGTATACCAGGAACCATGTGGATTCCCTGAGCTACTCTTCATTTCTGGAACACTTGAGGGCTGTGGGATTTTGATCAAGAAAACGTCATGAGGGAGGAAATTAAAGTTTTAAACTCTATTTTGTGAGCTTCCCAGAGAGCTTTCAGAAAACAAACAAAAGTAGCCACTTCAGTGCCATTTTTCTGATAGCTTCATGAGACTAATTAATTCTTAAGAATCTGGGGGACCATGATCACAGATTTCAGCATGCCTAACTTGGCTTTGAAGGAGTCTCGGGCAAAGGTAAGCTATGCAGTATAGCTATTGGGCTGCCACAAAGTGAGTAGAGTACAACCAACCTCAGCATGCCTCTTCATCAGGTAGAGGAGGAACAACATGAAAAATAGCAGGAATTTTCATATCCTCACTCTGAGATAACTACATAGGCCTGAGGCTTTCTTCCAAAGATGTAGGAAAGAGCTCTGGATGTTTATTTAGAATTCTCCAAAAGGGCTACAGGTAGTTAGGGAGAGCACCAGGCTAGTTGCGCTTGCCTTCCCCAGAATAATTAATGCAGCCAATGGCTATGTTGTCTTGGGATTATAGGAACTGCAGCACAACTCATTTGGAGGATGCCAGTTTTGGAAAAGGTAATCTACGTGGCTCTTGTGGCCCCCTCCAACCAGAAGATTCAATGATTTCCTTCACTTATGACATGACAAGGTCCATTTTATTTAGCAGTCACTAAAGAGATTTTTTGGAGAGTCCTTTGTGCTACCAAACAACTGAGGAAGTCTGGACAGGAGACACAAAGGACCAGGAAGTTGAGGAGAGAAAATGCAAAGGCCTTGCCCACAGTGATAGGCCATGGCAATTCTGCTGCATTACATCCATTTATTACATCCATGGCATTTAGTTTGGGCACCATTTGCTCTGGTGCTCTTGTTCCTAGCCATTTTAGCAATTACTGTTTTATCTCTTTGGTTTGTGAGACTGTTAAAGCCATCACATTAGCTACTCAGTAAGTGACAAAGAAGCAAGACTGCTAACCAGGATGAGTTTCCCCTGCTCTCTGTGTAGGCTTAGCAACATTCTTTACTTTCAGGGTGAAAATCTCCTCTTGCTATCTGTTTCTTCTTTGCCAGCTGCTCTGTGCCTCGGAGGTACAAAATACTAAGTGTGTGAGAATTAGAAGCCGCCTTGTATTCTCTCAAGGGGACATTCCACATACCTAGATAATCTTGTGGCAGATCATTGGAATCCTTGCTAGATCCCAGCCAGCATCTATAGGCAGCACAGTAGTGTGGAGATCTGTGGGAGGGCCTCAGACGATGCTGCTATGGGTGTGGGGAACTGGTTGAAAGGTCTGCAGAAGTGCAGGGAGGCTCTAAAGGAGAGAGCTGATAAAAAAGACTGAGCCCTTCTATACTAAACTCACCCATTAGATTGCAAGATGCAATTGATTTCTCCACAAGTTCACGGAAGACAGCAAGGACTTTAGCAGGCACAAGGTCACCCTCAATGTTCACATCTGTCTCGTGCCATTGTTGGAGGCTCTTGGAGAACTGCTCAACTTCCAGCCACTGTTGAAGGTCCTCTGGGTCCCTGACAGGAGACATGAGCCTGGCTCCGTGTGCTGTGTAGTAACGCCAGTGCCGTATCTGGCCCTCTTTGTACCCAGACAGACCAAGCAAGGGAATGGTGATGAGCAACTGGTTGGGTGCTAAGACCTAGACAGATTCAGAAAGATTGGGACAGAAAACTTTAACAGAAGACAACAGTTGTGCAAGGTAATCTATTTGAAGAAAAACTAATAACAGGAAGCCAACCTAGGCATGCTTATGGTTTGTTTAGATTTTTTACAGGGAGGGCCCTGGGAAGTTTTGTGCCCAAAATGTCTGTTTCACACAACATGGAGTACATATAGGTTAAAGGTGAGCAAAGTGTAGCCTTAGCCTATGTGTGGACCCCAACTCCCTCTCAACTACCTGGACTAGCCAAAAAAGAGTAAATTGTCTTTCCTGGAAGCCTCTGTGGGATGTTGAGTCACATTTTAAATAGGTTGCAGCACCTTGTGCACTATTTCACATTTTTTAAAAATGTGTTTTTCAAAACCATTAGTGTACTTCCAGCCACATTGTTTTTTGGCATTTTTGGCACTCAGTGCACCCTGTAAAGGATCCCAGAGGCAGAAAATTAGCCTCCAGATCTGCTCAGCTTGTCCACCCCAATATAGTACATGTCATGACTGAATGTACTTCACATACATAATTCCGTGCCACCTTGCAAGTAAGCCAGTATGTGTGTGTGTGTGTGTAGACATGCACATTAAAGTGAGAGAACAATGCCACCCAAGAGAGCTCATAACTTAGATCTGAGCTAGAGACTTCCTAGCTCACAGTTCAGTGCAATCCCAAGCATGCAGTGAAGTGACACCAATACTGAACCACCTCCTTTTGGTATAGGCAAATATAGGGTTTGGTCAAGCAGAACAGTATAGCAACTACATAAACATTCAGATGATTTTTTTTCAATAGAGAAACTGATCACACAAGCAACAAAAACAGATGGCTATAATGTATCCAAGCACCTGGCCTTTTTGTACACGCCAACATTTTAAAAAGTTTACATACATATTATTATTGTGCCAATATGCATTCTTCTGGATGCCAGAATTGTGGCTAACATCACTGGCTTTGGAATTTCATTTGACAACGACTTGGTTATAGTTTTGCTGCTGAACCACTGAGCTAGTGATCGTGATAGAGTCGAGAATACAAAACCTCCAAAGCATATTTTCTATGAGAGTAACTTTTCTGGGAGGCGCTTCTATAGGAGGCAAATATTCTAAATACCCGCCCCAAAGTTGGGAGTGGCTATACTCCTGCTCTTTCTGGAAGTGGGGAAGCCACATTGTTGGAGGCCCTGCTTTTTAAAAGAGTGGATCCAGTAGGTTGTCTTGAGGGACTACAGTCCTGTTGCATCGATGTTTATTGTTGGGATGTCTCAGGGTCCCAGTTCATCTGCCAGGCTTTTTCACATTGACATGAAACCACTGGGAGAGGACCCCCCCCCCCAGCCATTGTTTAGGCTGAGATATAATCATTTTGTAGACACACAGTTCTAATTCTCTTCCATCTACCAATCCCTTGATGGAAGTGAAAACCTAAACAGGTGCCTAGCCTGAAGGCAGCTCAGGGCACTGAGGGCAAACAAACTTGAAAATAAATCCAGAGAAGTCTGGTTGGGAAAACCTCTGATGTGGATGGAAGTTTGCAAACACAGTTTGGATACTTTGTCTAAAGAACAAGACATGCAGTTGAAAGATACTTCTGGGACCAGTGTTATCTATGCAGGCAAAGGTAGGCTGCTATTAATGGCTTTTAGCAGCTCAGGCTGGTTAACTGCCTGCAGTCTGATCTAATTACACACGTACTCGTTTCATTCAAGACTATCCCTACACATATTCTCTCTATAGCACTGCCTGGAACAGTCTTGAGGTTCATTTACACAGCAGATTTATTGCGGCAACTTGCGCTGCGCTTTAATTCTTTTCCGCAGCTGTGCCAGTCAGGTTTTTTTTTCTAATTATGCTGCTTTTTTGTTCAGACTTGAAAAAGTGAAGGGGGCATGGCCTCCCAAGCAGACGAAAGCTTTATGGGGAAGAGGCTAGATCGTGAGTGAAAGAATTTGAAGCCCTGCATTTTCTAGCTAAAGAAAGACTCACAGACTGCCAAAATAGCAGGGGGGAAGATCAAAGAAGTGTCTCTGTCTCTGTAAATCTGCCTGTAAATGAACCCACTCCCCAAAGCAGAGAGACAGCGAGATCGCAGCTGAGGAGAAGAAGGAATTCCTTTCTTTATGTGGGGAACAGATCTCCCCTGACTGTAATTTGTTGGGAATCCTTTTTGTTTGCAAACTGGCTTGCAAAATAGCAGAGAGGATTTTTCAAAGTTTCCTGATCGCTACTGAATCTCCCTCCCTCAGTCCCCCTCTTTTAAGCTTACCCCTTCATCATAGCAACCAATCACAGTGCAGCTCTGCTGCAGCCCTTAGCGGAATGGTTGTTTACACTGCCAATAATGCGCTACATTGCAAATATACCAACAAAAGTAGCGACATCCCTTGTCACGCTATATTTGGGTGTTTTACCTTCCCCCCTTCTGAATGAGGCAATGCTGTGGTGCGATCCGTGGGAACAATGAGCTATCTTTGCGGTATATTTAGAGGAATATTTGCCCGTATAAATGGGCCCTTGGAACTTCAGCAGGTGCAAAATATAGCTGCTAAAATGCTTGTGGGATCTAGATAGTTATCACACCAGTTTTGTTTAAGTTGCGTTGGTTGGCCATCCATTTTCAGGCTGAATATGAGTGTTGCTATTAACCCAACTTTGAAAACCTTGAATGGTCTGGGATCAGGTTATTTGAAGGACTGCTTGTACTAACCTTGTCCAATCTTCTGCACGCTTTGCATTATAATTTCCATTACCCATGACTGTTGGCCATGCTGGCTGGGACTCGCCTACGTATACTGTATTCCAAAACATCTGGAAGCACATATGAACCTGGCAGGATCTTAGTGGTCTTGCTATCTTTTCTACTGCCAAGATCAAACAGGCTGGTAGCTACTAGAGACAGGAAACTTTTAGTGTTGGCTACATACTAACACTTCTTCTCTGAGAACACAGTTTGGCTTCCTTTAAACTTTAGGTGGTCTCTAAAGACTTCCCCCCCCCAAAAAAAACATGTGATTTATTGATCATATTTCTGCTCCCCCATATGTTCTTGTTACACTTCTTTTGTTTTAACAAAGAATTTACTGCCATGTGAAGGTCTGACCTAAAAATCAAGATAGAAATGTGTTAAATGTGTTAAAATCAAGATAGAAATGTGTTAAAATACTTTCTATTCCTGCCTCAAAAATATGCATAATTTCCCTAACAGATAGTCTGTACTCCTATCATAATAACCACCATCTAAAATTCATGCAAAGACGTCTTGACTTTCCATAACACTCCTGGAAATACAGTAGATGATAAATAAGAAGGATATTGGATTTCACCAGAATGGAAGAAACTGTAGCTCAGGAGCTGTACCCAGTATTCCATAAAAATATCTACCCATATTACATCCTTATCTCTAGGACTTTTTGGTAAAGTCCAATACATTTATAGGTCTTGAGCCACCTCAGAAGGGAAACATTTATTGAATTTTGCTGTGTTTTTTTTTATACCTCATGGCCTTTTGGGCCCAAGATTTCTGCTCTTCTTTTCTCATTTGCTGTCACAAGCAGTACACACTAGTCAAGATCTTCAGAACTAGGATGAACACCCAAGAAGTTCCACACAGATGAATGACATTGTCAAACATACATTTAGCAGCATATTCCATCATAAGAAATCAAAAATCAAATTGCTTGCACATGATTACGCTAATGCATCTGCCTCCAAAGTAAGGATTACAATCTAGCCTAAATCTCTGTAGTTAATAAGTGACACAATTAAAAGAAAAAAGGTGGAGGGGTGATGACCATGGGAGAAGGAAAGGGAGGTAGTTCAAAGAAATACTTGTGTAGCACCCCTGGCTCCCATTTCTGACAAGTAACCCATAGATTTTACCAGAGCCAGCATGGTATATAGGCTTAAGTGTTGGATTGGGACTCGGAGCCCTGAGTTTAAACCCCCTTCTCAGCCATGGAGAGCTACCTGGTGACCTTGGGCAAGTCACACTCTCTGCGTCAGAGGAATGCAATGGAAAAACCTCTCTGAACAAATCTTGCCACAGAAACCCTGTGACAGGTTTGCCTTACAGTCACCATACAACTTGAAGGCACACAACAAAAACAACAAACCCATAGCTTGTTCATAGCTGTCCCTTCAACAGTATTCTTCAGGAATGCATCAAAGTGCAGGAACAGTTTGATTCTAATGTGCATTTTTTGAATTTCATCACTAAACCCTGTGAGCCCTATTTTCATGTCATTGTTTGCTAGCAGGAAACTCAGAAAATCATTACATGCAGAAGTACAGAGATGTCTCCAACGGCAGTTATCATGTTGCACAGCAGTAGCACAACTGTGCAAACTTCAGGGAAGTAAGCAAACCAGCAGTACAAGACACACAAGGCAATGGCATTAATGTAAAACAAAGGAAAAAGTTAGAGCAGGAGTAATTACAAGAATCGTAAGAAAAGGAGTAGGAAAAATGCTATGTGGTATATGGACAACTGAGGTAAGAATTAAAGAGACAAAATAAATCAGGGCTGAGGACATACTGAGGCCACTTTGCTACATATAGGAAGGACATACACTATTTTTTGGTTCCTTTTGTGTAGCTGCAAACAGGTTCTGCACCACCTTTGGCTTCAGCAGATGAAGCAGCTCTATCCTGCAGAGATGGCAAATTGTGGGCTATAAAGAGCCCAGAGGTAATAAACTGAGCAGTATCCTCACACAATGGGAAGAACTTTCAGGGCTAAAACTACACTTTAGGCTAAACAAGCAGCATGCAGTTTTTTTTAGTTAGTTACTTATTCAAATGTATCTACGCAAAGACCCTATTCAAATCAGGCCCATCACATGGGGTTAGGAGATTTTAAACCTCACAGACTTTCCTGCCCCATGCCCCCACAATCCTCTTTCTCTCCCCTCATCATATGGGGAATTTGAAAAGGAGGGAAGAATTCCACTGGTGCCAGTGGAGGGAAGATTTAGGTGAAACCCAGGGAGGAAGCTTGAAGCACAGTTACTTATGAGTAAATAAAGAAAGTAGTTTTCAGCTGCACATGGATTAAACAGCATGTGGTTTGCGAAGATGATAAGCAAATTAGAAACTTGCATTTCTGCTTTCAACACAAATTTCTAGAAGGCTTGGGTGAATGAGATGTCAGTAAGGGCATCTAATGGAGTGTTAAGAAATCAAGGAGTAGAAACAGACATGAGGGAATCAGGGCAGAATCCATGCAAGGTGTTTGTACCTGGATGGATGGATGGAAGGGGCGCCTCCCTTGAAGCAGAGCTGACCACTTGGCCAGTAAGGCTGGCTGATCCTGCCAGAGGCAAAAAGGAATACAAGAGATACAACAGAGGCAGAAAAGTGGTTAGTTGGCAGGCTAAATAAGCAGTTAGTGTTAATGCAAATTTCTAAACAGAGTGAGACCCAAGAAGATGCCAGCTCTGTAACCTGGAGATAGTACTTCTTCAAATCATCCTAAAAAATGGAGCAGCACACACTGAGGAATCTTGCCCAAGCCAGGTTCTGGAAACAAGGAGAACACTGAATCAAGCTACTTGCTGCTTAGATGTAAATTCTATCTACCATGCCAGTCCTTTATCTTTCCCACATCTTCTTCCTGCCCCATCTCTCTGCTGGCCAGGTGAGCAAGGAAAGGGTCAGTGGAGACAGAGAGAAGACACAATACTCTCATCTCTGTATCCTGTGTACATCTGTGGCCGAAAAGCAGTTCATAACAGTATCGTGATACCTCACAACCCTCTTCAGTTTACTGAAATGTTACTGTAAAGTGGCTCCTGCAAGAGTTCATTCTGGAAATGCAGGTTTGGAATTGAAGTAAGAATCAAATACAGCTGAAAAGTAGAGGCAGTGATACACCGCCGCTTTAGCCTCCAATAGTCCTTATTCATCCAGTAGGTTCAGGGGAGATGTTAAGATGCTGAAGGACTTCATTTAGGCTTCCCCAGTTCCCTGGCTAAGATGCAATGAGACCTCCACTTTCCACAGGAGATCTCAAACAGCATTGTACCAAGGGATTCCAATACAGCTTGTCAGTGTTAAACCATTCAAATCAAGAATGAGGAGTGGAGGAGTTGAGGGGAGGGTGGACTTCAGAACACAGCTCTTGTATCTGGGGTCTGCTACTCAGATTGCTCCTGCTACCTATGCTGAACTGGGTTCTTCTACTCGTAATGAGGAATAGGAAAGGGCAGTTCCACTGACGTGACTGTCAGCACTCTTCTTGTGTGGTTCGTAGGAATCAGTTGTGCTCCTTCAACATACCTGATCATCCATATGTAAACCCTGGCCTCCATAATGACTCAATGCATAGAGAAAGTTGATAGGTAGGAAGCATCTCCCTACCCTCCCAATAATACTATAATCCGTACTCATTTACTGAAACTACATGATGGGAGATTCAAGAGAGTTAAAACAGAAACAGAATCTTAGAGTTGGAAGGGCCCACAAGTCCACCTAGTCCAACTCCCTGCCATGTAGGAATCCACAACTACAGTCGTCCCTTCCTTTTCGCGGCTTTTCATTTCACGGTTTTGTTTATCCGCAGAAAGCCACTGAGGGTTTCAAGGCCTTCACCCCCCACCAGAGGGAATGTGCAGTCTTGCGGTGAGCACCGCTTCCCATCCTGCCTCTCGGCCCTGCTCTTCAGCGGGTGGTGGCGGTGGGACTCCCCGAGGTGGGTGAGACAGCTCGTAAGGCTCCAGCGGGGTGCTGGCCATGCTGAGCTACTCCCTCATCATTGTGGCCACTTCCCATCCCACCCTGCTCTCGGCCCTGTGCTTCAGTGGGTGAGGCAGCTTGGAAGGCACCATGGCCGCTTCTCATCCAGCTGCCACCGCCGCCCACTGAAGCACAGGGCCAAGAGCGGGGTGGGATTAGAAGCAGCCACAGTGATGGGGGAGCAGCTCAGCATGGCCAGCACCCTGCCAGAGCCTTCCAAGCTGCCTCGCCTGCCTCAGGGAGCAGTGCAGTAGATGGCCTCCGAGGAAGCCAGTGACTGGGGCTGCTTCCTGTTTCTGAGGCAGGGACCTCCTCCTTCACCACCACCAGGGAGGGCTTGGCTTGTGCAGACCACTAGGCGGCAGCAGTGGCAGCTGAGAAGACCTCCTTAGCTTCCAAAATGTACTCTCAGCACTTTCTTTTTAATACAAAAATTCTGGAAGAAAATACATAAAATGATAACCAAAACATTGAAGACATGAATATCCATTCAAACCTGAGCTTATTTGTTAAATATGTTACAGAATATAGATGATGAAATAAGGGGAAAATATAAGAAAATATTGCTATATGCTGTCATGACAGCCAGGCTCACAATTGCAAAAAAATGGAAAGGAGAGGAAGTTCCAACAATTAAAGATTGGATAGAGAAATTTTTTGAAATGTATGAGTTAGGTAAGTTATCTATTATTATGGATGAGAGAAAAACATTAAGAGAATTAAAAGACTGGCAAGAAGTGTTTTTGCTATGGAAAGATTATTGGGGAGAAAATTGGTTGATGGAGGAAAAATGAGGGGAGAATTAATAATGAAGTATGAAGGAAACAGATGAAATTTTATATATATATATAGTGGGGAAGAAACAGGGAATTATCAATAGCCAAGAAGGAAGTGAGATAAAGGAAGCTACTGCTTTGTTTTGATTGTTTGTTTGTTTTGCTTGTTTGTTTATCTTGTGTATTTTTAAAGTATTTTTAATGTGTATGAATAAAGATAGTAATAAAAAAACCAAAAAAAACCTGAATGTACTCTCAGCCACTGTCTCCTGGTCTTTGCAAGCCAAGCCCTCTGCAAGGCAAGCCTTCCCTGGTATTGGCGAAGGAGGAGGCCAGCAGGGTGAAGATGCTTTGGAAGCTGAGGAGGTTTTCTCGGCCACCGCTACTGCCACTTCATGGTCTCCACAAGCCAAGCCCTCCCTGGTGCCAGTGAAGGAGGAGGCTGGTGGGGTAAAGGAGGTTGCTGGGGAAGCCCCTCTGCTGGCCCCACTGGCCTCACTGCCTCCCCCTCCAGCTCCTGGGGAAGGCTCATCGGCTTCCTCTGCATCCATATCAGGTGAGTTGCCTCCTCATGAAGAGGATGAGGATGGGGAGAAGATGGCACTCCCCGCCCTCAAATCTCGGCAGTGGAGGCAAGGAGGAGGAGGAGAAAATCTCCTTTTGCAGGAGCCCCCTGTTTTTTGCATATATTTTTTTAATTTGCTTTTAAAAAAATTTCGCAGGGCCCCTGCACCCCTAGCCCCCACGAATAGGAAGGGGCAACTGTGCATCACTCCTGAAAAATGCCATCCAACCTCAGTTTAAAGACTTCCAAAGTCCACACCCTCCAACAGCAGATTGTGAGCTTGAGCTCTTCAGCAACACAGTAGCTGTACATTCATCAACCAAAGCAAAGAGAAAGAAACACAGTGCCCAGTATCTTGCCTTCTTTCCCTTCTGCTGCCTGCTACCTGACCACACATATCTGACCTCACTTGCAGACTCTTTTGTCTTGCCTGGTGGATAGGAAAGCTCATAGTTAAATGATAAAAGCTTCTGCCACAACACATAGTGATGTGCCCCTTGAGATGGCTTTGAAAGGAGACTGAGCGAATCCATGGAGAATAGGGCTAACAATGGCTACTAGTACTGATGGATATGCATTATCTCTGGTACCAAAGAAAGTATGGTGGCAAGCATGAGGAGAATGCTGATGCACTCATATCCTGCTTGTGGGCTTCCCATAGGGAACTGGGTATTGTGTGAAAAAGATATACTCAATATGCCTCTGATCTGATTTAAGTGGGCTCTTCTTATATTTATTTATAGCATTCCTAGTCCCACAGATTCATTGGCCTACACACCTATCACATCCTACTGGTGTATGTATGCAAAGCGGTCTTGTAGCACCTTTGAGACTGTGAGAAAGAAGTTTGTAGCATAAGGTTTTGTAGACTGGGTCTGCTTCATCAGATGCATGGAGTGCATGCATGGATCTGATGAAGTAGACAAAACTGTACAAGACTATGTCTTTGAAGACTGGTGCATGTAATTAAGATGATATCTAGACATCCATGGCACCATCTCCATTTGCTGGACTCTTCTCAACTGGAGTTACTTAATGGTAAAGTTATTAGCAGTAAAAATAATGATATCACCTTGAACTTTTTGGAGAAAAAATGTGGGATATAAAAGTACTGTTTTACTTAAGTAAATAAACTGAAAGATTCTTTAGCAGCTCAACTATGAGCGTTTCATTCAGTAACTGAAAGACATTATTGACTGGTAGATACAGTACTATGGTTTCTGACAGTTAAATATGAAATCCATACGACCCTCCCTGCACACTTCAGTCCTCTGGGAGGAATCTGTTACAACCTATGAAAACAAGGCTGTCAGTGACCTCCCAGAGGGCCTTCTCTGCTGCCGCTCCCAGATTATGGAATGGCCTGCCGGACGAGATCCGTCTTATTAGCACCTTAGACAGCTTCAAAAAAACTGTCAAGACGGATCTTTTCCGGCAGGCCTTTTCCGAATAGCTATCCCAGCCCGAAGATTCGGCTGCCTTTTCCCTTTAGCGGCCACTGGATTATTTCATTTTTTTCTCTTTTTAATTATTGTACGTTTTTAATCTGTTTAATTTAATATTGTTTTAAGGGGTGGGTGGGTTAGGGTATTAATGTAATTATGGGATTTTTATGATGTAAGCCACCTCGACTGCGTTGCAGAGGGGCAGGATAGAAATAAATTTATTATTATTATTATTATTATTACTATTATTATTAAATCCTTCTAATGCTTCTAAGAGTTAACTGCTTTTAGTCCACTTTTAATGCTTCTAAGGACATTTTCAGACAGCACTTACCACGGGATCAGGTCCCGGGAGAGGAATGGCGCTCTTGCGTGTCAGGGGGGTCCTTTTCGGCCACTGCTGTCCCTCTTTTGGGATCATTCGTGGCACGTCCGTGAAGCTTTGGAAGTGGCTGCGCCATATTTTAAGCATGGGCAACTTCCATGATTAAAATATGTTGCAGTTGCTTCCAAAGCTTCACGGACGTGCCACGAACGATCCCGGAAGAGGGATGGCGGCGTCTGAAAAGGACCCCCTGCCGCACAAGGGCACCGTTCCTCTCCCAGAACCTGATCCTGCGGTAAGTGCTGTCTGAAAATGTCCTAAGAGTTAACTGTTTTTTATCAAATGATTTCATGGCCTTGCTCCAATGGGTTGACATTCATGGGCTTTTATCTACTCTCTTTAACACACACACACACTTACATACAACAACAACAAAAGGAAAAAAGAAAACATGGCACATACTTAATTTTCTATATATTAAAAACAGATTTAAAAAACAACTGGGTAAAATATCACCACAAAACGTGACACACCAATTAGACTACTAATGACTCTCCCCCTTAATTAATTATTATATTCCACTATTACAGGACTTCCATTAAGTGATTTTATAATCCAGCTTCTATCATAAATCAGATCCATACCATCTTTAAAAGCCTAAAACTGATATACACACCATACTTTGTTGCAATATATGTATACTAGCTGGACCCAGAGCACAATACGCCATTAAAAAAAAGCTCTACCCCCTACCACCCCCTCCGTTTGTTCTGCCCCTGCCACCCCTCCTCCATTTGTTCTGACCCTGCCACCCCCTCCATTTGTTCTGCCCCCTGCCACCCCCTCCATTTGTTCTGCCCCCCTGCCACCCCCCTCTGTTTGTTCTGCCCCCTGCCACCCCCTCCGTTTGTTCTTCCCCCTGCCGCCACCCCCTCCGTTTGTTCTGCCCCTGCTACCCCCTCCATTTGTTCTGCCCCTGCCACCACCACCCCCTCTGTTTGTTCTGCCCCCTGCCACCCCCTCCGTTTGTTCTGCCCCCATTCCACCCCTCTCTGTTTGTTCTGCCCACCTGCCACCCCCCTCCATTTGTTCTGTCCCCTGCCACCAACCCCTCCGTTTGTTCTTTGCCCTGCTGCCATCCCCTCTGTTTGTTCTGCCCCCTGCCACCCCCCTCTGCTTGTTCTGCCCCCCTCCACACATTCTGCCCCTTGCTGGAGTTTTTTTTAAAGTTGGGAAAAGCTGTGAATGCTTTTCTGCGTACTTTTTCAAAGAGAACTTTTATAAGATGACATATAGATGGTATCTAACTCCCAAGAAGCTTGCCAAAATGTATAAAAATTGTTCAAATAAGTGTTGGAAATCTGAGCAGAAAATTGGGACATTATTTCATATGTGGTGGACATGTGAGGACATGTGATATCATAAATATTGGATTCAAATCCACAGTACGTTAGAGAACATTTTCAAAATAAAATGTCAGATGAAACCTGAAGTTTATCTATTTGAGATGCTAGAAGAAAATTTGGATAGGAATCATGGGAGAATTTTACAATATATGATCATGGCTGCAAGACAGTTATATGGCCAGAAATGAAGGGAGACACTAATTCCTTTCAAAGAAGATTAGCAGATCAAGATTGGTGATTTGCTGAAATGGATAAATGACAATGTTGATTAAGGAGAAATCCTTGGTTAATTTTTTAAAAGATTGGGATATATATTTATATATATAATTCTCTTGCGTATGTTGCCATTTCTAGTGTGCTGATTGGTTGCTTAGGGACCTGACCAACCAATCACAGGTCTGTTGGCCAGCCAATCAAAACACCAGGGGTGGGATCATGTAGATTCCAAACACGGCCGCTGGAGTGGGAGAGGGAGTACCATAGCCTGGATGTGGTGTGTGCTGGAGTGCAGGGGCTGGGGGGCTGATCTGGCCACAGTGCTGTGTGCCTTAGTTACATCCCACTTGGATTACTGTAACATGTTCTGTATTGGTCTACCTTTGAAGAGTGCTTCAGAAGCTTCAGCTGGGCCAAAGAGCTGCAACCAGATTGTTAACTAGGGCCCATCCAACTCCCTTGCTACAACAGTTCAACTAGGTCTGTTTCTGGACACAATTCTACATGCTGATTATGGACTATAAAGTCTTATATGACTTAGGCCCACACTATCTGACAAACTGTATCTCCTCATGTAAGCCTGCCCAGGTACTGGGACCTTCAGGAGAGGTCCCCACCTTTTTTCCCCAGTTCCACCACCTTCATAGGTATGGCTGGTGGGAACATGACACAGACCTTCTTGGTAGCTTTCCCTAGGTTTTGGAACAACCTTGCTAGGGAGGTTAGATTGGACCATCTTTGCTGTCCTTCTGTCAGCAGGAAAAGTATTTTTTATTTCAATAGGATTTTTTGAAACCAAAGGTTTTTAAAGAAAGGACTCTTAGGAGTGTGCTGTATAGTTTTAATTGTACCATTGTTAAACAGATTTTAATCATATTTAATTGTACAGGCTGAGTCTCCCTTATCTGGAATTTTGAAATCCAAAATATTCCAAAATCCAAAATTGTCCACATGAGTAACTGAGATAGTGATACCTTTGCTTTCTGATAGTTCAATGTAAACAATTTTTTTTCATGCACAAAATTATTAAAAATACTGTGTATAAATTACCTTCAGGCTATGTGTATAAGGTGTATATGAAACATAAATGAATTTCGTGTTTAGGCTTGAGTCCTATCTCCAAGGTATCTATCTCATTATGTATATGCAAGTATTCACAAATCCGACATTTTCCAGAATCCAAAATACCTCTGGTCCCAACTTTTCAAGCATTTCAGATAAGGGAGACCTGTATGCATTGAGTTATCTTAATGCTGTTAATAGCTTAATTATCTTTTAATGTGGAGCTGGTATATGCTTTTAATTATATTGTATTTTTTTAAAAAAATCATAAGCCACCTTGAGTCCTGGCTTTAGGGAAAAAGCAGGTTATTAAAAAAGTTAATAAGAATAACAATAACAATGATAATGTAAAATATGGTTTCCTTTCACCCTTGAATGGACCTGAACACTGAATCACTCACTCACTTACTGAATACATACCATGGCTAAGAACCAGTGCCCTTACCTTCATATTCTCATTATGAATGCCAGAATTGGAGATTGCCTGAAAACGAGAGTCCTTGTTGCTAATATCTGTAGTTAGCCGCTGTATGATTTTCTGCACTTCATCCACAGTTTTGGATACCGCTCGGTGCCTCAAATCCACCTGCAGACATAACCCAACAGTTCTATTTCTCTCTTGCAACAACTCCAGTCTACATGCCATAGGTTAGCCATATGCAGATATTAAACCAGAGACCTCCTGGAGGAATATTACACGATCTGTTGTTGCACTATGCTTCAGTAACAGTATCGGAAGTGAAACTATTCTAATCAGATGACGTCGCCTCCCCTTTGGTGCTTGTACTGTTTGCGCTGAGTCCTAGAAGCGTTTTTTTTTTTTTTAAATTCACGGGCACTTGGTGTCAATAAAAGTAATTCAAATGTAAAACCGACATGCAGTAGTAACTTTCTGCAATTGCGACGAGATGATGAGAGTACAAGCAGCAGGAATGGACGTTCCTGCTCTGCCCACACTTCCCTGATCTGTGGTCTTCCCTGCCATTCAACTTCCGGTGGACTCACAGGCTAATAACTTTATTCCTGAGTTATCCAGTAACTTTTTAACTCCAAATTTGCGAAATTCCATGGCTGCTTAATTTACCAAAACTTGCATTTACCAACACTTTCATTTAATGCATTTAAAATGTTTTCTTACCATTAAAAATAAATGTATTCTTCCCCTGCTGCTTTGAAACCCTTGCCCCTCTCCCATCCCCAGTCTACTATCAACCCTTGGTTTCCCTGACCTGGCAAATCTGCCTAACTAAGCAAATTGGGAAGTTCTGGGCATTTAAATAACCAGAAACCTCTTTTACAAAAATGAAACAAAGAACAAAGAGGAGCATCACTCTGTGAATCCTTCATTCCACTCACATGGTGTTCTGCTCCCTCACCCTATATAAGCCCTGTTGGCAAACTAGGCAGTGCATTGGTCTCCTAATCAAGGGGTTGTGAGTTTGAGGCTCACATGGGGCAAATCTTTCTTCATTTATCATTTTTAGCATTTCCTCCCACCTCTTCTTGCAGTGCAATTAAAAACCCCTTTTGCTCCCAAAGGGGCGAATGAGAGTGGGTAAATCACTCTGATCTTTATAAGGCAAGGAAAAAACAGGAAAGCCATTAATGGTCACTTGGATGCAATGTTTGATCAGTTAGAAAAGTGTTACCTTGAAACAGAAAGTAGACTTTTAAAAAGTATTGGCCAGAATCCTGTATCAGCTACTTAATTTAGTATCTTAAATAACAGACATAAGTCTTTTGGGGCAAGGGGGGAAGAGGAGCGGGGAGGAAATGCTAAAATGCTAAAAATGATGAAAGAAAAGTTTGCCCCATGTGAGCCTTGAACTCACAACCTTCTGACTATGAGACTGACATGCTGCCTACTTCACCAACAAGGCTCATACAGGGTAAGGGAACATAACACCATGTGAGCTGAATAAAGGATTCACGGAGTGATGCAATAGATAATTTTTTTAAAGGGTGCATGTGCAAACAAAGTAGAGGAAATGACATTCTAAAGATGGAGGAGGAGGAGATTGTGGGGAGGCATGGTTATCATATGGTGTGTGGTGTGCTTGTAGCGCTTTGAAAACCTGTCATTCCATTTCAGAAACGGAATGGAGGGCACTGTGCAGTAGATAAGGCTTGTATTCTGGAATACTTCCACTTTGTTATGTCGTGGTACAATCACTTGTGTAGTATACTCCCAGGAGTGTGTATGAATTATGGTATGTGCATGAATATGTGGGTAGAGATATCAATGGCAAGAAGTTTTGCCTGGCTAGTTTCCAAATATGATATCTGATGACAATATTAACTGATAATTAATGAAAACAGAGATGCACAAACAACAAAAAAGAATAAAATGGAGCTTAGGAAAGGGACAAAAAATCCATGTGGCAAGGCTTAAACATGTCCCAAACTGTTTATAAGCTATACAAAATCTACATATGTCCTTTGAGCTGTACCAGTAAGCACTGCAGTTTACTAATAAGCACAATAAATTCCTCCCACACTCCTGAATGTTCACATTCAAATAGATGCAGGATATTATGACACAATGTCATTGAATTTAAAAAATCTATACTGTTTGAGGTTTCTTTCTGTTACCTTTGTTTGCATGACCAGAGGGGACAAAGAAGTTGAAGAAAGAGACTGCTGATAGTCTTCATTTGGCAAAATTTCAAACTTGTCAATTATCTCTAGAGTCTGCCATGATTTTGATGAGATACAACACTGTAGAAATGTATCACTTGAGGGGATGGTGGACTAGACATTTATTTCCCTCAACTTATTTGCTTTTCCAAATATATGGAAATCAACATTTTCAAAGTTTTCAAACTCATATGCAAACTCCCCAATGAACGGTGAAAGGAGACTACCCACAAAATGCAAAAGACCACATTCCTGGAAGAGAGAAAATAAGACATAATCACATGTTCTCTTTGTACTGAAAGGTTTGACAGCTCAGTTCAAACCTATCATGCAAAATAATGTTTTTCACTGGGCCACTATGAATTTCACTGTGAATTGTTTAGGAGAGAACGACTTACTTTCTGCAATTAAAAATGTTGTGATTAAGTCTCCTCAAAGCATACTTCCTGTCAGGACCCTGGCATGGGTAATACAGTCGTCCCTCCACATTCGCGGGGGTTGGGGTCTTGAGACCCCTGCGAATGTGGAAAAACCGCAAATAAAAAAGGCTCCTCCTGCGACCCCCCCCCCATGGGAGGGAGGCAGAGGGAGGAAGGGAGGGAGTCTGGCCAGCCTGGCCAGCCTCTCCCCCGCCTTCCTGAGGGGACCCCGGGCCTTAGAAGCCCCGGAGCCCCCTTAGAAAGGCCGGGGAAGGCAGCGGGTGGGCGGGAGTGAAGCTGCCCGGCCTTCCTGAGGGGACTCCGGGCCTTAGAAGCCCTGGAGCCACCTCTGGAAGGCCAGGGAAGGTGCGGGCGGGAGGTTGCCCCGCTTCTCGCCGGCCTCCCTGAGGGGGCTCAGGGCTAAACCGTGAATAATCAAAACCACAAGTGTGAAAGCCACGAATGTGGAGGGGCAACTGTATATAGCTAGTTAGCTTGAGTGTACATTGCCTGTTAGGCAATGCCATATTTAGCGCATCTGATAAAGTCCTTGGTCTTATTTAAGGCTGGGAGGGGGCAGTGATTCAAATATGATCTTGAAATAAATGAATTAAATAGAATAAATCAATAAAATAAACAAAAAAATAGGTGAAATGGATCCAGTAGTGGTTTGTGTGACATGGCCCATTTCCAACTTGTTTTTACTGAATTGTTTTGATGATTCATCAGCATATTTACTAAGGAATAATTCCAAATGAAATAAGTGATTTACTTCTGATTAGATATTAATAGATACTAATGTAACTGCAGTATTAATCTCTTATTGGAACTCAGACACCTGATCAGCATGGGATGCCTTTTGAAATGTTGGGTCTGCTTTCAAATAAAGTATGGAAAGCCCCCACTTATCCAACAGGTTAGGGACTGCAGCAGTGTCAGAAACTGAATTGATTTAAAAGCACAACCCATGTAGGGAATATGAAGGAATTATGATGGCTCACTTGGGATTGCCTTTGCACACACATGGGCACCTGTGCCCACCCACCTGCATGCTGCTTTTAAAGGCTCTTGGCCAGCTTGGTGACTTTTCCTCACCCTCAGCTTGCTTTGCAAGCAGTATGTGTTGTTAGCATGCCCTACTACCCTATATGAGATCTCATAATTGGAAATATATGGACACTTTTGGGGGCCAAGTTGGCTGGGGTGAACCAAAAAGAGGTCAGTTGGAGGTCACAATGACCTGGGATGTGTCTTAGAAATATTTTGGCAAGCAAGCCCATATTAGGATTGTACTGAAGCTCCTTAGGAAACACAGTCATTAAGGAGGTATGTGCTAATTCCTTCTTGGGCACCTCAGCAATGAGTCATCCAACCAAACAATTAAGTAACCATTCCCAAATCTACTTCTAAGGAAATCTCACCTCAGACTGCCGCCCTGGCCAGCACTGTGAGGTTGTTATAAACCCATCAATTCTTATCTCCCAGCCATTAATGCAATCAGTTAAATTTTGGTTTCCTTTGCTTAGCCAGTGAAAAAGCCATCCAGGCCTTGTCCTAAGCTGAAGTACCCCTTCAGGATATGAAATATGGTATAAATATTAGTCCCCCGTCAATAGAAAGGTGTGCCACAGTGGACAAACCCAGCCACTCTCTTTCTCAGCACACCTCCAAATCAGAACCTCCTGTGCCTCCCTCTGATGCCTGTCTGAGTATCTTCATTGCCCAAAATTCTGCTCTTCAAGACTGATAACTATTGCCCTGTATACCCAAACCTCTCTTTCTATCCAGTCTTTCTGTCTTACTACTCTATAGTTTTGTGTGGTTCTTAGGAATGTGTGTTGCATGTGTGAATACTTTTTGTGTCATTTCCAATAAAATACTTTATTTCACTTTAAACTGGATTTCTCTGCATTTAATACTGGTATACATAGGTGAAAAGACCCCCACAGTTACCCTCCTCTCACAGGCATCCGTTTGAGCTAATAATTCTCACAGCTAATAATATAAATTTTGACATCATGGTTGAGTCTCTAAAGCACCCCCACCTCTTAGGGTAACAGCATGGTCAGTCCCAAGCAAGCCTCCTCTGTAGGCAAGAACTGTCAAAAGAGTGGACCCCTCACCGAATGAATGGAACTTGTCCTTAATTTACAAGAATCAAAAGAGCAAGTCATGGGGAAAGTCAGAAGGGCTAAAGCACATATGGAGCTCAGGCTTGCTAGATGGTTAAAAACAATAAATAGGGGGTTTTTTGTATGTCCGAAGCAAAAGGAAGAACAAAGAAATGCTAGGGCCGCTGCATGGAGAAGACAGCAAAAGGCTAACAGGGAACAGAGAAAAAGCAGAACTACATAACACCTTCTTTGCTTCAGTCTTCTCCCAAAGGGTGACCAGCGCTCAACTTGGGGAAAATGGAGCAGATGATACAGTAGGGGAAATACAGCACAGAATTGGTAAAGAGGTAGTTCAGGAATACCTGGCCGGTATAAATGAGTTCAAGTCTCCAGGGCCAGATGAATTCATCTAAGAGTTTTAAAAGAACTGGCAGACGTAATCTCAGAACCACTGTCAATAATCTTTGAGAATTCCTGGAGAACAGGAGAGGTCCCAGCAGACTAGAAGAGGGCTAATGTTATCCCCATCTTTAAAAAAGGGCTGGGGGGAGAAGACCCAAATAATTACTGCTCAGTCAGCCTGACATTAATACTAGGAAAGATTCTAGCGCAGATCATTACACAGACAGTCTGTAACCACTTAGAAAGGAATGCCATGATCACTAAAAGTCAACACGGATTTCTCCAAAAAAAAAGTCATGCCAGACTAATCTTATCTCTTTTTTTGATAGAGTTACAAACTTGATGGATGAAGGGAATGCTGTGGATGTAGTGTATCTTGATTTCAGTAAGGCTTTTGACAAGTTCGCCCATGAAATTCTTGCAAAAAAGTTACTAACATGTGGGCTAGACAATGCAATTGTTAGGTGGATTTGTAATTGGTTGACTGACCAAACCCAAAGGGTAGTCATCAATGGCTTCATCCTGGAGAGAAGTGACTAGTGGAGTGCCAGAGAGTTCTGTCCTGGGCCCAGTGCTATTCAACATCTTTATTAATTACTTGGATGAGGGAATAGAGGGTATGCTTATCAAGTTTGCAGATGACACCAAATTAGGAGGGGTAGCTAATACCCCAGAGGATAGGATCAGAATCCAAAATGACTTGAACAGATTTTGCAAGATTAGAAAGCTGGGCCAAAACTAACAAAATGCATTTCAATGGGGAGAAATGTAGGCTACTACACTTGGGCAGTAAAAATGAAATGCACAGATATAAGATGGGAGACACATGCCTTGATGGAAGTACATGTGAAAAGCATCTAGGAGTCTTAGTGGACCACAAGCTGAACATGAGTCAGCAGTGTGATGCAACAGCTAAAAAAGACAACGTGATTCTAGGCTGCATTACTAGGAGTATAGTGTCTCATAGAAGCATAGAATTGTAGAGATGGAAGAGACCACAAGGGCCATCCAGTCCAATCCCCTGCCATGCAGGAAATCATGATCAAAGCATCCCTGACAGATGGCCATCCAGCCTCTGTTTAAAGACCTCCAAGGAAGGAGACCCCACCACGCTCCGAGGGAGTGTGTTCCACTGCCAAACAGCTCTTACTGTCAAAAAGTTCCTCCTAATGTTGAGGTGGAATCTCTGTTCCTGGAGCTTACATCCATTGTTCCATGTTCTAGTCTCTGGAGCAGCTGAAAACAAGCATGCTCTATCCTCAATGTGACAGCCCTTCAAATATTTAAACAGGGCTATCATATCGCCCCTTAACCGTCTTTTTCCCAGGCTAAACATACCCAGCTCCCTAAGTCTCTCCTCATAAGGCATGGTTTCCAGACCTTTCACCATTTTAGTCGCCCTCCTCTGGACACGCTCCAATTTGTCAATATCCTTTTTGAATTGTGGTGCCCAGAACTGGACACAGTATTCTAGGTAAGGCCTGACCAAGGCAGAATAGAGTGGCGTGTGTGCATGTGTTGTTGCATGGCGGAGGGGCTCTCAGTATGAAACTAGCTGCACCTGGAGCAACATACGCCATTATAGTTGATTTGGAAAGTTATATATTAATGTGTCAAATGATTGGACTCTTGACATGATTCCTAAGCAGCCAACAGCAGAGTGGGAATGGAAACATACTGAACCATTTTATATATATAGATAACGGTGTATGTTACGCTGGGTATAGCTAGTTACTGGTATTTCCCTGAATACATTGGGCAGGGTTGAATACTGAGGCTCAGCAACACCCCTCGTGAATCAAGTATGCATTCCACAAGATGCACCAGTATTCTCTACAACATCCTCAAAAGACAAACCAATATGGAAAGGTTTTCCTAATGGCAGTACCATAACAACATGTACACTGTAATTTAGATATAGCAGGCTCAGAGTCACCACTCATTGCATTTGTTCCTTATGGTTCGGGTACAGATCTAACAACTCAAGAGTGAGATTTTGGCAGTTCATGCATTAGATTTGACTGATCTTTCCAAAACTTTCAGCCATTCAGCATATGAACCATTTCATAATTGAGTCCAGTAGAGAAAACCTTAGGAAGCCCTACATTTTATTCTGTAATGGAATCTGATATCTGAAATGGTAACACTAAAAAAAAATTCAAGAGGGAGAACATTGACTTCAAGGTGTCCATATTTGAACAAAACAAATTCAAAGATAGGTTCCAAAGAGAAATGGCTGAACATGAATATATTAGAAGGTTCAGCTTTACTTCCTGTGGCTTCAATAGGGAGAAAGGCTTTTACCTTACAACATATGTTAATTGGCTGATCTGTACAATGTTATTTTTATTACCAGCCAACTTTTGTACATTTTATGACACATGTTTAGGATATAGTCTCTACTTGTACTTTTTGCATTTCTTCTTATTCTTTTTTTTTTTAACTTTGTTGAAATCTTCTCATATACTTCACCACAACATGGAATTTTCTTCATTGTACATGTATTCATCTGTTTATCTGTGCTTGGTGTATTAATCTATCTGTGTTTGGATGCACTTGTCACCTACCAATGATTGTTGGACAACTGTAAACAACAACTATTAAGATCATTGCCATGCAAGAATGTTCTAAGTTTCTTTTCCATTTCACATTTGTGTGTATACCGGACACACACACTCCATGCATCTGATAAATCACCCTGCAATCCATAGGCCAAATAAAACTAGTTAGTCTCTAGGGTGACACAAGGCTTTTTGTTTTAAGTGAAAAGTCTCCAGCTAGACAGGATGCGCAACTGTAGCAGGTCCTGAGGCCAATTTTCTGCCCCTGGCACCCTTCAGTGGCACATAGAATCATAGATCATAGAATCATAGAGTTGGAAGAGACCACAAGGGCCATCCAGTCCAACCCCCTGCCATGCAGGAATACACAAACAAATCATTCCTGACAGATGGCCATCCAGCCTCTGTTTAAAAACCTCCAAAGAAAGAGATTCCACCACACTACGAGGCAGTGTATTCCACTTCCAAACATCTCCCACTGTCAGGAAGTTCTTCCTAATGTTTAGGTGGAATCTCTTTTCCTGTAGTTTGAACCCACTGCTCCGTGTCCTAGTCTCTAGAGCAGCAGAAAACAAACTTACTCCATCCTCAGTATGACAACCCTTCAAATATTTAAACATGGCTATCCTGTCACCTCTCAACTTCTCTTCTCCAGACTAAACATGTCCAGCTCCCTAAGCTGCTCCTCATAGGGCATGGCTTCCAAACTTACCAAACCTCAGAACATAAACAGTAAAGTGTTCAGAGCCCCACTTCTGGTTTTGAAGAACAGGAATTATTTTTTCCCTGTTGAACGATACAAAAGCTTTCTCAAACCTGCTTAAGAAGTAAGTTGTTGCTGCTGAAGGCTTTTAGGAGAGAGAATTGACTTTTTCAGGGCCCAGAAAATGAGCAGTCTTAGGTGCCTGGAGGGGTCGAGAGCCACCAAAAAAAAAAAAAAAGCCTCAAGGACACTCATGGCTCCAAAACTGTTCTTTGCCCACCCCTAAAACTAGTGAGGCAATAACCTGAAGATTCCCACCTTGAAAGTATGAAAATGGAATCCAGTTCCAGATTCTGAATCTATATACAAGAGTAAAGAACTGATCTTACCTTATTATGGATGTATTGCTCTATAGCTTCTTCTGTGAGTTGCTTCATGGTAAGAACTTGTCCTCTGTGTTTCTCCAAGGAAAGCCTTCTGATTTTGCTTGCACAGACAAGAATCCCAGTATTTTCACATCTACCTCAAAAATACTTGCTTTTCCTGCAAATGGAGAAGAATCAATGCAATTCTTTTGGTCTCACATTTCAGCTTTCAACCCTACTTAACATCTAAGTCTATTCCAAATTTTCTCTCCACATATTTTAAATTATATTTTCCCCCTAAATTTGAGCCCTCACATAAGTTAATAAAAACATTTAGAAAGCTAAAATGTTTGAGTTAAAATCAAAGCATATTCCCAGCTACACTTGAAGGTTCAGAATTTCCTGATGGCCATAAACATTGCTTGTTCAGACCAGATAGTTTGTAAAGTGTTCAACTTCCTCCCACTCCTTCTGTCTGCAAGTGTGCAGCTATTTTTACACACTTTGGGGTTGCAATCCACAGCCTTTCCTCCTTATCTCTCCTTTCTCTCTCCTTCTATATTGACAGTAAATGCCACACCACTTGGGCCTTGCCTGCTGTTTGCTTTGCTTTCTTGACTGTAAACACACACTAAAGCTGCCTCTTGTTAGCTGCCAGCTGCCCAAACACACAAACATATACAACACAAATTGTTCAGAAAGTGGAAAGAATTGATCAGGCCCTTTATCAATCGAACAAGAGCGGGTGGCTTTTTGCAAAAGGTTGCACCACAATGACAGGAGCACAGGCAGTATATTCCAAACTACACAAGGCCACTTCAAAATAAAGCAAACAGCTGGGCTGGGCTTTGCAGTGTATTCCATTGGCACTCTTTTCTCTACTTGCTGTTAAAATGCCATAAGAGACTGGCAGGGCTTGCTGTTCTACAGGGGAAAAATGTGTAGTTGAAGGCAATAGAGCTTGGGCATGCTACAGTTTTATTGCCTCCTTCATCCAATCTAGGCAAGAGCAAGTCATCCCGAAATCTGTAGGGGCCTGGTAGGTTTGAGACTCTGCTTTAGGGCTTAACCAATTCCTTCCTCCTTCCTTGCAGCCTACAATGCTAATCCCTGCTTCTGCAGTTTCTGATCTCTCAGAGGTCTCTTCGCCATTAATGGCCACCCATCTAAACCTGTCCAGAAAATGATCACCTCAAATATCACCTCAGATTTTAATTGTTATGATATGGCCACAACAGTTCACAGCTGCAATCTCTCCCCATGCTTTCCAGTCTTTGGCCTCTCTTCCCCTGCCCCTGAGGGCTCTGAGAATCCATCAGTGTCTTTGTTTCTGAATAGCTGCCAACTGGATAGGTCATATTATAGGACATCACACATGGCACTCTCTCCCTTTTCTAGCTTTCCTTTTCAGATGTGAGTGATGCAAGAACTGGCAGCATTTATATGCCTATTGCTGAATACAAGGCCAATCCTGCCAGAGAGGCAACAAGACAGCTGCTTGGGGCACCAGATTTCCATGGGTGCCTGCCTGCCTGAATTATGTAAAAGCCTTGGGGAGCGAAACAGAGATCCTGCCAACTCTTTTGGGAGGCAACACAGAGAGGTAACTTGGGAGGTCATCTGCTTAATTATGTTGGGTTAAGGTTGGCTCAATGTTGGCACAGAGAAAGTTGCAAAGATAAACAAGTGGAGAACTGGCAAACATTCAAAATAAAGTCGAGGACACAGTATCACCAGTCACTCTTGATTAAATGAAATGTTGTTGTTGCGCCTTCCCTGTTCAGCATACTATAAGAGTCAGGTTAAGTAGGAAGTGGTAAGTGCAGGAGTGCATTTCCAGTGTCTTTTTCTTTTTGCTAAAAGCAGCTGTGGGGGGTTTCCAGTTTCAAATGGTCTGGAGAACTGGGGGAAGAGGGAATGTAAAATTTCCTCTGTGCTGTTATCCAAAATCACCCTGCTAATGATTTGGCAATGCATGGAAAACATACAGGTGTATTATGCCAGTATGTTTTTTTCTTTCTTTCTTTTCAAAAATTCATTTATTATTACTTTAAAGATACAACAGTTTTAATCCTGATCGACAAGATTGACAAAGACATTGATCACAGATTAGCAAAGGCCATATAGCGCATTTGGAAGACTTTACAAAAGAGTCTGGAGTAACAAACACCTGAGGCGAAGCACAAAAATCAGTGTGTATAGAGCCATTGTACTGTCTATTCTCCTTTATGGGTCTGAAACATGGGTCACCTATCACCAACACTTACAACTCCTCGAACGCTTTCATCAGCGCTGTATACGCATAATCCTAAATATACACTGTATACGCACAATCCTAAATATACACTGGACTGACTATGTGACAAACGTTGTTGCCCTTGAGCAAGCAGGGATCACCAGCATTGAGGCCATGATATTGAGAACACAGCTGCACTGGGCAGGGCACATTTCTAGGATGGAGGACCATTGCCTCCCAAAAATAGTACTCTACGGTGAACTCGCCACAGGTCAGCGTAAGAGGGGTGCTCCAAAAAAGTGATACAAGGACTCCCTGAAACAACATCTCAGGCTCGGCCAAATTGATCACCAACAATGGTCCGCCCTGGCCTCACATTGGGAGGCTTGGAGACGCACTATGCACAATGCTGCAGCCTTATTTGAGAGCTCATGCCGAACAAGTCTTGAAGAGAAACAACAATGCAGAAAGAATCACAACCCGGAATCATCACCCAAGGAGACCTTCTGCTGTGCTTTCTGCAACCGGACATGTTTATCTCGGATTGGCCTTTTCAGTCATCAGCACACTTGCAGAAGGCACAGGATGAGTCCTTCCTGAATCTTCGTTTGCGAAGAAAAGCCAAAGAGAGAGAGAGAAAGAGAGAGAGAGAGAGAGAGATTTAATCCTGATACATACAATAATTACTTCTTCCTATACAAATATAATAATTTATTTTTTTCTTCTCCCTCTATCACTCCCTTCCACTCCCCACTACCCAAAACATGAAGTCATTAACTTTTTCCTTGTCAATCAGCATAAATATGAATTCTCAGAATTATAGAATTGGAAGAGACCATGGGGCCATCCAGTCCAACCCCCTGCCATGCAGGAATACACAATCAAAGCACTCCTGACAGATGGCCAATCCAGCCTCTGTTTAAAAACCTCCAAAGAAGGAGATTCCACCACACTATGAGGCAGTGTACTCCACTGTCGAACAGCTCCTACCCAGGGCCACCGTATCCATTAGGCACTTTCGGCACAGTGCCTAGGGCCTACAAAAATTTTAGGGCATACAAAAACAGGATTAATAAAAAAAAATTTTAGAAGAATTGGGAGGAAAACAAAATTTCAATATATATATATATATTATATTTTCATCCACAACGTTTAGTAATAGGTCTATTTCAGAGTTGGAGTCCAATACAAGAGTGCCTAGGGCCTATAAAAACCTTAATGTGACCTTGCTCTTACTGTCAGGAAGTTCTTCTTAATGTTTAGGTGGAATCTCTTTTCCTGCAGTTTGAATCCATTGCTCCGTGTCCTAGTCTCTGAAGCAGCAGGAAAAAAAAGCTCGCTCCATCTTCAATATGACATTCTTTCAAATATTTAAACATGGCTCTCATGTCAACTCTTAACCTTCTCTTCTCCAGGCTAAACATACCCAGTTCCCTAAGCCACTCGTCATAGGGCATGGCTTCCAGATCTCCAACCATCCTGGTTGCTCCCTCTGGACACATTCCAGCTGTCAACATCCTTCTTGAATTGTGGTGACCAGAATTGGACACATATTCCAAGTGAGGTCTGACCAAAGCAGAATAGAGTGACACTAATATTTCCCTCAATCTCTAGACATTATATGCCTATTGTATAATGAACCGTTAGATTAGAATTGTTAACACATTGTATTTTGAAGTTTATCCTTTTGTTTTGTTTATGCTGTCATTACAATATGTTTCAAATAGAGTTAAAGCTCTGTGGGGGGGTAGGGGAGGTTGTCTGTTCTATTGAATTTTGCCTGAAAGGAATTTATTTGCATAAGTTGCAACAGTGATGGATCTGTTGATTTCAGTTTATTTTTAAGTTATTCTGATTATAAAGGTTCACCATTCAAATATAAGTCATTTATTCTATATATTTCTTTGTCTTTCCACTCCCTAAATGTGTTATATATGTCCTTCTGTTTTAAAAAGTGATGTTCTAAGAAAGGACAAAGGTGCTAAAAAAAATTATACCAATACCATGTACTGAACATTCCTTCTGTAATTGCTTTCACTATTTTGTCTTGCAGTTTTTAGCACACCCCCATGCTACACACACAACCACACTAAACACACACACAACCATGCTATACAAACAACCATGCTACACATCCCCACGCTACACCCCACCACACTACACCCCACCACACTACACACCCACACCCCACACAACACACTCCCCATACTACATCCCCCACGTTACACCCCCATGCTACACACACACACGTGCTACACCCCACCATGCTACACACACCCACACCCCATGCTACATACTCCCCATGCTATAGCCCCCCATGCTACACCCCCACATGCTACACACACGTGCTACACCCCACCATGCTACACACACCCACACCCCACGCTACACACTCCCCATGCTACACACACCCGCACTACACCACCGTGCTACACCCCCACCCCATGCTACACACACCCCATGCTACATATACAACCATGAGAAATACACACACAACCACGCTACGCCCCACGCTGCACCCCTCCCATGCTACAACCCCATACTCTAGACAGACAACACCCCACACTACACACAGATTCACACACCATGCATGCCATGATGTGAGAGCCCCTCCACCGCTGCCATGTTTAGAAAGTTTAATTGGAAGTTCCCTCAGTATGTTTTCTCCTCAGCAGCTAATTCCAGCTTCAGGGAATCCTGAATTGAGGTTTCTAGAAACCCTAATCAGTTTGCTTTAGGCTTTCATTTCAAATTCAAACTTACAATTGTATACATTATTTTTTAGACAATATCAAGTTACATTGACCAGTAGATAGTTTTTTATTTGTGCCGTTTAGAATGCTCTTCCCTAACTGCTATTTGCCCCAACGGGCAAAACATGTGGTTCTTGCTAATATTACAACATATAAGAAGACGGAGGAGGAGGAGGAGAATGATTCTATTTATACATGTCACTCACATCCACTTTGGCTCTAAATGTTAAGGGGGGGGGGAAATCTTTCAGTCAAGCTCTCAGTCATATGTGTGTTTGGCCTTCCTTGTATATTGGTGTCCTGTCATGTGCGAGATAACCTGCTTCTATCTATTCTATCTCTGTTTCTCTCTCTTTTTAAAAGAGACTGAAATGTCCTCATGAAAGAATGCCCTTAAACTGTAAGTGCTACCCCCTCCAGTATACTGTTTTAGTTTATACCCTTACAACTTTAGACTCCTCAGAATTACTGGTTGCTGGATACTGAGGAGATTTTCAGACGGTGGGGGAAGCCTCCACAGAGGTTGGGAGAGAAATGGGGCTGTTCCGCTTCCAGCACTCCATTTCACACAGCTCGTCCTTCTCCCGACCTCCATTTGTTCTCCCTCTGTTCTGCTTTCATTTTCCTTCCGCTATTTTTTACTAATGGAAGTTTCTGTTAGTAAAAAATAGTGGAAAATAGCGGAAGGAAAATGAAAGCAGGACAGAGGGAGAACAAAATGGAGGTCGGGAGAAGGATTGGGGTGGGTGAAATGGAGCACTGGAAGCAGAACAGCCCTGTTTCTCTCCCAACCTCCAGCCCTGTTTCCCCCCCCCCCGTCTGAAAATCTCCTGTGACTATGAAATATCTTATTTACACACAGTTTCAGCACTCAACAGCTTTAGCTGCAATTAGTTACTGAAGGCTATCTGTTCTTCATCTACTTATCATAGTGTGTGGTCTCTTAAACATCTACTGAGGTTGTGCCCTGGAGGGGGGAAACAATTCCTGAGTGGGTGTCAAAGATATTGCCCTTGGAAAGGTAGCATATAGTTGCTGTTTTTACCATTTACTGTATTTTTTTGCATTTAATGCCTCCTCCCAGAGAGTCTACATTACATTACATAAATAGTAAAGCAAAAGAGATATGCTTGACCTGGATATTTTCTGGATCTGGGTACTGGTTTTTCCTTTTTTTTTTTCCCCCCTCCCCCCACCCCCATTTTTAGTGGTCACATTGGCCAAGAGGAGGAGGCTTGGAAACAGAAAAGCTTAGCATTTGTTGCTACTAATTCATTGTGACAGAAACAATGTCATGTACCAAGGCCAAACAGTACTGTTTCTTCATCGCAGCAGGTCCTATTAGATCAATACTTGTCAGCTGCATCAACTATAGCCCTATTGCTGATTTTTTTTCATGCGTACAATGAGTTTGCCCTATAAATTGTTACTGCCATAATGTCAGCCTCACACTAAGAAGCTGGTATTCTTTTTTCTTCAGAGAAGATCTTTCTGCAGGGCTCTGTACAGATGTTGAAGGATGTACAATTCAACTACAGGAAGAATGATAAAGCCAAGAAGGACTAGGAATTTAAAACAAAAAAGGTACAGTCCAGCAAATTTAGTCAGTCCTTAATTTGATCCAGCAGTTCATAACAGAACAGGGAGATTCCTTCCCACTGAGATTTTAGGCTGCTGAAATGAAATAGATAGTCATGCGATATAAATATCTTCACTACATGTAAAAACAAAGAAAGCTTTGCTAGTCCACAGGGAAAGTAGTATCTATAGCAATATATTTATTAGAATCAATCAAAACACAGTGAAGTGTGGAAGCTTTTGAGTTATCTGAAATTATTCACCATCAAGTAGTATGAACATCAGAGGAGGAGAGAAGACTAGATCTCAGGGCCTGGCCTGATTCCCTGGGCCTCAGGATGAAGGGAGGAATCTGAGGGCAAGAGTTCTACGTTGAAAATAAAATATTATTTTTTCAGACTGTATGCTGCTTCATTGCTGCAGGCTTCTTCAGAGTGTCTTCTGTAGACTGTTCAAGGACCACCTCCTCACCTTCCTGCTCTCGCACTCAAAAGTTTCTCAAACTGTGGACAGCCCCAGGGCTCAGTGGGAGGGAGCATTGCTCTCTTTCTCATCATCTTTCTCCTCTCCCTCTCCACACACCTCCTGGGTAACAGTCTTTGCCTTGCCACCCTTTTGACCTTTTTCTCCTTTACCCCTGCCAACTCCTGGCTAAATGCATTGCCCTTCCTTTTGATCTCTCATTCTTCTTCTCTCCCAGATCTCCTGGGGCTGGTTTACACGGCAGATTTATTGCGGCAACTTGTGCTTTAATTCTTTTCCGCATCTGTGCCAGTTAGGTTTTTTTTCTAATTATGCCACTTTTTCTGAAGACTTGAAAAAGTGTGGGGTGTGTGGCCTCCCAAGCAGACAAAGGTTGTATGGGGAAGGGCATAGACCCTCCTTTGAAGCCTTGCATTTCCGAGCTAAAGACTCACAGACTGCCAAAATAGCAGGGGGGGAGATCAAAGAAGTGGCTCTGTCTCTTCTCTAAATCAGCCTGTAAATGAACTCACTCCCTGAAGCAGAGGGAAAGACCTTGCTGTCATGCCGTGGATCCTAAGGTGAACCTATCACAAGTTTTTCCAGCACGATTTGTTTAGTCAGGGTTCACAGACTTGCAAAATAGCAGAGGATTTTTGACTCTCCCTCCCTCAGTCACCCCTCCCCCCCTCTCTCGCTCTCTCTCCCTCCCCCAAGCAGAGCTGACAGATGGGAACTTTATGACTGAAAGGTCTTGGGAACCCTTTTTCTTGGCAGACCTTCTGCAAAATAGCAGAGAGGATTTTTCAAAGTTTCCTGATGCTACTGAATGCAGTCCCTCTCTTTTAAGCCCGCCCCTTACATCATAGCAACCAATCACAGTAAAGATCTGCAGAAGCGCTTAACGGAATGGTAGTTTACACTGCCAATAAAGCGCTACATTGCAAATATACCGGCAAAAGTAGCGACATCCCCTGGCACGCTATATTTGGGTGTTTTACCTTCCCCCCTTCTGAATGAGGCGATGCTGTGCTGCGATCCGTGGGAACTATGAGCTATCTTAGCGGTATATTTAGAGGAATATTTGCCTTTGTAAACGACCCCCCGGTTGCACTTATCTTCCCTGATCTCTTATCCACTTTGTTCTTCTTCCTCCACATTCCCCTGGCTCCATCTGTCTTCCCCCTTCTTTGCCATCTCTTCTTTCTCTCTTTTATCTTCTTTCCCCTTCTACTCCAACTGCTCCTAGCTACACCCATCATCTTACTTATCCTTCCTTTCCTCTCTGTCACCCAACATTTTCTCCTCCCTACCGTTAGAACACATTGCAACATTGACTGGGATGTGTTAGATTCTCTGAACTTTAAAATCTAAAGTCCCCTTATAATTCAACAACATGTCCATTCATGTCTGAATGGGATAGCCTGGTTGGTTTACATTTCCTTATTGGTATAATATCATCTCCACTTCTACCTAACAAAAATATTTGGTGATTATTTGTTTTATGATGATGATTGGGTAGAATAAGCGAGGATTGCACAACCTGCTTATATAAAGAAAGGAGAACTAAAAATGGCCAATGAGGGACGTTGATTAATGGGAATGACCCATTAAAATCAGAGCCTGGAAAACTTTCTTTGATCATACAACTCTGCAAAAAATCCGTTAAGTCATAGTCAACTTGAAGGCACATAACAACAACTCCCATGGTGTGTTAAAAACAGAGCTGAGAAAAGCTGAACATTTCTGTTCAAATCAAAACCTGATGAAGAAGCCTGTGAAGCTTTGAATGTCTCCATGTTGTCTTTTACACCTTTAGTTGGCCGAACAAAGTTATCAGCTTGATAATATTGGGATTTTGCTGAATTTATCTACATGGCCAACATGGCAATCTCTCAACAAATTATTGCTAATTAATAATTGCATAATGCTTTTTCAGTATGAAAGTTGCCTTACATAATCACCCATTATATTGTTCACATGAACTTAAACTGCGAAAGTAATACGACTGAAAAGAAAAGAGATGCACACACGTAGTGAAAACATATATATTAACTGTCAATATCAAAAATTTGAGTGAAGCTAAAGAACACTACAGTTGTCCTTCCTTATCCACGGATTTGGTATCCACGGATTTAAGTATTCACAGCTTGAAAATATTCTTTAAAAAATATTAATCCAAAAAGCAAACCTTGATTTTGCCATCTTATATAAGGGACACCATTTTGCTATGCCATTGCATCTAATGGGATTTGACTATTCACGAATTTTGGTATCCATGGGGGGTCCTCGAACCAAACCCCAGCGAATATGAAGGGACAACTGTAACTCAATTGTTGTGACAAAATACAGCCTGAAGAACATCCTTGTAGAATTTAAAGACTACACACAAAATAAATTTGCACTATTAAGTTTAATTGACAGAGAGCCAGTAGAACTCTGGACCAAAGCCAGGGACAGTCAGGGAAGTCACTATGTGCAGCCAAAAACAAAGAAAAATCTCAATGGATGACAGATTAAACTTTTCAAACAGTTAAGGACAGATAAGAAGCAAACATAAGAAGTAACAGGAATACAGTTAGAATCCTGAATGCAATGGTGTACATGGACAAAGAGAACTACTATAATAATCAATGCAGCGAAACAGAAGACAACAAAAAGTTAGAACAAGAGACCTCTTCTGCAAATTTACATATCCTCTCCAACAGGGGCTCACAGTATATAACTATCTCCCACACTCCTAGCCAACCACTCTCTGAAGATGCCAGCCACAGATGCCGGCGAAATGTCAGAAAGAAACTATTCCAGAACACGGCCTCACAGCCTGGAAAAAACCCAAGGAAAATCTATGGATGCTGGCCGTGAAAGCCTTCGACTTCACATTGTCTGTACTAGCCTTATTAGCCTGAGTCCAGCTAGAGTCTTGTCATGCCCAGTGCGGGCATGGATATTGTTATTGGTTCAAGAGGGCTTGGAATGTGAGTACCTAGTGGTTCCCAGCACTGCCTATCTCCAAGGCTACGCAGATGTGAACCTGGGAACAAGGTGGTTGAAACAGAGGGTGGAATGTGGGCTCGGAAGGAGGGGGGAAGGAAGGGCTTTTCGAAGGGTACTTTTTTGCTTTGAACCTGTTCTGCCAATGACTGGTTCCTGTTCACTTAGAATCATAGAATTGTAGAGTTGGAAGAGACCACAAGGGCCATCCAGTCCAACCCCCTGCCACGCAGGAATCATGATCAAAGCATCCCTGACAGATGGCCATCCAGCCTCTGTTTAAAGACCTCCAAGGAAGGAGACCCCACCACACTCCGAGGGAGTGTGTTCCACTGCCGAACAGCTCTTACTGTCAAAAAGTTCCTCCTAATGTTGAGGTGGAATCTCTGTTCCTGGAGCTTGCATCCATTGTTCCGTATTCTAGTCTCTGGAGCAGCAGAAAACAAGCCTGCTCCATCCTCAATGTGACAGCCCTTCAAATACTTAAACAGGGCTATCATATTGCCCCTTAACCATCTTTTTGCCAGGCTAAACATACCCAGCTCCCTAAGTCTCTCCTCATAAGGCATGGTTTCCAGACCTTTCACCATTTTAGTCGCCCTTCTTTGGACACGCTCCAATTTGTCCATATCCTTTTTGAATTGTGGTGCCCAGAACTGGACACAGTATTCTAGGTAAGGCCTGACCAAGGCAGAATAGAGTGGCACTATTACTCCCCTTGATCTAGACACTATACTTTTATTGATGCAGCCCAAAATCGCATTGGCCTTTTTAGCTGCCGCATCACACTGTTGACTCATGTTCAATTTGTGGTCTACTAGGACTCCTAGATCCCTTTCGCACGTAGTCTCGTTCAGCCAGGTCTCCCCCATCCTGTATCTATGCATTTCGTTTTTCTGCCCTAAGTGCAGTACCTTACATTTCTTCGTATTGAATTTCATTTTGTCATTTTGTTGTTACTTCTATGCCTTTGCAATAAACCACTTTGATTAGTGATTGTTGTCTGAGTGAGCTGAAGTTCAGACTGGACCCGTACATCTGGACACCCCAAAGCCACCACCACTGCTAGCATGAATCGCTTCCGCTTTAGCCTAGATGCAGCTCCTTCCTGCCAAGCCTGACAGAGCAGCCAAATCCTCCGCGCTGCCAAACTCCATGCTATTCTCACAAAGAAGAGAGGGAGGGAGCACAGGCAGTGAGTGAGGAAAGGCAAGGCAGGAAACATGAGGAGGTTTTCTGTTTATCAATGTGCATGCGCCAATCCACTTTACGGTGCAGAAAGGGCTTTTTGCTAAGAGATTCTCCTCACTTAGATATGTAAACAGGGATCTTTTATTTCCTGGCTGTACTTAGCTGGAAGCTGTTCTGGGCCACATGTGCCCTGCAGGTTGGACATCCCTAGTGCAGATAATAAAAACTATGGATAGTTTATCAAGAAATGAGAGTGCTACATTTGATTATCCTGATGCATACATAACCTGTACTCAGGTCAAGAAGCCACCATCAGGACACAATATGGAGAAACAGAATGGTTTCCATTTGGCAGGCAGGGGGGTCAGGCAAGGCTGTATTTTATCACCCTGTTTACTTTGTATGCTGGACATATCATGTGTAAAACTGGATTAGATTTGGAGGAAGGAAGCTTGAAAACTGAAGGAAGGAACATTAACTATTTAAGATATGCAGATGACACTTTATTACTAGCAGAAAACAGCAAAGACTTGAAATGGCTATTGAAAAAAGTCAAGAAAGTGCAAAGCAGATTTACAGCTGAACATTAAGAAAATAAAAATAACGACCACAGATGATTTACTGAATTTTAAGGTAGACGGTGAAGACATAGGCAGATTTTCAGTCATTAATCAAAATGGAGACTATTCATTCAAGAAATCAGAAGAAGGCTAGGACTTAGAAGGACAGTTTCCAAGGAACAAACAAAAGTGTAAAGACCTCCAGCCCACAAAAGTAACCTAGCCCCTGAAGGGTTCCCATCCAGCCCATGGAGGATTGCAGTTCCCCTGTGGGGAGAAGGGAGCAGCAGCAGGGCCACATATCCCAAACACCACTGCAATTCCCTTCCAGTCTATAGTAGAGCTTCACTGCTCCGGGACACTCTCTTCTCCATTCTTCAATCTCAGGATAATTTGTCAGGTTGTTGTCAAGCTCCAGCATACTTTTTAAATTATTGTTTATGGCACCAACACCTTACCTTTCTCACATGCTGGAACTCATAGTAACATGCACTGGGTTGCCAAACAATCTCCCATCCAGTTAGGGACCATGTCCCAACCCATTTTGCTTCCATGGTTTTCCGTTTTGGGGTTAGTTGAAGCCAGATAAGATAATTCTTATTTATACTGGCTTAATAATCCACTCCCAGTCTGGTTCCAAGGCCTGCTTAGTCACAGCTTCCACAGAAATAGTTCTGGTGGCCTGAACCCCATAGCTTTCCACTGAACCACCCCTGACCCTTTGCTTCCATTCAATTCCACTCCATGCCTGGTGCCTGCATTGGGCTCGAATGTGAATCAGCAGCGTGATCCCAGAGTGGGTACCCAGCAAACACAGCCCAAGGGGGTGAGCCTTTAGCAGGCCCAAGGCAGGCAGAGGAGGGCAGGCCTGTTACCATGAGGTAAAAACCTCAAGGGACCAGGACTTGAGAAAGATTTGCAGGAGCCAATCAAAAGTTGGCTTAGAAGAGCAGAACAGACCACATTCTCCTGAACAGTTAACTGCAGGCCTGGGCTTCCCTTGTCCAAAGAGTACAGAGCCAGTCCAGGCCTTGCAGCTGGGGCTTTCTCATGAGCTCTAGTAGGGCTTAGGATGAGGTTGGGATCTAAACCTTCCCATTTTCCATACATAAAATGTATCTGTAAACACAGAGTTTACCGAATATCAAGACACCCCTGTTGCTTTCTGCCTTCCAAAACATCTGAATTGCCATCCTGCAAAGTTGCTCAAAAACAGGAAAGAGGTCTGGCCCCCTCCTCAGGACTGCTTGGCTGGCCAAGAAGAGGAGGGGAATTTTCTAGAAAGATTAAAATGTGTTGTTTAAAAACTCAGCCTGATCAACAGCGCCCTACAACTTCCATTAATAAATACATACAGTTGTCCCTCCATATCCACGGGTTTGGTATCCACAGTTTTAAGTATTGAGGGCTTGAAAATATTCTTTAAAAAATAATAACCCAAAAAGCAAACCTTGATTTTGCCATCTTATATAAGGGACACCATTTTGCTATGCCATTGCATATAATGGGACCTGAGTATTCACGGTTGTTGGTATCCATGGGGGGTCCTGGAACCAAACCCCAGCGATTATGAAGGGACAACTGTATACTGTATCATAGAATCATAGAGTTGGAAGAGACCTCAAGGGCCATCCAGTCCAACCCCCTGCCATGCAGGAATACACAATCAAATAATATTTGGGATTGTTCTTTAATTCTTGGAAGGAAGGCATCATTCTTAGACTCTTCTCCCTTCTTGTTCATATGAAGTGTGCTTCAGCTGGATATTTTGCTTTATTTTTGCTTTATTTTGGACTGCCTCGATCCATGGGGAGAGGAGGGTAAGAAATAAATATTATTACTATTATTACAGAGTTGGCACTGTTTTCCAAACATGAATTGTAAGGGTCAAAGTTTACTTGCAGGATAAAATGCAGAGGAAGTTTAACCATTCCCATTTTCTCCCATTATCCCTTGCAAATGCCCCTCCCCAGCCATTTCTCCTCAACCAGGCAGCTCTTGGTCAGAGTTCTTAGAGAACTGTCAGGCACAATAAATTTAAGTATCTATTTATACAATTCACCACTGCAAATGCCACACCCAAGGGGATGCCATGTTCTCTTTGGAATGAGTTCTGTCTTGTATATAGCTACTGCACTTGCACAACTAGATGCATCCAAAATGTACCCGGCATGCCCATCTACAAATTTTATAGGGTGTGCTATAGATCTTGGATATGTAAAACAGTACTTCTTAAGTACCATTTTGTTTTATCTGGCTCTTTTCCTGGCTATAATAACACAATGATCTTAGACTTGTTTGCACCCTGCTTTCCTATTTCTGGCCCAGCCCTGCAGATGCTCTGATAACTTCCACAGATGCATCTACTGTATACATATTTTTCTTGTATACTCCAACTGCCATGGTCACACACATTTTCTAGGAAATGTTCATTCAGATAAACCAAATTGTTTTCTAATCAGGGCTAACATCTTTGTAACTTACACCAATTTGGCAATGATGAGATATGAACTAGAGATTTCCTCATCTGTAGCTCTGTCTATAAATCACGTATCAAACCCCACATTCATTTTGGATGTTGCTGTTTTTAAACAAATTGACCATTTTCCTACCTTTTTGGTCTTTTTGTTTAGTTTAGGGTTAGATATAGCAGCATTCAGATATATTACAGTCTGAAAAAAAGAAACATCTTCCTTTCATTTCCCAGTAAAATCAGTTTTTAATATGCACTTGTCTTTATTCAGATATTGTGGACAGAAGATTACAAAGCATCTCCTGGAGTAATTTCATTGTACTAGCAGATGGTGGAAAGTCCAAAACTGCGCATATCCAATACATATGCTGGCAAGAGATCAGAGGAGAAAAGGGTGAGAATATTACTAATTCTGTATTTCTGTGTGAATATGTGAGACCACCTAACAAAAACAGCCACACAACAGGCATTGCTATAATAGCCTCTGTGTCAGGATTGTCCATGAATTCTGGGTTATAGACCCTGACAGTTAGTTAGTTTGGGTTTGGTTCTGTCCTAGGCTTTGGAATGTCTGGGAAAGGAGCCAGGCCCTTTGGTTGCCATGGGAGCCCAGGTCCTACCAGGAGCTCAAGGTCAGGCAGATGGTTCAGAGCTTTTGCTCCCCCTTGCTGAACTGCCCTCCCTATGCTGCTTTCTCACGCTGGGTGTCTTTTATCTCTATCACTGCTAGTCTGAATCTCAGTTGCAGCTTTGCCTATATTCCTGACACATGATTCCTTTCCAATAAAGAACTTTATTGAAGAAGTGTGAGTTTGTGTTCTGTGTATATCACAAAAAGCTGCAACTCTTTCAACTTTTATTTTCTCGTCCTGAAACTGTGGAGCCTTTACCCGCAATGTCTGAGGACGCGGAGACTGGCACGCAGACGGACCAAGATCTGATTGTAGCCAGCACCAAAGAAGCCGATGCCTCGAAGCAGGAGACCGGGGCAGAGGGAGGTGCTGCAGCTGTCGCGGCTGGAGGCATAAGCCGAGACCGCTGGAGGGCTGGAAGATTTACGCTCTCCTCCGAGCCCTGGGAGCTGGGAGTCGAGCTGGCTCCAGGGAGGGGCAGCCTGCCAAGCTTCCGCACTCCGGTGCGAGAGGTTTTGGCCCCCGCCTGGCCATGGGCAGGGGCCAGCCGCCGAGAAGAACACAGATCCCGGTGGGACAGGCCCCAGGGTGAGGGGCCTCGGGAGCCAGAAGCGAAGTTTTCCCTGGCAGAAGTTGGAGGTTCTTCAACTGAAACAGCAAATGGGTGAGATACGGGAGGTACTCCTAGAACTCTTGCATAGAACCCCTCCGGCTCCACCAGCCCCAGGGGGGGTCCAGCCTCCCCCAGCTCAACCAGCGGCTGCCCAGGCACCTGGGGATGGAGTCCCCGCTCAGCCTCCTGATGTACCTGGCCCGCCGGCTCCTGGGCCGGCTCCCCCTGCCGGGGCTGGACCAGTTGAACCGCGGGAGAGACCCAGGGGTCTGAAGGAACGGCATCTGAAGGCGAAGTTTAATGGGAATGCAGCAAAGCTACCCTACTTCATGACTCAAGTGGTGAGTTTCATGACCCAGTGGGAAGGGGAGTTCCAGTCTGAGGCTGAGAAAGTGCAGTATGTGTCCAACCAATTGGAGGGAGAGGCGGCCGAGTGGTTGGTGGGACTGTATGATATGGGAGCACCTGAACTGGGAAATTTCCAAGAGTTCCTGAGGGCTCTCAGAGCCCAGTTCGAAGACCCCTTAAGGGTAAAGCGAGCTCAGGCGCCTGAAGCAAGGTACCAAAACAGTGGCAGAGTACACGGCTGAGTTCCGCTGCCTAGCCAGCCAAGTGCCTGAGTGGTCAGAAGAGGTCATGGTGCAGTTTTTCCAGGAAGGGCTGAATCTTGATATCCTAGAGTGGGCCATGTTCCAGGGAAACCCCGAAACCGTCCTAGGGTGGGTGCGTCTGGCTGGCAAAGTGGAGTCTGTGAAAGGCAGCATCAAGATGTTGCGCCGCCAGCTAGGGACTGAGGGGAAGCCCTCCGGGTCCACTGGGAAGAAGGCCAAGGCGGGGCGCTCGGTCGGAGCCACCGCCAGAGAGTCAGAACGAGAGCGAAGGATGAGAAAGGGCCTGTGCCTGCATTGTGGGAAGAGCGGACATCGCATAGTGGAGTGCCCAGAGAGGAGCCCTCGGGAGCAACCCGTCACTGCCAAGCCTTCGCGGAGCGAGGGGAGAACCGGGTCCGCCAAGACTCCCTCCAAGCCCAAGCCCAAAGCGACGGCCCAGGCCCTGGCGCCAGGCCATGCAGCAGGGGAGTCTTCAGATGTTCCCAAGGATAGTGGGTCCTACTCCTCCGACACTGAGCTGGTGGGAAACGGGCCCAGCCCGCCCTATTGAGCGCCCAAGGGCGGGCTAATCCTGAAGGGCGCCCGGATGCTGTGGTGAGTGGAGTGAAGGGCCCGTTCTTTATTAAAGCTCAAGCTTTATTAAAGCTTGGAGGGGAGGGCCCCACCCAAAAAGTAATGTTAATGATTGACTCTGGTTGTGCCCAAGTGCTCATCCACCCCTCCTTAGTCAGTGAACTGAACGTTAATACTGTTAAGCTGGACAAGCCCGTGTGGCTGTCTCAGATGGATGGGGGGATGATGAAGGGGGGCCCCGCCAGGCGCATAACCGGCCCCATGCACATGAGGATTGGAACCCACCAGGAAGAACTGCAGTTTGTGATTGCTCCAGGCTTAGTCCCCGCAGCAGTCGTGGGTCTGAACTGGCTAAAGTACCACAACCCCACCATAGACTGGATAAAAGACACTGACTTTTACAGACCCACTGTGTACCAAGGAGCATGGGGTGGGGGGAGGATCCCCAGGGGACGGGGTCCCCCTGGAGGGTGAGTCACGGAACTACACGACTGCCTTAGTAAAAGGGGAGCTGAAAGGACTGCCAGTGGAATACAAGGCATGGCAATATGTGTTTGAGGAGAGGGAGTGCGACATTTTGCCACCCCACCGGGCTTTTGACTGTGCCATCGAAATACTCTCGGAGTCAAGCCTACCTAAGCCTCGCATTTATTCTATGACCCCAGCTGAAATAGAGGCGCTCTGAGAGTTCATAGACAAAAACTTAGCCCGAGGGTTCATTAGGCCCTCAACCTCGCCCGTGGGGGCTCTGGTGATGTTTAGGCGCAAGGCCGATGGGGGGGCTTCGTTTGATTCAGGATTACAGAGGGCTAAACGCGATTAGTGTCTCCAATCAGTACCCCCTGCCCCTGATGAAGGACATATTAGCCCATCTCTCCAAAGGGAAGATTTTCACGAAGCTGGATCTGCGGGAGGCCTACTACAGAGTACGGATTCGGGAAGGGGACGAGTGGAAGACTGCATTTAATTGCCCCTTGGGGGCTTTCGAGTTCCTCGTCATGCCTTTCGACCTAAAAGGGGCCCCTGGCATTTTTCAGAACTTAATTAATGACGTGTTATGTGATTTTCTATACAAAGGGGTGTTGGTATACCTAGATGATGTGTTGATTTATTCAGAGGACTATACGTCCCATGTGAAACTGGTGAAAAAGGTACTTGCCAGGTTGGGGGAAAATCATCTGTATGCAAAAATGTCCAAGTGTGAGTTCCATCAAAGCCGTTTGGATTACTTAGGTACCGCATCTCAAACAAAGGGATTGAAATGGACCCAGAGAAGGTAAAGGGGGTCTTGGCATGGGAAGCCCCTAGAACCAGGAAACAGTTACAGAGCTTCCTGGGATTTGCTAATTTTTATCGGTCCTTCATCCCTGACTTTGCGTCGGTAGCCCTCCCCCTGACAGATCTGCTGAAAACCAAAGATGGGAAGGGCAAGGGTTCCAAGCTCAGTAAAAGGGATAAGCCTCCCCAAAAGATTGTGTGGTCACCACAGTGTCAACAAGCATTTGACAAATTGAAATCCCTTTTTACTTCGGAGCCTATTCTCAAACACCCCGCCGACCCTTCCCAGCCTTTCGTGGTCCAAGTGGACGCCTCAGATGTGGCGATGGGTGGTGTTCTGTTGCAAAAAGGGGAGGAAGGGGATTTGAGACCATGTGCCTACTTGTCCAGAAAGTTCAATGAAACTGAACGAAATTGGCCGGTATGGGAGAAGGAGGCAGGTGCAATCAAGTTGGCTCTAGAGACTTGGCGCCACCTACTGGAGGGCTTGCCCAAACCGTTTGAGGTTTGGACTGATCACAAGAATTTGGAAGTGTTGGCTACCCCTAGACGTTTGAGCCCCAAGCAGGTCAGGTGGGCCAGTTTCTTTTACTGGTTTAATTTCCCCCTGAAATTTATCCTGGGGAAAAGGAATTTTCTGGCTGATGCTTTATCCAGGCTCCCGCAGCATGAGAGTAAGCGCAAGGAGGTCATTGACACCATTTTTTCTCCTTCCCACTTGGGATTAGCAGTCCTCACGCGGAGCAAAGCCAAACAGCAGGAATCCCCTGCTAGCCCTGCTGTGGAGCCTGGATCAAATGGAAATGACAGTGGCTCGCCCCTGCCGTCTGGACCTGAGTCCCAGCCCTTGACCCCCGACCCCCCTTCCCCAGACACTGGGCCCCGGGCAGTGACCCCTACGGCAGATGGTTCTGCCACGCCTGAAGGTTCTCAAGGGAAAAAAGGGGGGTGGCATTCTCAGTTGGCTTTGGAACTGCCCACGGATCAGTGGTTCTGAGCTCACCCCAATGAGGTGACAGTGAGGGAGGGTTTGGCCTGGAAAGGGGATCGTCTGTATGTTCCTGAAGTCTTGAGGGCGAGCATCCTCAAGCAGTGCCATGATGTCAAAAGTGCGGGGCATTTTGGGTATCTCAAAACTTTGCATTTGGCCCGGAGACAGTTTTGGTGGCCCCGAATGAGGAAGGAGGTGGAGGAATATGTGAAGGGGTGTACCACCTGTGCAGTGGCCAAAGGGGGGGTCAGGGAAGCCCAAAGGTTTGCTCCAACCTCTACCCACCCCAACCAAGCCCTGGGAGGTCATTAGCATGGATTTTATAGTTGAGTTACCAGAGAGTAGGAAAAAGACGGTTATTTGGGTGGTTACTGATTTGTTCTCAAAACAAATGCACTTTGTGGCCTGTAAGAAACTCCCCACGGCCTCCCAATTGGCCAAGTTGTTCATTCAGCATATTTATCGGATTCACGGCATTCCTGCCAAGATTGTGTCTGATCGGGGGGCCCAGTTTACCTCGCAGTTTTGGAAGGCTTTCACAAACCTTCTAGGGGTGGAGCTCGGCCTTAGCAGCTCCCATCATCCCCAGTCAGATGGGCAAACGGAACGAACGAATTAGACACTTGAACAATACCTGAGATGTTATGTGAATTTCCAACAGTCTGATTGGGTTGATCTTCTACCTTTTGCTGAAGTGGCCTACAATAATGCCACCCACCAGAGCACTGGACTCTCGCCGTTTAAGGTTGTGTCTGGACATGATTTCGGTCCCCTGCCTTTGTTGAAGGGGTCCCCCAACTCCGACCCTGTTTCGGTCTCCCAGTGGAGTCAAAAGGTCAGAGACGCTTGGCCTCATGTAATCTCGGCCTTAGACTTTGCCAAAGCACGCTACAAACATTATGCTGATCAAAAGCGGGACCCCTCTCCAAGATATTAGGTGGGGGATCTGGTTTACTTGTCCACTAAGTTCCTTAAGTGCCCCCAACCCTCCAAAAAGTTGGGAGCCAAATACATTGGACCTTTTCGTATTGTAAGGATGGTAAATCCTGTGGCTTTTGAACTGTCTCTACCTAAGTTGTACCGACATGTGCATCCTGTGTTTCATTCCAGCCTGCTCAAGCCCGCGAACCCTCCAGACAAACACCATCTGGCGCCGGAACCTGCGCCTCAGCCGATCCTGGTGGATCAGGACCATTTTGAAATCTCTGAGATCTTGGAAGACTCTAGGCTTCATAGGGGAGGGTTACAGTATTTGGTGAAGTGGAAACACCTGCCTTTGGGCCATGCGGAGTGGGTAGCTTCTGACCATGTCAATGCCAAACGCTTATTGCGAAAGTTTTATGCCCGCTTTCCCGATAAGCCTGGCTGAGAGAGGGGGGGGTTGGTCTTCAGGGGGGCAGTATGTCAGGATCGTCCATGAATTCTGGGTTATAGAATGGAGTTCATGGAAGACCCTGACAGTTAGTTAATTTGGGTTTGGTTCTGTCCTTGGCTTTGGAATGTCTGGGAAAGGAGCCAGGCCCTTTGGTTGCCATGGGAGCCCAGGTCCTACCAGGAGCTCAAGGTCAGGCAGATGGTTCAGAGCTTTTGCTCCCCCTTGCTGAACTGCCCTCCCTATGCTGCTTTCTCACGCTGGGTGTCTTTTATCTCTATCACTGCTAGTCTGAATCTCAGTTGCAGCTTTGCCTATATTCCTGACACATGATTCCTTTCCAATAAAGAACTTTATTGAAGAAGTGTGAGTTTGTGTTCTGTGTATATCACACTCTGACACATAATAGGTGCACCTGATAAACTGAAGGGGAAAGAGAATAGAATCCTGAGTTATACTTATAGTGTGTATATGCACCCGCCTTCAAGTCACCTGTTGATTTATAGCAATGCCATGCATTCCATAGGGTTTTCTTAGGCAAGGAATACTCAGAGGTGGTTTTGCCAGTTCCTTCCTCCGAAATATAGCCTACAGCACCTGGTATTTGTTGGTGGTCTCCCATCCCAATACTAACCAGACATGGTCTTGCTTAGTTTCCAAGATCAGACAGGATCTGGTGCCTTTTGGGTATTTAGGTGCACTGAAGTGTTATGCCTTTGTTTCAAGCAGTACACCCTTGATGTTAAAAAAAATCAGAAAAAAATTATAGGGCATTAGAAACATTGAAACCAGACCTGACAGTTTTTAAGCTGTTCATCTATATTAGCATTAATGACTTCTTTCTCACATAGGATCCTAAACGCTCCGATTCTCAAAGCAGGGGTAGCAGCTTTTGAGGAGAGTTCTCAGTACCTTGAAATGACAAAATGATATGGACTGCTTAAGAAAAGCCATGTCTGTAACAAGTGTAGCAAGTAAATTAGCATAGCATGTATTACAGCAGGTATTAAGACAACTATGGGCTCTTCCACACTGAATCAGAGTTGAAAGAGACCACAAGGGCTATCTAGTCCAACCCCCTGCCATGCAGGAATACACAATCAAAGCACTCCTGACAGATGGCTATCTAGCCTCTGTTTAAAAACCTCCAAAGGAGGAGACTCCACCACACTCCCAGGCAGCAGCATATTCCACTGTTCTTCCTAATGTTTAGATGGAATCTCTTTTCGTGTAGTTTCAGTCCGTTGCTCCATATCATCTCTGGAGCAGCAGAAAACAAGCTCGCTCCATCCTCAGTATGACATCCCTTCAAATATTTAAACATGGCTATAATGTCCCCTCTTAACCTTCTCTTCCCCAGGTTTAACATACCCAGGTCCCTAAGCTGCTCCTCATAGAACATGGCTTCCAGACCTCCCACCATTTTGGTCGCCCTCCTCTGGACACGTTCCAGCTTCTGCATACTGTATAGACTGTTACTAAAAAGACCAATAAAGAGAGTGGAAGTCAAAACATAAGATACAGAAATGATGCTTTAAGAGTGTATGGAAGAAGTGGAATCCTGATGACCTGTTAATGATCATTTAAAAGAAACAGTAATACAGTATCTACATGAAAATTCTCATAATGATAAAATTGTTAGGGTTTTACTCATCCTTAATGTTCTCCCAGGAACATTGTGCTCTACAATCTCTCCCGATCCTGCCCGACTGATTCTCTCATTCAGTGAACAACGGGATGCTGCTAGCAGCAATTTGCAATATACCAAGGGGGAAGGTATTGATTCACACTAACAAGTCTAGCTTCCCGAGCCTTCTGGGACGCAGTCACTCCAAAGAGAACTGTTTTGCAATTCATCATTTCTTCCAGATATGATAATAAATACCTGTTATCAAAGAAATCACCCCTTGTGCTGGCAGAGGCAGATTGGACAGATGAACATAAAATGAGGCAGGCATTATTGTAGATGTCCTTGTTTTTATTGAGAAGTTTTGGATGTGGGAAGAGAGGAAAAGGCACAAAGCAAGTCAAACACACACTACAAAAACTGTGCAAATCAAAGGCAGTTTACAGCTTTAAAATTCACAGAAGTCTTGCCCGATGCTGGCAAATGTCTGAAATGCTCAGGCTACAATCCTAAGCACACTTATTTGAAATCGAGGTCCTACACATGTAAATTGATCCTGAATGTGTTTATTAACATGTACAAAGTGCCCAGCATTCATACTGGGAGAAGGGTTTCCAAGATTCATTTTTATTTTGATTCTACTACATAATATTGTTCACTATATCATTTCCCACCCAGAATGGATGGACAAGGACTATTTTTTGAGAGTGAATATAGTTTCAAGAGGAGGATTGCTGTTCACAGTGTATCCTCACATCACTTTCAACATCAGTTTTCTTTATTGTTTCAAAATTGTGTTCAAGCAAAGATGATAGTCAAACAACCCAGACTGGCATCCACAGAAAACACTCCCTCCCTCCAACTCCTTTCAAATATCCATCTCTACCGGTCTACTAGGATCAAACTGAGATCCAGACTGACAGCAAATTTAATCAGGCAACTGTGGTAACAGTAGGATGGAGGACCACCACCTCCCAAAAATAGCACTCTATGGTGAACTTGCCACGGGTCAGCATAAGACGGGCGCTCCACAAAAGTGATACAAGGACTCCCTGAAACAACATCTCAGGCTCAGCCAAATTGATCACCAACAATGGTCTGCCCTGGCTTCACATCGGGAGGCATGGAGACGCACTATCCACAATGCTGCAGCCTTATTTGAAAACTCACGCCGAACAAGTCTTGAAGAGAAACGACAACGCAGGAAGAATCACAACCCGGAAACATCACCCAAGGAGACCTTCTGCTGTGCTTTCTGCAACCGGACATGTTTATCTTGGATTGGCCTTTTTAGTCATCAGCATGCTTGTAGAAAGCGTGGGATGAGTCCTTCCTGAATCTTTGTTTGCGAAGAAAAGCCAGAGAGATAGATAGAGAGAGTAGGTAACAGGAACAGAAACAGAACAAAAAGCATGTTTGGCCCAAGACATAAACAGTTGTGGAATTATACCTTAAAAGGAAATGGAATATGCATATAAATACAACACACAGGAAGAAGTTAAAACTTCCCATTATAGAACAAGGCATTACACGCAAGTACATATATTAACAAGAGTTCTTTCCTCACATGTGTTAGAAATGTGCATATCCACATGGTTCCCTGTATTCAAAGTGCCCCAAATTCTGAACTACAAAACAAACAGCAGCACCTTTAGTTTAAAATGTCTGCAGACAAAACAGGATTCACAGACACCTCTGAGCAAACCCCATTAACATTTCTGAATAGGATATCATTTGGGGCTCCATACAGTAGACTCCAGCAAGTGAAGCAGCTGCAAACTGAATTTGTTCCCACAAATTTAACTCTTTAGAGTTGTGCCAATCAGAAAAACCATTTAAAGGGTAATACACAGTTGTAGTATTAGACATATGATTTCCTGGTAGAGATGGTGGTGAATTTACTACGTCTAAGACTAGAAATGAGCTTTAGGCACTTGGAAATGCCACTCACTTCAGAGAGGGACAAGCTTTAAAAGCACCACAGTTCTTCTCTAACTTGGATAAAATCTAACATGGAGGAAAAATTCCCAGCTTGCAGGCCCAACAAATAGCTGGATGGAAAGGATCACCTCTGAACACCCTGCTTGACCCAAATATCTTCAGTGACGTGTTGTACTTTCTCTCTTACCAATTTTCTGGGAGGTTCAGTGTCTTTAAAATCCTCTATTAAAACAAATGAAGAATAATGTTTCTCATCACTGATTTCAGTAGAAAGGATTTTAAAAATCCTGCCAGCCCCAAAACAGCTTGGACAAGAATATCTTGAGCCATGAGGAGGAACTGGCTCATGGTAGTTGTTTTGCAGGCAGCAGCCATTCTCTTGGGACTGAGAGTAGCATGAGGTTAAAGCTAACAAAAAAATTAAACTGACTGCCATTGTTCTGTTATTTGAAACCATGCTAGAAGTCAAGACCAATCCAATTGCTCCACATAGAACTTTGCGGCAGAAATATTTGTTTTTGACAGGAATAAAATGGGGAGCGCACATCCTAACACTGAAATATCAGTTCTACTGGATTCATATATATGGCAATTTGAAATAGGTAGGAACTCTTAAATGAATTTACTCTTTGTACTGGACATGTCCAAACACATACACATTTAAGAGGCTAAAACATAGCCTCGAGATATCGGCCCTAATCAGTTTAATCTTCACCTCAAGAGCTAGTCTATAACTTGCAATTCAACACAAGAAAAGATCAAAATCCAATTATCATGGTTCAGATTTGGTTACCAGTAAGCAGTTACATACATTAAATTTCAAGATAATAAAAATATGCCTAATTCTAAACCTCTGCATACATCTTTGGCTACATATTAAATAAGATGTCGTTTCAGACATTAAAGTGCATATTAAAAAAAAGGAACAATTATCCTGTTTCTGCCAAAGGTTTCCCCATGAGAGTGGCTCACAACCATAATACTACATGGTGGGACAGCCATCATGGGAACTTCCTCATTGCAAACACAACTGAGCGGGATTCTACAGCAGTAATGTGTGCCATCCCAACCAACAGCATAGATGTATGTGTGTATAATTTATTTACTGGGAACACTTTATCAGCCTAAGAAGTTATGAAAGCCAAACACTTTTCAGCTCACTGGGTATACTTTCATCCCTGAAGCAAAAACAAAAACTGCTACTCTCAAGAAAAGGAAACAGATACTGATTTTCTTAGATTAGCTCTGGTAAACAGGAATAATAATCTAAAATCATTAGATTAGTAGGAGAAGGCACAGGTAAAGAGGCTTAGGATGTAGTCCATCCTGTAACAGAGGCCAGGTAATAAACGAGGAAGAGTACCTAAGCACCTTCTGATATTAATGGCTTCCACATGTATGTTTTAATTGTTCCTTCCCAGAACTCACACAGACAGGAAGCTGAGCACACATCTTCCTTCTACACAAATGTGTTCCCACTAGAAAGGCCTTATTTCACTGTGTAGGCCACTTGCCACTCTGCTTCTACTGAATTCTTTCTCCTTGGTCTCTCAGGAAGAGTGTTCCATTTCCACTGGGCTATCTTACTAATGATTCTTCACCTAGTATGTGCATGTATACACATATTTTCTCCAAGTACTAAATAAGGCCAAAAGCACTCAATGGTAGACTCTCTGTGTCAGTAATGATATTTTTTTCCTTTTAAAAGATTTTACATTTTAATATATTTTAGGCCTGCATGGGCTTCTTTAGGTTTGCTGTCCATTCTATACCAGACTGGGAAAGGTCAAAGAGCAAACTGTTTGTAAGACTACTTGCCAGAGAAACCAGGGGCCCTGGTGGCACAGTAGGCTAATGCAGCCAAAACTCATGCTAGATCTTGAGTCATAAATTCAATCCCAGGCCCCACCCCCAGGTCGACCCAGCATTCCGTAAGCCAGTAAGATGAGGACCAGAGTAATAAAGAGCTGGCGTGGTACACAATGAAAAACTGTTAATTCAGTTTCCAAAAAGCAGCTGACATTTATTTGTGTATATGCAATCTGCAGTGTTATTCCTGTAGCATGCCAACAGCGCCATCTACTGGCATTTGCATGTACAATTGTCTGTCATTGAATGTGCTTTGTATTGTATGGAATAAAGCTGTATTGAATTGTACTGTACTGTATTCTGATTGTATACTGTGTGTTGTTGTACCCCGCCCCGATTCTGAGGAGAGAGGTGGGTAATAAATAACTAAGTATTATTATTGTTGTTGTTGTTGTTGTTAAGTACAAAACCTCACAAATCAAGATTTTCATTTGCATCTGTACAGTTTTCTTCATGTTACAGAGTCAAAGAAATATGCTTATAGCACAATCCTCTTTAAGTTTGCTCAGCTACATACACATCACAGCTTTTAGTGGAACCTCTAAGAAGTAACTGCATTCAATTTTAGGCTTTGACTTGCTTGAAAGGCACTGAATTTAGAAGGAAGAGATAAGCTGTGGCAGGGATCCCTGTTAAAGTAAAGGGCAATCCCCACCTCTGTACTCCTCCCTACAATTGCATTGATCCTACACATTTTTTTCCTGGTGTACAAATGCAGCTTAACTGGATGTATATGCTAAAAAGATTCCCAAACACCTCTGGGCTTTCAAGCAGTATAGCAATTTCAGGAAGAAGGTTCCTTGAATGTGTCCACGCTTTTCCCACCTTATCTTTCCAACCCCTTTAAAAGGGCCAGCTTTCACAGGCCTTGCCTTTCCACCCCCTGCCACCCTTGCCCTTCCCTCTGAGGCTGCCAGGAGCAGCACAGCTTTTGAAAGGATTGAAGCCTCATCAGCTGCAGAAATGGGACCAGAAGCTGAAAAGTAAGAGTAGGTGGGGGCAGAATTACGCTATGACAGTTACCTCCTTCTTAGCTTCCTCCTTACAGTGGAGGGATTTGTTTTAGCACAGGTGCAGAGGGGTGTGTGTGTGTGTGCGTGTGCAGATGTGTATGTATGTACTGTACTATTCAAAACTAGACAGAGAAAAAACAGGAAGAGAAACAAAACCCAAAAAAGAGCAATACCTTTATTGACCAACCAAAATGCACAAAACACTTCATGCAAGCTTTTGAAGCTCCACAGGCTTCTTCATCAGACAAAAGATCTCCTGTATTTTTAAACATCTTTTGCCTGATGATGAAGAAGCCAGTGGAACTTTGAAAACTTGCATGAAGTGTTTTGTGCATTTTGGCTGGCCAATAAAGGTATGCTCTTTTGTGGATTTTGTTTTATTTTGCTGTATGGCCAACACAGCTACCCCTGAATACGTTTCCAGGAAGAGAAACATTAGGATCTAAAGTGGCACGGGCAGGATAGGTGGGAAAAGCAGCATGCTGATGATCACTAGTCAAAAGGTGTCAAAAAAACGCATGCAACCTCAGCAAGGCCCTTGCAACTGCAGATCCTAACAAGACTAAATGTATTTTCCAGGAACAGTTAGCAAAATGTAATCAAATTGCTACCTGTGAGAAGCTTGTATCAATCTCCCACAACAACCAAGTCAATAAATGAAACTACCAATTATCTGAAAAGTCCCTACCTACAAACACATACACAAGCTGTAATCTTTTTAAATGAACAGTCAAAGTCTCACAATCTACCCTGATTTTAAAAGCTGGTTATGGGAACACTGCTTCTGGTATAAAATCCAGCATGAATAAAGTTCCTTTTTATTCCAGGCAGTAAGAAGCCCTCCAAATGTGCTGCATCTCCTTTCATCCCTGACCATACTGGCTGAAGATGAAAGGTTATGTAGTCCAACACATCTGAGGGCATCAGTTAGGAAAAGCTGTCCTAAATCACATCTACCAATCTTTCTACCTCAAGATAGGATGCAAGGTATAAACGACCATATGCCATATCCTAACACTGCATGCATTTTTAATCAGCTTTAGCTTCGGACAGGCAACAACTACTCCCAAGATATACAGTATTATACTATATAATTTAACTCTAGTAATAGTGGACCCATTCAATGAGATTACACCACGGGAGCAGTAGAAGCCTTTACAAAAGATACACTGTGCCTCACTGTGCCCAGCTCCACCTTGCTATGTGTCTATTACTGGCATGACAATGGAGTTGAAAATAGATTTGGGATGTCCTATCTCTGGCTTCAGCTCTTTTCTCCCATTTAAAATACAGGAGAAGAAACTGAGTGTGCTGGAGTATGCACACAGAAGTAGCACAAAAGGGACATGTGGATTATAGTACCACCCAAATTCCTCCCTTCTGACAGTGGAGAAGAACTGTCTGCTAGCACTTACAGCAACATGTCTTGAGGAAAATAAGGAGTTCTATGTAAACATGAGACTGTTGGTCTTTCAATAACCAAGTGTCAAGCAAATACAGATAGCACTAACCCAAATTAGCCACATTTGTTATACTTCCCATCCAATTCACCAGCAAAACAGCTATTGATCCTATCTTTTTTTGGAAGGCAAAAATAGCCTAAAGTCAAATATGTTATTCCCCTCTTGATTAAACTAGCACCCAAGGTATGAGTGATAGAACCTGTCAACAAAATATAGATAGTAATATCCAAAAGTGGGAACACAGTAAGTCAACAGAGATCAGGACTCTTGCCAAAGGTACTAATTTAACACAAGTATTAAAATGAGTTACTGTGACTTGGTTACCTTTTAAATCAGTATCTCTCAATTCTGTGGTGTTAATTCATTTGATAGAAGCATATCTTGTCTCCCAACACAAAATCACTCCAAGATCAAAAACTCTACACTTCACCCACAGTATAAATATCACATTGTAGTATTTTACAAAGTTTGTTCCCATCAAAGAGTTAATAATGCCTCCCAAATTCTATCAGGATAAAATAAAATCCAAGGTTATCAAACAGGCCTTTCTGTAAAAACAAACTGTAATGTGACTAAAGAGATCTAACTATACATTGGATAGATTCTGTGTAGTTTTGCTTACTTACACCAGAATCAAAACTATCAATTTCCTAAAGAAAGCCTTAGTGACAGACAGTTGCCCTATCACAACAGTTTTTAATCGGGTCCTACTTTTCTCTTAAAGAAAGATACTATATTTCTGCACTCCAATGATTGCTCCTGGCTTTGGTTTTTGTACAAGTAAAGTTGATTGTTAACTCAAAGAGGACATAAAATTTAGAAATGTTTTATCCATCACTTGATCATTTGCGTTTCTTCATCGGCATCATAGAATTCTTCATCCTCACTTTCACTCCCAGCTGAACCTTGACCAGACTAAAAGGAAAATGAGATTCTGAGAAAGTTATCCTTTACCAAGCTTAGAATAAAATGTTTAACATAATCAATCACTGCATTGCACTGTTCTTCACCAATTTATGGATGCTGTGTATGCCATTCCCTATCCTTCACCTGCAACATGTGGACACTGAGCCCCAAATTAAAGGCTGTAGTAGTAACTATAGAACTGAAGTCTATGGAGCATATTTAACACTCTATAAAAACTACAAAAATGTCACGATTCCTATGAGAAGCTAAACATTCTCAGCTGGCCAGGTTATAGTAGGCTTTCATTTGGAATTTTGATTGTATTTGGGACAAACATTTATGGGGTTAACCCCTCTTTACAAGATGCTGCATGCTGAAGGATAAGAAGCCCCGACTCTTAGAATGCACAAAACCAAGCCAGCAAAGGGCTGCATTTCAGTGATCCCAGATTAGGAAGATAGACACTGAACTTACCCGGTGCCAGTGGCTTCCTTCAGCTACCAACATCTCTATGACTATGATCTTCAATAAAGTGACAGCCCAACATACTGCCACTCACTTTTGATTCGTCACTGATTCAGGGATCTGGGCAATCTCCCTCGTCCTGGCAGTTAAGTGGTGAAGGGGCAATGTAGAGGGGAGGCCTTGCTGAGAAGAGAGATGGTGGCTCTACTGACACACAATATAGCAGCCAGAAGCCTCCTAGAAAAGCTGCTCCCCACCCTCCCATGGTAGATTGTGGCTTCACAATCCAGTCCTATTATTAAAGAGAAGAAGTTAAATAGGACTGGGAAAAGAAAATAGATAATGGCTGTGTTTTTAAAGGGGAAAAAGGAAAGCAGCCAGGAGCCTGAGAAAAATCTGTCTATCTGCTCAGGAGGTAGTGATCTGTGAGCTCCTATGCCCCTGAAATTTCTTCACATAGGCTCTGTCTCCTGATGAGAATGAGCAGTGTTCTGGATGTGAAGAAAGATTTTCTTCCACTGCATGTGAAAGCTCTGGTACCCATGTCAAGATCAGACTCCTGCTTAGCCCTATGTTAAACAACGCTGCCTAAGGAGTACTCAAAAGGTATGTCAAGATCTTTAATATTGTCCGTCATCAGAGGCTCGCACTACATAAATGTGGTAAAGACAGGGTCTTCATCCTATTCGACAGTATCTATATCTATTATAACAAAAGGGGATCAGAAAATGAACAAACCTGTGAGCCTTCTAGTTCCTGCAGTGACATGGCTTCATCACCCAGCCTCCGATATGAACAAACCTGTAGGTCAGATATTGTCTCCAACAGGGGGCTATTTAGGGTTTCTGGCAGTAGTAAACTCAGAAAACCAGACAGCAAACTTGCCACCCCAAATACAATATATGGCAAATACCATTGCAAAGACTTCTGTAAAAAAAAAAAAAATAAACAAATATAACTAACAGCAACAGCAGTTGGTTTTTTAAAATATTTCCCTGTTAATTCCACAACCTTGGCTGCATTGTTTGCATACACTGAACTCTTTTCCAGTTGTTCTATGCTGGCAGAGCACATGTTGGTACAGTTAGGTTTCAAGCCATGCCTTGAAAACATATTTATTAGACTATGAGTTAGTACAAAATTATCTACTCACAGATCAAAGTGTAAGGAGTACAAGAACACCATTTCAAAACAAATCAGACTGCCAGGGGAAAATGTTGACAAGTAAGGAAGACAAATGGGAAAAGCTACATTTAGACATGTATTCTCTCTAGTCATGGCTGTTTTACAAAAGAAGACAGTACCTCACAGGACAGAAGGCTACCTAAAAACGCTGGGACTGAATTCTGGCTCCCTTCCTATTCTTACTCTTGCAGCAACTTAAAACTGGCATTTGCTATTCCCCTCAGAACTAGTAAAAAAGCCTGGATTGAGTTGCTTGGTTCTCAGTAAACACTGGCTACCTACTGGGCACACTAAAATGAACTTGTAGCACACTGTCCAAAAATATGAGACAGTGCTACTCTAATACATATCCATAAGGCACTTCCAGTGCTTTGAGGTTGTTCTACATCTAACCTACCAGGGAAAAGACAAAAGTGCACTGCAGGAGATGCAAGCAGGACTAAAAAGAGATTATGCCACCATAAGAGGGTTTTGAAAAAAAAACCTTGAGAAGAATCTGATGATTACACTGAAATCCCACATGAATAACCCTTTGCGCAACTAGAATGCACTCTCTTGCTTATATCCCCACCAGTAAGACTCCAGTTTCTGATGGTATACCAAGCAATGGCGAAACCTGTCAAGATCCTCTGGGAGCTACACAGTTCTTCATTGGCATGAATGACCACCAGGTCTGGGACTTTGAAGTCCAAAGAGAGCTGATGACAATCACTTTTGCCCAACTGCTTACAGCTTCGAGAGTCACAAGGGAAGATTGAAAAGGCAGCCATCAGGCCTGGGGGCCCTCTGCTTACAGAGTATCTTTTATCTCCACTTCTTACAGAAAATACATGATGACTCACTGAATCCTGCTGCTGAATTTGGGGGGAAAACAGGCGTCTTCATAGTTCTGTACCCACAGGTGATTCAGTTAAGCGCCTTCTCACTGAGGCCCCTTTCTGCCAAGTTCAGCTCTTCTTCTTCATATGAGCCAATCTGATATTACCTTTTGGGAGACCCAGATATACCTCTGCCCACTTCACGGGGAAGCTGTCTTCCAATTTCAAGACAGCCCCACTGTACAGTCAGATTAAAGTGGTGGGGAGATAGCATGGTGCCTGTGGGCACCAATACATCCTCAGATACTTTTATTGGTGCCTCCTGAAGCACCCTATAGCCTCTAACATTTATCATTTATATTTATAATCTTCTTACTAGCAGCTTGGACTCCTTCAATAAAAAGCAATGACCCAAAGCCTTCGCTAGCTTCATAGCGACTAATGCTTCTGAGCTGCATGTGGGGTTCAAAGACATAAAAAAATGAAGAAAGTGGCCAACTGCAGGCCAATCTTTTGTTCTACGATGTGTCCAACCACTGAGAAAAAAGCAGGGGGGGGGATGTCTCTGCTATGAGGGAGATGGAAAAGAAGAAAAAATGGCACAAACCAGAGATGGAACAAAAGGAGCAATGATCCCACCAATTCGGGAGAACATAGAGCAGGTTCCCATCCCAACATTCCTGTAAAGAAATAAGACAAAATAGTGGAAATTGAGAGAATGAGTTCCACCCTCCAAATCAATTTGGACTATCCTTATGCATTTGGAGACTCCCCAAAACATTTATATAATACAGTGACCTCACAACAAGGTCTTTAGTCCCCTGCCTCTTCTTTGCAGTAGTTGCTCAGTCTCAGCAAGGGCTCCCTAGCCTTGCCTTGTTTGCTTCAGTGGGCATAAGCCACTATGCTCTGGGCTTTGGGAAGAGGCTCTGGAGAAGGAAGACATGCCATCCATCAGTTCTAAAGTGGTGGTTGGGGAGGCAGAATGCAGGAGTCATGGGCCAATCAGCTGTGGCAGGAGAGGAGCCAAAGAGGCAAGAGCAATGTGACTGAATCACTCTACTACTGCACTGCATGGGTGTTGGAGGGGGAAATGAATGAGTGAGAACAAGAGGGCAGGCCCAAGGTGGGTTTGCACTGGGAGATTTCCCAACACTGTGCAGAGTTATAACACTACCATATTTGTCCACCTAGTAACTTTGTTACTTAATGATGAGGACCTGCTTGGAGACTCTGGAAATGCAAGGGGAAAAGAAGCCCCAAAAGACCTCCATCCAAGTTCTTTTTAGGGTGTTCCTATTTGATCAGGGGGAGGCCTCTCTCAGACCAGAACCCCCCCCCCACTTGCCAGTGGTTCCCATGGAAAACAATGAAGATCACTAATCTGGTAGAACAGGAATGGGCAGCTCCCACCCTGCAGGAGACATGCAGAGCCCCACCAGTTTTTATGGGCCACAAATCTACCTGGAAACCCTTCCTCACTGGAAAAAAAATCCTCCAACAAGGAAACAACGCCGCTCCAGAAAACCTCTAAGAATGACAGTTCTCATCTAAGGCAAGGTACAGGGTCCTGCTTTAGTACATCTGGGAGAGACTTTTCTGTGAGGTTTTTAAAACCACATTTTCAATACGGGTGTGGCCCATGGGGGGTTCCTGGGGTGGGTTATAACTGGCCCCCAGATCTGTGGAGGTCATCTGATAGATTTCTCATAGCCCACTCAGAAAATGAGGTCCCATCTTTTAAAATGATTAGTATCTCCCAAGAAGGAGGAAGGAGGGATGGCCACAAAGACAACAGAAGCCACCATAACCACTTTACCTGTCTTACCTTATCACTGTAGGATAGAGTTCGGATGTGTAGATATAAACAATGTTAAATGCTGCACTGATGGTCAGTTTCCCTAGTAAAGATAACGAGTGACTGTTCACAATTGCAAACATTCCTGTATCTGTTGGGGAAAAAACACCATCCTTGTAAATGCTCTGCAACAACTAAAGACGTCTTGGCATTAGGTAGTGATTCCTCCCCCTCCCCACAGGAAGAACATGATGGCAAGAGACCAGCTTGGCCCATCCTTCAGCCCAAGAAGTAGCAGCTGCAGGGAGCTTGCTTCCCCAACAGCCTGCCAGAAGAAACTCAGAGCTTCAAATGTAGAACTAAAGAGAGGCTCCCTCTGGCTTTGGCCAGAGGAACAAAGACTGCTAGGCAGGCTGTTTTGGGAACTGTCTTGGGTTTTGTATTTAGAATTTGTTGTAGGCTGCCAAGGAGATAATCTGATTGAAACATGGCATACAACATAATGCCAATAAATGCTCAACCAAGCATAACACCTCCTGAACAGTTCACCTCCAACACTCTAAAGAATGACAGGTATAAAAGTCTTTTAGAAATAGGAAGAAATACATCTTTCATGCTGCGCTCAAACAGCAAGAACGGTTTCATTTTGTTTGAAAAAATCTAACAGACCAAAATGTCATAATGTGTTAAAATACATATTGCATATGAAATATGAAGGTCCTGGGCAACCTATAGACTACTGGATCAATCTAGTTGTTGCTGCGTACTTTCAAGTCATTTCCAACTTATGGAAACCCCCTAACACAAGGGTTTTCTGAGAGCTGAGAGTGTGTGACTTGCCCAAGGTCACCCAGCGGGTTTTCATGACTGAGCAGGGATTCGAACCCTGGTCTCCAAAGTCCTAGTCCAACACTGAAACCACTATGCCATGCTGGCTCCTGGATCAATCTTAGTTATCATAAAATATTAAGAAAATTCTAGATAACAGAGAAAATTTACATTTCATTGAAATATGCTTGTCAGAAAGAAGCCAATGAAAAGAATGAACCAGTTATTCCTGACTACTGTTAACTTTACAGCGAATGGGACGAAATCCAAGCCCACAAAAGGCTGGCTGGTTCCACTTGCTAACCTATGACCTAGTGACATAGTCAGACTGCATAACTCTGCTATTTCCGACTGCAAGCAAGGGCACAAATAACTGAATGTTCCTCCATACATGTGTCCATGGATGTACGTAAGCATGTGTGTGTGAACACACACAGATAGATTTTTTTTTTCATTGTTAGGGAGTACTTCAAGCAAGCCCACACTTGCAGACTGAAGTAGATTCATGAACTGCTTTGGGATCCTAGTTTCTGGTTTGAGCAAACCATGTTTTATACATGCATATACAACAGCAAAACTATTTTACTACTTATAAAACTGGAAACTCCAAATAATCCAACATAACACATGGAGGACACTTGGCAGTTTGTGGCAAGACGAGCATGTAACCAGAGGCTGAAAATGGCAGGAGCTTAGGCAAAACCTGCATCAGCCAAAAGTGAAAAATTTACATTCCCTTCATACTTCTAAGGAAAGAGTTGAGCAGGAGAACAGGAAAAATGCCCATGCCTCCTGCTACAGTTACAATTATTTCCTCCATTTAGTAAGCTGACTATAGGAATTACAAAATGGACAGGAAGAGAAGCAAACAAAATAGGGCACATTACATACAATCCAATTAAAATGGCAAACGCTGTAATATCTACATATATGAAACCATTTTTTAAAATGTTTTTAGTTTTCTGATGCCCTAAAACCTGCCTCTGGCAGAAGGAAGGCTTTTACATATACTTCACAGTAAGCCAATATTCAGATGAAGAAGAATGAACTCCTCACCTCTGGCAGATGATGGAGATGTGCAGTAAATCATACATACAACCTCCTGCTGGAAGGGCCACCAGCCTTTCCCTCAATTGTTGGCTTCCTACCCACCTGCCCACTCTAAATTTCTCTCCCAAGAGTCCTGCTGGCAACTCTCCTACTGCAGCAGACACCCCAGTTCAATGTCCAGCCTGAAGAGCAAGATATCACATAGCTGGGAACTATGCTAACCTCTCTCCTGCTCTGACAAAAGCTGCCTGTCTGATACCTTACCCTAGTGATTGAACTGGGCCACTGGGACTGAACTGAGGGGAATGTGGCTGAGTTGGCCATGGAAACTGCCTTTGCCCCAACAGTACAGCTGATCGATCTCCTTGGCCGCCTCATTGACAATGTCTTGGTCTGAGGGTAAAGTAGCAGCTGCAGTATCAAGGCAAGACATATTTAGATTTATATCCTTTATCATTCATATTGCCCTAACAGTGATAAAAAGGAAGAAAAAGGGAACATTTAGCCAAAAGACAAACTGAAAGTCTTCAGCTCCCATCTGCAACACAAATGTACCACGCAACTTCCCTTTAACTAGCCACAGAATTTAAAATGTAACAAGAAAACAATTAAGGATAACTAAATGGCAAAGAAATCCATGTGTATTAAAGCATGATTACACTGAACTGCAGTCCAAAAGAAAAATAGGTTTTATGCATGTAAGAAGTAGGACTGAATTTGCACATCTATGCCCTAAACATGTTGAGTTTTACTAAAGGGGCAAAACTCTACAGCTATGATGACTTTGAAGAGACAAAACTTGGGAATTAATTTTGGATTTTTCTACATCCAGAACTCCTGAGGAAGAGCTGTAGAAACACTTCCTTGGCTTCTGCATCCAGTTGTCAGAGACAGTCCTTGTATATATGCAGCTGGAGACTTCTCTCATAGTTCTTGCAAAGCCTTTATTGGACGATATCAGCCCGTTGCAGAGTTCTCCACAATTAAAAGTAAAATAAAGGTACCTTTCTTTTCTGGAAGAAGCATGACAACAATGGAAGCCAGTCCTCCGAGGGACAAAAACAGGGTAAGTGTCCGTTTACGGCCAAACCTTAAAAAACAGAAAGAAAAGAAAACAATGAAAATGTGGGGAGAAAATGAACAGGACCACTTTGCATCCAGGGCTGCAATACAGTAAGCCAATTCTTCTGTATTCACAGGACAGAGATCAAAACAAAAACACCTGTTAACTTACAACCATCTTTCACTAACCTGGGCTCCTAGGCTGACTGGGTCCAGAAATGGGGAGGTATTCATAAATTTGACAATAATATACTGGACATAGTAGTAATTTGTACCCTCTGTATATCAATATGCATTATAATTCTGTTTACAAATTGCCACAGACAAGGGAGGCCAAACTGACTAATGTTTTCTGCTGCTGTCATGAGAGTTAACATTCTTCAACAATAAACTTCAAAAGGAGACTCCTGAATGAAATGAATTAACTTTCATAAGCAAACCTGATTTTCTTTTTAAGTCTTAGTAGGCATAAGTCAGATCCCCTAACTACTATGGGTATGTTAAATAAGAACAGTAAAGCTATGAAGATTTGTGTCATCACTAATATTCTGAATGATCACAGACCTGCTAGATTTCTTGTTTCATTGGCTTTGGGGCCTGTTTATGATCAGTCATTTCTATCTGTATGCAGTAAGTATGCAAACTGCAATATGACATCACATGCCACTAAATTACGTTGTGACATCAAGATATGACATTGTGATACATGTCCTGCAACACACACCATACAATGAAGTGCATCAGCCATTCTCAAACTTTGGTCTTTTAGGTATTTTGACACTTAACTCTCAGAACCCCCAACCAGCATGGCTGATGACCAGGAATCCTGGGGTGTTTTGAAGTTCAAAACACCTGCAGAGCCAAAGCTTGAGAACCACTTAATTACATAACTCAATGTTACAGTATAACATATACCGTGGGATTGCTGTTATACAAGGTAATGCTAATGCTCGAAATTGTGTTGGAAATTTTGAAATTTTATATCTTACATTTTTATTTTGTTATGTGATATTTGTGTAACCTCTGTTTTATATTGTGATGACCTATGGTTTTAAGCAATTAAAATTGGAATTGAATTAATACAAGGTAACATGTAAAACAAAGTGTCAATTTATTTGTATGAGACCATTGCTTTGCATGACTAAGTGGGAAGGAGGAGTTGTGGTTCAATAACATCTAGAGGGCCAGAGGATCCCCACCTAAGCTTTATTGTGCAAATGGAATTCACTAATAGTGGGTGAGGGGGGGAGAAAAAGCACTCTGTGGTTTTGAATTTTTTGAGATAAGCCCTAGAAGAAAAGTTTGCACTAGTGCCTCCAAAGCAGAGGTGGGAATTGTGTGACTTTCCAGATGCTATTGCACTGCAACTCCCAGCAGCCATAGACAGCACAGCCAATCAATGGTAAGGATCTGCAGTCTAATACTGACTGAATGAGAATTGCCCACCTCTGCTCTAGAGACGCACAGAGCATACTGCTTTAGCATTATTGTATATGTGCAACAGTAATGAGTTGGTAGTACAGGTAAGGAAATTTGAGTTCAGGAGGTGGTTTGTTTGTGATTTTTCTACAGGAATATAAGAGGTTTTTTTATGGACATGAAAATTTGGGTAGTCTGCATTTGTGAACATATTTTGTCAATCAGACCATGGTAATTTTCGTGCCATGCACAAGCACACAAGTATTTTTAATCATGTGCTGCTATTTGTTTTAGGAAACCCCAAAGGAAGAGGTAATGCTTTGAAATGTTGCACTTGTACCATCAGGCACTGATTTCCTATCATTTTGGTTTTGCATTTTCTGCGTCTCTTTGTAACTGGTCAGGCAATACAAGATGTCACTTGATTCTATGTAATATCATGTCACAAGATATACATAACAAATAGATACTGTTTGAAGCGTCACAAACTACAGGACTAAAACTACAGGAAAAGAGATTCCACCTAAACATTAGGAAGAACTTCCTGACAGTAAGAGCTGTTCATCGGTGGAATGAGCTGACATGGAGTGTGGTGGAGTCTCATTCTTTGGAGATTTTTAAACAGAGGCTGGATGGCCATCTGTCAGGAGTGCTTTGATTATGTGTTCCTGTATGGCAGGGGGTTGGACTAGATGGCCCTTGTGGTCTCTTCCAACTCTATGAAGTTGGAATAAAAACTTTTTGTTTGTTGCAAGATATAAAAACAACTCTCTTGGGAGTCTGGCAAAGAACACTGTTGTCTACTGTGTCATGATCTGTATTCTCTGATACACTGGTTTAATCTGTGTGCCTGACATGGAGTGTGTAGCCCTCATATTTTGCAGTAATAGCTTTTTGCTTCTTGAAAATCAAAATCAGTTGCATTCAAATAAAGAAATGTAAACACATCACACACTAAAGAGAAATAAATGCTTATTTTTGCCTGCAAAAACAAGAGCTGGATTTGATAGCATCTACCACAATGCAACTAAAACTACAATGACTCAACACTCACCATTTCTGGCTGATCAAGTAGATACAGATGGGGTATGCTGGAATTTCTATTAGCCCAGAAAGAGCCAAGTTAGCATAGATGCTGCCACCCAAATCACCCACATTGAGAGTAAGACCATAATAAACCAAGCTGCAAACAAACCTGTAGGGTACAGAAGGAAGAGATGTAACATGAAAAGCTGGCTCTTCTAGTGTCACGCCTATAGAGTAAATGTTACCTTAAAAGCAGACAACAGTGTTACGAATACCAAAGGATGAACTCATTGCCTCCACTCCTACATCAGAATAGCCAGTTCTGATAACCTTCTTGAGGGCTGTGAAGTCGAAGGCTTTCACGGCCGGCATCCATAGATTTTCCACTCCTACCCAGCCATTCTCTGAAGATGCCAGCCACAGATGCAGGTGAAACATCAGAAAGAAACTATTCCAGAACACGGCCTCACAGCCCAGGAAAAAAAACAAAAGCAAGGAAAATCTATTCTTGAAGGCATTGATTCAGCACACCACTCACACAGGTACTCCTGAATGATCCCTGTTAGTCTAAATAGTAGACAGCAACTAGCAGACCAGCAAAGCCAATAGCCCAAGAAAGCATATAAAATGCTCATCTTTAATGGCAACTTCTTCCCTTTGGTATTTTCCCCTTACCTACATTGGATAAAGTTGTTCTCCAATTGCCTACTCCAACCATCCTGTCCAGATTGCTTTGTCTCTATCTTACTTCTTTCATGAAAGCAACTGAAAATTGTTCTGGTTTGACCTACATACCACAAACTACATCTGTATAGGCCTGGATCCTATTGTTTAGTCCCAACTAAGTAGAGCCACTGAATCCCCTCTGTTGAATGTTGAATCAACATGTAGATAAATCCACTGATTCAATGGGATTCTGGCCATAGTCTGCAAGTGAATTTTGTACCCTAGCTTTTTGAAAAGTTTGGTGTAATAAACTGCTCCATATTGTGTTCTAGAAATCTGAAAGAAGAAATTGAAGGTGTGCTATATTTTGGCTAGTGGAGCACAGATATTTCATCCAAACATACCTGGCTATACAGAGACATATACATTTTGTTTGTTACAGATATTTTACACCATCTAATGTGCTGTGTTCCTACTTATCATAGGTCTTACTTGTGGACCTAGTCATCTTAAACTATCCCTCACCCAAATCATTGGAGAAGCTATAAAAACTCTATAAACAATTCAATCACCATTATGGAAATTCACCTGAGGACTTTTCTTGAAAATAATGTATTGACTCAAGACTGTAGGATTATTGGCTGCATGTAGAAATCACAGATCACAAAATACAGTGGAACAAAAACTATATTATGTATCTACATGGGATATTAAAAATTGATCAAGATTGATCTCAAAAGGTCAGTATAAGAAAAAACATTTCCTGTCTCCAGTAATGTTATTTTGAACACAAGTTCAAAGATGATATGAAAGAAACAAGCTATATCTTAAGGGCACCACCCGTGTTACAATAGCTGTAGGAAACATCAGTGTTACACTGGTGTTATAACACATGGTCATAACACATGCTTCTGCCTATCTCAAGATGTTTGTTCACATGTGCATTACTTCTGCAAGTTTTTCTTGAGGCAAACACTGGTGCCTGAAAACAGCTATAACATGTTAATATTACCAAGCCTTGAAGTAAAATGGCTTTAAGTTGAACAGAAGAAAGAGCAAAATTAAGTCATGATAACCAGACTTATGTTATTTGCAATATCTAACAGATTAAGGAAAACAACAATGATGACGTCAGAGCCCTCAACACCCAGTATCTATATCTCACATTTAAGTAGGGTCTGAGGTGTCCCATTTTGTGCAGGACATCCCATATTTGGCCACTCAAGGTGTAGTCCTGTATTCAAGCCATACAGGATGCCCCAAATCCAGTGTGCCTTGACCTTTTGAGATCAGTCACCTGCTGCCTCACGTCTTGTGAGTCAAAGACCTCTCATGAGAGTTCCATGCTTCCACTAGATTAAAGATTTTGGGAAGAACAAACATCACCCACACTCAGAACAGACCAACTGCTGAGCATTTGGTTGTATAGGCTGACCCCTGTATCCATGGTTTCACTTATCCACACACAGGAGGGGAATGTTCTCTCTAGACATTTCTAGGTCCTCCAATGTGATTCTATGGTCAACTTCTGGTGTCTGTCTCACTGAAAATAAGAAGGTTTCCTATTATCCAAGGTTTCAAGTATCCATGGGGTGGGTCTTGGAATGTATCCCCTGCAGATACGGGGGTCAACCTGTATAGCAAAATAGCTTCATGCACCAGATGCTGCAGGTCTGCCTGCTGGATCACAGCTGGTGTGGCACCTCCCTTCTTTCTTCTCCCTGGCCAGCTAGGCAGAGTAGGCCCAAATCATGCTCACATGCTTCTCTCTATCATCTCTAGAGCTGAGAGTAGGAAGAGTGGGTGACAGCTGCACTTGCAACAGATGGACTCCCATCTAAAGCTGTGTACCAAATGCTATAGGGTGTGAGCATGACTGGCATTCACTTTCCCCAAAACCTCCAATCTTGCTGGAGCTTAGAATTCTTGTGAGAGGTCTGGCTCTCGCAAGACTTAAGGCAGGATTTCTATAGGTCTGTCTCATGTGTACTGGCCAGTCTTGAGATAGCTGGGCATCAGAGATCGTTACCCTATATAGACAGCTGAAAAACACGGCAGCCCTATATTTAAGTAACAATGCAGGAGCAGCATTTTCAATCTCAATGGAGTCTAAGTACCAGATGAACATCATGATCAGAGTACGTCCCAAAAGGATCTTGTATCGAAAAAGGTCTAGGACACTAGCAGGCTCTTTATAACTCTGTTCAGCTGGAAGCTTAAGTGAAAAAGTGCACTTTGGCTTTCGATTCCTCTTTGCAATGATGTAGAGGGAATCTTCAGCTTCATTCAGCCGTCCTTGTGAGTACAACCAACGAGGTGACTCAGGAATAAATCTAAAACAAAAGAACAGTTTATTGGTAGTGTTTGGTCCATTTTACTATTTAACATTGGTCTTGCTAGTTAAGTATAATACATCACAAACATATACAAACAGATTTTAATTTTTGCTACTACACAGGAACACCTGCATGTAACTACTTTACAAAATATTCAAACAAATGGAATGTGCAAATATTACCTTAACAGAAACTTTGAAAAAGTAATATGAAAGCAAAAAGAGTATAGAATTAGATGCTGACAACTCAACTACATATAATTAAAACATGATCATTGTATACAAGGTGTATGCTAAATTGGTTGGTGAACTTGTATTTCTACAATACAGTTGTCCCTCACAATCCACAGATTTGGTATCCACGGATTGAAGTATTCACAGCTTTAAAATATTCTTTAAAAAATAACAATCCAAAAAGCAAACCTTGATTTTGCCATCTTATATAAGGGACACCATTTTGCTATGCCATTGCAGATAATGGGACTTGAATATTCACAGATTTTGGTATCCCAAACCCCAGCAAATATGAAGGGACAACTGTATATTCAGCAATTGTTGATTGCAAATACAAATGATTTTAACCAGATGCTATTTAACCCTCTTCTTTTTTCCTCTCTGGAATTTATTTTTCAACATTTTCCAAATGTCAAAATAATTTTAAACTGTGACAATGTTCTAAATTGTTTACATCTGCAGTTAACTTAGTCTGCAATCCTACACACACTTACCTGGAAATAATCCCTATTGAACACACTGGAACCTGTTTCTGAGATGATGGGCAATACAGAAGAATGTGGCATGGAAAGGGTTACACATAACACTTTGCATACAAGTTAACTATGCAGAGCTAATGCACTGCTAGTCAACACCCACACTGTTTCTGCCATCATCACAAGCGTGAAAGGCTGGTTTACACCACTGTTGTGTCTAATATAGAGCCTGGCTTTCTGATTAAAATGACTTCACAGACTTATTGATATTACCACCAAATTGCACGCCTTTCATTGTTCTCCATTGCTTGAAGTGTTTCTAACTTTTAATTTGCATAAGAACTTAACACCTTGCTCAAAGAGAGATGGAAAAACACACCTCACCTTTCTTTGCTATACCCATAAGCAAATGATTTCTAAACAGTGTGAAGCAGCTGGAGGATTTGAAATGCCACTTTCTTTCATCAGCACACCCACCACAAGCTTCCATTCCAATTTTAACATATTTTGAGTTGGGGTAAGAAGAGGGTGAACTCGCTTGTGTTTCTCATGCCAACCCTAGACTATGTGTTATGTGCACCAGGCTACTACGTAGTCTTCATTCAGTGGACTTACATTTTTCTCTTTGGTTACTAAAATGGTAAAGACAGATGTAACATTTTACGAACGATGGCAGCAGCTTAAGTGCTTCTAATTTTCTTCTCCACTGCTCACCAACCCCATTTTTCCTGAGGTCTGGAAAAACATCCTGCAAGTTTCCATTAGCTGCCACTCACCAGACATATAAAGGTAAGTGCCCAGATTGGGGACTGATTCAGTAAGGCAGTGTACACTATGGACAAAGAATCTGCTGCAAACATTTTTAAAAGCCTGAGTCTATCTTCCTGCTAGCAGCTGTCTACTTTAAGCAGTCAAAAGCCTACCTGTAAACAGTAGTTTTCAGATTATTCATTCAGGAAAGCAAAGCTGCTGAGTATATACAGATTAAATAATATGAATTCAGAGGCATGCAGCAACTAACACCAAAGTATGGGAGAACAAAAATGAGAAAGGACAAAGCAAGTATGGGACACAAAATGCACAAAGGCTAGAAATGGTGGGAAATGAAGAAGACAGCAGCACTTCCAAGGCAGATTTATGGAGAATTATGGATAAAATCATACAAGGTAACAGAGATTGGGGCCCAGGGTTAAGGTCAGCCATAGACTGTGTCAACAGAACACTGCCTGCACAATTCTGGATGCAGCATTCCCTTTCTACTCAGCACTGATAAATTGACTCTTGAATTGTGTGCTCAGTTCTCGAAGTACGCTTTAAGAATGACACTGCAAAGGAACCAGAGGAGGGCTACTAAAATGAAAGAGTCCATAGGACCAATGTTATAAGAAGAGATTAAAACCATATCCAACACTTGAGAAACTAGGAAAAGGGGAAGAGAGAGAGAGAATGAAGCACTTTTTAAACAAGGGTGAAAGAAATAATTCAATCCAGTAATGCCCACACCTTATATTACCAGAACAATTTAAAGGTACGTAACTTACAGAGAGAGGAGAAAGACTAGTGATCCCTCCAGGTTAACCACAACTGCTAGCATTCTCCAGGAGCGAATGAGATATCCTAACAAAGCATACTGGGCAATTCCCACAGCAAAGAACAGGCCACCAATTGATCCTAACATAAGGCAGATAGGGAAATATGTTACTGACCATTTAATGATGTCTCTTAACATAAGCACTTTCAAAGAACAGTGCTGAGCAGAGAAGGCTACCTGAACAAAGAAGTAAAAACAAAGAATGTAAAAGATGGAAGCTCTGAGGGCTAATTAATGGGGGGGGGACACAAGATAAACAAAGATTACCACATGGGTCCTTTCGGTACTGTATTTAACCACCTACAGCATATGTTGTTATGGGCATCTGGTTATACATAAAGAGTAGTAAAAGGCCAAAGCAGATCCTGCTAGATGAATATATGATTGAATTTTAAACTGATTCCTAGCAAGGTTTGATTATACACATTTTTGTTCAGAGGAAGCAGTTGGAGAGAAAACCTGACAGTAACATACTCAAACCATTAATGTAGTGACTATAACCCATCCCAAACTTACCACAAAATTACTAGACATATATATTTATTAGACACACAGCCATGTGTTAGGCAAGTATTTTTTCTAAAGGATCTATATTTTGAAGTATAAAGGGTACATCCTATCAGAAACTATAAACCAGATTATTTGCAATAGTCCTCCTTGTGCAGCTTTTACTCACAATAGATGTTGCCCTTGCAAGTCCAGAACTATTTTTGGAATTTTGCTCAAGCTTACAAGAGTGGCATTTGCATTTCTAGACCTTGGGGCATCAACTCCTTCAACTAGCCAACTTTAGGGGGAGGGCACCTGACAATCCCTACAAGACGAACATGGCCCTGTCAACAGAGAGGGAGGTCTCCGCATGCTTGGGTGAATACAAAGTATGCAGAAGTAAGAACAACCAACCCATGGCAGATTTTCTGAAGAAGTTCTGTACATGTACAGTGCATACATGTCTCACTCAGGTATGTTGCCAAAAAAATCTAATGAGAACAGGACTCATTTGACATACTTCTAAAAGCCATTGTGCTGGATCCTGGTTTAGCATGTCAGGAGAAAGCAGGATGGGTGGTGGGAGAAGGGAGATGAACCAGGAGGGAATGGAGCAGAGATAGCTTAAAGGAAGATAGACAATGAACTCAGAAACTGGAATGGGAGGGAATGTGGGAAGGAATAAACAACCAAATTAGGAAAGACAGAGCAGGAACGGAGGCTGGGAAAGTGGGAAATAGCAGGAAACAGCGCAAAGAGAATAAAGAAGGAGAGGTGCAAAAGACACAGCAGGAAGAGGAAATTCAGATGAGGAAGGGAAGTGAGAGACAGCAGTCTGTGGCTATGTTGGACAATGAAGACAGAACTTAATCTACACAGCATTTTGTTAGATGCTGCCACCTTACATTGCATAATAAAAACTAGTATTGGTAGCCTAATTGATTTCACTACAGTTTAAACCAGCTTTCTGCCAACCTAGCAGCTTTCAGATGTGGGAGATGACAACTCTTGGCATTCTAAGCCAGGATGCCTATGCTGGGTATGGCTGATGGGGTTATAGTCCCACATATCTGGAGGGTACCATGTTGGTTGGTTTAAGTCTTCAGAGACAGACAGAGATAGAGCACAAAGCATCAGTAAAATCTTAACATTAAAAAAGACTTAGAGATTGTTTTTACACACACACACACACACACACACACATATACATATGTGTGTGTGTGCATGCGTGTGTGCAAGGGAAAGGATGGCTTTAGTTCTTGCATCAGAGGATTTTTGGGGAAAGTGGTCCTAGACATTAAGACTACTGTACTTGAATTATTAGTGAATTAACTGCAAGCCCAAATGCTGAAGGGAAGCTGAGTCCCCTCAACAACACAGAGCTGGCCAACTATCATTGTTATTATAGGCACATTTCTCATGGACAGAATAATCATACAGTTATAATGTTTACTAGATATAAATTCTGCTTGGCATCAAAAGACAAAAGGTGGTCAATGGTGATGTGGTTTTTTTAAAATAAGTGGTGATATTTTGAATAGGTAAGAATCAGAGAGCTCAGCTGCTCACAAGTGAACCTGCAGAGCTTCATCACTGTGCATACAAAGAATAAAAAGATAGAACTACTTTACACATTATAATTAGGAGGTACTGTCTCTCTCTGGCTTTTCTTCGCAAACGAAGATTCAGGAAGGACTCATCCCGTGCTTTCTGCAAGCGCGCTGATGGCTAAAAAGGCCAATCCGAGATAAACAAGTCCGGTTGCAGAAAGCACAGTAGAAGGTCTCCTTGGGTGACGTTTCCAGGTTGTGATTCTCTTCAAGACTTGTTTGGCATGAGTTCTCAAATAAGGCTGCAGCATTGTGGATAGTGCGTCTCCATGCCTCCCGATGCGAGGCCAGGGCGGACCATTGTTGGTGATCAATTTGGCTGAGCCTGAGATGCTGCTTCAGGGAGTCCTTGTATCGCTTTTTTGGAGCACCCTTCTTACGCTGACCTGTGGCGAGTTCACCGTAGAGTACTATTTTTGGGAGGCAATGGTCCTCCATCCTAGAAACATGCCCTGCCCAGCACAGCTGTGTTCTCAATATCATGGCCTCAATGCTGGTGATCCCTGCTTGCTCAAGGACAGCAACATTCCTCACATAGTCAGTCCAGTGTATATTTAAGATTGTACGTATACAGCACTGATGAAAGCGTTCGAGGAGTAGTAAGTGGTGGCGATAGATGAGCCATGTTTCAGACCCATAAAGGAGAATAGACAGTACAATGGCTCTATACACACTGATTTTTGTGCTTTGCCTCAGGCGTTTATTACTCCAGACTCTTTTGTAAAGTCTTCCAAATGCGCTATATGCCTTTGCTAATCTGTGATCAATCTCTTTGTCAATCTTGGCATCTGAGGAGATGATGCTTCCCAGGTAGGTGAACTGCTGAATGGACTTAAGCACAGATTTGCCTACGGCAATGTGGGAATGAGGGAATGATGGTGGTGTTCGTCCTGTGGTGCAGGCTGGTAGAGAATGCCACATTGGTTACTTACCGTGAAGGTGCATTCTTGAGGGATAGGGGTGATACGGGTCCTTTATCTCTGGGATTTCGTCAGTCACCGCCCAGGTGTAGCAGGAAGTTACATCAAGCCTTTAGATATTCAAATTTCTTTGTCCTTATCTCCTCCATCCTGGAGCCACGAGGCCAGTTCACTGACTAGCAAAGCCCTGTAAAGGCTAAAGAAATCGATTAATCTAGAGTAGAGCTACCACCAAATAAGGAACCGGATAAAGGAACTCCATGTGCAGTCACGGGGTGGGGGAAGGACCCGTATCACCCCTATCCCTCAAGAATGCACCTTCACGGTAAGTAACCAATGTGGCATTCTCTGAGGGAGGGGTGATACGGGTCCTTTATCTCTGGGACGTGCCCAAGCATAATTCATTAGGGTGGGAGTGACTGCAGCTGTATTGGCATTAGTCCTTGAGGACCTCCTGGAGCACTCTCCGGCCGAAGGTGGCCTCGGCGGATCGAAACTTATCCACCTTATAGTGTCTGATGAAGGTGGATGGAGTGCTCCAGGTTACTGCCCTGCAGATCTCTGCTAGGGACGCGTTGGTAAAGAAGACAGCGGAAGTGGCCGTCGACCTAGTAGAGTGCGTTGTAAACCCAGAAGGTCTGGGGAGTTTGGCAGAGTCGTAGGCTGCGAAGATGCATGTTTTGATCCAGGTGGCGATTGTTCTCTGCGACGCCCTGGACCCTAATGATGCCTGGGAGAATGACACAAACAGGGCATCACAGCGCCTGATGGGGGTCATTCGATTAATGTAGATCTTTAGAGCCCTCCTGATGTCCAGTTTGTGCCAGAGCTTCTCCCCCGGATGCGAAGGATTGGGACAGAAGGAGGGCAGGATCATAGGTTGTGAAATGTGAAACTCGGAGATCACCTTTGGTCTGAATGACGGATCTGGGTGAAGAGTTACAGCATCCTCGCTGAACTAGTAGAGGTGTTCCCTCACCGACAGGGATGCTAGTTCTGACACTCTTCTCGCCGAAGTGATGGTGACTAAAAAGGCAGCCTTGATAGTGAGAGTCTTGAGCGGTATCTTTTGTAATGACTCGAATGGAGGCTTCATCAATTGTCTGAGGACTAGAGACAGATTCCCTGAAGGAAACCGATGACGTACTGGGGGTGATACGACGGAGGCACCCCCCAAGAATCGCCAAACGTGTGGGTGTGCAGACAGCTGACTCCCGACTTGTGCTGTGAGGAAGGCTGAGGGCGCAGCCGCCTGTCTTTTCAGTGTGTTTGGTCGGACGCCTGCTTCGAGGCCTGTTTGTAGGAAGGCGAGCGCATGCTTTACTGAGGCTTCCTGGGCAGCTAAGTGTCGGAGGGCGCCCCATCTTTTGAAGGCCCTCCACGTGGCTTCGTGTATCCTTCTGGTAGATACACGTCTTGACGAGAGGAGGGTACAGATGACCGATTCGTCGTAACCGTGGTCTCTTAGGACTTGCCACTCAATCTCCATGCTGTCAATTGAAGCCAGCTTGGATCTGGATGAAGAATCGGTCCCTGGTGAAGCAGGTCGGCTCTCTGAGGTAGGCGCCAGGGATCCCGAATGCTCATTTCCATCAGCTCGGAAAACAGAGGTCTCCGTGGCCAGTGAGGTGCCACAAGTACCGCTTGTGCCCTCTCTTGGTGAATCTTCCGGCACACCTTCCCTATGAGGGAAGTGGAGGGAATAGGTACAGTAGGCCTGCCGGCCAAGGGGATTGTAGAGAGACTGTCCCCTCGGCATTGTGATGGTGGAATCTGGTGAAGAACCTGTCCAACTTTGAATTTACCTGTGTCGCGAACATGTCTACGTCCATTGGTCCGAACCTGGACTGGAGCTGGTGGAATACCTCGCCGTTCAGTTCCCATTCCCCCGGAAGGACTGAGTGCCTGCTCAGGAAGTCCGCTTGCTGGTTGAGGTACCCTTGTAGGTACTGGGCTGTGAGGGACCGCACCGTCTTTTTCTGCCCAAAGGAGGATGAGATCCGCTTCTTGTTGCAGGGATCTGAATCTCAATCCCCCTTGTTTCCCTATGTACGAGCGGGCAGTGGTGTTGTCGTGCTGCCCCTTGAGTACTGGAGTGAAATGTTGGAGGGCCAGTCGTGCTGCCCGCAGTTCCAGCCAGTTGATGCTGTGTGCTTTCTCCTGCGGGCTCCAGAGCCCTTGTGTTACTTGTCCTTGGCAGTGTGCTCCCCATCCCCGTAGACTGGCATCTGAGGTGACTCGGATCGGCTGGGATATCGTGAATGGAGAGCCTTTGCCCGTTGAGTTCTCCTGCGTCCACCAGGTCAGGGAGTCTCTCACATGCTGTGGGAGAAGAAGAAGTGGGGACTTCCTCATCGCAATCTCTTTGATAAGGCATTAGAGAGCTCTGCAGAGGCCTGCAGTGGAATCTGGCCCAGGGAACCACTCGGAAGGCCGAGATCATGAGTCCCAGTAGTCTGGCCCGTAAGGACAGAGGGACCTTCCTAAATGCGAGAACTGTTCGAGCCTGTCACCAGAGGACCTGTCGTCGTTCCTGCGAAAGGGTGATCCTGGAGTGTAGTGTGTCTATCTCCACACCCAGGTGCAGGAGACAGACTGCTCTTCTTGAAGTTCACTAGGAGACCGTGAGACTGCAGATAACGGATTGTGACCTGTAGGTCTTTCTCCGCCTTCTCTGGGGAGGAGGTCCAGAGGAGGATATCGTCCAGGTAGGGGTACAGGTGTGTACCCTGAGACCTCAGATTGGCCATCAGGATTACCAAAACCTTGGTGAACACCCTCGGTGCAGAGGCCAGGCCGAATGGCAGTGCTCTGAATTGGAAATGTTGATCTCCGGAGGCAAAGCGACGATACTGCCTGCTGTTCTCGTGGATCATAGTGTGCATATACGCATCTGAGAGGTCGAGTGAGGCTAGAAAATCCTTGGGTTGCAGGGCCTCCCTGATTAATGAAAGTGTCTCCATTCGGAACCTCTTGTAGGTAACGCTTTGGTTGGTGTGTTTTAGGTCCAGGATAGATCTTAGGTTGCCGTCCTTCTTTGGTACCATTAAGAAGGAGTACACGCCTGAGAAGCGCTGAGAGGTCGGGACTTCTTCTATGGCGGGAATATCCCTTAGGTGGACTATGGCTTCTGATAGGTTCCTTGCTTTCTTTGGGTCCTTGGGAACGGGGGCTGGGAGGAGTCCGCCCCTTGGTCTTGTGTCGAACTCGATTTGGTAGCCGTGGGTGATCGTCGATATTACCCACCTGTCGGTTGTCGAGTTCAGCCAGGGCGCAAGGAACAGACTGAGTCGGCCGCCCACCGGGGGCGACACCTAGTCAGGATTGTTGGCGGGGGGGACCCCCGTTGCTGCTGGGTGGTCCCCCTTCTGTTGCCATTAGGCGGTGGTCCTGAGAGCTGCCTGATAACATAGTTCAGCTTGACCCAGGCTGGATGAAAAGGAGTTGTAGTTCCGCTGCTTTCCGAACCCTCTGACCGAACGAAAAAGAACTGAAAGGGTTGAAAGGGATGCTTGCCACTCTTTTGTTTGACTTCTTCAGAGTAGAGGGCATTGCCATCTTTTTGTCCTTGGTCTCTACAAGGATGCCCTTTAGGGCCTCTTCCCCGAAGAGTTTCTGGCCCTTAAACGCAGAGGAGGCGAATGCAGCTCTGGTAGTGGCGTCGACCTGCCAGTACTTTAGCTACACTGATCTCCTGGCGAGCGCCAGGGATCCAATTGTGCGGGCAGAGAAGATTATGGCATCCTGTGCGGCGTCTGCTATAAAAAAGAGGGTGCGCAGAGACCTCAGGTGAGACTTATGGAGCACATTTGGGTTGAGTTCCTGGATCTCCATGAGTTCCTGCAGCCAAACAATAGCAGCTCGGGAGAATAGTGATATGGCCAGGGCGGACCTGACTCCGCACGCCGAGGAGTCGTGCGTCTTTTGATAGCCGCGTCGGTTCTTTTCTCATCTGGGTCTCGGAGGGAACCTTCTCCTTCCTTCGGAGCCAGACAGTTGGAGACAAGAGAGGCGACTGGATTTTCGACCACCAGAGAATTCAGTAGTTCTAGGAAACGTTGGCTGGTGTTGTAGTATTTTTGGGCCACGGTGGTACCCCTCCTTCCTAGGGATGGTTTTTCCCATTCATTGGTCACCAAGGACCAGAATGCCTCTGGGAAGTGTAGCTCGGGCTTATTTGGGCGGGAGGTGCGCATCACTGGCGCCACTTTCTCATTGGAGGACGACGTTGACAGAGATTGGTCCGAGTCAGGTGGCGAGATCTCCAGGGTTGACATCATCTTGGTTAGGAGAGGGACGTACCACTCCCCCTGAAAAAGACGATCCATGTATTCCTGATCCACCGCCTCGGAGTCGGTTATTTCACCCTCTTCCTTGTCGGTGTGGTCCCCGTCGTCCTGAGGTTCCGTGCCCCTTACTGCTTCTATAAGGGCACGTTCCTCATCTGAGCCTGCTGAAGACTCTTCTGAAGAGTGGTTGGAAGGGGGTTCCTTCCTATTTTTGCCAGTGCGCCTGTGGTTAGTGGCGCAATTGTAGTGCCCCTGTCCGAGGATTTGGCTTTCGCCTTTCCCGGTCCTTTGGGCTGATGTGGTTGCGCACTGGTCGCCCGGTCCTTGGGTAAGGAACCCAAGGCCGAGGCGCTGGTGCTTGGCTCCTCGGATGATTCTTCGTCTGAGAGGAGCGCCTTAGAGAGTAGTTGTAGGGCTGCCTTGATGGCCCCCTTGCGTTTCGTGCAGTGGCCCCACTTGGTGGGCGCATTCTGACTGGGTTGGGTCGCTGGTGCGGCAACCCATTCAATATCAGATTCCTCCCCACTGGATGGATGGAGGAACACTGGAGTACCCTGGTTACCTCTGGCAATGCGGCATGTGTGGCCTGATATACTGGGGCCTGGACGGCTGAGGCCTGGTACACCGGGAGTTGGGGCCCTGTGGGCTGAATAGCCTGTGCCTGGTAGACCAAAGGTAGGTAGGCCGGGGCCTGGTTCCCTAGGCCTAAGGCCTGTGGGGATGAGGCCTGGAGGGGGGGCGGCTGGGTTGGCAGGGTCTGGTGAGCCGGGGCCTGATGGGGCTGTTGAGTCGGAGCTTGGGTAGGCTGGGCCTGGGGTGGCACAAGCTGGACCCCCGAGGCCTGTGGGACCACCGACAGGGTGGTTGCGGTCCGCAAGGGGGGGGGCTTGTGTGCTCAGGGCCTGCAAGGCCTGTGCCCCTGCGTCCAGTGGCTGGGACTTCTGGGGGGGCTGGTTTTGGGCCTGAGTCCCAGAGGGGTCTGCCGGCGGTGGGACTTGGGGCCCGGAGATCTGGGTGAATAAGGTGGCCAGTGGGTCCCGATCTGGGAGCGACCCCTCTCCCCCCGATGCTTCGGCCATGGTGCCCGGGGACGGAGTGGTCTCCATGGGGGTGGATGGGTCCCCACTCCCCCCATTACCATCAGAGGCCCGTTTCGCGTCCAGGTGGGAAGGAGGCCTGAGGTCCCCAGGAGTAGGGAGGGCACAATGCGCGGGGGAAGGGCTAGATCATCCCCGCTCCCCCCGGGGGCCCCCTGTACCTTACCGGGGACTCCTGCCCCCGTCCACGAATGGCAGCAGGGGCCTGGAGTGTGCCAGGAGCTCCAGAAGGGCGGGTGGTCAACCGCAGCCCCGGAGGAGTCCTCGGAGGCCGCCTTCTTCCTTGTCTGGACCGGCCTCTTCCGCGGCTTCTGGGGCGCCGATCCTTCCAGGGCCCTCCTGGCCGTGATGGCCTGGTGGGCCTTGCGGGCCGCGTCCCTTTGCGGGACCCCTTAGCGGGAGCCGGCAACGGCAACAATGGCGACCGCGGCTCCCATGCCAGCGCTGGCCGCGCTCTCGGAGTGGCCGCGGTCAAGGATTGCATCCCCGGCCACTCCGGAGTCTTCTCCCGCCGTCCGCTGGGTCTCCTGGGCCTGCATGGCCAGTAGAAGCGGGGAAATCGAAGAAGGAGATGGGAGGGGTAAGAAGCAGGAGCAGGCTAGACTGAGCAGCCGCAAGAGGAAAGGCAGAGGTCTTTTTTTTTTTTTTTTTTAAGGCGGGAGATTCAAAGGGAGAAAAGAGACTGAGGAGTAGAAGGAAGTAAAATGGAGCTAAAGAAGAGAAGGAAAGGCAAACAAAGAACAGGATAGATGGAGGAGATTTCTCAGCTACCTACTGGGCGAAGCAGGAAGTTAGAACTGGCCTCGTGGCTCCAGGATGGAGGAGATAAGGACAAAGAAATTTGAATATCTAAAGGCTTGATGTAACTTCCTGCTACACCTGGGCGGTGACTGACGAAATCCCAGAGATAAAGGACCCGTATCACCCCTCCCTCAGAGAACTTCCGTTTTGTTAAGGTTGACTTCCAGCCCAAACAGCTCTGCAGCTGTTGCGAAGCAAGATGTTAGGCGCTGCAGAGCTGCTTCTGTGTGGGCAACAAGGGCAGCATCATCAGCGAAGAGCAGCTCACGAACTAGATAGTTTAGAGTCTTAATACATCATGTAAATATTGGAATATATAGTTTGCAATCCAATAAGTGGAAATGTTTTGCTACTGAAGGGTTAACTGAAAAGCCAAATAGGATGTGTTGATGTAACTTCCTAATGTTTTGCTATTGGGCTTCTAGGGAAAGGGGGAGTGTCTAAGTTTCCTCCTTTGTCTAGAAGCCAGCCACGAGGGTGTTCACTCTCTCCACACACATCCACACACCTCGCCATGTTTTTGATACTGAGAGGATCTCCCTCTCAGGGAGTCCTGCATATTCTTTTGTAACAATGTAGTTTTAGACATTTTTAGAACTTTTAGTCTATTTTGATGCTGTACTGAATTTCTGCCACATATAGAGCTCTGAAACTGTAAGTAAAATGAGTTTTTGTACTTTTAAACTACTTTCATGAGTCCTGAGTGTTTATTTTTGCTAAACAAATAACTTGGGATTGGATAAGGGTGTTTTGGTTATCTCTAAGATGTGGTTTTTACATGGATGCTAAGATTATTACACTAAATACTGCTGCATGTGAATGTACTCTGCTATTTGGCTGTACTTTCCTGGAGTGAGGTACAGTGTGATTGTTTAACAGGGAACATTGGAACCCTGGTTTTTAAACACTTCCAATAGTAAATCCTGTAATTTGCAATCCCATATTTTTGACCCTGTGTATAAATTGTGGGAAGTCTCAGCTTATTAGAACTCCCCACAATATGTATGGACATAGGAAATAAATGCACTGTATCTGTCACATTGTCATATTGATTTCATGGGTTGCATGAAGAACACATGGGTGCACCTATTGATTTCATAATTATATGAAACAGCACTCAAGCACATAATGAATCCAAATTTGCATTTGCAACTAGAAGTTTAAGTATGACAAATAGACATGGGGTAATCAAAAGCTGTACCTGCCAAGGCCCAATAAGCAGTGCCCACACATTCATTCAGCAAGACAAAGGCCACCAAGGACATCCCACCATTCATTACTCCCACCAAGAAGCGTGAGACTGCAAAAAACTCATAGGAGGGAGAGAATCCATTAGCAACAGCAAACACGATGTCAAGGCCAAAACCTGGAAGGCAAACAGAAAGTTTCCCCTTAGAACTATTCCCAAGAGCTGAGCATTATTCTGTTTTTTCCAAAGTCAGCCAACTGCTGACACCAGGAAACTTTTAGAAGCACTGAAATCTCTTGCTCAAGAAGGTATGTATAGAAGTCTTTAATGAAAATATAGCCAATGATTACCTTGTATAAAAGTTAACTATTCTGCAGAATCCCTTGTCTGATTCACTCTGTGGAAAAGGGAGGGGGGAAGGAAACAAATACTGCTCTTGGTAAATTGCTAAACGATGCTCTCTTTTGAAGTTGGTGACTCCAAATCAAGTCCCATCTTTTTAAATAGCTTTCAGCTAAACAATGGATAGTTAATATGATCATTCAATTTTAATAGCCATCTGCTGCCTGGTGGCCATTTCCAGCAGAGTTATCTTGCCACAGCTTTAAGAGCTATCAACCATTGCCAAAAAACAAAAAACTGAGCCAGGTTGCAGGCGGCTGCCATGTTATCCCTATAGGGTTTTCTAGGGAAAGAAAAAGGAAGAAGCCAGAAGCTACACTTAGATCTTCAGGCCAGAGGAGAACATGCCATCTCTCCTATATCTGTAATTTGTTGCCAAGTTTTCCCTGCCACCAAAGTGGGGCATAACAAATGAGAACAAGCAGTCATATTTGCATAAGCCTTCAGTGAGATTCATGTTGTTAGTATTATAATTACTTATTGTGAGCTATTGGGGATATGTACACATGTGAGAAGGCAAGTTTCAAATGTTTCATTTAGACAATAACAAGTTAAGAATATTCAACTGGGCTTTTTGCTTCAAACAAGCAGTTTGGAAGTACAGTTCTAAATGAGCACTGCCATCTTGATAAAGCATGGCATACCAACTCAGCAGTCTCACAGATCCGAATTAACCATAGAAGAATCTGTGGAGACCCTGAGAAACAAGAAGTGAAAAAAAACAAAAACCAACCAACAGCAGATAACTCCATTTCAATCATTAGCCAAAGGATACATTGACACAAGGATGTATTTGTGACTTTTAAGCCTCAGTTAATCAATCCATGGCTCTTTTCATAAGAAATATTCAAAAATTCTGTATCACTCCCCATTGACTAGTGTCTGTAGCCTTCCTCAATGTCTAGGGTGCCATGCCCCCTAAAATGCAGAAAAAGTAAACCTGGGATACCTGAGGAACAAACTACAATATACTGATACAGGGCTAAAGTACAGGGCTCTCCATCATCATCATTATTATTATTATTATTATATTTATTTTTACCCTGCCCCTCTGTTAAAAACAATTGGGGCGGCTTACAACAGTTAAAATACAACAATCCAGACTAAAAGCCCTAAGCCCCACCCACCCCCACCCTCCCCCATAAAAAAATATTAAACTAGTATCAAATTAAAATCCACCTAAACTTAAAATCACATAAATAAACAAATACAAAAATCAACAGCCAGCAAGTCAGGTAAAGGATTAAAAGAGGCCAGGAGACGCGGCTCCTGAGGCCGGGGCCTAATCAGGAAAGGCCTGCCAAAAGAGATCCGTCTTTAGCACTTTTTTAAAGTTACTTAAGCTCGTCATCTGACGGATCTCGTTCGGCAGGCCATTCCATAATTTGGGGGCGATTACCGAAACGGGCCTCTGGGAGGTTGCAGACAGCCTAGATTTTTGTGGCTGAAACGAATTCCTCCCAGAGGAATATCTTCTGCATGGGGCTTTGTCAGGCTTGCCTTTGGCCATTTCAAATTAAGGATGAAATTAGTCTAATACAGAGCCAGGTTTTCTATCATTTTCTTATGTTGCTTACCTACAAGATAGACTTTCTTCCGTCCAAAGCGATCTGAGAGTTGACCAAAAGTTATCACTCCAACAAATACGCCACTGAAGAAAAATGAACTGGCAGCACTGATCTTGTATGATCTGTTGCCAATTAAAAACCACTGGGGGGGAAATCAACGTTCATTAGAATCCAGCAGAAGAATAAGGGCTTTTTCTCTTAAAGCACAATATATTTTGACAAAACAGAAACAGAATCTTAATCAGAAGCAAACTCCTCCACTGCACTATAGTTAGCAAATGATATTGAGCACCCAAGAAATAATACTAGGCAAAAAGTTAGATATTCCAAATACAAACTAAAGATGCTTGAATTTCTCATTTTACTATACACATCCTTGCTTCTTTTCTATCCATGCACCACAGAAATCTGACAGATTTTATTCTCCATGTTCATCTTAACAGAATTATAAAAATTATATACAATTATACCAACATTATTTAAGCTAATCAAACCAGTTAATCTATTACATATGAACTCCTTGCAGTACCAAAAGTGCCAACTCGTACAGTTATGTTTCAGTCAGTGGAACAAGGCCATACGTTCTGATCCTGGCAGTCAGAGAGCTGGGAAATGGAGACCATGGGAAGCACAAAACAAGGGTTGGTTGGCATACATGGTGTCAAACACTGGGTTTCACCCAGGGCACAAAGGAAGCTACAGAAGTTACAAACATAATTTTATTTCAGTGTCTAATTTTGCCAGCCCGAATAGGAATTCTGGAAAACTTAAGAGTGCTTGCTATTTTATGTTATTTTAGTTGATCTAATAAAGGCATTATTTTACTGTAGATTTTGTAGTGTTTATTGTCCTAAAAGCCTACTATCTATAGGATAAATACAATCATTAATCCCAAATAAACTACAATAAATAAAAGTTTCAACTTTTATTTATTTTATTTAGCACTTGATTCAAAGTTTATTTGTGGCTAACAAATGATTTAGGCCTATGTGTTTTGTAACACTAATTTAAGAACTTAAGTATGTCCATACACAAAATCATCTTGTTTCGTTACCTCAGAAGCTATTGATGTAAAGTTGCTGCTAAAGTGTACGTGTTTTTGAACTTCACTTCCATTGGCTGTCAGAAGCCACTTTCCAAAAGCTCTTTCTTCATTAGTTGACTCATTAGCTGAGATCCCTTCGAGATCCCAGTGATAAGGTGGTGTTGCTCCCACTAATGCAATGAGGATTGCTTCGCTGGCTACATAGAGCTGAAACAATAAGAAATAGAATCAAGATCATTGCCCAAACCATCAACAACCTTCAGGCACTTAGGTAACCAATTTCCTTGATCATATCTACTGAACAGCTCAAAGGTTTGTTTCCTAGCTGCATCAGGCTGCATCTCGGTACCAAGTGTGAAAGAAAATCAGCAGAATGAACCTCCCACAGAGCTGGCTCCCCACTTTACTGCACTACTGTTCACAATTCTGGGCTTGCCTCCTTCCAGTCAGGATACGGAAGGGCAACTCTTTCATAAAGTATAAAATCAACTCTTTTGGGGTGCAGGAACAAATGTACTTCCAATTTTAATTGAGAGTTGTGGGGAAACAACTTGGCAGAGCAAACACTGCATTACAGGACACTAATTTGTTTTCAGGTCCATTTTAAAACACCTAAACTCACTTTCATTCTACTATGCTTTCATTCTACTACACTAACTCTACCACACATACTTGAATGCTAGGAATATCAAGTCCATGCAGTTCATAACAGGTCATAAGAACTGACAGTCCAACAGCAGGACTGAAAATACAAAGGCCCTCAAACATAACCATGCCATGAGATTACAGGCAGCCATTCACAATTAACATCTTGTAAAACAAAGGAAGAAGTGACAAGCATCCATTTCATATATAAATGCTGTTTAGGTCTGGATTGTGCATCACTCTCCCCTTTCACTGCCAAATTTAAGCCAAGGCACATGACCTCAGGGAAGCTGTAGTTTGTTCAAAAAAGCCAAGAACAAACCATGGTTTGTGATCCTTGCTTGGGATACAAAAGAAAACTCTGATTTGTTGGAAACGTGAAAGGGAGGAAAGAAGAGAGGAGAGTATGCAAACCTGAAGCTCACCAAGATTTGTTTCTGTATGTTAAACTATGATTTAGTACCAGAAGCACAATAGTCAACTATGTCAAATTTCACAAGTTCTACTATACTTTTTTAAGAGTGCTCTCTTTCCACCACAGGTTCCCTCAAATTCCCAAGGACGCTTCAGCAAAGACGTTTTGGTGAAAGGAGTACTGAGCCTGAATCTTAAGCCCTATTTTCTTTTCTGCTTCCCTCTACCAAGAGCCCAGTGCACAGATGAAATGGAACTCTCAGCTCTAGTTCCACTCAATCAGCCAGCTGAAAATGTGAGCGATGGGAACGTCAGAACATTTGAGAAGGACAAGTGACTGCATATTTCCGTAGGCCTGCAAAAAGTTTCAACCACTCTGGGGTGCTGCTTTAATTCAATGTGAGCTATTTGGGGATTTAAAAGAAGAATGTATGCCTGTTTGGATCTAAAAATAATACTTAACAGCATCATACACTGTGTTCAGAGTATATAATTTAAATTTTACTGTAAATCCAGTAATAACTAATCCCATAGTTCCTTTTAAAATTAACAAATAACAAACGTGAGTAGCAGAACGGTTACTATAATGAATCATTTTTTTCCTAACAACATTAGTGATAAATTATTTTTTACCTTGATGAATTTTAAAACATAATATTCAAATACTGGTCACCAGTATTAAATTAGCATGAAGAAATTCTATATCAAATAGTAAAATCATACATTTTAAAGGTCCACAGTTTTTGGTTGGCCTTAACAATGAAGTCAAAAATCCAGAATGATGCCCTCCCCCTCACAGATAATCCCCTTAACTCAGAGCAGGACTTTGGTTGGTTTGGCCTTGCATGTCTGAGTTGTTCTGGGCAACTCAGCTGCACAATGGCTGAGGAAGCTGCCACCAACCTAGACAGCTCCAGAGCTGGAAGAGCTGGCAGTGACTAATCACTTTGGTATTTTCTAATAGTACCAGATCCTGTATGATTCTGGGAGCTAAGCAGGGTCTTCCCTGGTTAATAAATGGATGGGAGACTACCAATGAATACCAGTTGCTGTAGGCTATATTTCAGAGGAAGACAATGGCAAACCACCTCGGAGTATTCCTTGTGTAAGATAATCCCATTAAATTCATGGGGCTGCCACAAGCTGACAGGCACCTCACATTCAGTGAGGTGGCTGATGTACTCTAGATGCCAGAGCTGCTCAGCAGAACTAGTTTTTCCTGCTCTATAATTGGGAATGGCTGGGAGTGGCCTGCAAATTTGGGCATGTGGCCTGCACAGTAACCAAGGAAGCCATAAGGAAGCTGTCCAACTATAAACAGGCCTAATATCATCATTCAAAATGGACAGCCCTTCTTTTAAATTCCTGTACATTTTGACAGCCAGTAATTTAACAATCTAACAGAAACCTGCAATTCTGGTTGCTGTATGTTATGTGGCTGTGAAGTTCCACCAGGAAACTCCTGTGTGCTTTTGCTGGGTCAACCTGCTGTGGCTTGTGACTACATTATTTGCTAAGGAGGAAGTATGGCATCTTTCATTTGAAACCAAGGCCAACAAGCTTTAAGGAAAAAGAATATAGCATCTCTCTATCTATCCGCACGCACATGCACACACACACATGTATATGTGCACATGCATACAAATTTTCTTTAAATAAGGAGGCATGTCAGGGAGAAGCAACTTTGTCCTTTTTTGCGTGATCCCTTTCAAAAGGTATCCCAAGGATCTTTCTTAGACTCAGATCTCTGTGTCATTTTGAGAAAAAGAATACAAAAAGGTCTGTTTTCTGTTTTTATCTTTGGCTGTTACTAGAAAAAGGTAATGACAAGAGTGCATTGCTCCAGGCTTGCAAGAACTCATTGCCTAAAATCATCCTGAATAAATTACTTCACTCTCTCTGGCAGTTTTGTTTGTTGTGATATCTGAACCATTTTAAAGCTTACATTTTATCCACCACTCCTACTACTTCAACAGTCTGTGAACAATATCAAACAGAAAGAACAACAAATGTGGGTGGACCCAAGCTACTGGGTTATGTTCTAGTTGCAAAAACTGTGAGCTACCTACTGTACACGTGAAAAGATATTCTAAGTTATATATGCCAAAATATGGGAGACCACCAACAAATGCCAGGTGCTGTAGGCTATATCTCAGAGGAAGGAACTGGCAAAACCACCTCTGAGTATTCCTTGCCTAAGAAAACCCTATGGAATTCAGGGGGTCACCATAAGTCAACAGGCGACTTGAAGGTACATACACACATGCATGCAAAAATGTTCTGTAACATTGCATATTTTAATATTGTCTTTTAACATGAGAATCACTCATGAATAAAGCAAATTTCACTCCACAATATATATATATATATATATTTGGTGCAGTTATACCAACTGTGGAAGCAAGATCCCTAAAAAAACCCACCCAAATTAATATTTGCAACCAGCAAAGGTGGAACGGTAAAGGTAACAAAGGGAGACGGGGGGGGGGGGAAGGAAGGGAATAGGGGGGAGAAATGTGGTAGCATCTTTAAATGAACTGGTCTTTATTTTAGCATGTTTCATGGATGTAAATCCACTTTTTTGGATGCAGTACTCAGCGGTATTAAAGCTTCAAGCATAAAGTATATTTATACAGTTGTGGTTGTGGGCCAGAATATGATAAGATCCAGAAAGAGGCAAATAATGCCCCTTGCCCTAAATTTTTAAGCGGCTGGGCAAGATGATACAGGTCTTTCGGATCAGGTTAGTTAATGCTGATGTGTGAAAGCAATAAATCTTCTGACCAAAAGTCAGTTTCCCTGGGTTCAAAACTCTCAGATTTATCAGTGAAAACTCTTGTATTAATATATATTAATTCAAGTGTGCCTTGAAGCCATTGTCTTTGTTCATACCTCTGCTAATGGATTGGAACTTGCAAATATAATTCAATTCAGCAATTTCCCTTTCTATTCTTCTTTTGTAATTTCCTTGTTCAAGGATCACAACCAGTAAATCCAGGAAAGTTGAAATGTTCTGAAAGTGGTTTTGGGGCCATCTGTATCTATGGATTCTCTTGGGCAGAGACTGTCTTCTTTGTCCAGTGTTGCATGTGGAGGGGCACTGCTGGCACAGGATGGCATAGATCACATTGGAGGAAGAGCAGCAAATGTACCTCTGATGTTGTGGGTGATACTATTGCCTCCTATAGAATTTTCTCCACCTCCCTTCCTCCTAACACTACTACTTCTTTGAAAACTACCACAAAGGAAGACTAAAGTGAAGGCTCTTTTACAGAGCATCTATCTATACAGTTGTCCCTTCATATCCACAGATTTGATATCCATGGATTTAAGTATTCACGGACTGAAAATATTCTTTAAAAAAATAATAATCCAAAAAGCAAACCTTGATTTTGCCATCTTATATAAGGGACACCATTTTGCTATGCCACTGGGGACTTAAGTATTCACAGATTTTGGTATCCACGGAGGTCCTGGAACCAAACCCCAGCAAATATGAAGGGACAACTGTATATATAATTCTCTTAGGTATGTTGCCTTTCCCAGTGTGCTGATTGGTTGCTCAGGAAACACACCCAACCTACACCCAACCAATTACCACCCACATGCAAATTCCCTCTCGCATCACAATCCACTTAGATTCCATCATCACCACCTCACAAGGGCCCTTCCCTCCTCTCCCTCCCTCCGCCACTCATCAGCCATGGGCTGTGATGAGATCCAGGCAGTCAACTGGTGGCGGCAGCAGCAGGGCAACAGAGCGAGTCACCCTCAGCAATTCCAGGAAAAGCGTGGGACACTGAGAAGGGGGACAAGGAATTTAAACCCACCAGCCTAACTTGCAGGGTTGTTGTGAGGTCTACCGGGCATTTTGGGGGGAGTTTTTTAACGGCGTATGATACACCGGGTCCAGCTAGTTTAAAATAAAGGACATTAGAAGACAGGGTGAAGCGGGAGATGTCGCCCAACAACAGTTCATTAGCACTTGGGCAAAAAAAAACCACTGAGCCTCACAGCCCCCACCTCATCTCACACAGAAACACTGAGCAAAATTCTAGTAACTGTTGCTATACAGTTGTCCCTTCATATTCGCTGGGGTTTGGTGCAAGCTCCCCCCCCCCGCCCGCCCCGTGGATACCAAAATCTGTGAATACTCAAGTCCCATTATATATGCAATGGCATAGCAACATGGTGTCCCTTATATAAGATGGCAAAATCAAGGTTTCCTTTTTGGATTATTATTTTTTTAAGGACGGTTTCAAGCCGTGAATACTTAAATCCATGGATACCAAATCCATAAATACAGAGGGACAACTGTACTTGGGTCTACCTGCCTATGAGTAAGTTAGGGGATTCCGTGTCCTCTTCTGGCAAATACAAAGGATCAAGGCCAAATCCACACTACACAAATAATCCACCTTGAAACTGGATTATTTCCCCCATGACTCCTTCCCATTGAATCCTGGGAGCTGTAATTTTACAGGATCTTTAGCTTGTCTCTGCCAAAGGGCGCTGGTGTGCTTCACCAAACTACAAATCCCAAGGAAGGAACCATGGCACATAACTCAGTTTCAAACTGGATTATTTGTGTAGTGTGGACTCAGCCCAAAACTTCCCCTGAAGCTAACAGGACAATTAGCTAACACATATTGGAAGCTGCTTAATGCAGTGTAGACGTGTGAATTGCTATGGCTTAAAATAATTTGTAAGCCACTCTGATAGCCTTTGTTGCTGAAGAGCGGGGTATAAATAATATATAAAAAATAATAATAGGAGGAGGGCTTGCGGCTCAAGCACCTGCTACCTGCTCAGCGCCCAGGTAGCAAAGAGGTAGGTGGGCATCTCTGTACCTCCCTTCCCTTTTCCTAATTCCCTCCTGGGGGAGGCCAAAGGCCCCACCCAAAAAGAGGTGCCCCACACCCGTGGACTCTTCCTCCTCCTCCTCCTCCTCCTCCTCGGCTCACCTGGAGTAGCGCAGCGAGTAAGATGCAGAGCCAGACCTGGAAGGGTCCCATCTGGCCCACCACAAGGAATGCCTCCTCCACCTCCATGGCGAAGGCGAGGGCGAAGGCGGCCCTCCTCCTCCTCCTCCTCTTCTTCCTCCTCCTCCGTGCCCAGGGAAGCGCATCCCACCCTCGCCCACAGCAGCGGCTTGGCTAACTAGCGCCGACTTCGACCGCGGCTCCGTCGCCTGATGGCAGGAGAAAACCACAAGCCCGCCGGAGCACAAACGCGCATGCTCCCAAAGAGGGAGGGAGGAAGGGAGGGGCGGAGGGAAAGAAGGAGGGAGAGAACGCAGCGGCTTGGCCTGGGCTGGAGACGCGACTTCCGGGTTATCTTCCAGGCCGCCCCCGCCCGCAGAGAGAAAAGTGACAGCTGCGCGTTGGGACAAGGGGAGAAGATCCGGGGCTTTAGTGATGACGTCGACTTCCCCCCTCTCTCCCTCCTTTAAAGGTACCGTAAACCACAGAATAAAAGGGTGGGGGAATTTTTTTTTTTTAAGGAAGGTGGCAGTATCTTTAAGATTAACTTTTTTTTTTAAGCTTCAGGTTACAAAGCCTATTTATACAGTTGTGGGAGTGAACTTCCTATTTATATTTTTAATATGTTGTATTGCTTTTAACTTGAACTGTTTTAAACTTGAACTGTTTCATTGTTAGCTGCCTTAAGTCCTATATTGAGAGAAAGGTGGGATACAAATTAAAATAATAATAGTGTTAATACTAAAAGAAGACCAGGAGCTGACATTGACAATTATAGATCCAGAAAGATGAAAATCATGTCTCTGGCCCTAAATTTTCAAAAGTTGGGAGAAGTGATACAGGTCTTTGAGATCTTCACAGTGGTCAGTTAGTGTTGATGTGTGAAAGCAATGAGCTGTGCTCCTCATAAGCAAGTCAAACTGCATGCAGGAAGTTGAAAGGCAGCAGCTATCCAATACAGTAGGACCCCCATATCCACTGTTTCATTATCCACTGATTCACTTATCCACAGGACACAAAACAGCAAACCTACCAGTCTTCCTAGAAAATGTGTCCTCTCTAGTCATTTTAGGTCCTCCAAGGCAACTCAATGGTATTTTAAACCAGAAGTCTCATTATTGTCAATGGTGTTCACTATTATCCACTGTTTTCAGTATCCACGCTCCCCCCCCCGAACCAATCCCCAGCAGATATGGGGGGGGCTACTGTACAGCATTTTATAAAATCCTCTCTAAAGATCTCACTGATGGCTATTTGAAGGAACAGCCCAAATTGGTCAGAATTCTCCACCAGTGTACAGAACTGAATTCAAATGGACACATCCCAGGAGCCCAAACTGCGCATCTTCTATCCACTACTCAAAATACACAAAGGAGACAATCCAGGAAGACCTATTGTCTCAAGTCTCTTCCAACTCTGCAATTCTATGATTCTATGATAAGAACCCTCAATGTTGGGGTATCTGGAGCTATGGACTCAGTTCTCAGACCATATGCCACCAACACTCCAAGCTACATGAAGGATGCAACTGATTTCCTGAGGAAAATACAGTCCATCCGCAATCTCCCAGTTAGTCTTGAATGGTGCTGTGACATTCCTCCTCGCCCGCCCCCCCCGCCTGCCTTCCTTCTTTTTATGTTGCAAGTGACTAACATAGCTACTGCTTTGAAAAATTAAATACAGAAGGCTCCCCCACTGAGTTGGGTGGTGATGAACGTGCAGAGTGGCAAACTGGATGGCCAGTATATTTGGAGTATGCAGAGAGAGAGATTGAACCCAACCTACACACATGTACCTATAGGCAGAGGGTTCAGGTTCCAGGTTCACTGTGGAAAGGTACCCCACCTGGTTTAATTGTTTTTGCCAACCCCCTCCCCAAGTGATGACAGAGAAGAACTGTCCAATTTTTAGCATGGTTATAGTTTGCCGCAAGACTGCTGCAGCAGTAGCACAAGAAACTACTGTACAGTATAACCTCAATGAGAGTTTGTGCTTTTTCTAATCCACTCTTTCCTCCATGTGAAAAAATTATTTCTGTATGTTGGTGGGTTTTTTTAAAACTCAGTCACTTCTAATTTCTGGAGGCTTGTTACAAGAATTGGGCTATTCATTGAATGAATACAAGCATATTCGATATTTTATTCCTGTAATGACACACACACTTATAATCTTTTGTGTTCATGGTTCATTTATATTAAATGTAATTAAATACTGTATTCAGATTAATTTAAAACACAATTTAAAAAGCTATATGGAAATGAACATCAACAGATTTCCTAAAGTACTTAGAAAAGAGTAATACCAAATAAGATTTTGGTTACTATTTAAAAGTGAGTGGAGCAAAGAGAGAACATTTCCAACAGAGGGCCCTGTTACCACAGCAAAAGTGCAGCCATCTGCTAAGTCAAATATAATATGCACAATTATTTATATTTAATTATGCATATAGGTTTTTATTGAACTCCTAAGGCAGGCATACCATCATATTAATATACAATCGAAATAACAATTGCATTTCTAAAGATGATGTGGCAAAGAATACATCTAGAAATATAAACAAGAGGTAGAGACAGAATAAAAAAGATAGTAAATCATGAGGAAAATGAACCAGTACTGTATTAAAATCCTGTTTAAACAAGGTACAGTTGTCCCTTCGTATTCGCTGGGGTTTGGTTCCAGGATCCCCCGTGGATACCAAAATCCGTGAATACTCAAGTCCCATTATATGCAGTGGCATAGCAAAATGGTGTCCCTTATATAAGATGGCAAAATCAAGGTTTGCTTTTTGAATTATTATTTTTTAAGAATATTTTCAAACTGTAAACACTTAAATCTGTGGATACCAAATCCATGGATACAGAGGGACAACTGTATTCTTTACCAGTTTCTGAAACATTTAACAGGGAAGGGGTCATGAGAAGGAGTTCCTTATGTTGTGTGCCACAACCCATTATTGAAAGCCCATATCCCAATATGCATAGCAAGCAGTTTTACTCCAGATAATACTGAAATACAGATACAAGGGCAGCTGGCTAGGAGATCTTGATGTGGGAATCACATGGCACTCCAAATACCTTCTTGCTAATCTACAAGCTAAGAGATAATAAAGAAGAAAAAGGAGTTATATAGTCTTGAGGTTCTGTTTTCTGTTCATGTGCATACCTCAAGCAAAAAACTCCTTTTTATGTTCTCCATTTCTTTCTCATTCTCTGTCTAGATTGAATGGTGAAGGTTGCCTGGAAAACTTTTGACTTTGGGTTGCAGAAGTATGTCTGCAGTAAGCTATGCAATTAAGCTTGAGTTGGCAAAAGGACAGGATTCTACCCTTGTTGTCTACTGCAACTGTGTATGTGTCTTCCTACAACAAACAAGGTAAACAGCAGCTGCCTCCAGAATACTTTATGGAGTACAGTACTGTATATGTGAATAGAACAGAGAGAAAAGGGGAGAGCAGATAAGCCTGCCCCACCAGCTACCTCCAACATGTTAGAGAAGCATAGATTTGGCCACCAAAAGGGAAATCATAAGAAAAGTGGAGGTTGGTAAAAGAAAAGGGGGGGGGAAATCACCCCTTGATGCATTTTGGAACAAGCCTTCATGCAGTCTCTAGAAGGTTCAAAAAGTTTTTATCTGCTTATGTAAGGCTTATATGTCCTGATTGTTTAGTTTTGCATATGCATATTGTTAGATTTTGAGTAAAAAAATTGCTGAAACAAGTTGCACTTATCTTTTTTGTGGTGCAGGAGGCAGTTCTTTCTGTTTATTTCTGACTGTGGTAATACATTTTCTATTAAAGAAATAATGCTTAGGAACACATCTATTTCATTAATACAACTTGTAGTGCAAGTGTTCCTTCATCCACATGGAGGAATCTGTGGAAGGATATACTCAGTGGGTGACATAAAGAAGACCGGAAAGAACCAGAGAACTGAAATGCACTAAACTAACTTAACACACATTTTGTGATGAATTTGTAGAGGAGCCTCTGACTTAATACTAGTATTATATGTGGGATATTTTAGATGTCCCTTTTAGTATCTTTATTTACGACTCTATCACTCTCTTGTTTAGTCTGCCTACAGTATTGTTGGCTTTAGCATGAATTAATTACAGTTGTCCCTCTGTTTCCACGGATTTGGTATCCACGGATTTAAGTATTCACGGCTTGAAAATATTCTTAATAAAATAATAATCCAAAAAGCAAACTTTGATTTTGCCATCTTATATAAGGGACACCATTTTGCTGTGCCATTGCATATAATGGGACTTGAGTATTCACAGATGTTGATATCCACGGGGGGTCCTGGAACCAAACCCCAGCGAATATGAAGGGACAACTATATATCAGGTTAAAAAGTGAATTTAAAAAAATATCTTCTGACCCACTCTTATGTCGGTAGTATCTGAGGACAAAGTAAGATTTAGTTACATCACATGAGGGACTGGTAGAAGAGTTCTACATAGGCTTTCTTCCCATGCTACGCTGTTATAGCACTATTATTCCACTTTAACTGCTGTGGCTGCCTCTTGTGGAATTCTGGGGTTTGTAAATTAGTGAAGTCTAAGAGCTCTCTGACTAAGAATGCTGAATGCCCCTCCCTAAATTGCAAATCCCACGAGTCCACAGGTGGCAGGTATAGCAGTTAAAGTGGAATAATAGCGCTATAACAGTGCAGTGCGGTACAGTACCTAGCTTTCTAAGCTGCTCCTCACAGGGCACGGCTTCCACATCTTTTATCATTTTAGTTGCCTTCCTCTGGACACTTTCCAGCTTGTCAATATCCTTCTTCAAAAAGGGGGAAAAAGCGGTCCCAAATATTTATCATCCAGTCAGCCTAGACATCAATACCAGGGAAGATTCTAGAGCAGATCATTTAACAGTCAGTCTGTAAGAATTTAGAAAGTGATGCTGTGATCACTAAAAGTCAACATGGGTTTCTCAAATAGAAGTCATGCCAGACTAATCTCTTTTTTCTTTTCTTTTTTGATAGAGTTACCAGCTTGGTAGATGAAGGGAATGATGTTGATGTAGCATATCTTGATTTCATTAAGGCCTTTGACAAAGTCCCCCATGATATTCTTGCAGACAAGCTAGTAAAATGTGGGCTAAACAATGCAACTGTTAGGTGGATTTGTAATTGGTTGACTTACCAAACCCAAAGGGTATTCACCAATGGCTACTCTTTATCCTGGAGAGAAGTAACTAGTGAGGAGCAACAGGGTTCTGTCCTGGACCCAGTGCTATTCAGCATCTTTAACAATTACTTGGATGATGGAACAGAGGGCATGCTTATCAAAGTTGCAGATGACACCAAATTAGGAGAGGTAGTAAATACCCTAGAGAATAGGATCAGAATTCAAAATGACCTGAACAGACTGGAGAGCTGGGCTAAAACTAACAAAAATGAATTTCAACAGGGATAAATGTAAGGTACTACATTTAGACATAAAAAAGTAAAATGCTTAGACATAGGATGGGTGACACCTGGCTTGACAACAGCAACTGTGAAAGGGATCTAGGAGTCTTAGTAGACCACAAGCATGAGTGAACAGTGTAATGTGTCAGCTTAAAAAGCCAATGCCACTCTGTGCTGCATCAACAGGAGTATAGTGTCTAGATTGAGGGATATAACAGTACCACTTTATTCTGCTTTGGTCAGATGTCATCTGGAATGCTGTATCCAGTATTCTGGGTACCACAATTCAAGAAGGATATTGACAACTTGGAATGTGTCCAGAGGAGGGCAACCAAAATGGTGAAAGGTCTGGAAGCCATGCCCAATGAGGAGTGGTTTAGGGAACTGAGTATGTTTAGCCTGGAGAAGAGAAGATTAAGAGGTAACATGATAGCCATGTTTAAATATTTGAAAGGATGTCCTATTGAAGAGGGAGCAAGATTATTTTCTGCTGTTCCAGAGACTAGGACACAGAGCAATGGACTCAAACTGCAGGAAAAGAGATTCCACCTAAACATTAGGAAGAACTTCCTGACAATAAGAGCTGTTCAGAAGTGGAATACACTGCCTGGGAGTGTGGTGGAGTCTCCTTCTTTGGAGGTTTTTAAACAGAGGCTGGACACTCTGTTGGGAGTGTTTTGATAAGCAAGGGGGTTGGGCTGGATGGCCCTCATGGTCTCTTCCAACTCTGTGATTCAAGCCTGAGCTTGTTCTGCACTTTAGCTTTTCTGACTTTCTTCTTATGTGTGCTAGTTATTTGTTTGAATTCCTCTTTAGTGATTTCTCCCCTTTTCTAACGATTTTCCCCTTCCCCTGTGTTTCCCTTTTGTAAATATTTTTTTTCAGTAGAATATTGGAAATTTTCAAAGCTTTACTTAGATCTGAATCAAAGCTTTACTTAGATCTGAATCTAGATCAACCTAAACCACCAGACCTCAATACTAATCTTCACATTATTGAAATCCCTGGAATAGGTCTTAGTGCTCATCTGAATACCATCTTGCGAGAAAGGTGGGATATAAATCTAATAAATAAATAAATCTGTCCACATACACATGCTTGTCTCTGCACATAGTTTCCAGGCCCTTCTCTTAGTTCCACTACCATCTCAAGTACAGTTGGTGAGGACGTAAGAGAGGGCCTTTTTGGTGGCTGCCTCTAGACTCTGGAACTCCCTCCCCAGGGAAGCCAGATTGGCCCCTTCCCTGTTGTCCTTCTGGTAGCAGGCTAAAACCTTTTTATTCAGACAGGCTTGTTAAAGAACAGGCTAGGGAGGGTGCTGTGTGGCTTTGTTGGGTTGTTTTTAAAAGCTTTTAATCTTTTTTTAAAAAGTTTTTAATACTTCAAAGTATATTTTATTCTTTTAAATATTTTGATGTTGTTTTAGTGATGTAATTGGATTAGTTCTGTTCTAATGTGCACTTTTTATATGTTTTAATTGTGTGTGTGAGTTTTAAAAAAACATGAGCCGCTTTGGGTCCCAGCCTTGAGGGGGGAAAGCGGGTTATATTAGATACATTTGCCCCATTTAATAATAATGATTTGACATTCCTGACAAGGCTGGATGCAGAGCCTATGGGGGTTGCTTGCTTTTTTAAAAAAAATAGAGATTACAGTTGTCCCTTCACATTCGCGGGGGTTAGGTTCCGCAGACACCCGCGAATGTGAAAATTCCGCGAATAATGACAGCCCTCCACCCGCCCTCCCCAAGCAACCCCGAGGCCTCCGGAGGCCTCGCAGTCGCTTTTCCCTGCCGCCCCCACCCTCCCCAAGCAACCCTGAGGCCTCCGGAGGCCTCGCGGTCGCTTCTCCCTGCCGCCCCCCGCCCTCCCCAAGCGACCCCCGAGGCCTCCGGAGGCCTCGCGGTCGCTTCTGCCTGCCGCCCCCCGCCCTCCCCAAGCGACCCCCGAGGCCTCCGGAGGCCTCGCGGTCGCTTTTCCCTGCCGCCCCCCGCCCTCCCCAAGCGACCCCGGAGGCCTCCGGAGGCCTCGCGGTCGCTTCTCCCTGCCGCCCCCCGCCCTCCCCAAGCGACCCCCGAGGCCTCCGGAGGCCTCGCGGTCGCTTCTGCCTGCCGCCCCCCGCCCTCCCCAAGCGACCCCCGAGGCCTCCGGAGGCCTCGCGGTCGCTTCTGCCTGCCGCCCCCCGCCCTCCCCAAGCGACCCCCGAGGCCTCCGGAGGCCTCGCGGTCGCTTTTCCCTGCCGCCCCCCGCCCTCCCCAAGCGACCCCCGAGGCCTCCGGAGGCCTCGCGGTCGCTTCTGCCTGCCGCCCCCCGCCCTCCCCAAGCGACCCCCGAGGCCTCCGGAGGCCTCGCGGTCGCTTTTCCCTGCCGCCCCCCGCCCTCCCCAAGCGACCCCCGAGGCCTCCGGAGGCCTCGCGGTCGCTTCTGCCTGCCGCCCCCCGCCCTCCCCAAGCGACCCCCGAGGCCTCCGGAGGCCTCGCGGTCGCTTTTCCCTGCCGCCCCCCGCCCTCCCCAAGCGACCCCGAGGCCTCCGGAGGCCCCGTTGTCGCTCCCCTCACCACTTTCCCTGGACTCCCCTGCCTCCCTGGCCCTCCCCACTCCCTCCTCAGGCCTTCATGGGGCCTCCGGAGCGCCTCCGGGGGCCCCATGAAGGCCTCCCCAGCCCTCCCCACCCCCTTCCCAGGGTTTTCACGGGGCCTCCGGAGGCCCCTGTCGCGGTTTTGGGGGGGCCCGCGGGGGCTCTCCCAAAACCGCGAATAATCAAAACCGCGAATGTTAAGTTCGCGAAAGTGGAGGGACAACTGTATTCATATTACCCAAAACGTGACGTGCTGAAAAATGACAAACTGATCTGTAACACTGCAGTGTATTTTAGTTCTGCTGCACCTACTTATTTCTACTTTTTTCCCCAAGAGATGTGAAGGCCCAGGAAGAAAGCTGGGAAAATTCAGGGGGAAAAAACTATCCCCCTCCCCAAAGCCTTGGGGTTTTTTAATCAAACAAAATGGATTATGAATTGTTTTCTTTTAGAATGATGACTTAAGATGTTTAAGACCAAGTGTTCATATATTTATTTCCCACACATATATTTAAAAACTATGTGGTAGGAAGACTTTTAAGTAAGACTGTTTGCAGCTATGCTGTTCAAAATTAGTTGTCCATAGACTGATGTGTGAACCATCAGCTACCAGTGAGTAATGAATTTCTAGGAAAGAGAGAGAGTTGTAGCCAGTAGGCAAAAATATGGTACTGCTCCCTAGCAAATGTCCGGGGGTGGGTAGAGTGGGGGTGAATGAGTGCTTTATGTCTGCTTGACAATTATTTGTCGTACTAATATTAATGGTTTCCAATGTTCTTACAGTATAGGACCTTATACAGTAGTTCTATTTGTAAGAAAAAACAGAATTTTATGAAGTAAATTTGAGTGTAACTATTTACTGAATAAATTATACTTTTAATATACCAAACATGATAATTTAATGCCAAAGTTATACACAATACATTTTATATTCCTAAAGTAAGAATGTGACTTTCAATCTGTACACAGTGCTAATAATAGCATATTTTCACCACAACACCAATAATTTCTGTTTTTCCTGTCATGGGTTCAACATTTCTGGAAATTTTACATTTGTACTCTTTTTAAACCTATGTTTCCTTTTCAAGCGTGGTAAGACCTTTAATCTGTTTGGAGGCATGGGTAGACCTTTGTTTGGGCTACTTTAACAACAACAACACTTAACATTGATGTAGTACTTCAGATTCTTCAAAGTGCTTAACATATATTGTGTTGACACAGTTCTTACAACAACCTTCAAGGTATATCATCATTGTTATCTGCATATTACAAATTGGGTGAGAGCTGGAAAAAAATAGTTTGCCTTAAGCCACCTAGTGAGTTCATTTACACCAAGGACTCCTGATTAGGAGATGATTCTCTTGGCCACTATTACTGCATAAGCTCTTTTAGGTGGTTATCCTATAGCTGCTTACCTTAGAAGTAAGCTGCATTGAATTCAATGGCACTTAGTAGACTTGTATAAGACTGCATATTGTCTTCAATCCAATAGACTTGAAACAAGTCCTCTGAATAAGTCTATTTTGGGTGAAGGTGAAGAAAAAAAATCTAAATGAAATGCAGTCTGCCCCCAAAATCCTGTTTGCAATCTCCGGTCTTTATCTTCTGCTATTAGCAGTGCTACCAGTCTTAGCAATCACAGTACTGCCCTTTGGAGTAAAATCTGCTTTTATATTTTATTCAATATGCTTTAGTTCAGTCCAGTATTAAAAGTTACATTCCCCCCCCCTTTCTTTTTCTAATTTTCATTGCAGAATATGTGTATGTCATGAAAATCTCTGGATGAAAATGTTATACTATCATCTTTGCTTTGATGTTCTTTTGGTCAGTGTCCTATATTTGTAGAAATCAGGAAATGGTAAGAGGGGTTGTAGTATCCAATATTACCTGGAACTGGGTACATAAAGGCTATTATAACAGCAAAAAAGCACGTGCAATTCTTTCACATTTCTGATCAAGTCATTTATAGGAAACAATTGTGACAATGTCAAGGAATTCATCCTGCACATCTAGAATAGTTTCCACTGTGAGATGATTGTCAGGTAAGAGAATTCACCTAATATCAGGTTTTTTTTAATCCAGAATTAAAACTGGCTTTGTTGAAAAAATCTGCTGTAATTTGGTGTAACATCACAATGGTGAAATGTACGATATTCAGCAAATAAATCTTCCATCCCAGCATGTGATCAGTTGGGGATATGGCAAGATTTAACATTAAAGTCACTAATTTTTGTCATTTTAATTTTTGTTCTGCCATCAAGTTTCCCTAAGAACTGGAGCTTTTTCATAAGGGAGCTCTTTCAATCCCAACTGACAGACAGATGCTTAATTTTGGCTAATACGTCACCCCTGTTTTTCACACTTTGAACATACCTCACATCAGGTTTGCTTAGTAAAACCTCTTTGATTTTTTGCCTTCTGAATTCGCTCAGTAATTAGGCTTGCCTTAAAATGTAGGCTGTTTTCTCTGATGAGCTACATTCCATATCCCAACTACCAGTTACTAGTTTAGGACCATCCACTGGTTTAATGTGGGACATGAGATCAGCCATCAGTCGGGTTTCATGAGCGAAGTGAACCTGCATGCTTCAATAATATTAACATGCCCCACTCCTGACTCTGTCATAAATTTGCTGTAGGATATAAAATCAGTGTCTGACATTCTAAAAGGATTTGGCATTTCTAACTGGTTCATTGGGCTCAGCACCTGAGGCTCGGAGAAAGCAGGAGTTTCAGAGAGTGCATCTCCAGTGCCTTTAACGATTGCATTTATTAGACTGAATTGTGTTGATGAGGCAAAAGATGCTTTAGGAGAGATGAGGGAAACAGAGGTGTGAACAGAGGCAGCTGAGTTCCCCTGAGCCAAAAACTAACACACTCAGCTTGGCCTTTCAGTGGCTACAGGGGCAAGCTGGCCAAAAATAATAACAATAATCACCAAGTGGCAAAAGAGTAATTATGGGCTACATTTCATGCACAGCAGGGAGAGAACATTACCCATCACTTATTGCTATGGTGTGATCATGCACACAACCATATGGCCATACAAAAAGCATGGCACCATTTCTACAGCCCTCCCCTGAACAATCTTTTTGAGGCAGTATGTCTCTCTTGTATATACTGTAATCACAAGAGCACAGAGTAAGGTTTCAGCGTTTCCCATGCTTAGGGGTATAAGGTCACAGTGGACAGAAAGTCAAGGCAGGGACGTGCACCAAAATTCAGGTATAGAACAGGCACAGCCAAATGAGCCCCTGGGTGGAGAGGCATTGCGCAGCTTTTGAAGGACTAGTACATGAGGTAGTACAGCAGCAGTGATAAATTATCCTTCCCTTTGGATTGCAGGTTGAGTAGGCATTCTCTTGTTAGAAAGGCACCCCACAAGTAGAAGAAGGGAAGAAAACTAGCATTAATTTGATGGCTAGGAACTACTCCTATCTAGTGGCTGGGGCATGGCTTCACAGCAGCTGGTCCATCAGAAGAATCTATAGTCAGTCATAGGATAGAGAATGCTGGGGGCGGGGGGGCAGTTAAATGAAAAAGAGCTGCAAGGCTCTGAACCTGGCTACATCTCAGGTAAAACTCCTTAACGTTAGCATCAGCTGTGTTGTAGATTTTATTCCCCTTAAAAAGAGGGAGCACCATGATTGATGCTGTTTGTACCAGCTGGTCCTAGCCACTGTTCCCCCCCACCCATGCCTCCTCCTCTTCCTTGCTGATCTGGGAGGGACATCAGAAGAGCACTGCTCTGCACAGGAGCATTTTAAAGCCTGGCTGAGCCAACTCCCAAGGAGACTTCTGCCTCCTTGCATCATTCTGACATTCAAATGTGTGTGTTAATTTACAGACTTGTCACACAAAATCAGAGAACGCCCATCCCCATACAGTTGTTTGGAGATTAAAACATTAATGTGGAGGGAAAGAGCATCCTGTGGAAGCCATTCCATGAGAATAGAGAATCTTTGGAGAAGAAAAGATAGGAATTGTCTTAAAGGCCCCTGCCTTAAAAAGTGTGGGGGAGGCAGGGGTAATAATTGCCAAAATTGCCCTGCTCCATTCATATATAATAAACAATCTGAGTTGCAGAATTGCTTGACATAATACCCCTTCATTGATAACTGTTCCTAATTTGTAGTTGCTAACCCTAACTCAGTGAATTTTGCTTACATTCCATTTGGTAGAATAAAGCAGCTGTCTTGGGGGGTGGGTCATGAAAGGGCAGCAAATTGTTAGTTATTTTAATTATTGTTTGTGTTTGTTTGTTTATTTTACTGCCAGGAGAAGGAAAACTGCTTAGGAAAGGCCCATCTTTTGGGATGTATGACTTGGCCATGGTAATCCCTTTTGATTACTGGGCTGAGCCCTACACAGGACTGCCTTTGAAGAATTTTAGCTGGTCCAAAGAGCTGTAGCCACACTGTTAACTGGGGCTGGCTATATGGGCCATACAGCTCCCTTGTTGCAAAAGCTCCATTGACTGCCAGTCTGTTTCTGGGCATCATCCATGTGGTCACTGTGCCTGATGCCCATAATCTTTAATAATTAAGTTTTTTGTACATCCAGTTACACAAATAAAGTTCCCTTTAAATACGCTTACAACTTGCAGTTCGGAATCTGTAGTATATGCTATCTTGTGCCCTTGTAAAAAGATTTATGTTGGGCAAACAGCTGGGCGCTTATCTCAAAGAATTTCTGAACATCTGAGTCATATCAGGATGAGGCATGTGGACTATCCTCTGATAGCTCATTGTATTCAATTCCGCCATCCAGCGGAATCCTTAAGATTTTTTGCATTGGAAGTTATACGCCTTCGATTGTACCAGGGAGGATCCACACAAATGAAATTGCTCCAAAGAGAATCCTTTTGGATTTATAGATTGCAAACTACAATTCCCCAAGGGCTTAATGAGCATTTTTATTTTTCTTCTTTTCTATAGATTAATTTGAACTTTGGATCCTTAGAAACTGTATTATTATATGGAGACATTCAGCTCTATATCCAGGATGTTCTGAATGGAAGCTTCGCTTCCTTGAGAGTTTTTCTTACACTTCTCCTTTAAATGAATTAACATTAAATGAACTCAGTTACATTTAACATACTATATAATATCTGTGAGTATTCTGTTTATGCCTGCATTGTTGGAAATTACCCAAAGCAGTTATAGGTAAGCCTTGTTCTTGGGCTTTACAGTAATTTCCTTACTATTAGCATTACTCAATATTCTCATTGTCTTTTTTAGACAGAGAGAATGCACTCCATTGGGATTACATTTTGGTAAAATATATTCAGGAAATATATTCAGGTAGACATAGAGGTGAGTTTGTATGCTTTAAAATGATTCACATTTATCATTAGTTGTAATTTAAAATATATGTAGGACTATGAATTTAAAATATATATAGTATAGTACTAGTACTATATAAAAGTACTATTCATTTACTTTGCAGAACCTATTTAAAGAAGCAACAGATTGCTCCTTCCTAAATATAGTTAAATCATAAAGGTGAGCCCATTGGTTGCACCTACAGTTTATATAACAATTAGAATTAGCAATAATACATATATTTGAGATTAAAAAAATTTTCTTTATAGAAATTGTTGAAAACACATTCACACAAGATTTATGAAAATAGTTACTTTCATGAGGTGAGCTCAGCATTTCTTTCCTCAACAAACAATTAAAATAAAAATGGTTTTATTTGATATAATACATGGTTCAATTGTAACAACATTTTTATTTTAGATACACACTGAAGAAGTGACCACAAAACAACATAGAGATTCTCCAGAGCGAAGTTGTTTGTGTATCACTTTTAATGCATATATTGTTCTATATTGTGTATCATACAGAGTTGATTGACCACATTGTATTATTGCATTTTCCTTTGTATTTTTGTGTAACATATAGAATTTTGGCAACTGTATAAACAGGATTTAATTTTCATTATACATAGATATATATTATACACTTACCTCTGTGTGAGAATTGTGTATTGACTATAGACATAGAGTTTAATTGACAGTGTACACACTTCTTTGCATATTTACCTGGTTCTCCCCTTCTCAATTGGCCACAGTTCAAGATGAGCAATAAAGCCCCCCATCGCTCTATCTGACTCTGTCTTTCCATATGAGCCTGACCGAACTCTGAGATCATGGGGTGGCACTTCTCTCAATCCCATCACATTCACAGGCATGTTTGGTGGGACTGCGGGAAAGGGCCTTCTCTGTGCTTGTTCCTACATTCTGAATTCCCTTCCTCTGGAGGCTAGGCTGGTTCCCTCCTTGTTGTCTTTTCATTGTCAAGTGAAGACTTTTCTATTCCATCAGGCATTTGGAAATTAATTGTTTTATATAATGGGCTTTCTCTTTTAGTGTTGCACAGTTTTTAATCTATGTTTTTACATAATGTTTTGTATGATTTTAACTCTTTAATCAGTTTAATATTATTTTAATCTTTACTTTTATATGTTTTTAGCCATATATGGGTTTTACCTGTATCTGTTTTTATACTTATTATATACTTTGACTTCAGGAGTATGGAGCGCCTCAAGCAGAAAAATGCATCAGGCGGCAAAATCTCTCATTTTCCAGTTATCTGTAGGAAAAGTCCAAAAATCAGATTCAAAGAAATCTCTGTGGAAAATAAGGCAGGAAAATGAGATTTAGCTGAAGCGCATTACTTTAAGCTGGGTTTATTAAGCTGTACAGAACCAGTGTGGTGTAGTGGTTTGAGTGTTGGACTATGACACTGGAGACTAGGGTTCTAATCCCCATTCAGCAATGAAAACCCACTGGATGACCTTTGGCAAATTTCACACTCTCAGCATCGGAAAATCCCATGGTGGGTTCACCTTAGGGTCTCTGTAAGTTGGAAACGACTTGAAATCACACAACAACAGCAAGAATATTAAGCTGTAAGTTGGCTGGTAAAGCTTCTTCCCAGAATGCCTTCCAATATTCTCCCCTTTCTTACTGTGAAGGCTATTATGGCCTTCCTCCTGGGCCTATGGACTAGGACTATGCCTTCTGTAACCCATCAACTAACAATGGCAGTTCTTGCAATCTTGCCCCCTTTAGACAGGCATTTAGAAAGCACACTGGCGGTATAGTGTGTTTGGTTTTGTGGTCTCCTAGTATAAATACAGAGAGCATGACAAAGGCCCATTATACATTGCAGCTGCTCCCTAGGATGAGAAGTATTAGAAAAGTAGAATCTAGTAAAAAGTCGATGGCTTTCACGGCCGGCATCCATAGGTTTTCTGTAGTCCCCCCCCCCCGTCTGTGAGGCTGTGTTCTAGAAGAGTTTATTTCTGATGTTTTGCCTGCATCTGTGGCTGACATCTTCAGAGAATGGTTGGGTAGGAGTGTGAGGGGTAGTTATATACTGTGAGCCCCTGTTGGAGATGATATGTAAATTTGTGTACTTGAATGGCTAGTTTCTGGGTGGAGATATGCAAGGAGAATTAATGTGTTTGGCTAATCAAAACTCAACACATGCAAATGAACTCCACCCAGGGACAGGGGGATTTCCAGCAGGCAATGGACCATTAGCCAAACAGACACTAATTTTTGAAATCAGATCCTGTCCTCTGGGGTAGTCACTACCCCTCCTAATTTGGTGTCATCTGCAAATGTAATAAGCATGCCCTCTGTTCCATCATCCAAGTCACTGTTAAAAATGTTGAATAGCACTGGGCCCAGGACACTGGGCCTGTGGCACCCTACTAGTCACTTCTCTCCAGGATGAAGAGGAGCAATTGGTGAGCACTCTTTGGATTTGGTCAGTCAACCAATAACAAATCCACCTAACAGTCACATTATCTAGACCACATTTTACTAGCTTGTTTGCAAGAACATTATGGGGGACCTTGTCAAAATCTTACTGAAATCAAAATACGCTACTTCCACAGCATTCCCTTCATCTACCAAGCTTGTGACTCTGTCAAAACAAGAAGTAAGATTAGTTTGGCATGACTTGTTTTTGAGAAAACCATGTTGATATTTAGTGGTCATGGCATTCCTTTCTAAGTGCTTACAGACTTGCATTGCACTTTCCCCTGGCTTCACCTAATACAGGGCAAAGTCGTGTTAAGGGCCAGAAAGTGCAGATCCTTCCCCAGAAGGTGCCACATGTTGTAAGGACTGCCAGCACTGGATTTGGGGTGAGAACGGCATTTTTGCCCCGTGTAGACAAGACCGAAATCAGTGAGTTCATACTCCCAACTGTTTGATTGATTGATTGATTGATTGATTGGATTTATATCCTGCCTTTCTCCCAAGATGGGATTCAAGGCAGCTTACAATAATTTTAAAAATACTGTACAACTAAAACATTACAAATTATTACAGTTTAAAATAAGAATTAAATGCTTCCTATTATTAAAATATGATAGTTAAAAACACAACATGAATTAAAAACATTGTATTGATAAAAATACAACATTAAGAGCAGCACACCAATTAAAATCCATGTTTTAAATGTCTGCCCACATACAAACGTCTTCACCTACCGATGAAAAGAAAGCAGGGAGGGGGCCAACTAGACCTCCTGTGGAAGGGAGTTCCACAGTCTGTGAACTAATCACAATAGCTCCAAAGCTTAGGTCTACACACTACAAAGCATTTTGCCAACCTAAATTTCAGTCTGGGATATTCTAGAGTCTCTGACACTAATGGACATGGGTAAAATAAATGGTAAGGCATCTTGTTCTGTGAAGAAAATAAGTTAATTTGTGCCGGTAGGAATATTCCTAGTATATATATGAAAAGATTTCATTGTAAATCAGTTGATCTTTTCAAAATATTAACAAGCCAGCATAGAATGTGGAAGAGAAAGAGGAACTAAGCCTCAAATACACAAAGCAAGATGTGACCTGGGATTTTGGACATTTAAAAGCTGGGCAGATGGAAAGTTAACAGAACAAGGTTTGTCCAGAAAGTGCAGCAGCCATTGAGGAGTTAGCGCAAAGATGCTTTTGGCCTTCTAAGTAAGGCTTGGGCCTGGAAGAGGCCAGCTGGTAGGCTAAGTGAAGAACGGCACTCTGTGCCAAGCAGGTGTTAGTTATGGAGATTGGCAGGGAGATGCTGCTGGAGCCCAGAACCACCTGAGCTCAACAAGAAGACAGGAGCCCGGCCAGAAGGAATGGCTGCAAAAGCAATGTCAGAATTGCAGGTGGGGAGAGGCAGAAGAGAGCCTTTGTGAGCTGAAGAGAAGCAGGAATGAAGATTCTCATTTCTAGGGGTTGTAAACTCATCAGGTTGCCACTTGTGGGAGAGAAAGGAGACCAAATCAGACCATGTCTGTAAACTGATTGATGAAACTGAGTGCCAACCATAAAATAGTGCTGCACTGAACATGACAGTAGTGCCGGTTACCATTTCTTAGAGGCACTTAAGCACCAGACAAGCTAGAGCAGTGGCTGACAAAGGTCTAGTGTTAGCACTGTACAACTCCAGACAGCAGACTGGGAATGTCCAAATACTCACTGCACACCTCCAACATTTGACAGATGAAAACTGGAACACGTGTGGCCAAGCAACATCAGAGTGTGGCCAAGATGCCAAAAGTTATTTATGAGGAAGAACACGCAAGCTAGGAGAGGCTGCCACAGTTTGCTTTTGCCTAGTCTTCAGGAAAGGGAAAAATTCTGCCACTCGTTTCCTCTTCTTCTCTGCTGAACTAATTGAGGAAAAACTTTGTTGTTGTGTGCCTTCACATCGTTTCCAACTTAAGGCAAACCTATCACAGAGTTTTCTTGGAAAGATTTGTTCAGAGGGGGGTTGCCTTTGCCTTTCTCTGAGGCTGAGAGAGTGTGACTTGCCCAAGACTACCCAGTGGGTTTCCATGTTTGACTGCAGATTTGAACACTGGTCTCCTAGTATGCTACTCCAAAGCTCAAATCGCTACACCACGCTGGCTCTTTTACATTTTGAACTCAGCACGCAACAACTGAGGCTAGCTGGGGAAAAACAGGGAAAGTAAGAGGAGGAAAGAGAAATTGGGACATTTTAAAAGCAGCTGGAAAAGCGAGATGATAGGATTAATTGGCACTCTTCCTGCCAAATTGGGAAAGTTGGAGAGTGTGTCACTATATCCCTCTAAAATCCCTCCATGTAGAAAACTAGTATCATCAGTCTCTCTCTTTAACATACAGTGGGCCCTCAGTATCCGCTGGGGTTTGATCCCAGGACCCCACATAGATACCATAATCCATGGATGCTCAAGTCCCATTATATACAATGGTGTGGTGTCCCTTATTTAAAATGGCAAACAACTCAAAGGTTTGCCTTTTGGATTTTTTAAAAAATATTTTTGAACCATGGTTGGTCGAATCTGTGGATGCAGAACCCATGGATACAGAGGGCCAATTGTACTAGTTTTCTATGTGCAGAGGATTTGTTTTATGTTTAGTAATGTAACCTTTTTAACCTACACTCTGAGGTGGTACAGCCCAGCCACAAGTTCAGAAAGTTAGAACAAAACTAACATTTGCTGAATGTTAATACATATTTGTCCTGGAGATGTAGAGTGGAAGACCATCCCTGTGTGATATCTGGCAGGCAAGTGTTAAAGCAAGGGCTTCTTGGTGGTAGTGCCATGATTGAAGAATGCCTTCACAGTGGGTATTTTCAAAGCTCTGTTACTTGCCTTCTTTCGTTAGATATAAAGATATTTATTCAGACTAGTTTCTAGGAAATTAACTGCTATTTTAATGTCTTTCTGTTAAATTTTAGTGCAGCTTATTCTTATTATGATGTCTTATTTTAAATTGAATGTTCAATTTTATTTTACTCTTTTCAGAGGAGTAGCCTGTCATGTTAGTCTATTGCAGTAAACACAATAAAGAGGAGTCACTGTAATGATTTTATATACATTTAAGCTTTTTCACAATTTTCACAGTTTTTTGGGGCTATTTAATTTCCATACAATCTCACTGCTAACGGTTCCCCATCCCACTCCCTCCAAAGCCGTGTGTGTGTGTGTGTTATTCAGGGTTATTAATTATTTTCATACAAAGATGGGGCATAAATATTCATAAAATGGAATAAACTCAACTTTGTACATCTAAGATTTTGTTCTAAGACATTCTGAGTCTGTGCCTATCCTTCTGCCAATTTCTTGTTTGCCTTGTTCATGCAATGAACGATCCAGCTAGCTACACTCCATAGCAAATCACATCTCTTTAAGCAACACAATCTGGTATTTTGATTTATTTTTAAAATTCAATGTGAGTTGTCTTTTGGTCCCCAACACAATTCATTATTTTAAGATTTTAACCTAAAATGTAAACTTAATTTTTAACAACAATTTTGTAACAGATTAAGTAAAGGCCATCTTTAAAAAAAAATTGAATGGAACCATGCTAACATCTCTGCTGTGACCACACAGATGGCATTCACTGTGCCAAACCCATTGCTAGTTTTGTAGTGCAGATGCTGGCCAGACATGGAGCACAGGGCTGATTGGGCGTGATGGATGACCATCAGAGCACATGCTGTTGGAGTCAAACCAATCTTGCTGCTTTGCCTACCTTTGCAGATTTGATGTTCTTCTCCCTTCTCACCCCTCTCCACTGCCACTGGATCTTAGCAGCATTTTGCCATCTAGGAAATCTTTAGTTTTGAGATTTGTTGCTTCCAGGTGCACAGGCAACTAACTATCTTTCCTTCAGGTGGCTAGTGATTATTCCTCTTATTGAGAATTTCTCCAGTCACTGCTGCCTATTAAGCATGTAATGCTGTTACAGTGTGTTGTTATACCAGTGGAATGTGTTGCAACCAATTTTTTATGATGTCTAGAGCTCATGTCCAGGTTATCTACCTATCCCACCCAATTTCCCACTCCCTGCCTCTCAGTATTCGATAGTCCTTGGCCACTGAGAATATTCAGTTACTAGTCCTCATTAGGCTGCCTGCTGTTCTTCTGCTTACATTCTGCTTTTAAAGGTTTTGTTGTATTTTTGCAAATATTGAGGTTTCCCAAGGCCACGGATACCCCACCTATGTGCATGGATAGTGTCATTTCAGCAGCATAGTAGCATTCATTCCTGAATATTCAAAATGGAAGCACTTACCTCTGAACATTCAAAATGCAATATGACAATACTGTACTGTACTAGAAGCAGGTGATGGGGAAGTAAAGGTTGGTGAAGTAAAGTTAGGTTGGGAGGGGTGGTAAAACAAATGGGATGGAAAGGCAAGGCATATACCTTTGCCAGGGAAGAGTGCAATTTGCTGCAGTTTGTGGGAGTAGAACCAAGTGACAGCCTGTTATTACTATCATCTGATCTAAACACACAGAGGCTTGCTTGACACAATCAAGACAACAGACACATACTTCACCAGCCTGCAGACTGTAGGATCTGCTAAACCCTCACTTAAGACTTCCTCATTGGAAAGGTTTTCTTGGAGAGTGAAATGCTGTTTGCAGGAGCAGCAGCAGCAAGCTGAATTCCAGGAAATCTGCAGACAAACAATCCTTGTGTTAATTAGAAGGGTAGAGGGACTGGTTAATATGTAAATGAGTACCTTACTCCTCTCAATCATCCACTCTATTTAAAGAGCTTTTAACTAGTTTGCAAAGCAACTTTCAGTGACACTAAAAATCAGCTGCATAAGGTACTTACGCTCTAGTAGCTGGAGGATGCTTGTTTCCCAAGAGAAGAAGGGAATGGATTGTAAAGTTTTAAAAGAGAGTGAGGAGAGAGAATGTGTAATTTTTCAACTGAAACAAGAATTGACAGAAACCAATTTTGCTTTTTGGTTTTTCTTTTGGCAAGAGGTACAAAATCTAATAGAGTGAAGCCTCTTCCAAGACCAAATTAAAAGTGATTCAGCAAGCGAGACAACAGAAAGCTGTACTCTTAAGTATACTTGGAAATGTATAGAGACATTTTTGGCATTATGACTATTCAAAAATAAGTTGTGGACTCATGTGTCTCTTTCATCATCTACCTGTCTATTTACTTATGAATGTTAAACATTCCAAGGCCCCCATCTCTCTCTCCTGAATGTCTGGTTTTGAGTGCTCAAGGTTCTATCAAAAAACCCAGGCCACTTGACAGTTGGCCTTCCAGATGCTGTTTCTGCAGTTCCCTTTATCCCTCACTATTGACTATGGTACCTAAGGATGCTAGGAGTTGCAGTCCAACAGCATCTGGAGGGTCACACTTAGCCCAAGCAGGAAGCAATGGATGAAAAGGGAATATTATTTTTAATGACAGAGGAAAGTCTATTTTCCCCTCCTGAATTCCTTACTCCCGTGGTTCTCTCATTCTCAGTGACCTCCTTTACATCTACAGGAGGAAAATGGCAATGTTGCTAGTTCTCACAAGGCCAATAACGGGAGTGGCCTCGGCCTACATTGAAATCCCTCTATTCCATCTTAACTGACAACCTCTAAGACAAAAGACAAGCCTGTGGCTCTAACATCATCACCATTTTTCTCCTGTGTGATTTAACATCTTTGCCCGATGTGAAGCAGTGAAGCTTCGAAAGCTTGCATAATTTTAGGCTTCTGAGTTGGCCAAAAAAAGGGATTCACTGCTTGTGGATTTTGGATTTTGTTGTATTTTGCTGCACAGCCAATAAGAATTAAGATTCCCTTCCTTAAGTAAATTACCTTCTACTAATAGAGAGAAAGGAATATTTGAGAGATGGAAGGAGATAAATTTGGAAGATGAAGTGAAAGGTGCTGATTTTTAAATCAACCTATTTACCCTATTTTGGTAGGAGGATTTAGCAACTTGAATAGCTTAAAATCTGAACTAAACCAGGCGTGTATTTACTGCCCTACTGATATGGAAGTCCAAAGTTGCCATAGGTTTATTTAACAGATTAATTCTCTTGCTGTAAAGGAATTGGCCAATTTGTTGATTAACTGTTTAGCACTGTAGTCCTGTCCTCAGTTCAGCAGGAAATGACCTTTTCTGCTTTCTTACACATGCTCCTCCATCAGCACCACCACCAGCAGCAAGCATTGCTCTTAACATGATCTCATTGCTCGTCTCATGATTGCTGAAACATGAGAAAGTAAAAGAACCACAATCCTGCATTTTCTAGCAGATGTGTGACTTGCAGCTGGGCTTACTGATTTCTGTTGGGGGGTAGGCTTAAACATCCCATTGCAATTTTTTAGTGGTTTTTTTTTAGTCCTTGTTTTTAGATTTTTCCAGCAATCAAGATGTCTTGATCAATGCATACTAATTTTATGGTGGCAACAATTTCCCATCACCCAGTCAGTTTTCCCTCTGTGTATGTACATGCACATGCATGTGTGTGCACATGTATTTAACTTTAGGAACCTGTTCAGTAAGCTAGCTAGATATTTTATTTCTAGGGACATGGGAAGAACACAATCTCCCTTCTTTTGTCCTCCCTGTTCTGAAGAGTAATTGATGCAAAGGGGGAATCCCAGAAAGAGAAATCTTTTCTCTTTTGTATTCTGATGCCTGGACTGGCCATGAGGCTGCCCTGACAATATTAACCTTCAGTGATTCTTAATACATATTTGCTTATTCATATCTAGAAGGAGGAAAGCCAGAGGCATCTTCAGTTCCTTTATTAACGTCTTTATGAATGCAATTAGCTCTTCATTCACGCTCCTTTGTTTCTTGATCCCATTATGAGGTGGCTTATTCTTGTTTGCTTCTCCCAGGAGAGGCAAAGACATCATGCAGCATTTTGCCTGTCTCTGTGGTTGAGCACTGACAAACTCAATTTGCAAGAGGCTGGGTGAGCTGCTGCAGTGCATCCTCAGTGGCTGTGACATGGACAAATGGCCTCATGTTCACCTACCTTGGGTAAACACACCTGCAACAGAACTGGAAGGCAAGCAAAGTCAGATATTAACCTGACATCAATGCAAGGCTACGGCTTTGCAAAAATACTAAGAAATGACATAATTTATGCACCATATGTGTGGCTCTCCTCTTTTGCTCAAGGTATCAGGGACAGATTATCAACTTGACAAAATAACACCAATTAAATATCTTCTCCTATAAGTCCCTTTCTATTCTCTCTTTACTCCTCCATCTACAGTTATCCTCAGATCAATAACAGCCTCTTTTATACCAATGAGAGGTATAAGCAAAATCCCAACTCCTGATTTCCTATTCTTGTGGTCCCCAATTTGCTCAACTCACTTGACCATGAGACAAATATTGTTATTACTCATTGCTCTGCATGAGAGTATGACATGAAATGGACATTCTGACCTATTATATTTGTTTGAGGGTTGAAAAGAAGATACTCCAAATCTTTTATGTTTTATTAGGTGAAACTTGTGGATTTTATTAGGCAAGTTGCCTCTGGAAAATGAGTGCAGTAACACCTTTCTGCTCATGATTCCCAGCAACTGATATAGAGAGGCACACTATCTCGGAGGCCTCTGTGATATCCAAAATAATACATGGCCATCATGACTAATAGTCATTGAGTTTATTCAGTCTCATTTTGAAGTCATGTTGGTGGACATGACTACATCTAATGATAGCAATTCTACAGTTTCATTATGCACTATTTAAAGAAGTTTTTCCATTTATCTCTTTATATGTGTCCTAAATCTTTTACCATTTAGCTTCAGCAGAAAATCCTGGGTTTCTTCATACCACATGTACTATCTTATCTCCCCTTTTTCATCTTATTTCTAAGCTAAACAGCCCCAGATGTTGTAACATTTAATCACAAGGGAGTTGTTCTGGTCTTTTAATAATTTTCATTAATCTATGGTCAAAACTGTATTTCAAGTGTGATTGCCCCACAGAAATGTATAAAAGAAGGATTATATTGGTAGTTTTATTTTCAGTTCCTTTTCTAATTATACCCAACATGGAGCTTGCCTGTTTTACAGTAGCCATACACTAGATCAACATTTTAATACTGCTGTCCACCACAACCCACTTCGGATCCCATCAGTACGCATGTGTAGCTGTATTATTTTGCCCCAGCGTATGTCATTTTACACACATGTTAACCTCATTTGCCATTTTAATGGCTATTCCTTCATTCCTGAAGGCTAGGAAATCATTGCACCAAGTCCATACTCTGTCCAGCAAGTAAATAGGCATACATATATCACTGAGAGCCTCCTCTCCCTTACTGACCTTTTGCTTCCATAGCTATTTTCTTAATAATTATTTGACTGATTATTTGCTGATTATTTTCTCACAGAAAGTAGAGGGTGCCCCACCTCCCTGTTGCTAAACTGGCATAGGTTCTTAACACACATTTGTACTTCACTCTTCTTTACATGACACTTTGCCCCATTATCACTAATTTCATCAAGTCCCAAAATAAAGTATTATTTGAATATATAAAAGCAGGAAGCAAACTATGGAGGGAGGCAGGCAGAGTGTTGGTTGGCAATGGATAAGGAGATTTCATGGATATTGACTGAACATCTGTCTTCACTGCTGAAGATACAGGACAAATATAATCCATACACGAACAAATGTTTTAGAAGAACATGATAGTTGTGGCAGGAGAAGTTCTACACCTTACTGACAATTTGCAAATCAAATAAGCCACCAAGTATTTATGCGATGTTGGAGTTATGGTGATTAGCACAACGGAAAACATGGACCTGTGTGTATGTGTGTGGGGGGCTTCTGTAAAAAAATGTATAAATATCATCTTTTATTTTATAATACTGTAGTAGAATTGGTGGCCATTCACTGAAGCCAAATGGATTTCAGAACAGATGAGAGGAATTAGTTCTTTATACAGCTCGTGGTTAAATTGTAGAACTCACTGCTACGAGATATGGTGATGACTACCAATTTGGACAGCTTTAAAGCAACTTAGATAAATTCATGGAGGATAGGGTCATCAATGACTACTAGACTGGAGAAATATGTATCAGAGGCAATATGCCACTGTTTATCAGTTGCTGGGGGACAAAGTTTGGCCACTGTCTGAACATAATGTTGGAGATAGGTTTCTGATCTGATCCAGCATGGCTCTTCTCTTTTGCCCTTAAGCATCTTACCTAGATACTGCAGAACATACCCTGTGATGTCACTCAGCTCTGTCTCCTCCATTTGTTTCCCAGTAAAGTCTAGTAAAAAGGCAATATGTGTTTGTCGTGTATTGATGGCACTTTTGGGCTGCTCTTTTCAGGTGGACAGAGAAACAGAGAAAATAATGATGTCCAGCCATGTGTTTCTTTTACCAGATGTTACCAGAGGGTGGGGGAGCAGCATGGTGGTAGGTTAAACATAGAACACAGATTGGTGGTAGAAACAGTTTCCTGTAAAGTGTAAATAGTCCTTGAATTAGACAGGTGATCTGAAATGCAGAGTATCTAATAAAGAGTAGAGGTAGGCTTTGGAGCCTAGGAGCTAAGGGGGTATGCCTCCTGCAGAAAAGGAGGGAAAAACTTGGCAAAGAAAAGAAAAGAGATCTCAAGGGTCTCTTACTAGTAGCTCCCCCATGCAAAAATTTTGTTCCAAGGGAAAAATACTGACGAAACCAAGAACAAGAACACAAAGGGAAAGTGAGATGTGTTAAACAATAGAAAGGGGCAGAAGGCTGGGAGGAAAATTTCTAGCCAGCCTCACTGACTTCTAGCTTCTGTCCCTGAATTTAACTCCTCCTGCTGAAAATTATATGGAGGCTAAAACCTTGACATTTTAGATGAAACTTGTAAGCAGATCCAGTGGCAGTTGCAGACAGGGACAGAAGGCTTTCTTGTTAAACTTCTGCTATGTGGATATCAGAATACACCAATTAACAGAGGAATACTCTCCCTCCATGGCCTGGTCTCCCATGGGGCAGGGAGCAGCGGTGGAGGGGAGCTCAGGGTGGGGCTGAGCCAAGGTGAAGCCTCTTGTCATCAGATCCCGCTCTTGATTGTCTGACTTATGAACAATTTTGTATCTCTTAGTAAAAGACAATATTTGTGGGTTTTAAGTCATATGCTTTCCCCTCGATTCTACTATCTTGATCTAGAAGAATGAAAGGATTTATGGTGTTTATGAACATTTCACAGAAACCCTCCATGAATTGTGTGTGTGTGTGTGTGGGGAAACTAGAGGTGTCGTTATTCTTGAAGCTCTGTGTCCCTCCTGTTTCCGTTTGTGCAGAAAGGCCAGGTCACACCTCCTGGACCATGATGACAGTGACTAAGAATGCAAAAACACAAACATTGCTGTGTATGTTTCATATTCTTCACCATGACTCTATGTTTCTCTTATCAAGATCCAATGAATATACATAAATGTGTAAAATGTGATGGGAAAGTCTGTTTTTCTTTATTCCTTCTTTCCCCCCCCCCCAAGAACTGTCTGACAGCCCCAGGCCTGGAGCATGTGTGTCTCTCCCAACTACTCTGTCACCCTGGTAACCATGGAGACCATGACGATCGATTAGATGCCATCTGATCTCAACCTCATAAAAAAAAACCACATGCACACACGAAACAGGCAGCAGATGGCAGCCAGGCCACTAGGCCTGTCTCCAGAGACAAAGTGAAGGAGTGAAGCAGAGCTGGGAGGGGAGTGGGGAATGTGGTGGTGGGGTGGAGAAAAGGAAGCTGTGGAGAACAAATAAACAAAAGACAGAAAGGATGAGTGAAAGGGACTATGAAAGGCTATGAAGGAATATTAGGGTAGGAAAACACAAAACGTCCTTTACTTGGGAGCAGAGCACAGGGAGCAGAGCACAGGCTTCTTGGTTTTCTGAGGAGCTCAGGGCAAAGAAGCACTTGGGCTGATGACTAGAATAATGGTGGAGAAAGACTCAGGATGAATCTAACTGAGCATGGGTCAAGGCCCATTGTAGAACCTACATCAGCTCAATCTCATCCAGGGCAGCTGTTTTGGGCAGTTAAAGGGCTATTACATCCTAGACATCAGACTGCGGAGGAGGAGCCCTCAGGAAAGCACTGTGACACATTTGCCAAATACTTTGTAGAGAAAATTGCTCAGTTTTGTTCTGATTTGGACTCCACATTGAAGGTAGAGTCTGGGGAGGTAACTGAGGCTTTTAGAAATCTCCCCTTTCTAAGTATCATCCTAGAGCGAGTGGTGGCAACACAACTCCAGGCTTTCTTGAATGAAACGGATTACCTGGATCCATTCCAGTCTGGGTTCAGACCTGGTTATGGGACAGAAGCAGCTTTTGGTCACCTTGGTGGATGACCTACATCAGGAGTTGGACAGGGAGAGTGAGTCTCCTTCTGTCTTCCTGAATCTTTCAGCAACATTTGATACCATCAAGCACGGGATCTTTCCGGGTCGTCTGTCTGATATGGGACTTGGGGGCATTACTTTGCAGTGGTTCTAGTCTTTTTTGGCTGAACGTTCCCAGAGTGTGTTGCTTGCGGACACTTGGGTTCAGCCTTTTGGCCATTCACCTGTGGGGTTCCACAAGAGTCAATACTGTGTCATGTGCTTCTCAACATCTACATAAAATCACTGGGAGATGTCACCCAGAGCTTGGGGATGGGTATCATCAGTATGCTGATGATACCCAGCTCTGTCTCTCCTTTACAACTGATGCCAAGGAGGCTATGATAGTACTGTATCATTGTCTGGATGCAGTAAAGGATTGGATGTGGGAGAATAGATTGAGGCTTAATCCAGACAAGACAGAAGTGTTGCTGGGCAGTAGGAAAACCAGCCTGGAACTGGGATCACAGCCTGTTCTGGATGCGGTTGCTTCTCCTCTGAAAGATCAGATTTGTAAGTTGGGGATGCTCTTGGACCCAGTGCTGCTCCTGGAAAGACAGGTTGCTTCAGTGACCAGGAGTGCCTTTGCCCAGTTTTGGCTGGTGCATCAGCTACGCCCTTTCTTGGGCAAGGCAGGTCTGGCTACAGTGGTTCATGCCTTAGTTACCTCTCGATTAGACTACTATAATGCACTCTACATGGGGCTGCCCTTGAGAAGTATTCAGAAGCTGCAGCTAGTGCAAAATGCAACAGCCAGATTGGTGTCAAGTATGCATTTTAGAGAACCTATAACATTGGTCCTGCAAGAACTATGTTGGCTTCCAGTTTGCTTCTGAACTCAATTCAAGGTGCTAGTTTTGACCTACAAAGTCCTAAACAACTTGGGGTCAAGATATCTGAAAGACCGTCTCCATCCATATGAGCCTACCAAAAATTTGAGATCTTCAAAGGAGGCCCAGTTGTGTGTCCCAACACCTCATGAATTAGGTTGGTAGGTAAATGTTAACAGGGGTTGCTCTGTAGCAATGCCTCAACTGTGGAAGTCCCTACCCAAGGAAGTTAGGCTGGTTCCATCTCTTTTAAGCTTGCGGTGGGCTGTTCCACATGGCATTCAGCGTGTGAAATTGCTTTTTAAACTGTTCCAAAGCTGGTTTACAGGATTGTTTTTAGACTGCTTTTAGGAGTTTTTAAAACAGTATTTTAATGTGTTTTAAAAAATGTTTTTAACTTTGTATTGTTTTAATCGGTTTGTATTTGTTAATTGTCCCAGGAGCCCTTGTGGGCTGGTAGATGATACAGAGATACTTTAAATAAATAAATAAAATAATAAAACCAAAGTAAGCAGGAACCTACAGTATAAATGCCTCTGGCAGCCCCAGGAATCGGATTGCTCTTAACTTCAGCTTCTTACTCTGGACCAATACACACATTATCCTAACGGTGAAGACAGATGCCTATTCTGAGGTGCTTACTTTGAGGGCAAGGATATACGAGTCTCACTTATACAAAATGCTTGGGACCTGAGGTATTTTGGTTTTTTGAATATATCGGATTTTGGAATACTTGCATATACATGATGAGATATCTTGGAGAGACACGAAACTCATTTATGTTTCATACACCTATATACATAACCTGAAGGTAATTTTATACACCATATTTTTAATAATTTTGTGCATGAAACAAAGTTTGTGTGCACTGAACCATCATAAATCAAAGGTGTCACTATCTCAGGCACCCACATGGACAATTTTGGATTTTGGAATACAGTTGTCCCGCCGTATCCACGGATTTGGTATCAATAGATTTAAGTATTCATGGCTTGAAAATATTCTTTAAAAATAATAATCCAAAAAGCAAACCTTGATTTTGCCATTTTAAATAAGGGACACCATTTTGCTATGCCATTGCATATAATGGGACTTGAGTTTTCACGGATGTTGGTATCCACAGGGGGTCCTGGAACCAACCCCCAGCGGATACCAAGGGCCCACTATATTAAGGATTTTGGAATTCCAGATAAGGGAGACTCATATGTTCTGTAAAATTCCAACACATCTGGAATGTCTGCCTTCACCAAGCAAAGTATTTTCTACTCTTTCTATTGCTGGAAATTAAAGCACCAGTGCTGTAGCAATTAACTGGTGAATGGGGGCGGGAATAAGCCAATAGGTAGCCCTTGCTGTTTTCCTCTCATCTTCTCTAAGTCTGTATGTAGATTGTTCAGCTTAGGTTTTGCTTCCTTCCTCCTGTCTACGAGACCACTTCCTCCTGATTCTTCTCCTAACTAGAGAGATGTAGGCAACACATGGAATCTCTATAGTGGCTGCCTGGGCAGACTGGCACACATAAGAAGTCATAGGTGTCTGTAACCAAGTTTACAAGTACTGCACAATCTTTGCATGGATTTCCTGAAGCAAGAAATGTAATTTATTCCCTTTTATCTTATTACAAGCGTCCAAAGTAGTTGCTTCTGTTTTATAGCCATTAACTCAAAGCTTTAGTCTGTTGTACTCTCTCGGTAGAAATACCAAACTTGTACTTATACTGTACTTACAAGGCTGCAAGAAAATTCATGCACAACTGCAATAATTCTGTGCTATATTTTCCTATATAGAACAGTAGGAGATTATCTTGACTACCACTCCTCCCAAATTTAGAAATTCTTGACAAGTATCTGGGATGGTGGTGGGTGGAAGGAAGCAGGCAGCAGGGAAAGGGCAGCAGAAATGGAATCGTCCTTACGACTGGAGTGAGAAGTGGGCTCTATGAATTATTAAGGGTGTTTGTGAACACTGGTACTTGGCAAGAACATCTGGAATGCAGAGATCACTGTGGTGGAAACATCTGGGGAACAGCTGTTAGCTTGTTTTTCAAACCTGTTTTTAAGAATTGCAAACAAATGTAATTACTTTTTTCCATTCAACTGGATGTTCTGTTGCTAATAACTTAGTACTTTGAAACTTCATTCAAGAGAGTCCAACAAGGAGAATTTCCAGAGTAAGCTCAATCACCTTGGTAGGTCTTATCAGAAATGTTTACAACCATTAAACATTTATGGTTTACAGCCATCTTTAGCAGAAGCAGAGGATCAAATTGGTTTTTGGGAGAAGATAGGATCCCAGCCCCTACGACACATGGACATACTAGGAGGTGTAATGATCATAGATGTCTATAATTCACTCTTTCTTGAGTAAGGCATATTTGTGTCTTTTCTGCAGTTGCAGCCACTAGTGTGATGAAGTGTAATTTTTCTGAGGGCCTGCTATTATTACATACATACATTTTATTTGGTCAATGACCAGCAAAATTTAAAAATGGATACAAATACAATTTAAAAGAAAAATAGTAATAAGCTACAAAATGACACATAGTAATAAAGTATTCACTCTCCTATGCTGTTGTTAATGTTTTTGTTACCTTATGGAATAAAGCTAATATATTAGAATTATATCATCATTACCTATGTCCTATGCCCATCTTCAGATCAAACATGGAAGACTGAAGTTGGATTTAAGAAGTGATTGTGCCAAGTCTTTGATCCTTCTTGAAGATGGTGTTTATAACCTTATAGACCATGAACAAACTCCAAGAAAAACTGTTGCGAGTAGTATTGCTGCCAATAGCTTGTTTTGTGACTACAATCACCAGTCTGGAGGGGCATATTAATTTTAACACCCTGGGACTCAAGGTGGCTTACAACAGTTAAAAATTCACAGCACACAAAAGTTAAAAAGCATACACATCTAGGTATACATCCATGTACTGTACATATTCTAGGCACCCATTTCTTCTCACACAAGCAGGGCATACACAAAGGCTTGCACCACACATGCACAAGATAAACGTATTGGACACACACAGGTGGCACCCCTGCCTAGGAGTGAATGCATTTAAAGTACAAATCATGTTTCCCTTCCTCAAAGCTCCCAACATCTCCCTTTGAGCAGTTTCATCAGGTCTCCCTGAGGAGAAAGGAGACACCACAGGAAAACGGGCAGGTGGGGCATGCAAGCCCAGAGACAAAATAACATAATACTTGGGCTAAAGCTTTGCTCCTAAGGAGGAATCATAGAATCATAGAATTGCAGAGTTGGAAGAGACCACGAGGGCCATCCAGTCCAACCCCCCTGCCACGCAGGAAATCACAATCAAAGCATCCCCGACAGATGGCCATCCAGCCTCTGTTTAAAGACCTCCAAGGAAGGAGACCCCACCACGCTCCGAGGGAGTGTGTTCCACTGCCGAACAGCTCTTACTGTCAAAAAGTTCCTCCTCATGTTGAGGTGGAATCTCTGTTCCTGGAGCTTGCACCCATTGCTCCGTGTTCCAGTCTCTGGAGCAGTAGAAAACAAGCCTGCTCCATCCTCAGCGTGACATCCCTTCAAATACTTAAACAGGGCTATCATATCGCCTCTAAACCGTCTTTTTTCCAGGCTAAACATACCCAGCTCCCTAAGTCTCTCCTCATAAGGCATTGTTTCCAGACCTTTCACCATTTTAGTTGCCCTTCTCTGGACACGCTCCAATTTGTCAATATCCTTTCTGAATTGTGGTGCCCAGAACTGGACACAGTATTCTAAGTGAGGTCTGACCAAGGCAGAATAGAGTGGCACTATTACTTCCCTTGATCTAGACACTATACTTCTATTGATACAGCCCAAAATCGCATTGGCCTTTTTAGCTGCCGCATCACACTGTTGGCTCATGTTCAATTTGTGGTCTACTAGGACTCCTAGATCCCTTTCGCACGTAGTCTCATTCAGCCAGGTCTCTCCCATCCTATATTTATGCATTTCATTTTTCCGCCCTAAATGCAGTACTTTACATTTCTCCGTATTGAATTTCATTTTGTTAGCTTTGGCCCAGCTCTCCAGTCTATCCAGGTCATTCTGAATTTTGATCCTGTCCTCTAGGGTATTAGCTACTCCTCCCAATTTGGTGTCATCTGCAAATTTGATAAGTATGCCCCTTATTCCCTCATCTAAGTCATTGATAAAGATGTTGAATAGCACTGGGCCCAGGACAGAACCCTGTGGCACCCCACTGGTCACATCTTTCCAAGACGAAGAGGAGCCACTGCTGAGCACCCTTTGGGTTCGGCCGGTCAACCAATTACAAATCCATTGAACAGTTAACTTGTCTAGCCCACATTCTACAAGCTTTTTTGCAAGAATGTCATGGGGAACCTTGTCAAAGGCCTTACTGAAATCAAGGTATGCAATGTCCACAGCATTCCCTTCATCTACCAAGCTGGTAACTTTATCAAAAAAAGAGATCAGATTAGTCTGGCATGACTTGTTTCTCTGAAACCCATGCTGACTTTTTGTGATTATGGCATTGCCTTCTAAATGTTCACAGACTCTCTGTTTAATGATCTGTTCTAGAATCTTCCCTGGTATTGATGTCAGACTAACTGGACGATAGTTGTTGGGATCCTCTTTTTTCCCCTTTTTGAAGATGGGAACAACGTTTGCCCTCCTCCAGTCTGCTGGGACTTCTCCTGTTCTCCAGGAGTTCTCAAATATTATTGCCAATGGCTCTGAGATTATATTTGCCAGCTCTTTTAATACTCTTGGATGTAGTTCATCTGGTCCTGGAGATTTAAATTCATTTAGATTAAGAAGGTATTCCTGTACTACCTCTTTACTTATTTTGAGCTGGATTTCCCCTATTGTGTCCTCTGTTCCATTCTCCTCAGGTTGGTCCTCCTTTTCCTTTTCTGAAAACACTGAGGCAAAGAAGGTGTTGAGTAATTCTGCCTTTTCTCTGTCCCCTGTTAGCATTTTGCCATCTTCTCCACGTAGCGGCCCTATCATTTCCTTCTTCCTCCTTTTGCTGTGGACATACCCAAAAAAACCCTTTTTATTGTTCTTAACCTCCCTAGCAAGCCTGAGCTCATTCTGCGCTTTAGCTTTTCTGACTTTACTCCTACACGTGTTCGCTATCTGTTTGAATTCTTCTTTGGTGATTTCCCCCCTTTTCCATTTCCTATACATGTTCCGTTTAAAACTTAGCTCCATTGAAAGTTCTTTAGTCATCCATCCTGGTTTCTTGAGACACCTCCCATTTTTCTTCCTCAATGGTACTGTTTGAAATTGTGCCTTCAGTATCTCCCTTTTGAGAAAGTCCCATCCGTCTTGAGGTCCCTTCTCTTTTAGTATTCTTGACCATGGGATCATCCCCAGTATTTCCCTGAGTTTATTGAAATCAGCTCTCCTAAAGTCAAGAATGCGTGTCTGACTATGCCTGGCTTCTCCTTTCCATTGTATAACAAACTCCAGGAGAACATGATCACTCTCACCTAAGGATCCCACCACTTGCACCCCATTAACCAGGTCATCTCTGTTGGTTAGGATCAGATCTAAAATAGCTGACCCCCTTGTTGCCTCTTCCACCTTTTGGACCATGAAATTGTCTTCCAGGCATGTAAGGAATTTGCTAGACCTTGTAGTTTTGGATGAGTTAGATTGCCAGCAAATATCAGGATAGTTGAAGTCCCCCATCACTACTACATCTCTCCTTTCTGCATGTATGTTCATCTGTTCTAGAAAGGCAACATCCAATTCCTCCGTCTGATTTGGGGGTCTGTAGTAGAGTCCCACAATAACATCCCTGTTGTTTCCCTCCCCTTTAATTTTTATCCAGATGCTCTCCACCTGGCTTCCAGTATTGATGTCATGGATCACTTCACTGGTGTAAATATCCCTGACATATAATGCTATTCCTCCTCCTTTCCTGTTTGGCCTGTTTCTCCTATAAAGGTTATACCCCTCTATTCCTACATTCCAATCATGAGACTCGTCCCACCAGGTTTCAGTAACGCCTATTATATCATATTTGTTTTGTAGTGCAAGGAGTTCAAGTTCATCTTGCTTATTTCCCATGCTCTGTGCATTAGTGTAGAGACATCTGAGACCATGTGTTCCCTTTACTTGATCCCTGTGCAAGTTTTTTTGCCTCCCACTGTTGGGTCCTTGTGCTGTTTGCCTTGTTCCCTCTATGACAGTTTGACTATTTTCTCCAGCCCTTTTGCCTTCCAGAATACTGTCTCCCTCCCCCATTTGACTCAGTTTAAAGCCCTCCTGATCAAATTCTTGAGACTGTTGGCAAAAATGTTTCTTCCAACTGTTGTAAGATGCACCCCATCTCTTGCCAGAAGTCCCCCCGCATGGAAGCGCAGTCCATGATCCAAGAATCCAATTTGTTCTTGGCGACACCATCTACGAAGCCAGTTGTTTACGTCAGCTATTTTCCTCTCCCTTCTTGGACCATGCCCTTCAACTGGCAGAAGAGACGAGATGACCACCTGTGCGTCCATTTCTTTCAGCTTCCTCCCCAGGGCCTCATAATCCCTTCTGATCTTGGGAAAGCTGTGCCTTGCAGTATCATTGGTTCCCACATGGACCAAAAGGAAGGGGTAATGATCCGTAGGCTTGACGAGTCTTGTCAGCCTCTCGGTCACATCACAGATCTTTGCCCCAGGGAGACAACACACCTCCCGAGTCATCTTGTCAGGCCCACATACCACTGCTTCTGTACCCCTCAGCAAGGAGTCCCCCACCACCACCACACGCCTCCGCTGAGGCTTCGCAGCTGCTGTTCCTTGCGGTGGTCCTCTCAAGGTCCCCTGCTCTACCCCTGAAGTCTGTCCATGCTGTTCTTCCTCGTTGTCCTTGATAAGGGAAAGGGCTTCGAATCGATTCTGTAGCTGCAAGCTGCTGGAAGAATCCCTGGATTTTCTTGTTCTGTGTGTGACATTCCTCCAGCTGTCTACTTCCTGTGTCTGTGAAGTGACCCTCTCCTCCACAGCCACTTCCTCTGTGCGGTCCCCATCCAAGACTGTTCGTTCTGTTCTGTCCAGGAAAACCTCTTGCTCACGAATCTGTTGAAGTGTAGCTACCTGTGTCTCCAGCTGCTGTACTTTCTCCTCCAAGAGGGCTACCAGCTTGCATTTAGTGCATGTGAAGTTCTCCACGTCTGTAGACAAGAATACAAACATTGCACAAGTGTTGCAAGTGACTGCTGCAGTCCCCTCAGTGTCCATGATGAGAGCTTTTAGGTAATCTAAGAACTCTTAGTTAACGCTGAGAATGCTAAGCTGTACTTTTAGGTCTGCTGTATTTTTGTTTGGTTACTGAAATTCGCGCGCCGTTAGGCTTGCGCCTCTGGCTCTTGAGGGTAAAAGGGCAAGGTCAGAAGTTCAAGCCCCTCAGCAACAAGCAGCCTCTCCCAACAGTTTTTTTAAAAAATTCAGAAGTTGCTTCCTTCTTCTCCCTGGCAGGAAACTGGCAGGAAACTTGCTGTCCAGAAGCTGCTCTCCTTCTCTCTGGCAGGAATCATGGCTCTATCTGCCAAACTTGGTTATTTGCACCTCAGTGCCTTCTTGATGTCCTCTTCTTCCTTCTCACAGTGGTGGCAACTTTTGGGGCATGGAGGCTGCTTCATGGAGAAAAGCAGAGGGATATTTGTGGCCCATAGATTGCATGTCACTGCTTTTTTTAAAAAGCTTCTGTTGTGTTTTTCTATCCCCCTGTTGCTCTTCTTCCTTTTCTTTCTAACACTCTGGCACTTTGTTCCCAATGTCTTACTTTCTTTCTTACTACCGGTAATTCTCTTCTTGTTCCTTTCCAATTTGTTTTCTTCCCCTCTATACTCTAACTACACTAACTCATAATATTTCCAATTGTTTTCTTGCACAGGAATCAGAATATGCGGTACTTCTTTGTGACCTTTCTTTAGCCTTTGATACAGTCATTCAGACTGCTACTAATTTTTTCCTTCTCCTAATTCTTGGATTTTGGGTTATTTTGGTTTGATATTGTTATGGTTTCGGTCATTTGCTTCTAATTTTTCCTTTAATGTGTCTTCCTGTGATTCTGTTCTTTCATTCTTTCCACTTTTTTCAAGATGTGTTAGGTGTTTTTCTCTTTAATTTTTAGTCTGTATCCAGTGACAAGTGCACTAGTGGTGGTACATTTTCACAGTTAGTACAAGGGTAGTATCTAATGCAGGTTCTTCTTGGCAAGTGATTGTGCAACCAGATGCACAAGAAGTTTTGGAAATGATTGCACAAGCGATTGTGTAAATATGTGTGCAATCCCCCGCGAAAATATCAGAGCCACCATGTAATCCAGTGCAATTGTGCTGGCTGGAAATTTCACTCCACTAGCATTCTGTTGGATTTAGGCCTTTATAGACTTTCCTAGGGTCCCATCATCCATTCATTGGTTCTCCAGCATCTCCTTTATGATGATAACCTCCAAAAAGATTCAACCAGTCTTAAAACAGAACTGGAGTTTAATGATGGTGCTATGTTGCTATAAATATTAATATCTTGAGTTACTATAGTCAAAGCTAAAATTTTCATTTTTTATAAATTATACAGATAAAAATATATAACCATAGTACAGAACCTTGTAAACTTCAGAAACTAAGCAAGGTCAAAACCAAAAATACCTAAATAATATATCAATGGCAACACTTGTCAAAAAATTCCTTGGTGTTAAGTTATAAAACTTGTATTCCCAGTAAATTGACAAAAAGGGCTAGGAAGGATAACATGGTAAAAATACACAGAAGGGTAAACCATGATGAAAAAGAGTCTTCTCAAAAGGAAGTCCTATCTCATGAACCTTTCAGAGTTTGAAAGTGTCAGTAAGCATGTGAATGAGAGTGATTTGGTAAATATTATTTACCTGGACTTCTAAAAGGGTTTCAGTAAAATCTCACACCTTGAGACTGCTTGGCTGTTTCAGCACTCATAGGTTAAAAGGACATTTCTTATGGATTTCTTCAGGAAGGACTCATCCCGTGCTTTCTGCAAGCGTGCTGATGACTAAAAAGGCCAATCCGAGATAAACAAGTCCGGTTGCAGAAAGCACAGCAGAAGGTCTCTTTGGGTGATGTTTCCGGGTTGTGATTCTTCCTGCGTTGTCGTTTCTCTTCAAGACTTGTTCGGCGTGAGCTCTCAAATAAGGCTGCAGCATTTTGGATAGTGAGTCTCCATGCCTCCCGATGTGAGGCTAGGGCAGACCATTGTTGGTGATCAATTTGGCCGAGCCTGAGATATTGTTTCAGGGAGTCCTTGTATTGCTTTTTTGGAGCACCCCTCTTACGCTGACCCATGACGAGTTCACCATAGGAGTACTATTTTTGGGAGACGATAGTCCTCCATCCTAGAAACGTGCCCTGCCCAACGCAGCTGTGTTCTCAATATCATGGCCTCAGTGCTGGTGATCCCTGCTTGCTCAAGGACAGCAACATTTGTCACATCAAACAGTTATTTTCATAACTTTTGAATGTTTGAGATACTGTAACGAAGCCTTTTACAAATGATGTCAGTCACTAGCAAAAGACTCCTGCTCTTTGAGAGCAATGTCTGTCTCTCCCTCTTCCTTCCTTCCTTCTTTTCTTCCTTCCTTCCTATTTTAAATGTAAAAGTACATAACATTTCTTCAAGCCTTTGCTGACCCCCTGTGGACATCATCCCCCCCCCGCCCGTCTGTGAACCATGGGTTAAGAATTGCCGCTCTACACCACACAAAAAGAAGCTCATGTTTCAGTAAACATTTTATTTGAAACTAACAATATGCACATGTGAAATGAAACCACCAGGTCAGATAAGCCTTGCATCAGGGTCAGTAAACAAAAACATTTAAAACCTTCTAACTGAACACTCCTACCAAAATGCACCCCCTTTCCTTCTGATTTCTATTTTGGCCTTCTCCGCTGCTGCTCCCAGATTATGGAATGGCCTGCCGGACGAGATCCGTCTTATTAACACCTTAGACGGCTTTAAAAAAGCTGTCAAGACGGATCTTTTCCGGCAGGCCTTTCCTGAATAACTATCCCGGCCCAAGACTCAGCTGTCCTCCTTGAGCTGTAATCATTTTTTTTTAAAACCTATTGTATGTTTTAATATTTTCTAATTTATATATTTTTAATTTACTGTATGTTTTTAATCTTTTATAGTTTAATATTGTTTTAAGGGGGGGTGGGCTAGGGTACTGGGACTATGGAGTTTTTATATTGTAAGCCGCCCCGATTGCGTTGCAGAGGGGCGGGATAGAAATAAAATTTTATTATTTATTATTATTATTATATAACACTCCTACCAAAATGCACCCCCTTTCCTTCTGATTTCTATTTTGGTGACCAGACTCAATGCTTTTTAACATGCCAGGAGTAGCTAGTGAGGCAGGCTTGTCTGCTTTCCCCTTTTCTCTTTGTTTTACTGTTCATGCACACTCAGAGCTTCTGGAAACAGCTGCAGTAGACCATGCCTGTTGTAGACAGACACACACAGCTACAGTAAGATCAACTAGAGTAGAATAATCCCAGTCTTTCCCAGCACAAGGTTTATTTCATTATTTACTGAAGACATGCAGCTGTAGCCCAGCACTGAAACCTGGTGCTTCTCCAGCCCTCCTTCACCACCCCCTCAATTACTGATGCTGCTAAAAAAACAAAACAAAACAAACAAACAAAAACCTTCCAGCTAGACAGAAGATGAGGAAGAAAAGGGGGATTAGGCAGACATAAAAAAGACTTTGTGAAAAGGTGCTTTTTTGTCCGAGGCTTTGTTAACTGAGGTATGCCTCTATAAATTTCACAATGGAGGGATGAGAGCAGTGGGTTTCTCAGTGGTCTGTATTGAGACTGGTGCTTTTAAATTTATATGCCAAGATCCTGCATTGGAAGACACAAATGTATCATGTAGCTACGTCTCTGTAGCATCTCCCAATGCTACCCTGCTGATATGTTGTGACAGGATCTGCAAGGCCTCCACAGGTCCTGGGAAGTCCCTGCAGATGACATCTTTGCAACATGTTCAGTTACAGGAAAATAGCTGGATGCATCCCTGCTGATTCCCCTGCTTTCTGACAACATAGAAGTGGCTATGCTGGGGGTTTTGAACTGCTTACAAGGTGAGTTTGGGGGCACTAACAGGATTCCAGCCATAGTTTAAAGGGAATGAGTTGTGTGATGGTCATATTTGCTGATGTCAGTATGTTATTTAGGGTGCTGAGAACAAAAATAGATTGCAGAGTCTCAACAGGATCTCAGAGTAATAAAATAGAAAATGAGAGTCCATACGGCATCATAACGATGCCTAATGAACGCGAAAGAGCGCACATATCAGATGGCGTCCTTTCTCAATCATGTATTGTGAAAAGACTGTTCTATTTTATTGATGAGCCAAGCCATCAATTGATCTCCTGTGGTGCTTTTTTGCTGGCATTGCTGGCATTTGAAACCTTGCACCATTGTGCTCATGTGAATACAGCATCAATGACAGAACACTTTCAGGTGAGATTGTAACAGCTAGGTAGGGGACACTCTTTTTATGAACCTCCATTGTGTACTTTGAACTTTTAAAGTGTGTTTCTGTGCTTGTGTAAACATTTTATGTCTTAATTTTGCTTTATTTTTTGAATTTGCTGCGCTTGCGTCTTCTCGCGAGAATCTGTGTGATCTCAAACCAGGAAGTAAATGGAGCTCCCTTCACGCTCCATTTATGCTGGGGCTGCAACAACCATGCTTCCAGCCTTGAGGCCGATCCGAGGCTGAAGGAGAATGACCTGAACTGGAACAGTGAGGACACCTTCATTCGCAAGGAAAACCCTGATCCCTGGAACAAGGACTGTCTGGTACCAGTGACAAAGGCTTCGATGGGACAGAGGAGGCTCCAATGGGCTCATGAAGCACAGAAGATCCCCTCAAAACTTGAACCACCTTGATATCAGAGACAACTTCACCCTCAGAATGGACCACAGCTCCCTGTGTAAAATCATGATGCTGAGCTTGTTCCCTTGGAAGTTCCAAGTCAGCCAAACTGACCAGGATCTGCACCTTGGGGGATTCGTGGAGACGTCCAGAAGGAACCAAAGAAATCACCTCTAAACCAGATTGGATTGGAGACTGTACCATGCTGATCTCTCACATCCCAGCCAGGAAGGCAATAGGGATGAAGGAAACTGTAGATGGGGGGGGGAAGCAAAGTACCCCTGCTCTTCTTGTCCTTCTTCTTCTTCTTGGTGGAATGAGTCTTACTGTGAACCAACTGGTCAGTACTGACAGTACTGGTCTCAGTATCTGTGCTGGTACCAATACTGATCAAACACGAAGTCGTCGGGTCCACTGAGTACACAGAACCGACCCTGGTGGTGGAGGTAGAAACTCTAGTTTTAGGTTTAGGCAGCAATGAACTCCTCCTGGACTCATGAGTAGCAGAGGTGGCTTTTGCAACAGAGGAAAAAGAAGAGGGCTTCGAAGTGAGGGCTTCGCAGTGAGGGCTCATATAAATATTGTTTGAGCCTAGCCTCTCTGTTCCTCCTGGCCTGATGCACGAACGCCTTACAAAGGTGGCAGTTCACCACATTATGTCCCTCGCCAGGAAAGATGAGACACTTAGTGTGACCATCCATTTCAGGCATTTTAGCCCCACAATCCTCGCAGTGCTTGAAAAAGCCAGAGGAGGACGTTATCACAAGAGTAGATAGACCTGTAGGCCAACAAAGGGTGATCCAAAGGCAGCATCAAGACAGTCCAAAGTCAGAAACCATGAGGGAAATCACAGAGAATAGTCAAAAAACAGTCTGAAGTCAAAAGCCTGAGGGAAAACACCAGAGGGAATAGCCAAAAAAAAAACAAAAAAAAACAGCCCGTTGTCCAGGAATCACTAAGAGTAAGAGCTCACAAAGTTCCTTGCTGAAACCAATGCAGTGGAAAGAAAGGAACTGAGGCATTTCAGCAGGAACCCCACTTAAACAGGGCAGGGGAGAGTGGGTGGGGTTACTGCCAAAAATAGCTTATGTAAGAGTTCTAGAAATTTCTGAAGCTGTTTCTGTGCAGGTGCATAAAACCTCCTTGTGTGGATTCACAGAGATCATAAGGAAGAACATTGAATTTCTCAAGAAGTCCCTGTACTGTTACATCAGGAAAAACCTCAAAGAATTAAGTCCCAGTCCATTAGCAATGTATTTTCTGAATTTTGGTTGGCCAATAAAGATACCATTCTTTTGTGGATTTTGAATTTAATTTTGCAGTTGCCTTTGGGGATTAGGATTTCTTTTTTAATTGAAACAAGACCATTCTACTGAAAAATACACCTGACCACAAAAGGCTGTAACAATAATGCAACCCCCCCCTCTTTTCTTACTAATACAAAAATAAAACTATCTATCCTAACACTAATACATTTTTCCTCTTAATCTAAACACATTATAATCACTCTATTTTCATTTCCAATGAACATTATATTTACACCTTTATACTAAAATTATAAGTTACACATTACAATTATACATATTTGGAAAAGAAAAAAATAATTAAAAATTAATAAAAATAATAATACAAAAATACAATAATAATAATAAAGTATTTATATACAGATATCCCTTAAGTTATTGCTGGGGTTGTCTCATTAAACCATGATGGTTTGGCAATTTCTCTTTTTCACTCAGAGCTAAATTTTCAATTACATTCTTCACATAATAAGCAATGCCTTTTACATCCTGCAGATTTTGACTCTTTACCTCCCTTTGTCTTTGGAAAAATAACCCTAACATCACATAGAGGTTTACCAGGTGCACCGTGGATCAGGGAACTGTCCAAAACTCACAGCCAGGGTACCAGACTCCTTCCTCTTCCTCTTTTGGCCCACTGACTTTCTGGGTCCCCTGACACCCTCTGGAGGTTCGGTCCCCAAAAGCACTGTCTTCCAAACCTGTTGTGTCAAATCTGGCCAATCTAGGACCCAGGCCACGTCCTCCCATGTTTCCCGGGTGCTCAGGCAGTCCTGGGCAAAATGTTTGATTGTCTCCCTTTGTGCCATGCCACTCAAAATCTCAGCCTTTTTACATTTCAGAGGAGGACAAGTCTGCTCTTCCTCTGTGGATCACGGTTTCCTTCCCCTCAGATTAAGAACCTGATGGTAGAGCCTCCACCTCAAATCCCTCAACTTTTTGGGGACTCTTTTGTCCATGAAATACTCAATTGGGCTAGTCTCGTGTTTTAGGTAGTCTGACAAATCTGGTTTGGCCTGACATTTTTGCAAACACGGGTTAACGTAAATCTCTTCCACTGTTTTCCTGTACAAAACTCTCTTGATGCTCTGACCTGGCTTGTTTTCCCCCTTCAACTCCTCAGCATGAATTCTATATTTCCTTAGGTGAAAAACAAAATCTCTCAAATAATCTGGTGCTTTCCATTTTCAGGCAAAGAAAACCTAAAACTTAATGAGCCTTCCTCCCACCAGGTCTTTCCCCATCTAGTCCCCATCCAGCACTCACAAAACAAAAGTAGCCAAGCCTGAGGTTGAATCTGACCCTTTTGCAACAGAGAAACTTTCCCAAAATTTTGGGCAGAAAAGATGATGATGAACTTAGGTCCCAGGGCTGGAAAGTCCAGGCCTCCTTGCTCTACCTTCCCATAAGCCACTGCTCTCACCAGGGGGAACGTGGCCATTCCCCAAAGAATCTTGAAGAGAACCCTGATTGGCATCACTGAATCCAGAGGCGGGAAAATGGCCACCAAGTTGGCTGCCACTGGAAGCAGGTAGGTATTTACAAAAGTGTTTCTCTGTTAAATCTGCCAGAGGGCCACCCTCTCCTTCACTTTTTCCAACTAGCAATAGCAATTTTCTCTCCATCCCTCAGGAGCCACTGCTAAGTTCAGCCCCAGGATCTTCATCCTATCCGTCTTTGCCTCCTGCTCTGCTTGCCACCCTTCATTTCCTTCAACCACGTCCTTTAGAAGAATAGCTGCCATCTTGTCCTCTGCGGCAAAAATCCTGATCAAAAAACTCTTTTCCATGTTAAGTCGAGCACCAGAAACTCAACTATAGGCCTCAAAAGCATCTTTAACCTTTCTAACTTCCATCCTGTCCTTAACCAAGAGGGACACATCATCAGCATGAGCTACAAATTTAACATATTCACAACAAACCAACTATGAACTGTCCAACTGACGTGGGATTTTTAAAAAAATGGGCAGGATCAGGCTGTGGTTTTACTGGATTCGGGCCAAAGGGTTTACAAACTAGTTGTTCCATTCTGTAGGGTTTTTATAAAAAAAAATCCTGTTACTGTTGAGAGAAGATCATGTGGGTAACTTTAAATGTCATGAAATAAACTGAATTAGGAGGCATTTTATTCTACACACACACACACATTTATACACACACACACAGAAGGATGGAGAGGTTGTTGTGGGGTTACAGAGGGAAATGGGAAGGAAGGCAGGGTGAGGGAGCCCAGTAAGAATTGCGGAATCAATAAGCATTGTCCTTAAAAGGAGAAAGTCTCACTGAACTCAATCTAGATGACACAGATAAAATTGCTCTGTAAACTTCACTTGAAAAATTGGATCAGATTGCAATGTCATACTTATTTACCTGGCAGTAAAAACCATTGAACTCAATGGTGCAGATGTAGCAGAGGCTTGTGCATTTGATATACTACTGCCCTCTATATCCCTTATTCAAGTGATCTTGCCCTAAAATCCATACAGTTCAAACCAGAAGGAATTTATCCAATCTCAATGGGAAGAATAGCTTCAAACAATTGTAGCCAAAGACAAAATTACAACCACAGATGCAGGCAAAACGTCAGAAACTATTCCAGAACACGGCCTCACAGCCTGGAAAAAAACCCAAGGAAAATCTATGGATGCCAGCCGTGAAAGCCTTTGACTTCACATTGAAAATTACAACTGTTTATAAACCAGTTGTATTACTTGCCACATTTCCCCTATTTGTAAACACTCACATATTCCTCTGGGAGGATGTTTGGTTGAACTAAATTAGACTTACTATGGAACAGAGGGGTGTGGGGAACTTGCACTGGGTTGACCTTGGCAGTGAGCCCCTCACAGGACAAAGTGTGACTTACTCCTTAGTAGACCCACTTTTAAAAATAACTTGCCACAAAGGAACTGTAGTCTGTTACGTTCTGGTGAGGCTTCGTCTGTTTTAACATTGCGACTGAGGACCAGAACTGGGAGAAAATGTCTCTGGCTGTTTTGGACTACATGGTTGGCTGGGGCATTCTGAGAGCTGTAGTCCAAAAAGAGGGGAATTTTCCCCCAGCTTTGCTGAGGAGTCAATTTACTCAAGAGAGAAACCAACCCTGCGAGGGAGCTGTATACATGCCATCCAGTGGGAGTGCAGGTGGGTGGTAAGACTGGCAGGAAAACAGGAAAGGCTATTGGCTGATATGAATATGTGGATACAAGTATATTCACATGCATGTCAGTAAGAAAAAATCCCACAGCCTCTGTAGAAAAGCTCTTCTATACCAATGTGACTTTGGGTGGGGAAAATGTTTAGCTTTCAAGAACAATTTGAGTCCAGATTAAAATGGATGTGACATTAACAGGGTCAAATGGGGGCAGGGTACTGCACGCTGGCTCTGGGATATAGTCCTTGTGTGGATTCAGCCCATCATGCCAGGAATTGGTTGAAAATCCAAAACTTAGCCCCTAGGGAAAGCGATCTTGCAGGATTTACCTTTGAGGTTATTTTTATTCAGGCTCTGAAATCTACCATGAGGTATACATGCTGAATTGAATAACTTTGACCATGGCAGTTTGCTTAGAAAACCAGAAGCGAATGGAGCCCACAATCTGTTTACCATCAACTGTTCTTCTTTGCAACATTATAATTTCCAGTGCAGCAGGGGATCAATTTCTTGTTGCAACTTTTAAAAATCTGAGAGGGATAAATCTTTGCTGGTCTAGTACAAATAATTCAGAGATCTGCCAGTAAATACAAATCTATGTGCTACCCATCTCTGTTTTACCAGGGACCAGGGCAATCGAAAACCCTCATTGCTACTTATTCTTGCTTCCCTGAAAGTGCTGTAATATGCCCCTGCCCCAGAAAACATCTTGTCCTTGGCTCTGCAATCTGTGGTAAGCCTCTAATCACACTGCTGTTTTTCTTTCTTTCTCAATTTATTTTGACCCAAATGCTTTCTATAGGACAGAACTACCATATTCATTGTCTTAAGATTTCTATGCAAGTCTACGTACTTTTGACATATATTACAGTACTTTCCTTGCCTTTCTGCTGCGTATATTGTTTTTGAACACATTATATCCTTCAATTGCTACACTGCAATCCTGGGAGACATTTCACCAAGTCTCAACTATACCTTTCAAGTCATATTTATCTTCATGTATTAGAAGTTCGAACTCATCTTGTTTCTGGTACTCTGCACTTTAGTGTACAGATATCAAAAGCCTTGGATGTACTCTATGAATGTTTCTCTTGATATTTTATTATGAGATTTGCTTGCCCCCCCCCCACATTTCTCCTGCAGCACCCTAGTCCCTGACTTTAGTAAATAACATTTGCACTTACCTTCAGGCTTTTGTCTGCAGCTGTAGTTTGTTTTGTAATACTGACACTGTTTAATGTTTATTTTTATAATTAAATCTCATGTTTCAATTGTATCCTTCTGTTTGGGTTTTAATTTTATAGAATGTATTCAGGAACATTGTTGTTGTTTTTTTGCTATGTCATGACTATGTGTGTTGGATGTAACTATGAAAACTATAATAAAGATAAGCCAGACACACCAGTCTATTCAGCCATTTAGGACACCCTCAAAAGCATGTGCCCTACTCAATTATTTTATGCTTCTTTTTTTATTTCATGAAAGATTCCAGTGCAATCCCAATATGTGATTTAAGAAGTTAAACCCACCTACCACCATTCTCCAGGAATTCCTTAGATTTGCCCCGTAAATTTGAAAATGCCTGCCAGACATCCAAGCCAATCAGCAAACATATGAGTGTACTTGGCCAGCTCAATGGACCGGTAGTAAATATGGCCTAATCCTGACATTTTCCCATCCCTTAGGCAGGTCTATATGTCACCTGAATAACCATTGTGATATCTTCTGTTTTGAATAACACTAATGAATTATCCTGTTCTCTGTTGCTCTTACCCTGCATAGCTGGTTCAGCTGAGACCAATCAAATAGCGAAGAATTTTCCTGGACTTTCTTTTCATTCTCCAAAGCCAGACTACTCTTCTCTTTGTTAGGTCCCAAGCTGGCTCTGGTCTCAGAGCCAAGGAATGGTTAAGAGGCTTATTGCATGCTGAAGTAAAGTGGTAGGGCAGCTGGAAGGTTCTGCTTTCTGTGCTGCCTTATCACATAATGACATTGTTCTTCCAGTGTTCTGCCATTCTGTTCCCATGGGAGACCAAGGTAAAATGTTGGCAAAAAAAATGTGGTTTTACCTCAGTCTCCCCTGGGACTGGAACAGAAGAACAACAATGTCATGCAGTAAGACAGCATGGAAGATGGAACCTTCTGGCTGCCCTGCAGCTTTTCTTCAGCATGCGATAAGCCTCTAGGACTCTTTGGCTGGCATCCTGTTAGTAACATATGCAGCATATCTTAACCTTACACGTAGTTATGTCTATTTGTGGTCACAGCAAAAATTGGTATTCCTTCCCCCCCCCCTCTGCAGCAACCAAAAGCTCCCCCCCAAACCTACCATGTTGGAGGGTATGTGCCCCAAACCCACTGTGGTGGAAACACTGTAAAGAACAGTTCAAACTTGAATTGTATCTGTTTGTCATTGTCTCATATGATGCTAGGATGTAGCATCTTTCTAGGCCAGAATACACATGTAGCCCACAGCCTACATTTCTCCCCACCTTTCGCACCCACCCCTCATTCTGCTGCCAAATTTACCACCACAACCACAGTTTTCTTAGAAAAGTGCAACTTACTTTAAAGAAGTCTGCATTTGTCTTTAAACTACAACTGTACTCCTGGAAGCCTCTCAGAAGTGCAGTTATGCTTAAAAGCAAATTGCATCCTCCTTGCCTGCCTTGTTTTCCATGGAAATGGCAACTTTTTAGCTGCTGCTGCAACACTACCCAAATTTGGTGAGTGCAGTATTATATTCAACAGGGGAATAGTGGCAGCATAGGTTAAGGGTCCATTGTATCCCCCACCCCTGAGCTTGCATATCTGCTCTCAGGTCCTGGAATGACTAGGCACATCTGGAGAATCCTTACAACAAGAACGTGTTCCCCAACTCTTTGAATCCACACTACATGGAACAGTTGTCCTCCCCAGCCGCAGTCTGTGTGGCACTTTAAATGCTCAGATACCATTTCCCACATGTTAGAGTCAAACTATATATGTATCTCTCTCTGGCTTTTCTTCGCAAACAAAATTCAGGAAGGACTCATCCCGTGCTTTCTGCAAGTGTGCTGATGACTGAAAAGGCCCATCCGATATAAACATGTCCAATTGCAGAAAGCACAGCAGAAGGTCTCCTTGGGTGATGTTTCCGTGTTGTGGTTCTTTCTGCATTGTCATTTCTCTTCAAGACTTGTTCAGCGTGAGCTCTCAAATAAGGCTGCAGCATTGTGGATAGTGTGTCTCCATGCCCCCCCGATGTGAGGCCATGGCAGACCATTGTTGGTGATCAATTTGGCTGAGCCCGAGATATTGTTTCAGGGAGTCTTTGTATCGCATTTTTGGAGCACCCCTCTTATACTGACCCGTGGTGAGTTCACCCTAGAGTACTATTTTTGGGAGGCGATGGTCCTCCATCCTAGAAACGTGCTCTGCCCAGTGCAGCTGTGTTCTCAATATCATGGCCTCAATGCTAACACTGTAAGAACAATAAATGTAATTGTTGGTGCATATGTGCATGTCTGTAGTTCCAGCTAGGGTAGATCAATTGAATCAATTGTTAAATGCTGAGTCAACACATAGGTAAATCCCATGGATTCAATGGCTTTACTCAAGTCAGTAGTAGCAAAAAGATTTAGACCAGTATATTTACCATGCTAAGAGTACACCAGCAACAATTGGATTAAAGGGATACTGAAAACAGGCAACATGTGGCCATGTGGGAAGAAAAATCAAGCAGAAGCTATAGAAAATGATTGAAAGTTTGATAGACAAGGGAGAAGGGGCACTGGGTTTGGAAAGGGGACATATCTCTTTCCCATGGTCCTGGCCACTATTCCTTGGCACCAATGTCACCTCTTTATCCTGTGCTTTGGTCAACACACTTTGGTCAGAATTCACTTTACACATGTGAAACTCACACTATGCATGTAGGGCCAAAAAGGAACCATTGCACATGGTATATTCTGCTGGTAGCAGTAGTAGCAAAGTTTTCTTTGCAAGTTGCAAATTGTGCATTGTGGTTGTGCATCCTGTTCTTTGCATTGTGGATCTACATCATGTGCAATGGTATGTGATCATTGACACATGTTGCTCAATGTTGCAATTCTGTGTGGGGGTTGCATAGTGCTGCCGTGACATATGTCCCCATGTCAGGTATTTATGCTACTCTAAGGGGATGTTGGAATGAGGCCATACTCTATAATCAAATGTTTCAAAGTGTTCAGGATTAATCTATATTATCTCTATCAATACAAAGGCCTTGAATGTAGATAATAACAGGAAGAAACTAGAAGTGTTCCACACACAAAAAAGGAAATAATGTGATTTTACGCATGTCAGAAAAAGTGCAGAAAAACGTGAGCTTGCAAAAAGTTTATACTTTGGGTATAAAATTAAAAAGAAGGATGCTGCTATTATTATTACAAGTAATTTCCCTTTTATTATGGGAGAGATTTTGAGACAAGAAGTGGAAATTTGTGTTCTGTAAGGGTATCATTTACAGTTGTTAAAAAAAACTATTCTGAACATTTTAAAAATTAATACTAATCAGACACTATTCTCTTTAAAAAACTGACAAAATTAATGGTTGGATTTATAGAAGGACAAATTCTGAAGGGTAGTGATTTCAATGGGGCTATGAATTCAAGCTTAGACAGAGGAATTGACTAGTGATCTAAAGATTGGTGTGTATGGCAGTTATCACTATAAGGAAAGAGACTGCAATCTCTCTCCCCTCCACCCCCCAGTCTTCACAATCTTCCTTTACAAAAGTATTTAATAAGGTTGGGAAAATATAGACAGATTTAATTATTTCATTGTACTGGTCATTTCCCTTTAATTTGAATTTGGAACACTTTCAAAACTCAGGGTAAAAATTATATATAGATGTTAGATTATTACTTTTAAATGAGTATTTTGTTCATGGAATTATGCAGGATACAGTGGACATTACAGTCGTCCCTCCACATTCGCAGGGGTTAGGGTCTTGAGACCCCCGTGAATGTGGAAAAAACATGAATAAAAAATGCTACTCCTGCGACCCCCCCCCAGAGGGAGGGAGGCAGCAGGAGGGTGTCTGGCTAGCCTGGCTGGCCTCTCCGCAGGCCTTCCTGAGGGGACTCCCGGCCTTAGAATCCCCTGAGGCCACTTAGGAAGGCCGGGGAAGGCAGCGCGTGGGCGGGGAGGTGGCTGCCCTGCCTCCCCACGGCCTTCCTGAGTGAACTCCAGGGCTTTGAAGGCCCGGAGCCCGCTTAGGAAGGCTGGGGAAAGCCGTGGAAGGGAGGGAGGGAAGCTGTCCGGCCTCTCCCCGGCCTTCGTGAGGAGACTCCAGGTCTTAGAAGGAAGGCCGGGGAAGGCAGCAGGAGGGAGGGAGGGAGGCTCCCCCCCCCCGGCCTTCCTGAGTGGATTCCGGGGGTTTGAAGCCCCAGAGCCGCCTCTAGAAGGCTGGGGAAGGCACAGGCAGGAGGTTGCCCCGCCTCTCGCCAGCCTTCCCGAAGGGGCTCGGGGCTAAACCGCGAATAATCAAAACCACGAGTGTGAAAGCCACGAATGTGGAGGAGGCAACTGTATTTCAAATTAATTGACCAAGTGACTCAGCTTGGGCAATTACTATGAACATGTATATGATGTATATAAAGATATTTTGATACAAAAATAAAACTAGCTGGAAGAAAAGGACTGAATAAATTTAAAAATCAAAAGGAATATTAATTAGTCATAAAGAGCCATGTTCACAGAAAGTGTAAATTTGTTCGCAAACAACTAGTACTAAAAATATTGGGGTAAAAAGGCTTCCCCCCCAGGTATTTGAAATAAAAGACTTTCGAAAATGCCGATAGAATGGATAGGTTAGAAGGGTACATTTTCTGATAAATGTTAAGCCATGGGACTAAAAGCGTTTTCCCTAACTTCCTCCAGAAAAATGGAAATTTGGGGCAAAATGCAGGGAAAAAAAACCCTATTTTAATGTCCCTTAGAGATCCCAAACAGGGATGTATAACCTGTGGCCTCAAAAGGACTTAAATGTCCCTTGCCCCCACTCCTACATCCTTCTGTCTAGAATCTCTCTCTTTCAGAAATTTCACTTTTCCCCTCTGCTCTCCTCTTCCTCACACTTTCTTTTCCACCACACTGAGTATCCTGAGTCCACTGGTCCTAGGCAGTAAAGAACACATTGTCTATATCATGGGCAATGGTGCAGTCTCCATCTCTCCTCCAACAGGCCGTTCATTCCTCACTGTAAGGAGTGACCTATGTATGTGAGAGAGGTTATGTGTGAGTAAAAGTGCCAGTGTGGCCCGCAAGGGCAAAAGTTGTGATTTTTTAAAAATCTAAATGAACTTTGTTGTTTTACTAACATATAATCTGTTGTGTGTAACTTGGTTTGTTCATAAAATTACAAGTTGAGTCTCCCTTATCTGTAATCCTGAAATCCGAAATATTCCAAAATCCAAAATAGTTCACATGGGTGGATGAGATAGTGACACCTTTGCTTCCTGGTGGGTCAATGAGTCCTGGTGGTGCAGTAGTTAAATGCCTATACAGCAGCCACAATGTTGTGAGTTCCATCCTACAAGGCTCCAAGGTTGACTCAGCCTTCCATCCTTCTGAGGTCAGTAAAATGAGTACCCAGCTTGTTGGGGGCAATTAGTTAACACGTTGTACACTGCTTAGGGAGTGCTTTGCACTGATAAGCAGTATAGAAATATAAATGCTATTGCTATAGCTATTTGTTTCTTGCACAAAATTATTAAAAATATTGTGTATAAAATTACGTTCAGGCTATGTGTATAAGGTGTATATGAAACATAAATTAATTTCCTTTTTAGACTTGGGTCCCATCTGCAAGGTAGTTCATCACGTATATGCAAGTACTGTATTCCAAAATCCAAAACAATCCAAAATACTTTTGGTACCAAGCATTTCAGATAAGGGAGATTCAACCTGTATTATATTTTGTATACTAAGTGAAAACTGTTGACTCATGTTCAACTTGTGGTCTACTCACCTTATACTCACCTTATAGCCAAGAAAGATTTTTAAAATATCTCCTGGACCCTACTGTCATACTATTAGGTGTCATCCTAGTAGCATTTGGGAATGTGTATTTCATTTGACACATTGGCAAATGATTTCTTTCATTTTCCATGGGCTAGATGCTAGTCTTCTGTTTTATTGAAGGAAAATGAAAAAAGGAAAGGTTAATTGAATGGCCATCCTGTGCTTCAGCACTGAGACACAAAATGCACAAATGTAGTAACAGATGGAGGAGAGGCTCCTGTCCCTCAGAGTCAAGGACTTTCTTGCTTTGCAGGGCTCACCTCAGTGCTAAGGCTGAAGTGTGTGGATGGTGTCATTGTGGAATAATGCATCAGATCAGTATAATTTACATACTATGTATGAAGATAAACTGAGGCATCTAAAAGATAGCTTAACATTTTGAATTCGGATCAAATCTTGCCTTTAAGGGAAAGAGTCTACTTGCAGCTATTTTCTGGCACTCTGGACTTCTATAGCTCCAAACTTGCTGACAGGGTCTAGATGTCCCAGGGTCCAACTCCAGAATCATCAGGCAGGCTCATTCTCCTCTCCTACACAGCAACAAGCACCTTGTTTCTAAGCTAAGGGTATGAGCAAACTTTTTGGGTAAAAGGGTCACACACAGTGCCAGGAGGTGCATCAGAGGACACATCCATGCACATGCATAAATACACATGCACATCTTCCTTTCCCTTCCCCTCACAATACCAGTTCCACATTCTGATCCAGTTCACTGTGAGACACTTTAACTTTGGCCTTCACATTTGCCACATTTAATCAAAACTAACAATGCATTCTTATAAATAGTTTAGCATAGTCTCACAGAGTAGAACAAGACCTGCTCTCTAATTCAACTACAGTTCAAAGCATTGTTGCATATTTCCAGAGAGTAGCTGAAAGTGCCACCACAACAGAGATTAATGGTCAATTTTCAAGGGAGGGGGAACGACTTCATGGACTAGACTTTTTCTTCTACAGAGACAAGTCTGGGATGCTGCTAATATTTTTCACATGGTAATTCTGAGCAAGGCATCTGGCAAGGAGAAATCACAGGCTAGCATGGCACAGGTTAGCTAAATAGCTTTCCTCCTGCCACATCTCTTACAGAGGGCTTATTCATCTCTTCCACAAGCTTGGAGATGTCCTGGTTGCTCTCCTCATGATTTAAGAGAAGTCCTTGGAAGGTTCTAGCATCCAAGCAAAACCACTGCCTTCATGTTGCCCTAAGTTTGACTGGATCCTGGGAAACCTGCTTGATGTGGAAGACACTAAGCAGCTGCCCAGACCAGCCTGTTAGCAGCCAGCCAGTCCTGCCTCCTGTCCCATGGCCTTGTCCAGTCTTGGGCTTGGGTGACCTCTGTTACCTCCTCCTCCTCCTTGAGACCTTGGGGTTTCATCCCACCGGAAAAGTCCAGAGAGGGTTGTTGTTGCTGTTGGTTTTTTGTTTTGTTTTGTTGTAGCAAAGGACCCATTCTAGATCTCTTTGCTGCTCCATTTCTGGCTTCTCCACTCCACCTCTGGCAGAGCCCAACCCCACTGGGAGGGAAGCATTCCTGTGGTTTAGGTGAGGGAGAACCAGAACCGATCCAGTGCCCTCCTCAGAGGCAAATAACCCAGGCTCCTTGTCTCCTGTCCTAGAAGTGTCATCCGTGGCCAGGCCCCTTGGCTTGCTCCTGGTGGTTCTTGCAACCATTCTAGACTTTTGGCTCTTGCTCTGAGCAGGCCAGGGGCTTCTTATGTCAGGTGGGGACGCTTAACACGGATTAGAGCCGTCTCTTTGGGATTTTAAAACACCAGTAAAGTGGCGCTGGTAGTAGTAGTAGTAATAGTAGTCGTTGGCTAGGCAGGAGTGGTGCCATCATCTGGCCTTCCGCTCAGGGGTCTGGGGCAGGTGCCCCCGGGGATTCAGCCATCCTGGTGGGTGTCCCCGGGGTGCGATGAAGGGCGAGAGCCTGTGCCTGCTTCCTTCGGCCCGGAGAGGAGGAGGAGGAGGAGGAGAGGGGGTCGAGGCGGCGCTGCTCTGCTCCCGGCTGGCCTCGTCGGTGGGGCGGGCGCGTGGGCCATCTCGGGGCTGTGACGCCCCCCCCCCGGTGACAGATGTCGAGTCCAATTAAGCGCCTCGCCTCTCGCCGGCAGCCCAAGGGGGTCGGTCGGTCGCCCATTGGGTGGCGACGGCGACGGCGACGGCGACGGGGGGGGGGCTGAGCTCTCCGCCTCCCCCTGCCCGGCCCGAGCCCCCCGCGCCTTTATAGGGCGCGCCTTCTCCGGGAGGGACCCCCTGGCGAGCGGCGGGGGCGGAAGAAGCCGGGGGCACGCGCCTCACCCCCCACCCCCCGCCACCCCAGGCAGCCTCGTCGGGGCACCCCCTCCCTCCCTCCCTCCCTCCCTCCCTCGGGGCTGGATGGGCTTCGCCAAGCGTCGCCGGGGCCAGCAGCCCAGCAGCCGCGTCGCCGTCGTCGCCGTCCCCCGCCAGGGCCGAGGAGGCGGGGAGGGAAAGAGGGGGGTGGCCCTGGGGTGGCCGCCCGCGAGGAAGGCCCGCCGAGGAGGAGGCGTCTAAGCCGAGGGAGCGCCCCGAAGCCCCGGCCTCCCAGCCACCCACCCAGGACGGCGTCGCCTCCTCGCCCTTCTCCCGCGGAGCTGGTTGGCTTGCGCGCCGGCGGCGGAGGGGAGACCGACCTGCCTGCTCGGCCCCGTCCTTGGTGGCTGCCTCCTCTCTTTTGTTAGTTGGCGAGAGGCGGCGGCGGCATCGGCGGCATCGGCGGCTCTCCCTGGCATCCTCGTCGCCATCGCGCGATTAAGACCCCCTCACACACGCAAGCACGCAGAGGGGGGGTCTGGACCAGACGGATGGACCGGCACGGCAGGCCCTTGTTTGACTCCCGCGCAAAGAAGAGGAGCGCGAGGTTTTGTTTTTCCTCGAAGTGCGTCCCTTGTTGACCGAGATGCCGCCTCGCTTCCTCCCGTCGCCGCCGGCCAGGCTCTCCTGAAAACCAGCCCGAGCTCCTGCTAGCCATCGGATATTTTTTTAAATAAACCTTTCGATCCATTTCTGATCTCCGGATTTTTCTCTGACCCCCCCCCCGCCCTTCTTCTTCTTCTTTCGTTTCCTTTTTCTTTTAAAGAGATCTTATTTTTAAGGCTGGGATGATCCCCTTCTGGAATGTTATTTGAGGCGCAAACGGGATCCGAGGCTTTTCAAGGCAGATTGTCGCGACGACTCTTGCAAGGTAAATAATTCTTTGGGGGGGTCGAAAGGGACCGGGGAGCTGAGAAGCAGGTCGTGGGGACGGGCCAGGCCTCTCGCTTTCTCGCCCGGCCCCCCAAGGGACCCCGCGCTCAACGCCAGGGCCCCGGCCTAAGGCACCCGCGCCCTCAGCATCCGCGGGGGGCCCCATCATTGTGGGGGGGCTCCCATCATAACCCTCCTCCTGCAAAATATTATTAGTAATCATCTGAATATCCTTTCCTGTGAATAGCTTAGGTGCAGTTAGCTTACCTTGACCTGAGATAAACATATCCCCCCCCCAAATAAAGCATTGCAGGGGACCCCCCAAAATCCCTTAAGCCGCTCCTGCTCAACGCCACAGGAACCGGCGGGACTCGCCGCTTCTGGGTGAAGCAACCGGGGGGAGAGAGACTGAGAGCGAGAGACCCCCGATGTCTTTCTGGGAAGAACTTTCCTCCACAGTTCCGCGCCATCGCCTTTCCAATTCCAATGCCGGAAATCCGAAAAGCTGGATTTCCTCTTAGAAATGTTATTTCCGGAACATAATGTTCTTTTTCTTTTTTCCGTCCAGGTGGGGGGGGGGAGGGGTCCCCATTAGGACCCGAAGGGAAATGGCATTTTGATCTGCGCGGTTGCTTGGCGACTGTTTACTATAGCATCATCATCATCATCATCATCATCCCCCCCACCCCAAGGTCTATTTCGTTAAAGCGAGGGCGGGCGAGAGCGCAACTTCGAGGGAGAGGCGCCCGTCCCTCCCCTCCCCTCCCGGGCGTCGCCTCTTCCAGCTTCTCGGCCAGAAGCCCCGGGACGGAGGCGACCGTGTCGTGCGCGCCCCCCTTCTTTGCCGAAGAGCCTCCTGGACCCCTTCTTGCCAGATCGGCCGGCCCTGAGCGGGTGGCCCGGCGGCCTCTCCGTCCGCCCGCCTTGCTGCGCTTCCTCGTCTCTTTGAGGCCGCCGTCGCGCTCCTGTTCCTCCGCCGGGCAGCAACAAAGGGCGGCTCTTTCTCGCCACCGGCCTCCTTGCCTCCCTCCTTCCATCCCTCCGGAGAGCCTCGCTAAACACGGAGGCGCCATTTGTTTGCGGCCTCGTCGCCGTCCCGTCCCCCGGCGCAAACGCGGGTTCGGCCCGGGTCCCTTTCGAGGGTCTTCCCCTCGGGGACTTTCCTCCTCCTCCTCCTCCCTCCCCCGGGACCCCTTGTCGCTGCCTCCCCCCCGCCCCGCCGCGCCTCCGAGGCCTCCTCCTCCCGCGGGCCTTCTTTCCCGCGACGCCCGCCAGCCGCCGGCCTCCTGCCCTCGACGGGCGTCCCCTGGGGGCGGCGCTGGCACGGAGGGCCCCGGCCGCTGCCTTTCCCCGAGCCGCCCTCCTGGCTCCGGCCCCGACCCGCCCGACCCAGTCCGGGGCGAGGGCGGCCTCTGCCTGGGAAGAAGGCGCTCGGGCCCGGGCAGGGGGCGGAGGGCGCCAGGGACCGGCTTCGGGAGCCCTGGGCGCAGCGGGCGGGCGGGCGGGTGGCACCCTCGGCCTCCTCCCTCCCTCCCTGGCCCTCTTGAGCCGAGGGGCCGCCTGGTTGGTTCCGGTGGAAGCCCCGCCAGAGCCAAGGCCGGGGGGCTCTCCCGCGACAAAGGAAGGCCCCCTTCCCCGCCCCCCACGGCGCTCCCGCCACGCGCGCACATCCGGCAGGCCGCTCCCCACGCGTGGGCCTGGCCTCGCCCTCATCCGGGGCTCGCCGCCGCTTCAGAAGGACGGAGCGGCCGGGGGGTTGCTTGGCTGTCGCTCGGGCGGCCCCGCTTGGCCCTCGGGGCGGGGGGGTTTCTTCTCAGAGACGCCGGCCGCTCCCAGCCTCGCCAGGCCAGGCGCCACCGCCACGCGGGACGGGTGGGCAACCCCCACGAGCGGGAGGGAAGGCGGCGCCCGTCGGGCCAAGGCACCGTGCCCTTCTTCTCCCGCGTCCCCCGGGGAGGGGAGAGGGGTCCCGGCGGCGGCAAGGTCCCCAGCCCGCCCTCTTGGCTCCCACAACTGCCCACTCCCCGGGCCCTCGCGGAGCCCCGGGGGAAACGTCCCGGCCAGCGGCCATTCCGGCGGGGCTCGTCTGGTCATCGGAAGCGCACCAGCCCCGTCTGGTCTCCCAACAATCCCCGCACGCTGGGCTGGGTGGGGGCTTACACGCGTGTTTTTTCCTCAGCTGAGGGGCTCCGAGTCCCACACGCCACCCTCCCGGACACGGACGGTCTTATCGAGACAGCAGACACGCGGGACTGTCCCTAGTTAAGTGACCCGCCGGCTGCGGCTGTCCGGTGAGGCCCGACGGGCGGAGGCGCTCTCCGCGGTGCTGAAGGGCGCGTCCAGAGGCGGGCTCGGGAAGGAGCCGGAGGCGCACGCTTAGGCCCACCGTCCATGGCGACATAGAGTTGGAAGAGACCCCCAGGGCCATCCAGTCCAACCCCCGCCAGTTAACATTAGCCCCCGACCGTGGCCCGTGGGACCCTGAGGGAGGGAGGGCCACTCGTGGAAACCGGCTCCGGAGTAACGGGGACAGGGCGGCTCTAACAGCCCGGACTGGCCCCACGCCGATTCGGGGTCCTTTAGCAACACCCGGCTTTTTGAACACAGTTGCCAACGGCATGAATCACGCCACGGCGAAGATAAACGCCGCGTTAACGAAAGAGCTAACAAAAGTTGCCGGCACAAGGCGCTTCCCTTACAGCCCTGGGTCGCCCCCTCCCCGCTTACCAATGGTCCCGCCGTCTAACGTTAAAAAATAAAAACCCACCCCGGGTTTAACTGCTTCCCACCCTCTCTCAAGGCTTTGCCCGGATTGCCGAAGACATTATTGGGAAACTGGTATCGATAGGCACGGCAATTTAAGAACAAAACAGGATCAGGATGAGGAGGATGGTGGTGGTGGTGGTGATGCTGTTGGGCAGGTGCTGGGGTGAGGCGGTCCCAGGTCGGGCTAGACTCCGGCGTGCCTGGCTCCTGCGGGGGAGCTCCAGGGCTGGGGCCTTCGGGGACCCCGCTTGTCATCCCCCGGGAGGAAGACGTACTTTAGTTCAGTGGCTCTTAACCTTTTCTTTGCCAGAGACACCCTTTAAAAATCTTTTGTTGTTGCTAACCCCCTAGACTTAAGATTTAAAACCCCAACAACTACAACATAATAATAATACCAATAATAATAATAATACACCATCCATTAAACTTTTCCTCAGAGGCACTTTTGCTTCTTCCTGCAAATTTGTGGCTGGAGTGGATTGAATGGCAATGTGCAGGCCAAGCCAGCCACCCAGCCAGTGCCTTGGCTCCTGTCACATGGCTGCTTCACTGCAGGGAGGAGGCGGGCCAAGCAGCCTTCCAGCCTCTGCAGACCCCCTGTGAGGACATCATGTCCCCCTGGGGGCCCGCGGACCACAGGTGAAGAACCTCTGCTTTAGTTAAAAAGAATGCATCGATCGAAGAAGATGTTTAGTGATACAGAAAATCCTTGGCCTCAGTAATGTTATGGCAGAAATGGAAATGTCTCCTTTCCCCGAATCCATTGCCCATACGTCCTTCGCTTCTCCAGCCCTCTTTCCACCGCCCAGATAAATCCCAGCGTCTCCCCTGAGCCCCCCTCCTCCAGAGGCGCAGTCCCGGGCCCGCCTTCCCTTGTGCAGCGCTCCGCAGGAACCGCCGGGCTCTTCGGGCTCTTGCTCGGCGTTTCAGGGCTGAAAACCTGCCCCTGCCCCCTGCGAGGCAGCCTGGCAATGGCCCGGCTCCACCCCGGGCGCCCCTTCCTCCGCGGGCCCCTTTAAGGAATTTGGGGGGGGCCTGCAACACTTTATTTTTTGGGGGGCATATGTTTGTCTCAGCTCAATGTAACGTAAACTATCCTATTAACAGTACAGGATATTCAGATGATTAAGTTGTCCCTTTCTATTCGCTGGAGTTCGGTTCCACGATCCCCCACCCGTGGATACCAAAATCCGTGAATACTGAAGTCCCATTATATGCAATGGGAGAGCAAAATGGCGTCCCTTAGATAAGATGGCAAAATCAAAGTTTGCTTTTTTAGATTATTTTTTTTTTAAAGAATATTGTCAAGCCCTGAATACTTAGATCCGTGGGTGCCAAAATCCGTGAATACTGAAGTCCCATTATATGCAATGGCATAGCAAAATGGCATCCCTTATATAAGATAGCAAAATCGAGGTTTGCTTTTTTGGATTGTTATTTTTTTAAAGAATATTGTCAATCCGTGAATACTTAAATCCGTGAATACTTAAATCCGTGGATACGGAGGGACAACTGTAATGTTTTTGCAAGAGGAGGGTTACGACGACGGGGCCCCCTGGGGCTGCAGGGCCCCTTCGACCGGCCCTGTTGGTCCCCCTGGGCCGCAAGCGCTCCTTGGAAGGCGAGGAGACGGCTCCGGGAGAAGCCACATGACCTCGGGGGGCCCTCTCCCCTTCTCCCCCCTTCCCCCCAGGGGCCCCGGTCGAGGCGGCTGACTGACGGCTCTCTCCCCTTTTCTCCCCCCCGCCCGCCCGCCCGGCAGATGATGCTTAGCCCGGACCAGGCCCTGGACTCGGACCACCCGTCGTCGTCGTCGGCGCCCTCCGACCCGGAGTCCCTGGAGGCCAAGGGGCTGCGGAGCTGCTGCGCCTCGGACTTGGAGGCGCCCGACGGCGAGGGCGCGGGAGGCGGCGGCGGCGGCGTGGGAGGCGGCGGAGGAGGCCGCCCGGCGCCGCACCCGCCGCAGCCGCTGAGCCGCGAGGAGAAGCGCCGCCGCCGCCGGGCCACGGCCAAGTACCGCTCGGCCCACGCCACGCGGGAGCGCATCCGCGTCGAGGCCTTCAACTTGGCCTTCGCCGAGCTGCGCAAGCTGCTGCCCACCCTCCCGCCCGACAAGAAGCTCTCCAAGATCGAGATCCTGCGCCTGGCCATCTGCTACATCTCCTATCTCAACCACGTGCTCGACGTGTGAGGGGGCCCGGGCGGGCGGGGAGCGGGGGGCGGCCGAGGCAGGAGAGGCGGGGGCCGGTCTCCGTGGGCCCTTTGGGACCGGGCACCCCCTCTTCCTCCGCCGCCAGGCCTCCTTCCGCAGAGACCCTCGACGGAAGCTGGGCGGGAGATTCCTTGGCTTTAAGCTGGTGCCTTAAAGGGCTTTCCTGAATCAGGCCCTTGGAAAATAAAAAAACAAAAACAAGAGAGAGAATGAGAGAGAGAGAGAGACTTGACGTGGGCCCGTCCCCTGCCCCGAGGGGTCTCCAGCGGATGGGCGGCTTGCTAGGCTGCCCTGGGATGCCCGCCTCCCAGAGGAAACCCAGCCTTGGTGGAAGGCGGCCTTCTTTCCTTACAGTCACAAAACAAACCAATAACCGGACTGCCAAGTGCCCCTTTCTCTATATCCAAAAAATAAAATAAAACAATAAAACGACTCTTAAAAAATCTCATTTACTTGTGACCTTAAACGTGTGATCCAGGAGTGCAGTTTAAAATAACTATTTATTTTTTAATTTAAGTTCGAAGAAGTAGACTATTTTCCCTTGAGACTATTTTTTAAAATTTTTGAGAGTGGTGAAGATTTTGCGTTGAAAACTTTGTGCCAACTTGGTTTTCTATATAGTCAAGTGTTTACATTTTCTTCTGTGAAATAATTGTCTTGAATTTTGGAAGTGTTTGTTGGGAACCAGGTAGTGAGTTTCATGTTGCTCTGGTTTGGTACTGCACCACTTCCCTGTTTTTAAGCGTATTTTATATATTCAGACTTTGTCCTTGAGAATCTTTCTTTATTTTGTGTGTGGAATCAGACTATTAGCACTTCACTTGAAGTTTTTTTAAATACATATATATTAAAAAAATGTGTATTGTTATTCTGATCTGTAATTCTGTCTAAAAAGTATTTTGCAGACTATTTATAAGGGAAGTAGTTTTGGTTTGTCTGTCTGTCTGTGAGTGTACCTATGTGTATGTGTGTTTTATAGACATGGGTTATTTTTTTCTCCTCAAAGAAAAACAGGACTACTTTCCTTTATGACAACCAAAAAATTTACAACCAGAAAATGTTTCATGCTCTTCTGCTGTGAATCTCTTAAAACAAGAAGTAAGTTTTAGAGAAAGGAAAAAAAAATCTGTTATCCAAAGATTTTAGTCTTTTTCAGGGTTTTTGGTGTGTGCGTGTGTGTGTGTTGCTTTGCATAAGGCAATATTTTGTAGTGAAAATAGAGAAATCTGGTTTCTACCAGAAGCATTTTTTCATATCTCTCATGAATGGTGCACTGTTTTGCATATAAATAAAAGTATCAAAACAAAACCACTGTTCCTGTTTTTAAATTTTGTTTTTTCTGCCTAAGGTAGAACAAAAAAGGGGAGGAAGGAAGGGGGAAAATATTAAGTAGGGGGGTGGAAAGATATCATTTACCCTGGAGTGTCCAGGCTACAATTAATTGAGAATATTTTCCATGCAAACCCCATTTAAAGGAAAGCAGCTTGCACAATAACCTCAATAATAAACATTTCTGATGGTGTGTACACTTAGCAACTCAAAGGTACTATTAGTTTTGTGTGGATAGAGGTAAAACTATATCTCTGTAAGTATGTAGATACTAAATGATGTTATTCTTTCTTGCTCCAATTTTTTAAATATTCTAGCATGTTTCCCTTGGTCACCCAGAAATTAGGTTGTCTTATATCTGATGAAGATTAATATCCTGTCAATAAGTAGAGGGGGGAAATGGCTGATGACCACACTGAACAAAGTGGAACATTGGGCTGCTGTAGTGTTCAGCTTCATTGGCTATGGTGGGTGAACTGCAACGCACAGGTTCTGCATTAAGGAGAGCTGGTATTGTGTGGAAATGGTTAAGACTAATGCCCAGGGGATAAGAAGACTTTGGTTCAAAGCTCATTTCAACCACAAGCTCAGAAAATCAATGGTTGTAGGGAAGAATCATTACAACATGGAATAGGACTGGCACTGAAGGAGACTTTCTTTTCCCTGATTCTCTTTATCCCTTCAGCACTTATAAAAGCAGGTGGCTATTAACTGCTGTCAAGTTGATTTTAACTCATGGTGACCCTGTGAATAAGAGACCTCCAAGTCACCCTGTTATCAACTGCCCTACTCCACTCTTGCAGACACGGATACTTTGATCATGATTTCCTGCATGGCAGGGGGTTGGACTGGATGGCCCTCGTGGTCTCTTCCAACTCTACAATTCTATGATTCTATGATTCTATGACCTGGCCTTCTTGACTGAGTCCAACCAAGGTTTGTTGTGTGCCTTCAAGTTTATTCTAACTTATGGTGACCCAAAGGCAAATCTATCACAGGGTTTTCCTGGCAAAATTTATCCAGAGGGGGCTTGCTTTTGCCTTCCTCTGAGGCTGAGAGAGTGTGACTTGCCTAAAGTCATCCAGTGGGTTTCCATGGCTAAGTGAAGATTGAACCCTGGTCTCCAGAGTCATAGTCTAATGCCCAAACCACTACACCACTCTGGCTGTCTAGCCAAAGTTACTGAGATAATATATGGACAATGACAAAACCTGTTGAGGCATTTGAGATACTAGATTTAAAGTTGCAGTAGCTTAGAAGCAGAGATAACATGGGATTGCATTGGTAAATAAGGTCCCTGTGGATCCCAGTTTTTTAAAGCCTCTCTGTAAATAGAATAGAACCCTCCTGACATGGACACAGGAGTCAAGTGCCTGCAAAACCATGTAAACCCCTAACATTTTAACCTGGCAGGTACTGGAAGAGTGGTGAATACAAGAAGGCAATTATAAAGTACAGAATCCTAAGTTCTGAATGGATACTTTAAAAGTAAGGGAAAGTAGCATTTTAAATATGACATTAAAAGAACAGAAAAAGAAGAGGGCAAATACAGATTAGAGTGCAAGATAGACTGGGGGTGGCAGCATTTTGCAGAATTCTGCAGAATTAAGGACAGACATCAGGGGCTCATGCAATGAGTCAGAAAACAATAAAATATATAAGTACCTGAGTTACTTTTAGTTCAGTTAGCCTGGCTACAAAAGACAGATTAGTACAATCATAAAAAGAAGAAATGATAAGATTTAGTTTGAAAATCTGTGTGGGGTTACAAAAGAGAAATAGAAGCTAATGCTCCAGCTGCATGCCTGAGATGAAGGATAAGAATATTGATAGGAAAGAAGAGATGATGGGGAAGACTTAAGATGAATGACAACGAGTTGGGTTTTTTTTTTTTTCATATTCAATTTGAGGTCAAGACCAGATACATGGGACAAGATGACAACCATGTGTCTGGAGATGCTAGAAGCAACAGGAGAAAAATAGGGATGGAGAATGACCTAAGGAACTGATGAGATTATAAAGAAGAGTATATGGAGAACAGTGAGAAGAGACTAAGAACAAGAGCAGTGGAACACCTAAAGTGGAGGAATTAGTAGTGTCAAAGAAGCATAGAGACCGTGTTGAGTTAGAATAGGCAACATTTTACAAAGTGTTGAAGAACAGATAAAATGGATATCCAGATAAATTGGATGTCCATTTTGTTTTGTTTTGTTTTTTTTAATTTCTCACATGCTGTTTCCTTTTAAATATATATATATTTTTATTAATTTTATAATCATACATTATACAATCAATACTTAGTATAACACATAAAATTACTATAAACATCGCAATTTTTCTATTAACTAATTTCAAAAGTTAACATAAATTCTTTACTATAATTCTATTCAAAAATATTAATTCCCCTACCCCCCACCTCAGTGCTCCCCTTCACCGGAGCCATTATCCCTTACCTAATCTTTCCAGAATCTCATTTCTTCTCCTGGAGGTAACCTCCCATCTTTTGTCTGTAATTTTTTTTAACAAATACTTTCCAAATTTTATCAAAGTCACTTTCTTTCCAACTTCCTCTTCTTACTTTAATTCTACATGTTAATTTATCATTTATTCCCATCTTCCAAACTTCTTTATACCACTCCTCCGCTTGTACATTTATTTGCATTTTCCAATGTCTTGCTATAATTAATCTTGCTGCCATTAATAAATTTGTTATTAAATCCTTTTCTGCTTGGTTCCCATTTTCTCCATTATAAATTGACATCAATGCTATACTCGGTTTCCTTTATATATTTCTATTCAGAATATTCTCTATTTCTATGAAAATCATTTCCCAAAACTGCTGTACAAATTTACAGTTCCACCACATATGCATACATGTACCTATTTCTTGACAACCTCTCCAACAATATTTAGAGTTATTCTTATCTATATTATGCAATCTTGCTGGTGTCAAATACCATCTCCATATTATTTTATAATAATTTTCTTTTATCCGTATCGACATATTTTTTAGATGTCTGTTTCCATATCTTATCTCATTCATTATCTCCAATTTTTTGTTTCAAATCTTCCTCCCATATTCTCCTTAAATATTCCCCTTTGTCTTTTTTCCTTATTTTTTATCAATATTTTATATAATTCACTTGTAATACCTTTCATACTTTCATTATCATCCCTGTTTTCACCAAATTTGGATGTCCATTTTGGCTGGGGGAAAAAACATGATGAAAGCTTGACAAGACTGAAAGAGGAGAATTCAAGAGGGAGTGGTGTAACTCAGCATGAGCTTGATGTATAGCTTAGAAATGACGGCTAGGACACAAGTAGATTAGTGAGATCAAGAAAGGACTTGGTGAGGAACACGGAATTTTGGCAACATAGCACAGGGCGTGGGAGTAATTTATGTGAATAAGCTGGGCAAAAAGTTGTTCAAGAAGAGTAATAGATGGAGATGGGAAGGCAGTGGATCAAGAAGAAGAGTCTTGAAGACCAAGATGCTGCTGGGGAGTATTAAATAGGAATTCTGTCTCTGAAAAAGATGGCAAAAGACAGGGCAATGAATAGTTGAAGATAATTGGAAGTAGAAAAGGGTTGAGAAGAACAAGAAGATGACAGAAGAGAAGGATTACTAAAGGAGCCTTTAGAGCAGGAGTGGGCAGAAGATAGATTGGGATCTACTGTATAGCTTTGTGGTTTACAGCAGATTGACAAGAGAACCCCAGTTCTCTCACAGTTGTTGATGTTGTATGCCTTTGGGTTGTTTTCAACTTTTGGCAACCTCTAAGGCAAACCTATCACAGGGTTTTCTTGGCAAGATTTGTTCAGAGGAGGTTTGCCATTGCCTTCCTCTGAGGCTGAGAGAGTGTAATTTGACCAAGATCACCCAGTCTGAACAGGGATTTGAACCCTGACCTCCAGAGTCATAGTCCTATGCTCTAACCACTACACCACGCTGGCTCTCTCACACTAGGAGCAACTAAGATGGCCTTTCCCCCCTCTTCTAAATTAGGTTGCTGAGCAGAATGCTTGGGGCAGAAACCAACTGATTTTTGTGCAAAAGCAGTTGTGAACTTGGTTTGGGTACTGAGCACCTGATCATTAGCATCTTGTTCCCTTATTTTTAGTGCAAGTGAACTACTACCTGAACTACTAATTGTAACTGGATGTAGCTGGTGGACCTTGGAGGCCTTATGCTGCCCACCCCAGAGAGGTCAAGAAGAGACTGAAGTTTGCACCACAGTTGCTCCTAGCCCTTAACACCAACTAGCCAGCAGGAACTACAGAGGTGTTGCCAGATTCCTTCCTTCCCACTGAAAGGGAAAGCACAAGAGTCTTTCAGGTGGATGCCAAGGGCTGGCACCCCAGGTGAAGGGTTGCTGCTGGGAGTGCAATCCATTGTTGGGTTCAGGGGGTACATGCATGAAAATGAAGCTCAGAAAGAGGGAGGTGATGACAAGGGAAGAGGGAGGAGTGGGCATGAAAACAACTTCATCCAAGTTCAAGAACCATATTTTTAGCCATACACATAACAAATGGCAGCTGGTAGGAAGCAACCACCAAGAGAAATTGTTTCCAAGCACAGACAATGCAAAAAATATTTTTTTTAAAGAAAGAAAAATAGGAAGCAAATGTGATGCGAATGACACATCTAATGAATTTTCAATGAATGAATAGTGGGACCAAGAGGATTTTCTCTTATGAATGCCAAAAGAAATAAAAGGAATCAAGTAACAAGGGCAAAACAGGCACATAGCTAAGGCTAAGAAGAAACCACGGCTATAGAGCCTGTACGTAAAATGGTGTTGAGGGGTGTGTGTCTAATGCTTTCCTGGAGAGTACAAAGTCTTCTGATCATTTATAGGGGTTGAGAAATAGTAACTTGTGCCAATTTTTTTTTTCAGAGAAGCCCATCAAGAATTTCTGATCAAGCCCATCCCTTTCCTCAGACCTATCCTCCTCTCAGCAAGGCCCAAGCCTTGGTGACCACTTCCTCCTCCATAGCCAAAATTTCTACCAAAACATGATTAGGCCACAAGACAAACTCTATAACCTTTAATAATAATAATAATAATAAAATTTATTTATACCCCGCCCCTCTGCTAAAAACAATCGTAGGGTATGTTAATGTTGGCCTGATAAAGGTATTATCCTAGATTATAAATGTTGGTCAAACAAGTATCATTACATGTTTGTTATCCACAATCCCACTTGCAAACTTTTGATGCTGGCCAGCAAAATCATTTCAGTGCGAATCACCCATAAGTACACAGACAATTTCTTAAGCATTGTGTGCCATAAACCAATGAGAGAAGGGAGAGAAGTACATGTAGAGTGAAGCAGAGCTATGTAGAAAGGCACATAGGTCAGAACTTGAAAACATATTTTTGAGCTACCCTTCACAGAGTCTTCCAGATTCTGAGAAGGGAAGAATAAAGAAAAAAGAAAAAAACAAGAGAAAAGGAATGGAAGGCTGGGTTTTTCTCATGAGGAATCACAAGCTGGCCAAACAATAGGTTTCACAGCCATTCTTTTCCTTCCAGAAGCTATTTCCTGTCAAAATTATTAGACACTAACAAGTTCTGTGTGGTCATTTTGGCAGTATCATTGTCAGTAAACACCATTCAGCCTTTTTTTTTTGCCCCCACCCCACAAGTCATTCATTATTTATAATTAATCCAAATATTTCATGCCCACTTTGAACCTTGGTCATGTCCAGTCTTGAGGGCTTACTGCACTCTGAAGAAAAGCGGCAAGATAGCAGGAACGCTCCATCTCCCACGCTGCCTTACCACATGGCATCGTCGTTTTTCGTTCCAGTCCCATGGGGGACTGAGCTAAAACCACATCTTTTTGCTAATGGGTTTTTCTGGTTAGTGAAAAGACATGGTTTTACCTTGATCTCCCATGGGACTGGAATGAAAGAACACTAGAAGAACAATGACATCATTGGTGTGCGGTTCCCAGAAGCTTACACATCAACAAATACAGCCCTTGGGCTGAAACCATTCCTCTGTCCTTTAGAACTCCTGACCAATAATGCAGTTCCTTATTTTGTTCCCAGTGACAAATTGCACAAAAATATGCTGGAACTGATGTGCCCTGGCTACTTATTGGCTGAGCCAATAACTAACATGATGAGTTTAACTCTCATATACAGGGGTATCCTGCAACACAGTGGATCATTCCACCAAATTCACAGCAACGATGAAAATGTGGAAATGGATGAGTGAAACCAGAGACCATACGGAGGGGGGGGTCACTACCTGTTTGCATCCAAATAAATGATTACAGCTGCTTAAACCAGGAGGACTAGAAATGCTAACCAACTCTTTAACAAACACGTGCTTCTGTAAAATGGAATCTGACTCCTGCAAAGTAAGCATAAATTGAAAGCAATATCAAAAGGTGGGAATAAATACAGTCAGTCAGTTTTAAGGGAAAAGTCAGGTCACCACCTGCTAAAACCGCTTGTTCTTTCCAAACATTTGTGTTGCTCCTGCTTCTTTTAATCTGGTTATATTACAGGTGAACATGAAAAAACTGCTTCAGCACAATACAGTGGGAAATTCTGTTCACATTCTATTGAGAAGAATGGGAGAGTACAAGCATACAGAAGCATTAGCACAAAGATCTTTAAATATCATTTTACAGTATGTAGTACATTTAGGCACCTGACTAAATATTATGAGTACCCTTTCCCCTTTTGCTGGCAAGGAAACAACCACTATATTCTGTGCAGCAAAGAATTTTAAAGAGCAGTGTAGGAAGCACGTTGCATTTCTAACTTTCCTTCTTACACAATTTGCCAATCTTTAACAGCAGGAGGAAAGACAGAAATTCAAAAGGTGCTGTGGAAACATCACATTGGGAAACATGTTTACCTTCATATCATTGTAATGAGGACAGGGTCCCTCTTTTGGTGGGTGGGTGGAGTCGATTTTAAAAATAGAGATAAACACACTTGCCACAAGGAGAGGTTTCACACCATTGTCAAAGATGTGGGATTCCATGCTGCTGTAGTCAATTCACAGTTTACTTAGGACTTTTATCAAATTACCCTCCCTAAACATTCTTTTGCCAGCATATTTCGCGGCATTTTTATGCTGGCAAAAGCCCCCCACCCCACCCCGAACTACCTTTAGCACTGACAATGAGACAGGCCCGGCATAAACGGAGCACGAACAGAGCTCTGTTTACTTATGGGGTTGAGATCACACAAATTCTCGTGAGAAGACATGAGCCTGGCAAATTCAAAAATTAAGCAAGACAAAGACAGAAAAAATATGTACAAGCACAGAAACACACATTTAAAATTACAGTAAACCGGGGAAGTAAAAAAAAAAAAAAAAAAGAGCATCCCCTACCTGGCTGTCCCGATCTTACCCGGAAGTGTTCTGACAATTGAAATTGTATTCACTGAGCACAATGATGTGAAGTTTCAAATGCCAGCAACAAAACGCCAGGTGAGATCTATTGATGGCTTGGGCTGTCAATAAAATAGAATGGCTAATCCACATCTTAAAATCATGAAAGGACAATGCTGTATGGTATGTGCACGCTTTCATGATCATTAGGCATCATTAATACACTATATTTGCCATGTCTGATAAAGTCCTTAGACTAATGGATAAATTATCCTCCTATAAACAACTCACAGAAGTAATCACCTTGCACAACAAGGGCACAAAAGATAGTGACATGCTTGTGTAATAATATGAGTTGTGCTATGTGGAATCAATAATGATCAATAATGGGTTGTTTTTAAAAAATTCTAATAGGTATTCATTATTTGTGTTGTTAATGTTTTGGCTTCTGTTTTGTGTTATTTGCAGGTGTCTGGACTTACATTGTGAGCAAGAAATGGAGGAATTTAAAATCTAGAGAATTTAACGCTGCTTCTGCAAACACACAGATGCACTAAGGGGTAAAAACCTCACTCTTAATGAAGAAATGGATGAAATTAAGGGATTGATGCATTCATTGCATCTTTAAAGTGTGGTCCATTTTGGATTTCTATTGGCCATGTGCCATCTGAAAAAGTGGGCTCAGAGCTGGTGGAATATTATTGAATACAATGTATATACATCAGTCAGTTTAAGACTTCAAAATTATTTCCAAACTATAAATGATTTGCAAAGGGATCTTGTAGCACCTTTGAGACTAACTGAGAGAGAGAAGTTGGCAACATAAGCTTTTGTAGACTTACATCTACCTCATCAGAAGCATGGAGTGAAGTGCCTAGGAACAGACATTCATAGTTATAAAGGTCTGTTCCTAGGCACTTTACTCCATGCATCTGATAAAGTAGATTTAAGTCTATGAAAATTTATGCTACCATTTTTTTCTCTCAGTCTCAAAGGTGCCACAAGATCCCTTTGTATACTGATCCAGACTCACACAGCTATGTCTTTGAAGTCTATAAATGACTTGTTTATGTTAATTAACAATATTTCATATTTGTATTTAGCATTTTACAGTACACAGTGTTCTTCTTGTACATCATCTTAGTGGTCCTTACAGCAAAACTATATAGTCAGTCAGTGTTCCATAGAATCATAGAGTTGAAAGGGTCCTTATGAACAGAACACAAAACCTGAAAGGGGGTCAAAGCATTATTCTTGCCACAGGCACACCAGCTCTTGAATGGCTGGGCCTCTGTCCAAATCCTGACTCAAAAAGAGCAAATCTTCATACACAGTAGGAGAATAGATGAGAAAAAGAAGGAAGCGGAACCTACACTACATAGGGAAAGGGCCTCCAGAAGACAGGGAAGAGTCCATACAGTACTTTTCCAGTAGATTGTCCTGAAGATGGCCCTGGACTGTGGGGAATCTGCTGAAGGAAAGGTGCCTTAGCAAGGCTTCCAGCCCCTGTATCCAGCTGTTGTTTTAGTAGAAGTGGGGCTCAGGCTACCAGAACCAACTGTTCTTGGTAGAAAAGTTGATAAATTTATCTGGTAAAGCCCTGTATTTTGTGGCTTGAAAAAGCAGAGGGATTTCAGCCAAAACTGCAGTCAAGAATTAAACAGAGCATAACTGGAAGAATAGGTCCTGGCACCCTTGGCTTGTATAAACCTCAGTCCTATGATTACTCCCAACCAGAGTCAACCTGTTGAAGCAATGGGATTTACTCACCACTGCACAATTGATTCAGTTGGGAGTAACCAAGAGGATTTCCACCATAGCATTTTTTAAAACAATACAGACAAAAGAGGTGAGCATCTGATAAACATCCCAGGAGAAATTTGGTTTGAATGACTACACTCTTAATCAATGGACTTTCTCTTCCCCAACCTAATCATGCCAGGACTTTCTAGTAATATTATATACTAGGTCAAGGACCTCTGCAATTCCCATTGTCAGGCACTTGTGTTAGAGTGGCTAATTAGGGTATGTTCCATAGTCTAGTCCCATGTATGTGACTAGAAGCTTGTCTAGCCCTCACTTGGCTTCTTTCACACATATTTTGGTTGGAACGATCATCGCTCCATGCTTGTCTTTCTGCATGGGACAACTTCCTAAGGCAATATCAATGCAATATTGCACATTACTGGGGAAGGATTTCTCTCAGGCTTATGCTTTGCCCATACTGGGAACTGGATAGATGCAACAGTTCTGAAAGAAGCATGACTTCCATAATGTTATACACATGTTTATTGAAACCTACTATCATCTCTGGTTATGCAGATTTTGCAAGTTATGAAGAAAATACAAAAAAATTGCCAAACATGACTGTCACAAATACATGCCACAAGCTACAATTTGTCTTTCAAGACACTTTCAGGTCTCTGAGACAAACCATTTGTCTACAGCCCTCGCCACTACATTGCATCAGGTCACCTAATTTCCTCAGTGTTTCAGCACTATAAATGTTATGAATGACCAGAGGGTCTTGCATGTCAAGTAGTGTTTGCCTGTAGTGTTCTCTCATATTAAGCTTCCATATTTGGATGTATCACAATAGCAACTCCTTTTGGAACACTTGCACCTGGAGGAAATTACCAACATTATTTTAAATATGAAAAATAGGAAAGCACCTGGTCCAGATGGGTTTCTCATTGAATGGTATAAAACTTTTTCAAGCTTATTCGTCCCATGGCTGCTTCAACTTTATATTTTAGAATCTGGTTCCCTGTCTTCACCATTAAATGATGCTTATATGACTTTGATCTCAAAACCTGACAAAAGACCATACTAGCTGTGATAACTATTGGCCTGTATTTTAATTAATGTAGATATTAAAATATTGGCAGCTATCTTGGCAAATAATGCTGCCCTTGTTGCCCATACAGAAGCAGCTCTGCAGCGCCTAACATCCTGCTTCGCAACAGCTGCAGAGCTGTTTGGGCTGGAAGTCAACCTGAAGAAAACGGAAGTTCTTTACCAGCCTGCACCACAGGACGAACACCACCATCCCCACATTGCCATCGGCAAATCTCTGCTTAAGTCCATTCAGCAGTTCACCTACCTGGGAAGCACCATCTCCTCAGATGCCAAGATTGACAAAGAGATCGATCACAGACTAGCAAAGGCACATAGCGCATTTGGAAGACTTTACAAAAGAGTCTGGAGTAATAAACACCTGAGGCAAAGCACAAAAATCAGTGTGTATAGAGCCATTGTACTGTCTATTCTCCTTTATGAATCTGAAACATGGGTCACCTATTGCCAACACTTACAACTCCTCGAATGCTTTCATCAGTGCTGTATACACACAATCCTAAATATACACTGGACTGACTATGTGACGAATGTTGCTGTCCTTGAGCAAGCAGGGATCACCAGCATTGAGGCCATGATATTGAGAACACGGCTGTGCTGGGCAGGGCACGTTTCTAGGATGGAGGACCATCTCCTCCCAAAAATACTACTCTATGGTGAACTCACCACAGGTCAGTGTAAGAGGGGCGCTCCAAAAAAGCGATACAAGGACTCCCTGAAACAACATCTCAGACTCGGCCAAATTGATCACCAACAATGGTCCGCCCTGGCCTCACATCGGGAGGCATGGAGACACACTATCCACAATGCTGCAGCCTTATTTGAGAACTCACGCTGAACAAGTCTTGAAGAGACTTGTGTGTCCGTCTACAACAGGCATGGTCTACTGCAGCTGTTTCCAGAATCTCTGAGTGTGCATGAACAGTAAAACAAAGAGAAAAGGGGAAAGTAGACAAGCCTGCCTCACTAGCTACTCCTGGCATGTTAAAAAGCATTGAGTCTGGTCACCAAAATGGAAATCAGAAGGAAAGGGGGTGCATTTTGGTAGGAGTGTTCAGTTAGAAGGTTTTAAATGTTTTTGTTTACTGACCCTGATGCAAGGCTTATCTGACCTGGTGGTTTCATTTCACATGTGCATATTGTTAGTTTCAAATAAAATGTTTGCTGAAACATGAGCTTCTTTTTTTGTGGTGTAGAGCAGTAATTCTTAACCCATGGTTCACAGACGGGGGGGGGGGGAATGATGTCCACAGGGGGTCAGCAAAGGCTTGAAGAAATGTTATGTACTTTTACATTTAAAATAGGAAGGAAGGAAGAAAAGAAGGAAGGAAGGAAGAGGGAGAGACAGACATTGCTCTCAAAGAGCAGGAGTCTTTTGCTAGTGACTGACATCATTTGTAAAAGGCTTCGTTACAGTATCTCAAACATTCAAAAGTTATGAAAATAACTGTTTGATGTGACAAATGTTGCTGTCCTTGAGCAAGCAGGGATCACCAGCACTGAGGCCATGATACTGAGAACACAGCTGTGCTGGGCAGGGCATGTTTCTAGGATGGAGGACTATGACCTCCCCAAAATAGTACTCTTATGGTGAACTCGCCACAGGTCAGCGTAAGAGGGGCGCTCCAAAAAAGCAATACAGGGACTCCCTGAAACAATATCTCAGGCTCGGCCAAATTGATCACCAACAATGGTCTGCCCTGGCCTCACATCAGGAGGCATGGAGACGCACTATCCAAAATGCTGCAGCCTTATTTGAGAACTTACACCAAACAAGTCTTGAAGAGAAACGACAACGCAGAAAGAATCACAACCCGGAAACATCACCCAAGGAGACCTTCTGCTATGCTTTCTGCAACTGGGCTTGTTTATCTTGGGTTGGCCTTTTTAGTCATCAGCGTGCTTGCAGAAAGTGTGGGATGAGTCCTTCCTGAATCTTCGTTTGCGAAGAAAAGCCAGAGAGAGAGAGAGAGAGATCTTGGTCAATAGATTGCAAAAAGTTATTTCAACTTTGCTTAAAACTTATCAGGTGGCGTTTATTAAAAGTAGGCAGTGGAGTGATTATAGCTGGTTCATTGTTGATCTGGTAGCCATAAATTCCAACAGAACTGATCCAGTGACCACTATTTCTTTAGATGCTTGGAAGGCTTTGATAAAATTTATTGGATGATTATTTTTACTACATTTGCTAATTTGGGGTTTCCTAAAATGTTTTTTAAATGGATTAAAATTTTATATTCTGCACCAAGGGCATGAGCAATGACTAATTGTCTACTTTCACCTCTTCCTACATTAAAATGAGGTACCAGAGAAGGGTGACCACTTTCTCCATTGATCTATGGGTAGAACAAGGGTGTGTTCTTATTGTTGTGTGCCTTCAAGTCATTTCTGACTTAAGGTGAACCTATCACAGGGTTTTCTTGGCAAGATTTGTTCAGAGAGGGTTTACCTTTGCCTCGCTCTGAGGATGAGAGGGAGTGACTTGCCCATGGTCACCCAGTGGGTTTCCATAATTGAGTGAGAATTCAGACACTGGCCTCCAGAGTTGTAGTCCAAAGCTCAAACTGCTACACCATGCTGGCTCTCAGACAAAATTCTAGTGTCAATGGTTTTGTATATGTTGGCTTAGAATTTTAAAATGTTCTTTATGCAAATGACCTCTTAGTATTTAACTCAAAGTCTCAACACTTGATCCCAATTTTGATGAAGCTGATTAATAATTTTGGTAAAATATCTGGCTATTCAATTGACTGGTCTAAGTAAGAAACAATGCCAGTCGGAGACAAGATAAACCCCAGTACTTTTTTTTTTTTTTTAAAGGGAGGACAATTCAGATACTGCCCAAATTCTATTATTTGCTTGATATAATTATCTCCAGAGATCTGTCTCAGATTATTAAACTGAGAATAACCAAGTTGTGGTCTCTTCCAACTCTGCAATTCTATGATTCTATGATTCTATGATAAAAGATGTTACACAAGATCTAGACAGGTGAACAGGTTTAAAGTTGAGTTTATGGGTCAAGGTTAATACAATTGAAATGAATATTATACCTACAATTGTTTATGCTATTTGTGGAATTCCTTTACTTATATCCTGCAAGTATTTTCAAAAACTGAATGCATTGTTTAGGAAATTGTAGAGGCTCTTCTCCTTCCAGAATATTGATGAAAAGGATACAACTTCCAATTCAAGAAGGTGGGTTTGGTTTTCCAGCCCTTGCCAAATATCATTGGGCATAATTGCTGTCCTGCACTAAATTGTGGACTTCCTTGCTCACAATAGGTAATCCACCATAGTAGCTTTAGAATCCCCCTTTTTGGCACCTTTATCTAAACGGATGGCATTAGGTTCTTGATTTGTTAAAGCAGATAGAGTATTGCCTACAGTCTCTGCAGCTAGCCATGTGGCAAATAGTATGCCAATTACAGTTGGGTCCATATGCCCATACTGAACTGACCTTATGGGGAAATACTGATCTAAAGATTGAAAAAATAAACATTTCTATGGAAGACGTGGGCAGAAAATGGGATTTCTAACTTAAATCAATTATTAGGTGTTGATGATGAGTTTCTGCCCATCTCAAGCTTGCAAGATCAATTTAACTTACCTTCAACAGCTAAATGGCAATACTTTAGAATTATAGCATTTATTAGAATCGAGAATCTGGCCCTGTAGCTTTCAGTGCCCCTGTGGTTCCTTTAACTTTAGCAAAACTTATTGAGGCTGATCGAGTACCTAAGCCAACAATCTATACATATACATTTTTATTATCCACAAAAAAGTATGATATGCAAGATTTACAGCAGGAGTGAAATAGAGAATTGGATTGCCCAGTTTTAACCAGTCAATGGTTAGCAGTTTTAACATCTATAACAAATACAACTGTAGATTTCCTATTACATTTTATAAAACAATAACTATTGTTCTGAGTATACTGGACACCACAACATCTTTTAAATAAAGGCCTACCTAAATAATCTCTGTTGGAAGTGTAATACTGTTAATGCTTCTTTAACCCATATGTTTTGGAAATTCCTCACAGTTGCCTTATTTTGGATGGAAGTAATTACAAAAATAAATTCAGTATTCAGTGATATACATATTCTTTTAAACTATCTACTGATGTGCTGGAACATGACACATGGTGCTCTCTTGACTGCTAGAAGACTGATAGTCCAGTAATAGAAAGATAACATATCCCCCCCACCTGTGATCCAATGAAAAGAAGATTTAACAACACTTGCAACCTTTGAAAGAATGATGTCTTGACATAATTTACAAATGGACTTATATGAAGATATTTGGTCTGCTTTTATTGAAATTTATGACCAATAATTTCTCTTTTTATTTCTTTATTCCTTATTGCTGTAATAAGATCATGATTTGTAACTGAGAGCCTTAGAACGTAATGTTACTTTGCATAATTATTTTTTAAAAAGTAGTGTTTGCCTGCAATGATACAGGGTCCCTTCATAAATAGGGCATACCTCCAGGCTATGGTGCACAGTCTACTGAGTGCCAGTGAGTGACACGTAGCATAAAGGCTTCCTCCTCAAAATATGGCTTTATTGGGGTGCATGCATGAATAATTCAACAAGCTCCTAGGACAGATTAGGGAAACACTGGACAGAATTTCAGTGGGCTTTTGATGACTTCTTCTTATTTTTGCTAATGCAGAAAATAGAAAATGACAAGGATTTGTCTAGTATATTTCTATTAACAGATAATTTGCAAGTTTCATCTTATCCATTCCATTCTAACTTATTGTCCCTTCACTAGGCTTTGCCTATATCTGTTCTTTCTTCTACCACACCCACCCACTCCAGCTCCCTATCTATATAATCCCCATACCGCAATATATGGTCCTTTTGTGCGGATAGATCTGTTGATTAAATATTAGACACGTTTCCTTTGTCAGCTAAAATCCTTTCTTTTCTTTTATTTTTTTCTTCCTTCATTCCTTCCTTCTACATGTCTCCCATTCTGAACAGAAGAAATGTCTCCTTCTTTCTCTCTCTTCTGTCTTTGTATCTGGGCTTCAGATTTGTCTTTGGCTCTTGGTTGGTTTGGGATGAGCCTCTCTATGTCCCCTTGGGATGGAGGCAGGTGTTGCTTCAGTCGAGCGCATGCAACCAAATTACAGGACCGTCTGTCGCCTCCTTTGGGAAATGAGGGAGGGAGGGGAGGGAGGAGGGAGGGAGGAGGCCATGTTGCAGGAAAGAAAAGTGGAGCATAGTATCAGTGCGGATGGGAGAATGAAAACATGAGTCACTTCAGCCTCAGGCCAGCTCCACCCCTAAACAGGGAGCATCCCCTGAAATAGAAATATCAGTGGTACAGGCAGAAGAAAATCAGAAGCGGCTTTACTAAGGATTTATAGTAAACATGCTTCTTGTGAGCCACTCCCCACTTTCTTTCACCTTTGAACATTTATATAAGTTGGAAGGTCAATAGTAAACCTGATTTATGGAAAAACTATTTCTGTTCCCAATAGACATTTTAAAGCAACAGTTTTGAACAGATTTTAAGCAATGACTTTCTGAAAGACGTTTCTCAGCTCATCAGCATAAGTTCATATTGGTCTGGTATCTGCTACCAATGACTTCTGTCTTGGGCTGGTTTTTCTTTTAGCTTAATACCCTTTGAATGTTAGATTTTAAACTGAACAGACTCTTTGTCCTAAGTAATATTATATTCTCCATAAACAACTTATTTCCCCCCAAAACCTAACAAATCAACTAGACAACAGTGAAGTCTGAGTGAAAATGCTGTGAGATCCTGAACATATAAGAGCCTGAGAAGGAAAAACTAGTGGGGGGACGTATCTAGCAACAACATTTAAGAGCTTGATAATTGTATTTTCATGGTGCATTTAGAAAATTAAATGGTATTTCTAGTGGAAAAGCCAGAAAAGCATCTTTCATCATTCTAGGTAAGTTTAGGGGTGAAAATCTTGTGGCCCTCCAGATGTTGTTGGGCTGAAGCTTCACCATAGGCTGTGGTGCCTAGGACTGTTGGGAGTTGCAGTCCAGCATCTGGACAGCTGCATGATTTGCAGCTCTGACATTAAGACAAAGTGTTGTTGGCAAGTGCTTTATCTGATCAAGGAAGTGGTGTTCAACCTGTTCTGGATGGGACTGTGTTCTTCTCTTTAAATATTGGCTCAACAGTCTGAAGGCTTGTAGACCAAACCCCTGCTTTCTACATCAAGGAAGGTTCTGTGGCATGACCGTTGTTCATCTGCTTAGTGGTGTGTCAATTGGAACTGTTCTTGGATGAAGACAGCCTGGCGACTGTGACCCATGCCCTGATATCATCCAGAATGGACTATTACAAATATGTTGTACGTGGTGATGACTTTTAAGACATCTTGGGACTCCCAGTTGATTCAGCTAAGCTGCCGAATAGCACAGCTCTCTGGAACTTCCTTGCCAGTTTGGAACCTGCCTTCCCATGTGTGCCTGCCTTCAGTTCAGTCTGCTGGCCATAGATGCCCTTTCTTTGGTTACTTGCTTTAGGGCTGCTTTTATTCCTTCTGACACACAACATCCTCATCTGAGTACCATATTCCTTCTCCCTTACAAACACAGATTAATTAAGTCATTGTGGCTGTTTTTCTCACCTTTCCTCCCATCTCCACCCCTCCCTTCTGCCAGCAATTGTCTTAGCCCAGGGAGGGCCTGGCTTTATATTCCCCCTCCCTCCCCACTCCATGCCTCCCTCCCTCCCTCCCCCCAGGACTACAGGCCTTTCCATTGGCCAAGGACAGAGGGAGAGGAGCCAAGGGCAGAAGCTAGATCTCAGGCGAACTGCTAAGGCAATGACAGTTAGAGGTTGTGTTGGCTAACAAGGAGTGAAACTCCTCATCCCTTTCATTTTTTTACAGAAATAGCTATTTCTAAACCACATCATCATTTTTTTTAAAGGGATTTCTCTTATGACTTTAGGCCCAAAGCTGCCTATTTCCTTATCTGTTTAATGTATGCTGAACTATCATATGCAAAGCTGGTTTACACTCTGAGGAAGGAGGTGTGAAAACTGGAGGAAGGAACATCAGCAATTTGAGATACGCAGATGACACCATGTTACTAGCAGACAATAGCAAAGACTGGTGAAGAAAGTCAAGGAAGAAAGTTCAAAGGCATGTTTACAATTGAATATTAAGAAAGCTGGACAGTGAAGAAAGCTAATAGGAAGAAAATAAACTCATTTTCAGTGTACTTCGGGCATATCATGAGAAGATTTGAGTCACTAGAAAAGACAACAATGCTTGCCAAGGTAGAAGGCAGTAGGAAAAGAGGAAGATTCCATTGCAGATAGATAGACTCAGTCAAGAAAGCCACGGCCCTGAGTTTCTGAGCGGGCCTGTTGATAACAAGGTAACTTGGAGGTCTCTTGTTCATGGGGTCACTATCAGTCCAAGTCAACTCGATGGTAGTTATCACCAACAATAAACATGACATAGATGACCAGCTGCTAAGGGTACATAGATGTTGATGCCTAGGCTGGATTGGGCCCACCCAACTGCCTGTTATCATGTGGGCTTCTATTGCTTGTGACCATGCTGTGTATGTGTGTGACATCAAGGGCCTCCACTATAGGACATAGGACACTTTGTCACTGAGTGTCTATCTAGCTAGATTATTATTGTATTGTTGTGAAGTGGAGAAATTAAAGCTGTTTATGAACAGTTTGTTCTGAAATGCTGCAAACCGCAGATCTAGACCCAACACAGCTCCCTGTGGCTCTTGTTTCTCTTTCTTTAGCACCATGGAATGGAGGGTGAGATAAAGACTGTAAAGCAGAGATTCCCAAAGTGGGTGGTACTTCCCCTCTGGGGGTGGTGGAAAGCTCTAGGGGGCAGTGAGGAAAAAGGGGGCTGCAGGGGCTGGTGGGGATGAGGGTTCCATGAAACCTCTCTTTTCGGGGTCCCTTAAAACTGCCATGCAGCCTTGCTGATTGCTTTGTGTGGTGGTGTCTCCTGTTCTTTGCACCAGGCGCTTCGTTTGCTTGCCTGCACATGCACACTCCCCTGGCCATGTTTTGCTAACAGTGGTGCCATCAGTTAGAAAGCTCTCATGAGGCTTGGGCACATGCCATCGCCTCTGCAGCTCAGCGTGGCACTATTTTGAGACAGACTGACTGACTGGAGCAGGAGTTAGTGTATGTGGCAATGGGGGAGAAGCAGCAGCAGGGAAAAGGAGCTTTCAAATTTGAGACCCTGTTTAAGATTTGTGAGCTTTGCCAATACTTCACTGGCAGGCTGGAGCTCACTGGTGCTCCTGATTTCCCTTGTCAAACAGGTCAAGAGAAGAGGTACTAGAAGAAGAAGAAATGCTTGTGGGTGGGATGACTTGAAGCTTGCTGTTCCTACTTCTGCACTCTTTTCCTCCTTTCTGCCTGCCCGAGTGGGCAAACACACACATGCATGCACCCTCCCTCCTCATGATCCCCGCATCCCATCCTCTTCCTGCCAGCCTGTGTAAGTGAGCAAATGCGCAAATGACACCCCCCCCCATCCTTGTGATCCCCCTGTCCCCTCCCCTCCCTCCTCAAGTAAGTGCACTGGCAAGGAAAAGTATGAGCAGCCAGGCCCAGCCAGCCTGACAGTTTGATTTCCTCCCAACAACACCAGTGGCAAAAATGGCATAGGGAAGCAGCAGAGGTGGGGCAAATAATCTGTGAATAAGCAAATCTGCAAAAGTGAAACCTACACATGTGGAGGGAAGACTGTACATAATTTTCTGTACTCTCTACACATAATTTTGCCTTCTACTTTACAAACTTTATTTTAAAAAAAACATTTTAAGATTGCTGTTTGGGGTGTCTTTCAACACAAACACCCAAGGCAAAATATTATGAATTGCTTGGTGTAATAAAAGTACACTGGTTTGGGAATAGCAGCCTGAGAATGGAATACCTCTTAATCTCCATTCTACCTCATAATGGTCAACTTGGATGAAGTAATAAGGAACATTCCTGTTATCCCTGCACATATCTGCAGAGGCATGCAAACTGTGTCCATGGTGGTCTATGGTGTACCAGAAGTGTCACCCTACTGTGAGCTACAGTAAAGACACCAATCCTGATTGTTTAGTTTTGATTACAGCCCACTGGTCTACAGATCACAACACAGTACTGGAAGGGCAGGCCTTTATAGACCCGGGTGCCATTTACACGATAAAAATGTCCCGGGAAGAATTCGTGTTGATCCCTGGCAGTTTACACGTACATCGGGTCGGGTACGTGATTTTTGGAAGGGGGGGCACCTTTTATCCCTCAACCTGCGGGACTTCCAGTCCCGCGGGTTGTGTCGGTTTTTAAAAAAGTCACTGGAGGATTCGGAAAATCAGAAATGTAAACAGCCTGGGACAAAATATCTCGGTACTAGGGGATGACCGGAAATGGTGACTGGGGACGGGCTTAGAGATCAGCGACCAGAAAAGGAGGGGTCAGTCACCCGTTCAACAGATTCAGCCTCACCAGCTGCAAACAAAGGCATCCCTTCCAGCTGCACGAAGGTTGGTATGTGTATGCACGTGTATTCAATCACCTTTTTAAATGGATTTCTACACTGCAAACCCTTCAGCTTTAACGTCTTCGTCAACTGCATGTTACAAAGAGATTGTGGTGGGCAGAGAGTCATCCATTCATTCCCTGCCTGGATCCCCTCTCTGGGTCTGAACGGGCACAGTAAAATATCCCAGCGTCTGAGTGAATGAACACACTTTCATTCCCTCCCCCCCCCAACAAGGCCAAAATTCCTTCTGTGACACTGGCTTGAAATCTTCACTCTGCAGCTGTAAGCCTCAACATTGTAAAAGGAATCCCAAGCCTCTCCCCCCCCCCACTCGGCTTCGTTTCAAAATAAAAGGACATGGTTTAATTGTTCCTCCGTCTGAGTGAAAGATCACATTCTTGGTATTTCAAAATGCCTTCTGCCTCTGCTTAAAGGGTTAACATTTTTAAGAGACAGGATAAACACAAGCCTCTGCCCCCTCCTTCCTGCCCCCCCAGCCAGCCAATAGCATCGCTCGTGGCACAGAACTCTAAAGGAAGTAAGTCACCGAGGTTGTAAAAACACGAGTAATCGCATCCTTGATTGACAGCCAAAAAAAATATATCCCAGTAGGCTAAACATGTGTAAACAACAAAAGCATGGGATATAAGAGTGCGGGACCAATAAAAAGAAACGGAACTTTTGATGTGTAAATATCAATCACGGGATTTCCTAAAGAGTGACAAAAATCGTCTAAACAGCGTGGGACCAATCCGGGATCAGGAAGTCACGGTAAGCCCTGCGACAAAAATTGTGTAACTGGCACCCCAATAATGCTATAGAAAAAAAGTCCTCCTTCTCCAGTCCAATCATACCACAAAATTTTGTTGTCCAAGTTGTAAAACTGGTCACCCATGTAGATATTTATGCGTATCCACACATTTTAATTGGTATCATAAGGCAGCCAATATTTTGGTTAATCACAATGTGTCCCTATTCCTCATGAGAGTGCAGGGATTTGTCAGATGTCATTTTGAGCTTTTGAGGCATCCAGACCATTTCTGATAAGCGTCACAACTCTGAGAACAATTCCCCAGCTCTTTGTCTACTCTAACTAACACCACCTTAAAGAAGATGGATGGGACTCAGCTGGGCAGAGAATGCACACCATGACAAATTTGTGGAAGACTGCTTCCACATAATGGTTTGGGATGGTCAAGTCTAACATTTTTGTTAAATATGTCTGATTTCTCTAACAACACTGGTACCAATATTACCTATTTATAACACTTACATCTTCTTTTAGTCATCTCGATAAAGTTGGTTCCCCATATCCACCGAACCAATATCCATGGTTTCAGTTATCCACGGGACACAAAGTAGGGGACACATGCCATAGAGTTGCACTGGAAAATACTTAGAGAGGCTTCCTCTCTAGGCATCTTCCAAGTCCTCCAATGCTAACTCTTTGGTATGTTTTTACCGGAAGTCCTTTATTTTAATAGGGTTCACTGTTATCTACAGTATCTATGGTAAGCCCGGGAACCAAACCCTGTAGCTATGGGGGTGTGACTGTATATGAACCCTGTCCACCTAAGAAATTACTAAACTTATGTTTTTCAGTGCTGCAGTGAGGAATTTTCCATGGGTAATAGCCTGCATGATGTAGTGGTTTGAGCATTGGACTACAGCTCTGGAGACCAGGGTTCAAATCCCTGCTAGGACATGAAAACCCAGTTTGGCAAGTCACACTCTCTCAGCCTCTGAGGAAGGCAATGGCAAACCTCCTCTGAACACAACTTGTCAAGAAAACCCTGTGATAGGTTTGTCTTAGGGTCACCATAAGTCAGAAATGACTTGAAGGCACACAACAACAACTTTCCCATAATAAAAAGTTTCCCCCTTCCCTGCTTTTTCCCTCACCCCCCCTCTCTAGCTGGCCTTGGCTTAATATCATCATTTTCAAATTGATAAAAACATTAAATAAATTGTTTTTAAAAGTTAAGTTTTACTTGTGAAATACATACACTTGTTTATAGTGCTAGATTGTTTGTTTTGAATTTGCACTAGAACAGTAGACCTAATATCAAAAAATAGGCGTGGGGAGCACTAGGCTATCGCTCAAGAGGAAAGGGGGTAATAGCCTGAAAAAGTTTGGGAACCAGTGCTGTAAAGCTTCAGACCATGGACCTGTAGTTACAATGAATAGAAATTCTGCCTCCCCTAGATCTTTTTTTTTTGGCGGGGGGGGTCTGTTGACAGACTTGAGTCATAATGTGAAGTCGAAGGCTTTCACGGTCGGCATCCATAGATTTTCCTTGGGTTTTTTCCAGCCTGTGCGGCCGTGTTCTGGAATAGTTTCCTTCTTACGTTTCGCCTGCATCTGTGGCTGGCATCTTCAGAAAATGGTTGGGTAGGAGTGTGTGTGGAGTTTATATAATCTGAGCCCCTGTTGGGGAGTATATGTACATTTGTGTAATTGAATGGTTAGTTTCTGGGTATAGAAATATAAGGCTCGTTAGTGTCTGTTTGGCTAACAATTGGTTGATGGGCAGTTATCTGCTGTGAATCCCCCTGTCCCTGGGTGGAATTCCTTTGTAAGTGTTGGGTTTTGATTCTATTGTATTTCGAAACTGGGAGCCAGATTTTGTTTACTTTTAAGGTTTCTTCTTTTTTGTTGAAGTTGTCCAGGTGTTTGTGGATTTCAATAGCTTCTCTGTGCATTCTGACATGATAGTTGTTGGCTTTTTAAATAGCATTTTGTGTCCAGGTTGGTTTATAACATCTTCTGCTACCACTGATTTTTTCTGGCTGGCCCAGTCTGCAGTGTCTCTCATGTTCCCTGATTTGTGTTTGCACACTGCGTTTAGTGGTCCCTATGTAAACTTGTCCACAGCTGCATGGTATGCAGTGTGCAAACACGAATCAGGGAACATGAGAGACACTGCAGACTGGGCCAGCCAGAAAAAATCAGTGGTAGCAGAAGATGTTATAAACCAACCTGGACACAAAATGCTATTTAAAAAGCCAACAACTATCATGTCAGAATGCACAGAGAAGCTATTGAAATCCACAAACACCTGGACAACTTCAACAAAAAAGAAGAAACCTTAAAAGTAAACAAAATCTGGCTCCCAGTTTCGAAATACAATAGAATCAAAACCCAACACTTACAAAGGAATTCCACCCAGGGACAGGGGGATTCACAGCAGATAACTGCCCATCAACCAATTGTTAGCCAAACAGACACTAACGAGCCTTGTATTTCTATACCCAGAAACCAACCATTCAATTACACAATTGTACATATACTCCCCAACAGGGGTTCATAGCATATAAACTCCACACACACTCCTACCCAACCATTCTCTCAAGATGCCAGCCACAGATGCAGGCGAAACGTGAGAAGGAAACTATTCCAGAACACGGCCTCACAGCCCAGAAAAAAACCCAAGGAAAATCTATTGAGTCATAATGTTTTCACACTGATTTTGTTCACAGTCCTATAGTGTTTTATCTATTAAGTGGAATAGTGTATCTCTTTTAAAAGCTTACATATTTGCTCAGTGGAGCTTTTTTTTATGAATCTCATTTCAACAAGTGAAACTCTCCCTTGCAGTCACACACCACAGTAAGCGGTAATAGATCACTCACATACAATCCAAGAAAGAAGGTGTGTAGAACAGATGTGGAAATGGGTAATTGGATGAAAATGGCGAAGTAGGGGGGGAGGCAATGAAGTAGAGATTTTGAAAGTAGGAATGAAGCCAGGCAATGACTTCAGAAGCAGGACCCAGTCCCATTACTTGCTCAGCTATTTAGAGTGCTTCCAGTGAGGACAAAGGTGAAATCTTGTGGGCAGAAACTTTGATAATGGCATAGCAAGTATGTGATAGGGGTGATTTTAACTGGAAGAAACACTTTCTTGACAGAAAAGCTTCAGCCATTGATGATTTCTAGAATGCTTTGATGTTTTAGTCTCAGAAGGATGGCATTCGCTGTCAGGCTGAAGTCTCTTATGTGCTCAGTATTAGTATACCCAGAGAGAAGCCTCACCAAGGTTCTGAAATGTATTTATTTATTTGTTGGAAATCAGCTACAGTGCATATTTTTCGGGGGGGGGGGGATTGCTCTGTGGTTGTTTGGAACCACTGTCCTCTGTTGGGACCCTTCAACTCCCAAGGCTGCCTGATTAGTGAAGTCCTTCTGTTGTTATTCACTGATGAAGGACATGAACTCTGGTAGGACATGAATTCTGCCACATTTCTTCTATTCTTACTTCATGTGTTCTAGGGTTAAGTCCATGTAATCAAAATGGATGCTGAGTTGGACCTTCCTCTAATTAACAGACAACTCTGTGTGGAGTTAAATCATATTACCTCATGTTTTCATTTCACTTATGCTTTTACCATGAATTCAGACAACACCATGTGTTTGTGTGCATTCTCCTAGGCTCGTAGAAACAGCATACCAGAACAACACAGATTAGGAGTTCTCTTCATTAGCACTTAAGTGTTTAGTTTCTAAAATGAAAGATGTGCAGACTTGAGCCAACCTGGAAGTCAATACAGTGCCTTGGAAATTCTTCCTCTGTGGGAAAGTCATTTATCACATGATAAGAGAAACCATCTCTTTTATTTTTTAACTTGCTTGTATTAGTGCTAACCTCTAGCATTCTAAATAGGTTCCAAAACTAAACTATGAAAATTAAGACAAAATCAAAAACTTTCTATTTGACACCTACTCAAAATTTACTTTGGTCCTCAGGCGTTATGCCTTCACTACAGCACATTCAGTATATGTACTGGTTCCTGATTTAGTTATCATCATCACATGTAAAACCATGTTCCAAGCCATTTACAGCAACATCAGAAGAGTAACACAATAAAGAACGACATTTTCAGAATAATTAAATGGTTATTACAACTCATGATGCAAAGTAATGCCAATAGGCTAAAAATCTCACAGTAACATACTTTAAAACGGATTATAGTATACAGTTGTCCCTTTGTATCCACGGATTTAAGTATTCACAGCTTGAAAATATTCTTTAAAAATAATAATCCAAAAAGCAAACCTTGATTTTTCCATTTTATATAAGGGACACCATGTTGCTATGCCACTGCATATAATGGGACTTGAATATTCATGGATTTTGGTATCCACGGGGGGTCCTGGAACCAAACCCCAGTAAATATGAAGGGACAACTGTACTAATAATTCATGCTGAGTCCTAATAAAAGAAAGACACCAAAAGGAAGAAACAAATCCAAATAGTAGCCACACATACACATTATCCCTAGCTAAATCTTATCTAACTCCAGACCCTAAAGAAGACACTGTTGTCATTGCCTCTAGCCATTGTCTGCAGCTCTCATGACAGCTACGTTCTTTCAGCCCACCACCCTCCCACTGCCACAGGTAAAAATGGGCTGGGCCCAATCTTCCCTGAAGCACAACTAGAAGGACAGGAATGTAGGGGAGAGGAAGAGAGAGTAATTTGGGAGATATATTTCTTTCTATCTGCCATAATGAATTATTTTCACATTCAGATTTCATCTAGGTACAGATTCAGATTGCACTGTGGATATATGATATATATGGGTGTCTCATACCTTCCAACTGTCCTGATGTGTCAGGAACAGTTCTGACTAATCCTCTGTCATCCCACATTTTCAGCTGATTATAAAAGGTCCCACGGGTTGTTTAGATGACAAAAAAACCCTCGAATTATGTGGGCAGAATACGTTTTGTCCGGATGAGCTCCTGCCAGGATTCGCCATATTGGGAAGGAAGGGGGCTGAAAACTCCAAATAGTTTTCAATAACAGCTTTCACTGTTTCTCGTGATCTTTTTTTAAAAGTACGTGAAAATGTGCATAACAGGCAGTCTGAACAACCAATTTGAATTGGGGCACATCCAAGAAGTCAAAATGTGATTGTTGGGTGACAAAATAGCTGGAGCCGCCATTGTTTTTGGAGCGGCAGAGCGAAAAGAATGTTTGTAAGCAGATGATCACTTTTCCACGTCTGTCATTTAACGGCAAAAAGGGTGGGGGGAATGGAGGGAGCTTTTCGGGAGATAATAAGGCAGTAATTCACTCATGGCTACCATCTTTTCTCATGGGCTTGCACCGTGTGAACTGCAAAATTGAATAGCTTTCCATGCCAGTGATCTTCTGAATGATTTGTGGGGACAAATGAACACTGCTGTGATAGTGAGGTAATATGCTATTTTCTGGAATTAATTCTCCCGTCTAGCTGAGCCCCAGTATCTCTAACCTCCTCCTCCTTTAACCTTTTGTCCTTGGCTTATTTCCATTAGTGCAACTGAGTTCAAAGTGCAAAGGTCATTTGCACTCAATTAAACAAGGGGGAGGAGGGGGGCTGAGTCTTGACCCTCCCAGTAGACTCAGGCAAAAGCAAATTGCTGCAGCTTCTCCTACCATGTGTGTTTGTCTTCATTATTAACTTTTGCTGTCTTAACCACACTCTGATGTTGCTTCTCCACATGCATCCTGGTTTGCATCTGTGAAACACTGGAAGGTACAGTGTCTCTGAAAACCAGCTTTACTGGATTGTGGATTGACACTTTCTAGAACAGATGTATTTCTTATTTCTGTCATATTCAGCAAAAGGCATCTCAAGATCTTTGCTTCAAAGACAAGAGTTTTCCAGTAAGCACCTGTAACTGTTTTTTGATTGCTAGTCTGTATTTGTGGAAGTCTCAGGATAAAGAGAGAAGCAACATTTAAACTAGTCTAGAGCTGCCACATGATTTTACAAAAAATAATAAATTAAACTTGTGGGTTCTGCCAACTAGTTTTTTCAAGGAATTAATCATATTTGCATATAAGGAAAACAATAAATTCTTTGTAGTGAAAAAAGAAGAAGAAAGAAAAGGGAAAACAAATTGTGAAGCAGAAGTACAACCCGTGTTTTAGAGGGGGCATTTGTGTTGCACTAAGCATCCTCTAGAAAAGACATCCCATGGTGGGGGGGGGGAGGAAAAAGTGTTTCTTTAAAATGCATAACAAAAAAAATCAGAAATAAAATGATGAAACTGAAATAATTTAAGTTGGAGAATGCCTCTTTTAATGCTTCTAGTGAATGCTTGTCACATGCATTTTGGGAAGCAAGCACCTTGCATTTACCGGTAACCACATTTTGGATCAAGGATCAGCAGATAGTCCCTTCTAGGAATTAGCTTCTTGGTAGCTATGTGATCAGGCCTGCCAGCTGTAGTGTATTCCCTACACAATGGCAGAAATTCATTCGGTTCACATTTCAGTATCGACTTAAACTAATTTCACTCTTCTAACTCAACAAGCAAACTGAAACAGACTTGTTCTTTGAATTTTGTACTCCTGCAGTTTTTGCAATAGTGTTGTAGAACTTTTAAAAGTGTGTGTGTGTGTGTGTGTGTGTACATACACTATTTTCCAAATATAAGATTTTAAGATGATTTTCCATTCCCCAAAATATACATTTTTAAAAATAATAACCTGCAACTCTCTTCCATATATATTGCTGGAAAATACTTCCTACCCAAGTATTCTTTTTAATAGCTTTCAGCCATTTACTATTAGAGCAATGGGGCTTTAGACAGTAAAGGTTTTCTGCATGCCTCAACCCTATGCATTTTTTCTCTAAAACTTTTCCCATTTTCTCAGTGACCCATTGTAGGGATGTATCTAAGGAACCACACTATGTGACCAGAGAACCTTCCAGGTGTGTTTGCAGGCACATAAAAGATTCCTCCCTCTCTTCCTCTCTCTCTCTCACACACTCCCTACTTCCTTAAGATGGTAAGTAAGCTGCTCCTGTAGTTAGTCAGGGCTTAGACACCACATGTATATATGTCTGAATGCATATTTAAATGTAATTAGTAAAGTTTTTAGCTATAGCAATAGCACTTCTATTTCTATACCACTTATCAGTGCCAAAGTATTCTCTAAGCAGTTTACAGTGTGTTAGCTAATTGCCCCCAACAAGCTGGGTACTCATGGAAGGATGGAAGGCTGAGTCAACCTTGGAGCCCTGCACGATCAAACTCATAACATTGTGGCTGCAGTACTGACATTTAACCATTGCGCCACCAGGATTCCCTAAACTTGAAGCTATGAAACTTGAATACTGCCTGTTTGCCTCACTTTGCTGAAAATAGTTTTAGAAAGACCCAAGAGAGTCAGTGCTTCCACTTGTGAGCTCTGCTAAAGGAGACTGAACCAATTTCCATCTTTCCCAGAAAAGGGGTTAACACCCTAGGAATCAATTTCTAATCTGGCATATATTATGGAGGTATAACTCCATGTTTTTATACATATACAAGATGCACATAATGTGCATGAATTATCATGTGAAACTTTTAAAAAAAAGGTTAAATGTATGGGATGAACAAGTCAAAGTATGGAAAGAATCAAAATGTTCAAAGTTGAGGATGAACCAAATTTAAGAATGGAAAAATGAAAAACTGAAAGAAACTGAAATTGCATCACCCTAAGTGCATTTGCAAATACCTATCTGGCTTTGGTAACTGCATGCACTAAAAACCCTTCACCCTGATTTCTTCCTATGATATTTCTGGAAACGTTTTTTCTTTTTTCTTTTTTTAAATTTAATTGTTGAAATCCTCTGGGTTCTGCAATTACAGTTAAAAGAAATATGACAACTTTAGGAAGCATTAAACTAATGGTGCAGGGACCATTTCCTCCCAGAAGCCATTATGTTCACTCTGACTGTCAAGAGGTCTTTTCCCACATGTTTCCCTTGGCAGCATTGCTATGGTTTTCTTGGTGTCACTTCTGTCCCTACCTCCACATTAGAAGCTTTTGCAGAAAGCTGGTGTGAGACTCAAGTGAGTAGTTTGGCATGATTGTGATAGTAGTAGCTAGCTGAAGATGATAGGGTAGAAGAGAGATAATGAATAAGAAACTACTCTGAAGTAATCCCCAAGGGAGAGGACTGTGTCTTTCTTTATATTCTTTTAATGTATTGTAAATTATATAATTCTAGAACTGTGACTATGTACCAACATTTTAAGACATCCCTCAGCGGCTGCAAAACCACCTCCGAGTATTCTTTGCCTAAGATAGCCCTATGAAATTCATGGGGTCAGCATAAGTTGACAGGTGACATGAAGGCACATGCAGATACAGCAGTTATTATGTATAGTGGGCCCTTCCCATCTGCAGGGGTTCGATTCTGCCCACCTCCCCCCACAGATGGGGAAAACATGGATGCTCAGGCTCCATATTAATCAATGGCAGTGTGTGCATGTGGCCACATGTTAACATGCCTGAGTGCATGCATCGCCATTGAATAATATGGGCATGGCACTCTGCAAGTGCTCCAGTACACAGATGGGTAGCTCACAGATAGGGTGGGCCCACTGTATTTTGCTCCAATCTTGCCCCTACTTCACATATACCATGTGTTTTCCAGCATTGATAGACAGATGCCAGGATCCCAGCAGCCTTGTGCAGCATTCTACTGGAGGTGAGGGTTCCACCAGTAGTCCCACAAAGAGTACCCCCCTCCGCCCAGGGTCAAGTGAAAAAGCATCCATGTGAAGCACGAGAGGCTGGCACCTGGCACCAGAAGTAAATAGCAACCATTTTGTGATGTGAAAAAGCTTTCTGCTAGCACTGAAGAGGGCCTGATTCCAGCCATAGAAAGATAGGGTTTTTAAAAACACATACATGCATATTCACAAATGAACATGAATATACAGTATACATTTTAATATATTGCTTGGGCAGTCCAAAGTGCATCTCCTCAGCTTTGGTGTACCTTATTCTATGAAGTTAATAGGTTTATTTCCCCCAGCAATCAAAGGGGGACTGTTTTAGTCATGAGCTTATTTTGGAAAATATCAGAGCAGATGTTACCGGGTTGTGATTCTTTCTGCATTGCCGTTTCTCTTCAAGACTTGTTCAGCGTGAGTTCTCAAATAAGGCTGCAGCATTGTGGATAGTGTGTCTCCATGCCTCCCGATGTGAGGCCAGGGCGGACCATTGTTGGTGATCAATTTGGCCAAGCCTGAGATGTTGTTACAGGGAGTCCTTGTATCGCTTTTTTGGAGCGCCCCTCTTACGCTGACCCATGGCGAGTTCATCGTAGAGTACTATTTTGGGGAGGCGATGGTCCTCCATCCTAGACACATGCCCTGTCCAGCGCAACTGTGTTCTCAATATCATGGCCTCAATGCTGGTGATCCCTGCTTGCTCAAGGACAGCAACATTCGTCACATAGTCAGTCCAGTGTATATTTAGGATTATGCGTACACAGCGCTGGTGGAAGCGTTCGAGGAGTCGTAAGTGGTGGCGATAGGTGACCCATGTTTCAGACCCATAAAGGAGAATAGACAGTACAATGGATCTATACACACTGATTTTTGTGTTTCGCCTCAGGTGTTTATTACTCCAGACCTTTTTGTAAAGTCTTCCAAATGTGCTATGTGCCTTTGCTAATCTGTGATCGATCTCTTTGTCAATCTTGGCATCTGAGAAGATGATGCTTCCCAGGTAGGTGAACTGCTGAACGGACTTGAGCACAGAATTGCCGACGGCAATGTGAGGATGGTGGTGTTCGTCCTGTGGTGCAGGCTGGTAAAGAACTTCTGTTTTCTTCAGGTTGACTTCCAGCCCAAACAGCTCTGCAGCTGTTGTGAAGCAGGATGTTAGGCGCTGCAGAGCTGCTTCTGTGTGGGCAACAAGGGCAGCAGCATCAGCAAAGAGCAGCTCACGGACTAGATAGTTTAGAGTCTTAGTGCAAGCCCTCAGACGGCTTAAGTTAAACAAGCTACCATCAGTACGGTAACGTATACAGATGCCATCGTCCTCTTTGAGCTCTGCCGTAGCCCTTTGGAGCATCATGCTGAAGAAGATTATAAATAAAGTTGGCACAAGAACACAACCTTGCTTCACTCCATTAGTTATTAGAAAGGGCTCTGAAAGAGCATCGCCATATCTGACTTGACCACGCTGGCCCTCGTGTAGCAATATAATCATTTTAAGGAATTTGGGGGGCCATCCTAGTCTTTCCAGGATCTGCCACAGACCTTTCCTACTCATGGTGTCGAAGGCTTTGGTGAGGTCAACAAATGTTACACAGAGACCCTTGTTCTGCTCTCTACATTTCTCTTGCAGTTGTCTGAGGGCAAATACCATATCTGTAGTACTCCTATTGGCTCTGAAGCCACACTGGCTTTCAGGAAGAAGTTCTTCGGCAATGGCAGGAACTAATCTGTTCACAGCATATACGTTTATTTAACAGTAGGACTTCACCGATCATTTTTAGGCAAGTTTATGCCATAAGTTTGCTGCCTCAACCAAAAAGTTAGCCATTAGTCTGGTAATATGTGGGTTCCGATCTTCCAATAAGAATTCCACTGATAATCTATCCATACAGACATTCCTTTCTGATAACCTCCTTAACAACTTTTCCCTTGGAATTATGTACAATGGGCAAGACAATACAATATGATGGAGAACATCAGGGGTCGAGCACAATGACATATACAATTCAAGAAAGGGATCTGTAGATATCTACCCTTGGTCACATTAGAAGGATGTACATTCAACCTTGCAAGTAGAAATGCCTTCCTTGCCGCCAACAATGAGAAAGTTTGAAAATAATCCAGAATCCTACCCTGTATGGGTGTGTGTGTGTGTGAGAGGGATACCAAGCATCGATGGCGACCAAACCCTAGGAAGTGTTGGATAAGTCAGCTGACATTCCCTCTCGTTTTAGTTTTAAGACATTCCTTTTCAGATAATAAAAGGAGCGAATCAAGATTTAGACCCATGAACATTACTTTGCTTTCATAAAATGTGGCCCATCTAGTGTAGTAAACGTCAGATAGAAGAAAGCATAAAAGGCCACATCTATTAGACCTAAAATGGATCTTAAACCATGATCTGTAAGTCATCAACCACACTTCAGTTTCAAGAGAATTCTAGCCCACTTCTGCATAAAGAGTCAGATGGTGTACACAAGGGGGAACAGCTGGTGTACACAAGGGGGAACAGCTAATATTCTCCTGAGAAAAAATGTCTGCAGTCGTTCAATCTCCCTATTAAAGGCTGGAATCCAGGTAAACATACTATAAAATAATTGCACTCTTAATTTGGTTTTATAAATTTTTAAGACGCCAGGATATCCTGATTGCCTTTTTATAGTAGAAAGATTGTATAACTGCCAAAGATCTTTTCCCTGCTTGAATTACTTTATTTCTCTGTTTACACCAGTGTCCATTAAAATGGAAAAGGACACCAAGGTAAACATACTTCTTGACCTGCTGAATTGTCCGATTACCAACCTTCCACGTTCTCAGGGCAAATCTCTTAGAGAATACCAGGGTGCCGTCTACACGATGAAAATGTCCCGGGAAGAATTCGTGTTGATCCCTGGCAGTTTACACGTACAACGGGTCGGGTACGTGATTTTTGGAAGGGGGGCCACCTTTTATCCCTCAACCTGTGGGACTTCCCGCAGGTTGTGTCGGTTTTTTAAAAAGTCACTGGAGGATTCGGAAAATCGGAAATGTAAACAGCCTGGGACAAAATATCTCGGTACTAGGGGATGGCCGGAAATGGTGACTGGGGGCGGGCTTAGAGATCAGCGACCAGAAAAGGAGGGATCAGTCACCCATTCAACAGATCCAGCCTCACCAGCTGAAAATAAAGGCATCCCTTCCAGCTGCACGAAGGTTGGTGTGTGTGTGTGCGTGCGTGTATTCAATCACCTTTTTAAATGGATTTCTACACTGCAAACCCTTCAGCTTTAACCTCTTCCTCAACTGCATGTTACAAAGAGATTGTGGTGGGCAGAGGGTCGCCCATTCATCCCCTGCCTTGATCACCTCCCTTGGTCTGAACGGGCACAGTAAAATATTCCAGCATCTGAGTGAATGAACACACTTTTATTTCCCCCCCCCCCGTCACAATGCACAGTAAAAGAAAATGCCAGCATCTGTGTCTTTCAAAATGCTTGTCTGTCGCTGGCTTGAAATCTTCACTCTGCAGCTAAAACTCTGCTTTAAGGGTTAACATTTTAAAGAGGCAAGGGGAAACCCAAGACTCCCCCCCCCTCACTCGGCTTGATTTCAAAAGGAAAGCACTCATTCCATCTGAGCAAAAGACCACATTCTGGGTCTTTCAAAATGCCCTCTGCTTAAAGGCTTAACATTTTAAAGAGGCAAGGGGAATACCAAACCTCTGCCCCCCCTCCCCCCCCCCCAGCCAGCCAATAGCATCACTTGTGGCACGGAACTCTAAAGGAAGTACGTCACCGAGGTTGTGAAAACACGACTAATCACATCTTGATTGACAGCCAAAAAAAAAAAATCCTGGTAAGCTAAACATGTGTAAACAGCAAAAGCACGGGATATAAGAATGCGGGACCAATAAAAACTTTTGTCGTGTAAATATCAATCACGGGATCTTCCAGGATTTCCTAAAGAGTGACAAAAATCGTATAAACAGCGAGGGACGGATATGGGATCAGGAAGTCACGGTAAGCCCTGCGACAAAGCTTGTCGTGTAACTGGCACCTAGTATTTTGGATTTGTCAAAATTTACCATCAGGTGAGATTTATCACAATATTCGAAAAATCTTTTTAGGGCTCTTGCCAATCCCACCTGAGTTGGAGAGAGTAACAATGTGTCATCTCTATAAGCACAAAACGTCTCCTGTCCAGGCCCAGACTACTGAGATTATCAGAAAACCCAAGGGCAGCATGCAAGGATGATGTTACTGTCTCACAAATGGGACCCGGTTTCAGATGTCCTTGTCATCATCACCTGTGCTGCAGCCATGAATAAGGCATCACTTTCAATTGACGGGGAGGTCCCGTCAATGAAAAGTGATGCCTTACTCATGGCTGCAGCACAGGATGAGCACATGACGAGGACGTCGTTGTCTGAAACCAGGTCCCATTCATGGGACAGTCATGTTGTTCTTGCATGCTGCTTTTGTGTTTTGTTTTGTTTTGTTTTGTTTTTTGATGCGCCTGATAATTTCCTACCTCTAGGCCAAAATACATTGTGGGTAGGTTGCTACAGGTTCATCTATAGAATGGACATTCCTTGCAAGTAAGGGAATCTGTAGAAGTCGGCTTCAAGAAAGAAAATAGTACTGTGTGAAACTGCAAAATTTTAGCCATGTTTCTGTAGCTGAGTGCCTTTTCCAACTTAATTGTTGCGTATACGTGTGCACGCATGCAGGGGCATTCTCATGCAGCTCCCAAGAGGAAACATTACTCTTATTCTGCTTTCACTCATTATGTGTTTGTTGGTCCTACCTGCTGTTTTAGAAAAAAAGCCTTTTCTGCATCATGCAATTTGTCCAGTATTCATGGCTGGTGCTATTGTGATGTAGCTAGAATTTTAAAAGTAAACCCAGATGTAATATAAAAAGAAAATGTGCAACAGGTTCCTCAGCCAATGTTTGAGCCTGGCTTCCTTCCAGCTTACTAGTTGGACTAATAGACAGAGATGTCAATACTCCAAGCTGGCGGTATTTTGAAAAACAGTCTTAGAAAGTGCCACTTTTGTGTATACATTTATTCATTACCTTTTTTAAAAAAGAAGAAGAGGGTAATTCTTAAAAGGACAGAACTGCAAGATTTGCAGAAGGGGTGTTTTTTAAAGGATGGAAGGGTGCAGCCAAGCAGTACAAGCAACAGAAAACCCACAGAACTGATTCCCCCCCCCCCCAGTGCTTGACCCAACTTTAGGCTTGGGTAGTGTGTGGCCCTTGAGCAACAAACTGTCCCTCCCCTGGCCATTTTTGTTGCCTGGCAAGGGAAGCATAGCCCCAGGCAATTAAATGGCTGTGCTATGTTATGGGCCTTTCCCCTCTCAGACATTGATGGTTACACCTCGGTTATCTAAGGCTTTCTAGAGACTTTCAATTTACATATTTCAAAAAATTATTTGCCTGTAAAACAATAACAATACTGTACAAATATTTATCCTCTGTTGAGAAATTCCAGACTAGATTACATATTTGACCCTGGGTTCCTTCTGGAAATTATATCACTCCATAAATGAAAATGTAATCCTGGTGGAAAAGCACAATTCTAATAAATTATTAACAAATACAATAAATGGAAACCAAACCAAATTGGGTGTATCCACACTGATTGAGAAGTCCCAGATTTTCTTCCCGTTCTTTCCAATTTTACATTCTGTTAAATTAAACCAACTTGGGGAGTTGGTATAAAAAGTCTCTCATTGTACCAGGAGATGACATAAAATATTCCGGAATAAACAAAACATGTATTGATCTCCAAAATAAAATCAGGAACAACAGTTACAAAATCTGGGACTTTCTGATCTTTTTAATAAGTCTGGATGTGACCAGTGAAAAATATTATTTTTGTTTGTTTTCTCCATAGAATCATAGAGTTGGAAAGGGCCTCATGGGTCATCAGGTCCAACTCCCTGCTTAGTGCAGGATTTCAGTGCCTTTTTTGAAGAGAAGTACAATGTTTGGTTGTCTCCAGTCCTCAGGCACCTCACCAGTTCTCCAGGATTTGGCAAGTGGTTCTCCAAGTAGGTCAGCAAGTTCCTTCAATACTCTGGGATGCAGTTCATCTGGCCCTGCAGATTTGAACCCATTTAGATTAACTAGGTGATTCCTTACTAACTCCTTATCAATTTTGATTTGCAACCCAGATTCCTTGCCAAAGTCTCTGCTGATGCATGGAAGCACACAGTCCTGGTCCACAGTGATTGCACACACATCTTTTTAAAACCACACCCACCTTGTTAAAGTGAATTGAAAGCAGCATTACCAGGCATACATTTTCGCTAGGAGAGCTCACTTCAGTGCAAAAAGGTGGTCCTGCTATAATCATGTGTCCTATACTTCACATCATTTTTGACCACACAGCCATGGCCATTCTGATTTTTTTTTTTCTTCCCATGCATGCAAATATGTGAAAATGCAAATAGGCAGAGGTGTGCTAATAACGATATACAAATATCTGCACAACTGCACCTCCAAAACATAATAGCGACTTCAGGCCAGCAAAACATAAATACAAACAGAGGAAGTAGCCATTCCTGTTGGGAATGATCAGGTGACCCAAAACCTCACCCACCCTGGCTCCACACTGAAGCCAACTTAGAGGTGGCCACATGTATAATAAACTGTTTTTTTCCAGGAAAGTGCAGAGTAAAAAGTTCAGTTCCAGCGGGCACCAAGGTTCACTCAACCTTCCACCCTTTTGTAGGTCGGTAAAATGAGTACCCGGTTTGTGGGGGCAATTAGCTAACACATATTGGAAACTGCTTAATGCAGTGTAGACGTGTAAATTACTATTGCTTAAAACAAATTGTAAGCCGCTCTGATGGCCTTTGTGGCTGAAGAGCGGGGTATAAATACCTAAATAAATAAAATAAAATAAATAAATAATAAAAGGTAGTTTTTAAAAAATCAGATCTAAGCCCTCAGGCACCAAAAATAACAGCTGCACCACAGTTCCTCAGAAGGGTATTTTTGTAGAGTCCTATTTATTTGGAACTCAATTCCATTTTGATCATGGAACTGACTTCCATTATGGAACTTACGACTGTTGATTCTACATGTATCTATTCTTCTATTAATACAGTGCTCTCAAATCTTGTTGCTGAATCTGCATATTTTTATCATTTGTCATTGAACAAACTATTCAGATGTTTTATCTCTTGTCTTTTCTGGTTGCTGTTTGGAGTGAGCTTAACAGTGCCAAAATTTCCATTTCCTTGTTTAAAATAATAACGGTATTGCATATTCAGAACTTAGAAAGTTACTTTTTAAAAGTAAGTCAGAACACTTATAGTTCTAAGTCCCTAGAACTTAGAATTTTTTAAAAAAAGCTTTACATATTAAGTTCTCAAAAGTAACTTAAAGTAGTTCTGTTTTGTTCTTTTTTAAAAAAGTGTGGTGGTAGTGGGGGACTCCTTGCTGAGGGGTACAGAAGCAGTGGTATGTGGGCCTGACAAGATGACTCGGGAGGTGTGTTGTCTCCCTGGGGCAAAGATCTGTGATGTGACCGAGAGGCTGACAAGACTCATCAAGCCTACGGATCATTACCCCTTCCTTTTGGTCCATGTGGGAACCAATGATACTGCAAGGCACAGCTTTCCCAAGATCAGAAGAGATTATGAGGCCCTGGGGAGGAAGCTGAAAGAAATGAACGCACAGGTGGTCATCTCGTCTCTTCTGCCAGTTGAAGGGCATGGTCCAAGAAGGGAGAGGAAAATAGCCGACGTAAACAACTGGCTCCGTAGATGGTGTCGCCGAGAACAAATTGGATTCTTGGATCATGGACTGCGCTTCCATGCGGGGGGACTTCTGGCAAGAGATGGGGTGCATCTTACAACAGTTGGAAGAAACATTTTTGCCAACAGTCTCAAGAATTTGATCAGGAGGGCTTTAAACTGAGTCAAATGGGGGAGGGAGACAGTATTCTGGAAGGCAAAAGGGCTGGAGAAAATAGTCAAACTGTCATAGAGGAAACAAGGCAAACAGCGCAAGGACCCAACAGTGGGAGGCAAAAAAACGTGCACAGGCAGCAAGTAAAGGGAACACATGGTCTCAGATGTCTCTACACTAATGCACAGAGCATGGGAAATAAGCAAGATGAACTTGAACTCCTTGCACTACAAAACAAATATGATATAATAGGCATTACTGAAACCTGGTGGGACGAGTCTCATGATTGGAATGTAGGAATAGAGGGGTATAACCTTTATAGGAGAAACAGGCCAAACAGGAAAGGAGGAGGAATAGCATTATATGTCAGGGATATTTACACCAGTGAAGTGATCCACGACATCAATACTGGAAGCCAGGTGGAGAGCATCTGGATAAAAATTAAATGGGAGGGAAACAACAGGGATGTTATTGTGGGACTCTACTACAGACCCCCAAATCAGACGGAGGAATTGGATGTTGCCTTTCTAGAACAGATGAACATACATGCAGAAAGGAGAGATGTAGTAGTGATGGGGGACTTCAACTATCCTGATATTTGCTGGCAATCTAACTCAGCCAAAACTACAAGGTCTAGCAAATTCCTTACATGCCTGGAAGACAATTTCATGGTCCAAAAGGTGGAAGAGGCAACAAGGGGGTCAGCTATTTTAGATCTGATCCTAACCAACAGAGACGACCTGGTTAATGGGGTGCAAGTGGTGGGATCCTTAGGTGAGAGTGATCATGTTCTCCTGGAGTTTGTTATACAATGGAAAGGAGAAGCCAGGCATAGTCAGACACGCATTCTTGACTTTAGGAGAGCTGATTTCAGTAAACTCAGGGAAATACTTGGGATGATCCCATGGTCAGGAATACTAAAAGAGAAGAGACCTCAAGACGGATGGGACTTTCTCAAAAGGGAGATACTGAAGGCACAATTTCAAACAGTACCATTGAGGAAGAAAAATGGGAGGTGTCTCAAGAAACCAGAATGGATGACTAAAGAACTTTCAATGGAGCTAAGTTTTAAACGGAACATGTATAGGAAATGGAAAAGGGGGGAAATCACCAAAGAAGAATTCAAACAGATAGCGAACACATGTAGGAGTAAAGTCAGAAAAGCTAAAGCGCAGAATGAGCTCAGGCTTGCTAGGGAGGTTAAGAACAATAAAAAGGGTTTTTTTGGGTATGTCCGCAGCAAAAGGAGGAAGAAGGAAATGATAGGGCCGCTACGTGGAGAAGATGGCAAAATGCTAACAGGGGACAGAGAAAAGGCAGAATTACTCAACACCTTCTTTGCCTCAGTGTTTTCAGAAAAGGAAAAGGAGGACCAACCTGAGGAGAATGGAACAGAGGACACAATAGGGGAAATCCAGCTCAAAATAAGTAAAGAGGTAGTACAGGAATACCTTCTTAATCTAAATGAATTTAAATCTCCAGGACCAGATGAACTACATCCAAGAGTATTAAAAGAGCTGGCAAATATAATCTCAGAGCCATTGGCAATAATATTTGAGAACTCCTGGAGAACAGGAGAAGTCCCAGCAGACTGGAGGAGGGCAAACGTTGTCCCCATCTTCAAAAAGGGGAAAAAAGAGGATCCCAACAATTATCGTCCAGTTAGTCTGACATCAATACCAGGGAAGATTCTAGAACAGATCATTAAACAGAGAGTCTGTGAACATTTAGAAGGCAATGCCATAATCACAAAAAGTCAACATGGGTTTCAGAGAAACAAGTCATGCCAGACTAATCTGATCTCTTTTTTTGATAAAGTTACCAGCTTGGTAGATGGAGGGAATGCTGTGGACATTGCATACCTTGATTTCAGTAAGGCCTTTGACAAGGTTCCCCATGACATTCTTGCAAACAAGCTTGTAGAATGTGGGCTAGACAAGTTAACTGTTCAATGGATTTGTAATTGGTTGACCGGCCGAACCCAAAGGGTGCTCAGCAGTGGCTCCTCTTCGTCTTGGAAAGATGTGACCAGTGGGGTGCCACAGGGTTCTGTCCTGGGCCCAGTGCTATTCAACATCTTTATCAATGACTTAGATGAGGGAATTAGGGGCATACTTATCAAATTTGCAGATGACACCAAATTGGGAGGAGTAGCTAATACCCTAGAGGATAGAATCAAAATTCAGAATGACCTGGATAGACTGGAGAGCTGGGCCAAAGCTAACAAAATGAAATTCAATACGGAGAAATGTAAAGTACTGCATTTAGGGCGGAAAAATGAAATGCATAAATATAGGATGGGAGAGACCTGGCTGAATGAGACTACGTGCGAAAGGGATCTAGGAGTCCTAGTAGACCACAAGTTGAACATGAGCCAACAGTGTGATGCGGCAGCTAAAAAGGCCAATGCAATTTTGGGCTGTATCAATAGAAGTATAGTGTCTAGATCAAGGGAAGTAATAGTGCCACTCTATTCTGCCTTGGTCAGACCTCACTTAGAATACTGTGTCCAGTTCTGGGCACCACAATTCAGAAAGGATATTGACAAATTGGAGCGTGTCCAGAGAAGGGCAACTAAAATGATGAAAGGTCTGGAAACGATGGCTTATGAGGAGAGACTTAGGGAGCTGGGTATGTTTAGCCTGGAAAAAAGACGGTTAAGAGGCGATATGATAGCCCTGTTTAAGTATTTGAAGGGATGTCACGCTGAGGATGGAGCAGGCTTGTTTTCTGCTGCTCCAGAGACTGGAACACGGAGCAATGGGTGCAAGCTCCAGGAACAGAGATTCCACCTCAACATGAGGAGGAACTTTTTGACAGTAAGAGCTGTTCGGCAGTGGAACACACTCCCTCGGAGCGTGGTGGGGTCTCCTTCCTTGGAGGTCTTTAAACAGAGGCTGGATTGCCATCTGTCGGGGATGCTTTGATCAAGATTTCCTGCGTGGCAGGGGGGTTGGACTGGATGGCCCTCGTGGTCTCTTCCAACTCTGCAATTCTATGATTCTATGATTCTATGATTTGAATGCATATAAAAAATCACTCTCTTCCCATCCACTTTCTGTCATTTCAATACCCATAACAAATCCCATAACACACCATATTTTCCACATCTCAGTACCCCAACAGAGCTGAACCCATTCCTTGAGTCATTTGATATTCCTCCTCCCTCTTAATGAGGCTGCACCGATGTAATCATATATGTAACTAAAGTTACACTGCAAAACTTAAGTTACATTGCAAGAAGAGTTAAGCTACTTCTATAATGTGATGTAATTTTCTGTATAGTTATACCTTCATTGCAATTATTCATTGCCTGTATTCCTCCTTGACATATTGCTGCTCATTTTAAAAATAGTCCCACCTATTATTACCCAGGAGTCATTCCTCTAGTTTGATTTAGGAGCCACCCCATAGTCCTTAACACAGTTGACAACAGATCCTTTTGAATTTTTCACTATTTGTGACCTTTGGTTACTTACCTAGAAGGTGGGGTTCTTGATCTGGCCTCTGCAAGAAGAGTTAGTGAGTTGGGTGTGTTACATTATGACTTTCCCTTTCTTCAATTTCACCCACACTTGACACTTTGAAACAGGGCTTGTCTTTTTTGCTAAAGGTAATGTTGGGAGTTTTATTTCCTGCAGGTCATAGAATCATGGAATCATAGAGTTGGAAGAGACTTCTTTTTTTTTAAAATTATTTTTTATTCATGATATTTATCAACATTAAAAACATATTATACCAAACAGGCAGAGAATATCAGTATCCACATATTCATCCATCACGTATCTACCTATGTACATGTCAGATATTTGTTTCATATCTCTTTGAATATCATGTACAGCACACATACATATGTATACATCTCATCCTTTAGTCAGCTTACTATACATCTCTTATATTCATTCATTTTGTATGTTTTCATTTCAATCATATTCCCAGTCTTCCCTTCTCTTTCATAGTTTTTTTTTTCCTCCTCCTTCCATCCTCCCTTTCTTCTGTCTCTCTGTCCCTATATCACACTATTCATGCAAAATATAACCATTCTTCTCCATTCTCTCTTTTTCTCTCATTCCTTTCCTCATCTCTCTCATTCATGACTTCCTATCTAGTTTCCCCATGTTTCTCAGTATTTATCTATGTGCATCATTTAATGTTTAAATAGATATACATGTATAAAATGTTTATGTATTTCTACTTCTTTTTTGCTTTCCCTTTAGTGTTAGTTTCATATATTTATGTGGTTTCTTGAATCATTTTTTTTTTTACTTCCCATTTCGCCTTATTTGAAGATTAGAGTTTGTTTGACGTTTGTATTTAATGTTTAGTATTTAGTTCACTGTCTTCCAGTTTCTCTCTCTCTCTCTTCATCTCTCTCTCTTCCTTTTTTTTTTTTTCTCTCTCCTCTTTATGATTAATATTCATGCTGCTGTTACGGATCTATATGTGTGCAAACCCATATTTATCTGCTTATATCTATGTAGTACGTAAACTGTGGGTATCTAGCTTATTCCACATTAGTTTTTGACTTTTGTTTGCTTTCTAATGTATTGTGGAGTTTTTTATTCTTGTTTCCATATATTTTGATACCATGATCCAATCTTCTTTGAATGTCCCTAAATCTTTTCCTTTAATTAACGTTGTCAATTTGTCCATTTCTATCATTTCGTATAGTTTCTCAAGCCATTGATCTCTGGACGGCGTTTCTTTTTGTTTCCATTTATTAGCGAATATTATTCTGGCAGCTGCCATCATATAAAAAATCATCTTTCCACTTTGTTTTTCTAATTCTTGGTCTATCATTCCTAACAAGTATATTTCTGGTTTTAGTGGAAGCCTGATTTTCAAAATGTCTTGAATTGTTTTTTGAATCTGTACCCAATATTTTTTAGCTTCCTCACACGTCCACCACATGTGAAAAAATGTTCCGTTTTTACTGTCACATTTCCAACAATTCGGTTTTGTCTTCTTATACATTTTTGCTAATTTGGACGGTGAAAGATGCCATCTGAAATACATTTTATAAACATTTTCTCTGATATTTTGCGATAGTGTATACTTTATCCTTGTATTCCACATTTTTTCCCAATTATGTATCTCAATTGGATGACCGACGTTTTGTGCCCATTTTATCATATTTTCCTTTATTGTCTCCTCTTCAGTTTCCCATTTAAGTATTAACTTGTAAAATTTTGAGATCATATTTTTGTTTCCAGCTTGTATTATTTTTTCCAATTCTGACCTTGTATCCTCAAATCCTTCTAATTTTATATCAATCTTAAATCTCTCTTTTAGTTGCCTGTATAAATACCAGTGACATGTAAAACCTTCTCTTTCTAGCTCCTCTTGACTTTTCATTCTGATGTGACTTCCTTCTCCCGTTAATATATCTTTGTACATGATCCATTTGTTTGTTGGCACACCTTCTCGGCTGAATAGAGCTTCATGTGGGGAAGCCCATAAAGGAATCTTAATACATAATCTATTTTTATGCTTTTTCCAAATTCTCAGTAAAGACTTCCTAATTAAATGATTGTTAAAATCTTTATTCACTTTATCCTTATTATAAAACATGTATGCGTGCCATCCGAATCTATTATTGTCTCCTTCCAGTTTTAGTAATTTGTCGTCTTCTAATATAACCCAATCTTTAATCCATAATAGGCAGCATGATTCATAGTAAATTTTCAAATTCGGGACATTTAAACCACCTCTTTCTTTGGAGTCTTGTAGCACCTTCATCTTTACTCTCGGTTTCTTCCCTGACCAAATATATTTCGATATTTCCCGTTGCCAATCGTTAAACACTTTTTCGTTATGTATTACTGGAATTGTTTGAAACAAAAATATCAATTTTGGTAGTATATTCATTTTGATCACCGCAATTCTACCCAAGAATGAAAGTTTTAAATTTTGCCAATTCTTCAGGTCCTTTTTAATTTTCGTCCATATTTTCTTGTAATTGTTTGAGAATAAATCAGTATTTTTATTTGTTATTTCAATCCCCAAATATTGAGTTTTCTTGACAACTTTCCACCCTGATTTTTCCATTAGGTCATTTTTTTCTTGTCTTGTCATATTTTTTGTTATTATTACTGTTTTTTCGCTGTTAACTTTTAATCCTGTTAATAGGTTAAACTCTTCCAAAACCTTTAGTAATGTCTTGATCCCCCTGGTTGGTTCACCTAAAGATATGACCAGATCGTCTGCATACATTCTTAGTTTATATTCTGTTTTCCCCACCTTGATTCCTTGTATCGTGCTTTCTTCTTTGATTCTTTTATTCAATAATTCCATCACCATTATGAATAGAAGAGGGGACAGCGGACATCCCTGCCTCGTGCCTTTTCTAATTTGTAATTTATTCGTCTTTTCCCCATTTATTAGCAGTTTTGCTGTTTGGGACCAGTAGATTGCCTCTATCCAGTTTGTAAATCTCGGCCCCACATTTATTGCTTTTAAGATCTCAAACATTACTGACCATTTAACATTATCAAAGGCCTTTTCGATGTCCAAAAAAATTAAGGCCAGTTTCTTGTCTCCATGGTTCTCCGCATATTCTATTAAGTCTAGTACATGTCTTGTATTATCTCTTAAATACCTTCCCGGTAGAAACCCTCTTTGTTCCTCCTCAATCCAGTCTTTCAAAACCTTCTTTAATCTGTGGGCTAATATATTTGTGAATATTTTATAATCAACATTTAACAAAGATATTGGTCTGTAATTTTTTGGTTCTTGTGGGTCTCGGTTCTCTTTGGGGATTAGTGTTATGTTAGCTTCTTCCCATGATTTGGGATAATTACCTTTTTTGATAGCTTCCAATGTCTTTTTCAATGGTCATAGAATCATGGAATCATAGAGTTGGAAGAGACTTCAACGGCCATCCAGGCCAACCCCCTGCCATGCAGGAATAAACAATCAAAGCATTCTCGACAGATGGCCATCCAGCCTCTGCTTAAAAACCTCCAAAGAAAGAGATTCCATCACACTCCGAGGCAGTGTATTCCACTGCCAAACAGCTCTTACTGCCAGGAAATTCTTCCTAATGTTTAGATGGAATCTCTTTTCTGTACTTTGAGTCCATTGCTCTGTCTCTGGAGCAGCAGAAAACAAGCTTGATCCATGCTCAGTATGACATCCCTTCAAATATTTAAACATGGCTATAATGTCCCCTCTTAACCTTCTCTTTCCCAGGTTAAACATACCCAGCTCCCTAAGCCACTCCTCATAGGACATGGCTTCCAGAACTCCCACCATTTTAGTTACGCTCCTCTGAACATATTCCAGCTTGTCCATATCCTTGTGGAATTGTGGTACCCAAAACTGGACACAATATTCCACGTGCGGTCTGACTAAAGCAGAATAGAATGGCACTATCACTTCCCTTGATCTAGACACTATACTCCTATTAATGCAGCCTAGAATTGCATTGGCTTTTTGGGGGTTCCCCCCCCCCATTTGAAAAAGTCCCAAATCATGGTGGACATTGTCAAAGGCCTTACTGAAATCAAGATACACTACATCCACAGCATTCCCTTCATCAATATCTCACTTTTTAAAAACTCCCACCCATCATGTACTCTATTCCCTTTTAGTATTCCTGACCATGGGATCACCCCTAGTAATTCCCTAAGTTTTCTGAAATCAGCTTTCTTAAAGTCTAGAAGGCATGTCTGACTACACTTGGCTCCCCCTTTCCTCTGTATAACAAAATCCAGGAGAACATGGTCATCCCCCCCCCTAAGGATTCTGCCACTTCCACCCCATTAACCATGTCATCTCTGTTGGTTAGGATCAGATTTAAAATAGCTGATCCCCTTGTTGCCTCTTTCACCTTCTGGACTATGAAATTGTCTGCAAAGGCAAGTGAGGAATTTGTTGGACCTTAGACTTTTGGCAGAGTTGGACTTCCAACAAATATCAGGATAGTTAAAATCTCCCATTATTACTACATCTCTCTTGTCTGAATGTTCAGTCATCTGTTTCAGGAAGGCATCATCCAAGTCCTCAGCTTGGCTTGTAAGCCTGTAGTAGACCCCCACAGCGACATCCCTACTGTTTCTCTCCCCTTTGATTTTTACCCAGATGCTCTCAACTTGGCTCCCAGGATTTAAGTCATGGACCTGTTCAAAGGTGTACACATCCTTAACATATAATGCTACTCCACCACCCTTTCTGTTTGGTCTATTTCTCTGAAATAGGTTATACCTCTCTATTGCTACATTCCAATCATAAGACTCATCCCACCAGGTTTCAGTGATGTCTATTAAATCATATGTGACGCGGCAGCTAAAAAGGCCAATGCAATTTTGGGCTGCATCAATAGAAGTATAGTGTCCAGATCAAGGGAAGTAATAGTGCCACTCTATTCTGCCTTGGTCAGACCTCACCTAGAATACTGTGTCCAGTTCTGGGCACCACAATTCAAAAAGGATATTGACAAATTGGAGCGTGTCCAGAGGAGGGTGACTAAAATGGTGAAAGGTCTGGAAACCATGCCTTATGAGGAAAGACTTAGGGAGCTGGGTATGTTTAGCCTGGAAAAAAGATGGTTAAGAGGCGATATGATGGCCCTGTTTAAGTATTTGAAGGGGTGTCACATTGAGGATGGAGCAAGCTTGTTTTCTGCTGCTCCAGAGATTGGAACACAGAGCAATGGCTGCAAGCTCCAGGAACAGAGATTCCACCTCAACATTAGGAGGAGCTTTTTGACAGTAAGAGCTGTTCGGCAGTGGAATGCACTCCCTCGGAGTGTGGTGGGGTCTCCTTCCTTGGAGGTCTTTAAACAGAGGCTGGATGGCCATCTGTCGGGGATGCTTTGATCGTGATTTCCTGCATGGCAGGGGGTTGGACTGGATGGCCCTCTTGGTCTCTCCCAACTCTGCAATTCTATGATTCTATGATTTGTTTTACTGTGCTTAGAGTTCAAGTTCATCCTGTTTATTTCCCAAGTTCTGTGCATTAGTATAGAGACATCTAAGACCATGGGCCATTCCCCCATCTGCCTTTTAAATGTTTTCTTCCTCCCACTGTTGGGCTCTTGTATTATTTGCCTTGTTCTCTGTATAACATTTGGGCTATTATCTCCAGCACCTGGTGAACTCCTGTCCTCATGAATACTATCTGCCTCCCCAACACAACTCAGTTTAAAGCCCTCCTGATCAGATCTTTCAGACTCTTAGCAAAAACATTCCTGCCATCTGCTGTGAGGTGCAACCCATCCCTTGCCAATAGTCCACCTCCATGAAACCACCACCCCATGTTCCAGGAAGCCAAACTGTTTCCGGCGGCAACATCTGTGCAGCAAGTTGTTCACCTCCACTATCTTTCTTTCCCTTCCTGGGACATGCCTTCCACTGGAAATGAAATGACTACCTGTGCATCCAAGTCCTTCAGCTTCCTATCCAGAGCCTCATAATCCCTTTTGATATTCTGAAGGCTATGCCTTGCAGTATCATTGGTTCCCATGTGGACCAAAGGAAGGGATAATGGTCAGTGGGCTTCACAAATCTCATCAGCCTCTCCGTTACATTGTGGATTTTTGCACCTGGGAGACAGCACACGTCTCGAGACATCTTATCAGGTCTGCAAACTACTGATTCCATACCTCTCAGTAAAGAGTCTCCTACCACCACCACACGCCTCCCCTGAGGATTGGCAGAGGCCGGTCTGTGTGCTGAACTGTCCAATGTCTCATGCACATTCTCTGAGGCCTGGCTTTGCTGCTCTCCTTCCCATTCTTTGTCATCACTGACAAGGGAGAGAGCTTCAAACTGGTTCTGTAGTGCCAAACTTATAGAATGACCCCTTCTCCTTCTCCTTGTCACATTCTTCCAAACATCAACCTTCTGTGTATCAGAACTAACTTCCTCCAGAGATACACTCCCTGAGTGTTCCTGAACCAGGAATTTCTGTTCTGCTCTGTCTAAGAAAACCTCCTGCTCCCTAATATGCTGTACAGTGGTTAATTGAGCCTCAAGTTGCTGGACCTTCTCTTCCAACAACACAACCAACTTACACTTGCTGCAAGTGTAGCTCTGCACATCCATAGCCAAGAAGACAAACATACCACAGCTATTGCAGGTGACTGCAGCAGTTCCCTCGTTGTCTATATTGAATTCTCTGAAGTAGGCACTAGAACAGAACTCTGTGCCTCCCCCTCAAACTCTCCCACTAAACACCCCCACCAAACACCCCTGCTGGCCTCTCTCCTGTATGCCAAGCTCCAGAGACTGGGACTTCAACTATAGAGAGAGCTACTGGCTGCTAGCTCCTCCCACTGCCTTTCACCTACTTCCTCTCAGCAGTTTTTGACTCACTTCCTCCCAACACAAGCAGCTCACCAAATAAATGCTAATGAGTTCCCCCAGGCTAGCCTACATTCAGACCACACAAACAAACAGCCTTGACCCAAGCAAGCACACTAGCATTACCCAACAAACTCTCCCAAAATCTCTCTGGGACTGGAGAAGTGTAAACCAACAGCCACAAACTCACCTAATGCTGTCTCTTCCACACACCCACACCATGTCAGGATATTGGGATATTCAGTAGATTTATTCTGAGATATAGCAAACAGTCTGCACAGATCTGTAGCACTGTGAGGTAGCAGCAGTTTGCAGAAGCTAGCTGGGTAAATGTATCAATATTTGCTGGGCTCAGAGCCCAGGAGCTGAGCTGTGCAGAGCTATGTTAGTTCTCTCTGGATTTCACAGAGAGATGTTTTTCTCCTGAATACTGTATATATCTGTAAATATACTTCATTACAAGTAAAGAGAAGGCTGTGTCTGTGCATTTATTCTTATGCCTGAAGGAACAACACTCTGCTGTTTATTTTTGCTGCCTGGAACTGTTTAGGTACCCAATGCATGTTAACACCTGACAAGTTATGGGCCCAGGCTACACCAGTGTGACCAGTAGCACCAGTCTGCACCAATCTACTGTGATCTGTGGAAGCCTGTGAGCTGTGGTGAACTGTCTGAAGGTTCCTTGCCAAGATTGCTGATCTGTTGGTGAGAAGCAGGGCTGTGAGAGGAGCTTGATAGTTTGCTGAAGTGCTAAAATGGCATCTGTGCAGAGTATCAGTGGACTACCTTTTGAAAGGCTGAATAAGTGCAACTACCTGGACTGGAGCTTGAAGATGCAGATGTGTTTGAGAAGAGAGGGGCTTTGGCACCCAGTCCTCCACACTGCTGTAGCTCCAATGGTTCCTGGGAGGAAAACAGAAGAAAAGGCACATGCTTCTATTATTTGGGGGCTGGAAGAGTCATAGTTGACTTACGTTCATGATCTACACACAGCCAAGGAATGCTGGAATGCCTTAAGAGATGTTTATGTGTGTGAGACAGCAGGATCCAAAATCCTACTCACAAGAAAGCTCTACAAGGCACACCTGAGACCTGGAGATGATATAAGTCAGCACCTGGTCTATCTTCGTTCTCTATTTGGGAAGCTGCATCAAGCAGGGCTGGATTATGAAGAGCCAGAGAAGGTCTACATAATTTTGAGCACCCTTGATTCCAGTTTTGATGCACTGATAAACAGCATGGAAGCAATTCCAGAAAAAGAGTTGTCTGTGAATTATGTCAGTGGCTGTCTCCTCAAGAAAGAAGAGAGACGCCGAGAAAACCGTCACTGAGCCGCTAAGCTGCAAAGCCTTCAATTGGTTGTCAGCGGGGACATGGTGACGGCGGTGGCGGCAACATGGATGATGCAGCAGCAGAGGCTCTGGAGGTATGGTGGCAGGAGCCTGGTGGTGGTGACTGGACGCATGGTGGCGAGAGCATGGTGGTGGTGACGGGGTGAGTGGTGGTGGTGGTGGCAGCAGAGGAAGCCTGGGATGCCTAGGCGGGACAGGTTGCGGTGGCAGCTGCCTGGGCCACAAGCCTCCCTCCCTCCTTCTCCTCCAGAGTGTTCCGTCCATGCCCCCCAATCTTTGCATAAATTTTTATTTGTGGTTTTTTCACATTTGTGGGGGTCTTGCACCCCTAACCCCTGCGAATGTGGAGGGACAACTGTATTTGTTGTCTAAGTTTGGTATGGTGCAATGTGTTTAAATACAGCTCTTCGAGAATAAATATAGAGGGGTGTCAGGATATTGGGACATACAATAGATTTATTCTGTAAAGAGCTGAGATGCAGCAAGCAGTCTGCACAGGTCTGCAGCACTGTGAGGTAGCAGCAGTTTGCAGATGCTAGTTGGATAAATGTATCAATATTTGCTGGGCTCAGAGCCCAGGAACTGGGCTGTGCAGAGCTGAATTAAGCTTGTTAGTTCTGTGTTGGATTTCACAGAAAGATGTTTCCCTCCTGAATGTTGTATATATCTGTAAATATAGTTCATTATGCCAATGTAAAGAGAAGTTTGTTTTAGATACAAGCCTGTGTCTGTGCCTTTATTATTATGCCTGAAGGAACAACACTCTGCTGTTTATTTTTGCTGCCTGGACCTGTTTAGGTACCCAGTGTGTGTTAACACCTGACACGCCAAACACCACTGTTGGTCTCTCTCCTGTTTGCCTCACTCCTGTTTGCTGAGGCTCCAGAGACTGGGACTTCAGCTATAGAGAGAGCTAGTAGCTGCTAGCTCCTCCCTCTGCCTCTCACCTAGTTCCTCCTTGGTCATTGCTTTGGTTTTGCTTTGGTTTTCTTCCCTAATCTGTCAACAGACAGGGAGTGTCGGGGTCGTGTCCAGATGCCTAAGATGGCTGATGACTAGAGAGAAGGCTCCCAAAGGCCTTGTGATTTAAGCCTGTCCTTGTAGCACTGGAGGAGTCTTTCCACCCTGAAAACACCCCCCTGATGATCAGCAGCAAGAGACCAATTGACAGATCTGTCTTTGAATACTGCCTGATCAAAAAGGGGAGAGAAACAACTCCAGGCCTCAGCAGCAGAGAAAACAAAAAGTCTGTCAAGCAGGAAGACATAATGGCACCTGCAGCTAACAAGGCAAGTAGGGGAGGAGGCAGCAAAGGTGAAGGAGGGGGAGGGAAAGAGACCCCACCAAAGCTAAATGACCAGCAGCTGCCAGACCAGTTTGAGAGGCTGCGACAGAAGATTATCTCAGACCTGCAAAGAGACTTCTCTGCAGCCCTTGCCCCTCCTGTAAACCTTTATCAAAGAATTTACAGGAACAATTTCTGAAGTTGCTGAAACAGCCGCAGAGGCCCATAAAATGGGGCAAAACCACGAGCACAGAACACGAGTACCTTGAGGAAGCAGATGAATCCCTAGCAAACAAGCTGGAAGATTGGAAAATCAGGGGAGGAGGGAGCATATTATATTTTGCAGCTTTGTGGAAGGCATGGAAGGGAAAGACATCCTGACCTTCTTGGTGGGCTGGATTAATAAGCATTGCCCCAACGACACCATTACTGCAACAGATATAGAAGGTGTCCACAGAGCACTGGACCCTCCAACCACTCTGAACAAGCCTCCTCGAGACATAATCACTCGGTTTGCCCACTTCTCTGCAAAAGCTTGCATATTTGACCTCCTTTCAAAGCAAGTGCCAATATTGCACAATGCAACTCAAATAGCAATCTATCACGATCTTGCCCCAGAAACCCTACGCAAGCGTAAACTCCTTAAACCACTGACATCAATTTTACAAAAGGAGAAGATACGCTACAAATAGGGCTTCCCATTCAAATTAATCATCTTTCATAACAATAAAACTATGATTGCAACTACAAGATCCCACCTTCTGGACATACTGCTAGCCATAGACGTTCCTGTACCCAAAACCTTGGAACAGGAGATACAGCTTGAAGAGGACACCGCTGTGCAGAAGACCCAAATGCCTGACACCAACACATGGAGCCTGGTCTCTAGACACAAGAAGAAAGGCTTCACACCTCAAAAGGACTAACTGGTGCCAGAACACTAGCACTCCATAAACGCAGCAGCAACCAGAACAGCAGGTCCACAAAGAGCAAATGGCCATGTTCCACACCACCAGTCAAGCCAGAAGCACATTTTGAAACTGGGTCCTCTGCAGACTTCAACAAACTCTCCATTGAAACACCCACACCAACTGATCCTTCTGTTGTTGCCTAAGCTGACTGATAAGTACCTGCCTGCTATGCATTATCTGGTCTGGGTGGGTGCGGCACGGCCACACGCCCTGGTGGCACACTGCAGCCTGTGATACCGTGCCACATAACCCTCAGAAACAGGTTGGTAGTTCAAGGATACACTTAACACTGTCAATACAAAGAGGCCTTAACAGTCTTTTTTGCTCTAGATTGTCCCCCAAATATGGTTCCCCTGGGAAGGCTGGGGATGTCACCCCACCTGAAGCTCATGGGTCTTTTTGCCCAGGTGTTTGAATGTTAAGGGGTCATTGTTGATGTTGTTGATGTTTTTAATTGTTATCTTGTTTAACTCTCCTCTCAAAAATCCTGAAAGGATTTTGAAAATTCTTGTATGGTTGCTCTCTATTTGCATTCTGTCTTGCCATCCATGATTGTTGCCTTCAGCCTATTCATTCAGCAACAAACGCAAAAACAACTTCTATCTAATTAGACATGTCTACCCTTAAATTTCTCTCTTTCAATGTCAGAGGACTAGGATCACCGGTTAAGAGAGCTAAGATATTAAAACAGCTCAAACCTCTCCACCCGAACATAATTTTTCTACAGGAGATGCACAACAAGTCACCCAACCTGGTGTTTCCAAAATCCCAATTCAGACAACAATTCGTGGCTGGAGGTAATGGAAAGGCAAGAGGGACTGCAGTAATATTTGATAAACAAACTCCATTCATCCCACAGAAAATTTGTAAAGATCCTAGAGGTAGATTTGTAATAGTACAGGGCACTCTCATGAACAAGGAAGTTACCCTAGCCGGTTTCTACACACGAAACTCTAACCAAACCCAATTCCTGACATCTTTCCTGGAATCTCTGGAACAAATGACAAAAGGCGCAGTGATAATTGCAGGGGACACTAATGCAGTTCTCAATCCTTCTATGGATAAATCTTCTTATAAGTCACTCAAACCCCACTCAATACCATAAATTCCTCTGAAAGATCTTAAAAGACTAAACTTAGTTGACCTGTGGCAGTTGCTTAATTGCATAACCAGAGATTACACCTTTTTCTCCAAAGTATATAACTCCTACTCAAGGCTTGACTACTTCTTTGTTGACAACACGACCACATCCCACATCGAAAAAGTCACAATCCACCCGGCCCTCCACTCAGACCATACTCCACTTACCATGGACTAGTCTTTGACAGAAGCAACACAACCAACTAAAATATGGAGATTTAACTCCTATTTACTGAATAATCAACCATTCAAAACACACATACAACAGGCAATTAAACACTTTTACCAAGAGAATAAAACAGATGACACTACAGAATCACTACTCTGGGACACTCTAAAGAAGATCTTATGTGGCCTCCTGATACAGGAGGGAGCAAAACAGAAAAAAATAAAAGAGACACAAAGACACTGTTTGTTAAGTGAATTAACTAAATAGACCCAAAATCACAAGATTGACCAAGACAAGCCGACACTAGTTCAATTGATGAAAATAAAATCTGAATTAGAGGAATTAGATTTAGAAAGCATTCATATAGCCACCCAATATACAAAGGCACATTACTATCAGCATGGGAATAAAAACTCAAAACTATTGGCACACCTAGTTAAGAGGAAAGCTGAAAAAAGAACCATCTCACAGATTAAAACCCTCAATGGGACTACCGTAACTAAAAACATGGACATACTCCACAGATTTTGCACATTCTATAAAGAGTTATACACTTCGGAGTGCCCTCAATCCCTAGATCTTACCCAATACTTAGACTCACTAAAAAATCCCAAAACTTATGGAACAACACAAAGGAGCTCAAAATTCCCCAATCACCATGCAAGAAATTGAACAAACTATTACTCAATTGAAACTGGGACAGGCGTCAGGGCCTGACGGATTCTCCACTGAATTCTATAAACAACTCAAAACAGAACTTACCCCACACTTACACAACCTGTATAACGAACTCCTCTGCAATGGTCTGCATCCATGCAGCTAGAAGAGATCACGTATCATCCTGATCTCCAAGACAGAGGATGACACGCCTGTCATCACCGCCTTCAGACCAATTGCCCTGATCAACTCTGACCTTAAAATAATGACCTCAGTCTTTTCAAAATCCCCGAATGCTTTCATCACTGATTACATACATTCCAACCAAAAACGCTGTATGCTTGGCCGGCAGTTAGCCGATGCCATCAGAAGAACACTAAATATAATGCACTTTTGCAACAAAAGGCACACACCCCTGGCTTTGATATCACTAGACGCATTGAAAGCCTTTGATTGGTTGGAATGGCCATACCTATTTGGACTGCTCCAAAAAATGAATATGGGATGCCAAAACGTTTCTCCAAAATCTGTACTCCAATTCTGAAGCAACAATCTATGCTAACAAAGTAGATTCCCAAACATTCGAACTTCATCGGGGAACCAAGCAGGGATGCCCAAAGTCCAATTGTCATACAAAAAAACATACTTAAGGTGGTTTGTAAGTGGTATTTGACACCCCACAGACTGGCTCAAATCACCAAAAGTAGTAATCCCAATTGCTTGAGGGGTTGCAAGGACAAAGGCACATACCTCCACATGTGGTTTCATTACCCTCTGGTCCAGAAGTTCTGGTCTGAGGTACTGTGATGTACCAAGCACACACGCTCACATTCAATCAATAAATTTCTTTATTAGCAAGGATACTTGTATCAGGAACATAGAACAAAGCCGAAACTGAATACAGCTAGAGCAAACCCCCAGATAAACCCCACAGCGTGAGAAAGGCCTTTAGGGAGGATAGATGCCTCTCTCTCAGGGCGGCTTGCACCTGGAAGATATGGCCTTGAGCCGCGGTAGAGAGCAACGTTCCCAGGCCAACAAGGCAGGCTGGCCTCCCTCCAAAACCTCCAGAGGCCTAGTCAAGGGAAACAAGGCAGAAGCAGCCTCATGTCAGGGTCCTCCATGAATTCTACTCTAAACCCCAGAATTCAGGGATGAGCCTGACAGGTACTTAGGCTGATTTCTCAGATCACGAACCATTTCCATAACTCCTAGTATAACACTTCTCTCCCTTTTCATTTATCAAAATACCACAGTGAAACACAGAGACCTGATACGATTTTTGTTGGCAATAACAAGACTAGAAATTGCACAAAATTGGGAAACGGGAGATTTTATGATGGGAAAATGGTGGAAGAAGTTCTGGAATATTTGGTTAATGGAAAAGCTTAAGGAACAAACTAAGATATCTCAAGTGTCAGGCTCATCCCTGAATTCTGGGCTTTGGAGTAGAGTTCATGGAAGACCCTGACATGAGGCTGCCTCTGAATTGTTTCCCTTGCCTAGGCCTCTAGAGGTTCTGGAGGGAAGCCAGCCCGCCTTGTTGGCCTGGGAACGCTGCTCTCCACTGCAGCTCAAGGTCAGTTCTTCCAGGTGCAAGCCAGGCTGTTGTTCCTCCCCAAATGCCTTTCCCATGCTGTGGGGTTTATCTGGGGTTTTGTTTCAGTTGTATTCAAAGCCGTTGTATTTCGGCTTTGTTCCATGTTCCTGACACACGAATCCTTGCCAATAAAGAAATTTATTGATTGAATGTGAGCGTGTGTGTTTGGTACATCACAGTAAGCCGAAACTCCTCTTCAATACCTAATCCTTTTTGAGAGGTTCTACCTGCAATGTCAGAAGACGCGGAGGCTGGAACCCAGACGGAGAAAGACCTGGCTGCAAGCGGCGACCAGGGAGCCGGGGCCCGGGGGAGGAGGCTGGCGTGTTGGGGGATGTTTCAGGAGCTTCTGAAGAAGATGCGAGCTGGGCCCGCCGGAGGGCTGGGAGGTTTAGTCATCCCTTCAACCTGATGGAGCTTGGAGCCAAGCAAGCCCTGGGGAGGGGCAGCCTGCCACTCTCTGGCACTCCAGAGCGAGGAGCTGGAATGGCCCTGGGAGCCAGCTGGCCCTGGCCAGGCGACCGAAGCTGGGAGGAACGCCGGTCCCATCGGTGGGACAGGCCCCTGGCCGAGGGGCACCAAAAGCCGGGGGTGCGGTTTTCGCTGGCAGAAGTAGGAGCTGAGGTCCAGCAGTTGAAGCAGCAAATGGGGGTGATGCAAACGAGCCTCCGAGAGATCCTGCAGAGGTTGCCACAGCCACCACCTGCCCCTGGAGTGGCCCAGCCTCTCCAAGTTCAACCAGTGGCCGCCCCGGCACCCGGGGCAGGGGATCCTGCCATGCCTGCTGAGGTTCCTGGCCCGCTGACTCCTGGACCAGCCCCCCCTGGAGGAGCTGGACTGGTCGAGCTGCAGGAAAGACCCCGGGGCCTAAAGCACCGAGACTTAAAGGCAACCTTTGATGGAGATGCGGTGAAGCTTCCATTCTTCCTGACCCAGGTGGTGGGGTTTATGTCCCAGTGGGATGAGGAGTTCCAGACGGAGGCTGAGAAGGTGCAGTATGTGTCCAACCAGCTAGAGGGAGAGGTGGTGCAGTGGTTGGTGGGGCTTTATGATATGGGAGCCCCAGAACTAGGAAACTTCCATAAGTTCCTGCTAGCCTTGCGGGCCCAATTTGAAGACCCCCTGAGAGTGAGAAGGGCCCGCGAGGACCTCAGGCAACTGAAGCAAGGTTCGAAGACCATGGGGGAGTACGCCACTGAATTCCGCCGCCTGGCCAGTCAGGTGCCCAACTGGACGGAGGCCATAAAGGTACAGTTCTTCCAGGATGGCCTGAATGCAGACATCCTCGAATGGGCGTTGTTCCAGGAGAACCCCGAGACCCTCTTGGGGTGGGTATGGGTTGCCAGAGAAGTGGAGGCGCTGAGACGGAGCATCAAGCTGGCTCGGCGCCAACAAGGATCCTAGGGGAAGACCACCGGGTCTACCAGAAAGAAAGGGAAAGCGGCCTGCCCAGGTGGAACCACGACAGGGGAGTCAGAGAGGGAGCGAAGGATGAGAAAAGGCTTGTGCCTGCACTGTGGAAAAGGGGGCCATCGCATAGCTGAATGCCCGGAGAGGAGCCCTCGGGAACCAGCTGCAGCTGAGAAGCCCCAGAGGAGCGAGGGGAAGTCATCGACATCGAGGACCCACTCAAGCCGAAGCCTAAAGCAGCAGTACGGGCCTTGATACCAGGCCACACGGCAGGGGAATCTTCGGAAGAACCAAATGACAGCGGATCTTACTCTTCCGATGTGGAGCTGGCGGGAAACGGCTCCAGCCCGCCTTACTAAGAGCCCGAGGGCGGGCTAACCCCGAAGGGCGCCTGGATGCTGTGGTGAATGGGGTGAAAGGCCCTTTCTTCATAAAAGCCAAGTTAGGGTTTGGAAAAGGGGGGGGCACCCGGAAAGTAATGTTAATGGTTGATTGCGGGTGTACCCAAGTCCTAATGCACCCTTCCCTAGTCAGTGGACATTAGTATTATTAAGCTGGACAAGCCAGTGTGGCTGTCACAGATGGATGAGGGGATGATGAAGGGGGGCCCTGCAAGGCGAATGACTGGTCCAATATGCATGAGAATGGGGAATCATCAGGAGGAGCTTCAATTTGTGATAGCCCCAGGGTTAGTTCCCGCTGCAGTGGTGGGACTAAACTGGCTAAAGTTCCACAACCCCACCATAGACTGCGTAAAAGAGACAATGACTTTTGCAGATCCTGTGTGTGTGCAGGAGCACGGGGTGGGAGAAGTTTTCCCAGGGGAAGGAGCCCCTCTAGAGGCCAAGTTGCGGAACTACACAACCGCTTTAGTCCAAGGGGAGCTGAAAGAATTGGCAATGGAATACAAGGCATGGCAATATGTTTTTGAGGAGAGGAGTGTGACATTTTGCCACCTCACAGACCTTTTGACTGTGCCATTGAAATACTTTCTGAGCCTAAGCTACCCAAACCCAGGATTTATTCCATGACGCCGGCTGAGATGGATGCCCTCCAGGAATTCATAGACAAAAATCTGGCTCGGGGGTTCATCAGGCCCTCGACCTCGCTGTTGGGGGCCCCTGTTTTGTTCAGGCGCAAGGCAGATGGGGGTCTTCGTCTGATCCAGGACTACCAGGGGTTGAATGCAATCAGCGTTTTGAATCAGTACCCCCTTCCCTTGATGAAGGATATACTAGCCCATTTGTCCAAGGGGAAGATATTTACGAAACTGGACCTAAGGGAGGCTTATTAAAGGGTACAAATCAAGGAGGGGGACGAATGGAAAACTGCTTTCAATTGCCCCCTGGGGGCTTTCGAATGCCTTTTGGGTTAAGTGGAGCTCCAGGCATTTTTCAGAACCTAATCAATGATGTATTGAGAGAATTTTTGTACAAGGGGGTCTTGGTGTATTTGGATGATGTACTGATTTATTCTGAGGACTATACGTCCCATGTGAAACTGGTGAAAAAAGTGCTTGCTAGACTGGGGGAGAACCATCTGTATGCTAAGATGTCGAAGTGTGAATTTCACCAAAGCCGCTTAGACTACTTGCGGTACCGCATCTCAAATAAGGGGATAGAAATGGACCCGGAAAAAGTCAAAGGGGTGTTGGCATGGAAGGCCCCTAGAACCAGGAAGCAGCTGCAGAGCTTCCTTGGGTTTGCTAACTTTTACCGGTCCTTCATCCCTGACTTTGCAACGGTAGCCCTTCCACTGACTAATCTGTTAAAAACTAAAGAGGGGGGAAGAAAACCCGAAAGGGAACGGGGAAGGCAGAGAAACCTCTCCAAAAGATCGTGTGGTCTGACCAATGCCAACAGGCCTTTGATAAGCTGAAGAAACTCTTCACATCTGAACCAATTCTCAAACACCCCGACCCCTCCCAACCTTTTGTAGTCCAAGTTGATGCTTCAGATGTAGCAATGGGAGGGGTGCTGTTGCAACGGGGTGAGGAGGGAGAGCTCAGGCCGTGTGCATACCTGTCAAAGAAATTCAATGAGACTGAGCGAAATTGGCCTGTGTGGGGAAAGGAGGCGGGTGCAATCAAACTGGCCTTAGAAACTTGGCACCACCTATTGGAGGGATCTTCCAAACCCTTTAAAGTTTGGACAGATCACAAAAATTTGGAAGTTTTGGCCACCCCAAGGCAGTTGAGCCCCAAACAGTTTCAGTGGGCCAGTTTCTTCTACCGGTTCAAATTCACCCTGAAGTTTATCCTGGGAAAAAAGAATTTCCTAGCTGACGCTTTGTCAAGACTTCCCCAACATGGCAGCAAACGAAAAGAGGTCATTGACACAGTCTTCTCCCCCTCCCACATGGGACTAGCAGTTCTAACGCGTAGCAAGGCCAAGCACCAAGAAGCCCCAGCCAGCCCCTCTTTGGGGCCAGGGCTTGACCCCAAATCAACTGAAAATGCAGTCTCACCAGTGGTAGGCGCAGATTCCAGTGAGGCACTGGCCACGCCGGCATTGGCCCCTTCTTCCCCTCCCTCCCGTGGTGATGGGGCCAGGTGGCAAACCCAAATGGCGTTGGCCCTTCCCAAGGACCCGTGGTTTTTGGCTCACCCAGGGGAGGTGGCCCTCCGGGAGGGTGTGGCTTGGAAGGGGGAGCGCCTATATGCCCCTGAGGCCATGCGGTCCTCCATTCTCAAACAATGCCATGATGTCAAAAGCATTTTGGGTATGTCAAAACCTTGCATTTGGCCCGGAGGCAGTTTTGGTGGCCAAAGATGAAGAGGGAGGTGGAGGAGTATATCAAGGGGTGTTCCACGTGTGCAATGGCGGAAAGGGGGATGGGAAAGCAAAAAGGCTTACTGCAGCCTTTGCCTACCCCAACCAAGCCTTGGGAAGTCATCAGCATGGATTTTATAGTGGAATTGCCGGAAAGTAGGAAGAAGGCTGTCATTTGGGTGGTGACTGACATGTTTTCGAAACAAGCGCATTTTGTAGCCTGCAAAAAACTCCCAACTTCCCCCCAGTTAGCCAGGATGTTCATTCAACACATTTATAGATTACATGGGATTCCTACTAAGATCGTGTCTGACCGGGTTGCTCAATTCACTTCCCAGTTTTGGAAGGCATTCACAAACCTTCTGGGAGTTGAATTGGGTTGTAGCAGTTCCCATCATCCCCAGAGTGATGGGCAAAGCGAATGTACTAATCAGGTTCTGGAACAATATTTGAGGTGTTATGTGAACTTCCAGCAATCTGACTGGGTGGACCTCTTGCCTTTTGCGGAGGTCGCCTACAACAACGCCACTCACCAGAGCACCGATCTCTCCCCACTTAAGACAGTTTCCAGGCAAGAATTCAATCCTCTACCCCTAGGGGAGGGGACCTCCAAGGACCCGGTCTCAATAACCCAGTGGAGTCAAATAATTAAAGATGCCTGGCCAAAAGTTGTTTCGGCCTTGGACTTTGCAAAAGCACGTTACAAACATCATGCAGACCAGAAACGGGACGCCACCCCGGAGTACGCTGTAGGAGACTTGGTATTTTTGTCCACCAAGTTTCTTAAAAGCCCCCAACCTTTGAAGAAGTTGGGGCCCAGGTATATAGGTCCTTTTCCTGTTACTAGAGTAATAAATCCTGTGGCATTCGAACTAGAGCTACCCAAACTGTACCGTAATGTTCATCCTGTGTTTCATTCTAGCTTGCTCAAGCCAGTGTGCCCTCCGGACCCTCATCATCCTGACCTGGGACCTGTACCCCCTCCTATCCTGGTCGACAACCATCAGCATTTTGAAATTTCTGAAGTATTGGACTCTCGGGTTCACAGGGGAGCCTTGCAATATTTGGTGAAATGGAAACATTTGCCTATAGGGCATGCTGAATGGGTCAGTAACGAACATGTGAGTGCCCTGCGCTTATTGCGAAAGTTCCATGTCCGCTTTCCTGATAAGCCAGGTTGAGAAGGGGGTAATTATCTTCGGGTGGGTGGTATGTCAGGCTCATCCCTGAATTCTGGGCTTTGGAGTAGAGTTCATGGAAGACCCTGACATGAGGCTGCCTCTGGCTTGTTTCCCTTGCCTAGGCCTCTAGAGGTTCTGGAGGGAAGCCAGCCCACCTTGTTGGCCTGGGAACACTACTCTCCACTGCGGCTCAAGGTCAGTTCTTCCAGGTGCAAGCCGGGCCATTGTTCCTCCCCAAATACCTTTCCCACACTGTGGGGTTTATCTGGGGTTTTGTTTCAATTGTATTCAGTTTCGGCTTTGTTCCATGTTCCTGACACACAAATCCTTGCCAATAAAGAAATTTATTGATTGAATGTGAGTGTGTGTGCTTGGTACATCACATCAAGGATACCCCATAAAGACACCCTTTGCAGAAAAATGGCTTCCAATAATTGATTACATCAACTGCAATATAGTCTAGCAGGCCCCATCTGCCCACCATGAGGAATTGTGGAATGATGTCCTAACTGAATGAAATACAAACCCTTCCAAAGACCATTCCATAACTCTCTCTCTCTCTCTGGCTTTTTTTTTTTTTGCAAATGAAGATTCAGAAAGGACTCATCCCATGCTTTCTGCAAGCGCGCTGATTACTAAAAAGAGATAAACAAGTCCGGTTGCAGAAAGCACAGCAGAAGGTCTCCTTGGGTGATGATTCCGGGTTGTGATTCTTCCTGCATTGTTGTTTCTCTTCAAGACTTGTTTGGCGTGAGTTCTCAAATACAGCTGCAGCATTGTGAATAGTGTGTCTCCATGCCTCCCGATGTGAGGCCAGGGCAGACCATTGTTGGTGATCAATTTGGCTGAGCCTGAGATGTTGTTTCAGGGAGTCCTTGTATCAATTTTTTGGAGTGCCCCTCTTACACTGACCCATGGCGAGTTCACCATAGAGTACTATTTTTGGGAGGCGATGGTCCTCCATTCTAGAAACGTGCCCTGCCCAGCGCAGCTGTGTTCTCAATATTATGGCCTCAATGCTGGTGATCCCTGCTTGCTCAAGGACAGCAACATTCCTCACATAGTCAGTCCGGTGTATATTTAGGATTATGCGTATACAACGCTGATGAAAGCATTCGAGGAGTCGTAAGTGTTGGTGATAGGTGACCCATGTTTCAGACCCATAAAGGAGAATAGACAGTACAATGGCTCTATACACACTGATTTTTGTGCTTCGCCTCAGGTGTTTGTTACTCCAGACTCTTGTAAAGTCTTCCAAATGCGCTATATGCCTTTGCTAATCTGTGATCAATCTCTTTGTCAATCTTGACATCTGAGGAGATGATGCTTCCCAGGTAGGTGAACTGCTGAACGGACTTGAGCACAGATTTGCCGACGGCAATGTGGGGATGGTGGTGTTCGTCCTGTGGTGCAGGCTGGTAAAGAACTTCTGTTTTCTTCAGGTTGACTTCCAGCCCAAACAGCTCTGCAGCTGTTGCAAAGCAGGATGTTAGGTGCTGCAGAGCTGCTTCTGTGTGGGCAACAAGGGCAGCATCATCAGCGAAGAGCAGCTCACGGACTAGATATTTTAGAGTTTTAGTGTGAGCCCTCAGACGGCTTAAGTTAAACAAGCTACCATCAGTACGGTAACATATATAGATGCCGTCTTCTTCTTCAAGCTCTGCCGTAGCCCTTTGGAGCATCATACTGAAGATTGTAAATAAATTTGGAGCAAGAACACAACCTTGTTTTACTCCATTAGTTATTAGAAAGGGCTCTGAAAGAGCATCACCATATCTGACTTGACCGTGCTGGCCCTCGTGTAGCAAGATAATTGTTTTGAGGAATTTGGGGGAACACCCTAGTCTTTCCAGGATCTGCCACAGACCTTTTCTACTCACAGCGTCAAAGGCTTTGGTGAGGTCAACAAATGTTACATAGAGGCACTTGTTCTGCTCTCTACATTTCTCTTGCAGTTGTCTGAGGGCAAATACCATATCTGTAGTACTCCTATTGGCTCTGAAGCCACATTGGCTTTCAGGAAGAAGTTCTTCTGCAATAGCAGGAACTAATCTGTTCAAGAGTATCCTTGCAAGGATTTTTCCAGCAATAGAGATCAGTGTTATGCCTCGATAGTTTGAGCAATCGGATTTTGCTCCTTTTTTCTTGTACAGGGTGATGATGACTGCATCTCAGAGATCTGATGGCAGTTCCCCTTTTTCCCAGCAATTCACAAGGAGTTCGTGGAATTTATCATGGAGTGCATGATCTCCATGTTTCCAAACTTCAGGTGGGATTCCATTGATCCCAGCTGCCTTGCTGTTTTTCATCTGCTGTATGGCCTTAACGGTCTCTTCCAAAGTGGGAGTTATGTCCAATTCATTTTTCATCAATTTTTTGTATCATATATTGGATAGCTGAGCCTTGGACTACTCGGTTGGCACTAAAGAGACTTTGAAAATGTTCAGCCCAATGATTCAGGATGGAGGCTTTATCAGTAATTAATGTTTGACCATCTGTACTGTATAAGGAGCTTTGGACCAGGTAAGTAGGCCCAAACACTGCTTTAAGAGCTTCATAAAATCCTCTAAGATCACCCAGATCTGCACAGCGTTGTGTCTTTTCTGGTATATTGATCCCCAACTTGTTCTGCATGAGTTTTTGCTGAAGTTTACTACATGTGAGACGGAAAGCTGCTTTTCTTACATGGCAAGTTGGCTGGGCGAGGTATGCCTGGTGAGCAGTTCTCTTCTTTGCCAACAGCTCCTGGATCTCTTGGTTGTTTTCATCAAACCAGTCTTGATTTTTCTTGTGGGAGAACCCGAGGGATTCTTCCGCAGACTGGAGGATACTGTTTTTGATATGTTGCCAAAGCACTGTAGGAGAAGGATCTGTAGGGTGGTCTTCAAGTTTTGTTTGCAGATTTGCCTGGAAGTTGTCTCTCATGGTAGCTTGTTGAAGATTGTTGACTTGGAGTCTCCTCTTTAAGATGCCACCCCTCTTAGGTTTGAACTTAAGATGAAGATTTAGTTTACATCTTATGAGGCAATGATCTGTTTGGCATTCTGCACTGGACATCACTCGAGTATGACAGACATCATGAATGTTTCTCTGGCAGATTAGAACATAGTCAATGAGGTGCCAATGTTTGGATCGGGATGCATCCAGGTTGTCTTCAAGCTATCTTTCTGCTGAAAGATTGTGTTTGTAATAGTCAGCTATTGTTCTGCACAGAACTCTAGCAAGAGGCATAACTACATTGCTTAATTACATTGCATAAAACTGCCTACCTCTATTTTCGTGACCAAATGGAACTGTTTACTAGGAGAGTATATTTAATTTGTTCTATGTATAATGGATTGTTTTTTTTTCCTTTCTTTTCTTCTGTTTCTCCTTTTTATGTATAAAAATACTATTACTGTCTGACATTTTGTAGTGACTTGTAACTACAAAATGGACATGTTCAATTGTATTCTACTGTTTTTTGATAAATAAAAAGGAATTATTAAAAAAAAAACAGACAGGGAGTATGTATCACACTCTCTCAGATCTCTGACATGCCCTGGTATTCTGTATGGACTACACATAAGCAGTTAGACTGTCTGTCTGCTATGAGGGAATGAAAGTAGATTTGCTAGGCTCAACCCTAATATTGACAGTATGGGTGATGGTATAATTATTCTGATTTATGAGATGGCAAAATTCCTCTCCAGTTAGAAGGCACTCCACAACAGCCATGGCAGAATTATCTGCTTTTTTGGCAGGTGTTTCTCTAAAGGATGTGTGCAGAACAGCAACATGTTCTCAGACCCCTCCCCCCTTCCATTCATCACTACAGACTCATGTGTGAACCAGGTCAAATGAAGCACATGGACATACAGTGCTCCCAGCATCAACAGAGTGGCCTTCCCATTGTCCTGGTAAGTAGCTTGCTAATCTCCCTTTTGTGTAAGTCACACTGATCGCTTTCTTACTTGTAACTGTGGTTCTTCAAAGTGCTAATCTGTGCACTCACACAACCCACTACTCTTCTCCACTATGTCCTGCATTATTGTTGTTCTGTGTATTCAAATTGTTTCTGACTTATGGCCACCATAACGTATGATACAGTTGATGGGGCCCCTACCAAAAAGATCAGTTAGCTCTAGAAGTTTCTGAGGATATGCTGCACATGCACAGAATGATCTATTTGTCATTTTAAGTCATAGATGACCAGGTTTTTTTAAAAAAAAAATCAGGTATGTAACCTGCTCTTCTTTTCTATCACCCTATTGGCCTTTTTAGTCATCAGCGCGCTTGCAGAAGGCGCGGGATGAGTCCTTCCTGAATCTTCGTTTGCGAAGAAAAGCCAGAGAGAGAGAGAATCATAGAGTTGGAAGAGACCACAAGGGCCATCCAGGCCAACCCCCTGCCATGGAGGAATACACAATCAAAGCATTCCCAACAGATAGCCATCCAGCATCTGTTTAAAAACCTCCAAAGGAGGAGACTCCACCACACTACGAGGCAGTGTATTCCAATTCCAAACAGCTCTTACTGTCAGGAGGCTCTTCCTAATGTTTAGGTGGAATCTCTTTTCCTGTAGTTTGAACCCATTGCTCTGCGTCCTAGTCTCTGGAGAAGCAGAAAACAAGCTTGCCCCATCCTCAGTATAACATCCCTTCAAATATTTAAACATGGCTATCATGTCACCTCTCAACCTTCTCTTCTCCAGACTAAACATGCCCAGCAACCTAAGTTGTTCCTCATAGGGCATGGTTTCCAGACCTCCTATCATCCTGGTGGCCCTCCTCTGGACACGTTCCAGCTTCTCAATATCCTTCCTGAATTGTGGTGCCCAGAAATGGACACAGTATTCCAGGCGAGGTCTGACCAAAGCAGAATAGAGTGGCACAATTACTTCCCTTGATCTAGACACTATACTCCTATTAATGCAACCTGGAATCGCATTGGTTTTTTAGCTGCTGCATCACACTGCTGACTCATGTTCAGCTTGTGGTCTTGACTGGTACAAGCTTCTCTTTTGCCTTCCTTTGCACCATATTCCTTCTCTACCCTTTGCACTATTCCCACAGTCTCATTCACAGTTCAGATGAGGTACCTCCTGAATCCCTTTAGATCTTTGCTTGTGGCCTTTGCTTCTCCAGCTCTTCACTGTCTGTCCTCCAAAATCCACTGGATCTGAGCTATTGCATGGGTCCAGGAGTCAGACAACCCACTTGCTGAGAAGTGGAAACTCAGTTCCCCAGCCCAATTGTTGGATGTGAGGGACATGGGATGACACAAATGAGACTTCACTTTGGATGAAAGCCATTGCATGCTTCTAGTGCCACCTGGGGGAAAGAAGAGACCCACCATTCCTGAGCTGGGTGTGACCTTTGATGCCTTCACCCCAAGCTCCCTATAGCTAACTCCCAAGCTGGCTATCACCCAGGCCAGATCTCCCACCTGCCTTGGTCTAGCCCCATGCCAAAACCACCCCAGCAGTTGTGATAAAAGGGTGGTACAAAAATATTGTTCTCGATTCTCCACAATAAACCAAGTGCTATTCCAGAGCTGAACAAGAGAGAGTAGGAAGAAATCTGGAGTGACAACCCCAAGGTGCAACAGGGTGGTGATTTCATCCTCCCTTGGCAGACCAGGCAGGGAATTTCCCTGTCAAGGTCTGCCCAGAACAGCTCCCTATAGCTTGCCAGACTGACACCTTGTTAGCCAGCTAGCTTTACAAACAAGGGAGGCCTACGAGAATCACACAGCCTCCTGGGAAGGAACTGCCAGCCCCCTGTGGAGAAGATGCTTGCCTGGTACCCCTCTATAAGGTGCAACCAGGGAACCCCAGCTTCCTCACATAATTACTTAAGCTTGCCTCTTTCCCTCCCATTGCTGTCTCTCCTGCTGTGGACACAGGGAGCATTTCCAGATGAGGCTGTTCCTATGCCATTGCTCTGCTTCATTCACTGAATTTTGTGGGAGCCTTCACAGGTCACCATCCTCATTACAGAAGATCTGTCTTTTTGACATAGATGTTTCTGTAAAATACTAGGCATAGGGGTGGTACAGCAACAATAATGCAGTGATCAACACATCAGCTGAAAAAGATAATTTACATTTAAATTGTTTTAGCTTGATTAATCTCTACAGGACTTACATGTAATCTGTTTGGAGATGGTTTATATACATATGTATGTGCTATAATATAGGGCCCATATGATGTGGTTACTATAACTCCCTATATGTCTCTCTTTCTCCCTATCCCCACACCTCCTCCCAGCTTTATACATATTGTAGGGAAGAGGAGGAAGAAAGTATTGCTCAGGTCTGATGCATATTTCTACTTTTAATTTTTGTAATATGGCTTATGCAGAGGTTGTTCTTTCTCTTGCCAGAATAAAAGCCGGAGCACAGCATGAAAGGGTTGCATGTGCTGAAATGTAGCCCAAGGATGTATGTTATTATCCTTCCCCTCTTGACCAGCAGGGTCTCAGCTCTCTCTCCCTTTCAGCCTTTTGTTTGAACAGATGGGATTGGGGAACTGAGGGAAAGAATAGCAGTCTCTTCTTATTAACTCTCCCAGTACACAAACAGAGACCTGAGCACTGGGGACCTAGAAAATAGGCCTGCTTTCTCTCCACACCAATTGAGGCCATATGTACTGGTGTAGAAAAGAAAGGCACACGATGCACAAAAACATAGATATTTACCTAAGAGGGCTCCTGTGTTTTAATATTAAATAATAACCATTAATTTCTTTCATTTTATTCAGCCATCTAGCTCCAAAAAAACAAAACAAGCCTCATGCATAAGACCACCCAACTGATTTTTGCCTTGGCTGGATGACAATGGTTCAGGAGTATAAACCATGGACTCCAAGGATTTCTGGATGGATATCTTAAATATTGTAAGTTGTATTAGGAGAATGTGTTTCGGGATGGGGCATCCAAACACCCTCTCCTGCACAGGAATCAATTCCATCTTCTTCCCAGATAGATACTAGAGCACATTAAGTAATAGGCATTCATCCTGACTCCTAGATATCAGTATTAGTTCCATAACTGTATTCAGTTACATGCTCAGTATATACAAGAACAATCAATGCTGTGGTTTGTAGTATAGTTATCAATAAAATATATGTTAAAGTTAGGTTAGCAATAGCAGAAACTAAAAAGTTCCTCAATCAGCTGTCAGGTTGATTATGGTATCTTCATTCTTCCCTACCTCCACTCCTGTGGAAACACAGCAGCACATTCATTTTGGTTTTCACTGTTTTCTACTCTTTTTAAATATAGCCCCATTCTTACCTGTCAGGCCACCAAATCTTCTCCAGCTCTGAGACTGAGCCAGTTGAAGTCTTCTAGAAGAAAGAGTGCTGGAAGCTCTGTTCCTCTAACCACTCTCACTTTCTCTGTCTCTGCCATTTCTTGACCAATCTCTTGTTACTTTTCTAGGCCAGAAAAGTTTTGGCTTGAACAGCAGACCTTTTGAGGATGAAGAGGTTACAGCCCTTACTTGGGTGAGTGATGAGGGAGGGCACTGATGAACTCTTTATCTCCTTACTTTCTGAGAGGTCTTCTCACCCATCTTACCCTGCCATCACCAACTGGGATGGAGCCATCAAGTGAGAACAGCTTCAGTCCACCCACTCCTTCCTTTGCTCCACAGTCTATAAATAGCTCTCTTGCTCTGCTCCTAATTCTTTTGTTCCACAACACAGTGGATTTTTACTTGCCTACCTGTGGCAATCCAAGCTGGAAGAAGCAGGGGGGGGGTGGTGGAGAAAGAACACAAGAAAGAACAAAATAGGAGGGCTAGGAAATAGGAGAGAACATGAGTGTTAGCATGAGCTCAAAGGGGAAGACATTTACCTGGGAGTTATTTGGAGGAGGGAAGAAGAAGGTGAAAAAGAGGGAAATGAAATCAATAATTAAAAGAGAAAGGAATTGTGTACCTAAGTAGAGGCTGCAGAGCTGAAAGAGAAAGACATCTTTTTGCTTACAATGGAACAGCTTGTATACACTTCACACCAAGAAAGAAAATTGTACTACAAGCTTCCACCATTTAGGATAGAGTGAAGGCGGTAGGAGGACAAATGGGAAAGTTAACAATAAGACAGGGAAATCCACAAAGCAGCCATGGAGTAGTATCACATTCAGAACTCCTGAGAGATTCCTGAAGTAGTTTAGTATTTCCCGGTATTGACCACTCCCTCCCACTGAGCCCTGGTGCTGGCCACTGTCTGAGAACCTCTGAGAGGGGGAGGAAGTGGCTGGGTGGACCCCTCAAGAATCTTCAGCAGCCACTCTGGAGCATCCCACAGTAGTGGAGGCAAACAGCCTACAATAAAAGAAGAGGCAGTGCTCTTATGGCTATCCTCCCCTCATCCTGAGGCCTGCAGGAGACCTGTTAGACTCTGAGATCTGGGAACACAGCATGCCCTCCTGGGCCTCTTCTTTCACACAGAGATCAAGAAATCTCTTCCCATGCATGCTTTCACCCTACTACTCACTCACCCACAACACCCAGAGGCAGACATGCAGGGAAACACACACACATACACACTTTTTGATTGAGTTGACAGTACACTAAGTTTTGAAATGTAGGAGTAATCCCCATTGTGGAGACTAGTGCAGTCTGAAGTGAGCTTTCCTGAAAGAGCACAATCCTCTAGAGACGTCAGAGGATGTGGCAACATTTGTGGAATAAAACATTGAGGTTTTTAAAATTTGTTTTTTAAAACCAGATTCAGATTTTGTATTCTTATTTGATCATACATACATGTCCATGCTTTTTCCATTTTTGCATGCACAATGCCCTTTATATGTAACTGTGTACCACCTCCTGCCTTTGTGGTGGTTGTGTCGGCAGAAGCATGTCATACATGATGAGGCATTAAGCAACTCCTTGCTAAGCAAGACCCCTAAGTGGCTGAGAAAGACAGTGTAAAGAGGCTGCCTTATAAGCCCAGCAGTTTAAATCAGCAGTAGCAGCAGCAGCAGGGTACCACTAAGTTCAGTGTCCCTGAAGGACCAGTGAGCTATGAATTGGGCTCAGCTGGCAATCCAGAGAAAACATCAAGATGAAATTGTGCCTGAGCAAAGGCAGAAGCTCCTGAGAGAAGTCTGGGGCAAGGAGATTCTGTTGCATTGATTCTGTAAACTGCATGTCAAGGCCACACTACACAGGAGACAAAGCTCTGTGATCAGATTGCCCAGTGCTACTTTCTTTCCTTATGAAACAGTTGTATCTCTCTCTGTTTTGGATCAGGGCTATGCTGCTAGGAGATAGGGTTTTTTTAAAAAAATAAATAAATAAGCTCGTTTATCTCTTTTCCCTTGACTTAAATCACCCTCTGTCCCCAACGTCTGGTCATCACAGATCGAGTGGCAGGGAAGGAAAGAAAGGTGCAGTGAAGCCATGTATTTTTATTATTCAGCTATGCCAGAACTGGATGTAGTTCCAGACTTCCCCAAGAGTTCTTTTGGTGCCAGACACTGGCACAAGTTACTGCTGTAAAATAAGCTTTATCGGTGGCAAACGATGCAGCAGATTGTAGATAGTAGAGAAGCACCCCAGCCGTTTTGCTCCTGAGGTCCAGCATCCCTTCATAGCTACTGATAGAACTGGGTCCCCAAACTAATTCTACACAGACTATCCCTACCCAACAATCAAATTCCCCATCACTGGCTATATAGGGAGACTTGGCTGGGCTGCATCCCCCCCCCCCGCCTAAGACCGATGGAAGATGGCCTCTCAAGGGTTATATAGTGCAAAAGTAAACCAAAAAAAAAAAAATCAAAGTGACCCATCTCTCCCCTCATAACTTTGAGAACTGTCCAAGCAGGTTAGCAGGGAGGAGAAGGAGAAGGAGGAAATATTTATCCCTGACCCTATATGAGTATCGGGAGATCTCAGTGCTGCTTGCAAATAGCATTAACATTTACTCGCCTAGTTGGTTCTCAGTCTTCATATATTTTTTCCAAATTAATGCAAAAAATGTCAGGCCAGGTCACTAACAACAATGGACTTTTCCATGCCACTGGATAGCTGTTAATGTTTGGCCTTGATGCTATAGCAAGAACTCCAAAATCCATCTGCCTAGTGGTAGAGGCCCAACTCACCAAATTTTTTGTTCTGTGCCTGCTAGCAGCTGGGGAGAATGATTTGAGTGTGGGGAGCAGTTTTGAAATGGTTAATCCCCTTTGCTGCGCTGCTAAGCACCAATTCAAATCTCCCTACCTGGCCCCTCCCGCTCACAGCAACTGCTGTTAATAAATTAAAATGATATTGGCTGACCCAGTTACAGCTCTCCTGCATCACATAGAGGTTAGCCCTCTGTGACAGTGTGAATTTTCCATTACGATTTGATGTATCTACTGACACTCTTTGCAACTATACCAGTGTTTTGGGGGCGGGGGGGGGAAGGATGGCACAAGGAAGTGGAGGCATGACAACATAACCTATATGTGGCATAGTAAAAGTAAACACAGATACTCTTTCTACCTCTCATAAAACTAGAACTCAGGGTCATCCAATTTAATTAATTTGTAATATATTCTGGACGAGAAGTAGTTTCATTGTACATAGTTAATTTAAAGAATTCACTGCCACAAGGTGCATTCATTGCTAGCTTAGGGTTTTAGAAGACAATTGGGTCACTCAAGGAATTTGTGGTCAATTCATGGAAACTGAATGTTCATGTTTATAATCAGGATGCCCCAGAATGCCATTCACAGAACAGTGATTGCTTTCACACCTTGCTTTTGAGTTTCTTTGAGGCAGTTGGTTGGCCACTGTTGAAAACAGGGTGTTGGATGAAGCATAGGCTCATAGTGCAAAGTGGTTCTTTGTATTTTATCTCTTCCTGTTAATTCTTTGCTTACCCCCATCCTCCATGAAAATGAATGGTGGAAATTAAATTCCTCTTATATGCCATTTATTATAATGTGTTGATGGCCTGGTGATAGGGCTTAGCAACAGTTGATAGAACTGTACACAATAGTTGTTGTTGTTGTTATTATTGTTAGTAGTGGCTCAAAATGCAGGTGAGTGGCAATTCTTGTCCTCTGTTTGGTCCCAACATTGTAGAAGTACTATTTATGGCCAAGTGGTGCAATAAATCTTGAGCAAGAGAATGTTCACAATATCAAGGATTTGCCTTTCACTTTGAACTTGAATTGTAATTATCAAGCATTATCTTGTTATGCAAAACCCTCGTGTCCATGGAAAAGGTCCATGCCTGTTCTGGTCTTCCAATGGGGAATCATAGTTGGGGCCTGCATGCAAGTTAAGCCAATTTAAATGAAGGATGAGCTTTCTGGAGAGAATGAAGGCTGACAGATCTTGGAGTCTAGAATATGTCAGGGGCTGGATACAAAGGTTCATAGCTCTTGAATAAAATTAAAATGGTTTTTCGTGTCCCCACCCCACCCCGGGGCTGTGAGGCCATGTTCTGGAAGAGTTTATTCCTGATTTTTTGCCTGCATCTGTGACTGGAATTTTCAGAGAATGGTGGCATAGATCATCAGACTGAATGTTAATGGAAGACCAAATCCTCCATAAGGATAAATACCTATGCCTGCAGTTCACTGTTATGACCAGGTTGCTAGTGCTATTTAATATGGTCCAAAATTTCTACACAGAAAGTATTAGATATGCATACAAGCCATGGATTATGATTTACTTTTTTTAAATTAATTTAATTAATTTTATAATCATACATTATAATATCCAATCAATACATATTTAGTAAAACATATAATATTACCATAAACATCACAATTTTTCTATTAACTATTTTCAAAAGTTAACATAAATTCTTTACTATGATTCTTTTCAAGAATATTACTTCCCCTACCCCACTCCCACCTCAGTGCTCCCCTTCACCGGAGCCATTATCCCTTACCTAATCTTTCCAGAATCTCATTTCTTCTCATGGAGGTAACTTCCCATCTTTTGTCTGTAATACTTTTTTAATAAATACTTTCAAAATTTTATCAAAATCACTTTCTTTCCAACTTCCTCTTCTTACTTTAATTCTACATGTTAACTTATTTATTGCCATTTTCCAAACTTTTTGTACCACTCCTCCACTTGTACATTTATTTGCATTTTCCAATGTCTTGCTATAATTAATCTTGCTGCCTTTAATAAATTTGTTATTAAATCCTTTTCTGCTTGGTTCCCATTCTCGCCATTATAAATTGGGATTATGATTTACAACAGATTTTCTGCTGTATGTTAATGTGACCAACAGCAGCTTGTTGCCTCATAGTCAACAAAAAATAATGAGAGTTTTAAAAACCATAGGTGACAATCTAGTTACATGTTACACACTGATTTCTACACAGAAATGCCTTGTCTGTTGAAACTTGAAAACATAAGCTTTATCTGGCCAACACAACTGAGAATCAGATTAGACAAGATTTCCTTTCAAAAAATCATTTCAGTCACAGGAAAAATGTAATTCAGATCTATCTGAGCAGTTTTGTTCCATATATATTAAACTATATTTAATATATTTAAACTAGACTTAGGAGATTTTCAGACGATCCTTGCCACGCAAGGATCGTCCAGGACAGTTTCGTCACAGCAGCGCAGCAGGGGGTCGATTTTGGACAACGCCGTCGCTGCTGCGAGATTGTCGTTCCCTTTCACGCTAAGGCTTGGAGCCTGCCGTGCTATATTTGCCAAGATTTTATTCACGGACAACCTCTGTGAATAAAATCTTGGCGAATATAGCGTGGCAGGCTCCAAGCCTTAGCGCAAGAGAAAACTACGATCTCGCAGCAGCGATGGTATCGTCTGAAATCGACCCCCTGCCACGCTGCTGCGACGAAACTGTCCCGGACGATCCTTGCACGGCAAGGATCATCTGAAAATCTCCTTGGACCAGGACTCTTCAAGCAGAAGACACTTTGAATTTAGTAACAGACCTTTGACAGTCCATCAGGTAGAGTACTGACTCCTGTAAAGAAAGGCAGATGGCCACCCCTGTAAGTGAAGTAGTGGGACAGAGAAGAGATTTCTTGCAAACCAGTTCTGAACAATCTCAGCTTAATTTTCTAAATCAACAACAAACAAGTATACAGCCATCGACCCTCCACATTTGTAGGTTTAACTTTTGCAGATATGATTATTCATGGATTATTTGCTTCCACCTCCGTTGCTGCCCTATGCCATTTTTAATAAGTACTACAAGCCTCGTGAGACTGAGAGAGACTGTGAATGTGTGGCAAGTCTTTTAGGTCCCTATTAAAAATAGCGTAGGGCATCAGCGGAGGCAAGCCCCACCAGCCACCCACTTCTGTCTTGCAAAGGAACCCCGCCACGTTGAAGTCATGCATGGTGGGTTGAATCCACGAATCATATTTGTGTGTGTGTGTGTGTGTGTGTGTGTGTGTGTGTTAAATATGGTTTGGGGAGCCTAGAGATATTTGTGTTTTTTCCACATTTGTGGGGCTCCTGTGCCCCTCACCCCAATGAATGTGGAGGGCCAACAGCATGTTCAAAGTACGTCATCACAGTAATCCTTACAACTACCCTTTTAGTATAGATCAATGTATTATACCATCATTCTCCTCCCTCCCTGTTGTAGGTACACAAAGAGAGCAGAGGTTTTCCTAAAGAGACCTACTGTGTTTGTGGCATTGGTGAGATTTGAACCAGATAACTCCTGGTTCATACACTGGCCCTCTGATTTTTTTAATTGGATGAATAAATATGGTGCTCAAAATTATTAGAAATCTTGTAAATTCCCATAGTTCACTGATCTATCTTTTAAGAAATATCTATTCAGATAACTTGACAGTATCTGAAAAAATGTTCCCCCAAAAAAGAAAGGCATCTAGGTCATAATGAATTTCCTTTCAGAGCATATATTCAAGACAATTGGCATATTGAATGGAAGAGGGTCCATTAGGTTCACTTTATCCATATATAGAGAGAAATTACTTCAGAGGGGAATAAATAATTATGAATGGGAGCCCCATCCTTCCATCCAGGTCTGGGAAGATCTTATGTCCTCAGGCAGAGTGCTTGCTACTGTACTTCTATGCTGAGGGCAATTTCATGATCACCATTTTCCTTTCTCCCAGAATGCTGCATTCAACAGTGGATGCTGCCATTGTTCTTTTACAGTGTCAAGAATGATGTGATGTCCCGGGTAAGGTTGCCATGAGGGATTACCATTCTCTGTCAATTACCTCAGGAAACTGTAAAAAAATTAAAACCCTCTCCCTATAAAAATAATCCTAGTGATGTGTGTGTGTCTTCTATATATATAATTCCCTTGGGTATGTTGCCTTTCCCACTGTGCTGATTGGCTGCTAAGGAAACACACACAACCAATCACCACCCACATGCAAATTCCCTCTCCATCTCACAATCCACTCCTGCCACTCAGTCTGTGGCCCAGATTGGGACCCAGGCAGCCAACTGATGGCAGCGGCAGCAATGGGCCACCTGCAACTGTACCCAGGCAATCAATTTGCAGTGGCTGCAGCCATGACATCACGGCAACAGCGAGTCACCCTCAGCAATTCTGGGGAAAGTGTGGAATGCTGAGAAGGGGGAGGAGGAATTTTAAAATCCACTGGCCTACCTTACAAGGTTGTCGTGAGGTCTGCCATGCGTTTTAGGGGGAGTTTTTTAATGGTGTATATTATGCCGGGTTCACAGTATGTTATGCCGGTATACACACACATATACACAGGAATGTTTAAAAGATGAAATATGAAGTAAATGGGCCTTTCTGTATTGGAGATGAGGAATGGAATTCCAAAAGGAAAACTTGCATATTCCTAGTTTCCCATGAGTTTGCACTTGGATACATTATTGTAATAGACTAATTAGCAACTGAGACAAAACTCAAGGGATCATTTCACCATGTAAGCAGATAAAACATAGAATAACTTCTTAGGAGATAGAATTTTTTGTTCATCAAAAATCTTTCATTATCCAAAGAAATTTTTCCTCTAAAAACATTGTATTCTAAGCGTGATAGTTTGACTCTAATGTGTTGTGCAACATCTCTATCTAGTGACAGACAGAAGAATTACATCATTTTCACAGTGTGTTCATCAGGCATGTGTGTGTGTGTGCGCGCACACTCCAGCGGGCCCTTCCAAGTGTTTCCATATACCAACTGTTAACCCTGAATCTCCCTGACCTTCTGGAATGAAGCAAGATTCTGCTTCAAAATAAAAACACTCACACTTTTTTTTTTTTTTTGCCATGAGCTGCTATGAGGCCTTTTGTGAAAGGCAGGAATTTAAATGTTTAAGCTCAGATGAGAAACTACAATACTCAGCATGTCCCCCAGGCATGCTGGGGAGTTTTAATTCTAGAAGCAAGAAATGGGGATCTTTGTCACAAAACACATCTTGTAAATGAAAATACTAATAAGCCAATGATACACACTCATAAGAAGCCAAGATTTTGGTCTGAGGTGACAATTATACCCTCTCTCGTTATATACCGTAGTTCTACAATAATAGTAACATTTACGTCCCCCAAGTGGGGAAAAACCCTTCAGTTTAAAACCAAAAGCTATAGTCCATCAGTCTGTCCATCTTTTGAGTTACTGGGGGTGGTGGGTTTGATTGTAAAATTGCTCTCTGGTCCAAATTTCTTTGCTTTTAGGACTGGGCCAAGAGTGGTTAGCACTGTCAGACCTCAGGGCCAATTTGTCTGGACCTAGGACCTTCCACAGTTCTCATAAACTTCCCAAAATGCCCACTTAGAAAAGACATCCACATCTGGTTTTGGAAAGTGGTTTGTTTTTTAAAAAAAGTAAACAGTGCAGATAATGTGAAAAGGGAATTCACCCTTGGAATAGCAGAAAAAGTCTGGAGGGATCGAAGGTCTCTTCAAACTGCCTTAGGGAACTCCATGTGGCTCCACAGCTGTACTTCACCCACACCTGGAGCATAGATCCAATCATAAGTTTTTGTTTTAAACTGAAACTTTTTTTAAAATTGTAGAATGTTTGAAATATATAGAGAAATGAGGAAAGAAATAACTATATGGTGGCTACAGCTATACTGTAATTCTAAACAAAGCAAACATAGGTATTAACGATAGGTGGCAGGATTGAAAGGTACAACTGTAGCATCAGTAAAACACAGTAAATAAAAAGATGGATAACAAACAGAGGGAAACTGCAGTATCTGTCATTCTCTTCTGCGAGAAAACAATATAGAAACTGGTCATCAACCATAACTGGTCAGCAATACAAACATAGGGACAATATTTTTCATGCATATATTGAGGAGCAAGGAGTATTCGACACACATCTGCAATCTGTATATAGGAATTAGTTGTCAATGATGATGTATTTTTTAAAAAAAGTATTTCTCTCTCTCTGGCTTTTCTTCGCAAATGAAGATTCAGGAAGGACTCATCCCGCACTTTCTGCAAGCACGCTGATGACTAAAAAGGCCAATCCGAGCTAAACAAGTCCGGTTGCAGAAAGCACAGCAGAAGGTCTCCTTGGGTGATGTTTCTGGGTTGTGATTCTTTCTGCGTTGTCATTTCTCTTCAAGACTTGTTCGGCGTGAATTCTCAAATAAGGCACTTTCCTTTTAAAAGAACATTTTGTTAATACTTGGAGAAAAGTTGAGATATGAATGTGACAGGTGAATGTATTGGCATCTCTCTAAGAAGATGGTCCACAGCATCACAGTACACATATAGAATAGTGTCCTTCAAAACAATGGGTCACTTAGGAGCCAGTGGTGCATGGGGAAGGAACAGAAATCCCACCCACCCCCGCCTATCAGCTTTCACTTTACAAGACCATCTGACAGTGATGCCAAAAGAACAACATCAGTATTGTCTGCTGCTGACCAGGTAGGAATGTGTGAGGGGTGACACCATAATGGATAGATGCACAAAATGATTCAGCGTGGCTCTCTTCCCGTCTTTCTCTCTCTCTCTCTTTCTCTCTCCCTCTCTCTCCTTCCCTTGCTCCAAATTTCAACAGCATCAATAGCATCAGTGGCTACTCTGGACCAAGGTATTGGTGTTTGTGTGGAGAAGGAATGGAATCACCCCAGCTTGAGACACCTTTGCATCAAGAGTGTAGAAAGGTTCTAGGGTACTTGGCTGGAACAAACTCCTCCTGCCCACGCACAGAATAGGCACATAAGGACCTTACCCTTCATTCTCTGGCAACCTGCTCTGTCTGCTTACTTTCTGTTTCACACTACACTGCTCTTTGACCCAATTATGGCTCTGTGATTTAACCGTCTTGGCACTTTCTGTGGAATCCTGGGGTTTGCACTTTTAGGAGGAGTATTTAGAATTCATAGCCAGAGATGTCTAGTTACTCCTCAAATACAAAGCCCAGGATCCCATAAGTTGTAGCCACAGCAGTTAAACTGGAACCAGAGTGCTATAATTGCATAATATGATGAAAGATCCTCTGGTGAAAACAGGAGCAGGGGAGGGGACTGCTAGTAGTGAACATGCAGGGCAGGTATGCTCTCCTCCTTTCAGTGCTGGTGTCCCTGTGATCGCCACACGTGCTCCTCTTCATGCTGCCCCCCTCCCCGTATGGGAAGAAGAAGGGAAGGCAATGGCAACAGCCGCCCTTCTCTCCTGGCCCACCTGGTGTTTTAGAACGGCCTCTGTGTTGCTCCTTCTCCCATCTTCATCCATCCATGGCAGGGATGAGTAGGGTAAGGCAGGCAACATCTGGTAGCTCTAATTGGTTGGTGGCCCAGAAGGCTCTCTCCCCAGCCTGACCAGAACCTCCACTCACCTACTTCAGAGGCTGGGTAGACAGGCCCCTGCCAAGAGCCAGAATGGATTCTGATACAATTCCGACACAATTCCGCCATCCGGGTCATAGCAGACATGAACAATTTATCCACAACATGCTTTATAAACTGGTCATAGTGATGATCCAAGAGGTCTACCCCGATTCCTTCCTTGCCAGAATGCCAAAGTCCTTTCATCACTCAAAACAGTTTTTCTGAATGGTGCTGTAAGATGTGATGGCAATAGATTAGTGAGCCCTCACTGCTTCTGGTGGCTCATAACCCAAACAGGGTGGGGGTGGGGGAAGGGTTGGCAGATGCCCCTATTATAAGGGATGTCCCTTATTTGATGTTTGGCAAGCTTATCCAGTATAGGACTAGCAAGTGTCCCTTATTGTGAGGGTTTCCCCTATCCAAGGGTTGGAAAGCCTCTTCTTTTATATAGACTGAACACAATGCAAAAATAAATACATACATAAAACAAAAAATCCCGTACTTGGGTTTGTGGGCCCTTCATAAAAACAGAACTATGTGCATCATGTAATTTATGAATGTGGAGAGGATGTTAATTTTACAGAGTAACACATAGCTAAGTTAACTGAAATCAATACTTCATTTGGTATTCAGGTAGAATATGAACTTGTTCAATAGTTACTTCCTTGTGGTCTCTTCCACCTCTATGATTCTATGATTCCTGATTGTCAACCATGCATTTCATAAATTTCAACTATACCTTTTTGCTGTTTTGAAAATCTGGCAACATTAGATTGGGTGATGCCAGTGGTTCAGGTCATGCCCATCATAAAGTAGGGCCTAATGTAGGCTCTAACAGGTGTTCACTCAGAACTTCCAGTTATTGTGTTCTATTCATTAACCTGCTCATTTAATTAAATCCAATATTTCAGGAAAACTGGGTGATGCTCTATCTATATGGGAGGGGAGATGCCTTGGTGCAATTGCGCTGACAGTGTGGGCCACCTCCAACCCCCAAAAGTCATAGAATCATACAATCTTAGAGTTGGAAGGGACTGCAAAGACCATCTAGTCCTACTCCCTTGCCATGCAGGAATACAGAACTAAAGCCCCCCTCCTAAAATATGTTCATCCAGCCTTTGTTTAAAGACCTCCAAAGATGGAGAGTACATCACCCTCCGATGCAATCTACTCCACTGTGAAACAGCTCTTATATTTTTTTAAAAAAAGTTGTTTCTAATGTTCAGATGGAATTTCTTTTCTTGTAATTTGACAAGACTGCTGATAATAATCACTTGGAAAAAATATAATCAGCTGGAAAATTTAGGAAACAGTCATAAGGCCTAAGTAAGGTAGAGGCATACTGAAGAAAGAACTTTGCTTGGACATGGAAGATGATGTCAGTTTTTAGAAATTTCAAGTTATGTCAAATGTACAAGGCACTCTGGCATATATCCTGAAACATCTTGATGGATTCTGCTGATGAAGGTATCAGCTAGAACACCAGTGTGAGATACAAGTGTCATGCATAATTTGCTAACAGTGCTTGCTCATCATTTCTGAGTTTGAATTACTCTCATAGCCTTTTGACTCTCATAGTCTTTTGTAGCTCAATTGTTGCCACTACATGGCAACATTTATAAGAATTCTATATTAAGCCTGGGAGCCAACAGACTCTGAGCATGCATGCCAGACTGCTTAATGTGGCATTTACCTAAATAAATTGCTGTGTTCAGTCTAATAACAGACTCCATTCATAAACCTTAAAGGGTTGCTTTTACCCTAGATCATATCAGGAATCAACCCAGACCCTTAACCCTCTGGGCAAAAGCTATCTCCCACCCCCTCCATTTTTTTCTGAAGAATACTACAAGGCCATGTCTAAGCTACACCTAATAAAGGAGAGATCTCCATAATAAGGGAAACATTTCATTTTTCCCTGTCTGCTCACCTCCCTCCTCTGTCCAGAGCACAAATCCAAATCCACTCAGCCAAACCTGGAGATTTGAATTAATTTAGAGTAGCTAGTATTCCTTTACTACTTCTTTAGATATTCTGGGCTGTAGTTCTCTTATTGCATGGTTTATTCTATTTTCACCAGTTAGAGCACCATTTTCCTTTTGGGAGAAGATTGAAGGAAAGAAGGTATTAAACAATTTGGCCTTCTCTCTGTTCCCTGTTAGCATTTCATCACCTTATCTACAGTGGCCCTGTCATTTCCTTGTTCTTCCTCATGCTCCAAACATAGATTAAAAATAATAAATATATATATATATATATATACTATCTGATGAGCCTGAGCTCATTCTGAGCTTTAGCTTCTCTGCATAGATACTGGAAGACTGCTGCTGTCATTATTATATGCATACCCTTGCCCACTTGGAAATGTGCAATGAACAATGGCCTAATTAGTTAGTTGTGACATATTTCCTTCTCTGGGTTTTCACATGTACTTTTAATGTGACTGCTATGAAGTCAGTCACAGATCCAATATATACACAACAATCATTTAAAGAGAGGGCAGCTGCTGGAGAGGCCCCTTAAATGGCACCTAGGAGGAACTGTCAGAGGATGATAGGATACTCAGCAGAAGCAAAAAAACTATCTCAGCAGACTTAGTAGCAAGCCATTCCCAAGAATACTCACACACAGAGTGTTTGGTGTCCAACTAAGCAGGAGGCACTTCTATCTTCAAAGTCAAACAGTTGCAATATGTACAAATATTTACAATTGAAGGACAAACTGCTTCACCAGGCCTCAGCATTCACAAGAAGAAGAGGAGGAAGTGAGCTCTGTTCTGAGCTCTCTTATATATACATGTACAGGATGACATTGCCCCCTAGTGGCCTGACTAGGCATGACTCTAAGTTCTGACAGGAACATGTTCCCAGTCCTCAGTGGACAGTGACCCATCAAAATGTTCAGTTTCCAGACATGCTAACAGCAGCCTTTGGCATGTTTGAATGGGGGGGGGGAGTAAAAATGACACACACAAACATTCACATTTTCACTTCATAAACTCCAGCTGTCCCCATTTTAAGGGAAAATCCTGATTAATCCTCCACTGTCCCACTATTTCAACAGCTTTTAAAAAATCTCAGTTTTGCTCTCCTCTTCCCACTTTCCACCTTTGTTCTCAGCTTACTTCAGTCATTGCAAACCAAGTGCAAAGTGCAAAGTGCAAAGTGGTGTTAGAAATACACTGCCTATATTTAGATTTTAAACCAGCCAGAGTACACTCAATGAAATAGGCAGACAAAGGCTGTTTGATTCAAGCAGGCGACTCGACAGTCGGCTTTATTGCAATCTGCAGATTGGGTACTTCAGACCCCCTTGCAAGAGAGAAAGAGGGACCCTGAGCATAGATAGACATCCTATTTTATACCCTATTTCCCAGCCACACGGTTCTTCCTCCCCTTTCGTTCATTGGCTGAAACTACTCAGGTGTACAATCTTTCCGATACGCCTCCATCTCTAGACCATCCCTTCAGACGAGATCACCCCTCCAGACCATCCCTGCCTGTTACCCCCTTTGTCTTAATGAGGTCATGTCTTATTTTTCTGCAAGTCAGCTATATGTGACATTGTCTGCAAAAACATATTGACATCTTTTAGCAACACAGGACAAAGCAGAAGTGTCTGGTTTTGAATTTGGTTCAGTGTTCTTGGGACAAAAGGTCAGTTATTATTTTTACTTTGAGCAAGAGTCAGCTAGTCTGGTAGAAGTTTAAGAATTTAACCACAATGTCCCCAATTACAAGGGCCCTACTGCCCTTTGGGCTCATAACAGAATTTCTATATAGTTATTGCAGGAAACCCAAAGAATTACAAGCATTTGCCAAGCAAAGCATAAATGAACCCACAGCGTACTAATCCTCTATAGACTCAAACAGAATCTCTATATCTCACAGCGGTTTGCAACGAGTTAACTCAGCAGGGGAAAAAGAGAGGAGTGGTAAAATGTTTCCCTTCCCTGTTAGCTTTGGCAAAAACAGACTGCTGAAGGAAGCCTCTTCTAGTTTGTGTGTTCTTCCTCATCAATAATATTTACCATTTGGACCACACACTGATGTTGCTTGACCAGTTTTCATCTATGCACTTTGGAGAAGAGTAAGGTTTGCCCTGGGAAATAGTTTTTCTTTGTCCCAGTACTTGAAAGATGCTTCTTTCCACATTCCTAGCACAGTCACACTGCTCTTCCAATTCATAGGACCAAACTAGATGGGTTGGCCACAGCCTCAGGTTCAAAAGCAGGTTTGCCATTAACCTCTCATATGAAGTGGTGGGGTGGCAAAAATACAAGGCACAGTATGGGTAAATGAGAGGGGGACAGATTCCCCACCACCACCACCTGAGAGATAAAATGGCAAAAAAATACAGTATATATATATATATATATATATATATATTAAAAAAGGCAGAATGGGACAGGTTCAGCTCTGTGGCCCCACTCCTCCCTGACCATCCTTCATTTGGAATAGGATGGATCCTCCCTTCTTTTTGTTGTGTCACCCCTTTAGTTAAATCAGAGGTTTTACTCAGGCAAATTGCCTAAAAAGAGAGAGAGTTCATTTAAATATTTATAGCTTCTAGGGATTTTTAAATGTAAAATATGGCTGGTAATATTGTGACTTAAATTAAATAAATACATATCTGTTATTTACGTGTCCAAGGGAGATGTCCGGCCCCCCAGTAAATAACCAGACACAAAAATTAACATTTTTGGCAATAAAGGGCCACAACTTTATTGATGACAGCTGCAGTTGGTTGGCACAAACACATGGGTCCAGATCCAGGCATCGACCAACCCGCCTGTTTGTCGATAAACCCGTGGTTGGCCTGCATGCCGACAAATGAAACCCAGGAAGGAGAGGGGTCCCCGCAGGCCCAGTGCCTGGTTGGCAAATTGCCTAGAAAGAGAGTTCATTTAAATATTTATAGCTTCTAGGGATTTTTAAATGTAAAATATAGCTGGCAATATTGTGACTTGGACTAAATAAATACATATCTGTTATATTATATAAAACAGTGAATCCTCTTGGGGCAAAGTTGGATGCTCCTACTCTGTCAATTTCATTCTCCTTCATAGAGGTGAATGAAAATGAAAACAATGGGGGGGAAAGTCTTTTAAAATCTTACACCAAATCTGGCAAATCCCTAATTGCACTAGAATCAATAATGAAGTCAGGTATTTTAAGGAAATGTGTCCCCAAAGCTTAAACTTGTAACCTTCTGACGCCCTTAGAGATGCCTTGTCAATCTTCTGTATCATATATCAGCTGTCTCTCTGTGTCCCTTCTCTACTAACCCGCTGCTGCTCGCGCTCGCTCTCTCAGCAGAGTACAAGCAAATTCCCTCAATCATGTCATATCTGTCCTTTTTATTCATTGCAGGGTCTATTAATAGCTTGAAACAACTGCTTCCTAAAAATGGAGTTCTCAGTGACACAGAAGCCTGGTCGAGCTATGTAAGGTATCCAGGGTTTGGTCTCACAGCTTCTCCCGTCTGTCTATTCCCCTTTGTCTTCAAACAAGTGTTACTAGTTTGCTGGGGCTGCTTCCTCAGTCTGTCTAGATGGATTCATAGGGGAGCTGGAGGGAATCAAATCAGCACCCAGAGAGCTGGGTATCCTCCATAATTGCTACTCTTGGAATTCTTTCTTTTCCCTCCAGATAAAGCTGCAAAGATCTAAAATGAAGGCAACCTCTTGGGTTACGCTGGTCGGCATTTATGCGCTCCTCATCATCTGCTGCAGAGCAGAAGAAGGACTGGACTTCCCTACCTATGATGGGAAAGATCGTGTGATTGACCTGAGTGAGAAGAATTACAAGCAGGCCTTGAAGAAGTACGACATGCTCAGCGTGCTGCTCCATGAACCTGTGACTTCTGATAAAACCTCCCAGAGACGTTTTCAGATGACTGAGATGGTGCTGGAGGTAAGTGCAGCTACAGGTTCCCTGCCTATGTCTACTCTCAACAGACCTGGAATGAACTGGTCCTTGCACAGGAAAGAAAGGGGTAGAAATCTTAACATGTGCACTTTAACAAAGTATTAGTGCAGATTTATATCTAAACCTGAACTTTTTCAGTCATGGCAATCAATTTCTTAAATCCAACAAATGCTTTTATGAATAAGACCTCTGCCTCTAAACTGTATTTACTGCATAATTTAAGGTCAAAGTAGGAGGACACAGGAAAGATTATTGAGATAAAGAACCCCCATTTGCAAAGGTTTCTGCATCTCCAGAGAAAGTGACAGTTCCAAAGTGAGCTGCGAACGAATTTCCCAATCACCTCTTTTAAAACAAGCGTTTCTTATGTACACATTCTCAATTCAGAGTCTTTCTTTTGACCCATTAGGAACTAGGCAAGGAAGTGTGTACAAAAAGGAAATATTCCTCTATTTAATGGAAAGCTCTGTTCAGGCTAGTGCCAAATTCTGTAATCTCTGTTGCCTCCTTGAGGATCTTTTGCAGTTCACATTTCTTATTGTAAGCATCTGCCTCTGAACGAAGGAAGTGTTTAATATTCTTGCATGTGGGGGCTCCAGGACCAATGAGCTAATCATTGGCCAAATGAAATAGTAGAGCTGCCAGAGGAATCCTAAAGGTAAGTGAACTTTGTAAAGAACTAGACTCAGTGGAGGGCAAGCAGGATTTTTGACATGCGGGGCGGGGTAGACAGAGGCTAAGAATATCAACTGGGAGAAAGAGAGGCAACTGCTACTTGCATAACAACAGCACTACAGAGGGAGAGGCATGCCTGACAATACGCAGCAGGTGCTTTGGTTGCTAAAGGAAGTACAGGGAAACCAGCCTTTTTTACCCTGGAGGAGCCTTTGAAATAAGTTTCAGGTTTTGGGGAACCTTGCATAAAAATATTCCATCTACTGCTTAAAAAATGGTTGATTTGTTTGTTTTAAAAAAATCATGATCTCTCATGGAACCCCTAGCAAACTTGTAGAAACATGCTTGAGAAATCCTGCCGCACTCTTTTATTCCCAACTTCTCCATTGTGTCTGAGAAATTCACTACTCAGCCTCACAGATCTTGTAGGGAACATTATGAGAGCTTTGTGTTGATGTCTGAAAAACAAGACAAGTTCATGATGAAGACAGGGAAGTTTCCCTCTCCTTGTCACAGCCTTTTCAGCAGACGACACTGTATGGAAACTCACCAAACATTACTGATGCTTTCAGAAAGAATACCAGAGAGGTACCAAGCCTATAGGCTTAGCCATCAGCACCATATGAGAAGGATCACTGAGGTAACATTTGAGCTAGGACATCCCTGCCAAGGCTCCATTCTCCAGAAGCTTCACTAAAACCATTAATCTCTTTCCCCTCAAAGTCTGGGTTCTGCAGCAGCATGAGGACTTTTTGTGAGACAACCTGAAAGGCCTCAGATTGGGCAGCATAGTCTGGTGGGCACCAACACTCAGAAAACCACATCAACATTCATTTGCAGAGGGAATTATAGATTCATGTTGCTTCTACATGATTTGCAGCTATTTGTGTTATTGAGAAGGGAATCATGCTGTGGGACCTCTCTTGCCTGCTAAAAGAGGGTAACAGGGGTGAGAGAGAATCATAGAATCATAAAGTTGGAAGAGACCACAAGGGCCTTCTAGTCCAACCCTCTGCCATGCAAGAATACACAATCAAATCATTCCCAACAGATGGCCATCCAGCCTCTGTTTAAAAACCTCCGAAGGAGACTCCACAACACTACGAGGCAGCGTTCTCCACTTCTGAATAGCTCTTACTGTCAGGAAGTTCTTCCTAATGTTTAGGTGGAATCTCTTTTCCTGTAGTTTGAACCCATTGTTCTGTGTCCTAGTTTCTGGAGCAGCAGAAAACAAGCCTGCTCCATCCTCAGTATGACATCCCTTCAAATATTTAAACATGGCTATCCTGTCACCTCTCAACCTTCTCTTCTCCAGACTAAACATGCCCAGCTCCCTAAGCCGCTCTTCATAGGGCATGGCTTCCAGACATCCCACCATCCTGGTTGCCCTCCTCTGGACATATTCCAGCTTGTCAATATCCTTCCTGAATTGTGGTGCCCAGAACTGGACACAGTATTCCAGGTGAGGTCTGACCAAAGCAGACTAGAGTTGCACTATTACTTCCTTGATCTAGACACTATTACTTCCTTGATCTAGACAGCCTAGAATCGCACTGGCTTTTTTAGCTGCTGCATCACATTGCTGACTTGCGTTCAGCTTGTGGTCCACTAAGACTCCTAGATCCTTTTCTCATGTACTGCCCTCAAGCCATGTGTCACCCATCCTATATCTGTGCATTTCATTTTTACTGCCCAAGTGTAATATCCTACATTTCTCCCTGTTGAAATTCATTTTGTTAATATTGGCCCAGCTTTCTAATCTGTTGAAGTCATTTTGCATTCTGATCCTGTCCTCTGCAGAATTAGCTACTCCTCCTAATTTGGTGTCATCTGCAAACTTGATAAGCACACCCTCTATTCCCTCATCCAAGTCATTGATAAAGATGTTGAATAGCACTGGGCCCAGGACAGAACCCTGTGGCACCCGACTAGTCACTTCTCTCCAGGATGAAGAAGAGCCATTGGTGACTACCCTTTGGGTTCGGTCAGTCAACCACTTACAAATCCACCTAACAGTTGCATTGTCTAGGCCACAGGCTACTAACTTTTTTGCAAAGATATCATAGGGGACCTTTGCGTTCCCTTCATCTATCAAGTTTTTAAAGCTATCAAAAAAAGAGATGAGATTAGTCTGGCACGACTAGTTTTTGAGAAACCCATGTTGACTTTTAGTAATCACAGCATTCCTTTCTAAGTGCTTACAGACTGTCTATTTAATAATCTGCTCTAGAATCTTTCCTAGTATTGACGTCAGGCTGACTGGGCGGTAATTATTTGGGTCTTCTTTTCCCCCCTTTTTCAAGATGGGGGACAACATTTGCCCTCTTCCAGTCTGCTGGGACCTCACCTGTTTTCCAAGACTTCCAATAAATTTTTTTTAGTTTTTATTTAGTTATTTATACCCCGCTCTTCAGCCACAAGGCTATCAGAGCGGCTTACAAATTGTTTTAAGCAATAGCTATCTACACTGCATTAAACAGTTTCCAATGTGTGTTAGCTAATTGCCCCCACAAGCTGGGTACTCATTTTACCGACCTACGAAAGGATGGAAGGCTGAGTGAACCTTGGAGCCCGCTGGAATTGAACTTGCAACGTGGTGACTTGCAGTACTATCATTTAACCACTGCACCACCAGGGCTCCTTCTCCTTATCAGGATAGTTGAAATCCCCCATTACTACTACACCTCTCCTTTCTGAATGTGCAGCCATCTGTTCCAGGAAGGCATCATCCAAGTCCTCGGTTTGGCTTGGAGGCCTGTAGTAGACCCCCAGAATGATACCCCTGCTGTTTCTCTCTCCCCTAATTTTTACCCAGATGCTCTCAACCTGGCTCCCAGGATTTAAGTCATGGATCTGGATTAAGGCTGGATGGCCATCTGTTGGGGATGCTTTGATAGTGATTTCCTGCGTGGCAGGGGGTTGGACTGGATGGCCCTCGTGGTCTCTTCAAACTCTGCAATTCTATGATTCTATGATTCTATGATCTCTTCACTGGTGTACATATCCTTAACATATAATGCTACTCCACCACCCTCCCTGTTTGGTCTATTTTTCTGAAATAGGCTATACCCCTCTATTAGTACATTCCAATCGTGAGACTCGTCCCGCCAGGTTTCAGAGACGCCCATGATATCATATTTGTTTTGCTGTGCTAAGAGTTCAAGTTCATCTTGTCTATTTCCCATACTCTGTGCATTCTTATAGAGACATCTAAGACCATGAGCCATTCCCTCTATCTGTGTTTTAAAGGGTTGATTCCTCCCATTGTTGGGTTGTTGTGTTATTTGCCTTGTTCTCTGTATAACATTTGGGCTATTATCTCTAGCACTCCATGAACTCCTGCCTTCAAGAGTACTGTCTCCCTCCCCCATACAACTCAGTTTAAAGCCCTCCTGATGAAATATTTCAGACTCTTTGCAAAAACATTCCTATCAGCTTCTGTGAGGTGCAGCCCATCTCTTGCCAGAAGTCCACTTCCCTGAAACCGCATCCCATGGTCCAGGAAGCCAAATTGTTCCCGGCGGCACCATCTGAATAGCCAGTTGTTCACCTCCACTAATCTTCTTTCCCTTCCTGGGCCATGTCTTTCCACTGGAAGGACAGACAAAATGACTACTGTGCATCCAGGTTCTTCAGCTTCCTACCCAAAGCCTCATAATTCCCTGTGATCTTCTGGAGGCTATACCTTGCAGTATCATTGGTTCCCACATGGACCAAAACGAAGGGATAATGGTCAGAAGGCTTGATAAGTCTTGTCAGCCTCTCTGTTACATCTTGAATTTTTACTCCTGGTAGACAGCATACCTCCCGAGACATTTTGTCAGGCCATCAGACTTCTGTTTCTGTTCCTCGCAACAGGGAATCCCCTACCACCATCACCCTCCTCCTCCTTCAAGTCTTGGCAGAGGCCACTTCATATGCTAGATCTACCAAGGTTTCCTGTATGTTCCCTGAGGCCTGGCACTGCTGCTCTTCCTCTTCTTCTTTGGAAACAGAGAGAACTTCAAATCGATTCTGTAGCTTCAAGCTGGCCGAAGGAACCCTGGCCTTTCTACTTCTCTGTGTCACAGTCCTCCAAGTGTTCATTTCCTGTGTATGGGTAATGGCCTCCTCCGTAGACACCTCCCTGGTGTGTTCTGCTTTCAGGATGGTCTTCTTCACTCTTTCCAAGAAAACGTCTCGCTCCCTAATACTCAGAAGAGTAGATACCCTGTCCTCAAGATGCTTGACCTTCTCTTCCAGCAGGGCCACCAACTTGCACTTGCTGCAGATATAGCTCCCCACCTCCTCTGGCGAGAAGACGAACATCCCACAGGTGTTGCAGGTGACTGCAGCAGCTTCCTCTCTGGACATATTCAGTCTTCTTAAGTAGTCACTGAAAGAGAACTTTAGGCTTCCCTGTCCAAACTCCTCTAGTATCCTGCCCTCCACCCAATGCCTGTTGGCCTTGTTTCTCAGAAGAGCTCCTATGTCCCTGTTATGTCAGAACTGCACATGCCACAAGGCACTTGCCACTGATTTTCTGAGATTAACCTGGAAAGATTGCAGCAGCAGTTATATTGAGCTAGTGGCTGCTAACTCCACCCCCAGGCAGGTCAGTAGCTCAGAAGAAGCCCTTTCCCCCCCTCAAACTCCCCTGCTAAACACCCACACCAAACACCCCTGTCGTCCTCTCTCTTGTTCGCTCCGCTCCTGTACGTCTCGCTCCAGAGGCTGAAGCTGCAGCTATATATAAAGAGAGAGAGCTACTGACTGCTAGCTCCCCCCTCTGCCTCTGCCCTACTGACCTACATCTTAGCTCCTCCCTCTGACTTACTTACCGCCTTCCTTTCAGCAGTCTCTATGACTCACTTGCTCTCAAGAGAAGCAGCTCACCAAACAAATGCTAATGAGCCCCTCCTCTGGGCAAGACTACACTCAGCCCACACAAACAATCAGCCTTGACCCAAGCAAGCACACTAGCCTTAGCCCAACCAACTCTCTTGGGCTGAAGAAGTTTAAGTCAACAGCCACAAGCTTAACTTATGCTGTCTCTTCCACCACACCCACGCCAAACACACCCGTTGTCCTCTCTCCTGTACGACGAGCTCCAGAGACTGAAGCTGCAGCTAGAGAGAGAGAGAGAGAGCTGTGCTGTGAACAGATGACACCAAATTAGGAGGGGTAGCTAATAACCCAGAGGACAGGATCAGAATTCAAAATGACCTTAAAAGATTAGAAAGCTGGACCAAATCTAACAAAATCAGTTTCAACAGGGAGAAATTTAGAGTACTATGCTTGGGGGAAAAAAAATTAAATGCACAGGTATAGGATGTGTGATACCTAGCTTGATGGCACTACATGCAAAAGGGATCCCATCTGTCAGGGATGCTTTGATCGTGATTTCCTGTGTGGCAGGGGGTTGGACTGGATGGCCCTTGTGGTCTCTTCCAACTCTACAATTCTATGATTCTATGATTGTATAATCTAGGAGTCTTAGTGGACCACAAGCTGAACATGAGTCAGAAGTGTGATTTGGCAGTTTAAAAAGCCAATGTGATTCTATGCCTCATTAATAGGAGTATAGTGTCTAGATCAAGGAAGTAATAGTGCCACTCTATTCTGCTTTGGTCAGACCTCACCTGGAATACTGTGTCCAGTTCTGGGCACCACAATTCAGGAAGGATATTGACAAGCTGGACCGTGTCCAGAGGAGGGCGACCAAAATGGTGGGATGTCTGGAAGCCATGCCCTATGAGGAACAGCTTAGGGAGCTGGGTATGTTTAGTCTGGAGAAAAGAAGGTTGAGAGGGGACATGATAGCCATGTTTAAATATTTGAAGGGATGTCATACTGAGGATGGAGCAGGTTTGTTTTCTGCTGCTCCAGAAACTAGGACACGGAACAATGGGTTCAAACTACAGGAAAAGAGATTCCACCTAAACATTAGGAGGAACTTCCTGACAGTAAGAGCTGTTCGGCAGTGGAATGCGCTGCCTCGGAGTGTGGTGAAATCTCCTTCTTTGGAGTTTTTTAAGCAAAGGCTGGATGGCCATCTGTCAGGGGTGCCTTCATTGTGTATTCCTACATGGCAGGGGGCTGGACTACATGGCCCTTGTGGTCTCTTCCAACTCTATGATTCTATAGAATCATAGAATCAAAGAATTGCAGAGTTGGAAGAGACCACGAGGGCCATCCAGTCCAACCCCCTGCCATGCAGGAAATCACGATCAAAGCATCCCTGACAGATGGCCATTCAGCCTTTGTTTAAAGACCTCCAAGGAAGGAGACCCCACCACACTCCGAGGGAGTGCGTTCCACTGCTGAACAGCTCTTACTGTCAAAAAGTTCCTCCTAACGTTGAGGTGGAATCTCTGTTCCTGGAGCTTGCACCCATTGCTCCGTGTTCCAGTCCCTGGAGCAGCAGAAAACAAGCCTGCTCCATCCTCAGTGTGACATCCCTTCAAATACTTAAACAGGGCTATCATATTGCCTCTCAACTGTCTCTTCTCCAGGCTAAACATACCCAGCTCCCTAAGTCTCTCCTCATAAGGCATCGTTTCCAGACCTTCCACCATTTTAGTTGCCCTTCTCTGGACACGCTCCAATTTGTCAATATCCTTTTTGAATTGTGGTGCCCAGAACTGGACACAGTATTCCAAGTGAGGTCTGACCAAGGCAGAATAGAGTGGCACTATTACTTCCCTTGATCTAGACACTATACTTCTATTGATACAGCCCAAAATCGCATTGGCCTTTTTAGCTGCCACATCGCACTGTTGGCTCATGTTCAACTTGTGGTCTACTAGGACTCCTAGATCCCTTTCGCACGTGGTCTCATTCAGCCAGGTCTCTCCCATCCTATATTTATGCATTTCATTTTTCCACCCTAAATGCAGTATGATCTTCTCCCTTCAGGTGGCTCATCTCCACATGTTCAGAACTAAGGGAAAAGAGGAGGTGACTAGTGGGTTCCCTTTGCCTCTCAAGAACTGCCCTACTACGTTGGTGTCATAGACCACACTGCCACTGTTGCTGTCTGTAGTGCTGCTGTAGTAGTCTGTTTTGATCTTCAGATCTCAGTAGCCTCCAACATTTTACAGGTGAAAACAAAAAGTGTATCCTCGCCATCAGCAGATTTACCCTTTGCTGCATACTACGTAAACTTGTTTTTCTCTTGCTTGTTCTCTGCTGATGTAGAAGTCAAGAAGGTATTGCTCTTTGGGTTAAATATATAGCAGGAAAATGTAATTGTCCACAGTACATTACCAACAGTTCCAAATATATCTTTGGCAGCTGCAGTTTGGAAAATGTCATGGTGCCTCAGTGCTCATGCAGGTGCCTATGCATGTGGGCACATTAAAGAGAAGGCGTATCTCCTCCACACACAGAATAGCTGGAAACAGCTGAAGGGGAGGAATCTCTAAGGAACAACTGTAGTAGCAACCCACATTAACACATTTTTAAATAAGCACCCCAGCTACAGGCAAAATAGGGCCAGATGAAGCTGTTCTGGCACAATGACCCTATTTAATTCACAAAATTTAATGGGGGAGGGTCCAGTTAGCCTTTATTATTATTATTACACTGCTTCTTCCAACTTTTTACTTACCACAGAATATCAGAGAGGGGAGACAGGATAACTGCACCATAAGGGCAACTAAAATGGTGAAAGGCCTGGAAACCGTGCCATATGAGGAGAGACTTAGGGAGCTGGGTATGTTTAGCCTGGAAAAAGGATGGTTAAGAGGCGATATGATAGCCCTGTTTAAGTATTTGAAGGGGTGTCACATTGAGGATGGAGCAAGCTTGTTTTCTGCTGTTCCAGAGACTGGAACACGGAGCAATGGGTGCAAGCTCCAGGAACAGAGATTCCACCTCAACATTAGGAGGAACTTTCTGACAGTAAGAGCTGTTCCGCAGTGGAACACACTCCCTCGGAGTGTGGTAGGCTCTCCTTCCTTGGAGGTCTTTAAACAGAGGCTGGATGGCCGTCTGTCAGGGATGCTTTGACTATGATTTCCTGTGTGGCAGAGGGTTGGACTGGATGGCCCTTGTGGTCTCTTCCAACTCTGCAATACTATGATTCTATGATCTTTTGCTTGACAATTCTAGACACCTTCAATTGGGAAGCACCAGGAGCTTAATAAGGGACTAGGACCAAAAACCAGGGACTGTCCTTCTCAGAAAGGGGCAGTTGGAAAAAGTCCAAAGAAAGCATGATGGCTGAGGGGTATGAAAGTATGTGTGGCTAGAAGTGGTGAGCCCTTCTTTTAATGGCATGTGGAAAGGCAAAATACTTTCCGTAAGGCAATGAACGGTGGCAAGGCAAACACAGTTACACTCATCTCCTCACCCACTCCCGCCCTTCTTTGTTCTCTTTTGTGTATCATCCAGTAGGCAGATATGGCTGCCAACTTTCCCTGGGAGACTCCCTCTCTTCTCTGGTTACCTCTCTAACTGGAGAGGCCTCATGCTCTAGGAATTTGGCTTCCGGCATTAGGGGCACACGATGCTGACAGATCTGCACACTGATTGGCTTTTGGGATGCCTCACAAAAGGTTTTGTATAATCTGGCTGTATCATATTTTTATCTAAACTGGGCACTCCTAATTTTAGTGACCTTAAGCCCGGAGGCATTTTCCAGTTCTGTGAACTTAGAGGGAGACCATATTGAACTCTGAAAGCAATTCTTATGGCTCATTCCTAAATCTCATTAAAGAAGTTCAAATCAGAAAGTATTGCTAATGCAAACATCAGTCAAGCCCTGTAATCTTCTGAATGCTTATTTGGAAGTCAGTTGTGTTAAACTTAGCAGAGCTTACTTTTGAGTAAACAGGCATAAGGTCACCCTACAACTCTCGTTTAACTTGTTGCATATCAGAGACATATGCATTTATTATCAATGATACTGCAGCAATCTCCTCATGTTCTGTGAAGATTAACAGTTCTATAATATGCAGTAGGGGTCAGCAACTGTAGCAGGTCTAAGACCCAATTTTATGCCCCTGTGACTCTCCAGGGGCTGTGTGGATTGCCCCAAATGCCAAAGGGTAAAAATATATGGAGAAGTAGCTGGAAGTCCACTGGGTTTAGGGGAACATATGTGAAGCAGTACAGGGGGAGGAAACTACAACCTATTTCAAAAGTTAATTGATGCTCCTCGGAACTTCATTAAAAAAAAAAAAGATTAAGGGCAATCTGGGGAGTCTGTGGGGAGTTGAAAAGCACAAAAAACAGCCTGGGAGACTTCATCCCCATACAGAAAAATAGCATAGCCTCCAACTGTCCTGATTTGGCAGGGACAATCCCTACTAACTTTCTGTCATCTCACTTTTAAAATGTCCCAGCTTGTCTCTCCCAGGTGCCAGTTAGACGGTAGTTTTTGTCATGGGGCGTCACTGGACTTCTTGATCCCATATTCGTCCCTCCCTGTTTACACTATTTTTGTCTCTGAACTGGATATCCTGGGAGATCCCGGGATCATTGTTTACACGGCATCATGTCCCGTGGTATGTACCTTCTCTCACTATATACTACCCCAGGGTTTTTTTTGTTTACACGAGTTTACGGTCCCGGGATTTTTTTTTAGCTGTCAATCAAGGATGCAATTACTCGTTTTTTCACAACCTCAGTGACATGCTTCCTTTAGAGTTTCGCGCCACGAGCGATGCTATTGGCTGGCTCAGATGTTTGTTAAAGCTTCTGCATTGGGGATGAGGGGATGATTGAGTGTTGCATTGGGGATGAGGCAATGAGGGGAGGAATGAGCGATCCATGACCTATTGGGGGCGGAAGGAGCGATCAGTGGCTAGACCCTTTGCTGTCCTTCCAAACTGAAAGAACACCATTTAAAGCCCATTGAAAGTGAGAATGCAGGCGTGTGTGTGTGTGTGTGTGTGTATGAATGTGCGATCATCTGCTCAGACTATGGCATTTTTTACTGTGCCTTTAAACAAATGGAGTGGATGCAGGCGTGTGTGTGTGTATGAATGTGCAATCGTCTGCTCAGACGATGACATTTTTTTTACTGTGCCTTTAAACAAATGGAGTGGATGCAGGCAGGTGTGCGTGTGTGAATGTGCGATTGTCTGCTCAGATGATGGCATTTTTTTTACTGTGCCTTTAAACAAATGGAGTGGATGTAGGCATGTGTGTGGATGAATATGCGATCGTCTGCTCAGATGGTGGCATTTTTTACTGTGCTTTTACACAAATGGAGTGGATGCAAGTGGGAGGGATCATCTGTGATCTCTTTACAATTTACTCTCTCTTTAAAATTTAAACCAAGCATGCAGGGGAGGGATGGGTTAAAGTAGAATGGTTTCCAGTGTAGAAATCTATTGAACAGGGTGATTTAATGCAGACACACACAAACCTAGTTGTAGCTGGAATGGGAGCCTTTGTTTTCATCTGGTGAGGCTGAATCTATTGAACGGGTGACTGACCCCTCCTCTCCTCTCTGAGCCTGCCCCTGGCCACATATATTTCCGGTCATCACCAAGTACTGAGATATCTTGTCCCGGGGTGTTTAGATGTACGATTTTCCGAATCCTCCCATGTCTTTTTTAAAAAATCGGACAAACCGCAGGACTGAAAGTCCCACGGGTTGCATGATAAAAGGCGTCCCCCCTTCCCAAAATCCTGTGCCTCACACGATGTATGTGTAAACAGCCAGTGCTCAACACAAATTCCTCCCACTACTTTTTCATCGTGTAAACGGCACCCCAATTTCCCACTTTGTTCTCAAAATTCAGTTGCTGGAAATTGAGTTCAAAGTGCAAACATAGGCTTTGTCTATACAAGGGGGAAATAATATGAACATGCCTGAAAAGGCAGGTGTTTGCAACAATGTGATCTGCCTACATGGCAAAAACTCCCCCTAAACTCCGCATGACCCCCTAGCCAGCTGGCCGCCTTGAGCTATTTACTTGTGATTTTAAATCTACTGATGCCAATTTTTTAAAAAAGGCATCCTGTGGTGTGCACAGGCATTATTTTGTATTTACAATGAAAGGAAATTTTAAAAAGTAAAAATCGCCATTTGATTTACTTACTCGACCCTCATTTAACCGAAAATCCAACATGGCGGCCACAGCCACTTTTCCTCTTTGCTAGCCCCGCCCCCTGTGCTTGTCCAGCCAATCAGATTATGCTGCCTGTTCATGTGTGTACAAATGTGACTGTACAAATGATCGCACATTCGCACGTCGTATGGACCTTTTAAAAAAATCTGGACAAAGCCCTGGAAGCGATGCAAACAGACTTTACAGTGGATTTTGCTGCCCCCCTTCTGAATGACATGTATTTGTGTGAATGGCCATTTGAATGGATTGTCGTACATTCACACACCATTCGTGGTTTTTTTTTTTGTTTGTTTGTTTTTTGCCGTATAGACAGGACCATAGTTTGCACTCAGGAGATTATCAGATGTGGGAAATACTGTTTCAGAAGATCGCGATGAGAACTGAAACAGGCAAGATTATCAGATGATGACGTCCTCCAGCGTTCCGGGGGCGTAGCGTGGCCATGAGTAAGGCATCCCTTTTTATTCCTGGCTTGTCCCCATCAATAAGGAAGGAAGGTCTCATCCAAGGCAGCACTACACCCTCAGGATGGCAGAACAATGCGGTGTCTGATAATTTTGCCCTTCCTGTTCTCCTGTTCTTCTGGTATAGTTTGGAACACGGTTTTCTGCTGCATTCCACCATGTCTGATAATCTCCCCAGTTAACTTAATAGAGAGGAGAGGAGGAGCAAAACCTTGCCCTTCCCATTTGGGTCAGGCAAAACCAAACTGCTGAAGTCTCTCCTAGCTTGTATGTTCTTCCACATTAATAACTTCTGCCATCTTGGCCACACTCTGATGTTCCTTGGCTATAGATGTCCTGGTTTTCATCTGTGAAATGTTGGAGGGTATGATGATACTCATAGGGCCTGTCTACATGGTAAAAAAAATACGAATGCCGTTTGGCTGTTCGGATTAATACGTGTCATTCAGAAGGGGGGCTAGCAAATCCCCCGTAAACTGCATGGATTCAGCATTTGGAAAGAGTAGCGGATCTTGGCATAAAATCCGTACAGCCATTCGAATGCCTGGTGGTCTGTACGCCCCGTTCGCACACATACGAACAGGCAGTGTAATCTGATTGGCTGGCCGAGTAGAGGGGGCAGGGCTAGCAAGGAGGGGAATTGGGAGCTTAGGGGGGAGTTTAGGGGGGATAAAAAATCGTGTAGGCGGATCGTATGCATACGAACGACTGCCTATTCGTATTTTTTACCCGCAAAACAGATTTTTTAAAAATCATATAGACGGACCAGTTTTGGAATGACAGTGTCCAAGGGTATATCCTCACTGCACAGTTATATCAGTTTGATCACACTTTCAATTGCCATCTTCTGTCCCTTTAATACTTGTGGCGCAAAGTTGCTCCCCTTCTAAAATTAAGAATCATGGCAGAGCAATTGCCACTGGACACTTGCATAACCATTCCTACATCCAGTCTTGTATACCTTTCCTTGTATACACAACTATTAATCTTTATATCCACCATATCATACTGAGCATACCTGCTTTCACCTGATTTCAGAGCCTAAGCAGGCTTTGGCCTGGCTAATATTTGGATGAGAAAACCCTCGGCCATTGCAGGAATCTCCAAGCATGGCTATGAAAACATCCTTCCAGAGATATGGAGAGCCCTTGCTCCCAGTCTGTACTGGCAGGACTGGGCTACTTGACTTAAGAGTAATGAAGATTTCTATGTTCCAGAAATATTGAGATGATCATTTCCCTCCCTTTCCTATTTAATGTGCAATGTTCAAGGCGGCATAGTTTCCTAAGTTGTCCAGTTATCAGCTAGAAATTTGTGTCTTTATGGAATACTATAGTTCTCCTTTAAAAACACTCTCTCGCCTGACCTAACCATTCTGTCCCTGGTTTTAATATTGTGTGCTAGGTTTTGGCTCCTGCCAGAGAGGGCTACACAGAAAGATTTTCTGGCAGACCCTCAAGAGAGAAGTGAGGGTTGCAGCTGGCATTTGTTATCTCTTTTAACTTCCTTGTGCTTTTTCAGCACACTTGGGTCCAGGCTATTTATAGCAAAGACTGAGAGTACACTGCACAGTTACAGGAGCTATTCTTTTGAATGACATTTCAGTAATCCTGAGGAAAGAGGAGAGAGAACCTCATCCTGTAGCTCCAGCCCTCCTTATTATAGAAGCAGACCTGTGGGGCATGGCAATGAAAAAAGCTCTCTGGATCTTCAGGGTCCTCCCTTTCCCTGTGGGCCTTTGTTCCTTCTTCATTCCTGTGAGTGGAAACATGGGCTCAGGTGTTCCCTGTGTCATTAATCAATAACTTTACATTGGTGAGTAGTTAAAGGGAAAGGCCAGCCAGCCAGCCAGGCACAGTTTGGAGGCACTACTGTTGCATACCCTTCCAGATTTCACAGGTGAACACTGGGAGACATGTGGCCAAGCAACATCAGAGTGTGGCCAAGATAGCAAAAATGATTAAGGGGGAACAACTGACATGCAGCAGTTTGCTTTTGCCTGAGTCCACTGGGAAGGGCAAGACTTTGCCCTCTATTCTACTCTCTGCTGCTGAGTTGAGTGCAAATTACTTTTGCATTTGAATTCAGTTTGCAGCAATGGAAATAAGCAGAGGACAAAGAGGGAAAGTGGGAAAAAGAGAAAGAAACTGGGACACTTTAAAAGCATCTGAGAAGTGAGACCACAGAGTATTAACTGGGACCCCACCACCACCAGATCAGGATAGTTGCAGAGTATGCCCTTGTTGCAGGGAAAGTAGGCCATAGCTATAGCATATAGGCCTTCTGGTCATTGCAGAGATATGCTAGACCCTTATGCAACATTTTATTTTTCATTCAGCAAACAAGCAACCAGCACTCTGTTGCCCTTTATTTTTTATGATATTAGGGAACCATGTAGGCCATATTGTCCTCAGGTGCTTAGAAGATTGTCAATCAGCCCCTCCCCTCTTCCAGGGTTCTGGCCAGTGTGTAAAAATGTGACATGGTGATTGACAGGCACTTGGTGTCTGGGTATTATTTACATTAATTTTCTAAACTATTTTTAAAATAAAATGAACATCAAGCAGATTATTTGCATTTATGTTTTTATTGTTTTCATTGACCTGGTTCTTTCCCCACCCTGCTCCCTTTCAGCACTCTTGTAGTCCCAGCACTCAGTTTTCCTCTGGCAATTTATGTTTATGGCTTTGAGAGACCAGTCTGTCATCCTACTCATGACATACATATATTTTGTACTGCAGCTACTCCCCTTTTCCCTGCCTCACCAAGGTAATCAGCGGGGGCATCTATGTGCATCGGATGAGCACATAAAGAGCAGGTGACTCAAGAAAATAGTTATTTAAGCATTTATTCATTTATGACTATCCTTGGAGCAGCATACAGTGTAATCATAAAAACCATGTACTATAATCTATAAAAAGTATGTTACAACTAGCCTAGGTTGCCACATCACCCACACAGCTGAGTTTTACCTGGTTTCTAGGCATGCCACACAGTGGCTGTTTGGACAATCACCTGGCCTGGATTCCAAGCCTTCATTTAAAACAAACAAACAAACAAACTTTGCAAGAAACAAGTGTGGCCCTGCCTTGGAGTGTGCTTAGCCAATGAGTGAAATCTCATATGCGCCAATTTCCATTTCCCTGGGTCAGTGGAACAACTCTGCAAGAACATCTAGCTTTTGGAGAAAAATCTAGCTGAAATCTGTTTTGCAGAGCTCCTTGCAAATTCTGCACAGAAAGCAATGGAGCCATTGGAGAAAAGGAGGAGGGAGGCAACAAAACAGGGTAAAAGCTGCAACACACTGATTACTATTTAAAGTTCCACTAGGTTTGTTGTTTTTCATGACTTGCTTGATGCTGCAATATTATACACTTTTATTGGACAACAAGAAAAAAAGTTCATTTTATAAAGGGAAGTTAGGGCTCTCTCTGTTGCCTTACGTGGGAGGAAAAGCGCAATCCCCATTGTTGCTATCTTCTCTCCACCCCACCTTGCCTCCCTTCCCCACTGCTGTTTCTGTTACCATCTGCTCCCTGACTTTGGTTTATCTCCATTTCTTCTTGCTTCTTGTCCAGCACTTTTGCCTGCCTGATGCAAGGGGTGAAAGGAGGAAGGAGTTGAAGGTGCTACTGAAGCTACAAGGGAGGGAAGCGTAGCACAGAGGCAAGGTGAAGGAAGTGAGGGAGAAGTGGTGTAGGGTAGGAGGTACAACAGGTGAGTTCTAGGTGCAAGAGAAGGGAGGTGTGGCAGGACAAGGTGAGGGGACATAGAGGAGGAGAGAAGGGAGAGTGGCGCAAGTTGTGGAGTATAAGAAGTAAGGGAGGCAGGAATGGTGAAGGTATGAGTTGAGGCAAGAGAGGGGGGAGCAGGGAAGGGAGAGTGAAAGTTTTAGTGGCAGGGTGCAAGGAGCACAGGAGGTAGGCATAAGGTGCAAGAGAAGAAGGAGTGGTGGCACAAGGTGAGGTGTCAAAGTGCAAGAAGCAAAGGAGGGCAGCAGGGTGCAGGTGAGGGTTGGAAGAGAAGGTGGTGCAGCTCCAAAGGGAATCATTTTGAAGGCACAAGGTGAGGGAAGAGAGGGCGAGGGGTGAAGTGTGATGATGCAAGGAGCAGGAGAAGTATGTAGATAATAGGTGAGGCAAAATGCAAAGGAGGGGTTTGTAAGTTTGTCCATACTTTCCTCTGTATTTCTTCCTGTGAATCAGATGGCTGTCACTCTCAGGGGCTTCCTGTAATATTTTCTGGATCTTTACCCTTTCTTCCATCATGGGGGGAAAAAAACAGATGGCAAAGAAAAGCAATAATGATCTGATAAGAGTAGCATTAGAAGTTCCTGCTCATGAGAAAGTGTCACTGTTGTTGCTTTGTTGTTGTGTGCTTTCAAATCATTTCTGACTTATGGCAACCCTAAGATGAACCTATCACTATGCTACTACCAGCTGGGGAAATGCACCACCACTTTACCCCTGGTCTCATACTGTCCTCCATCCTATTATAAAGATTTGCTAAATTAATCAGCATCCTCTGTTTTGGAAACCATGTGCGGATGCTGAATAAAGAAGCAGAGGAGGTGGGAAAGAAACCAAGGAGAGCACTTTCTGGAGAAAGGCAGCTCATGTCTTGCCTTCTTCTTTCCCCTCCAACTGACCTGAATCTGAATCCTACCATTCCAGGGATAGGTGTGTCTTCTTAACACAATGAGGAGCAAGAGCAAGCTATCTGGCAAGCTGGGAGTTGCCACTCTGGAAATGTGTCCTGACCTGTGCTAAGACAGTAGCATGCCAGGAAAAGCAAAAGAGATTAGTTAACACTTTCTAGGTGTTAGTTGTAGGCAGAAGTACAAGGAGTAGTCTGGCTGGCTACAAGGGTGTCAGTGTGTCCGCTTTGCAGAGATTCCCCTGATATTTGTGAAAGCACATTTGGCTTCTGCATAGCTACACTTCTGCATAGCTATCACAGACAGGTCCTGGAAGTGCTCCTCTACTTAACATGGAAGGGAGAATTCTATTTATTTGGGGTCTCTCCTCTTAGTGTAATGCAATTGCAGAAAAAGATGCCCCTTTCCAAATTCTTCCCTCAGGATGAAAATTGCTGCAGTACTCTTGGGGGTACTTGGTTTGAAAAACATGACAGAGTCCATTGATCTGCTCTTTCTGGCTTGGAATGCCTGTCTATATTAATGAGGAGAGAGACAGTACAGTGTTACACTTGGCTTTCTTGCTAATATTCCCTCTGAGTAAAGGTGGAGGCTTCTATCTGTTCACCTTCAGGCAAACAAGGGTAGCAAGCTGTTCACAATTTCGCACTCAATGCAAGTTGATGTGGGTAGGGTGGGTGGATGGATTGAGTAGGGAAAGGGATGTTGGGGGCAGGACCAGTGGGCATGGCAGCCTGTCCTGTACCCATTTTGCCATTACTTGTTCAGTCATAATGCCAGAACACAGTCCCTATTTAATTACAAAATGTTTTACACTGAACTGACGTGATGATGCATGACAATAGATACCTAAATACCAGGAAGGACCTGGGGTTCTCCTAACTTTAGCTGTTGACTAGAGCTCTCTAGCAGAGAATTATAGCATCTTACCAAACTTTAAATCCCCAGATTATCTGTGTAGCATTACCTTTTAATATAAGTTACACTAATAACAAGATCCAGTAATTAATTATAATAATAGTATAAGATAACTATATTTAAATAATGAGTATATTATATTAAACAATATAAAATATAATGAAATAAAAAATACAGTAAAGATAAAAGAGAAATAAGTTACTGTATAACTGTAGATATGCTCTTAGATGACTGTGGACTTACAACCCTGTCTCGATCTTCCTTCAGCTTGCTGCCCAAGTCCTAGAAGATAAAGGCATTGGTTTTGGATTAGTGGATTCCAAGAAAGATGCAAAGCTTGCCAAAAAGCTAGGTAAGTATAATAACTTTACAGTCTGTGAGGTAGTGATTGCATTCCAGGGGGAGAGAGATTCCAGTATCACATTTCTGGTGACCAAACCAAATTATTATTCAAATATCAACCAATGTTGTGTTGTGTCATTATTATGCATTAGTGTCAGTATCTGTGCTTTACTAACCAGTGCCCTGTTCAAACAAGATATATACAGTACTTCAGCAGCTATCTGGCCTCAAGGTTTTCTGTTGCATGCAATAATCTTTGGTGCGTTGTAGACTTTCATTTTTGATGAAGGATGGAAACTTCCTTAACCCAGTTTGAAAAAACCCCAAAGAAAGCAAGCTTGATTTGGAAAATATATCAGGGTCAAAATATAGGATAGCCTTAGCTCATTTTTAGAAGAGGTGCTTTCTTCACTGATGAAGACATCTGTTTGTCATGGCATGTGCATTTAATGCATTAAACTTGCATTTAATGTGCTTTGTTTTTGTGGTTGGTCATTGGAAGGTAAACAGTGGCTTAATTTGCAAGTCTGATTGCTGAGGCAGGTATCTCCTGTAGCTGGAGGAAAAAATTATAAATTACAGAGAATACTTATTCTCTTTAATGACTAGTCTGACTTCTAGGGCTTGTCTATATGAGGCTATAAAATGTGGATTGATGTGCACCAGCACCAATTTGCAGCAGCTTTCATTTGTCTCAATGATTTTTTGGCAAGATTGCAGGCATGCGAAGCTATCCGCATTCGTTGTTCAAATGGGCATGCTTACAAATCAAGATGGCAGGCACAAGTGAATTACTTGTGGTTTACTGTTGCTGCTGCCAAACAGTATTTTTTAAAAAAGTGAATCCCAGGTGCAGAAGTGAGGTATTCTGCCTAAATAAATAGAAGAAAAGGCTGTTTCATTGCCTCAGCGCACACTCGCTATGGCAAAAATCCAACATGGCGGTTTCAGGCACTTGCCCTGTTAGCAAGCTCTTCCCCCTGTGCATGTCTGACCAATCAGCTTTCCACTTAAGCTCGTATTGGGAATGCATATCAAAGTTGTCCCAACAAGTGGGAATGTGCATTTCCCACTGAACTTTTTTAAAACTTCAGGAAAAGCTGCAAAAGCATTGTGTTTTTGGACCCCCTCCTTCTGAATATGTTGGATTGATGTGGGATCTCATTAAAACAAATCGTATTCTCCTTGAATTCTATGAGGAGTATTTTCGCCGTTTTGGCAACCCCTCAGTGTTTGAAACAAAAGGTCAAGCAAAGGGGACAACCTTGTGGTTCTGTACTTGCAGGCATAGGATTGTCAGCTGCTTTATTGTGGATAGGTATGAAGAGTTCTCATACATTCCAATTAAACTATGTAACCCATCTCCTATATTGATTCAGCATAAACTGGTAAAGAACCTACACGTGTACGAAATATATGTACGCTGGAAGAGCAAAGGATTTTATTTGTATGTATAGGTCTGTGTGTGTGTGTGTGTAAATTCTTTCATAGTTATGCTTAATGAATTTAAGGGGTAGGGAGAGCATAGGAGGAGCATTGGAATTCCCCCTTTTGTACATGTTCATTGTAATAAGTGATGAACCTGACAGCCTGAGCCAGATCTGAAGAGCTGACTTAAACACTAGCAGTTAGGAAAACCCAGCAAGGCAGCCTCTTTTGTTATGATTCCAGTCCCACTTTTCTCTCAGACTCTCAGGATATGGGCATAAATAAGATAGAGATGAAGGAGTGTTTTATGAATGTCTGACACAATCCATTCAGATCATCAGGAACCCTTCATATTTAGGTGGCCAATACTGGGGAGAAGACAGAGGGCTGGAGCAAAGGACCTTATTTGGCGTAGGAGGATGAGGCTGATCCTGATAACAAATGCGAAGATTTAGTAGGGTTGGAATGTGACAACCTGGTTACAGGCAGGATAGAGCTCCTATTTTTGGGGCAACTGCACCTGGATTCCGATGACCATCCAAGCATAGTTCTGATTCTAGTCCATAAACCTCTAAATGACCCACCTGTACCATCCAGCCCATTGTGATTTCGCAAGTACAGTTTCTTGATGGTTACATCCACATACCAAGCTTGGACAGCAAGGGCTTCACAGAACCAAAGTCAATAGTGGCTGCCTGACATCTTGAGAACTCCTATGGCCTGCTTGGGCCATGTGGTGTTGGCAGGTTGAGACCTTCAAAGAACTGGACTTTGATGGAAGGTGCTTTGCTTAGCTGGTTTTTTAGATTATGGTTTTCTCACACCCAACACAAAAGAACCTGCCAGACTTACCCTGCGGGGTGGTTGGGTAGGAACAGGGTCAAAGGAGCTCTGGAGAGCAAATCAAGTGCTAAAGCACCCTATGTCAAAGCACCCTATGGGAGGGGTACCCCACAAAAAAGCTTAAAGGAAAACATTAGGCATCCTTGCTTTGCTGGCAATGGAATAAAAAGCAAAAAGAAAACTTTATTTGATTGCTTTTTACTTTGTTTGGCAGCCCTGTCAATTTCGGTTCCTAATCGTATGTAACTTTCACCACTGAAGTGGAAAATATGGAGATTTGAAAGAGCTAGGGAGGTAGGCATCACTTGTGTGTTATATACCATTATATACCATATAGCTGAACCATATAGGTAAGAGTTATATTTTCCTGAGAGCACCTTGAGAGCAGTGAGGGAAAAGATTGCAACTGTGTATAAAGATGAACTGAGATGCTCCAGCTTAACAGATATACAAACACATAAATCAGCTTCTCTAGATAGCAATTTTGGTTTTCACTAAAAGTTCCATGTTTCATACCTCTCACAGGAAGGCAGGATGTGAGCTGGTTTGGAAAAAAAAAGTGGCATATTCTCCAGGAATCTTTTGTGACACAACCAAGATACTCTCACCTGGATAGCACTGTTGTATTACAGGCCACTTGCATATCTTTTTGCACTTTCAGGTTTGGATGAAGAAGGAAGCCTCTATGTCTTTAAGGAGGACCACATTATTGAATTTGATGGACAAATGACAGCAGATGTCTTGGTAGAATTTCTCTTAGATGTAAGTGTACTCAAGGCCCAAATTATTTAAACATTAAATTCAGTTTTCCAGGAGAAACAATGCATTAGCTTGTAATCTTTGTAGGTGTGATCATGTGACATATTTGACACACACACACACATACACTAATATAATGTAATGTAATGTAATGTAATGTAATGTAATGTAATATAATAATATATGCCATACATCGTAAATGGGAAGACACTTACCTGAAACACTCCTCAGAGAACAGTTATTATTCATAGATCAAACAATTGTCATTTGGTGGTTGTCTAGATGGTGAAAATAATCCTAATAGAATTTACAGTTTTTTGTTCCAATAAGATCCAACCAAGATTCACAGTATTTGGAAGGGGGGGGGCAAAAACTCCATTTCCCTTTCCGGAGGTTTTTTTAATAATGTGAGGAAATACGCATTACTGCTCACTTGGACATCCGATTTGCATCACCTTCTTGGTGAGGGCAGAAGTGGAAAGCTGATTGGTTGGACATGCATGAAGGGTGGGCTTGCCAGCAATGAAGCTCCACTTTGGAGTTTTGCGTTATTGATCATGCACTTTGTTGCTGCACTGAGGTGACTAAATAGCTTTTTTAAGCAGAAGGTCACACTTGCGCATATTTGATTTACAGTTTAAAAAAAATACTGTGCAGCGGTGACAATCTGTGGAGAATAATAACACAAGTAATTAACTCTCGGCCACCATTTTGATTCGCAGGCATGGCTGCGTGTGCACTTCAAACACAGATAGCTTCACATACCAGCGATTTTGCCAAAGGACTGTGGAGACAAATGAATGCTGCTGAGAATTTGCGTTAATGCGCAGCAATGCACATTGTATCTTCTCATCTAGACAAGCCCTTGGTTAGCTCTAAAAGAACTAATTCCCCTGATTAAGCTAACTAATGAAGGTGAAAATCAACTTGAGTTCCCCAATGTTACTTGTTAAAGAGTGCTATACATAGGTCTACTTTGGGTATATAAATGGGCTGGCCAAGGGACAGATAAATATAACCCAGCTTGATCAGATGGGTAGTTTTATATTAGACAATAAACCCCTCCTTTCACATTGTTAATACCTTGTTCTTTTTGACTGAACTCCTTCATGACAGCTGATGGAAGATCCAGTGGAGATCATCAACAGCAAGTTGGAGTTGCAGGCCTTTGACCATCTGGAAGAGGATATGAAACTCATTGGCTACTTCAAAGGAGAAGACTCAGAATGTGTGTTTCATTACTTGATTCCTAGGTCTCAATGTAATCTGAAGGGGGCTGGGCAAGTGGACATTTCTAATGCACATTTCTAATGTAGCTGGCCAGGATCCCTGTCTGGATCAGCACTGCCTCCCCCCAGACCTGACTATTTACTTCTAAATACCCATTCACACAGTTTTTGTAATTGTAAGCATAGTGGCTCAACTCTAAGTAAAAGTGCATAGGATTATACTCTTGCTGCTGCGGTCTTTTACCACAGAGCAAAAATGAGGGATGGTTTAAGAGCATTGTCAGGCATGTTTCCCAAATACTTTCTTCCTTTCTCCTTTGAAGGTATTGTGGTGGATCCCCATTCCAGCCCCACAGATCCAACCTTAGGTTCCTATCACTCATCTTGCCCCCTTGCCCCTCTTAATCCCTCCATGGATTGGGTGCTTGGGCTTCAAAGTGATCCCTATGTGGAGCAGTGGGTGTGTTGTTTTGTGGGTTCAATGTTGTAAGTGTGACCGGACTCTCTATCAAACTTAATATGACTTAGCCCGACATAGTTGTAAAAAAAACCAATAACTAGAAGTTTAATTAATTAATTAAGACACATTTAGATAACACATTAACCCCTGAACTATTTAATCATTCACAGCTCCCCAAGCCCTGTTCAATCCTTCCCTCTTGGCTGATGGTCCTATCTCTATGTCATATTTTCCCTGTCTCCCTTCAGTCTCTAGGCTGTATTTCCTCTATCTACCTTTTGTCAGAAAGAAGCCTCAGTTTTGTATCCTTCCTCCCCCATAGGCATTCCCTGAGCTGTGACTGGCAGGCTCTAACCAGGTTTGACCAGCTCCTCCCTTCATTCTAATATACTTTAATACCTGTGAAAGGAGTTGCTGGGCAAGTTTGGTTAGAGCCAGCCAGTCACAGAAGATCTCCCCATCTTCATCTCTATTTGAAAATGTGGATTAGAATAAGACTGATGGCTTTAATTTATTTGTGTGTTTATTAAATGTTTAACTCACCAAAGCTATATGTTAAATGACCAAATTTCAATACCTCAAATATATTCAACAGATATATACTTTTCCCTGCTCTGGGGGCCACACCACACAGAAGTCCTGTCTACACAACAGGAAAAAAAATACATATGGGAGTAAGAAATTTGAAAAGGCAGTCGTACGAATGCATATGATCTGCCTACATAATAAAAATCCCCCCCCCAAATCCGTACAATCTCCTTACCTTGCTGGCAAGCGATCTTAGCAGTGGTTTTAAATCTCCCACCGCCTTTTTTTTTTTAATGCAGAAGGTGCTTGGCATCTGGAAAGCCATGATTACATATTAACATTTAAAAATAAAAATGAAAAAAACGTAAAAAGGACTTACCAGACATTCATAGAGCCGGGAATCCAACATGGTGGCCACAGCCACTTTCCCTCTTTAATAGTTCCACCCCCTCTACCTGGCCAGCCAATCAGGTTGCACTCCTGTTTGTATCTGTGCGAACAGGAGTGTACAGACTGTCAATCATTCGAACAGCTGTCCCTGAGATCTGGATCCACCACACACGGACTAAAGGGTAAATTTTGTGGGGGGGGGCTCTGAATGACACGTATGTATTCAAACAGCCGTCTGTACAGATTGCCGATTTTTCGAATAAATATGTGTCATTTTTCATCATGTAGACAGGCCCAGAGTCTTCTGTTAGCGTTGATAAATTATACAGCAGCAGGGAAGAGCCTTTTGAGCAGGAGCTACTTGCTCGTTCGGTGGCCTCTCAGGAGCTGCAGTTCAGTAGACATAATATTGGGACAATTGTCCTTTCTTGACTAAAACTGCATGGAAATGTTGCTTATTCATTATTATGAACGCCCACATGAAGTGAAAACTTTACACCTATTTTCATCTGGCAATTGTTCTTACCACGATTAACATCTATGGTATCCTAGATTTCCCAGTATTGCTTGCTCTGTGTGAACTGATCTTCCTGCGAGTTTGTGTTCATGTGCTCCTGAAACATGTAAACTTTCCAGTTAGGCAACGGTTAGGTTGCCATCTCCATTCACCTTCTTTTACTACAGATATATTAATTTTCCCATTTGCTGCAGAAATTACAAATAAAAATATTTGACTCCTGCTTACTCACAAAATATATTCCTTACCTTTGCACCTGATTATAATTTGCAAGTAAAATCCCCTTCAAAAATTATTTTTCCCTTTAAAAAAACAATAGCTCATAACATTTAAATCTAGGTTCATGTTCTTAGAAGAGCATGATGTGCTGTTTGTTTATTTTAATTTCATTTTGTCTTGGTAACAATGCCTTCTGAGAGTCAAACTCTACTTCCCAATGTCTCAGCAGCCTCATTCCACTTGATTTATTTATTTATTTATTTATACCCCGCTCTTCAGCCACAAGGCTATCAGAGTGGCTTACAAATTGTTTTAAGCAATTAGCAGTTTACACATCTACACTGCAATAAGCAGCTTCCAATGTGTGTTAGCTAATTGTCCCCACAAGCTGGGTACTCATTTTACCGACCTACGAAAGGATGGAAGGCTGAGTGAACCTTGGAGCCCGCTGGAATTGAACTTGCAATGTGGTGACTTGCAGTACTGGAATTTAACCACTGCGCCACCAGGGCTCCTTTGTGAGGCAGATCTGAGCAAGGGTACATAGCATAGCAGATATAAGGGAAATGATATGGCACTAACTTCCAAAGTGAGTATTGGGCAGCGGCGGTGGCAGCTATTGCTGCTGTTTACAAGGGTGATGGAAAGGGAGCTACAAATCTAATTGCATCAGCTGCAAGCCACTGGTGCTAGAAAGAACACACCAAAGAATCTGAAAGGCTGAATTACCAAATTGAATATTATATCAAATTAAGAATCAAAGAACCAGAGTAAACCCATTTTCTTAATAGCAGTGCAACAAAATTGTATGGACTTTGGTATCACCATACTGTCTCAATCTACAAGGATTCTACAAGGAGAAAAAGATACATAATAGTTAAAGAAATGCCCAGGAAGATATAATAATTGTGGTAATTAATTTCTTCCGCAAATCTCTGTAAAAGAAAAACAACATAGCAATCCATGAACTGATGTTTCTGTATTGCCATCTCCATGTGGGTATACAAAATCTACAACAAGGGTGCCTTGAAACAACATGTAATGTGAAAGGTAGTACTGTACATTCAGTTGTCCTCTTGGAAAACCTCTGTATTAGTTAGATGTTGAAAATAAGAGGCCAGTGCCTCAGAAGGACTTGACAGTCATACTAGAGGCACAATTTTCTCTTAACAGATAAAAATTTCTATTACTTGACATCTAAAAGAAGCTGCCTCAATAGATCTCTCACTTTACTGAGACTAACATTTTGGGCTCTTCTAGACAGGTTTAAATCAATTTGTTCGATTTGCACAGGGCCCTTCCAAAGTTTTGTTTTAAACTGGGGCATGGTTTGCTGAGGTGGTCCTAAGCTTTCGAGGGCAATTTTTCTTCTCTCTGATTTTTTTAAATTTTAAAAAATTTTATCAATGCCATTTCACTGATGCATTTTTTACTGTAACTCTAGTTTTAAAACTCTAATAAAAGAAGGAGAAGATAAGGGAATATATCAATAAAAAATACCACTGAAAGGTGGGAATTAAGTGTTGCAAATAATACCAAGAATTATTAGGAAATAATCCAGGATAACAGAAGCATTGCTTGGGTATTTTTTAGAAGAAGAAAAAAAACCCAGCCCCGCATAACAGCAATAAAACCTGCAGTCCTGGTACATTAGCCCCATTGGAAGGAGCCCTTAGTAACTGCGGTGGTGAAAACCAAAAAAGCAAAACCCTTAATGGCTTTTATCCAACAGCTCTTACGTGAGTCAAGCAGATTTAAAGGAATCAAGCCAGAAGGGGCTAAATTTAAGCAAAGCCAAACATTGAATATCCCAATGTATACAAAATGGAGGCAGATTAATTTCTACTTACAGAGAGACGTTCAGAATACCGTGGAAACTGGGGAGGGAGACCCTCACTATTTCCAAATAACTTAAATTGGTGTCAAGCCACATTTTAATTTCATAAAATTACTGAACTAACAGTTTGCCTTGGAAAGTCGAATGTTGCCTAGAAGTATCAAAAGTTGACCTTATTTGAAAACACAACAAGGGCAGCATCATCAGCAAAGAGCAGCTCACAGACTAGATAGCTTAGAGTCTTAGTGTGAGCCCTCAGACAGCTTAAGTTAAACAAGCTACCATCAGTACAATAACGTATATAGAATATAGAACGTATAGAACGTATATAGGAATTTGGGAGGACATCCTAGTCTTTCCAGGATCTGCCACAAACCTTTTCTACTCACAGTCTAGTCCGTGAGCTGCTCTTTGCTGATGATGCTGCCCTTGTTGCCCACACAGAAGCAGCTCTGCAGCAACTAACATCCTGCTTTGCAACAGCTGCAGAGCTGTTTGGGCTGGAAGTCAACCTGAAGGAAACAGAAGTTCTTTACCAGCCTGCACCACAGGATGAACACCACCATTCCCACATTGCTGTAGGCAAATCTGTGCTTAAGTCCATTCAGCAGTTCACCTACCTGGGAAGCATCATCTCCTCAGATGCCAAGATTGACAAAGAGATTGATCACAGACTAGCAAAGGCATATACCGCATTTGGAAGACTTTACAAAAGAGTCTGGAGTAATAAACACCTGAGGCAAAGCACAAAAATCAGTGTGTAAAGAGCCATTGTACTGTCTATTTTCCTTTATGGGTCTGAAACATGGGTCACCTATCGCCAACACTTATGACTCCTCGAACGCTTTCATCAGCGCTGTATACGCATAATCCTAAATATACACTGGAATGACTATGTGATGAATGTTGCTGTCCTTGAGCAAGCAGGGATCACCAGCATTGAGGCCATGATATTGAGAACACAGCTGCGCTGGGCAGGGCACGTTTCTAGGATGGAGGGCCATCGCCTCCCCAAAATACTACTCTACGGTGAACTCGCCATGGGTCAGCATAAGAGGGGCGCTCCAAAAAAGCGATACAAGGACTCCCTGAAGCAACATCTCAGGCTCGGCCAAATTGATCACCAACAATGGTCCGCCCTGGCCTCACATCGGGAGGCATGGAGACGCACTATCCATAATGCTGCAGCCTTATTTGAGAACTCACGCCAAACAAGTCTTGAAGAGAAACGACAACGCAGAAAGAATCACAACCCAGAAACATCACCCAAGGAGACCTTCTGCTGTGCTTTCTGCAACTGGGCTTGTTTATTTCGGATTGGCCTTTTTAGTCATCAGCGCGCTTTCAGAAAGCGTGGGATGAGTCCTTCCTGAATCTTCGTTTGCGAAGAAAAGCCAGAGAGATGACCTTATTTGAAAACACATGTGCACATACACATCTTACCTGAAAAGCCTTACCTTACACACATACAATAAAATTTAATTGTCTGCAAAACTCTTTCCATCACAAACCCTTGCTTAGCAGTCCCTGCTTCTCATTAACGGAAGAACCATGTCTAGATTTTTGAATAATTTAACACAGTGCTACTCTTGGACTGGCGTGGGTCTCTGAGCCATTGTCTGCTGGCCCTTGGCCAGTTTCTAGGAAGGAAGGAAGGAAGGAAGGAAGGAAGGAAGGAAGGAAGGAAGGAAGGTGGATGGGTGGCCAATAAGCACAAATATGCCAGTCCTTGGCATATTGGAAGAAAATAATTGCTTCCTCATATCAGATAGCCTGAGCAGCCCAAGTTTAATCAAATGCCATTCTATGAGATGCTTGTCATTTAGATAACATGACCTTTAAAAAATCTGTAAGTATTCTTTTTGACCATTATTTACAGAGGATCAGGGAGAGTTCTTATGTTGGTCTTAGATGGAGCAGGCCAAGGGTTAAATAATCTCTTTTCTCTTTTTTCTCCTCCTCAGATTACAAAGCATTTGAGGAGGCAGCTGAACATTTCCAGCCATATGTCAAGTTCTTTGCCACTTTTGATAAAGGGGTAAGCAGGAAGGACAGCAAGGGCAGTGTAACAGGGTTCCAAGCAACTGGTATGATACCAGTACTTAAGTTAACCTGTTGGACATAGTGGGTAACTTGGATGGATGGATGTACTCTATGTGTTAGAAGACATTCATACTAGCACTAATCAGATATTAAACATAATACAACTTGTCCTGTTTGAGAACTGTGCCATACTGAATTTACCCTTTGTCCATTGTATGAATAGTAGCAATTGCTTTTTGTAGCTAAGGGGCATCATACATGCAAGCCTAAAGGACCAAGTGGTCTAACTGTGCTGGGGAAATGCATTTGATGCAGTTTAGACACATCCAGGCTTTGAACAGGTCTCTCTCATTCAAATATTACATTCTGTACCATAAGGTAGACAGATGCAGCATATACCTGTAAATGGTAAATTTGTCTGCCATTTACATTGCAAAAAGAGACCTGAATTTTTTGTTCAATACTGGTTTGTTCACTTCCTGGTTTGTGGAGTAAAAATTCAAAAAGAGGGGAGTGGAGGATTTATTTCTTTTATCTGTTATTTTTTGTAGGTGAATTATTTTTAAGGAAACTTTTAAACTTTTCTTTTATGAAAAATCTCATATATGAAAACAGCTGACAATTCATTATACTTCACAATTCATACTAACTTATTTGAGTTGCTCATGTGAAATAGTCATTTTTTTTTCATATAAACCTGCCCAAGTTTTCTTATCTTTGGAGAGCCTTCTCTGAGTTTTCACATATTATGAAGTGAAGTGTGGTGACAGGGGAAATGGGCTTTTTGGTCATGGTATCCTAGTGTTACCTGGTGTGAAGGTGATATCTTTTTGGCACCAGCCAAACACTTCTTAATTTGAATGTAAATTGTTTTAGATTTTTGGTTGATATTGTCAGTGCCACTGTTTTATATATTATTGTTATTATTTATATTTTTAACCATAACCTGCTTGAAAGTCAGTCTGAAGCGTATAAATATTCAAAATAAATAATAAATGAGGCTGTTTATAGAAAGGAAATAAAAATTAAAGGCTTAAAAAGGTATTCTGCCATGCCAGTTTCAATTTTGCTGCATTTGATTTCAAAGCAGCACTGCTCACAGGAGAAACTGTTGTGCAAGCACAGACATTAGATGAAAATAACATTTTTCTGTTCCAAATGTACTCAGTATTATATTACTGCATTTTGCTATACAGTTGTCCCTCCGTATCCACAGATTTGGTATCCATGGATTTAGGTATTCATGGCTTGAAAATATTTTTTAAAAAATAATAATCCAAAAAGCAAACCTTGATTTTGCCATCTTATATAAGGGACACCATTTTGCTATGCCATTGCAGATAATGGGACTTGAGTATCCATGGATTTTGGTATCCACAGGGGGTCCTGGAACCAAGCCCTAGCAAATATGAAGGGATAACTGTATTTACATTGTGAATGTTTCTTTTAAAGCTTGTAGGGGTTCAGGGTGAGCTTAAAATGTTTTTAAGCAGAAGTAATGTGAATAATTCTTTGATTGCTTGTAGGTGGCAAAGAAATTGGGCCTGAAGCAAAATGAGGTGGATTTCTATGAGCCGTTTATGGATGACCCAGTCCGTATTCCTGACAAGCCATATACAGAGGAAGAACTGGTTGAGTTTGTGAATGAGCATAGAAGGTACAGAGAAACACATCTGGAACATTTGTCCTATAGTTCAGGAAATTCCCTCTGTAGTTCAGGTGGCCATCATCCCAAGTGGCTGCCTTCCTATTTATTCTGCCCTGAAAATGGAAAAAGAAAATGGAAAAAAGATTGCATCTAGGTCAGTCTATCAGTAGGTTATAGTTCAAAGGCACTAGTTTTTAGGCCTCATTGTGACCATATCCTTTCTATAGCCTACAGCAACAGCCACTGAAAGAAAGAAAGAAAGAAAGAAAGAAAGAAAGAAAGAAAGAAAGACAGAGCCATATTGACCATTTTAAAATCCATGTAGGTGTAATACCTTTATTATCTCACCAGCAGATATTCTGAAAAGGCAGGTGGGGGTGGGGTTGCTGGAAGGGGAAAGAATGGTTTGATTATTGACGTCATGGTGCCTGCTCTGATCATTCAGATAGGAAGACCTCAACATCAACTCAACAAACACTCCACCCTATTTTTTTTCATAACATTTTGTCTATGTTAAAGAGATCTGGATATCTTAAACACTTGCACTTTTTTGTGATATAGAATTATAAAATCGATTTGGAAGAGACCACAAGGGCCATATAGCCCAACTCTCGGCTGTGCAGGAATTCACAACAAAAGCACTCCTGAGACATGGCCGTGCATGGCCTCTGTTTAAACACCTCCAAAGTGGTCTTTACGCCATTTATGAATAAGCTACTCATGAGAGAGTCTGCACAAAACAGATTTGGTAGCACAAAATTAGGTGCTGTCAACTAAGACTGTTGTCCCGGAAACTGTATGTATTTGTGTGAGAGCCTGCATGGTGCAGTTTGAGTGTTGAACGAGGACTCTAGGAAACCAGGATTCAAATCCCTGCTGGGCCATGGCAACCCACTGGGTGATCTTGAGCAAGTCACACTTTCTCAGCCTCAGAGGAAGGCAATGGCAAACCACTTCTAAACAAATCTTGCCAAGAAAACCTTGTGATAGGGTCACCTTAGGGTCACCATAAGTCAGAAATGACTTGAAGGCACACAATAGCAAAGGGAGTGCAGGACTATTGATGAGCAAACATCAGTCCTCACAACTTTATAATCTGTCCAGATTATGTCCATCCCACCCCCTGGATATTGCATGAAATTAAATGAAGCTTCCATCACCTCGTGGTTGTCTCCTTGGAAATCTACCTTTTTAACATAGGCAGGTAGCAAGTAGACAGAAAGTTTGGCATCACAGGTTTATCTTGATCTTGAAAGGATCCTGTTCGATCTCCTCTTGTCTCATTGCTGCTTTTCCAGTAAATGGAAACTGTTGATGCTCCTCAGAGTTTAGAACTAGACATACCATGTTTGCTCAAGAATAGCCCTAAGACTGCAGGAGATGGGTTGTTACATGGAACTTATTATTGGTCCACCAGTACAAGATCATGCATTCTGTGTTTGTTCTTGCTGAACACATTTTTATGGTCTTAATCCTATGAAATAAAGATTTTTTTATACAATTGTTTTTGTTGTTAATTTTTTTCCCCAGAGCCACCCTCCGCAAGTTACGCCCAGAAGATATGTTTGAAACCTGGGTAAGTGTAAGAAGGCTGCAGAGCTCTAAGCTGGCCAGAGTAGGAATCACACAGCCCTCCAGATGTTGATGGACTAGAAGTCCCAGGTGCCCCAGACAACATTGTCCATGGGAAAGAATGCTGGGATCTGCAGCCACACCATTCCCACCTCTGATATAAGGCATGCCCCTGTGGTTGGTCACTGAGCCAACAGAATGCTGGGCTCTTCTTAAGATCCTTCTTATGTTCTTAACAGACTGAACTCCCATTTAATGTTAAGGCTTTTTGAAGGAGAACAGATGCTCAAGTAAGAGGAAGAAAGAAAGAAGCACTTAGGTGGGCTCTGTACTTGCAAAAGACAGACTTCACTGATGATAGGGGATGAGAAATAGTGCTTTACGGGCAGATGAGGGACCATAATAGACAAGCTGGCTTCAGTCTGCAGCATCTCTGGTTAAACAGATTCCAGATAGCAGAACTGAGAAAAGGCTCTGTTTAACACATTAGAGAACGGCTGTGAATCAGGCCATAGCAGGCTAGATGAATCCAAGGGCTGGCTACATGTAAGGAGGGGTGGGCAACTTCTAAGAGTATTGGGGGCACACCAAGGACCTTGGAGAGCTGAATTTTCTCTGATTTAAGTTGTAAATCTTCTCCAAACTCCCCCCTGGAAATCTGATTCCCCTACAGAAGCCAGCAAAAGCTTTGTTCTTACCATTCCCTCCCCCTCTCCCAGCTGATATTTTCCACTTATTCCTTTAGCTCTTCATTTTATAGGGGTTCTGTCACTTGTGGACTCAGAGGGGAAAGAAATTAGCATTTAGATAGATTTTTTTTTCTCTTGCATTAATACCAATTGAAACTGAAAGCTAGGATTGGTGGAAGACAAGGCACATGAGGGTTTTTCCATGGTATAATTCCAAGATGACATTCATAGCAGGTGCACAATAAACAGCCTGACTGCCAACTAAGATGGCCTTTGCCAATACAATTTTTGCTCAGCCCAGCTTCCCAAGGCCTTACTGCCACTTCTGTGACTTTTAGGAAGAAAACCCAATCCAGGTTTTTTTTTAACACCATCCTCTCTGAAGTCTCCCTTCCTACTGTTAGTTTTTATGGACATTCCTACTTTGCACCTAGCTTGCTACTTCTGTAGCTCCACTGTCCTCTCAGTTTTCACTTTTGGAAACCTCTGACTGAGATCTTCCATCCATCTGTCAAATAACAAAGAACCTTCTGGGATGAGTTCAGTCACCTGCATTATCCTGAATGGGCCTATTGCCATAGTAAACTTAATTGGCAATCAAAATCTCAACAAAACAAAGCTGGAGTTTTGGGAAGTCTGAATTTGGACCAAGACAGAGACACAGGATGGGGAGAGCAATGACCTAAAGCATGCTTTAGGTGCAATTTCTCTCTTTGGGAATCTGAGACAAAATGAGCAGAGTTCTATTCCCTCAGTGAAACAGTCAATGGGCTCAGCACTAGATCCAAACAAGGACAGTATTCTCTTTGTAGACCTCGTGAGGGCAAAATGTGTGTATGGAAAAGGGCATTGAGGCAAGCTAGTCATACTCAATTACATTATGCCTTGACCTTGAATCCTTCCATCTCACATCCTCTCTGGCCTTCTCCTCACGTTTTTCCACAGGTTCATTTTTCTCATGTCTTTAGACGTTCATTCTCTTTGGCTCCTGTTGGAGCAAGAGGTGATAAATAAATGACACAAACAAACAAAAAATTATCTTCCCATTAATTTATATGAACACCTTACATTACAGCTACCACCTGATGTCATTTACCCTACAAACCATCCATCTTCCCATGGTTCTCTCTTTCATATTGTTGGACTCATCAATAACATTTTCTTTTCTTGCCCACAGGAGGATGACCTGGATGGAATTCACATTGTGGCATTTGCTGAAGAAGATGACCCTGGTAGGAGACACATGGTCCCTTTCTGGGCCTCCTAGCTAACAGGAAATAGCAATTAATTATTTCCTGTATGCAAGTACATACCTAGAACAGGATGAAATAAGGGAGCCGGTCCTTGTGTGAGTAATATTACTCCACTAATATTGTGGCACCTTGGACTCATCAGGTTTTGGAGGTATTCACAGTGGATCATAGTGCTGGGTGATGCATTAGTGTGCACTGGACACTCTGTACATGCTCAGAGAGATCCAGACAGCTAAAAATTGTAGCAGATTAGCAGGAAAAAAAACCCATTCGCCCCAGCATTTGCCTTAAGATGTCCAATAAAGCATACAGACACTCAGGTAGTGTCTAAACTACTAAACTTTACTGAAACATTTAAAATATATACAGAAACAACAGAGGATCCTCTCTGTGGCAATAATCAGGACTTAGCAGCTTCAGCCACTGCACAGTCCAACAGGCAGCTTAGAACTGGTTATGGAGCTTCAAAACACATACAGTAAACATTCTGCTTCAGTGAGACATACATATGCAGATTACAAGTACAGAAGTAGACACTTCTGTTTCCTTAAAGGCTATGTTCCCATTACATAGGCCAGCTGCAGCCTTGTTTACACCAGTATGCCCCCTGTAGGCAACACGTTGGTTTGCTTGCCCTGTATCTCATTACAGCATGAATTTCTCAGACTGCATATCCCATCATACTTGGACATGGGCTCCTACTGTGACACAGTTCACACTTGGCCAAGGGTACTTTTCTTCTCACCCTGAGGACAAAGCAGAGGCAGCAGTAAGGTACTTCCCACCGCTCTAGCTACAGTGCAAACATGAAGTAGTTTATTGTTTAACATAGAAGGAAGCTGCTACTGTTGTTTCCAATAAAACAATCATATGTGTACAATTTTTAACAGGATATGTGAGCACACCTTTTAAAAAAATATATCATGTATTTAAATATATCATGGACTGTACCCCTTACACTTCATGTCCTCCTGGCTGCCAGATGGGCCATCTGCCTTTATTTGCTTTTTAGAGTAATTTGAGTCTTAAAGAGGGTTTATTTTGTTTTGAAGGAGAGGGAGAGGTTTCTAAGCTACTCTTTGTGTCTGAAACAGAAATTGCTAAACCTTTGTAAGCCTTGTCTCTAGCTTCAGACTGAGAACAGGCAACCAGTGGCAGCTGGTAACTTCTATGTCAGTGGGATGGTGAGTCTGCTCTGGGTTTAGTCTGAACTGTAAAAGGTGCTGCACTAATAGTTGGAGATAGGATTTAACACCTGAGATAGTTCTGTTACAGAAATCCATAGCAGATTCACCACCCTACTGACAATGAAGCTACCGGGTGCCTCCAAAGGCAGTATAGATGAATTTGGCCAATCAGGGCTTTTCTTCTGAAACGTTTTCCTCTACAGCTATGTCAAGTGTTATACTAGTTCAAAATCAGAGTGTAGAAAAGGGTGTAGCTCATTAAGTGTCAAGAATCCTTTGTCTTCCCAAATTCTAAGAGTGTGCCCACTGTATACTACACAATAAAATCCCTTTCTCCTGCTGACGTTGTTCTTTGGAATAAATCATTCTCTCATCCCAATGACTGTGAAAACTTTGAGCATTCTTCTTCTGGTGTATACTACTTGAAAGAGAAACTTACACTATGCATCTTTTCAGATGGCTTTGAATTTCTGGAGGTTGTTAAGCAGGTTGCCAAAGACAACACTGACAATCCTGATTTGAGCATTGTCTGGATTGATCCAGATGACTTTCCTCTGGTGAGTTGCCAGAAGATATGGGAATTCCTTAATCATAATTTATGTACACAAAGGAGGCAGCATAAAAGATAAGAATGGAAGTGCCCATATTGTTGAAGGTCTGCCATTATAAAGCTTCAAGGTTCTCTTATAAAAATGACACCTGTAGAACTTGAACCTTGCTATCTGTGGTGTATTTGATGAGAACTACAGTTGTGTAACATTTCAAAATCAATATTGCCACAAGTAGATCAAGGTGAAGATTGATGCAAATATCCTTTTTATTTCAGTTTTTGGGACAGGTGCACCATATATTTCTATGTGGCAATTTAAAAAAAAGTTTTAAGTCAGCATTTTTGGGGAAGCTATACATCATTAGTCTGGCAAAGTTCTGAGAAGTGGTTGAAAGGCTACTAAGGTTTCCCTGCAACACTAAAATCTGTGGCAGCAATTGCTGGCAAAGTTATTTTCTCATGTGTTCCCTTTTTCTTTAGCTCTGCTCAAGTGTTCACTTAACTTGTTAAATAAACACATGAGGCAGGGGAATGTGCATTAGCAACCGAATACCCATCCTTGTTTCCATCATTCTCTTATGTGTGTTGGGGGAGGGGACAATGTTCTGAATCAGAGAGCCTCTGCTATCTATTGAGGCTCTGTGCAGTTTGGAACCCTGGGATCACCTTTCCCCTCCAAATGAAAAAGCAAGTTGCGGAGGACAATTTTGAGTTGGAAAAAGAATGATCTAGTCCCTCTTCCTTCTGTTCAGGGTCATTGCCTGGCTGGGTGCCTTGAAACCAGAAAGAGATCAAAACCCATTTTCAGTTTTAAAGTAAGGTTAGCTGAGGAAATCTTAAAGGTGCTAGCAGGTCAGTACAGGGTGGAGACCCAGTGCAAACAGAGGTGCTATCAGATAACAGCTCTGGCTGACCTTTGTTGGAGGTTTTTAAACAGAGGTTGTATGGCCATCTGTCTGGAGTGATTTGATTGTGTGCATGGCAGGGGTTGGGCTGGATGGCCCTTGTGGTCTCTTCCAACTCTATGATTCTATGATTCTAAGTTAATTCTGTTCCTGGAGGACTCCAGGTACAGTACATTTGTATTTTAGGGAGTGAGAGGGCCCTTAGCCAATTCCCCAGCTTTCAGAAATGAAAAAGTAACAAGAAAAGAAACCTCTCCTTTTTTGTGGATTTTTAAACTTCTCTGAGGGGGAGAAAGAATCTGTGTTTGTGTGTGAAAGAGAGAGAAATATTAAGAAAGAAAGAGAGAGATGGCACATTTTAGAACATGATATGGTCCACCGCAAGTCCTGAAGCTGAGAAGTTGGCCCCTGAATAGCCTAACATTGCTCACCTCCGAACTAGAAGGACAGAAGCACATACGTTCTTTCTTCTTATCTTCCCCAGCCCCACTTCTCAGATCCATTTAGTTATTTAATTTAGGGACCGATTCTTAGGACTTTATCATACCTCCCCATAAACGTTCTTTTGCTGGCATATTTTAAAAATTTTATGCCGGCAAAAGACACCACCACCACCAGACTTACTTTGAGTAGCATTAAACAGGCAGCCCCAACAGTAACGAAGCACGAATTGAGTTATGTTTATTTCTGGGTTCCAAATCGCGCTGATTCTTGCGAGAAGACGCTAGTGCGGCAAATTCAAAAATACATTTAAAAACCCACAAAAAGTATGCACAAGCACAGAAACACACTCACAAAGTCCCAATTACACTGGGAAGGTAAAAAAAAAAGAGAGAGAGAGAGAGAGAGAGCATTCCCTACCTGGCTGTCCTAATCTTACCCAGAAGTGTTCTGACAATTGACTGTGTATTCACTGAGCATGATGATGCGAGGTTTCAAAAGCCAGCAATGCCAGCAAAAAAGCACCATGGCCAATATATTGGTGACATGGCCTGTTAATAAAAAGGAACAGCTTTTGAATAGGACATTAATGTGAAAGGATGGCGTCATTTGATATGCTTACCTTTTCGCATTAATTTAGCATTGTTATGATGCCATCGTTGTCTGGTCTGATAAAGTCCTTAGAATATGTAATATAGATCACTGTTCATGGCATTAATATGAAATACTCATTGCATAAAGTTGATCCAATGTTCTTTTGCTCCAATAGCTGATCTCATACTGGGAGAAGACTTTCAAAATTGACCTATTCAAGCCACAGATTGGAGTAGTCAACGTCACAGATGTGAGTATCAGCAAGTACATGCAGTCACTAACATTAAGAAGGAGGGATGAGCGATGTGTGGCCCATTCAAAGTCCAGAAACTGGGTTTATTTGTTTGTCACATCTGCATCCTGGTGCTTTCCCAAGCATCCCTTTATTACCCTAAGTGCTTGGGGGTCTCAAGGACCCTCAAAATGTCAATATTAATTTGGGCAATTAATATACTCAGCTTGGCTATGCGAGACGGGGCAACAGATAGCAGAATCTTTTAACCTAATTTTACCAGTACTAAGGAGGAGATGTCAAGCTAGATAATACAATAATTGATCTTTATTTGAGAAAACAATAATAACAACATTCATGCACACATTCAGGCTGCATGTATTCATGCAAGGCTAGTGAATAAAGTAGAAAATATTTGGATAGAGGAATAGAGAAGGGTGTTGTTTGTGGGAGATATGACACCGGTCCTGTAGAGATGAGGTTGTGGAAGGAACCAGCAGAGTGGGGGTCCGGAACAGGAATGGCTACACAGACAGACATTGTGTCCACAGGAAGGAGATCTGTGGGCATTTGAGTGGAGTTTTGGAAGGGTTTTTATAGTCAATAAATGCCTTCCAGGGATGGGATTTAGAGTGGATGAAAATGTTTCTTGGAGTTGCTCAATGTGAAACAATAGATACTCTGGATATGTTAATGACATCTTAATGTGCGGATACTTTGCAGTTGAATTGAGGAAGCAACTTCCTTTGTTTGGGAAAGAGTAAAGGTATTGGGATCGTTTACAGGTTTGAGTATCCCAGCTTTAGCTGATAGGATTAGCCAGGTGTTTGGACCTTCAGTTGCCTTGCAAATTAACATTTCTTTGGAATTTGGGTTGCCCCCTCCTTAAGTGCACACCTGACTGAGTCTGAATGCTAGTCTTTGGGATTTTTTTTTATTTTCCAGCTTTAGTGGCCACACTGCATGGAAGGACATATTTGAGCTAATTATTAAATATTGCCAATTTATTATTGATATGGGGCAGGGGGTATCAGGGTAAGTAACTCTTTCATAGATGAGGCTTCTAGGAAATCTCCTACCAGCTGCTGTCCAAGCTCAGAGACAGAATTGTGGCTAGAACTAAGCTGAGACTTGCTGAGCTCTGAGAACTGTGGTGGTATCCAGAAAAGGTTCATTTCTGGATGGGACTATGGTCTTAGATGGCTTGATGGTAAGTAGAGTGGTAAAGAGAGAGCAGGAGGAGTGTTAATTTCCAACTACAGGTTATTTCATATCAGTTCAGATACAGTAGTCTGAGTGAAAGAGGCAAATTACTTGCTTTGCATTATTGATTCTAAAAACAAAACTTTAACTTCATGATAGCCAAATGTGATAATGATGGTGATGGTGATTCCCAATCTGGGTTTCAAGGTGACTTAACAAAAGTTAAAACAGAAACAGCTAAAAATGTACAGTGTACCAAGCCTGGTAGCACCCTCCAAGAAGGGTCTTTCCTACCTTCCTACTGGATGTCTCTGTGAGGGTGGTGGGACAGAAAGAAGGGAGGGCCTCCCCAGAAGATCTCAAGACACAGGCAGGCTCATATGCCTACCTCAGCCCTTGTTGCTGTATCAAATGGGAGCCTAGTGAACAGAATTTGTTCTTAATAGAGGCTACTGATGAGCCATCAAGAGTATTGCATGTAATCCTTGCAGTTGTAGGTATAAGAGGTCAGGATATAGTCAAGAAGCGGGGAGTAAACCATCTTGTTCCTTTTGCTCATTTTCCTGTAACATATTTTTTTTCTCATTTTTGAAGAGTTTATAACATGGTCTTGAACATGCCCAACCCTCACAAAAAAATTAGCACAGAAACTTCAAGTCAGTGGCTGACCATTGAAAGCAGAAACCTCACACATTAAAGCCCTGTCATATTATTTTACTTTCTACTATTCTGCAGGAGGTAGAAAGCTATAGCGATGCAGGACTTAGCCATGTTTGGTTCTCTTTGGAAGGAGGTCACTGTCACTGAATGTTTATGGTGTTTTCTGTTAATATTTGAATATTTATAAATATATTTATTCCTGGCTGTTTCCATTCAATTTTCTGTTGTAAGATTCTGGCTAGTATTATGATAAGTGATATTCACAGGCCTTTTCACAGTGCTAGTCCTTTTTTTTTTTTTTTTACATTGTTTACTATTGAATGCAAACTTCTTCCAATGAATTAGTTCCACCAAGAGGAAGGATCTGTCTGCCCTGGAACAAGAAACACAATAGGCCTTGCTATACCTGTTCTGTAGGTGTCTCCATTGCTTTCTGTATCTTTATTGTAGTGTCAGCACTTTAGAGGCCTACATAAGTATTTTAAATGAACAAAGTACTCATAACTGGCTCCTTAGTTTTTAAAGAAAATTGCATATACAAAGAACTCCCTGATTTGTGTTTTGTGTATCACATGGTGTACCATGCACACACTGGATTGCTCAAGAAAGTTTTCTGGGCCTGAAGGACTAGAGTATTTCTTGTCTCCACCACATATAAAGAAGGAAAGAATGAAGCATAAGTTCCGCACAAAATAACTTCCCCTCACAGAAAGGTTGTTTTACACCTCACACACTAAAGCAGTCTGGAAGAAAAGGGAAACTAGATCCAAAAATCTTGGTCAACAGCTGCAAGAGGAATTATTTTGAACTCTTGTGGAACTACCTAAATGTTGCAGTGTGTGAACTCACACACAAACCTTTGGCATGAGCATTTAGAGAGCAGTGTTAGTTACAGTAACCAATCCACTGGTTATTTCCCTCAGTTGTTTCAGAGATTTCCCCCACAAATACTTTCTAGGGCTCAGAGGATGTTGTCTGCTACATACCATAGTGGGGTGAGTGTGACACTGAATTAACTTTCATACATTTTTGTTCCTTGTTATTTTTGAGCTATGGTTTTCTAAGCAAACCTCTCATTCCAAAGGTGTTCAATCCTTTTAAAAGTATACCATAGTGGGAGGCGTGTCCGGACGCCTAATATGGCAGACGTGTAGAGCGAGGGCTCCTGAAGGCTTCATAATTTTAACCTGCCCTACAGCAACCGGAGGGGTCCTTCTGAAACACTAAATAAAGAATCACCTTCCTGATGCTTGGCAGCAAGAGATTGTCTGAGAGACTGATCTCTGAATACTGCCAGAAAAAAAGAGGAAGAGAAACCCCCTCGGATAACATCAGCGAGGAGGAGGCGAGTGGGAAGATAAGATGGCGCCGGCAATAAACAAGTCAGGCAAAGGAGGAGGCGGTAAGGGAGATAACAGCGGAGGGGGAGGAAAGGAAACCTCACCTAAACAAAATAAACAACTGCTGCCAGACCAATTTGAACTGCTCAGTGAGAAAATTGTCTCTGACCTTCAAAGAGACTGGTCTGCAGCCCTTGCTCCCCTACAGACCTCCATCAAGGAGCTTGCAGGGACCATCTTTGAAGTTGCAGAAATGGCCACTGAGGCACACAAAATGGGGCAAAATCATGAAATCAGATTGCAGCACCTTGAAGAGGCCAATGAATCTAATAAGCTGGAGGGTTTGGAAAATCGAGGGAGATGGGCAAATATCAGATTTCGCGGTTTTGTAGAGGGCGCTGAAGGAAAAGACATTCTAACCTTTCTATTAAACTGGATTAACGAGCACTGCCCCAGCGCCACCATTACTACAACTGATATAGAATGCGTTCATAGAGCACTGGGCCCCCCACCCTCTTTAAACAGACCTCCTTGGGATATCATTGCTCGATTTACCCATTTTTCCATAAAAGCCCGCATATTTGACCTCCTCTCAAAACAAACACTGATACTTCACAATGCAACCCAGATAGCAATATATCAAGATCTGGCTCCAGAAATTTTACGCAAAAGAAAACTCTTCAAACCATTGGCATCAATTTTGCAAAAAGAGAAGATACGCTACAAGTGGGGCTTCCCATTTAAACTTATCATCTCCCACAACAATAGAACAATGATCACTTCCACAAGATCTCAACTCCTGGATATACTACTGGCCATTGATATTCCAGTGCCTACAACGTTAGAGCAAGAGATACGTCATGAGGACAACTGGGCCGCACAGAGGATTCACCCGTCTGATACCAACAAGTGGACTCAGATCTCCAAATGCAAAAAGAAAAGTCCCACACTCCAAAAGGTCTAACACACATTGGACCACCATCAACCCCATCAACAGCAAAAATCAGAACGCAGGACAAGAAAAAAGCGAATGACTGTGCTAGACACCGTCAGCCAAGACAAATGTACATTTTCAAGCCAAACCCTCTGAAGATTTTACCAGACCTTCTATCATCACATCTACATTTGTTGCCTTCTTAACTGATGGTTTACCTGATTGATAAGTATCTACTTGCTATATTTTTATTGACGTGAGTGGGGATGTCGTGGTCCTGGGCCTGAGTGAAACGCTCAGACCTGAGACAGTGCGCCACATAGCCCTCTATTTAAAAAAAATCAATGACTAATAGGGCACATTCAACACCCTGATATCAAGAGGACTCAGTAACCTGCCCTCTGCTCTAGTTTAACCCCCAAAAATCTTTTCTCTGGAAAGGATGGGGATATTACCCCCACCCGAAGTCCCACGCATTCTGTGGGACTCCACACCCAGGTGTTTGAATGTTCAAATGTTAATGTTGATTATGTTGATATTTTTAACTATTATGCTGTACATCTCTCCTTAAGATGTTCTGGAAAAATGCTGGACTCCTACTATATTGTTGCTAAATACAGTTGCCCCTTCACATTTGCGGCTTTCACACTCGCGGTTTTCATTATTCGTGGTTTAGCCCCAGCCACTTAGGGAAGGCTGGCGAGAGGCAGGGCAACCTCCTGCCTGCGCCTTCTCCGGCCTTCCAGAGGCGGCTCCAGGGCTTCAAAGTCCCGGAGTCCGCTGAGAAAAGCGGGGAGGTGGGGCGGGCAGCCTCTCTCCCTCCCTCCCTCCGCCTTCCCCGGCCTTCCTGAGGGGACTACGAGGCTTCTAAGACCCGGAGTCCCCTCAGGAAGGCCGGGGAGAGGCAAGGCACCTTCCCTCCCCGCCCACATGCTGCCTTCCCCGGCCTTCCTCAGCAGGCTCCGGGGCTCCAAACACTGGACCACATTCAACCTTTCCCTCCTGTGAAGGATAGCTATAATAGAAATGATTGCACTCCCAAAACTTCTATTTTTGTTTTTTACACTACCTCTAGAACCCTCTACAACATATTTTAACAACTGGAAAAAACTATTCTATACTTTCATCTTCAACAATAAAAAACCAAGATTCCCAAAAAGTATTTTACATTTAAAACTCCAATCAGGTGGTCTAGGTGTCCCAAATCTTCCACATTATTTTGCAGCTGCGCAGCTAGCACATTTGGTCCAGATATTCAAGAGAAATCCCCAAATCAACTGGATTGAAGCTGAACTAGACCAAGGTGAGCCAAAACACATGGAAACATATTTTTCTAACCTTTCCCATTCTCAGATTAATAAATTGGACAACCCCTTTTTACAAACATCTTTACGAATTTGGAAACAATAGAGCCATAAAATGATGCCACAAGTCTCACCTGTCTGCCCTTTTCTGACACATCCGGAATTTTATGACCTGATCAAATACAAATCCTACTTGGATTGGAACAGAAAGGGGATATATACGATATCTGACCTTTATAACAAAAACGTTCCTAAAACTAAGGAGGAGCTAATAAGAGACCTATACCCTATTCAATCCACCTGGCTACAACATATCCAAATTGCACGTTTCCTGTCTCATATTCAACATCAGGGATTTGTACCCAGACCTCTAACAAAATTTGAATATTTATGTGTATCCTCTACCAACCAAGTCAAAGGCCACATGGCAACTATATATAACTTCATGATGGAAACTACTATGATTGAAACTTCACATTTTAAATTAGCTTGGGAAGCAGATATTGCACACCCCTTAAGTGATCTGGACTGGTCGAACATCTGGAAATCCCCACCATTTCAGAAAAGCCCAGTCATAATACAAGAAAACATACTTAAGGTGGTGTACAAATGGTATCTGACACCCCACAAACTTACTCAAATCACCAAAAACAATAACCCCACCTGTTGGAGAGGATGCAAAGAAAAGGGTACATATCTCCACATGTGGTTTCATTGCCCTGTAGTTCAAAAATTTTGGTCTGAGATACTCAGACTGATCTCACAAATTATGAAACAAACCATTACAGTGATTCCCAGCCTGGTACTCCACTCTTGTTTCACTGATCAAAACACCACAGTCAAACACAGAGACTCGATACGATTTTTATTAGCAATAACAAGACTGGAAATTGCGCAAAATTGGAAAACAGGCAAATTTACAATGGAAAAATGGTGGAATCGATTTTGGAACATTTGGCTAATGGAAAAACTTAAGGAACAAATTAGAGCATCCCAAGGCAGTCTTGCAGAAACAACCTTCACAGAAAAATGGTTCCTAATGATTGAATATATAAATCACAACCTGGTTCATCAACCCCCACCCGCCACCCATGGAAAACTGTGGAATGATATTCTGGAGAAGTAAGATGTTAACTCCTGTACTGTATCATATAAATGCACTGTACAAAGTTCAGCACAACCAAATTGAATCATATACTGAGAAACTGCATAGCAGACATATATAACAGCATAATTTTTCCTTTTAATATTTATCTTTGTTTGTTTGTGTTGTTGTAGTTATTTATTTTTTCTTATCACCATATATGTTGAAAATATTATTGTTACTTGTCAGTTTGTGAAGACTGTCAACCACAAAATGGAATTGTTATGTATTTCATTATTATAAACGAATAAAAAGAAATGATACAAAAAAAGTATACCATAGTAATTTACTTTTATTGGCTATTTTTCTTCCAGTTTAACTCTTATGAGAATTAAATCTTACTTCTAGCTTCTGTTTTCTTTAAGACAGTAGTGGCTTCTGTCTCAGTGGAACACTGAATCTGCTCCAAGCTGTACTCTGAGCTTTTAAGGAATAATTCAAGATGATGAACCTATCTGGAGGAACCGATTCAGCACATTGGATAGCTCCTGAAACTGAAATGCATCGTGGATTCAAACCCACCCAGTACGGAAGTTATTAGCCACTACTGCTGTAGGATTCAGTTCAGGAACTGTTAGAAGATGGTCAAATCCAACTGTTCACTGAATGGTTTAGAAGGGAGCATACTCCAAACCTGCCTCCTCCATATCAAACCCCGTGTTGACAGGGAAGATCCTTAGTGAAGATATGGCCATTTTTATGTGAACATGGTTATAAAATTTAGATTACTTTTAGAGGATTAAACTAATTCATGGAAGACAAGGTTTTCAATACTTAATTCTCAGGATGCTTTTACATTATCTGCAGTATCGGAGGCCATAATCTTCTAGACATCAGTTGCTAAGGAACACAGGCAGGAGGCTGCTATTTTACTTCTTGTGGGCTTCCCATAGGTATCTGGTTTGCTACTGCAAGAACAGAATGCTGGACTGCATAGGTCTTTGCTGCCACTGAGCAGGAATCTTTGGATGTATTTATGTGGCTTAGTTCCTTATTTCTTTACTACGTAGTTCTTCCACTTCCAATTTCTCTGTTCTTTTAGCTGTTCAGCTCTCTTCTCTGTTTCTTTTCCTTTCAGGCTGACAGTGTCTGGATGGACATCAGGGATGATGATGACCTTCCCACGGCAGAGGAACTGGAAGACTGGATAGAAGATGTACTTTCTGGGAAAATAAACACTGAAGATGATGACGTTGATGAAGATGATGACGACGACGATGACGATGACAATGATGATGATGACTAAGTTTCAACTCTCTGAAATCCGGACATTAAAATCTATGTGCCCAATGATGTTGAGCATTACAGTCCCCATATAACTTCAAAATGCTGTCTCTAGGGGTCATTAAAGACCATGGCCTTGTTTCCTGTCCTATGTATGCTCTCCCAAAATATTTCCTGTTCTGGCTTCACAAAGGTGTTAATAAGGCATAAGGCATACTAAAATCAATAAAAATGGTGAATGCTTGGCATCTCAGCTCTTTGCAAACCCCTCTTTTTAGTTTTATTTATTGATAGGAATAAAGAGGAGGGAAATACAGAATTATCTATGAGCTATGTGGCGCTTAGAAGGAGCTGAGGGTTCACTGGCTTATCACAAATGTTTTAATTTTTACAATTTAAAAAAACACGCAAGGGAAAAAATAATACATAAGGTAACACAGATATAAAAATAACTATCCCCCATGTAATTTAACCCCCCCATACTATTTTAACCCACATATCTAAACAAAACACAACAAAACTAAAGAACGTACACTAAAAAGGGATGTTTCGGTTCCAATTTATCAGCTAAAAGGTTATAGTAGAATTTTTTAATATTCTCTTGATTAAAGAACCTTAATTAATCCTAATTTTGTTAAAGTTTTATTAGTAAATGATTTAACTTTGGTATATTTTCTACTACGGTATATAATATATTCTATGGTATATAATATATCATTATATATATTTAACATCTAATATATACAATATCTTCCACCATCTGTCCATAACTTCATTCAAAAGTTATCAAATGCAACTATCTCTATATTACCATTAGCTTCCTTCAGAAATTCTGTTGTAGACTTGTACACTTTTTAAAATACATCAATAGTTCTATCATTTAACAAAGTAGAATATTTGTCCGTTTCAGCCATATCAACAGTTTCATCATCCACTCTTCCACTGTTGGAACAGTTTTCTGTTTCCAGGTTTGAGCATAGATTAATCTCACTGTTGTAGTCATGTATCTTACTATCGTCTCATAGTCTCACTCGGAAGAATCTTCTAAAAGTCCCAACAAAAATATTTCCACTTTCAATTGTAGTTTAGTTTTCAATATTACTGCTATAGTTTTATGGATAGATATCCAAAACAGCTTTGTTTTATTACCAAATATGATAAAATGTTCCTTCACATGACAAATATTTCCAACACATATTTGAAGATCCTTTATACATATTAGATAATTTAACTGGCATTAAATATCATCTATCCATCGTTTTGTAAAACTTTTTTTTTAAAAAAATCATAACTTAAAGTAAACTTCAGGCCCTTTCCCCACATATTTTCCCACTGAGATAATTGTATATTGTGACCAGTATTTAGAGCCCATTTTTATCATATATTCCTTGACTTGCTCCTCCTCCATCTCAAATTTTAACATCTTGTACATTTTTAATCAAATTATCACCGTTTAAACACAACACTTCAAATTAATTTTTCTTATATCTTTCCATCATTTGTCTGTAAAAATACAATTGCAATTCAGATCCTTGAGTTGCAACATCATCAGCAGTTTTCATCATAATTTGACAGTTTCCCATAGTAAGCAGGTCATCATATAACAACCATCCCCCCCCCCCACACACACATTTCTTTTCTCTATAGTACAAAGCTTCATGTGGTGACAACCACAATGGGATTTTGGCATAGATCCCTGTTTTATATTTAAGCCATACTCTCAGTACCGCCCTTCTCACAAAGTGATTATTAAAACCTTTATTTGTCTTCAATTTATCATGCCAAAAAATCCATGCCAACCAAATCTCAATCCCATCCTTCCAACTGCAAAAGTTTAGTATTAAAAAAAAAAAAACATAATCCAGTTTTTCAACCAAACTAAACAAGATGCATAGTAATACAATTTTAGGTCTGGCAAACCAAAGCCACTCTTGTTTTGCATTAGTCTAAATCTGATTCTCGGTTTCTTCCCCTGCCAAATAAAGTTAGACATTTCTTTCTGCCATTGACTTTGCAGATTTTTTGGACCTCGGCTCTCAGAAGATCAATCTAGGATGGCTGGTGGTCAGGAATCCTGGGAACTGAAGTCCAGAACAACTCGAGGGCCAAAGGCTGAGAACCATTGCCCTAAAGCAAAGCTGCTCAGGCTATCTGATGTAGGACTAGCAGTCATTATTTTCCAATGTGCCAGGCACCAGTATCATATTTGTATCCATTAGTTACCACTGTTTCTTTTCTGAAAACTTCCCAAGGACTGACTGCTAATGGGCTGACACTGGTTCATAGACCACCACTTCAAGTAGCACAACCCTAAAGGACCAGGCCCCCATTTTGAGGCTATTAGATGTAGCCAGGTGGATGGGTACATAAACATTAGCTGTATGCATGCAGTGCTTCTGGAATGGCTTGAGCGGAACACAGTTTCTCATGCTCTGATAACATCCAGAGTTGATTACTGTGAAATGTTCTCTGCAGAGCTACCTATGAAAGCTGTCTGGAAAATTATTTTAATAACAGATGTTATTTATTTTATTAAAAACATTTATATGCCAGAAGAGTTCTTTTTAAGAAGTCCATGAGTAACAATCTGCCTCCAAGCACCATTCAAAGCCCTACTTTTGACATTTGAAACACTAAAACAGAGGTGAGAATTGTGTAGCCCCCTTAGATGTTGTCAAACTGCAACTCCAAGTAGCCATAACCAGCATAGCCAATGGTGAGACATGCTGGGAATTGCAATTCAACATCTGGAGGGTCACACATATCCTGACAGAGTCTAGCAATACACTATCTGAAGGAGCTCTTGCTCTCATATACTGTATAGTTGTCCTTGTCCGTATGTTAAGACCATCATTGGAAGCCTGTATCTGGTGCTGAGGTATGGCAGGTCTGGTCTGGAGCAGGCCTTGGTTGCAGCACCTCAGCTGTGGGACTCCTTTTCCTCATCTAATCATCTGCTGCCCAGTGTCCTGACTTGTAGGCAGTAGGTGAAAATGGTTTTATTCTCCAGGGCTTTTAAGTGTTTTCATGACTTCCTTTGCTTTTAATTGTGATTGCAAGCTGTTGTTTTGTTTCAGTGTGACTATTGTTTTAAGTAAAAAAGTATTTGTTTTAAGTAAAGCTTTATGTTGCTTTGGGAATTTTATTTTGAAATGCAAGGTGCAAACATCTTAATAAATAAGATAAAGGTAAGTGGAGATGAATTTGCAGTATGAAAAGCTGCTACATTTTATGGGGGTGAGTTGGGGTTATGTTCTATGACCAACTCAGAAAAACAAGTGCAAATACTATTGGATCTTAGCTATTTAATACCAGCTGCCATGGAATGTGTGTAAAGACTAAAAAAAACCAACACCTCCCCCAACCCACAACCTTCATGACCAAAACCTACAGCTGTAGCAAATTTCTCTTTCTTTTGTATATGAATCCATCTTGTGTCGATTGATAACATGCGGGCCTATATAAATGTATAAATACATTTTTCATAACCTGAGTATTTAAAATGCCTGTGACAAATCTACTCTGGGGTTGGGGAAATAATGATTGAGAACGCAGTTCAGGACTTCGAAGGTTTATGGAACCATTGCATTGACAATAGCAACATTTATATCAGATATATAAAGGGGGTTGTAGGAAGGAAGGGGGCACTTCCTTTCATCATTTTGGGGTTCCCTGCTTGGCCATGAAAATTCACTGGGTGACCTTGGGCAAGTCACACACAACCCTCAGAAACCCCTGTGATAGGTTCGCTTTAGGGTCACCGCAAGTCAGAAATGACTTGAAGGCACACAACAGCAATCCGGAGGAGTACCGGCATACACATATTGTGTGTATGTGTGCAAGTGTGTGTGCATAATGAACATAAAATAAACATATTCATAGTACATAGTACTTTTGCATATACATAGTACATATAAAACAAAAAAGAAAACATAAATATACACATACAGAAAAGAAAAAACAACGTATATACACACAAATTAATATTCAAATATTATCACATATTTCCTTATATAAACTCTAAAAACTCCCACACCCTACACAAACATAATTAAATTCCTTATCTCTGTCTGATTATAGACAATTTGTTCAATTCATTCTTCCCTTTTTTTTTGTTTTGAATTTTAACATATCTATATTGTATCATTTATTAACTTTTTGCTATCTATTCCTTTTATTTTATCATTTTTTGCATAGTCTATATTCAGTTTTTCATTTCAGTGATTGCTGATTTTTCCCAGATATCCTTTAAATAGTCTATTAATTCTTTCCAATGTTTCTTATAGTTATCTATTCACTGATTTCGGCTGAAGCAAGTACATTTGTCTAATTCCATATATTCAAACAGTTCTAAAATCAAACCTGTCACCTCTAATATTTTATCCTCTTTCCATTTTTTTTTGCATATGTAGTTCTAGCAGCAGTTGTCATATAAAACAATAGTTTTCTAATTCTTCACTCACCATACCTAACAGATATATTTTGGGGTCTTTTTCTATTTTGCATTTTAGCATGAACAATATTGTTTTATGTATTTGACTCCAATATTTTAGCTTTTCTACAGGTCTGTCACATGTGGTATTTTGTGCCTGTCATTTCTGGGTATTTCCAACAATTGTTATTTCAGTTTTTATAGATTTTGGCTATTTTGTTTGGTGTCAAATACCATCTGAACTGCATCTTGTAAACGTTTTTCCTCAGATCATAACTTTAGGTATATTTTAGTCTTTTTTTCCAAGTTTTCTTCCATTCTTCTAATTTTACAGCCAAAATCCTGTGCCCTCTTGAATTGTTTTTTGTTCCATATCTAATTTCAATAAAAAAATATATAATTTTGATATTAAATTATTTTCTTTTGTTATCATTTCCCCAAGTTCTGAATCTTCTGTTTCTATTTTTTGAAAGTTCTCATCCATTTTGAATCTTTCTTTAAGTAAAAAAACCAATTACATTGGAAACTTTCTTCTTTCAGATCTTCTAGTGATTTCATTTTATAATTCCCATCCTCCTTCTTCAATAGATCTGCATATGTCAACTCCCTATCTTTAATCATTTCTTCTCTCTTGTGAAAGGCTTCATTTGTAGACACCCATTTTGGGATTTTAATACTTAATGCTGACTTGTATTTTACCCATGTTCTTAATAGGGATTTTCTTATAAAGTGATTGTTGAAATCTTTATTTGCTCTTAATTTACTATAGTATAAATATGCATGCCAACCAAAGCTGATATCTGTTCCTTCTACTTGTAGTATCTTTCTGTTCTCCAGTCTAATCCATTCCGTTATCCAATCCAAGCAACATGTCTAATAATAAATCTTCAAGCTTGGCATTCCCACGCCTCCCCTATTTGCCTTGTCTTGTTAAAATAGTTTCATATTTATTCTAGTTGTGTGTGGGGGGGGTTGGTTTTTTTTTTTTTTTTGCTTGTCCAAATGAATGGTGATAAGTTTCTTTGCCAAATTTTAAATGGTTTATCATCGGTTATGACTGGAATGGTCTGGAATAGAAAAAGTAGCTTTGGTAAGATGTTCATTTTTATTGTGGAGATTCTACCCATCAAGGATAACATCATTCTTGTACTTTTTTTTTTTTTTTTTGCTGGTCTGTTTTGACACAGTTCCAGATTTTCTTCATAGTTGTTCTGCCTCTGGGACCAACATTTCTGTTAAAGAAATTATGCCCAGGAACCACCTGCTTCATGCTCATGGCCTTTCCCTGGTCCTTTGTTTGAGAAGGGAGGGCAGCAAGCAGTAGAAAAAGCCCACTGCAGTGGAGAGATTAGCTGAAAGATTGACTCAACTCAAAATTAGTCCAGACTTTGAATATCAGGTGTTCACATTTCAAGCTTTCACCAGTTGAAATCTCACCCTATCCCAAACAAAAAAGAGAGCAGGACTGAGGAATGCTTATCTTCCTGGTAAGTGATCATCCAGAACTGGACACAGAGAATGTCACTCTTATTCTTCTAGAACCCTTTTCACAGGATTATTTTAGCAGGGAGCCACACTGCCTTCCAGTCAGGTCCAGTTTAAAGTACTTGTGACAACTTCCTCCAAGACATAAACCCAATACTTCCTCCCAATATTTCCTCCAATCTTCATGGGATGTGCTGCTGCATGCCTTGTCTTCAATAGGAATGCAAAACAGAAAGGCACCAGCCTGAACCTTCTCAACAGCAATACCCTCCTATTGCAAAACTTGAAAAGTGATGCCTTAATAATGCCCAGCCCCAGACTTCTCCGTCCAAATCCAACTATAAATGTAAGTGGACTTTGGGTAATAAAAACTTTATGGAGCAAGTTTACTTATTTAAACTGATGTTCATTTTGTGGGTGGCTCATTCGAATATTGCTATAAATCTGGCTCAGACCACCTCCTGAGGGTTGTTTTTTTTTTAAATAACAGTAAAGGGTAGGGGTGAACTATTCCAATTGCACTACAAGTATTTGATTGCCAAGATTGACAAAGAGATCGATCACAGATTAGCAAAGGCACATAGTGCATTTGGAAGACTTTACAAAAGAATCTGGAGTAATAAACACCGGAGGCAAAGCACAAAAATCAGTGTGTATAGAGCCATTGTACTGTCTATTCTTCTTTATGGGTCTGAAACATGGGTCACCTATCGCCACCACTTACGACTCCTCAAACGCTTTCATCAGTGCTGTATACGCACAACCCTAAGTATACACTGGACTATGTGACGAATGTTGGTGTCCTTGAGCAAGCAGGGATCACCAGCATTGAGGCCATGATATTGAGAACACAGCTGCGCTGGGCAGGGCATGTATCTAGGATGGAGGACCATTGCCTCCCCAAAATAGTATTCTACGGTGAACTCGCCACGGGTCAGCGTAAGAGGGGCGCTCCAAAAAAGCAATACAAGGACTCTTTGAAACAACATCTCAGGCTCGGCCAAATTGATCACCAACAATGGTCTGCCCTGGCCTCACATCCACAATGCTGCAGCCTTATTTGAGAACTCACGCTGAACAAGTCTTGAAGAGAAATGACAATGCAGAAAGAATCACAACCCGGAAACATCACCCAAGGAAACCTTCTGCTGTGCTTTCTGCAACTGGACTTGTCTATCTCGGATTGGCCTTTTTAGTCATCAGCGCGCTTGCAGAAAATGTGGGAAGAGTCCTTCCTGAATCTTCATTGGCGAAGAAAAGCCAGAGAGAGAGACACAAGTATTTGAGGACAAGACCCTTACTTCCTAATTGGGACTCAGATTCACTTTTAGGACCTTTGCCGTCAGGTGGAAGATTTTCTGAATAATTTTGGAACGCTCTCCTTGGGGTACTCAGGTGTGTTCTCTCAGCAATTCTGAGGCTTGCTTACACCTTAGTTTCTGTCACTAGTGTAGCTTGGGAAGTAACACTGAAATTTAGACACTACATTGTCTTTGCTGAAGTATCAGTGGATTAATTACACCTGGTCAGGATGGATGCTCATAAAAGTTGTTGGCTGATGTATACAGAGGTGAGGAGTCAACCTATAGTTTGTTTCTGTCCCACAACTTGGAAATTGATTAATTAAGTCATTAAATTAGTTACTAATTAAGCCTCCAAAATGGCTGAAGTCCATGCATTTTCTGATTAATGCTGCACTTGAATTATTTTGTAATTGGAATGTATTAGAGGGTGGGTTTTTTCTCTCTCTCTCTCTGCCAGATGCAGTAAGACAAGAGGGCTCATGGATAACTAGGACCATGCATGTTCTGGTTCTGTGTTGGCTGGTTTGTTGTAATAAAGCAAATAATAATGATAATGGGGGGGGGGCTTGCCTAGAATAGTAAAATGGAATCTGTTCCAATTGCCCTTTCCGAAGGTCAGCGATTGGCCTCTATGACAGTTATTAAAGTCTTTTTGTATGGGGAGGGCAGGTATGAATCTTTTTAATTCTCCTCTAATTTTCACTGATTTTATTTTCCAGTTATTCGTTCTAGTACTCAAGGCCTACTGCCCCAACCTAGGATCTCTACTGCTCCATCCCGGATTCGTCCCTTCTCGCTTGCCGCCCGTCACTTCTGGAACCTTCTTCCCCCTCAAATACGGGCCATTATTTCTTTGTCCACTTTTAAATCCGAGTTAAAGACCACCTTGTTCAGGGAGGCATTCCCTGGCTTTGTCTGATATACATTTATTCTTTCTGTCACTTGGGTTTACTGTGGATGTTGTTATTAGTTGTTTTAACTGATTTTTATTATTTCCCCTATTGTTTTACTTAGATTGTACGCCTTCATTCAGCAGGTTTCATTCTGTTTTATCCTTGATTGTTTTGTACAGCGCTGTGTACACTGACAGCGCTCTAGAAATAAACTTTAATAATAATAATAATAATAATAATAATCAACTCCTATGTAATAATTTGCTTCTTTTTCTCACACAGTGCTGAGCACTTAGATAATTAAGTGAAAGGTTTTCTTCATCTCCCATTTCCTCTTCTCTTGCTGATTCTCCCTTCTGTTTCTGTTCCCCACCTGTTTTTCTTTCCACTCACTGTGAAGAGTTTGGTACAATTAGAGATACTAATTGGGAGCCAAAACATAGGCTTGTCTATACAAGGCAAAAAACAACAACAGCCTCCTCACAGAAATGGTATTTCGCAGCAGTCACATATTGTTTTAACAATGTTTTTGCCCCCATAAGCTTCACATGCAAAATAGCGGCTGTGGGCAATTTATTCATGTTGTACTTACCTCAATTTGCTGCTGCCAAACTTTAAAAAAAAAGACCGTCTAAGGTGCAATAGAGTGATTTTTTTGATTTGACACAGAAGCAAAATACCCCACCACCCCATTTTCTCGCCTTAGCACTTGCTCGCTAAGGCAGAAATTCAACATGGCGGCAGCAGGTGCTTTCCTTGTTAGCAAGCCCTGCCCCCACACTTGCCTGACCAATCAGCTTTGTGCTTCCTCTCCTATGGGAAAGTGGTTCATATTGAATTGCTTGTCTGAACGAGCAGGAATATTCATTCCCCTCACTGTTTTAAAAATACTCCAGGAAAAGTAGTGAAAGCTTTTCCTGCAGAGTTTTGGATGTTTTTGGGCCCCCTCCTTCCCAATAAAGCAAAACAATGCAGAATGACATTAAGACAGGTAGGATTTATCCTCTTATTCTGTATTTTTGCCATTTAGACAAACCCGTGGAAATTCCATTGAATTCAACAAGGCCTATACCTAGGTATGTGGGTACAGGAATGCTGCATCTATTTCTAATAAGGACATTTTTCTAAGTGAGAAGAGGGAGGAATCAGTATGATGGCCACAGATGACCAGCTTTCCAAGGCTATCAGAATAGTATTCCAGGATGCTTTAATAATCATGTATTCACCAGTCTCCAGGCAACTTTGCTTCCTTCCTGAACTTTCACTGTAAACTTCTCATACATGTCAGGTGAAAGAGAGATGGACAATGAGATGAATGAGTCCAAATAGCACTTTGTTAGCCTTGTAGTAGTATAGATGCCACAAACTGAAATTAGGATTCTTGGCTCCTGCATGTGAAACTAGTGCTCTACCACTAATCTTTGCAGACTGTGCTTCTTGGTTCAAAGTGTGGAGGTGCAATGATTCAGTTGTGCAGAACATTCTGCATATGCTCAGAGGCACTAAAAAAATTCTCCACCTTTGATTCAGTGATTTGTTCTTCAGCTGTTTCTTGCAGCACTTGCAATAGGTCATTCCTTACTAATCTAACCAATCAAGTGTTTGAGAGGTGAATGAATAGTGTACATCAGTGGTTCCCAAACTTATTTGGCCTACCGCCCCCTTTCCAGAAAAAATATTATTGAGCACCCCCTGGAAATTATTTTTAAAAAATTTTTAATAGCAATTAAACAGAAGGATATATGTATTAATGTTTCTACCTTTTTCGTAAAATATAGTAAAGAAAGGTGTAAATTAGAAACATTGAAGTTTGAAATTATGAAACTATTTATTGAACTCAGAATAGAAAGGTAATACAAAAAAAGTTAAAGCATTTGAAATCATCTTAATGAGAAGAATGAACCTGGTATGCTGCTACCAATTTAGTAATCTTTGGCTCTATTTTCGTCAGCAGTAATCTTAAATCACCATGATTGACTATTTGCAATTGGTTTCTTTTTTTTTGTTAATAAATTGGTTACCGCACTGAATCCACGTTCCACTAAATATGATGAAGGAAATGCAATTAAGAACTTTTGAATTACAGCCCATATTTCAGGATAAGGTGTAGGGATCTCCTTTTGCAGCCAGAATTGTTGGTAGCTGCTTTTGAATTTAAATTTCAATTTATCATTTGTAGTTACTTCCATCAGTTCTTCTTGTAATTGTGGAGATTCGTCTGTGTTTGCACTTGAAAAAGGATCCAAAATCCAATCAGGTATGTTCATTTTCAAAATATCATCAAATCGTTGATTAAAATCTGAATGGAGAGCATCCAAGTGCTCACAATAAGAAAGTATGTCTTCATCTTTTTTTCTGCTCCTGATAAATTTGGGAACTGGCTAAATTCCCCTCGTCCAAAATTTCATTTGTACAGAAGTTTTGTCACAAATGCAGAAATAACAGATTTTGTTTTTATTAAATTCAGTTCATCACCTTGAAGCTGAAGATTGCTTTCATTAACTTTTTGAAACAAGTTGGTCAAGTAAGTGATGTCACTTTTGGATTGAATTAAACTGGATCATAAAGCATCATTTTTATCTTTCAAGAACTCCAGCACCGAGTTAAACAGCTTATAAAACCTATCTAAACAGGCACCCTTTGACAACCAACAAACTTCTGTATGAAGCAGCAAACGATAAAATTCTTCATTGTTTTCAATACAAAACTGTTTAAATAATCTGTCATTCAATGATTTGCTTCTGATTGTGTTGGTAGCTTTAATTACATATTGTAATGAATTATGTAGGCATGCACTTAAATTTTTGGCAACTAGATGTTGACGATGGATGAATGTGTACTGTGTACTGTGAATGCATTCGGCACCTCCTTTTTTAAATATGCAAGAAAACCCCTGTAGCACCCTACTATTGCTGGAGCACCATCTGTGGCTACTGATAAGATATTACTCAGAGATATTTCTTTTTCTTTAAAAAAAACTCATCCAATGCATGAAATATTGATTCTCCTTTAGTATCAGTTTGCAAATATTTAGCAAATAATAATTATTGGCAAATTTGTTCTTCCTTTGTGAACCGTACGTATGCTAAAAGTAAAGCTTCATTTCCTAACAAAATTGACTCATCAACTTGAATAGAAAACTGAGATGTTTTTAAATAGCCACACAATGAATCTTCATCAATTCTTCTTTGCACTGTATTATTGCTCAATGAAATTTTCTTGATAATATCAGATGCTGGCTTGTGTAGCACAGTACGAATTACTTCACTTATAGTCGGTATAATTAGTTCTTCATCAATAGTATGAGGTTTTCCCGATTTGGCAATCATTAACAAAATATTGTAGGAAGCAAGCAAGCCATCGCCATCTTGTGTGGTTGCGGTTGAAAAGCCAATGTTGGTTGTTTGATAAATTTTTCTTTTAGTGTTTGAAAATAAGATAAATCCTTATCTTTTTTATCACCATGAATTTTAGTCAAATGTTCTTGTAATCTGGAAGGCTTCATAGCTTCATTTGATAAAACTTTCTGGTAAATCAGGCACACTGGTAATGTATTGTTTACAGGCGACTCAATAAAGCCATATTTCAAATATTCGATATTATATTGTCTACATTTTTCCTTTGGTTGAGCCATTATTATCTGTAGAAAAAAGAAAATTTTATGGAGGTATTTTTAATTAATATTTTTTTTGTAATTTTTGGAAATATTTTTGTAAAAAACAAACTAAAACAAATACTAATGAAATAAATAAACATGATATTATTAATTGTAAAGCGCATATAATTATTACAAAATAAATAAATAATATTCACCAATTACAGTCGCACTATTTGTTAGTTAACTTTAACTTGTCACAATATCACAACAATCTAACTTAGGACTTTTTCGGATGGAGAAATACACCGCAAGAGGGATCGTCCCTCTTGTGATGCTGCTGCGCGGCACAGGGGGTGCTTCGTATGATGCCGTCCCCTTGCCAATTCTGTTCCGGTACAGATCGCAGCTCCAGCATCATATTTGGCTGTTTCTTAATCATACCGGAACAGAATCGGCAGGGGGACGGCATCATACGAAATGGCCCCCTGCCGCGCAGCAGCGTTGCAAGAGGGACGACCCTTCTTGCGGTATATTTCTCTGTCCGAAAAAGTCCTCAGAGTTATATTACGCCGTGATTTTCCCATAATAATTACAGGAAATCTCCTGATTCATAGCGTGCTCCAAAATCTGCTGGTAGTACTGCCAGTAGCCAGTACTGCCGCTGCCATTCCAGGCTTTGGCCTTGCGATCGACCAATCGCACGAGTGGCAGTTGCCCGCAGCAATGCTCGTAGTGCTCACGTGTTTTGGAATGGCAATTCAGTGGCACCACATGAACAGTAGCAGCGCACGATTGCACATACCTCAATGCAAGTGAGGGAGTATGCAGGAACCGAGCCAACATCCAGTATGTTGTTCAAAAAATTAAGCGTTATGAGCAGAATACATAAATCAATTTTTCTAAATCTTCTTTCTTTTATGCTTTCACCGCCCCCTTACATTTATTCATCGCCCCCAAATGCACCTGTGGCCATCACCGCCCGCCTGGATCGCTGCAGCACCCACCAGGGGGCAGTAGCACCCACTTTGGGAATCACTGGTGTACATGCTGGCAGGGGGTGGAAAGAAGAGAACGGAAATGCAGTTAGGGACAAGACCTAAGTAAAGAGGTTGTATGATGTCACCCCACACTTTAGGGCAGACTTTCCCAACCTAACATTTTCCAGACATGTTGCACTCCCATGGCACCAATGATATTGCTTTAGAGAAAAGAGCACAAGCAGTTAATAACAAAATGTGTTCCAAGGGTCCTTTTGTTCCAACAAAAGGGCCCAATGGTGACAACTTCCATGCTGTTCTCTGTAAATGCTAAAGTATATTCTGAAAATTAATTCAGAATTAATTTAGTAAAAAAAAAAAAAATCAACAAGCCAGCCGTGGCAATATTAACAACTTAATCTCCCAGTTTCTGATGGTCAACATAAACAACCTGATTTTCAAAACTTATGTTCCAAGCTCTGTTCTATCCTATCCAATTAACTCTAGGGTTCTCTAGTACCAAAGAACTGGTTATTGCTGGATATAGACAATATAATTCTCTTATGGCAGTACAAGGGAAATGGTCTTCTTTAAATTGTGGCTGGTTTTTAAAAAACTCTTAGACAATAGGTAAATTATCTTCCCCAAAAGACTATCCCTAGATTTAGATAGTAAATATCCTGAGACTTTGTCCCTATGGTTTGGGGGGAAATTAAAATTGTGTTACATATGTTCGTGACAAGAACTCTCTGTAAGGAGCTAAATGGTAAAAGCAGATATAAGCCCTTCACAGAATGTTTCTTCTTCCTCTGAAAAAAACAATACAGTAGTTCTTTGATAACTGTCTGTGGAAAAATGTTTCAGTTATGCAATTAGGTTACAGACAGCTACCCAGAACACCACTGCTCAGTCTAATTTTGTCTGCTTAGACTGGATCCAATGGAGGTCTACTGCTGGAGAAAAGCATCCACTGCTCATGGAAAGTACCTTTTATATATCAACACCAGAATGCTGCACGAAGAAAGGGAAACTAAAGCGATGCATTTTAGTACCCATGCAACAACACAGAGCAAAAATCTCTGCCAGCACAAACAATTGTGGGAAAACGCTAGCAGCGATTTTCTTTTTGCTCAGTTTGTTGTAACCAACATAATATGCATTTTCACTAACTAGGTCCAATGAAGGGACCAGTTGCTAAATCAAAGGTAGCACTAACACCACAAACATAAGAATGTCTGATTTCAGTTTATTTCAAGTTAACTGTACAAATATGCAAAATGTAAAATGGTGTCATTGTTTCAGTTCAAAAAACAGATTACAAAATTGAGAATCCAGCTTCTTTCCAAACACTTGATTATGGTTGATATACAGTGCATCCAATGTTACAGGTAAATAAGAATTCCACTTAATTCAGACCACAATTAGAACAATTTTCCCACACTGTCTATATCACCGACATTAAAGTTACATGTGCAGAGAAGCTGTCTTTAAAAAAACGAAAAAGACTTTAACACACTGAATACAATTTGTGCAGAAAGGTGGCCGTGCTGAACAGTGCACAGTGATCAAAAGAGAGGAGTGTTCAGCAGGAAATACCTACCCTCAATGCACAATAATGGCGGATTAAATAACTTTAACAACAGGCACTGAGGAGAGTTACAATATTTCACAGTTAGGTCTGTGTAAGTGATAGACTAGAGGAGACAAGCTGGTTAGGTATGTTTTCCCGCTAGTGTTCTAGTGGGGAAATTTTAGCTTCAGACCAAAATAATCCAGAGAGGATGAAGTTGTCTCTCCTTAAAATCATCACTAGGGTTTCTTGGTCACACTGCAGTATCTAGTGTGTTTGGGTATACTGTAAAGCCCCTGACTGTTTGACTATGTTTGATGTCAGCAAGCACAGAGCATGACATTACTCAAACATTTCCACTGTCAGATCTTGATAATTAATGTGTAATGTATAAAAACTGCTAGTGCTGTCTAGCACATTTAACTGCTGCCAGTGGTGATGTAATAGGTTTAGTTCCAACACAAATATTTCCCACATAATTAATGCAAATTATGAATCTTAAATGAGGTTGTGGGTACGGTATTATGATTTCTAACTTTATACTCAAAGGAAAAGAGCTTATGTAGATACATAGCACTTCATAGAACCATAATGTCTAGGCATGGATTATGCCTGGCAGGTCAGTAATATGTACACCACGCTTACACTGTGGTGCTGTCTGAATCTTCATGGGGCACTTCTTCAACACAATTTTTTATGATGGTGCCGCTATCATCATATATGAAATTCCCTGTGAAGGTCTTCAACATGGATGAACATGAAAATACAGTCCTCACTGTTGGGCCATGTCCTAAGATGACTTGTGCATGTCCTGGACCCAATTCTAAGTATTACCTACACAGGTTGACTTCCTACACATCTCTCTCTTTCTTCTAGGACAAGCATGTGCTGTTTTGGAAAGCCACAACTGGCTGGAGAAAACATGTGTGTACAAGTCCCATGTATATGTACCACCTTCTGTGTGAGGAAAGGACCATCTAGGAAATCACGATGGGAGTGAAGCAGCTTTTGGCTTAAAGAAGAAAAAAGTCAACAGTGCACGAAATAAAACCCTTCCCAATCTCCTCTTCTTCCAATCTGTACATTCATTTTCCCTATCTGGGCTAATATTTTCTATGCCAGAACATAAGCAAGCTGCTCTTCTTCCTGAAAACTGGGATCACATTAGTTTCCCTCCCAAATGCAAATTTCAAGATCTGCTTGCGTTTTGTGTGTGTGACTAGATGAGGGTGGCTACATTACTGTGTCTGTCTACACAAAGAATTTCAAATGGAACAGTCACCAAATTCGCTACATTACCATTATCTGTGGACATAATGACTGTGCACTCTGCCTCACAGATGAAAGTAACTGCTACCACATGTCCTCTCTGTTTCCTGCCCCCCCCCGTACCACAATGCTAATCAGCAATGTGGTCAGAAAAGTCACCAAGGAAGGTATGATGACCCAAAAAGAAAACATTGCAGCCAGAAGTTTTAAAACATTAAAAACAGCTGAACTCTTTCAATGTTGCTTTGAATTAACATAAGTGCCTGTCTCCTGTGCTTCAGGCCTTTGAAAGTTAATGTTGTGTTTTTATGGATCCAGTGATTTGGCAACCTGCATGGCAGCAGTAAGAGTTTGATGGTTGCAAAATGACAAGGTTATTAGGAGGCATCCAAATCAACACAGTGCAAGTAAAAAAAAAAAGTATTTACTATTGCAGCTTGTGGGCTGCTTTCATGTATCCCTACATTGCCCTTCTAATAAAAGTGTCCAGAGACCAGGTCAGACAGGTGGGTGGCAAAGTAACCTCCTGTGCCAATATGGGTGTGGGCAAGAGAGGGAGCAATGCCACCCAAGAGTCCCACCTGGTCTCTGCATACAGATGTTTCTATTTTGTGTGGCATTTACCAAATAGCTCATGAAGGCATCAATATATTAAATTAGCACAGAACAAATCAGCCCCATACATGTTAGCTCTCTGGAATTCAAGTGTATTCAAGTGTCCATGAGAATAGCATGGATTAAAATGGGGCACCACAACCAGCAACACAGTATGATCCTCCTCCCTAAAATCACTGCTGCTTTACTGTTTCCATATTACTGTTAGTATGTGGATATCCTGAAAATGCTTCCATTAGGATCAATGACAATGTAATAACCACCCAGTGAGAAGGAAAATCAATGTACTTTTTGGTGCCACAACAAAAAAGAGAGGCACCAAGAAAAGACAAAGGAAGGCAAAGGAAGCAGCACAGAAAAACCTGTGTCAGATGGAGGAAGACAATGTGAGAGCCTCCCCCAACCACATTCTTTCAACCGTTGCCTTCTTTGCAATCTCAAGGGAATGCAAAAGTAAACATACCAAAGAGGGAGAGGTTTATCCTCTCATTCAGGTTTAAAGCCACTAAGGGGTTGGAACAGGCAAGAACCTTTCCATTAAACATACTGGAGGAATTCATTTCACAACAACATTCATTACGGCTTCTTAAACTGGAGGATGCAGATTGCAGCTAATAATTTCCACATTTCCAGAGCAGCTGCTGTTTGGTACTTTTATAAATTTTTGACATTTTCACAGGCATTTAACACACAAGAATAAGTAAGGAGGTGAAGAAAGTCAACATTTCCTGAGCAAATAATATCCAGAGTTTGGGGAAGTAGGGGTTGGGGCACAAGATTTCCAGTGCTTGAAATACATTGCAGTTAGCAGGTTACTGAGGTCTTTGGTTCTGAATTTATACTTGACAGGTCAATGTTGGCTCTCCCAGTTTAGATGGTTTGGGAGCCAAAAGGATGAATGTCAAGGAGTGGAGAGACTGCAGCTGTGTTGCCAAAATGGGTCTGAAACAACATTAAAAAAAAAAGTCTAAACTTACAGAGGGAGAACACTGCTGCTTATTAAGTAAAAACCCAAACTAAACCAGTCAGCAGGGCACTTCACTAAAGACTGAGTGAGCAGGCAGAAAAGAAAAATCAGTCTTGTCATTGGGACATCATCCCCACACTGTATACTGTATTTCTTTAAATAACTTGGCTTTTTCATGTAATGTAGGAATGGAAGGCAGTATTAGGAACAACAACAAAAAAGCTCCTTAGCCTTGAAAAGAAAGAATGTAGTAGAGTTCATACATGGCTTGAAACCCAAAATTTGGATCCTAAACCATGCTACTGGTAAACACATGTTCCAAATTTGGGCAAAGCCAAAACATTTAAGCAGGAGCTTTGTTGACTTGGGGTATGAATGCATTCTTTGTGTTAGCATTCCATCACCATGGAATGACTTTTTGTGCAGGATATTTTTTTTTTCCTGTGTAGCAAGACCTAACCTTAGAATTCCAGCTCTAGGTGTGAACTTGGTTTCTGTTCTACTTAATGCTTCCAGAATTCAATCCAAAATTTAGTCTGATTAAAGTTTCTATGCAAGTCTGTCTATGACTGTAAGAATTCCCGGTACAGAAATTTCTCCCTCACCTTCCCCAAATCTGACAAATCTTAACAAACCAAGATGCTGGCATTATACAGTGTATGTAAATTGGGTACTAATTAAAGATTGTGTCAAAGAGAACATTTCTACAAAATAAAAATCTGCCACGATTATGACTTCATGTCATTAGTTAATGTTATGAAGGTTATATTGGAAGATTTGTATTGGAAAATTTGTGATGGTGCACATTAAAGGGACAACTCCTGCTATTTATATTTGTATTAAACACTATCTGATTAACCTTATATATTTTTCTTCTTTCTGCAGGTCTTAAAAATTCAGTGAACTTGAGCCCATACATAACAACAGCACCTGCCAACAGAACCTGGGAACCAGCATACAGAACCAGCAAAGAAAGAAACAGTCAGGGCTCTGAGAGAACAGCAGCTCATCTGCATACTGTTTCCCATCAAGCTTTGCTGAAGTTGCTGTGAGAAAAAAAGCAGCCAGGTGGGAGAAGCAGCAAGCTTTTGAGCCAGCAGACAAGGATGCAAAACTCTGGAGAGTAGCAGCTCATCTGCATACTTTTTTTCCAATCCACCTTTGCTGAAGTCACTATGAGCAAAAAAGCAGCTGGATTCAGGAGAGGCTTTTGAGCCACTAGTTATATCCCATATAGATATTATAGGGAGGAATGGGAGAGAAATAATGGCAGAGATGGAGGCAGAAGGATCCATAGCTGTCTGCTGCAATGCATGTGCAATGTTTGTCTTCTTGCCAGAAAACATCACCAACTACAGCTGCAGCAAGTGCAAATTAACACGGGGCTGTCTAAATGGTGAAAATACTCCTCACAGAATGCGAGATGAATCCTACCTGTCTTAATGGGATCCTGCATCATATTGCCATATTGGGAAGGAGGGGGGACCAAAATGTCAAAAACTCTGCAGGAAAAGCCTTTGCAGTTTTCCCCGGAGTTTTTAAAAAACAGCGAGGGGAATGAATGGGCATTCCTGCTCATTGGAACAAGCGATTCAATATGAATCATTTTCCCATAGGAGAGGAAGCGCAAAGCTGATTGGCTGGGGAAATGTGGGGGTGGGGCTTGCTAAACAGGGCAAATGCCCAGCATTGCCATGTTGATTTTTCACATTAGCAAGTGAGCGCTAAGGTGAGAAAACGGGGTGGTGGTGGGGTTTTCTCTGTTAAATCGAAAAATCGCTCTATAGCACCTTGGACATGGTGTTTTGTTTTTTTTAAAAAAAAGTTCGGTGGCAGCAAATTGAGATAAGTACAAATGCAAATAAATCACTTGCAGCCACCATCTTGTATTCGAAGTTTACGGGGGCAAAAACATTGTTAAGACAAGCTGTAGCTGCTGCGAAATGCCATTACTGTGGGGCACTCTGGTTTTGGGGGGTTCGTATAGACAAGCCCTATGTCTCTTGGAAAAGAAGGCCAGTGCACTACAGCTAGGTGTTGAATCCCTTCAATGCATCAGAGAACAGGAGGACTTCCTGCGTGGCAAGGGGTTGGACTGGATGGCCCTCGTGGTCTATTCCAACTCTGCAATTCTATGATTCTATGATTCCTGGACAGAACACTGGGAGAATTGATCCTGATCAAGAAGGCTTTAAACTATAGTTCAAAAATCAGCCAAAGGCAAGCTCTAAATGCAAGGGTGTGAACTGTAGAAGAGAAGCTGAGGGAGGGAATGCAATCCACAGAAAAACTGACAGTAAATTAATAGGTGAATAAAACCAAAGCTTCAGATGTCTTTATACCAATGCACAGGGATTAGGAAACAAACAAGACAAGCTTGAAGTCCTAGTGCAGGAAGGTAAATATGCCTTTATAGACATAACGGAGACCCGGTGGGATGACTGGAAAATTACAATTGAAGGGTATAATCTATTTGAAAAGGACAGACATGGCTGAAAAAGAGGGGGAGTAGCATTCTATGTCAAATACAAATTCACTTGTGCAAAAATCTATGAGACTGACCAGAGTGGACCAGTTGAGAGCACCTGAGTAAAAAGAAATGGAAAAATACAGTAGCACCTCCGTATCTGCTGATTTGCCACCCGCTGATTCAATTATCCATGGATGGAGATGGAGGGGTGGACGGGGGAGGAAGGGGAAGAGGAGAGATCTAGCCTCCCTTCGCCCCTGGGATCACCTCCCCCGGATCACTCCCGTGGTGAGAATCGCTCCCGTGGCAGGAACGGCAATGGGGGAAAAGGGAAGGGAAGAGTAGATGTGCATGGCAAAAGGAAAAATGGTATGTATAAAGAATAGAAGGAAGGATGAATCATCCAGGAAGAGTAAAGCCCAAGCTTCTAGAAACAGTGTAAAGAAAGATAAAGCTCAGAATGAGCTCGGATTAGCTAAGTAAGCAAGGAGCAACAAAAAGGGCTTTTCAGATACATTCAAGGCAATAGAATGGAGATAGGGGAGGGGGCTGTTTAGTAAGGCATTTTATCAAAATGCAAACAGATCACAATGAAAAGGCAGAACTATTCAATAACTATTTTGCTTCTCTCCCCCCCCCCTCCAAAAAGAGAACTGTGTGTTTCCATGCAGCAGCAGAGACCTAGGCAAGGGATCTGGATTGCAAATCAAGATTTATCGGTAGTTAGGGTCTGTCTATACGATTAAAAAAAATCCGTTTGGGGGGTAAAAAATACGAATAGGCAGTTGCTCGTATGCATACGATCCGCCTACACGATTTTCTACCCCCCCTTAAACTCCGTATGACCCCCCCTTCCCCAGCTGGCGGGAGTGAGCAAGCCAAGTGAGAGTTTTAAATCTCCCACCTCTTTTTTTTAATTTAAAAAGGTGCCTGCTTTGCGGAAATTTGGTTTTCCCTATTTACAATATAAAATAAAAATAAATATATGTAAAATTCATGGACTTACCGGACTCTCGCTTAGCCGGGAATCCAACATGGCGGGTGCTCCCAATTCCCCTCCTTGCTAGCCCCGCCCCCTCTACTCAGCCAGCCAATCAGATTACACTGCCTGTTTGTATGCGTACAAACGGGGCGTACAGACCATCAGCCATTTGAATGGCTGTATGGATTTTATGCCGAGATCCGCTACTACTTCCGAACGCCAAATCCACGTAGTTTACGGGAGATTTGCTAGCCCCCCTTCTGAATGACACCTATGAATCCGAACGGCTGTGTGTACGGAAGAGCGATCTTCCGAACGGTGTTTGTATTTTTTTTACCGTGTAGACAGGCCCTTTCTCAGGAATCTCCTAGCTAATCTAAATGAGTTCAAATCTGCAGATCCAGACAAACTGCATCCCAAAGGGCTGAAAGAACTTGCTGATATACTCTCTGAACCACTTTGCCACCATTTCTGTGAAATCTTAGAGGTCGTTTACACAACCAGAGGGTAGAATTCTATTGAACATTAGAAGGAACTTCTTGACAGTAAGAGCAGTTCAGCAATGGAACCAATTGCCTAGAGAGGTGGCAGGATCTCCTCTGTATATCTTCCAAAAGAGGCTGGACAGCTATGTTCTGGGAGTGCTTTAGCTTAAGATCCTGCACTGAGCAGGGGTTTGGACCTGATGGCCCATAGGGTCCCTTCTGAGTCTATGATTCTATGGGTCCACACAAATGCAGCTGCCAAGTGATGTACACTGACCACGTTCTCTCTTTGGAGACCACTTGCCCCCAGTAGCTCAGGACAAGTAAAGCAGCACCCCCTCTCAGAGTTCTCCATGCACGGGAGAGGCAGAACTTGCCCTCCTTTACCTCCTCACGTACATGCAGAGATCTTGGCCAAAGGGAAGTTGAGCAGTCCCTTGCTTGCTCCAGGGCTTTGGAGAGACTTGAAATCAATGAGAAAGACTTGCTGCTTTGGAGCAGCTCTAAAGCCTAGTGTGTGTAGTGAGAGACTGACCCTCTTCTGTCCATGAAGGACAGTTGACTAACGTGAGCAGAGTTTCTGTGAAAAACACAAACAATGGCTGACTATATGGATCTGTGGGCACAGCAATGCTCAATGCAGTTTGGTCTCAGATGGTATTAAAACATAGCTCTAAAGCCAAGTCCTTGTAGACTTGAGCAGGACAACAAACAAACAAAACAAACAAGCTAGACATCTCCAATTTTTTCTCCTCTAGGGGAAATTGCCTTTTTAGTAGAGTAAAGTAAATCCTACTTACACTCTCTTTTTCATAAATCTGATTACTCAGCACTCTTCTCAAGTCTTTTTGCAATTGCATAAATATATTTGGGGCAGAGGGATCAACAGACAAACTCTTTTAGGATTAGAAAAATAGCTTGACACACAGAAAAAGGAGAGAAAGTGCTTAAGTTGCTTGGACATGTGTGTGGGTACAGGCAGCTGAAAAGACCACTGGTCATTATTCAAAGCAGCTACTATAGAAAAAGTGCTGAAAGAACTAGCCTTAAGTTATGCAGAAATATTTTCCCTCAAGGTACATCAATGATGTTCTTTAAGAAGAATAATGACACTTCCACCTTCTCCAGCGACATCACCGAACAGATTAACTGAAAATCCCCATGAACATTTGTTCAGTTCTGCCATTTTAACAAGTAATGATAAGGAAGCTTTCAAAAATTCAATCAGATATTGTCTGAATTGACAAACCACAGTTATAGGCATTGCTCCACCTCCAGAAGCTGCTGTCTTCTGGAAATGGGATTGGTGTGTGTGTGTGTCACTGAATCCTGGGAGAACATAAAATAAAAGTAGACACGCAGCTCTATGCCATTCATTGTCTAGTGCCTTTTTGGAATCTCAAGCCTTGGTCTGGGTTCTAAACTATGGATAATACATACTGAGGGCTGAAGCAGCCACCTGTGAACATGAGCTACATAAGTGACTGACAAAAGCTGAGCAAAGTGATGCTGATCTATAGAACAATGTATGCCAGGGAACATGGAGAAAAGTTGAGGTGGAGCAATAGATACACACCAGCGGATCTAAGGCAGGATGGCATGGAAAAGCAGGGCACCACAGTTATACTCTCCAAAGTGCATGAACTAAGGGCAGCCATCTGACCTGACAAATGTGCTAATCCAGTTCATGCACCCTTGTGATCTTTCTACAGAGAATCTCCTCCCTCCTCTTTCCTGATAAAGTGCAGATGGTAGAAATATTTGTGGTCCATTTTGAACTGAATAAAAGGGAAGGAGAAAAACAAACACATACCCAAATCCAAACACCTGAATGCATGAAGTCAGAAACCACCCTCTTCTTACCCACAGAAACATGCCACTCTAGACTGATGTTTCAGACTGTAAGCGAAGGGCAAACTTGTGAAATTTGGGGTCTAAAAACTCTTCTGAGAGTTTGATGAAAGGAATTTTTTTCACATTAATGACAAGGCTGAAGTCCAAGCACTTGAGAACAAACACAACACCATCCCTTAGTCCTCTTGTAACAGCTTCCTCACTTATGAGTGTCCAGTGTTTGGAGAACCAACGATCCTTGTCATACTGCAGAGTTGGGCCTGGAGTGAGATAACGTTCCAGGAAAGCCTAGAGAAGAGCAGATGGAGAGCAAGTAAGAACTCAAACCAGCCTAGAAATATCTCAGCTCAAGACTAAACCTTCATTCTCTCATTTTAATTGGGTATTCATGGTATCCTTGCAGTTGGCAGTTTCATCCAGTTCAGGCTCCATGTTTATCATACACAAGTAAGAGAGAAGCGTTTAGAGAACTACAAAAGCATTCCTCAGGCCAAGTGAAATGAACTACAACAATGTAGAACTGAAGCCATTTCCTCCACACTAGGGCCATACAGTCAGCAGCACATTTTACCCATGGCCCCACAATCCCTTTGCTCCAGCATGTTCTCTGCCCAAGGACCTCAGCTTTAGGTGGCAGAATTCTCTTAGGTGGAAGCAAAGAAAAGTTGCCAGAACAATGACTGGGAAGCGAAGCTTGTCAGCTCACACACCTGGCAGAACAAGTTTTGCTTCTGGGTGCTTTCTTGAAACTACTTATATTTTATTCAATGCAAACTCTGGGGTGGGGCATGGAAACCCTGCCAGAATGCTTGATGCCAAGCTTGTTTAGCCTTCTCACACAGCTAGGAAGAGGTAATGCAATGTTCAACATGCACACTCAAACCACTAGGAAGCAGCAGGCAGGTGAAAGGTAGGCAGTGTGTCTATTCCACTTTGAGAACAAAGAGAAACAAAATAGAAATATGATGAACGTACAGATACATACATAAGAATTTATGTGAATCCAACTTCCATACTGTGAGCAGAGCCTTCTACAGAGGAATTTATGTGAATCCAACTTCCATACTGTGAGCAGAGCCTTCTACAGAGCTCTGGAAGTGAGGATGTGTTTATCTGTTCCCATGTAAAGTGAAAAGATGTAGCTCACATCTACCAAGGAGCCATGTCAGCTGAAGAAAATGGCCTGCAATGGCTCTCCCACAGTGCCTGGCATTGAGGAAGGAGTCCCCCAGAGACAAGCATTTGGGCCTGCCTAGCTCTCTGAAGAATCATGTTGGGCTGCCTTCACCGGCTAACAAAGTTTTTTAGAGAACATCTCCCTCCCTCCCTCCCTTATAATAAGCCAGAAGGCCAGTGGCTCCTCTGGAGCTGCTGCTTATCCTTTCTTTCACTCTGTGTGTGGCTGTTCTGGAAAAGCCCGATGGCTATTGTACCACTGCAGCAGTTTTCCTCTAGGACGCCTGCTTGTGGGAGAGTTGGCCCTGGCTGCAACTTCTGCTATTTTAATTTATTCTGGTTTTGCTAGACTTTAGGAAGGAGCAGCAGCTGGGAAAGTCACAAAACCTTGTGGACCCTTGTTTATCCCTCCCTTCTGGCTTCCTAGAAGGTCACCAGGCAGTGCCCACACATTTGCTAACATCTTTACAAGGTAAGGTCAGGGTGTGAATTTTCTTTTCTTCTTCTGCTTTTTATGAAAGCTGAGATTTTCACAGCATTGAATTCTCAACCCGGTCTTGGCATGCATAAATCTACATGGCCCATTATCTTCCAGAAGGCTAGAGCTATATGACAGGAAAGCTGGGCAGTATTTCTTAGCCCTGCCTTTGCTGTTGTGTCCTCACTTGCATTACCGAGGAGAAGGTGTGTAGCAGAGTGGGTTCCCCATTGGAGATGTTTGTCCCTCCAGTGTGTGTTGGGTGTTGGGGCAAGGATGCAACAGAGGGGGCAAGATCCATGGAAGCAGGGCCACTCTCCCCATGCCCATTACTGGAATGATGTGAGGGTGAAGTCCCAATCAAGAGTTATACAGCTCTCCTTATCTTTCTATACCTTTGGTGTCATGTTGTTGGCAATACAGAAAGCCAAATGTTGCAAGATGCTTTCCATGGTGTGGTAGGGCTGTTGCCGGGTAGTCCGTAGGTACTTCTGCAACACTCTCGCCATGGATGGGAAGATGGCCTGAGCTGCCTCTCGGGCATCCATCACTTCTCCTGGGGCTTTCTGCTGCTCCTCTGCCTGCAGGCGCTTAATGTGGGTGAATGCTTCTTCAACTGCTACCACAAGCCTACAAACCAAGGAATCAGGAGAGGCATCATATCCAGGACTAAAGCACAAACTTCAATAAGGTCATATGTGCTTTGTGAATGAAGCATTCACAACCACTATGATAGTATTTAATGCTCTCAACCTACTAATCAATCTCAGCCAGACTTACTGAATAAATAGGATTTACACAAGTGTTGACTTAAGTCAGCAAAACTGATCCAGTGAATCTCTTCCTAGTTGGTACTAGCAATTCAATTCAGCCTATTAAAAAAAAAAAAGACAGCCAACCTCATCCAAAATTATTTAGACTGCATGTTTTAAATGCCAGGAGTTATAAAATGAACTCCATTATAAAATGGCCGAACAACTGCAGAACTATGCTGCATGAACTACCAAGTCATGTCTAGTCAAGCCACTAGGGGGCAATGTCCTATAGATATATATACCAGAGCTCAGAACAGAGCTCCCTTCCTTCTTCCTGTGAATGCTGAGGCCTGGTGAAGCTGTTTCTCCCTGAATTGTAAATATTTGTATATATATTGCAACTGTTTGAGTTTGAAGATAAAAGTGCCTCCTGCTTAGTTGGACGTCAAACACTCTGTGTGTGAGTATTCTTGGGAGCGGGTTGCTACTGAATCTACTGAGACAGTTTTTGGGCTTCTGCTGGGGATTGCGTGTCCTATCATTCCCTGACATTAAATCCCCTGTTGACACCCAATGTTCCTCACCAACCATACCTTGTAAGGTAGGGCACAGTTATATCTACAAACAAGAAACTGTTTCAGAGGGATACTAATTGGCCTAGCAAGTAAAATTTAGCAGCATTTTCAGTGCACATTTCCCAACACTTTGTAAAATACCATGCTCAATGGGCCCTCACTTATGGGATCCAATGGACATTAGTGTTGGAATATATAGTTTGCAATCCAATAAGTGGAGATGTTTTGCTATTGAAGGGTTAACTGAGAAGCCAAATAGTATGTGTTGATGTCACTTTCTAATGTTTTCCTATTGGGCTTTGAAGGAAAAGAGGAGTGTCTAAGTTTCCTTTGTGTCTTAGAAGCTAGCAGGAGGGCTTTGTCCCTCACACCACAACTCACACACAACTTCTCGCCATGTTTTTGATAGTGAGAGGACCTCCCTTCTCAGAGAGTCCAGCATATTCTTTTGTAACAATGTAGTTATTAGTCATTTTAAGTAAATTTAGTCTACTTTGATGCTGTACTGAATTTCTGCCACATGTAAAAGCTCTGAAACTGAGTAATGAAGGTTTGTACTTTTAAACTACTTTTTATGAGTCTTGAGTGCTTATTTTGCTAAACAAGTAACTTGGGATAGGATAAGGGTGTTTGGTTATCTCTAAGCTGTGGTTTTTACATGTATGCTAAGATTATTACGCTAACACTGCTGCGTGTGTGTGTGGTGTGTGTACTCTGCTAAATTGGCTGTACTTCCCATGAGTGGAGTTCAGTGAGGAGAGTTTAAACAGGGAACATTGGAACCCTGATTTTTAAACACTTCCAATAATTAGCATATCTACTTGTCCTGATTTGGCATAGAGAAACCTGATTAAACCTCTGTCACCCCACTATTCCAGGTGCTTTTAACATATCCCATTTTCTCTCTTTCCCTCCCACTTTTTCCTTTAGTCCTCTGTTTACTTTAGTCACTGCAAACTGAGTTCAAAATACAAAAGTAGTTTGCACTCAACTAACTCAGCAGGGGGAAACAGGGAGATGAGGGGACGGAATCCTGGCCTTCTCAGTTGGCTCAGGTAAAAGCAAACTGCTGCAGCCTTTCCTAGCTAGTCTGTTCTTCCTCATTAATAAGTTTTGCCATCTTGACCACATGCTGATGTTGCTTGGCCATAGGCATCCTGGCCTTCATCTGTGAAATGCTGAAGGATATGCATTAGCTTTTACTATTCTGAGCCCCCAGTATTGTCAGACACCCAAGAATCATCATGGATGTTTGAGAGTGAAAGACTTCTTCACACATTAACATAGCTTTGCATTCTTGTGTTCAAATGCCATAAAAACCCAGAGTTGCTAAACACTGTTTTAATTCTGGTTTCAATGATTCATATGAGAATAACCCAGCATCAATTCCTATTATGGCCAGGAAGCCTCAATTACAATGAGTGGTCATGATAGTTATGAATGATAGAAAGGGACCACATTTCCTCTATTGTTGGTTTAAGGATGTTTTATAGCAACGCTCAAAATAAATGGCAAAAAGGTACAGGGTCTTTAATGATATCTACACCCTCCAACTTTCCTCCACTTTTAGCCAAAAAGGGCACCCTTTTTCCCTAGTCTTCTAAAATTATCTGTGAGGATCAAAGCAAAAGATAGTATCTGTATCTGTGAGGGTCAAAGCAAAAGAGAGGTGGGCCAGATCCCCTCTGGATTTTCTGTAATTCAAGCACAGGTTTGCAGACCTACAGACATAGCAAAGGCAACTGATTTCAACCAGCTTAGGCTCATCCAATTTTGTACAGGTTCATGACACGACTCCCCTACCTCTGCAGGAAATGAGGGTGGGAGGAAAAGAAAAGAGCAGATCCCTTTAAAATGGGACAAATATGAGAAACTGCTGACATGCCTGCATTGGCTACTGCCTGAGGTGAGAACAGGGAAACAGTGAAGCAATGTAGCAACCCTGTTCCTCTTAATCATTCGGGGTAAACTGTCCTGCAACACTGCTGAGTGATAGAGGACAAGGTGATGAATGCAGGAACATGTCTTCACTCTACAGGTTGGGCACTGCTCTCTGGTCGTCCCTCCTCACCACCAAATACAAGAGACTGAAGTTCAAACTGAGAATTATTGTAGGCCTGAGAAGAGAACTCCAGATTCATGCTAAGAGCTGCCAGGTGGCAGCAACTGCAACAGATCACCATAATAAAGCTAGTGGTCTCCTCTAATGGGGAGAGGGGTTGGGCCCCTTTCCCTTGCACTCCAAGCAGGTTTTCTCAAGTGGCTTAATTCAGCTTTCTAAATCCACACATCAGGAGCCTTTGCTAACCACCTCTGGTGTTTTGAGCAGCTGAGCAAACACTGGAAGACTCCTGCTAATGAGTGGAAGAGAAGGACTGCAAGCAACAGTAGCTGGGTGCAGCAAACAAAATGAGGGAAAGAAGAAGAAGAAGACGACTGCTGAGCCCCTGGGTGTGCAGGGGGCTGCCCTTTCTTTCTCTTTTTGCAAAGAGCTATATACACAGGTGTTGCTCAATAAAAAGAACTACTTAGAAAAAATATGTTGACTCTGAATTCCAGTTGGAGACACAGGGATGAATCTCCCATCTTTTGGAAGTTAATGTAAAAGCAGCAGATGCACAAAGAAATTGGATCAGGACAGGAGCATAAGGCATAAATCTTCACTCGCCATTTCCTAAATGATACAAATTATGAGATGTTAGGCCCCCAGCACTGCTGCCATGATGATTGAACAGGGATATCTGATTATAGGTCTCCATTTCATCTAACTTCAGCTCATTAAGGACCAAATTATATGTTACAATAAGCATGGAAAAACTTTTCTTCAGTTGCACAAGCCCAAACGATACCTTCTAACAGTTTCTTGCCAAAAAGATCCTGCCTAAGATCTCTTTGACTTTGAAGATGCTGTCTACAGTAACCAACAATTCAGGGTTGGGGGGACCCAACGGTTCAGATCTTCAGCAAGAACTGTTCTGAAACTGAATTATAATTAATCTGTTTTTCTGCTTTAATTATAATTTTGAATCTTATCTTATATTTCATCTCTTATATGAGAAGCTGGAGCGTGTCCAGAGGAAGGTGACCAAAACAGTGGTCTGGAAACCATACCCTATGAGGAGGAGCTTAGGGATCTGGGTATGTTTAGCCTGCAGAAGAGAAAGTTAAAAGGTAACATGATAGCCATGTTTAAATATTTTAATGGATGTTGTATTGAGGATGGAGCTAGCTTGCTTTCTGCTGCTTCAGAGACTAGGACACGGAGCAATGGACTCAAACTACAGGAAAAGGGATTCCACCTAAACATTAGGAAGAACTTCCTGACAGTAAAAGCTGTTCAGCAGTGGAATGCACTGCCTGGGAGTGTGGTGGAGTTTCTTTCTTTGGAGGTTTTTAAACAGAGGTTGGATGGCCATCTGTCAGGCATGCTTTGATTGTGTATTCCTGCCCCAGTGAAAAAGTGGTTAAATGCACAGTGGTTAAATGCCAGTACTTCAGCCACAAGGTTGTTAGTTCGATCCTTCAGTTGACTCAGCCTTCCATGCCTCCGAGACTGGAAAAATGAGTACCCAGCTTGTTGGGGGCAATTAACTAACACATTGTAAACTGCTTAGAGAATGCTTTGCAGCAGTATAGAAATATAAATCTTACTGCTATTGCTGCATGGCAGGGGGTTGGATTGGATTGCCTTTGTGGTCTCTTCCAACTCTATGATTCCATGATTTTACAGTTGTATGCAGACTAGAAGGTGCAGTCTACAAAAGGTGCAAAAACTGAACTAAAGGAATTTCAATAAGTATTTCCAAAGGAATGGACTTTAAGAGTTGGCGTAGTAACAAGCTGTTGTACTAATTTCAATTTTTGAGACACTCTTGCATGCATAAGGGCAGAAAAGCCAAGTGATATTAAACTGGTTAACTACTCCTGTTAGCAGAGGGTATTTTTATTTTTGTATTAACAAAGGAAAAGAGGGGCTTGCTCAAGTGGGTAAGTGGCACGCTGATGAGTGGCTTTCTGTTTTCATAGTTCTGACCAGCAGAAATGTTTGTAAAAGTGCTTTGTTTTGTAAGAAAAAGTGAATATTGTCACCCTAAGAAATTGCAGAGCTGCTCCTGTGCTCACTTCAGTGTTGTCTAGTTGTTTTATTCTACAACCCTTCCCCTCCCCTGAACAAAACATACTTTTCCATATTACCTGAAAGAAAGCTACTTTAAAAACCAATTTGGATACTAAAAGTATATTATTATATCACACACATCTCATTAAAGACATTAAAGGTAAACTTCTGTTCATTTTATTTGTGTGTGTGTGTGTGTGTGTAGTGTGTCAATTTAACTATTGCATGCATTAAAAAGTGATATAAAGTGTGTGATAGCCAAAATGCATTTGCAAGCTAAAAAAGCATGGGTTCAATTGATACCACTTTCTGACAATGCTAAGAGCTGACAATGCTGTGGTCCCTAACCTGCCAGATAAGCAAAGGCCTCCTGCAGAAAGTTCCAGTCAGAGACAGAATTATCTTCAATTCAGTCCTGGATTTCCCATTATTTGGCAGCTGCTCAAAACTGTTCCGCCTAGACACATCATCAAGTGTTGTTTACTCCCTAAATTCAGGGTTTCTTGCAAGAAGACTTTTATTTGGAAGTCAGTAAAACCTATGACACAGAAGCTGAGCACATTGCTGGGCAGAAGGAATATATGACTGTCTAAAGGAGGAGTTACGTAACACAATGAAATACCAGCACACAACAGCTAATGAAGATGCAGGGTGGTGTGGCACTGAAACAGCACATTGGAGAAACTGTGAGGACAACATACCCCACTTCCTTCACTAGGAACTGGCTCTCAACCATGTTTCACTCTAACTATAGCCCATCCCCTTCCCCCTGTTCTTGCCCTTCATCATTACCTTGTGTGGTCTCACTGTAGACACACTGGCCATGGGTTGGATTGAATGTGGTGTCAGTCTGCAAGGACAGCTTTCCCTTTTCACTTAAGGCTGGGGGGACTCAAGTGAGGGTTGTCATTTGTCAGATCAGCCAGCCAAGCTATTATACAGCCGAGCCATCCATTCCCTTCTAGTCTCAGCTGCCTCTTTAAATCCATAGTAGTTTTCATAATTTAACCTTGCTTTGAATCATAGAATCATAGAATCATAGAATTGCAGAGTTGGAAGAGACCACGAGGGCCATCCAGTCCAACCCCCCTGCCATGCAGGAAATCACAATCAAAGCATCCCCGACAGATGGCCATCCAGCCTCTGTTTAAAGACCTCCAAGGAAGGAGACCCCACCACGCTCCGAGGGAGTGTGTTCCACTGCCGAACAGCTCTTACTGTCAAAAAGTTCCTCCTCATGTTGAGGTGGAATCTCTGTTCCTGGAGCTTGCACCCATTGCTCCGTGTTCCAGTCTCTGGAGCAGCAGAAAACAAGCCTGCTCCATCCTCAGCGTGACATCCCTTCAAATACTTAAACAGGGCTATCATATCACCTCTAAACCGTCTTTTTTCCAGGCTAAACATACCCAGCTCCCTAAGTCTCTCCTCATAAGGCATTGTTTCCAGACCTTTCACCATTTTAGTTGCCCTTCTCTGGACACGCTCCAATTTGTCAATATCCTTTCTGAATTGTGGTGCCCAGAACTGGACACAGTATTCTAAGTGAGGTCTGACCAAGGCAGAATAGAGTGGCACTATTACTTCCCTTGATCTAGACACTATACTTCTATTGATGCAGCCCAAAATTGCATTGGCCTTTTTAGCTGCCGCATCACACTGTTGGCTCATGTTCAACTTGTGGTCTACTAGGACTCCTAGATCCCTTTCGCACGTAGTCTCATTCAGCCAGGTCTCTCCCATCCTATATTTATGCATTTCATTTTTCCGCCCTAAATGCAGTACTTTACATTTCTCCGTATTGAATTTCATTTTGTTAGCTTTGGCCCAGCTCTCCAGTCTATCCAGGTCATTCTGAATTTTGATCCTGTCCTCTAGGGTATTAGCTACTCCTCCCAATTTGGTGTCATCTGCAAATTTGATAAGTATGCCCCTAATTCCCTCATCTAAGTCATTGATAAAGATGTTGAATAGCACTGGGCCCAGGACAGAACCCTGTGGCACCCCACTGGTCACATCTTTCCAAGACGAAGAGGAGCCACTGCTGAGCACCCTTTGGGTTCGGCCGGTCAACCAATTACAAATCCATTGAACAGTTAACTTGTCTAGCCCACATCTTACAAGCTTGTTTGCAAGAATGTCATGGGGAACCTTGTCAAAGGCCTTACTGAAATCAAGGTATGCAATGTCCCCAGCATTCCCTTCATCTACCAAGCTGGTAACTTTATCAAAAAAAGAGATCAGATTAGTCTGGCATGACTTGTTTCTCTGAAACCCATGCTGACTTTTTGTGATTATGGCATTGCCTTCTAAATGTTCACAGACTCTCTGTTTAATGATCTGTTCTAGAATCTTCCCTGGTATTGATGTCAGACTAACTGGACGATAGTTGTTGGGATCCTCTTTTTTCCCCTTTTTGAAGATGGGAACAACGTTTGCCCTCCTCCAGTCTGCTGGGACTTCTCCTGTTCTCCAGGAGTTCTCAAAGATTATTGCCAATGGCTCTGAGATTATATTTGCCAGCTCTTTTAATACTCTTGGATGTAGTTCATCTGGTCCTGGAGATTTAAATTCATTTAGATTAAGAAGGTATTCCTGTACTACCTCTTTACTTATTTTGAGCTGGATTTCCCCTATTGTGTCCTCTGTTCCATTCTCCTCAGGTTGGTCCTCCTTTTCCTTTTCTGAAAACACTGAGGCAAAGAAGGTGTTGAGTAATTCTGCCTTTTCTCTGTCCCCTGTTAGCATTTTGCCATCTTCTCCACGTAGCGGCCCTATCATTTCCTTCTTCCTCCTTTTGCTGCGGACATACCCAAAAAAACCCTTTTTATTGTTCTTAACCTCCCTAGCAAGCCTGAGCTCATTCTGCGCTTTAGCTTTTCTGACTTTACTCCTACACGTGTTCGCTATCTGTTTGAATTCTTCTTTGGTGATTTCCCCCCTTTTCCATTTCCTATACATGTTCCGTTTAAAACTTAGCTCCATTGAAAGTTCTTTAGTCATCCATCCTGGTTTCTTGAGACACCTCCCATTTTTCTTCCTCAATGGTACTGTTTGAAATTGTGCCTTCAGTATCTCCCTTTTGAGAAAGTCCCATCCGTCTTGAGGTCCCTTCTCTTTTAGTATTCTTGACCATGGGATCATCCCCAGTATTTCCCTGAGTTTATTGAAATCAGCTCTCCTAAAGTCAAGAATGCGTGTCTGACTATGCCTGGCTTCTCCTTTCCATTGTATAACAAACTCCAGGAGAACATGATCACTCTCACCTAAGGATCCCACCACTTGCACCCCATTAACAAGGTCGTCTCTGTTGGTTAGGATCAGATCTAAAATAGCTGACCCCCTTGTTGCCTCTTCCACCTTTTGGACCATGAAATTGTCTTCCAGGCATGTAAGGAATTTGCTAGACCTTGTAGTTTTGGCTGAGTTAGATTGCCAGCAAATATCAGGATAGTTGAAGTCACCCGTCACTACTACATCTCTCCTTTCTGCATGTATGTTCATCTGTTCTAGAAAGGCAACATCCAATTCCTCCGTCTGATTTGGGGGTCTGTAGTAGAGTCCCACAATAACATCCCTGTTGTTTCCCTCCCCTTTAATTTTTATCCAGATGCTCTCCACCTGGCTTCCAGTATTGATGTCATGGATCACTTCACTGGTGTAAATATCCCTGACATATAATGCTATTCCTCCTCCTTTCCTGTTTGGCCTGTTTCTCCTATAAAGGTTATACCCCTCTATTCCTACATTCCAATCATGAGACTCGTCCCACCAGGTTTCAGTAACGCCTATTATAGCATATTTGTTTTGTAGTGCAAGGAGTTCTAGTTCATCTTGCTTATTTCCCATGCTCTGTGCATTAGTGTAGAGACATCTGAGACCATGTGTTCCCTTTACTTGCTCCCTGTGCAAGTTTTTTTGCCTCCCACTGTTGGGTCCTTGCGCTGTTTGCCTTGTTCCCTCTATGACAGTTTGACTATTTTCTCCAGCCCTTTTGCCTTCCAGAATACTGTCTCCCTCCCCCATTTGACTCAGTTTAAAGCCCTCCTGATCAAATTCTTGAGAGTGTTGGCAAAAATGTTTCTTCCAACTGTTGTAAGATGCACCCCATCTCTTGCCAGAAGTCCCCCTGCATGGAAGCGCAGTCCATGATCCAAGAATCCAATTTGTTCTCGGCGACACCATCTACGGAGCCAGTTGTTTACGTCGGCTATTTTTCTCTCCCTTCTTGGACCATGCCCTTCAACTGGCAGAAGAGACGAGATGACCACCTGTGCATTCATTTCTTTCAGCTTCCTCCCCAGGGCCTCATAATCTCTTCTGATCTTGGGAAAGCTGTGCCTTGCAGTATCATTGGTTCCCACATGGACCAAAAGGAAGGGGTAATGATCCGTAGGCTTGATGAGTCTTGTCAGCCTCTCGGTCACATCACAGATCTTTGCCCCAGGGAGACAACACACCTCCCGAGTCATCTTGTCAGGCCCACATACCACTGCTTCTGTACCCCTCAGCAAGGAGTCCCCCACCACCACCACACGCCTCCGCTGAGGCTTCGCAGCTGCTGTTCCTTGCGGTGGTCCTCTCAAGGTCCCCTGCTCTACCCCTGAAGTCTGTCCATGCTGTTCTTCCTCGTTGTCCTTGATAAGGGAAAGGGCTTCAGATCGATTCTGTAGCTGCAAGCTGCTGGAAGAATCCCTGGATTTTCTTGTTCTGTGTGTGACATTCCTCCAGCTTTGCACATGTCTCTCTCATTTTTTCCCTTCCCCACTGAGAAATGCACTATACATCCATTGAGGTGGTGGTGTACAGGCACTGTCTATGAGACTATATGAGGGTAGGGGCTGAGAGAGCATCCCCACTCCCATTTCCAGATCAAGGAGGAATGGCTTCCTCTCCAGTGGTTTGCCTATAAACAGTTTTTACCTTGCTCGACGTTTTCTGACCCTTCGTTCATAGTCTGCTTCTTCATAATAGAGTTCGTTGTGACTAGAATCCCTGCGGTGAGCTGCAGCAGCAATCATGGCTCTAGACTGCCCAGCAGCATTGTTATCTGGCCCTTCAAGGAGAAATAGAAAGAAACAGTGATGGTTAGGAAAAGTGAGTGTTTAAAAGAAGAAGAAGAAGAAGCCACCAGTGGCTGATAAGTAGCCAGAAAGTCATAACACCCTAATGCTACGTTCCTTATGTCCCATAATTCCCAAAGGAAGTAAAGCCCATTCCCAGCACAATTATTACCTGGGGTGCAGCTGTGAGGTATGAGTATGTGTTTTCTAACACACCCAGCAGAAGAAACACTCAGCAGAGGGAAAAGTAACCATGTTAAATTCTTTAGATGTACGTCCCACATAACAAGCAAATAACAACAACAAAAGGGAGTAAGGAAAGTTAATTCTACAGAAATATACATTACTACACAAAACAAAACTGAGCAAACACAGAGACAGAGGACATACACATCAAGGTGCTACTTACCATCTGCTAAATACATTTTCAGTTTGGCCACAAGGGCAGCTGGAACACATGGCAATTCAGCAACAAGAAAGAAGGAGCATGAAAGGAGACAGGAAAACCAGGGAGGAAAGTTGGGAGGAGATTCAAAGGAAACAAAAACAGACAGAAAATAAGAACATCAAGTGACATAAGACAACAGACAAAAAAACAAAACACTGCCAGACATGATAAAATGGCATATCAAAAGCAGAACAAGTGAATTTTTGGACAAAGCAAGATGGCCCCCACCAGAAAAACAGAACATGTGGAACTGCCTTATTCTGACTCAGGCCCCTTGTTCAATTAGCAGCGCATTGCCTACACCAATCAATGTCAATTGATTTCCAGGGACTATCCCAGCCTTCCTGCTTGACATCCCTCCATGTTTGGTGGAAATATTACAGATAGATCCAGGATCTTCTATATACAAAGCCTGCACTCATGGTCTTTCCTCACGAGACATTCCAGGCCATCCATGTTACTCACTAAGGGAAGATACACATATTCCTTTAATGTATCCTGAAAAGTGGTTTAAACATCCATTAATACATAGAATGGATCAGCTAGCAGCCCTAAACCAACATACTGCCTTTTTTTGCTCCCACTGGAGGAATCCAGGTCTACATAAATTGCCCAGCTTCCCTATGCTTCACTGCCCAAACTCACTTTTTCCTTCAGCCCAGATGACAACCAAGATCAGGAGAAAAGTGACTGAGCACAGAGAGGTACCGGTAATATGGCACAGGTTCAGCTTCTTTCAGCATGTCAAGAGTGTCACACATCCCACTTTACAGTTAATGAGGCAGATATGTGAGTGTCAAATATGGCTGTCTAATGTGAGACAGTAGGAAGAGAAGACATACCGTACATGCCAATCTTCTATGGTGAGCTTTTAGATCTTCCCACTATAGAGGGGTGGGAAGAATCTGGCTCCCATAGAACGTTTAACATTAATAGAATGCTTGGGTTGCTTAATACCAAATGGGCTTGGGAAAACTGAAAATATCTAAAAGATAAAGTAATGTGAAGTCGAAGGCTTTCACAGCCGGCATCCATAGATTTTCCTTGTTTTTTTTCTGGGCTGTGAGGCTGTGTTCTGGAAGAGTTTATTTCAGAACACAGCCTCACAGTTCAGAAAAAAAACAAGGAAAATCTATGAAGTACGGTGTTTGCCACGCTCAGGAAATTCCCGACATATGAAGAAGTAGTTAAATCAAAATACTTGGATAGTAACAAAAACAAAATGGCCCTGCAAATTTCTATCACTCTTGGAATGCTGAAGGCTGACATGTAAGAATACACTGGAATAACCAATATCATTATTTGGAGGTATTATTTAGGTACTTCAGACTTCATACTGAAATGACCGTTTCATACCAAAAAGTCAAACTCTTATCTTTGCCCATTCCTTTCTTTGAGGAACAGGGAAAGAAGGAACATGATGATGCTCAATCACAGCTATGGGTAATTGTGGAGGTCTCAATTGCTATGAACAGCTCTTACTTCCACCCCAACGAAAAAGAAGGAGAGCCAGAAAGAAGTCAGGCTAAGTATGCAAGTCTTGAAATTAAGCCTATGGTTGAATTGAGCAAATGAAAGAAAGAAAACAGGGAAGTGAAGGGGAAAGCAGGAGAATCAAAAGAGGAACAGCTCCTCCAACCAACCATGTCTTGGAGAACTACATCTCCCAAAGGTTACCACACTACACCAGAGTAAGGAAAAGTTAGGGAGAGAGGAATGCGGCATGCTTCCTCACATTTGTCTGTCTCTGCTGTTCCTACTGCTACTACTTAGGAAAAGAGACAGATTGAGTTGGGAGGTACCAGTAAGGGCTTTGGAGGATAGTGGACCTGCAGAGAAATGGAGGACAAAGCAAGTTCAGATTTTTAGCTGAGTTGGGAAGAATGCAGGGCTTTTTGTCCTTTCTAAGGTGAGCTTTTATGGGCCTCCAGGATCCCTTTCAAAGTCTAAGTCTGGCAAACTTTGCCAGAATCTATAGAAGAAATTAATGTCCTTATATTAACAGTTTATAGTACTCCTGGATCCCAGGGTTGGGACAATATCAGGGTTGGGACAAGGAGAGTGGACGAGATATTGGGAGACTGGAACACTCATGCACCTCTTTATATTATACTCTCCCATCTTCTCTCTCAAGTATGTAGAAATGAAGTGCTCCGATGCATCTGAGCCATTTAGCACTTTGCACTGCAATAAGAAAAGTTCAGAAGGCCGTGTGTGTGTATGTGTATTTGGGGAGAAGATGTCCTTTCTGCTTTTCTTCTCCTAACACCATCCCTGCAGCATATATGAGTGAAGCTCAGAACTATGAGGTTCTTTTTCTAGTGTGGCTGGAGCCCCAAACAAGATCCACTTTCTTAAGGGCTGTGGATACTCTGAAAAATGACAGGTCACAATAATCTGTAGTTCATCCTACCTTTTCCGGGAAAAGATAGTGGGTGACTGAAAAATTCAACAGGTGTAGTTTATTTGTCATGGAGCCAAGAGAGCAAGTGTGAAAGAAAGAGAAAAAGGGAGGGAGAGGGGGAGAGAGTGAGTCTTTTTCAGGACTCAAATAGACACGTGTCTTGTGACATGCTCTCAGAAGTTCTTGATATGTAGGTAACACAGAGCTACACAGACTGCTAAGCATAACACAGAATGAGATGTGCTTATGCTTTGTGTCTATCAGTTGCCAATTACAATTTTTCAGCCTGTGAAAAATAAGCCATTAGAAACTCCAGGATCATCACCGGAACAGTCCTCCAAAAATGGAAAGGAAGAGCTGCAGCTTTACTTTCCTCTGCAACCAAAGATCAAGGAAGAGAAAGGGATTGAGGAAGTACAGCAGTTCCTAAACATTCCCACCAACTTCTACTCTTTTGACCTACCATCAACACTGTAGACCTTCAGTCCTGCCATGTGCTTCGCTGCCCGTGCTTTAGAAGCAGTTAACAACATTGGGTTATAGACTGCAAAGTCTCTGTAGTAATTTTCCAAGATAACTAAAGCAGCCCGCTGAATGCTGGAAAAGAGAAATGGGAAGAAATGCATTTTTAAGGTGCATTTAATGGAAATGTCTCCACACTGGTGCTGAGAACCATGTTTTCATGGTTCCGCTGTCCTCTGGTAGGCATACCTGAATGCAAAGACACCCATTAGGCTGTGGATCTCCATCCTTTTGGGGCTAATGGACAAATTTAGAAATGTTGAGAAAGTGTTTTGTGAGCCATCAGAATATGGTTGCTCTGGCAGGCATATCTAGTCTTTCTCTCTCACACACACATATATTTTCATAGGAAGACATTTCATAGACACAGACATTTCATAGGAAGGCAAATTTGTAGTGGTAAAAGACAAGTAATATTCCCAAGTCTGAACACAAAATGAGGATGGGGTCTGAACCTCAGAATATAAAAAAAAAACAACACTCCTTTGAAACCACAGTTCTCTCTCTCAGGTGGGATTAGCCCCAACACTCTTATCTTAGTATACCAAATCTACTCACCCCAGTCACTAATATCTCCCTCTTTCAGGAACACCGGCCCTGCATACACACACACACACACACACACACACACCTCCTCAGGTTATTCTCCATATTGGGTAGACTGAAGGCTTCCCTAATTTGTCCTAATTGCCGTCTGTAGCACACTATAGACCAGTGATGGCGAACCTATGACACGCATGTCAGCACTGACACACGTAGCCATTTGTGTTGACACGCGGCCGTAGGCCTCCTCCCCCCCGCCCGCAACCGCACCACCCTCCCTAAAGTGGTGATCTGGGCTTCAAAGCTTCACTTTGGGGAGGGGGGAGGAAAGTGGCAGGCGGGGCTACAATGCCCTGGTTGCCACTTTAGGGAGGCAGGGGGGTGGAGCCTCCCCCCCACCTGGCTACCACTACCCGTGAGGCATGCCGTGCTTCCCTGGAGCCGACTCGGAAAGGCCGGGTAAGGTGGTCGGCGGGCGGGACTCTGCCGGGGAAGGCGGTGGGCGAGCGGAAGGGTGGCCGTCTGGCCTCTCCCCAGCTTTCCTGAGGTGGCTCCAAAGCCTCGGAGCCACCTCGGAAAGACCGGGGAAAATGGCGGGCGAGTGGGAGGGTGGCTGCCCGGCCTCGCCCTGGTCTTCCCGAGGTGGCTCCAAAGTCTCGGAGCCATCTCGGAAAGGCCGGGGAAGATGGTGGGCGAGCGAGAGGGTGGCCGCCCGGCCTCTCTCTGGCCTTCCCGAGGGGGCTTCGTGGCTTTGAAGCCACGGAGCTGCCTCGGGGAGGCCAGGGAAGGTGGCAGGCGAGTGGGAGGGTGGCCGCCCAGCCTTCCAGAGAGGGCTCTGTGGCTTTGAAGCCGCGGAGCCATCTCAGGGAGGCCAAGGAAAGCAGCGGATGGGAGGGAATGACTCTGCCTGATCTCTCCCCAGCCTTACTGAGGGGGCTCTGAGGCTTCGAAGCCTCGGAGCCACCTCGGAAAGGCCAGGGAAGATGGTGGGCAAGTGGGAGGGTGGCCACCCAGCCTCTCCCCGGCCTTCCCAAAGGGGCTCCGTGGCTTTGAAGCCACTGAGCCCACTCAGGGAGGCCAGGGAAGGTGGAAGGCGAGCTGGAGGGTGGCCATCCAGCCTTCCAGAGGGGGCTCTGTGGCTTCGAAGCCTCGGAGCCTCCTCAGAAAGGCCAGGGAAGGTGGCAGGTGGAAAGGAGTGACTCTACCTAGCCTCTCCCCAGCCTTCCTGAGGGGGCTCCGAAGCTTCGAAGCCATGGAGCCGCCTCGGGGAGGTCGGGGAAGGCAGTCGATGGGAGGGAGGGACTCTGCTCCGCCTCTCACTGGCCTTCCTGAGGGGGCTCCAAGGCTTCGAAGCCTCGGAGCCACCTTGGAAAGGCTGAGGAAGGCAGCGGGCTGGTGGGCCTCTTGTTTGAGCCCAGGGCACTGCGGACAGCTTCTCCAATGGAGCCCTCCTAAATAGCTCCATACGGAGGAGCTGCCTAAAGAGGGAGGGGGGAGAGTGTGCGTGTGTGTGCACATGGCGTTGTGAGGAGGGGGAGTAAGTGCTGTGAAGGGAAGAAGCCGAGGGTCTGGGAGCTGAGGAGCTGCCTGCGTAATCGCTCCTAGGCTAGCCGGCAACACATGCTCTGCTCCATGGCTAACTCAGGCTGCCTCCTCCTCTCCAACTCTGCCTTGCTCCCACACTCGCTACTATGCCCCCCAGCCTTTCTCTACCTCCAGCAGGTAAGTCCACCTCTTTTATATCTTTCCCTGCTTCACTCGTGGGTGAGGTACCCTCCCCAAAATAAACCCATGGGTCAGAGGGAGGCTGGGGGAGGTGGGGGGAAAGTAGCGACGAGGCCTCTGAAGGCCCCGTTGCCACTTTCGGGGGGCCGGGGGGACTGTTATTATTCACGGATTTTTCACATTCCCAGGGTTCTTCGGAACATAATCCCCACGAATGTGAAGGGACGACTGTACATTTTGATTACTCAGTTGTCACATGAGTTGTGACAACTCATTAATTATTAATAAACAATTAATAATATTGTTGATTAAACAATAAATATCACAAAATAATGTTTTTTCCTCAAAGCGACACACCACCCGAGTTATGCTCACTTTTTTTGGTGACGTTTGACACACCAAGTTCAAAAGGTTGCCCATCATTGCTATAGACAGTAGACCATTATAGCACTATGATTCCGCTTCAACTGTCATGGTTGCATTATATGGAATCCTGGGATTTGCAGTTTGATCAGGGACACCAGAAGAGCTCCCTGGATGAGGTTTCTAAGGCTTCTCCTTCAATTCCCAAATCACAGGATTCCATAGGATATTGCCATGGTAGGTGAAGTGGAATCATAGTACTGTGTAGTGTAAAAGGCCCCCTGACCTTCCTGTTTCTTCTTTCCACCCTGGTGGTTCACTCCACAGCCTAGTCCTAGTCTCCCCGCTTCCTCCATATAGTATATCTTAAGTCTGGTCACACCTAACACTTTCCCAGTTGAATCACTGCCACATCCAAGATTCACTTAGCAGACAGCCACAAGGTATCTACCATTCTTTCCCTACCCACCGCCCTCAATCACTCTGGGGGCTGTCTAAACGGTAAAAATATCCCTCATGGAATTCACTGGGAGTCCTACCTGTCTAAACAGGATTCAGCACCAATCCACACTATTCAAAAGGAGGCGGGTCCAAAACGTCAAAAACAATAGGTTAAAAGTCTTCGCAGATTTCCCCGTACTTTCTCACAAACTGTGAGGCAGGTGCGCATTTTTGTTCATTTGGACTACAGAACAATAAAAAACTCGAAGGGAAGCACAAAGCTGATTAGCCAGGCGAGAGTGGGGATGGAGCTTGCTAGGAGGGCAAGCACCCACTGCTTCCATATTGGATTTTTGCCTTAGCAATCGCTCGCTAAGGCGATAAAAATGATCAATATTTTCTGTTTTGCTTTCTTATAAAATTGGAGAATCACTCTATCACACCAGCGTAAGTTGGGATGACTTAAAACAACAACAACCCTACGGTGGTGAAAAACTAACACGAGTAAATCACTCACAGCCACCATCAGGAATGCGAGGCTTATAGGGGCTTTCAAGACCAGAAAAACCATTTGAACATGCTGCTGCTGCTGCGATACCAATACTATGAGGTATTTTAGATTTATTCCCTTCCTGTAGATGGGCCCCTGGTCTCTAGCCATCTTTACTTCCTAAGAATATCTCTTTGTCCCTATGGTGGTGGGCAGCTCCTCCCTTTGAAGTAGCTGTGGCCACTTGGTTCTTGTAAAAAAATTAAATAAATAAAAATAAAAGTTTTGGAAGAAGATGCACATAGGTACAGTGGCCTCCCCACAATGGGCTATGGATTTAAGATGGGCTTGTTCTTCCCTGTTGTTTTTTTGCCTCTTCCAGCACAAACCCTTTTATCCAGGCAAGCCTAGGGCAGCTAGCTTCATTTGCAGCATAAAGGAATTTTAACTGGATGGGTGCAATATTTTATGTTGCTGGTGTGTTTTTGATAACGTGTGAGGCCCCAAAACGTCTCACTGACAAACTGGTTCAGTGAAAGATTTAGTCTTTTTCTGCCAAACATGTATAAAACTCTTTCAACTGTAATTCCAACACTATAAATTTTCCTTGGGTTTTTTCCAGGTTGTGAGGCCGTGTTCTGGAAGAGTTTATTTCTGACGTTTCGCCTGCATCTGTGGCTGGTATCTTCAGAGAATGGTTGAGTAGGAGTGTGTGTGGGGTTTATATACCGTGAACTCCTGTTCACGGTATATGAACAGGGGTTCACAGTATATAGCCCCCCCCCACTCCTACCCAACCATTATCTGAAGATGCCAGCCACAGATGCAGGCGAAAGGTCAGGAATAAACTCTTCCAGAACACAGCCTCACTGCCCGGAAAAAAACCAAGGAAAATCTATGGATGCTGGCCATGAAAGCCTTCGACTTCACAATTCCAACACTGTTGGACATGGAGGGACCTTTTGAGCAAGAATATGCATCTGCACATTTCTTTTTGCAAGTTGTTCCAACTGTTCCCCACCCAGTTCCCTCACATGTAACTTCTTTTAACTGGAAAGGGCTGAGTTATTTTTATGTTTAAAAGCAATTCTCCCTGTGTGGACTGTGTGGAAGGATTGGGCATGGCTGTAACACAAAGCTAAGCTTTTTCATTCTCTCTCCACACACACCCCTCTCCCTGCCATCCTAACCCAAACTATGCCCTCTTCAGAGCTGGTATTTGACCTGACAACTGTGCTCTCTGTGTGAAAAAGAGTGTGAAATTTAGTGCAGGGGGAAAAGTTAGCCCTTCCCCCACTGGCATTTAGCAACTCCTTCTTTGGGGGCAGGAGAGACTGCCTCACAACTGCTTGAAGCTTTAAACAAAATGTGAGTGATTCCAATCGCAGACTTGCTGTTGTTTCATGTAGGTGTTTTTTCTAAGTACTTTGCTCCCCCCCCCCTTTGCCTTCTAAAAGAGAAAACAACTGAAATCATCAGGCAGAGAGGAGCAAGCCTTAATTATATGGATGGCACCAACAAGAAAACCAGAAAGGTCACAACAATTTGGAGAATGAGCACATGCTCAAAAGAGACCCCTGGGGCAGCATTACTACATGTTCCTGCCCACATCAAGGGAAAGCACCACCCTTTGTAACTCAGTTCTGCTGGCTCCACATTATGAACCATAAAGTAATGGGAGCCACCCCTAACCCAAGATTAAGTGTGTGCACACACACCCTTTCCTTCCCACACAGGCCTGCTGTTTATTTAAGCAAGTACAACCAAGTGGAAGTGAAGAATAGAAATCAGATCAGCAGGGAAGGACCCCCCCCCACCCAAAAAGAGTTCAATTAATGAATGGCATGGCACAGAAACAGGACTCAGTGTTTCTCCCCAAATCATATGATGGGTTATCAGAAATGTTCTAGTGTGTTATTGCTCTGTCATTTGTGCCACAAAAGGGACACTGTAGCCTGGGATGGACAACTGTGGAGAGTATGAGAGCAGTTTTATTGCCCTGTGGCCTTGGGGGTGGGGGACCACACAGACTGCCAAAACCAAAACCAGACACGCCTTGAAGTCCACTTCTGGTTAGAAAAAAATGGCATTCTTTAATGTTGAACTGCATGGAGTGGGGGATGCAATCTATTTAAAGAATGAATTACCCCTTCCAGAGGCTTCCAGGAGAGACAATTCACCCTATCAGAAAAAGAGCAGTGTGAGGAATAGAGAGGGGTCAAGGGTCACAAAAACAGCAGTTTGCCCATCCCTGGGTTTGGCTCTTTCTTTCTGGTTCTTTGAAAAACATTTTTAAAAAGTACCTCCAAGCTTATGTATCAGCCAAGTGGGTTTTCTCTGGCCAGGTTAAACACAAGTCAGAGGAATGCAGGCAAACTGACTTCAGATTCTCCTTGCCATCAAAGGCAAGTGTTAGCCATACTGTTGTTTGTTGGTGAGTGAACAGAGAGAGACTGGCCAAAGGAACCAAAGTATCTTGGGGCAGCTCTTCTTTTAGCAGTATCTTCATTTGAAATTTGTCCCACACTGGTGATGCTATTGTGTTAGAAACAAGGAAAGCAAGGGCAGTTGTAACCATCTGAATGGGGTTCCACATTCATCATTCTCCTGGAGAAAGACCCATAGCTGGACTTGACTTACTAGATACTGAGTAGTGGGATGGGGGTGTTCCTTTGCCTGCAGGAGCTGGGAAGGAATTTTCCAGCCCAGTTGCTGCCTGGCTTGTTTGCAAGTAGGGTCCTCCTCCTCAGCAGCAAAGAATGAATAGAGCCTGCACAGCAGGTAGGCAAGCAACCAAAGATGGATGGATGGATGGATGGATGGATGAGGCAACAGGCAAGGGGAGGGTTAAAAGGCCAGGCATGAAGTCCAGGGAGTGAAAGACCAGCTAGCTGTGAGGGGAAGGGCCAAGCCATGGATAACAGCAAAGGGTCAAGCAGAAAGAGAAGCTGCTAGACCCAGAAAGTCTAGAGAAGTTAGGAGGAAGGGGAGAGATAAAGAGCAGATCTTTCCCTGTTCCTTAAGGGGTAGTTAAGGATGTAAACATTAGGAAGAACTTCCTGACAGTAAGAGCTGTTCGGGAGTGGAATACACTGCCTCGTAGTGTGGTGTAGTCTCCTCCTTTGGAGGATTTTAAACAGAGGCTGGATGGCTATTTGTTGGGAATGATTTGATTGTGTATTTCTGCATGGCAGGGGGTTGGACTGGATGGCCCTTGAGGTTTCTTCCAACTCTATGATTCTATGTTAGAATAGCTCCAACCAGACATTATTAGCGGAATAATAAGGTCCAGTGAAATCAAAGGAATCCAGTATGTCGATTGACTCTACTCCAACCACCTAGCTGTGTAAGAAGGACACATGCTCCCCTGGGTTATTGGATTTAAATCAAATTGTGACTTAAAACACTTGTCTGAAGAACTCAGTTGTAATGGTCTAAATCAGTTGAAATCACTAGTGAGGAAGATTCTTGTTATTGTTTAATAGAATTCAAAGATGGAGGTTTCATTAGATCTTAGATAAATCTTACACAATTACTCCGGATAGTTTTCAGATTAATTTTCAAGTCATCAAAAATTGAATCCCCTGCACTCCTCCTCCTTGTTCAGATCTACTCCATCTTTTCAAATTCTCTACTCACTGACTTTCTGTGCCTTTCCGCAGTGGTGGGATTCTGAGCTCCTGTGAGGCAAGAGGCTATGCTGATGGTGGCAATGCTGCTGATAAGGTCTCCCACATCAGACAGGCTGTTGCTGAGGAGCCAGATTAAATGTGCCAACGAGCTAGTGGGCAGCAGCAGTAGCGGGGGTGGTGTGTGACATCGGCAGAGGATTTCTCAGAGACAATGGTAGTGGCACCATAGCTAAAACTTGTTAGTACTGGACAGAGGGAGGCACTAGTAAACCTCCTTTTGAAGATCTTTTACTATGAAAATCCTTGAGCATGCAGGGATTACCAGCATTGAGGCCATGATATTGAGAACACAGCTGCGCTGGGCAGGGCACGTTTCTAGGATGGAGGACCATCGCCTCCCAAAAATAGTACTTGACAGTGAACTCGCCATGGGTTGGCGTAAGAGGGGCGCTCCAAAAAAGCGATACAAGGACTCCCTGAAACAACATCTCAGGCTCGGCCAAATTGATCACCAACAATGGGTCGCCATGGCCTCACATCAGAAGGCATGGAGACGCACTATCCACAATTCTGCAGCCTTATTTGAGAGCTCACGCCAACAAAGTTTTGAAGAGAACGACAATGCAGAAAGAATCACAACCCGGAAACATCACCCAAGGAGACCTTCTGCTGTGCTTTCGGGACTGGACATGTTTATCTCAGATTGGCCTTTTCAGTCATCAGCGCGCTTGCAGAAAGCGTGGGATGAGTCCTTCCTGAATCTTTGTTTGAGAAGAAAACCCAGAGAGAGACAGAGAGACCATGAAAATCCTATGATGAGACAATTCAAAATGAAACAAGAAATAGTGTCAGAAGATGACACTCCCAGGTTAGAAGGCACTCAACAAGCTACTAGGGAAGAGCAGAAGAGAACTACGAGTAGTGCTGTGGCTAATTATGCAACTGGACTCAAGTCCAAAGGACCTTCAGCTACTGATGTGCTCAGAGGTGAAAGGAAAGTGCGAAGCTGCACTACACATATTATAGGAACATGGAATGTGAGAAGCATTAAAGCAGGGGAAGCTAGACACTGTAAAACAAGAAATGGAACATATGAACACTGCAATATTTGGGGAGTGAACTAAGTGGACAGGAATGGGACATTTTGAGTCACAGTGTATTACTCAGGCAATGAAAATCTAATGAGAAATGGAATGGCATTAATAATGAGGATAATCCAAGTTCATGCTCCAGCTATTGAGACAGAAGAAGAAGAAATTGAAAGATTCTGTGCTGGAGTCCAGGAGGAAACTGGCTATACACTACAACAGGAATTGTTGTTAACTATAGGCAATTTGAATGCAAAGGCAGGAAACAGGGAAGAATCAATGATTGTAAGAAAATTTGGCTTAGAATCAAGAAATGAAGCAGGAGAGCAACTGATTGAATTATCCAAGGCCTACAGTTCATCACAAACAGATTCTTCAGACAACCAAAGAGGAGACTATATACATGGACATCACCAGATGGCCAATAGAGCAATCAAATTGACTACATAAGCAGAAGCAGGAGATGGAGAAGCTCCATTCTCTCTTCAAAAACAAGGTCAGGAGCAGACTATGGCACAGACCATGAACTGCTAATATCAACAATTAGGGTAAAGCTAAAGAACACTGAACCAACCACCATGCCAAAATACAACCTCAAGAACATCCCCAAAGAATGTAAAGATAATATTAAAAAATAGATTTGTACTATTAAGTCTAATTGACCAGGAGCCAGAAGAAATCTGGACTGAAGCCAGGGACACTGTCAAGGAGGAATGTTAAAAGATACTATCTGGAGCCAAAAAGACAGAAAAGTCTCAATGGATGACAGGTGAAACTCTGAAATAGGGTCAAAATCCTGAATGCAGCTGTTCAGCAACTTATGCATAGGGAGAAAGAGAACTGCTATAAATAATAAATGCCAAGAAATAGGTTATTAATTGTTGTAATTATCCTTGTTTTAATTTATTTTTATTACTATTTTGCCTATTGTTTTACATAGATTGTACGCCTTCGGCAGTTTCATTCTGTTTTATCCTGATCGTCTTTGTACAGTGCTGTGTACACCGACAGCGCTCTAGAAATAAACTTTAATAATAATAATAATAATAATAATGTGACAACAAAAAAAGGAAGAACAAGAGACTCTTCAACAAAATCTGAGAATTCAAAGGGAAATTTAAACCAAGAGTTAGGATGCTCTATGACCAGCAGGGAAACACATTATATAACCAAGCAGAAATAAAAAGACAATGGAAACTGAAATGAAAGAACTATGTAAAAGAGAGGAAAGGATGACAGATTCATTAAAGGAAGAACCATTTGAAGATGAGCCTACAATTTTAGAAAGTGAAGTGGAAGCTTCACTCAGAGCAGTTGGGAGAAATAAATTACCAGGAACATATGGCATACCAATAGAACTGCTTCAAGCTACAGAGGGAGAATCTACTCTAGTTCTTACTAATAAAGAAATTCTATTCTATTCTACTAAAATCTGTCAACAAACATGGAAAACAAAAGAATTGCTCACAGATTTTAAATGCTCAATATGCATTGCAATATCCAAGGAAGGGAAAGCAGGGATTGTAGTAACCACAGGACCATTGCATTAATTTTGTCTGCAAACAAAGTGATGCTCAAAAGTCTACAAAGTCTACAATGACTTTTACCATATATGGAGCAAGAAATGCCAGATGTCAAAAATGGGTTCAGGAAAAGAAGGGATCATATTGCAAACATGCATTGGATAATGGAGTGCACCAAAGAATTTCAAAAGAAAATCAGTCTGTGCTTTATAGATTAGAGAAAAGTCTTTAATTGTACAGAACTATGGATTGCTCTTAAAGAAATGGGTGTGCCACAACATTTGATTGTCCTAATGTCAGGACAGAATACAGAGAGACGGAATGGTTTCCAATAGGCAACGGGATCAGGCAAGGCTGCATTTTATCACCCTATCTGTTGAACTTGTACACTGAACATATCATACATAAAGCAGAATTAGACTTGGAGGAAGGAGGTGTGAAAATTGGAGGAAGGAACATCAGTAATTTAAGATATGCAGATGACGCCACAAAACTAGCAGGAAATGGCAAAGACTTGGAACAATTACTGAAAAAATTCAAGGAAGAAAATGCAAAGGCAGGTTTATGGTTGAACATTAAGAAAACACATTAACATATCTTGGCACAATTTGTTCAAAGGGGATTTGTCTTTGCCCTCCTCTGGGCTGAGAGAATGTGACCTGCCCAGTGGGTTTCCATGGTTGATCAGGGATTCAAACCCTGGTATCCAGAGTCACAAGCCAATGCTCAAACCACTACACCACACTGGCTCTTCTAAAATATAGCTAAAAGCATATAAAGGTTAACATAAAAATAGAATTAAACTATGCATAATATTAAAACAATTTAAATCATACACTTAAAATGACAAAAAGCAGTTAACAAACAGTTCAACAAAAACAATACAACACCCTTTTAAAAGCCCCTTCTTTAAAAACCCTCCCGGCATTCTAAAAGCTTGTTGGAATAAACAAGTCTTTACCTGCCAATGGAAGAACAACAAGGAGGGGGCCATTATGTATGAGCAGAGACTTAGGGAGCTGGGTATGTTTAGCCTGGAAAAAAGACGGTTAAGAGGCGATATGATAGCCCTGTTTAAGTATTTGAAGGGGTGTCACGTTGAGGATGGAGCAGGCTTGTTTTCTGCTGCTCCAGAGACTGGAACACGGAGCAATGGATGCAAGGTCCAGGAACAGAGATTCCACCTCAACATTAGGAGGAACTTTCTGACAGTAAGAGCTGTTTGGCAGTGGAACACACTCCCTCAGAGCGTGGTGGGGTCACCTTCCTTGGAGGTCTTCAAACAGAGGCTGGATGGCCATCTGTCGGGGATGCTTTGATCGTGATTTCCTGCATGGCAGGGGGTTGGACTGGATGGCCCTCATGGTCTCTTCCAACTCTGCAATTCTATGATTCTATGATTATGACCTCCTTGGAAAGGGAGTTCCAGAGCCTGGGGCAGTTATTGAGAAGGCTCTATCTTGGTCCTCACCAGTGGTGCCTGTGAAGGTGGTAGGACTGTGAGAAGGGCCCATCCTGAGGATCTCAAGCCCTGGGCAGGCTCATTTGCAGAGATACATTCTGTCAGATAGCTTGGGCCTAAACCATATAGGTCTTTATGGGCCATAGCTACAAAATGTGCCCTGAAACAGCAGCCAGTGGATCTATAGTAGCAAAGAAGTTGTGTGATTCCTGTAACTCATCCCAACACTGTGTGAATGCAGCACTTTGAACAAGCTGAAAGTTTCTGAACACTCTTCAAAGGCAGAACCGTTGCAGCAATCCAAGTGGGATGTAATCAAGGCATGTGTCACTGTGGCCAGATCACACATCTTCAAGAATGGGTACAGTTGGTACATTTGTTTGAAGCGTGCAAAAGCACTCCTGGCCATTGCAGAAACCTGGGCCTCCAGGCTCAAGGCTGAGTTCAGGAGTACACCCAATTTGGAAGCCTGTGTCTTCAGGAGGAGTGTAACCCCATCCAGCACAGGCTGAATGCCTATTCCCTCATCTGCCTTTTAACTGATCAGGAGCACCTCTGTCTTGTTTAGATTGAGTTTCAATTTGTTTGCCCTCATCCAGTCCATTACTGGTGCCAGACAACAGTTTAGAACCACAACAGCTTCCTTGGAGCTCAGTGGAAAAGAAAAACAGAGTTGGGTATCAATCAACATACTGGTAGCATCAGAACATCAAATCCTGGACAACTCCCCCTTCAGTTTCATGAAGACATTGAACAGCATGGGAGACAGAACAAAGTCACAAAGGACTCTACAGCTCAGTGACCAGGAGCAGAACAGGAGGGAACAGAGTCACTGTAAAAACAGCGCCTCCCAAAGCCACCCCTCAAGGCAGCCCAGAAAGATACCATTTTCAATGGTATCAAGTGTCTTTGTGAGGTCCAGCAGAACCAACAGGGACAGGCTCCTGCGGTCCAGTTCGTGGTATAGGTCATCAAGCAAGGCATCTCTGTTCCATGCACAACTTCAAACCAGACTGAAATGGATAAAAATAATCAGCTTCATCCAGGAACTGGCAAACCACCACACAATCTAATACTAGAAGTTGTAAAATTAATATTCATCATTCTATTTTTGATCCTGGCTCTTTTAAGAAAATTTTGAAATATTACTTTAATTTTTTTAAATCTAATTTTTATTTTTATTTTTTAAAATACTGGTTTTTAAAAATCAACCTTGATGCCCCACAACTTCTCTAAGAGGTGTGAGGTTCCAGGGCAGCTTCCTCTGATGAGAGAACACTGGAGACTTACAATGTCTTTGTAATATTTACAAATATCCTATTGGAAGCAAGAGCAATATTGGGCCACAGAACTCCTTAAAAGTCTAAGAAATTATTATAGCATAGATATTTTGTACTAAATTGGTTCATGCCACAGGACTCTTTGCTGTTTTTTGTTGCAAACACACACCTAGTTTGGCAGTAGAATGCACTCCCTTGGAGCGTGGTGGAGTCTCTTCTTTGGAGGTTTTTCAACAGAGGCTGGATGCCCATCTGTTGGGGATGCTTTGATCGTGACTTCCTGCGTGGGGGGCGGTTTGGACTGGATGGCCCTTGTGGTCTCTTCCAACTCTGCAATTCTATGATACAATTCCCTGCTTTCAGAAACTGGAAGCAAGGAGACTCTTAAAACAGGCAGGAAAAACTGGTCCTCATCGACTGTCCAGACCATTATGATATCATCCCCAACACTGTACTCCAGCTTCAGCCAAATTCTATGCTTGCACCTCTGAGTCCAAATAAAATAAAAATTTCTCAACTGAGGAAGATGCTGCTAGCCACTAATGAATGTTAGGTCCCAGTGAACTCAAAGGGATATAGTTTTCACAGTCAAGTGTACAATTGCCCTGTAAGGTTCTTTTACCAGAGTCCACAGCCAATTATCAGTTGGTAATTCGTAATAATCAAGTCAAACCTACCACATCACACCAAAGGGTTAAATGAAACACTGGACTTGCTGCTTTATTGTTTTGAAAGGTTCATATGTAGGCCTCCAATTTCACTTCAAAATGGCTTAGTGCAATGCTGGTAAAGTCATGCAGCAACAGTTATTCACCTTGAGTAGATAAACCCCTGCTGCCTTGGTGGTGAAATCAGCACAAGAGTCATGTCAGAGCATGATGTGGCAAGTCAGGTGGCAGCTGTTGCAGTATGTGCTTCTGTGTCATCTCAAAATGGCATTAGGCACCTGGAGCAGCAAAAAGCCTTGTGCACACAAACTCTCCATCCCTTTAAACTGCCTTTATCTCTTCTCCCCCCCTCTTGCCTTATGATTAACACAGAGGGTGAGCATTATTGGAAGCCTATTGCTAGTACCAGTTCCAGTCTCTCTCTCTCTCTCTCACACACACACACACACACACAGATGTATGGAAGAAATTCAAGACATCAGAATATTAAGAAGATTTGGAGACATGGAGTGCTATTTATACGAAATCATGCCACATGTACAGAGGGCTACATAAACATGCACAGAGAATTTTGCAAGTAAGGTGTTTGACAAAACAGACCTCTGGGTAGGAAATGCAGCCATTTTTTCATGGCAGCTGCATGGGAGGGAAGAAGCCAGGAAGATAAGAGATTGTAGGTGCTACTTCCTTGCCTTGTGTCAAAAAGGTGGTATAGAAATACCTTAAATAAATAAATTGAATGCGATAACAGAAGGAGCAGAATTTGCCAAATCACTCCCCAACAAGCCCAAAGGGTCAGGAGAGAGAAGTGCCGTTAAGCATTCAGAGAATTGTTTCAAGATTCAAGAACACCTTTTGCTTTTTCAAAACTGAGAACAAGCTGTGCCAGATTATCTGTTGCAGTGGTCACCAAGCTACATGGTTTATAAATCAAGAATGAGCTTTCTATTTATTATGAGGGGCTCAAAAGAAGAGTGCACTCACCAGGAAAAATTCCTGGGGCTTTGTTAGGGTAAACAAGAAGCTTGTTAAATGTTTTGAACTCATTTTGAACCTCTTATAATAATAATAAAAAAAATTAAAAAGGTGTCAACACTAATCCTGAAGAAATCTGTTAAGGAAAAAAGAAACCTGGATCAAAATCACTTTCCCATGTTTTAGCCTTTTTATGCATTTTGTCTTGATGATACTTAATCTAGCCTCAATTTCTCAAGCTCAGGAAACGTTTTGGCTGCAGAAACTGTTTCTAACTGAGAAAGTTCCAAACAAGCAGCCAGAGTGTGACAAGATCCTTTCTACACTGTGCTTGCAAAGACAGCAAAATAGCTTGCTCTTTCAAATGCCCTTCCCAAACCACCAACTGCCAGTATTGGGAAGAAAAGCATGGAACCTTAACCAAGGTGCAACATTAATAGCAAATTCAGATAAAATGCTTAAATTAACTACAAGTCACACAAAATCCCCCGCCCCAAAAACATCTTTTCAGGGTGGTTCAGTGAAGATGTTTCTTTCAGCTCCATCTGAGCACATTAGTAAGGTTAAGCGCTGACCATATGTTCCTTTATACCAGGGAACCACTTGCAGAGGTGGGTCCATGCACAGACTTACATGCTGCTTCCCACCCCAAGGGAGTTAGACATTAAGGGATGCCTAGGCAAATAGCCTCACAAAAAGGGAAGAATATTTCAGAATCCTTAAGTGCCTAGGACTTTTGCTGCCCTGGCTGAGAAATGTATGCAAGAGTAATTTACTGTGCTGGGGGGCAGAATAGTGAGATGCTTGGTCACATTCAAATTGATCCCAAGGATACTTAAGAAAATCCAGACAAGTTAAACATTTGAATAAACTGGAGATTTGGGAAACTGTAAAACCAAAATAAGATTACCAGACTCTCTAATAACTTTAATCACCAATTTATAGGTATTACTAACAAAAACTCAGTTCTCAGAACTGAAGCCTATAGCTGCTGGATGGACCAAAGCCACTATAACTTTTTTCTTTTAAAGAAAATTATAATGTAGCAGGCCATGAAATTAGCAGAACAATTTTGCCTGTGCTGGCCCACATCTTTCCACAAAATCTCAATGGTTCTAGAATAGGAATTTCATCATAATAAAGACAACCTTTATTCAGGGTTCAAGAGAAGGAAGGTCAAGCAGCACCTTTCACTTTGTGAACATGTAACAACTGAATGCAAGCTGAATATACCCACATTTCTAAGATTATACTAAATGGATTGTAATCCACAAAAGTTCATGCTACAAAGAACCTTTTAGTCACACACAACTCAGTTGTTTTGGGAGCTCAAACAGTTTTCAAAGAAAAGTCTTCCTTAATGTTGATATCCTAAGAACCCCTGAGTATCCTACTGAACAGATGTGCAGCCCAGTTGTTACTGTTTGCTTAGCAGCGTGTCAGTAAACCAGCATGTGGACTGACTTAACTTGTTCTACTAAGAACAGTTTTTAATCTTCTGGAGACTTAAGGCAACTACTTTCTGAGTTCCATTAAACTCAATAGATCCTAGACTTCAGTAATACCATTTTGTAGAACAAAGAATAGGAGCATAAGAGAAGAGGCATTTTGCTAATCATGCTCAGTGACTATGAGAAGGACTTCCAAACAGGAATTTGAAATTAGGGTTTAATGAGTAGGAGTCCCTTCTCCTATTTCATCTACTTGGTAAACAAAATTATTAAACCACTGACACAGGATACATACTGTGGCCTTTGGGATATAGCAGTATAGTGTAGTAATGGATGGTGTTAACTTTGGATCCCAGTCTCTTCCATTCTTTACCTGCATAACCACTGGCAAGTCACTCTTTTCACCTCAGCCTACCGGTAATTTCTCTTGTAGGCTTGTTGAAAAGTTAAATAGGATAAACCTTTCTAAGCTACCTTGTGATACTTGACAGAATTGAAGTTAATTTAAAAAACAGAAGTTACTGGGCAAGAATCCTGACTTCCATGCCAGCAAAACAATTCCAGAATTCTAAGATGCTAAGGTAATTATATCCAAAGACTCTCCACATGTATTTTCTGGATTGCTTTTTTATATTTGTGGCATAAATTCCACTGAAGACAGAATGGGATGAGTGAAAATCTAGCCACCAAGGATTTAAAAAACATAGGCTTGAAAGTGGTGGCTTTAGCTAGTTGTGCAGTTGTTTGTTTGTGCCAAAGCTAAAGCCAAGTGGACTTGGGAAAATGGTGTAAGGATCTCCACCAGGGACATGGAAGATGGGGAAAGGAAACCTGCATTAAGGTCCAGAGAATTAGAACTCATCAGACTTCCAAAGAGAGAACCAGTCCACAACATGGGAGAGGTCAGGGATGGGTGTGAATACTGCCTTCAAGAGATACAAATCAGTTGTTCAAATGGGCGGTAATGTGAATTTCCGTGTATTTTTTAAAAACCTTGGGAAAAGCCGTGAAGGCTTTTCCCGCACAATTTTTGCTCCCCCTCCTTCTGAAAACAGTGAATCACTGTGGGATCTCATTGGGACAAATGGTATTCTCCTTGAATTCTAAGTGGAGGGAGTTTTTTAAAGGTTTTTTTTACCCTCTAGACAACACCTAGGTATCCGAAATTTATTCCAACAGGCTTTTCAGAATGGAAGATTTTTAAAGAAAAGACTTTTAAGAAGGTGTTGTATTGTTTTTAATTAAAGTGCATCTGACAACTTTTTATCCTTTTTAATTGTACTGTATTTTAAAAATTGTTTCAATATACTGTAGTTCAATGTTGATTTTTAATGTTTTTAACTATATTGTATTTATTCTAATTTGTAAGCTGCCTTGAGTACTAATTTTGGGGAAAATATAGGGTATAAATGATGATGATGATGACTATGATAATATTAGTAACTTTGGCCAGCTTGGAAAAGAACAAACATCAAGAAGTAATCAGTCCTCAAAAGATGTTTACAGCATCAGGAGTGGAATGTGTAACTGCAGGGCCCAGGACAGTTGTATCTTCCTACATCAACAAAGTGCTGTCTGTCAAGCAATTTATTTATGGAAGTAATAATTTTTTGAAACAATGAGGGAGGAACACTCCTCTCTAACTCATTATTAAGAAGTACATTCAGATACTTGCCCAATATGACCCCACCTTTGTCAAAAGTTTTCACAGACATAAATTGGGCTATGATACACCAGAACTCTGATTTAAAAGTACTGTATTTCACTTTCCATGCAAAAGAAAAAAAGTGGCAACAACTTACAACCCAACATTTAGGTATTCATCACTAAAATCTCTGAATTCCCAGGTTCCTACTAAATAACTGGTTAATAAAAGTTATAGCTCAGTAATTAAGTGTGTTAAAATACAAGTGTTCACTTGGAGAACATTTATATTAAGCATGTTACACAGACCAACCTCTGTCAAAATCATGATTCTGCCTAGGTTCCTTCTCCTTCCTATTCCAGATGTTACCTCAGAGGTTAACTAAAAATGGCAAGAGTTAATTTTAATAAAATACCAAGAGCTAACTGTAAAATTCATCAATAATGGGAAGAATTCCAGATTTCTAAACACCTCATAAGAAATCCAATTAATGGGATTCTCAGTCCCCACTCATAAACTGTATCACACAGTTTGCCAAATTAATCCACATAAAGAATGATGGCTCCATTCCATGGGTGTTGATGGTGACTCTGAAGCCAGTTCAATTTCAGCATGCCATTCCATTCATACCACCCACCTGCTCATTACTAGCAAAGATTTATTTATTTCATTTATTTAATTTCAGTTCATTTATTTCATTTCATTTAGATAATGGCCAATCCTTTTAATGCAGTTAGCCTGAAATCCTGGTAACCCTGGGAACAGACTGTAGACTGCCCTTGCTGCACCAGCCTCCATTTAGTTCACTGGTAATACTGGACCACCCTCCATCTCCAGATCACAAGAAGTACAGTGGGCCCTCTGGATCCGGGGGGTTGGTTGGTTCCGGGACCTCCACAGATGGCAAAAATAAAATAAAAATGCAGGTGGTCACACACCATATTATTAAGGTCTATGAGGGTGTTTATCTACAAGGCCTCTAACTCTGCAATTCAACTGACCCCCCTCCACCTCCACCCCCACCCCACAGATCTTTCCATTTAACATGAAGGTTTGCACAGGGGCTTGTAAGCAGGTTGCGTGAATGAGCATACAGAGTTCAAAGATCAGAACATTGCTTATTAAAAAGTTTAAGGGATGGCAGGCCATGAGACGTGGCCATGCAGCAAAATGCAACAAATCCATAAAACTGATATCTTTATTGGGCCAAACAAAATGCACAAAGTACGTCATGCAAGCTTCACTGCCTTCTTCATCAGGCAAAGATGTTAAAAATCATATAGGAAAGCCAAAGTGACCATGTTAGAGTCAAAGACCTACATTTTGTTTCAGATGTTACTTCTGTTGTCAGTTTAAATTGTCTGGAGATCAGCGCTAGCAGAGGCCACTCCCCTTCTTGGCCAATCAGAAAGTTTTACCTACACAGCACGTAAAAGTTTTTCTAGCTGTAAACAGTACAGAGACTTCTTGAGAAAGCAGCGGTTGGCTTCGCACAGGACAGGGGCAGCCTGGATCTCAAGGGAAGTTACTTTTCTGTTAATGCGTTGCAATTTTATTACCTTTTACTTCCCTTTGTCCCTGTCCTCACATGGCCAAAAAGGGGAGTATCCTCTGCCAGCCCTGAGATCTAGACCATCTTAAATGGCAACAGAAGTAACATCTGAGCCAAAATGTAGGCCTGCAACTCTAACGTCACCCTGGTAGGGCCTATGGGAATTGCAGTCCAATAAACCCAGAGGACCACAGGTTGCCTACTTCTGCTCTGGACTGTAAGTAGTTAGTACATGGATCCATTTGTCATACTTGGCCAGTGTCACTATTAATCTTTCCAAGCGTTAAGAATAAAGCACAATGCAAAGCAGAATTAATCTATGGGATTTTCAAATGTTGCTCAGTAAAAATACAGACCTACTATGGAAGCTTCACTATTTGAAACAACAAAAGCAACAGCCCTTTCACATCTTCAGCAACTTACAAGTAATCAGATATGAAAGTGCCATGATGTTTCAAGATCAAGCAGGCACCTGAGACTCTGTCATCCATGTTTACAGAACAATAATTACTGCCCATTTCCCTAACCCATCATTGTCTTGAGGCGTCTAGACTAGTGCTACTGCAGGGTGAGGGAAAGCAGTCGGAAGAGAAATGATGAGATCACTATATCCTTTCCCCATATAATTGGCAAAGGGTTTTCAAAAATAAAGTCTCCCCAGGATTGGTTGCAGACAACTGTTTTAGACAGCAGTCAAAATATGTAGGTAGAAGCGCTACTCAAGTGTTAATAAACTGGGCAGAGTGTAAATGTGTAAATGGGAAGCTGCATGCTAGCCCAGCTAACTCTTTTGCTATTTCCACTGCCCTCTACACATGGAGAACAAGATTCTGCAGGGAACAGCCCTTTGAAAATCAGAGTTCCAAATCCCAGGATAGGTTTCCATGAATAAAAGAGGCTCCCCACTTCCAAAGTCACTCCTCACTTGTAGAGAGCAATGGAGGGAAGGTGGAGTTAGCATGCTCTTCTCCTCATGCATTTACCGGCACTCTTCACAGATTAGTACAGTACAGCCTGAATAGGGCTAGAGAGAAACAAACACGGCTCCGGATTCAAGTGCACACGCAACAGGAAACTACAGGCCATCCTGGCTCCCTCAGGTGTGTACCTGGATTATATATACACATTAACTGTTTTTCATTGCACAGCTGAAAAATGTACAGTCAGCCCTCCATATCCACAGATTCTTTATCCATGGATTCAACCATCCATGGATTGAAAATATTCCCCCCGCCCAAAAAAATCAAAAAGCAAACCTTGCTGTTTGCTATTTTATATAAGAGACACCATTTTACTGCGCCACTGAATATAATGGGACATAAGCATTCATGGATTTTGGTATCCACTGGGGGTCCTGGAACCAAACCCCAGCTGATACCAAGGACCCACTATAGTGTGTCAAGGTCTTCTACAATTCAAAGGGTCTGTTATGGTTCATATAATCTGTTACTACAGTACTCTCCCACACATTTGAAGAAGATTCCCCCTCTGCCTTTTCAGTAGTTGCTTCCAAGTCACAGAACTCCCTTCCCCAGAAGGTCTGGTTGGCTCCCTCCCTGATGCCTTTCCACTGTAGGCAAATACCTTTTTATTTAGGCAGGCATTTGGTTTTTATGATGTTGTGTTAGATGTAACTTTTGATGGAAAAAGTGTTATATTTCTTGTTTATTATGTTTTAAATGTGTTTTTGAAACTTGTGTTTTTAAATAGAACACTAGTTTAATAGTATTTTAACTTTTGTATTAATAGTTTTTAGTAGTAGTGTGTCTTTAAGTTATTATAAGCCTCCTTGAATCCTGTGCTGGGAAAAAGGTGGGATTATAATTTAATTAAATAAATAAATATTTCCCATTGGAACTTTTGCTACCAGGCTTATTGCCATTTATATCTAAGCTTCACCGTACTTTCTCATGTCTACTATGCTTCTCTGGTATCGTCCCTTCAGGTGTGCTAATTTATAGAATGCAGGTAACATTTCTGAGGTGCAGCTTCCCATCAACAATTTGAAGGGGTGCTGTCCAGAAATCTTCTTTAGTTTGCATGATGACAAGGAGAAGCCCGAGAAGTAGTTCAATCAACACATCTATTGTTATATCAGGAAGCTATTTCAGACTAGAGGTGGTGATGGAGGTGGTGGGTATGGCTGACAGGTGTTCTATTTATAAAGGATACCCTTTATTTAAGGATTGGACAGCCTGACCCTTGCAGGGCTGGCAGGTGCCCCTTATTATGAGAGGTGTCTCCTATTTGAGGGTTGGAAAGCTTTTCCTTTTATACAGACTGTACAAGATGCAAATCATCATCATCATCATCATCATCATCATCCCATTTTGGGTGGCATGGGCCCTTTAAAGACAGAAATGTGTGCCTCAGGTAATGTGAGAGTGTAGATACAGTTGTCCCTCCACATTCGCGGGGGTTAGGGCTGCAAGACCCCCACGAATGTGAAAAAAATGCAAATAAAAAATAGGTCATGCCACACCCTCCCAGAACCCCCCCCCCGCCCTCCCAGAAGCAGCAAAGGGGGCTTCTGAAGACCCTGTTGCTGCTCCTCTCCACCACTACCCCCGCCCTCCCAGAAGCAGCGATGGGGCTTCTAAAGCCCCGTTGCCACTTTTGGGAGGGTGGGCTCCCAAAAACCGTGAATAATCAAACCCGCGAATGTTAAAGCCACGAATGTGGAGGGGCAACTGTACTATGTTAATTTTTACAGGGAAATACCAGGTTAAGTGAACTGAAATCAATACTTGGATTTGGTATCTTGTTAGAACACAAACTTGTCAATAGCTACTTCCTGATTGTCAACCCCACCGGTCATGAGTTTCAACTGTCCCTTACTGCCGTTTGGAAAATCTGGCAATGCTAGTACAGTAGCATCACACATCCGCTGATTTGCCAACTGCAGATTCAATTATCCACGGTTGACGATGGCAGGGGGAAGGGAGGTGGGAGGAGGGATCTAACCTCCCCCGTCCCTTCCCCTGGGAGGGCTCCTGGTCGCCGCGGGGACCAGGGGCGAAAGGGGAAGAGCAATCTAGCCTCCTCCCCTTCCCCCTTTGTCCCCACGATCGCTGCTGTGGCATGGCCATGGCTGGGGCAAAGGGTGGAGCAATCTAGCCTCCTCCCCTTTCCCCTTCGCTCCGCAATTGCCGCTGCAGCGGGGCCATGGCAGGGGCGAAGAGAGGGGGAGGCGCGATCTTGCCCCACCTTCCCTCGGGACGGCTCCTGTTGCCGCAGCGGGGCCATGGCGGGGGCGAAGGGAGGGGGAGGAGCGATCTTGCCCTACCTTCCCTCGGGACAGCTCCTGTTGCCACGGTGGGGCCATGGCGGGGGCAATAGGGGAAGGGGAGGCGGCTAGATGGCCCCCGGGATGGCATGGCATTCGCTATTATCCATGGAATTTGCCATCTGTGGGGGCCCCCAGAACAAATCCCCCACAAATACGGGGGTGCTACTGTAGTGGGATACTTAGTGTTTGAATGCTCCCTCATATAGACTATCCCATACACGTGCAAAACTAGCACATCCCAGAGAAGGCTCCAGATGGCCAAATATATAGGGAGAGGAGCATTCAAATGCTTGATTACCTAACCTGCAGTCCAGCAAAAGGCAGGCTTTTCAACTGGTTTCTCTCTCTAACCAAACTGATAGAACATGAAACTGTTGCTCCTAGCCATTCAACACTACAGCATATCAAGGTGTACCATGTGACAGCCACATACTTATTATTACCATTAAATCAGTGCTTCTTAAGCTATTAGATGTGGGGGCCTGCCATTCTTCCAGCCCGGTGTGCCAGGGACTGGTACTGTATTTCTATTTATTGGCTACAATCTTTTTTCTTTCCTTCCTGGAAGACCACCAGGGACCAGCAGCAGGTGGCTTAGAGACTGATACCAGTCCACAGACTATCACTTTGAGTAGCACTGCTTTAAATATTACAGATGTATCACTCTAAACCTTGAGCCAGTGTGGTGTAATGGTTTAAGTGTTGGAATAGGACTCCAGGAGATCACAGCTGAAATCCCTGCTTGGCCACTGAATCCACTTGGTGCCCTTGGACAAGTCACGCTCTCGCAGCCTCTGAGGAAGGAAATGGAAAACTTCCTCTGAATTAATCTTGCAAAGAAAACCTTGTGATAGGATCGTCTTAAATTGGAATCAGTGTGAAGGCATGCGACAACACCCTGAAGTGTATTAGGCTTCATCACTTCCTCTGCTTCAAACAAATGCCTGTGAATGCAATGAAAGACTGTCTTTAACACTCTTTAGAAGATCTGTCTTTATCTTATGTTGACACTAAAGGGAGGAAACAATTATAGGTGAAGCATAAGGTCCAGCCACTATGAAGCCCCTCCTCAATGCTTAAGCAGCACACATAAACTTCAGTTGCACATATTGTCACCTAGCTACCTTGCCTACTGGTATGGCTTTTCCTATGTTTATCTGGATGTTTACAGACTCCTAGTGTGATCAATCACAAGACAGCATGCAGCTATTTTCCTCCTTAACTTTTTATGTGGGGAATGGCTGGGGAAAATAATGCAAGAAGTGGTGGAAAAGCATGGCAGCTTACAAGTGGAAGACAACATCTGGAGTCCTTGTCAAATTCCATATTTGAGGCAGAGTGATTGACCCTTGCCTCTTCTCTAAGCACCTCATTTCACCCACAAATAATAATGCACCTTATGCATCTGCTCCCCACTCCCACCAAAAAAGAGACATCTACAGAAAAAGCTGTTCTGGGCCCTCTACTAAATCTCTCTCCCCCCACACACATAAGAAGATCTTCTGCTAAAAGAGTTTGAAGCTGACATACTAAGCAGGGAAAATTTACAACTGGAGCTGCAGTCAGCAGTAGTCCTGACCCTGAAATCACTCAGAAGAACATCTCTTAAACATATGGCAAAAAGTAATTTCTCCCAAAATTGGTTGTTGTTGTTTTGAGCTATTTTATGAGAATGTCAGCAGGAAATCTCACTAAACTAGGCCCAAGCAGAGCTTGGAATAATACTTATTTGAACTATAACTCCCAGAATCTGGCCATCCTTGGTAGGAGACTGTGGGACTTGTATTCCAAAGGAGTAGCTTTTTCAAATTTCTGAGCTCAAAGTACTAGACAAAAAAAAAGTGCCTTGCACGCTCCCTGAGAGGCTAAATGAACCTGATGCTGGTAAACACTATGCCCCTTGTGTCTCATCTCTTTCTTCAGCCCACCTATGTTTAAACGCCCAGAGCAGCTGCAGGAATACCAACACCCATGCCAACACATAGGAGGAAGCAATCAGCACACCAGAATGTGTCAAGGGCTGTTACAGGAATCTAGAGTTCCCCAGTGGCCTCTCTTTTAATATAGCCTTCATGGAAAACAGTGTTGAGAGGTTGAGAGGCAAATATTTTTTTAAAAAAAGACACATGGGATGATAATCACTGTTCTTATTGTTATGCTATTTTCTGTATACTCTAAACATAAAAGACTTCAGAGGGTTGTTTTTCTCTAAAATCACACAGTCACACCCATGGGGTGAATTCACAGACCAAATGCCATTGGCTGCCAAGGACAGGGAACAGATTCTGAAAGGTTTAGAGAAAGAAAAGCACAGGCTAGTGACAGCATTAATACCTCTGTCCTGAACAAAAGATATTATGCAAAACTCTTCCCTATTGAGGATGCTGCTAATACTTTAATTAGGACTATTAAAATGTTACAGAAGTGGCAAGTAAATAACGTGGTAAATGGTCTTAATAAAGGTATCATGAGCCAGTGTGGTGTAGTGGTTTGAATGTTGGACTAGAACTCTGAGAGACCAGAGTGGGAATCCCTACTCAGCCATGGAAACCCACTGGGTAACCTTGGGCAAGTCACTCTCTTTTTCTGTCAGGGGAATGAAATAGCAAACCTCCTCTGAATAAATTTTGCCAAAAAAAAAACCTCAGACAGGGTTGCCATTATGTGGCATTGACTTGAGGGTATATAACAACAACAAATCTATCACCCATCTCTGATTCTTGTTTTACCTTATGGACTACACAGCAACTTTACATTTTATATTCTTATTTTTACAGATTAAAGAAAGATAGGAATTAAAATTGCCTGTCCACCTCTACAAGCAGGTGGCAAAAAATTGACCAAGCTCTTTGGATTAAAATGATGTGACACTGGTGATCTGGAAGGTTTTGCTGTTTTAAAATGTATGTTCTAGATTTTGAATTCCTTGTCCCTCTCTGTGTTTTTTAAAAAAAGAAAATCTTTAAATACTTTTTTAACAAAACTTTTCTTTAAAGCAGAAAGTAGAAAAAGATGGAATTGTTTTTCTAGCTTGCCAAATATTCCCAGTCACTAGACTTTGGACCTACCTCAAGTGTCCCAAGCTATAATAGTGCGATTCTCCATCTGTCGATCGAACCACCTTGACTGTGAACATTGGCTGCAGCTGCCTCAGTTCCAACACCACAATAGCAAGATAGTGAACAAAAAGCAAAGCATCCACCAGGGACACAGCAAACTGTACGATTCCTTGGTAATTGAGGTCCTTAGATTCCAAAATGCGAACACCATAAAACAGCCAGTAGGAAAACATCAGCAGAAATATAAGGATCAAAGTGAGGGTGCGGAACACAAACACTCTCGGAAGGTCTGCCTTGGGCTGGCGAAAGAAAAGAGCCCAGGTGCCAATCAAGAGTATCAGGAGTTTGAAAGCGACTGAGATGAAGAGTCCTTCGCAAGCTGTGCCACATGGCTCCAACTCACTTCTCCACAGGATCTGAGGAAGCAGGATAAAGGCAATGGGAGTCAGGAAGACCAGAAGGCCCAGGATGGTAGCCAATGTTAAGACAAGGTAGCGCTTGCAGTCCAAGCCAACACTGTCCTCCAAGTCTTTGCTGAGCCCGACAATGTCCTCCTGGGATACACTATGCTCTGAAGTCCCTGTGATGGCTGTTGTGGTCTCACCCCAGTTGTCATCCTGAAAGGAAAAGAAGATGACTCAGTTGTATATCAGCTTCTGACATTCAGGGCACCTTTAGATGCTTCTCTTTTTGTTATCTGTAAAATGTACTAGCCTGGTGTTCTCAGTTCCCCAGTTCAGATGTGTGGGCATTTGAAGCTACGTGGCTGGTAGGGAGCAGCACAAACTATGCAACCTGCATGTAGGGCTCCCCACACTGAGCAGGACGATGCTCTGGAGAAATGGGCACTGCCTTTCTAGAAGAATTTGCCTTTTCTCAGGTGCCTTAGCTGACCTCCATCATCATCAGATGCACTGGAATGAAAAGAGGCTGCCCAGTTTCCTACCTTTATGCTTTAGGCAAATTTATTTTGTGAAGAAAACATTTTACTTCCAAAGGGACAACATGTTCATCTCCTCAGACCTAGTTCCTGACTAAGATCTAAATGTGTACAGTAATAGATGAGTGTTTTTTTACTGTATCAATTGAAAACATTTCCTTATAAAAATAATGTAGCACAGGAGACACACTTGTCTGTTTGTGTGAGAAACTGTGCACTGGGCCAAACTGCACAAGGGCATATCTTCCCTAGCCATGTTAGACAACATCTGTGTATACAGGAAGTTCTAGTTTGTACTTTTATCAAATCTTGCTTTGCCATTCTTTTGTTAATTGACCAATTTAGAGAAAAACCTTTCAAGTCTCTTCACAGCCTGCTTGGAATTCTGCCATTCAGAATGATTGGTTGTCATCCACTAGTGCAATCCACTTCACTATTTATCCCTGACTTCAGAACATACGCAAACATGGCATGGCATCAACTTCTTTGGGGTCCCACCATTTAGTTCCCTCCACTGTACAAGCCCCCTATATACTCCTCTCCTCTTCTTGCCATTCTTTAATCAGTTACTGATTTACAAGAAGCACTTCTCTTACTTCATTACTGACACATTTACTTGGGAGAGGGACTTGTCAAAAGCACTTCACACATCCAAATACAGTAATATCTACTAGATCAGTCTTATCTCAAAGCATTTTAAAAGGCTGATAAGACAGAAGCCAGGCTAGGACTGGGTATCTGACCAGTCAAAAGAAAATATGGTCAAGTATTTGACAGGTATTTTAAATCTTTGTCATAAGAAAAGGAAAATTATCATGAATAGGTATGACACAAAGGACTTTATCAGACAAGCCTCTACAATTGTTCTTTTGCTAGCATATTTTAAAGTGTTTTTCTGCCGGCAAAAGCACCCTTCCTACCAGACCTACCTTCCATACAGTTCAAAGGCAGCCCCCAAGCATGAACGGAACACAAACGGAGCTCCGTTCACATCTATATTCAAGATCTCGCCGATTCTTGCAAAAAGATATGAGTGTGGTAAATTTGAAAAATACCAAAAAAAAAAAAAAGACACAAAAAGTACACATAAGCACAGAAACACACTTTACAACTTAAAAGTAAACCAGGGAGGTTCATAAAAAGAGCATTCCCTACCTGGCTGTCATGATCTCACCTGGAAGTGTTTTGTCATTGGCACTGTATTCAAGCGAGCACAATGGTGCGGGGTTTCAGACACTGGCAATACCAGCAAAAAAGTGCCATGGGAGATCTGTTGATGGCTTGGGCCATCAATAAAAAGGAACGGCTTTTTGACAAGACAAAATGGCAAAAAGATAACATCATATGAAATATGCACGTCCTTTCTCATTAATTAGGTGTTGTTATGACGCCATATTTGCTGCATCTGATAAAGCCCTTAGTGTAATTACAAAAAAACACACACCCCTAAATAAGCTGCAATACTGATTAAAGCAGCCTTAATGTATAGGCTAAACCCAATTGCAAGCTTCGAATGGAGCACACCTACACACTTTACAGTAAGTCCTATTAATTCAGTAGGTCTATTCTAGTTGAGATTAACAATTGGATTTAGACCTGTCTTTTTTTTAAACAGTGTACTTACTGTATTTTTATTCAACTATTCCACCATTAGAAGATAATTTATATATTTTCTCCCCCACCTATTTTATCCTAACAACTTCAGGGAGTAGGTTAGACTTCAGAAGGCTGTATTTGACTCATGTTCCCTAATCAGCTTCACGGCTGAGTGAGGATTTGAGCCTGGGTCTCCCTGGTCATAGTCCAACACTGCTTACAACAGAGTATGTGGGCTCCTGTTTCAAAATGCCTAGTGGGTAGCAGTGGGAGATGCTTTGCTATGCTGCTGAGTTTAACCATTAAGAGACCGCTTGCTCTCACTCCTACTCCTCCCTTCAGGATGAAATAAGGGCAAACACTTATCTATGTACTGGCATTACTAAAGCCTTTAACAATATTTGACTGTGATCAAACAATAGTTTGTCAATTGTTAAGTCAACTGACCAGCACGCCATGCCCATTCAGCCTTAGAATAACTTGTTCTTCTATACTCCTGTTAAGACAGTCCTTATAGAAAATTGGTGGTGTAGAGTGTGGGACCAATGGCTCTATGAAAAACTTACCGATAAAGTAAACACGCAGCAAGGTCATAAGTCAAAACAATCTTTTAATGAGAAATAGTTTAACTTTATAAATATGCACGCATGCTTTATAAAACCTCCCCCTTCACATTTGAATCTTTGGATGGATGTACTGGATGCACCGGAATGATAGGGTCATAAATGTTCACCCTGCTCAATGGCTGTATGTGGTATATGGAAAATAACAAACGAATCATTAATTAATTGTACAATTTCCCCATCAAAATGCTAGAAAGAAGTCCTAGTTTAAGAACCTAGATCATGCCTGTTGTTTGTAACAATGTTTACATTTTCATTTGTTGTATATTATAAACTGAAAACTCAATAAATATTAATTAAAAAAAATAGCTTGAGAGGGGAGAATATGAGGACCCTTCACCACCATGCTCCACTAACTGGAGGGATCACACCTGAAGCAGGGAGCATTCATGGTTTTTGACATCAAGAACACACATAAACAGGAAAGAATCCTCACTGTGGAACTCATCCCTCCAACATGTAGAGGACAAAAAGGAAAGTGGGTAGAGGGGGGCAGGACCAGCCTGCTCCTCCTTTCCTTGACAAGTTGTCCAAACAAAGAAGAATAGGGTGAGCTCCTGGCCCTTAAGATAAGTAGACCAGCTAGAAAGGCAAGCTGAGAGTCTCAATGTATGGATGAGATGATGGTGTAGGGAGAAGGCCTTTGTCAGGCTCTGGGGAAACTGGGTCTATACAAAAAGCATACAGAACCATCAGAGAATATGAACAATCATGATATATGGTTAGCTACATGGAACAGCACGTGCTTTTCTGCAAAGAACTGCTTATTACAGTATGATCCCTGTATTGGTGAGGGAATACATTCCCAGAATTACCGCGGATAGCAAAAACTGTGGATAGTAGCAAACCCTATATTCCTGGTAGAAGAATACCATAGAATCACACTAGAGGACCTCCAAATGCTTAGAGAGAACACCTCTCTAGGCATTTGGAGTTTCTCCAGTACGACTCTATGGTTAACTTCTGTCAGAAGCTGACCATAGAATCAAGCTGGGGAACCTAGAAAATGTCTAGAGAGAACTTATTTTTTAGACGTGGGTAAGTGAAATAGTGAGCTATGTTTTCTCTTTAAGGCATATCACCACTAGTTCCATTTTACAGATGGCAAACTGAAGGTGCAAAATAGCTGTTTGCCCAAGGCAACACACTGAATCAAAAGCAGACAGTTTCCCAGAAGCAAATCCACCTCTATCACTTAAATTACAATGATTCTCATGTCAAAGCATGACTGGTTCTTCAACTACTCCAGGAATTAGGCCTCTGTTTGATCTAATCACATGAACAACATGTAGATAAATATCATGAGATAATTACAAGAAGGCAGAAGGTAAGTATTTATGTGTGAATTAGGCCTGAAGCCCCTAGTTAAGAGGTACAGAGGAAATGAGCTATTCTGGGATGTGCTTGTCAGAAGGCCTCAGCTTTTATGCAAGCAGCAAATAGTCAATCAACCCAGAAGAGAGCCAAAAGGTACTTTTCACATATCTGCCATTTATAGCATAGCATCTTGTGTCAAGAATAACTCAGGTTACAACTGGAGACTGGGGTTCTGATGAAGAGCATTTAAGATTATGTCAATATTTCAGTTGTGACCTTTGAGGTGTGACTGAATATGCTGGCACGTTGGCCAAGGCTGGCCTTGAAAGCTTTAGCATAAAAAAGAAAGAGAAAAAGTCTCAGATTAGGAGAACACCAGGACAAGCATCAAGTGTTAAGCAGAGCACCTTCTTAAAATGGGATGAGAAAAGAGACCATACCCAGCAATATGGCAGGAGCTGCATTCATTGCAAGAAAATCCTGTCCCCATTTCTTGTGTTTGCCCCACCCTTCTCACTCCTTACCTGACCTTCCTCTGCTCGAGAAGAATCGTTCCCCAACAACGGCTCTGCTGGAGGTGCCTGAATGGTAACAGACTTCTCAGAGCGAGCGCCATCTTTACTCCGTGGCGATTTGTGCCTGTCCCGGCTCCTTTTCCATGAAAAGAGGAAGAAAGTGGTTTCACAAGCTGATCCTTTGGCTCTTTAGCCAAAGTTTGCCCACAAAGCCCCAGCAGTGAGTCAAAAGTAGGGACAGCTTTGCAACTTTTTGGCCAAAAGCAAAGCCACTTCAAGTGTGGGCAGGGGGAGGGTAGAGAAAGAAAATGAACAAGAGGCCACACAGCAACCCAATTCCTCTGGCGGATGTTTAAGAGGATTACTAAGGAAGTGCAGCAGGGCAAGGATTCTTAGCTCTGATGAACTCCGCAGTGAGGAATAACAGATGGGATCCTGTTTCTTTAACCTTCTGTGACCCCCACTGGCAACAGCTCTATAATTTGCTGCCTCCATCAAGTGGGCAAGCCCTTCAAATGCTTTGGAATCAGATCAACAGTTCTCACTTTTTCTTCCATGGACCCTTAATAGTCCAGTACACAACACTATAAACACAACAAGGCAAAGGGGAGAAGCAGCACAAGCAGCAGCTGGCCCTGGAGTTGGCTCAGCGTCTCCTGTCTCAGTAGCACCTGGAGTTTTACACTAACCCACATTTAGACTGACCACCACTGACTTCATGCAACCTACTGCTAAGTGGGTAGGGTGCGTATCAGGTGCTCTTGCCCAAGGCTCAGAGGATTTTCATGCAGAGTAAGCAGAAAGTAGCACCCCAGTGGGGCTGTCAAATTGGAAAAAAGCTTCCTATTTCAGTTGGAACGATTTCTAGACTGAGATAATTAATTATGACATGGCAAGAGACTGCATCTAAGCAAAACAACTACTACTACATCACTCCCATGGCATGCCTCAAAACTGCCTAAAGTCTTCCTTTGTTGAATAGCTGCTACCTGCAGAGTCCAAGATTTGCTCTGGGCAGACCCTTGCTGCTGCCCAGTCCATTAATTCTCCTCCTCTGGGGCCTCAACAAAGGGAACCCTGTGATGACTAGGAGATAACCCTGGTGCTTAGCTCAGAATGCAGGCCTGGAATGTGACTGAGCAGCCCAAAGATAAAAGCGTCAAGATCACAACACTTTGAAAAAAGCAGGAAATAATTCTTTCTTCGGAAGAAAAAAGATTCCAGAATTCTGGCTACACCTATTGCAGGTGTGTACATGATGGCCAAACAAAAACTTGAAAGCTTCTTAAAGAGGTCATTTCCATTGTGGGCTGTAGCCCTCAAGAGCATATGCCGTGATAAAATATGTTCACTTTTATAAAGTGGCCCCAAACTGGTTTTTTTGCTGCACCAGACTAATGTGCCCTCCACTGAGAAATACAGCGCTTTAAATAAATAAATGGCCAATTTTTAAAGGTAGTGCTTTCTAGACTCTCTAAGTTCAGGGTGAGGTATTTTGCTGGATAACATCAGAGTGAACTTTGCCCTTGTTATGCAAAGATATATATTGTCTGTGACCTGCTCCCAACTCTTTGCAACTGTGGAATGACAATGTTATTCCATTTCTAAGAACTTGGAAAAGCTTTCATTTGGACGACAGCGGTGATGGCGAACCTATGACGCACGTGTCAGCCATTTGTGCTGACACGCGGCCATAGGCCTCCTCCCCCCCGCCCCCGCCCACAAGCTCACCACGCTCCCTAAAGTGGTGATCTGGGCTTCAAAGCCTCACTTTAGGGAGGGGGGAAGGAAAGTGGCAGGCAGGGCTACAAAGCCCCGATCACCACTTTAGGGAGGCGGGGGGGGGGAGCCTCCACCCCCATCTGGCCAACAGAACCCCTGAGGCCTGTCGTGCTTCCCTGGAGCCACCTCGGAAAGGCCAGGTAAGGTTGCCAGCGGGTGGGACTCTACTGGGGAAGGCAGTGGGTGAGTGGAAGGGTGGCCGCACAGCCTCTCCCCGGCCTTCCCGAGGTGACTCCAAAGCCTCGGAGCCGCCTCGGAAAGGCCAGGGAAGATGGCTGTCGAGTGAGAGGGTGGCCGCCCAGCCTCTCCCCGGCCTGCCCGAGGTGGCTCTGAAGCCTCTGAACTGCCTCGGAAAGGCCGGGGAAGGTGGCGGGCGAGCAGGAGGTGGCCACCTGGCCTCTCCCCGGCCTTCCCGATGGGGCTCCGAAGCCTCGGAGCCACCTCAGAAAGGCCAGGGACGACGGTGGGTGAGCGGGAGGGTGGCCGCCCGGCCTCTCTCTGGCCTTCCCAAGGGGGCTCCATGGCTTTGAAGCCACGGAGCTGCCTTGGGGAGGCCAGGGGAGGCAGTGGGCAAGCGGAAGGGTGGCCGCCCGGCCTCTCCCTGGCCTTCCCAAGGGGGCTCCAAAGCCTCGGAGCCACCTCAGAAAGGCTGGAGAAGGTGGCGGGCGAGTGGGAGGGTGGCCGCCCAGCCTCTCCCCAGCCTTTCTCAGGTGGCTCCAAAGCCTCAGAGCCATCTCAGAAAGGCTGGGGAAGATGGCGGGCGAGCAGGAGGGTGGCTGCCTGGCCTTCCTGAGGGGGTTCTGTGGCTTTGAAGCCTTGGAGCCACCTTGGAAAGGCCGGGGAACGTGCCGGGTGGGAGGAAGGGACTCTGTCCGACCTCTCCCCGGCCTTACCGAGGGGGCTCCGAGGCTTCGAAGCCTAGGAGCCACCTCAGAAAGGCCAGGGAAGGTAGCGGGCAGGTGGGCCTCTTGTTTGAGCCCAGGGCACCGCGCGCAGTTTCTCCAATGGAGCCCTCCTAAATAGCTCCATACAGGGGATCTGCCAAAAGAGGGAGGGGGAGAATGCGTGTGTGCATGTGGCATTGTGGAGAGGGGGAGTAAGTGCTGTGAAGGGAAGAAGCTGAGGGTCTGGGAGCCAAGGAGCTGCCCGCGTAATTGCTCCTAGGCTAGCTGGCAACACATGCTCTGCTCCATGGCTAACTCAGGCTGCCTCCTCCTCTCCAACTCCGCCTTGCTCCCACACTCGCTACCGTGCCCCCCAGCCTTCCTCTATCTCCAACAGGTAAGTCCACCTCTTTTATATCTTTCCCTGCTTCACTCGTGGGTGAGGTACCCTCCCCAAAATAAACCCATGGGTCAGAGGGAGGCCAGGGGAGGTGGGGGGAAAGTAGCAACGGGGCCTCCGAAGGCCTCATCGCCACTTTCAGTAGGCCGGGGTCGGGGGGAAAGTAGTGACGGGGCCGTCGGAGGCCCGTCGCCACTTTCAGGAGGCTGGTGCGGTGGTGGGGGGAAAGTAGCAATGGGCCTCCTGAGGCCCCATCGCCACTTTCGGGAGGCCGGGAGAGGTGGGGGGAAAAGTAGCGACAGGGCCTCCAAAGGCCCCGTCGCCACTTTTGGGAGGTTAGGGGGGCTGTTATTATTTGCGGATTTTTCACATTCGCGGGGGTCTTCGGAACTTAACCCCCACAAATGTGAAGGGACAACTGTACATTTTGATTACTCGGTTGTCACATGAGTTGTCACAACTCATTAATTATTAATAAACAATTAATAATATTGTTGATTAAACAATAAATATCGCGAAATAATGTTTTTTCCCTCAAAGTGACACACCACCCAAGTTATGCTGAGTTTTTTGGTGCCATTTGACACACCAAGCTCAAAAGGTTGTCCATCACTGGACTACAGCCTTCAGAATCCCCAGATAGCACAGCTATACTGGTGGGGAATTCTTGGAGTTGGAGTGTAAAAGTTAACTCTTCCAAGCTCTGGTGTTTTGCCCCTTTTGCACACCCAGTCAGGGTTGGGACTTGTGCTGCACCTTCTGTTTTTGAAATTTTCCCAGATCCATTAGATTTAAGTAGTGGTTGGACTAAGAAATCTGCTGTGTCCTCTTTCAGTCCCCCCTCTTCTCAGAATGGCAGTAGTGCTCATATATTGGCAGAAGGAAGGACCAATGCTGCACTGGCCATCCTCTCTTTTACATGGGCACACAGTGGTGGATGTATCCAAGCAAGTGGCTTAACCTTCCAAACTACATTTGGCCTCTCTAGCAGCACACTAGCATACCCTGCTAGACCATTTGGAAATCACTAGCTCCAAATATTTTTTTTAAAAAATCCTGCAGTTTTTCTCAACTGGATAAGAACAATTTTAAAGCCAACCATGCCAACATCCAAAACCAGAGATGCAATAAATGTATGCGTGCAAAGAAAGCTTTTTACACTGCATTCTTTCCAGTTTATAGTTTGATAATAATGTAGGCAGTTATGCAATTGCAATACAAAGCTGACAATGATGTCACTCAAAATAATGGCACACCATGTTCTGACTAGAAAGCCTTTAAAAACGAGATACTGTGCCAAGTTTGCTTTGGGGTGGATGCCCTCAAGACACCCACATCTAGAGCTTCCTCTAGGAGAGTTGAGACTAAAAGGTGGATGGACACATCACTTCTTGTCCCATGAAAAATCTCCACAGCAGGACAGGTTGTGCAGGGAGCCAGGATGACCAGAATAGAAAAGGACTGCAGGGAGGTCCAAAAGAATATCTCCAAACTGGGAGAATGAGCAGTAAAATGGCAAATGAGATTAAATGTAAAGTCATGCGTGTCCAAGCAAAATAAAAATTCAGCTTCACAAGTGCATTGGTGAGATCTGAACTGGCAATGACTGACCAAGAAAGGGATTCAGGGGTTGTGCTGAACAGCTTAATGAAAATATTAGCCCAGCATATGACTGCTGTAAAAGAGGGGAATTTCCACGTTGGGTATACAGTAGGACCCCCGTATCCACTGGGGATTGGTTCCAGAAGCCCTTGTGGATACCGAAAACTGTGGATAATAGTGAATGCCATTGAAAATAATGGGACCTCCAGTTTAAAATACCATAGTTGCCTTGGTGGACCTAGAAAATGGATAGAGAGAACCTATTTTCTAGGAGAACTCTATGGTAGGTGTGCTGTTTTGTGTCCCGTGGATAATGAATCAGTGGATACGGTGGTCCTACTATACATGGAAGAGAATTAAAAATACAACTGCCACTAACATAGCACCCTTATATAAATCCACGGTTCTACTTACCATGCCTGAAAATGAATATTCTATAACTGGAAAATGCAGGAAAAGGGAAAAAGAAATTATTATTGAGGGACTGCACGAACTGCCCTATGAGAAAGGTTATAATGTTAGGGGCTGTTCACTTCAGAAAAAAAAAAAGTGGGGGGGAAGAAATGTGATAAAGATGTATAAAACTATGCATGGTATGGACAACCAGCTTTTCTTCTTTGTATATAAGAATTATTTGCTGCATATAATAATTATTTGCATATAATCCAGTGTCATCTACTGAAGCAGTGTCATGAAGACAAAGAAAAGGAAGTAACACTTCACAGAGCATATAATTAAACTGTGGAACTCACTGCCACAAGGCGCAGTTACAACTACCAACTCAAACAGCTTGAAAAGAAGCCTTCGATAAATTCATGGAAATGTATGTGACCATCAATGGCCACTGGTTAAAAAGAGCATAATATCACCTTCCATTTCAGAAGCAGTATGCCCCTGGATATCAATTGCCAGAGAAAACAGGATGGAGGGTGAAGTTGCATTCATGTCCTGCTGGCAGGTTTCCCATAGACACTTGATGAGCCATACTGTGAACAGAATCTTGGATTATATAGACCTTTGGTCTGACCCAACATGGCTCTCCTTATGTTCTTAAGAAAGTTTAAACCGTGCGTATGCCAAACAGAGCTTACTAAATGCACTTTAGTAGTTCCTGTTTTCTGGAATGAATAGAAAAATTCATAAAGAAACTGACACAAGTATTCTAAATTAGCCCTACATATTTCTGGAAGCAATGAAGGATGTCCTTACTTAGAAAATGAATTTCAATTTCATCTTTTTAAATGACTTTTTTGGCAGTGTACCTAATGATAGAAATTATGACAAATAAGTATTTATTTATTTTTATTTTTATTTAGTTAGTTATTTATACCCTGCTCTTCAGCCACAAGGCTATCAGAGCAGCTTACAAATTGTTTTAAGCACTAGCTATTTACACATCTACACTGCATTAAGCAGTTTCCAATGTGTGTTAGCTAATTGCCCCCACAAGCTGGGTACTGAGTGAACCTTGGAGCCCGCTGGAATCGAACTTGCAACGTGGTGACTTGCAGTACTAGCATTTAACCACTGCGCCACCAGGGCACTTGGTTTATGATACAAAAAATAAAATAAAAACAGAAGAGGTTCCCCCCACCTAAAAAAGGTCACTAACACGTTCATTTACAAACACAACCCCATCTTCTTAGATGGTTGAAAATTCACAGTACCATGAAAAATTTGAGAGTGGGAAAAATTAGTATAGGAAGCAGTAGTAAAGTTCAGACATCACGTCACATCCTGGTTAAGGAAGCATAATTGCAGTCTAACAAACATGGTCTGCAAAAAGGAGTCCAAGGGTTCGTTTACACGGCAGATTTATTGCGGCAACTTGCGCTTTAATTCTTTTCCGCAGCTTTGCCAGTCAGGTTTATTTTTCTAATTATGCTGCTTTTTCATTCAGACTTGAAAAAGTGCGGGGGGCGTAGCCTCCCAAGCAGACAAAGGCTTTATGGGGAAGAGGCTAGATCATGAGTGAAAGAATTTGAAGCCCTGCATTTCTGAGCTAAAGAAAGACTCACAGACTGCCAAAATAGCAAGGGGGAAGATCAAAGAAGTGGCTCTGTCTCTGTCTCTCTCTAAATCTGCCTGTAAATGAACTCGGTCACTGCCTGAAGCAGAGGGACAGCAATCTCTCTGCTGAAAGACTTTGCTGCCATGCCGAGGATCCTAAGATGAACCTATCACAAGTTTTTTCAGCACGATTTGTTTAGTCAGGGTTCACAGACTTGCAAAATAGCAGAGGATTTTTGACTCTTCCTCCCTCAGTCCCCCTCCCTCCCCCAATCACAATGCAGCTCTGCTGCAGCCCTTAGTGAAATGGTTTCTCTCTCTCTCTCCCTCCCTCCCTCCCCCAAGCAGAGCTGACAGATGGGAACTTTATGACTGAAAGGTCTTGAGAATCCTTTTTCTTGGCAGACTTGCAAAACAGCAGAGAGAATTTTTCAAAGTTTCCTGAACACTACTGAACTCAGTCCCCCTCTTTTAAGCCCACCCCTTGCATCAGAGCAACCAATCACAATGCAGATCTGCTGCAGCCCTTAACGGAATGGTAGTTTACACTGCCAATAATGCGCTACGTTGCAAATATACCGGCAAAAGTAGCGACACCCCTTGCCACGCTATATTTGGGTGTTTTACCTTCCCCCCTTCTGAATGAGGCGATGCTGTGCTGCGATCCGTGGGAACTATGAGCTATCTTAGCGGTATATTTAGGGGAATATTTGCCCGTGTAAACGACCCCCAACAAATCATTTGACAGACTGTGATCTGATGTGGGCTTGCAGTTCATGGCAGTGTGAGATCATACCTAAACGCATCAACCAATGCTATGCTCATAATTTTGTTTCCAGAAATTGCTGCACCCTGCAGATAAGAATGCATTTATGAAGCTGAGATGACAGAAAACAAAGGCAGACCTAGTTCTTTTTTGCTTGCTGTATATCTGGAAGCTCAAACTATTCACTGGATTCCAAACTATGTTAGTTCAACCACAGTGCCTAAGGCAAGCCTATTCCAGGAAACTAGGGACAGGGCCCCAGAGGCCAGTCATCTTTTGCAGTTTCAGTCTCATCCAAAAAAACTGAATTTGTCAGAACAGGGTGTCTGGCCACCCTGATGTTACACTGGACACTGCAATATTAACTGCAAACGTGCCTGGGAGTCTATGGTTGTTGTAGGTAGCTGGTAATATGATGGAAGAGGGTAATATAAAGTGGGGCCTTGGCTACATGGGTTCAGGGCAGGAGAGTGAAATAAAAAGGTTACATCCCACTCTTCACAGAGAACCAAATTCTCTAAGAGACACAGGCTGCCCCAAAATAAGCACCCCTCTCTTGTGGACAGTCCTCTCTTTGGATTTCAGTGGCATTCATTTACAGGAGTCTAATGTAGCATAAATGTTTCACTACTCAACTGAAAAATAAAACAGAACTTCTAGGCTAGAATCACAATTAGAAAGTGCCCATACCCTTGTCTCTGAGCTTTTCTGGAGTGACCTGAATGGTGGGAATACTCAGAGTAGGTTGATTCCGTATCCATGGCTAAAGGAAAGCCTTGGGACAGCAGAGAGCGGCCCACACCGTGCACCCAGAAGCGCCACGAAGTCCAAAGGAAGAGTTTTGGTAGGGATAATTAGGGCCTTGATCATCCACAGGTCCAACAGAAGAGTATTGTCAGTCTTCAGTTTTGGTTCCCTTAATCTTCAGCATAATCCTAGGAAATGAAAAAGAAAAAAATACTAATAATGAAACTCCACAAAACACAAAGAATTGTTGTACTCCCCATGGCAACTCTTGTCTTGTCCTGGTGGCCGATATTCAGACACTCTGAGGTTGTCTAAACGGCAAAAATACTCCTTGTAGAATTCGGGGAGAATACGATTTGTCTTAACGGGATCCCACATCAATCTGCCGTATTTGAAAGGAGCGGAGTTAGATCACAGAATCATAGAACTGGAAGAGACCTCAAGGGCCATCCAGTCCAACCCCCTGCCATGCAGAGTTAAATACTCCATATACTCCACAGGAAAAGCCTTTGTAATTTTCCCCATTTAAAAAATAATGCATGGGAATGTGCACTATTGCCTGTTAGGACAACTGATTCGCATCGCTGCACATTCTCAGAATGGACAGCTGATTGGTCAAATGTGCACGAGAGGTAGAGCTTGCTAACAAGGCAAACACCCAAAACCACCATGCTGGATTTTTGCCATAGCAACCATATGCTATGGCAAGAAAATAGCCTCTTTTTTTGTTCGCTTCTTTATTAATGCAGATCACACCTTGGATTTTGTTTTTAAAAAACTGTTTGGCGGTGGCAACTCAGGGTAAATAAAAATACAAGTAATTCACTCGCACCTGCCATCTTGATTCACAGGCATGCCCACTGGAATAGTGAAAGCGGATAGCTTTTAACCCTTAACAGGGTAAAAAAAACCCTGTTAAGACAAATAGAAGCTGCTGCGAATTTGCATTACTGCACACAATCCACATTTTATTGCTTCGTATCTAGGGTCCCCTGAGGCTCACAGCAGGGCTCTGTACCTTTAACACCCATACCTTTAACACCCGTTTGAAAGAGGTCATGCTTAGATGAGAAAAGCTCAAGTTTTCTAAGCAAATTGATCCGTCACTCTTTTGAGCACATAAATTTGAACAGAAAGGATGAAGTCACGTCTTGACAGGCTACACCATGTGTAGCACTCCAGAGGGTGTTGACTACAGCTCCCATCATCTCTCACAACTGGCAATGCTGGATAGGGCTCCTGGGTGCTGCAGTCCAACATTTGGAAGGCCACACAATTTCCATCCATGTTACATTCTGATCATGTAACATATACTATATGGCTGTTCAAAGTTATGCATTTTTATACTTCCATTTTGTGTCCTTTAAAATTCTGCACTGATGGTTTTATCTTTGTATACATTTAACTCTTAAATAAACTGTACACAAGCTGGGTTGAAAAACGTAAGTTTGAAAGAAGCCTGTCTATAAAACAAAACAATGTGGAAACAGCCATGTTGTGTCCAATGAAGCTGCAGGCAAGGGGAACAGATTGCTGGAAAGTCTGTTAAGACCAGTACAAAAAAAAGGTTGAATTTAGTGGGTGGGTTACTTGCCACAGAGGGATTTGCTACTGGCAGGCTGTAGAACGTAAATGCACAGGACCAGTCACGAACAACCCTAACAATTTAGAAGAGCCTTGAGGCCACCACTCCAACTGCCAGACTGTTTCCAAAGAAAATGATCAGGGCAATGGCCATTGCCTTCAAACCACCTGCAACAGCAGCATGCCTGCCTGGAGTTCTATTCATAGGATCTGTGTTTTTTAAAAGACTGGTGCTACTTTACAATATTTCTATTTTTAAAAAAGTACTGTGGCTGCAGACTGAGCATAATTCTTCAGTAAAAACTGTAAAAGAGCACTACAGTATTTGGTGAAGTGTCCGTATTTATTGCAACCTTACCTGTCTCTGTGCGTATGTGCCTCCAAGTAACCTGTGCCTCCAAGTAACTTATGGCGACCCATGCATTTCATATAGTTTTCTTAAGCAATGAATACTCAGAGGTGGTTTTGCTAGTTCCTTCCTCTGCAATACAGCACCTGGTATTCATTGGCAAGGAGCCAGTGTGGTGTAGTGGTTTGAATCCCTGCTTGGCCATGAAAACCCACATGGCCAAATCACACACTCTCAGCTTGAGAAAACCCTGTGATAGGTTCACCTTAGGGTCACCATAAGTTGGAAACAACTTGAAAGCATATAAAAAACCCAATGGCAGTCTCCCATCCAAGTACTAACCAGGGCTGACTCTGCTAAGCTTCCAGGATTAGGCAGGATCTGGTGCTTTTAGGGTATTTAGGCCTCCTATCATCATTAGAATATATTATCATAAATTTCCATTAAAAAAAAAAGATAATGTCACTGTTTAATAAAATGTTGACTGTTTTACTAATTAACGTAAGTACAGAAGCAGTTTATAAGTATTCTTTTTGTTGCTCACGTTAATACATTGAAGTATTTGATCATTATTTGACTATTCAATAGAGCCAAACTTTTCTGACTTGTCAAATGCCCAACCCTAACTGAGCAAAGAAAGAAGAATGCTGAGGAATGTTAACGGGGGGGGGGCAGCCAAGAGACAGGCTACAAAATAGGAAAGGCTAGAGCCAACTGAGAGGGCTAAAGGAAAAGAACATCCCCCTCCAGTCTGAAAGAGTCTGTGAGTTTTCAGCTGCCTGCATAATATATCAGTGAAAGCACACTGCACTGGCTTCAATCTGAGACATCCAGAGCACACAGACAGTTTAGATGTGATGCTAAACCATCACTTAGCATTTCACAATCTACAAAAGCTTATGCTACCAACTTCTTTCTCAGTCTCAAGGGTGCTATAAGATCCCTTTGCAAGCTTCAGTGAGTGTTTTGACTGCCATGACAACTCCTCTTCTGGCACATGCCAGGGAGGGAGACTGGAAGCATATGCTTCTAGTTTTAAACTAACTCCATTGTGCAATTTGGGGAGCTATGTCTATCTGCAGTTAATGAACAAACCAGGATCATAAACCACCATTTTTTGAACTCTGACTTTTTGGAGACACATTTAGAGTTTAAGTAACCAGAGCTTTGGAGCTAAATATTTGAAGCTGATTTGATATCCTGGCTTGCTCTGAAACTCACCATAGTTTCCTGGTTCCGATTCAACAAGAAACAACAGTTGGCATTGCAATCCTAGGTTATCTGTCTTGAGGAACAAGGGGCACTGTGCATGAGGTAAGGGCTCAAATCTTAGTTTATTAATCCAAATACAAGTAATCTCATTCAAAGAAGACTGACCTGAGAAAGCTAATATTACCTTGTTTTTAGTTGTAACAAAATTGTAAGCTTACCTAAAAGTTTTGTGTTAGATTGGTTAGGAAGCATTAGATAAAGCAACTAAAACTATTCTTTAAAGTCTACCAAGGATAGATTACAATCCTATGAAAACTTTCCTCACAGTAAACTCCACAGAAAACAACAGGGGTTATTGTGGAGCTAACCACCCAAATTGAACCTGTGTGTCTTCCACATTCATCACCAACAATTATTAACTTTCTTGTGATTGCATAATGACTGAATATGCTGCAACTGTTGCCTACGCTTGAAAAGTAGTGTAATTGCTCAGTTCAGCAGCCTGAAAATTGAACCTTTCATATGTCACTGTAAATCTACTCTTTCTTTTTTTAAAAAAAAATATTTTGGAAGGAAGGGGGTAAGGAGGGTGCTGTAACAGACTAACATGTTTACTCCTTTGGAGCTTATTCTATCAGAATCTAGATCTCTTATAGGAGCACTTGTGCAGCCTTCCTTTCTATTCTCTCCTGATACAGATGCATATGCCTCTCTCCCTCCATTGTAGTGGGGAATGTAGCCAGAGCAAGTGCTGAGATGGGGGGATCCTGGCCTGCTTTTTTCCACCCCCACCCCCTCTCTCCCACACAAGCACCCCCACTCCATCATCTTAGTGCACAGAAATGGTGGTGGGAGTGCATTCCCTCCTCCTGAGCCACTTAGATCTCCCTCCAAATCCCTTCCTACCAGCTGCCCAGTTGAATGGCTGCAGAAACAGCAGAGGAGAACAGATAAGCAAGCTGTTGAGCTGTGCCCAGCATCCATCAGCTGGACAGTTGGAAGGCTTATGATGGGATTTCAGTCATCCCACTGCATGCCTTCTCTTTACTTTCCAGATGTTGCATCTAAGCTGTTTTGAGGCCACAGTCAGCCCTGGTTAATACTTGGATGGGAATACCAGGCTACATTTCAGAGGAAGGCAAACCTCTGTAAAAATTCATGGGGTCACCATAAGTCAACAGGTGACTTCAAGGCACATACACACATACAATGAGATGAGGCGACAGACTCAAAGACCAGACCAAGGGTTCCCAACCGTTGGTCCTCCAAGTATTTTGGACTTCAGTGCTCAAAAGTGACCAATGATGTAAGAATCAAAGTATAAAACATCTGAAGGGCAGCACTTTCAGGATCACGGCTTCAGAACATAACCAACACAGCTCCTCTCCCTGTAAGTTCACAAACTATTTCCATGCTCAGTGTGTCCATCCCCGTTTGCCCCACAGTTAACCAGCGCATGGTGCTGGATTCCTGAAAACACAGCTTGCTTTGGGAGTGTGCCTGACAAGCAAAGAAGAATCGCCTTCCCCATATTACACTAACTCAGGTAAACCAGTCTGCTTCTCACACGTCTGACAGTCGCAGTTAACCTGCCCACCTTTCCCAGAATTCGGAAAAGTTACATTTTTGGATGTATCCCCCTGGTAGTGCGCCTGCCGGCCTTGCTACCTTTCAGGAAAGGCGGCGGCGATCTTGGGCACTTGCGGGGCGGGGCACTTCCACCCGTGGGGCCCAACCCGCCCCACTCCACCCCAACCCTTCCCTTGTAAACACCGCCTGACCCGCCGCCCCTCTCCGGCCCCCTTAACCGCCTGCCCGCCTTTCCGTTCCCACGGCGTTCCTGGCACACCGGGGCCGCCACCCAGAGCCTTCAAAATATTCCACGCGCAGCCCCGCGGGAGCACAAAGGGTCCAAAAAAGCGGGTGTGGGTGTGGGTGTTGGGGGGAGGAGGTGCCTGGGTTCCCAACTGTACGATCAGAGGAGCCCGGGCAGGCCTTCCCGCCACCCCAAAAGAAATCCAGGAGGGGCCGAGGAGGTAGTCCGAGAAAGCCCACGGGAGTTGTTCCCACGAGAGCGCATACAGGGTCTCTCCAAAATGCCACGGCCCCATCTTGGCGTTGGGTGCCCCCCCCCACTGCCAGCCCTCCCGGGTGGGCCTCTTTTCAAATGCAACTCGCCCACTTTGGGAGGGGTGTGTGTGTGTGTGTGTGGAAGCGGAGGCTGGGGCCGGTAACCAGCAGAGCGCCATTCCCCGCTTGCCCTCCTCCTCCAAGCCCTTGGCTCTGTGGGGAAGCAGAATGGCACGGCTACCGGGGGAGGCTCTCCTCGCCAACCCCCTCCTCTCGCTACGGGGAGAGCCCCCCACAGCCAGCCAGCCAGCCTGCCCCGCCCGCCCGCCTCCTTCCCGGGGGTGCTGGCCAAGGCGAGGCGAGCCAAGCCTGCAGAGAGGGGCAAGCCAGGAGCTCAGGCGGCCCCGGGGCCACTCGGCAAGCAAGGCGGCCAGCGGCTGGGAGCCAGCCAGCCAGCGAGCGGCTCCGTCTAGGACCGGCTTAAGGAATGTTGGGGGCCCTGCAATCCTTTATTTTGGGGGCCCCATATGTTTCTCTCAGGTCAATGGAACTTAACTCAGCCTAAGCTATTCCCAAGACAGGATATTCAGATGATTACTAAGAGTGTTTGTGCAGGAGGAGGATTAGGACCCCCCTCCACCCACGATGGGTCCCCCGCGGATGCTGAGGCCGCGGGTGCCTTCAACCGGCCCTGGCTCCGTCCCTTTTTGGGGAGGCAAAGACGCACCCTCGGGGAACCAGGGAGAGGCGGGGGGGGTGCTTCTTATGCGGGACCCCGGACCTCCGGGCAGCCCCCGGGCAGGGAAGAAGCCACCACTCACCTCTCGCTCGCTGCTGCTGCCGCCGCCTCTCCATCTGGCAGCCCCCGGTGGACGGACGGACGGACGGACGGACTGAAGGAAGGAGGGCGGGCGAGCCACCGACCCACCCACGCGCCTCGCCCTCGCCTTCCCCACCTCAACTCCAGCAGGAGGATCCCCCCTGGGCGGTGGTTGCCGCGGCGCTTTCCGCTTCCTGTACCCAGGACGGCGGCGGCAGAGGCGGAGGCAGCAGCAGCAGAAGAAGAAGCAGCAGCAACACGGCGCGCCACCGCCCCGCCCGGCCGCTGCTCCGAAGCCGCCCAGCCGAGCCCTGCCTTGCCTCGGCGTGGCCTGAGCAGAGCGGAGGGCCGGAGCCCCCCTCACCCCCGCGCGCTTCCTTGCAAAGCAGCCAGACCCAGCAGAGGAGAGGAGAGGAGAGGAGAGGGCTTGCCTTGCTCGCCAGGAGGCCGCCTGCATTTGTCCGCGGGGCAGAACGCCAGGCGCGCTCGGGAGAGGCGGTGGGCCGGGGGAAGGGACAGGGCCGGTTTAAGGAATGTTGGGGGGCCCTGCAATGCTTTATTTTGGGGTGCCCTATATGTTTGTCTCAGGTCAATGTAACCTAACTCCACCTAAGCTATCCACAGGGCAGGATACTCAGATTATTACTAAGAATGTTTTTGCAGGAAGAGGGTTACGATGGGGGGGCCCGCAATGATGGGGCCGCCTGCGGATGGTGACCCCGCGGGTGCCTTCAACCGGCCCTGGGAAGAGGAACCGGGCGCTGCAGGCTCGTGTAGCGTTTACTCCAAAGTCCCTCCCACGCCCTGTTCACGAGGAGCATTACAGTACAGTTGTCCCTCCGTATCCACGGATTTAAGTATTCACGGCTTGAAAAGATTCTTTAAAAAATAATCATCCAAAAACTTGATTTTGCCATCTTAGATAAGGGACACCATTTGGCTATGCCATTGCATAGAATGGGACTTGAAATATTCACGGATTTGGGTATCCACAGATTTAAGTATGCACGGCTTGAAAAGATTCTTTAAAAAATAATTATCCAAAAACTTGATTTTGCCATCTTAGATAAGGGACACCATTTGGCTATGCCATTGCATAGAATGGGACTTGAATATTCACGGATTTTGGTATCCTCAGATTTAAGTATGCACGGCTTGAAAAGATTCTTTAAAAAATAATTATCCAAAAACTTGATTTTGCCATCTTAGATAAGGGACACCATTTGGCTATGCCATTGCATAGAATGAGACTTGAATATTCACGGATTTTGGTATCCTCAGATTTAAGTATTCACAGCTTGAAAAGATTCTTTAAAAAAAATAATCATCCAAAAAGCAAACCTTGATTTTGCCATCCTATATGAGACACCATTTTGCTATGCCATTACATAGAATGGGACTTGAGTATTCATGGTTTTTGGTATCCACTGGTGTGTGTGTGTGTCCTGGAACCAAACCCCAGCGAATATGAAGGGACAGCTTTACTCCCAAGCTGGACTTCACCAATTGATTTTTATGCTTGGGTTTGTTTTTACAAAAAGACACCTCTCTGGCCATAGATTGCAGCCAGGGCGAGCTTGAAGGAGGGATCCTCTGGATCTGAGAGTCCCAATCCAACACCACACATTACAGGCTATTGTGAAAACTGTGCATCTCTTTTAATGCTAGGTAGGGCAAAACATGGACCTGAGAAAGGCTTCTCCACAGAGAAGTTAAAAATCTGATTTAGAAAATCATCCTAGATTTTCCTTGCTTTTTTTTTCCAGGCTGTGAGGCCATGTTCTGGAAGAGTTTATTTCTGATGTTTGGCCTGTGTCTGTGGCTGGCATCTTCAGATAATGGTTGGGTAGGAATGTGTGGAATATATATATATATATATATATAATTGTGAACCCCTGTTGGGGAGTACTGTATATGTAAATATATATATATTGTGAACTCCTGTTGGGGAGTATATGTAAATTTGTGTAATTGAATAGTTAGTTTCTGGGTGTAGAAATGCAAGGAGGATTAGTGTCTGTTTGGCAAATGGTTTTGATGGCCCATTATCTGCTGGGAATCCCCCTGTCTCTGGGTGGAGTTCATTTGCAAGTGTTGAGTTTTGATTCTATTTTGTATCTCAAAACTGGAAACCAGATTTTGTTAACTTTTAGGGTTTATTCTTTCCTGTTGAAGTTGTCCCGGTGTTTTCAATAGCTTCTCTGACATGGCAGTTGTTGGCCTAGTTAAATCATCCTAGTTAAAAAAAAACCAACACCTTGGATTACCACATTTTTACAAGGTATCAGTCTCTGCTCCTCCTCAAACTATAAAGTTTCTCTCTTTTCTGAACAACAAAAATCACGTATCTGGCATACTTTGGCACTGCCATAGATCAAAAGCCTAAATTTGAGGCATAGATTCTCATGGTTTTTACACATTAACCAAAATCAGTGTTAAATACCATAACATCACATCCACACTCAGAGCATATAAATAAAAAATTGGCATTCCTTCATAGCCCAATTATAACACAAAAACATAGCTATCAGCTGTAGATCCCCAAAACAAAGACTGCATTCACAATGTCTTGGTCACATTTCTTGGTCCATTGCTTTTTGGTGCTTAGTTTTTAAAAAAGATTGCCTGTGGATTTTCACACCTTGTTTCCCCACCATCACACCAGGAAAACCAAGAGCCACCTACTGAGTGCACCACAAACATGTCCCATCTACTTAATTCCTAATGCTACCATAAGTTGATTCAGAATTTGATTGTGGTTTAGGCATGTTATAAAAACATTCAGGGCAGACGTTAAACTGTACCCTGGCCACTGTACTCGTTTCCCAGGAAAAGAAGATTCTGCCTTCAACACCATCAAAAGTGGGAGCAAAGTGTCTATCAGAAGGATATGGAGGGCCATACAATTCCTTGGATGGCCATATTTGAGACATTGGTGGTAATGACTAGCCTTTTATTGTCTGGGGAACTATGTTCCTTCTGCAGACATAATTTAAAAAACTGTTTTTCCCCCTCTTGTGAAACCTTCTCGCTTGCCCCTTTGTGGTTTATTTGGAGTGCAACTGGTATCACGTGGCACCTTTAGAATTAACATGAGCCAACATGGTGTAGTGGTTTGAGTGTTGGACTATGACTCTGGAGACCAGGGTTCAAATCATCACTTGGTCATGAAAACCCATTGGGTGAACTTGGGCAAGTCACACACTTTGAGCCTCAAAAAACCTTGTGATAGGTTTGCCTTAGGTTCACCGTAAGTTGGAAATGACTTGAAAGCTTACGGCAACAACAAGAGCTTTAGTGGGTTACAGTCCACTTTGTCAAAAGCATGGGGTATAATCTTCATGGGGTGGGCAACTCGTAGCCTTCCAGATGTTGTTGGACTTCAATTCACAATACCAGCCAATACGACTGATAAGGATGCTGGGATATGTAGCCTAACTACATGGGGAGGGCCTCAAATTGCCCACCCTTATCTTAGAGGCTTGGATTAATAACTTGCTGGATTGTAATGAAAGGAGGCTAGATACTTCCTCTGGCAAGTCCTTCCTCCTCGGTCCCAGGAGTACAAATGGAGATAAGAGAAATAGGAAGAAATATTCACCACAGGGTGCCTTTCCCCATGACAAGTGTGTTAGTGAGTTGCTCTAAAGAAAATGGCAGTGCTAAAGGACAAGCAGCAATAGCAGATTCTGTCCCACAGTCACTGGTTAGACTTTGGCCATGCGGGGTCTATGGGGAAAATGCAGGGGAAGAACACCCAAAGCCAGATACAATAATGCCTCAGTAAGTGGGTTTATTTTATGCAAAAAAATTTGATGTACCACTTGCAATATCTAAATATGGAGTCCTGAAGCACTGCAATCAAGGACTGGTTGCCATGGGTCTGTTTCTGGTCTCTTTATGGCCAGGCTGGTTCCTTGCAGCGACAAATTGGTGTCGTGGAGATCTACGTGGCAGCTGGTACTGAGACTCTTCAACCAGTTCAACTGACAAGCCATTCTGTAAGTCCTACAGTGTTTTGACTGGTCCTTAGGCAACTGCTTTCAGCTAGAAAACATTGCCTCTGCTGTCCACCATAAAGGTCACCCAAAGGCCAGATCAGATTCTGCTTTTCAAAGTGATGGAATCAAATTCTGTAGAAGATGAGGTAACCCAGTTCTTTTGCTTCAAGTAGATACCTTCTACAAAAAGAGGCAGTCTGTCATTTTAAATATCCACTCTACATTTCAACAAGAATGGTAAAAATACCATGTACTAGGAAAAAAATTAAATCAAGAAATAAAAAGTCAACAGACTGAAGGAGTAAAGCCAAGAGATGGAGAGCCAAGTCACAGGTCTATCATGCTGCTCTTAATCTGCTTTTTTTGGCTGCTTGGCTCCAACTGCGTTCAGAGGCCAGCAGGTCATATTCAACCCAACACTCAAGCCAGTCATGGAAGGCTTGTGTGCCAGCCAGAACTACCACTTTTGTCCCAAATATTGAACACATGATGAAACTTCTGATCAAGTTTTGATACAGCACAGTTCTCCTACTAATATGGAAAGAGATTTATATGCATACAAACAGATCTATGTCAACCCTCCCCAGCTTCCCAAAATAACTGAAGAAAGCTGCATGAATGCTGACTGGCTGTAGATGAGTAACAGGAAGGAGCCTGGTGCACTGTGAACATCTTTAAAACTGCAAAGTTGGTGCTGATGTTGTGGATACTTGCAAAGGTACTTTCGCCCTAGGAAAGTAGTATCTAATGAGAAAAAAGTTAAGGAGTTCTCACCAACTTTAGTCAGAGGTAAAACACAGAGCTTGGAAAAGTTACTTTTTGGACTACAATACCAAAAATCCCCCAGATTTTGACAGCAGTAATTTAAAAAGTTGTTTTGCTGAGCTCTGGGTTATATTTAATTTCTCATCTTTCTCCCAACATGAGACTCCGAGGCAGGTCATAAGATAAGTTAAAACTGCTCCTTTACATAGTGTTCATTGGGAGATTGCTTAAATAGGACTCAGATTTAATCTGGTCTATGGACACTTAATTGGGAATAAACCCCCTCTGAAATAAGTGGTTTGCCTGGTTAAATATTCAGGTAGGGCACTATTCTGTTCTCCATCTTTGCCAGAGCTTTCGTTCTGAACAAAAGCTTTCGTCCTGAACAAAAAGGATTGGTAACAAAAATCTAGTGACTCTTAAGGCTTTCAGGAAAAGGCAGTCCAACTTTGTCCAAGGAATGCCCCTGGGAATGGCAATATCTCACTACATAATACTGTTTCCCGAGGCAACAGTGACTATTTTAAAAATACACAGAAGTCAGGATGCCAGTATTCAGTCACACCATGGGTTGGCTTTATAACCATGTGGGGGTGGAGGGTGGGGGGAAGCAGGATGATGGTGAAGATGGGAACAAACAAGACAGTGAAACCTTGTAGTTAGATCACAGAATCATAGAATTGGAAGAGACCTCAAGGGCCATCCAGTCCAACCCCCTGCCATGCAGGTATACACAATCAAAGCATTCCCGAAAGCATCCAGCCTCTGCTTAAAAACCTCCAAAGAAGGAGACTCCCCCACACTCCCAGGCAGTGTATTCCATTTCCAAACAGCTCTTACTGTCAGGAAGTTCTTCCTAATGTTTAGGTGGAATCTCCTTTCCTGTAGCTTGAACCCATTGCTTCATGTCCTAGTCTCTGGAGCAGCAGAAAACAAGCTTGCCCCATCCTCAGTATGACATCCCTTCAAATATTTAAACATGGCTATCATGTTCCCTCTCAACCTTCTCTTCTCCAGACTAAACATGCCCAGCTCCCTAAGCCGCTCCTCATAGGGCATGACTTCCAGACTTCCCACCATCCTGGTTGCCTTCCTCTGGACACATTCCAACTTCTCAATATCCTTCCTGAATTGTGTGGTGCCCAGAACTGGACACAGTATTTCAAGTGAGCTCTGACCAAAGCAGCATAGAGTGGCACTATTACTTCCCTTGATCTAGACACTAGATCAGTGTGTAATTCTACTAATTTTTGGAGGTGTATGTGCGGGAGAAGGTAGGAGATGAATCATTTGGATTTTCTGTCTCAGGTAGCAAAACTTCCTCTGGGCTCCCTCAGTCTGCACCCCTTCCCATTGCTCTCACTCAAAAGATGTACTGTATCATGTACTGGCACAGCCTACTCATATAATACTTTGAAGTTTGAAAGGTGCTAATGTCCTGTGCTGAACAGATGCAATGAATTCCCAAACTCCACTCTCTGGCTTTTACAGATGTAGCACAATTTTCAGAGTGCTTCACAAGGATACACAAATGTGGGGATTCCTTTTGTTGCCAAGTACTTGCGGATGAGACGCTCTGTTCCGTACCAATTAAAGCCCTTAGTTGAATGTCCAATGCGAGGCAGGTGGATACTTGCTGAGAGACAGAGCAAGAGAGAGAAAGTTGCCTGAATTGCAGTTAAGGTGTAGGGGAACATTCCTGTAGACAACTTCCTAGTTACAGAGAACATCCTAAAATGACATTCAAACTACACATTTCAGGGTAAGGAAAAGTAACCAGAATCCCAGGAAGAAAAATCAATAGCCACTAATCCCACAGACCTTTTCCTACATTGGCTGCTTATTCTACTATGCAATCTATTAGCAACCCTCTAGCCCCTACTGTTGCCTCAGTAAAACAGCAGCAGATCCAATAACATAGCTCTCTCCTTTAGGAACCTGATACATGATGAACTAAGATATAGGCAAATGAAAAAACCAAAGGGAAAAGCACTGCCAAGGCCTCTGTGCCCATTGCGGAGGAAGAGGCTCAGAGACCCTTCCCTTTGCCTTGTGGAATTGGCTCAGAAGGCACAGCCAATGGCACTGGTACTTCAAGCTACTTTAAAATGACCAGGGAATTAGGGTAGTTTTGTATTATAAACAGCTTTAAATGTCATTGGGTGTTTTTTTTTTGTTTGTTTGTTTTTTAAGTCTAAGTGGTTTCAGTGGCTTAGAGCATTTTTACTAGTTCTATCTGCTTCTTCAACCACAGCCTTCCCTAGATAGTCTGGCTACAATGATCCATAATCTAGTAATTCCCAGATTAATTACTATAAAGTGTGATGCATTGGGGCTGTCCTTCAAAACTGGAAGCTTCAGCTGGTTCCTAATTCAGTTGCTACAGTTCTCGTTGGGTTAACCAGGTGGAGCCATATTGCACCTATTCTGAAGGAGCTAGATTGCCTCTTTATAGACTACCAAATCCAATTCAAGAGGTTTAGACTGCCTCCTTACAGACAACCAAGTCCAATTCAAGAGGCTTAATTTAAAATCCTAAATGGCTTGGGGCCCCAATATATGAAGGGCGGCCACTTCTGATTTCGACCTACCCAAGCATCAAGATCATGAGAGGAAGCCCTTCTTTGTGTTCCTCTGTAAGAGAAGTGCACTTGTCCTTGGGCTTCCTATATGGAGGCACTACATCTCTGGAATTACCACCCTTGAGAGACATGCCTGACATCCATGCTGTATACTTTTTCAGGACAGGCGAGTCTTGGTTTCCCAGACATTGGAAGATGAAATTTCCAAAGTCTTATGTTTTTAGATCAAATTTGTTACTTTTAATTTGTTTACAATAATGTTATGACTCACTTTTACTGCTGATGTTTCGATTCTAGATCATTTATACCATAATCTATAAGGTGTGGGTACCTATGGCTCTCCAGAAATTCTTGGACTGCAAGTGCCATAATTACTCACACCATTGACTATTCTGGCTAGGACTGATGGCAAACATGTAGGCCAAAAATATCTGGAAGGCCACAGTTGCCCACTTTAGTTGTACAGTAGGACCCCCATATCCACTGATTGATTATCTACTGATTCAGCTATCCATGGGACACAAAACATCACACTTACCATAGAGTCTTCCTAGAAAATGTTTCCTCCCTAACCATTTTCTAGGTCCTCCAAGGCAAATCTGGTATTTTAAACCCAAAGTTCCATTATTTTCAATGGTGTTCGCTATTATCCACAGTTTTCATTATCCACAGGGGCCCCCAGAACCAATCCCCAGCCCATATGGGGGTCCTACTGTATTGCTTTTTAGTTGTTTCCAGTACACTAACCTGAAATCCTTTTTGGAATGAAAGGGCAGCTTAGAAATTCTTAATGTAACTCAACTCAAAGTAGTAGCAATAGTAATTGTCAATAATAATAATAATAATAATAATAATAATAATAAACACAGAGCCATATGTTTGCCTGAGAGGAGCTGCCCAAGGGTGTGGAGAGGAAGCGCAGGTGCACTGCAAAAGGTGTGGGAGGCTTCTGATGCCAAAAAGACCATCTATCCATCAAAGTTGGGGCTGTGGCTGACACAGGAGCCTTCCCATAGGGCAACCCTGTAATGGTAGGAACTTGAGAAAGAGACTGGAATGCCTCAGCTGTGCCTTTCAGCTTGTTTGAACAGGACCTTCAGGAATCTATGTGTGAACTGAGGGGCACTATGTTCCATTTCACCAGTCCTCAGACAGGAATACTTACCATCCCTTTTCTTGGCTGCCAGATAAATTTTCTTTAATCCCTTTTCCAAAGCAGGAAGCTTAATTCCAGACAAGTTGTTGGAGCGGTCTCGGTGCTGTGCTACAATAAGAGCCAGCTGGGAAGGCATGATTAATGTTCAGAGTTAGTCAAGGAACGAGAAAACTAATGGTATATAACTTATTATCAAGAAACATCTTCCTCACCGTTTTGCAAGTACTATTGTACCTTGGGATTAAGTCTAAAAGCATTCTGGTATTTTTTTAAATTTCATTTTTTAAAAATCCCAGTCTAAATGCGTGCTTCAAAATGTAAGTAAACCACAAAGATTTTAAAACCTGACAACCTCATTGGGACATCTAATAATACCAAAATAGATTCATGGATGTCATTTAGTGAAATTCAAATTGTATTGCTATTGAAGTGTTTTATAGATATACAACCACATATTTTATTTGGCTCCTCAAATAAGGTTTTAAATTACTCAAATGCAAGGGGGGAAAAAAGGAGGGGGGAAGCATCTCCACACATATTTACCAAGTCCTGTCCTTTGCTTCTGGATTCCTTATCATCAATTGGGAATAAAAGAGTTCCTCCCAATGTCAGATCTACAAAAATAAAGTAAATCAGCCACTAAGACCTTCTGATTGGTATACCTTAACTACTTGCTAATACCAGGTGTTGGTAAGTCTGACTAAAAACAAAACAGTAAAAAGGGAAGAATCTTCTTATAAAAATAAAGAAGCATTTGCTCATATCTGCCTTACCTTTCATCTTTCCTGCCTGCTCGTATATCTTCTTTGGCTGGTCAGAACGATTCCCCAGTGCTGTAAATAAGCCTCCTCTCCCCCAGCGGCCTGAATCATCTGAACCAGAGAGTTACATGTAAGAGACCTCTACAGAGAAAGGAGGGGGAATGCATGGCAGGTTTTTTTTTTTTTTTAAACTAAACTTTCAAGGGCTGAGAGAAGATTGACATTTTCTCCTGGAAAGTGCATCTACACATATCTTTCCCTTGGAAAGTGCATCCACACATGCAAAAACATTTGTCCTATCAGGATCCATGAAGATTAAAAAAACAACAGCTATCTGCCCTATCAATAGCATGGATACTTTTAGTGTGGTAGGGCAGAGAAGAAGGCAAACCCCAGAAGAAGGAAGCAGTTATGCCTCAGACAAATCCTGACTATGAAGTTCTTCATAGCCTCTGTGAGGCACACGCCATTTACACAGGCACATTTTGGCACCTTCAGCCTCTCAGGTGCCCAAAAGATGGACAGGTTGCTTACCTGTAACTGTAGTTCTTTGGGTGGTCATCTGTGAACTCAAACAAATGGGTTATTTGCACCTGCATCGTTGGGAACCTTCTAGAGCTATTATGTAAGCGTTTTGGTGGTAGCCTCTCCTCTACTGGTGCATGCATTCCTGCTCAGTCCCTCAGTTCCAATGGATACTGAACAGCAGCCAAGCAGCTAGGGAGAACAGGACACTGAGGGGCAGGCGTTGTGTGAGATCACAGATGACCACTCACAGTTACAGTTAAGCAACCTGCTGTTCTTCGTGGTCTCTGTGACTCACACAAATCAGACACTAGCAAGCTACTCACCATAGGAGAATATTAATCAACACAGAAGAGTACAATCCTCCCAAATGCAACCTCTGCCTGGGATCTTTGATCTAGCCTGTAGCAAGAGATAAAACTCAAAGGTTGAGACCAGGTGGCCACTCTGCAGATATCATGTAGAGGAAACCCCTGACACCATCATCGCTCTGGCGGAATGGCTCCTCAGTTGTACAGGAGGTTGCTTGCCTACCAGTTCACAAGCCAGATGAATAGTCACCACTGCCCATTTAGAGAGCCTTTGGGATGAAACCGGCAAACCTTTCTTGGTGGAAGAGTAGCTCAGGAAGAGCTACTGTGATTTCCTAAAGGAAGCTAAAAGGGACAGGGTGCAACAAATGTCTAGGCAATGGAGGGAATGCTCCAGGTCTTTGGTAGGATTCTGCCAGAAAGCTGGCAACACAATGCCCTGGTTCAGATGAAATATTGAAACCACTTTTGGCAAAAAGGAAATGTCCAGTGTAAGGACCACCTTGTCTTTATGAAAGTGGGGGTAAGGCTGGTCTACTCTCAGCACACAGGGCTCTCCTGCCTGATGTAACTGATACCAGGAAGACAGTTTTCCAGGAATGTAACCTGTTATAATGGGAAACCATAGGCTCAAAGGGAGACTTAAAGAACTAAGAGAGAACAAGTTCCAAACTCCACTGAGAAGTAGGCCCAATTACAGGTGGGTGATATCTTAACCAAGGGGTCCAGGAAATATGATGGCTTCCCAAAGCGTTGGAAGTGCCAAGAGTGCAGCCATGTAGCATCACAGAGAAGAAAGGGAGAGACCTTTCCCTGATAGTAAAACTAGAAAATCAAGCAGGTGAGGTATTGTTGCTTCAGCTTGAGAAATATCCTTAGACTGCAGAAACTCCATTTGTAAGCATAAGACCACAGGATAGATTTTATTTATTTATTTAGGTATTTATACCCCGCTCTTCAGCCACAAAGGCCATCAGAGCGGCTTACAATTTGTTTTAAGCAATAGCAATTTACACATCTACACTGCATTAAGCAGTTTCCAGTGTGTGTTAGCTAACTGCCCCCACAAACCGGGTACTCATTTTACCGACCTACGAAAGGATGGAAGGTTGAGTGAACCTTGGAGCCCTCTGGAATTGAACTTGCAACGTGGTGACTTGCAGTATTGGCATTTAACCACTGCGCCACCAGGGCTCATCAGGGTTTATGTGCTGCCTTGAGCACCTGTATGACTAGATCTGACAATGCTGTCATAGGAAGAGCCTTTGTGCACACCTGGAAGTCTCACCTCAACTTTGTGGATGGTGAGAAGGTCCGGATTTAGTGGAAGTTTCAGGTAATGACCTTGAACAGGAGAGGATGTTCACAGCTGCCTTGGCCACCAAGGAGTCACCAGTATGCATTTGGCTCTGTCCTGATGAATTTTGGCGATCACCCTGGTGATGAAGGAAAACGGGGGGAAAGCGCACATGATGGGCCCTCTCCAATTCAACAAGAATGTTTTCCCAAGAGAACCCTTCACTCTGTGAGTTCTTGAGAAGAAGATCTGGTACTGCTTGTTCAGATGAGATGTGAAAAGATCTATTAATGGTATTCCCCGTAGTTAGAAGACTTTCCGAAGGGTTCCTGGATATAGCTTTCATTTGAGGCATGGTGCAGGAACCCTGTCAATGTATTCTCGTCTTCTGGCAGGTGGATGGCACAGAGCATGATGCTGTGAGGAATACACCAATTCCAGAGATGGATTGTGAGGCAAAGAAGAGTGTCTGATCTTGTGCCCTTTATATGTTCAGGTAGAAGACCACCATGGTGTTGTTGGAGACTATCCGAATAGCCCTGCCTCGTAAAGTCCTTTCAAAGGCTCAAAATGCTTTTATGAAGACAAGTACAGTAGTTGCAACATATTGATGTGGAGAGCTCTTCACTACAGACCATCTGCTCCTGACTATCAACCCTGCAGAGTGGGCACCCCAACACTTGAAAGAAGCATCCGTCATGAACACTTCTGTGGGTTGAGGAGGAAGGAATGGCATCCCAGCCTGCACATTCCTGGAATCCCTCCTCCATCTGAGTAATCAAGGCATGCTGTGTGGTACTGTGAATCTCTTTGGATGGAAGGTCTGACAGCATGTCAAAACATGACAAGAACCAGGTCTGTAGAGGTCTCATCCAGAGTCTCACAAAAGGGGTGATGGAAGTTTTTTTGATACCATATATCTCAAGAATTTAAATGCCTCTTGCCATCACCCTTTGGTTGCAGAGACAGAAAAGGGATGATCTCCAGAGGCTGAGATTCCTGTCCTCCAGGAGGAAGGCAGCCTGAGCCTATCTAAAAGCCGAAGAGTAAGACTGTGATCTACACAAAACTGAGGAGCCAGAATGGGACAGGGACTGGAATCGAATTCTGTGCCTCGCCTCAGTACGAGGTGGCAGTATTGGAGGAAGTGGGCAATCTTGTGGCTTGGTGACCCTGACAGACTCCAGTTCTAGGGGCATAGAGGGTCGATGATCCTGCTGCTCCACAAGCACAGGAAGGCAAGGCTGCTCCCCTGATGTGGAAAGAGGTTGCATTTTGGGTGAGTCTCAAATCTCATCTCTCCATCAGAAATCACAGCTGCTTCTGATGGTTCCAATGAGGGAGGGAGCTCTTGAACACGAGTGGGAACTTCCCTACCTTCAACACAACAGTTGGATCCAACAGAGATCAGAGAGGATCTTCTCTCCAATGTGGGAGCCGAAGCCTCTTCTGTGTGCACCTGCAGAGATGTCTCAGAACATTGCAGGGATGATTGGGCATGATGCTCCCTTCCCTTCTTTTTCTTCCTATGATACTTATGAGTGGTCTGTGGAGATGGTACCAATGGGAAGGCCTTAGTACCGAGAGACTGACCTGGTGTTAAAGAGTCATAGCCAGCTCCAAAGTTGGTCTGTTTGCAGATAGTTTCCATTTCAACTGAGTGGCAGCAGGGTTGGCCAAAGAACATTTTGGGGCTAGATGGACCAACAAACTCGAGGGTATTAGAACAGAAGAGACCCAAGGTGGACCTGGAAGGCAGGATGTGGAGGGACTAGCTGAGGCTATATGCAGTGATCTATTCTCCGCCGCCTGACTCACTGCACCCAAGGCATGCTCCTTCAGTCTTGCATTTAGAACCCTGGTCCCAGCCATGTTTCCCCTAGCATCTAGATGAAGCTACTGAGGCAACTGGAACTGAAGCAGTTGCTACCCATTTTTGATTGTGGTACTGAAGCTGCTCTCAAAGCTTGCTTTGGCAGGGCAGCAGGAGGCAGTGTTACCTGCCCTGACAGCCCCCACGTTTTAATATCTCATCAATTGTCTACATTTCATATATTGCCTTATTAGTGGCTCTCCACATGGTTGAAGATAGACCAGGGACCTCTCAAAACTAGGAGTAGCCAGCTCAAATTCCTTAAAGACACATCCAGGTGAGAATTATGCAGAAACCCCTGGAACTGATTAGTGAAGGAGATAATGGGCTAATTCTTCCTGGGAGCTCTCACTAATCCAATCATAAGTGACTGAGCACTAGTTACCTGCAAAACGGGTTTTTCCTTTTCTCTCTCCCAAGGTTTTCTCCCTCACTCACAATGTTCCTGTGACCATTCAGTCATAAATGTACCTCACATTAATAGTCATTAACACATCCAGAGAATCTGTTGTTTAATCCTGGGAAACTCCAATAGACATTGTATCCCATTCTAAAACTCATCCCTTCAGGGGAAATATCAAATATAAATATCACCTTAAAATGCCACCAAAGTGTGCACAGATCCCCTTCCTCCTGTCACTCCATCAGTCTGTGTCACCAGGGTTGCAGCTTCTATGCAAATCTTTGGATCAGTATAGTATAACCCACAATCCCCTCACTCTATTTCTCTATCCAAATACTTCATACTTTCTTCGCTAGCCTTGTGTGATTGCTTGAAGCCTGAGTGTTGGTGTGAATGCTGTTAAGATTATTGTTCAATAAAAACCATTATTATTTTAAATCTGTGGCTGTGAGTCTGTCTGAGTTAGTACTGGTACACACAGGTTAAAAGATCCCTGCAGTTGCTCAACCTCTCGCATGCCAATTTGAGCCTACTAATATTCCTCCTTTTAATTCAGAAACTAGTGGGTCCCCATGGACCCTGCACAATTCAGGTAACAGTAGGTGAAACCAAATGTCTGCAGGCACAGGACCTTCGAGATGATAGAGGCAGTTTCTTACAGGTGGCAGTTTTCAACTGTTTGCCCCTCAACCAAACAGAGGAGACAGTAGGAGCTATCATATGAATGGCACATTTCATACCTGCACAATATACACTTCTTTAAAAAAAAAAACTTTGATGCCATAAACCTGAGGACCCATAGGTTTCAGTTCCATGAGCAGGAAGACTTGCATAAAGAAAGAAAGAAATCAGAGGAGATTCTGAAGATGGCAACGATGGCAAAATATGATTAATGAAGATGAAGGACAAAAGTACGGTGACAAATAGCTCAACAATCTCACAGTACAGCCAAAAATGGTGGAAAAGTTCTCAATCTGCATTGCAGCTGTGGCAGGCTAAAAGAACTAAGGGGAAAGGCAGGTGTCTCATCTGGACACGCATGCTGGGATAGGGTGATGTTGGCTTGGCTCAACTCTAAAAGTTTCCAACTAGCTCTGTGCAGGCACAGAACAATCTATGTGTGAGTCACAGACACCAAGGAGAAGAATAACTTAATACACAAATTTCTGAGGTTAGCAATCTTATTCTCTGGAATATACAATACACAGAGGCAAAGCCACTGCAGAAATTCCACATTAGAAAAACAAACTTAGCTTTCCAGACATCTAGAACCTGCTGACCATTAGAGGACAATATATATTTCATCACAACCACAGCTTTTATTTTTCAGTGAAAATAATTAACAGAAAGGAGTGCCACCCAAGCAGGAGTTTGGGGAGGTCAAGGGTCCACGAAAAGTAGGTCTATTCTAGCACAGTGTACTCCACTTACCTACACAGTGCACAATGATAGCATCCTCTTCACCTGCTGAAGGATGGGTAACATCACCCATAATATAGTGGATGGAGGTCTGATCTGGGTCGGTGTAGTCCAAATGCACATCCAACATGCCTTCTTCCTCCTCCTCGTCATTGCTCTCTTCTGACTCAAGGCAACAAGACCTGTAATGATTAGCTTCCCACCAGGCTATCCTGAATTAAAAAAAAAAGATATTTCTCTTTCTTAAACAAACACACCATCTACTGTAATAGTAAAAATACAAATAGAAACTGAGCTAAAGCCTTTTGATTTGAGTCATAGCCTGTGGATGATGCAAGGCCAGCCTTTCTGCATTCTGTATTGTGCTTTAAGAAAAAGAGAAGAAAAATGTCTTGGTGCAGCAGAGCACAGCATGCTCAATAGTAAATAAAGAATGAAGAAAAATAAAATCCTTTCATTATATTTCAAGTGTTAGCATTATTCCCTCCTGCTCTGCCCTTTCTTTCATGTGAGACAGGTAGAGGGAATATGGTACAATATTAAGTGCTGTGTGGAATTACTGCTTTAATCCTGCTTAAACCTGAAAGAAACAAACAAAAAAATCAAAGAAAAAATGCCTAGCATACAAGCAGATGACGTTCCACAGACATTTATGCAGAAAGCATGCAACCAGTTTTGACACCATCCTGGTTTGTAAGAGATAGCACCAGATACACAGTTTTAATCCAAAGCAGCTAGAATTGTGAAGGGTCTTCTTTGCTTGCGCCACTATGAGTGCAGTGCCTGCAAAGCACCTTACTTTTTCTGGTGTTCAGCTTCTGCCTTCTTCTGTCTCTGTTCTTCCCTCAGCCTGGCCTTTCTTGCTGCCGCCTCCTGTGCTTTCCTATGTCTAGCCTCCAGCTCTTCTGGACTTAATTTCCGCCGTTTCTTACTGGGACCCATCTGAATGTCCAAAACAAGAACCTGGAAAAGAAAAGAGCGTTCATGAGTTACTTTCTCCCATCTGAAGTTACTTAATCCAAAACAGCATAGTTGCCTCCAGTCTGCTTTCTAGGTACTCTTTGAAAGGTGGGGGAGAAGGAGCAGAATTTTGGTCTTAATTGTCTTCTCTAAAGGTAGTGATGGTGTGTGTGCTCCTGTACAAAGCCCCTTCACACTCATGTTTCTGCATTCACCTGAAACCCTTCTCTTTGTAAAGTCTACAGTGATCTAATGGGCACCCCAACATACTTTAACTGTGGTGAGAATCTGACTGCCAAATCTAGAGGGTCATCAGTGCTTACTTTTAAAAAGAGGTGCTCAGCTTCAAAACAGTTTATAGGACATACTTCTTTACGTAATTGCTACTCAATCCCAGGATGTGGGCAGGGCTACTCAGTTACAAGTGGAATGCACTCTCCACAATGTGCAAAACCTGTTTCTCTTTAGACCTATTTACAGGCATTCAAAATAAGTGCAGGAGCTAAGCTGTACCAAGTCAAGGCTCAAATTAAGGCTTGAAATTCATCTTAGTATATAATCATTCCTTGCTACCATCTACAGATTTGTGGATCTATAGAATCATAACATTTGGAAGGGGGCTAATGGGCCACTGAGTATAACCACTGCTCAGTGCAGGATCTCCAGCTAAAGGATCCCCAGCATGGAGCTCTCCAGTCTCTTTCTGAAGATGATCAGAGAAGAAGACCACCCCTCCCCACTTCTAGGCAGTTGGTTCCACAGCTGAACCACTCTTATTTTTAAGAGGTTCCTTCTCATGTTCAATCAAAATCTACTCTCCTGTTATTCCAAACCATTAGACTTGGCCCTACCTTCTCAGGGAGCAGAGAACAGGCCTTCTCCCTCCTCACTGTGACAGCCCTTTGCAATCATGTCATTCCTCAGTCTTCTCATGCCCAGCTCCTTCAATTGTTCCCTAAAATTCATGCACCACGGTGTATTTTCAGCATCTGGGTCTGACCCAAATGCCACTAGATCAGAGACAGGGAAAGTGTGGCCATAGGACCATTTTATGCAAGCCCCAGGGACACCCCAGGGGAGTGTTCTATTATTTTATTTTATTTTATTTTATTGGCAGAAAAATGCCCTCAAAATCCTTCTAGGAAGGGCATTTCACCACATTTGGAGGCCCCTTGCTCTCCCAGGGGTTCAAGCAAATTTTTACAACTTTTTTCAAAAATGTTTTTGGCATCAAAATACCCTCTAGGAAGTATGGGGGGCATTTCATCATGTTTTGGTCCCACTTTGGACCAAATTGGGCCCCTAAAAGGCCCTTTCTTGAAACAGGAAGTGAACAGGAGTGACTTCTGCTTACATTGTCCTTTTGTCTCCAACACAACATTTAGGGGCACAATAGTTGATATTTCTTGTGGGAGCAGGTGCGGCAGGGGTGTGTGGCCTTCCAAGGTCTCTTGGGGGTATAATGTATCTTCCTACCCCTTCCACAGTTGCCCAGCCCTACTAAATGGAAAAGCATTTCATGTATCTTTCATCTGGCCCCACTTTTGGGACCCAGTGTTTCCTTTATGTTCCAGTATAATTAGTCCAGATTTCATGCACAATTTCCTTATTTTACATAAAATATGCTGACTAGAGAAGATGCCCAGAACTGAGGGACTTTTTTCTTTTAAACTGCAGCTTTCAAATTAGCTAGTTACAAACTATCACACCAAGCTACCACCCGAAGTGTCAATACGTCACATCTATATATATAATTCTCTTGGGTATGTTGCCTTTCCCAGTGTGCTGATTGGCTGCTCAGGAAACACACCCAACCAATCACCACTCACATACAAATTCCCTCTCCACTTCACAATGAACTCCTGCCACTCAGTCTGTGGTCCAGATTGGGACCCAGACAGTCAACTGGCGGTGGCAGGATGCTGCTGCTGCTGCCGCTAGAACAGGACCCAGGCAGTCAACTGGCAGCAGTGCAGGGCAACAGAGTGAGTCACCCTCAGCAATTCCGGGGAAAGTGTGGAATGCTGAGAAGGGGGAGAAGGAATTTAAATCCACCAGCCTATCTTACAGGGTTGTTGCAAGGTCTACCGGGCTTTTTGGGGGGGGGGAGTTTTTTAATGGCATATGGTACGCTGGGTCTAGCTAGCTTTATTTATACTCACATTTGCTTTATTTCGGAGAGCTCTTCCTTCTTGACTGACATCTTCAAGGAGAACTTTCTGAAGACCTAGCAGCTGATCAAAGGCCTTCTGATCTTCTCTGCTCAGTTCTTTGGAGTAGTCTTTGCCTTCATATAGGTACATGTGGCCTTAAAAACAAACACCCACCTCAAAATGAACTACTGACACTGCATGAGATTTTGATTTAAGGTCAAGTTCACCATTATAATCTTTCTTAAAGTTGCCTCTTCATTTTAAGAAGTTTTTCCTTATGGTTTTACTTTTGTTTTGCCTGCTGAAGAGAACAGACATGCCAGCTCCAGCTGTGCTTTGGTCAGAAAACCCAACCATTTATTTGCAGCCTGTAATTCTTATTATAAAGCCTGCATCAGCACTGAGATGAAAAAAAACAAGTTGATAAAAACTTTCTTTAGGGGAAATTGTAATTCAAGGTTTTTGGATGCAGTAGAAGTTCAAATTATTTTTTATTGTTTCCCTTAACCCAAAGCAACTACTTTCCTGGTCACCAGTTACACTCACAAAGGAAACAAACTAAAACTGCTGTGAACATCATTTGGCAGAAAGACAGGATACAAATTTAGCTGCCCTCCAACTGGCAATTTCTGAACAAGACAGTTCCAAGCTTTCAGTCTAGAAGGACTGTTCCCTGAAATATGATCTTGTTTCATGCCATAACCAATAGGGCATACTTTTCTAACATTTTGCTACTCAAGAACCCAACCATTTATTAACACTGATAAGGGCAAATTTCTTCCTTACCTACAAAGGCTAGTAAATATTAGGATATCTCCTACTTGAATAGAGAAAAGAACATTATAGGTAAGTAATTCTTGTTATGCAAATCAAGACTAAAATCACAATACCGAGAATGTGAAAAACCCGAATCTTCCCCAACCCTATTTTCCTCCTCACTACAATATTAACTTTTTTGAGTTCTAAACTAGATATGATGGGGCAGTGGTCCATGCTGGTTTATTCCCATCTCCGCTCTGTTCATCATTATAGGGTGGCAGACTGAGGGTATATGTCTAGTTTTACCAAACAGTGACAACAACAGATAAAAAGAAGACAAGATGCTCCTTCCATCTTGTCATTTCTCCAAGCCCAGCTGCAATACAAGACCTGGGTTGTGGTGGAAAGAGCTTCGTTACTGGACACAGCAAGACTTAGTGCGGGGAAGTAGAAGGGGGTGAGTAGAAAGGACAATGATTCATTTTCACTCATCAGTGTGGAACATATGCTTTAAAAACAGATCTCTATATCCCAGTTTAAGGGACTAAATATCTTAAAGGCACCAGATCCTGTCTGATAATGGAAGCAAAGCAGGGTCAGCCCTGGTTAGTACTTGGATGGGAGACCACCAAGGAATACCAGGTGCTGTAGGCTATATTTCAGAGGAAAGAAATAGTAAAGCCACCTCTGAGTATATTCCCTGCCTAAGAAAACCCTATGAAATTCATGGGGTTGCCATAAGTTGACAGGCGACCTGAAGGCACACACATGCCCCCACCCCACTTTACGTATGAACATAGCAGACTTGTTTACAAATAGATCTCCATCATGTCTACATTGGCCTGAAGAATCCAAACAGACACAGCTTCAGAAAAACAAGTGCCAAAGATAAAAACTGGCACAAGACCAACTGCTGCATCATATCAAGGGCCAGTCTTATCCAGCATCCCTTCCCTCCCTGTTGGGGATGACTAGGTATTCCTGGAGAAACCGAGGAACAGGGCATGAGAAGACAGGCATTTTGCTCTGCTCCCCAACTGGCATTCTACTACCTTTGGATTTGGAAGTTCCATTTAGCTATCATAGTCAGAAATGTTCATCAACATACTTTCTAGATTTTGCTCTTCATTTCCCTCTGTGGTAGACAGCACAGGATCCATTACCCATATTCCTCCTCTTGTCTCTCCGAGGACAGTTTCCAAATCCACATCACAGATAGTACTTCCATCCAATGATAACAGCTTGTTCAAACCAAACTTCAGGATTTCACTCAGCTTTCAATAAATGAAAAAGGATGAAGGTTAAAAGGTTCCAGTGTTATCTCTTGCACTCTTTCCAGAGCATTGTTCCTTTAGATACATCAAGAAGAATCAGGAATCTGACATGGAGAAACAATACCCAATCAACTTGTCCTCATAAGGTTTCTGTACTACCTGCTTGTGAGGTAACACATTCACTTAACACAACTCAGCTTGACAGTGATAAAACCATTACAGAAACCATAACTGGAATTATGAGTATGGCTATTGTTATAAAACTGTTAACAGTAACTATAATTCCTGTTTTACTGTAGACCACCCTGAGATGTTTAGATATATATGATAAAATAGTAACAAATAAAAGAGGGTGTCAGTTTAGGGACAGACTAAACACTGAGTTATTCTTATCACTTGCCTATTTTGTTCTGAGTTCGAGATCAAACTGTACAGCATCAACCCTCTACAGGTATTATTTTCCTACTCTTTTAAGATAAAAGTAATTGAAGTGGGAATCAAATTATGAACAGGTGCAATGGCTGTACCATTTCCTGGGAGCTTACTTCGTATATATTTTAAAGTTTTGTTGTAGTTCAACTGACCTTAACAAATTTCAGCAGAGTCTGACCCTTTTAATTTTGATTGCAAATTCCTGGTTGGTCTCAAAATTAGAGAGAAAAATTATGATCTGATATGGTGGCTTTGGCAAGCAAGCTGCTAATAACCTGACAACCTTTTAGAAACCTTCTGGAAAGTCTCAAAACCTGATTTCCCCAGTTCAGTACAAACACAGCTAGATCTTACTGTCTCTTTCCACATCCTTTTAATGGAAGTGGATCTGGCTTTGAACATTTGCTTTCTTTTTTACCTGAATATTATCAGTCTCCTGTGATTTCTGTGCTCCAAGTGCAAAGTGGCCTCCTTCAATAATGGCATTAGTTAGCTGGAGCTTTGATGCTGCTCGTCGGTAGATTATCTCTTCTACGGTGTCTCTCCCAATCAAACGAATAATTTTTACAGGCCTTAAAGAGCATAATAAAAAAGGTATTTTAATACTGGAGCCTATATAATCCTTACTGAGAATAAAAAAAAAAAGTAAGCAGGGTTTACAAGTACTTCAGAACAGCAATTGTTCACCCTTCACTCACCCCAACCCATCATGACCCAAAAGAAAGCCTGTCATTCACTCCTGTGCCACACAAATACTTCCACAAGGTGTCCCCATATCCAAAAATAGTTGTGCTGCCTTTCTACCTGTTCACTATAGCAGACTGCCATGACTGAGGAGTGCCTTCTTGTAGTCTTGCTACAGAGAGGCACCAGGTCTGGCTTTTGTAGGATTTCTGGGCTTGCAGGCCTCCTGTTTGAGCTGGAAAGCACTGCATAGAGTAGAGGTGGTGGGAAATCTCTGACACTCCCAATGTTAGATTCCCAACTCTGATGGCCAGTGATCTGAAAATGATGGGAGTTGCAGCCCAACAGCATCTGGAGCAGACAACAGGTTCCCAAGAGGATGAAAAACTATTGCTGCAAGTACCAGTTCAAAGGTGTTCAAAGCTTTACACTGCATGTTCCTCTCAATTAGCAGTAGAGCAGGCCACGGTCACAAATCAGATTCACTTGCATCTCTCTAGAGCAGTTTTTCTCTAAACAGAACTCGATGGGTATTTAGGATTTTAACTCTGACCATCGCCATTCACTGGCCTGCTAGTTGGGGCTGATGGAAATAGTAGTAGGTCACAAGACTGAGGCAAGCTGCTTTGGAGAGGCTGCCTGCAGAACTAAGGGGATGGAAGGGAGCACCCAGGTAGCTGCTGCTCCCTTTCTGTATCCAACTGCATTTTGGGAGTATGACTTGCTGAGAAAAGTTTCTGCCATGCTAAGTCTCAGAGTGCACAAAGGGGTCCTGAAGATCAGGTTATTACAATTTATATTCCATTTTTCAGTCAATGGCACTCAACGTAGCAAATTATTTAAAGACAATAAAAATAAAACAAACAGAATAGATAAAAGATTAACCCAAAGACATATTAAACAAACGTACATACACATCTTGGTATAAGACAGGAGAGAGTTAAGATGTGAACAGTTAAAATTTGATCAAAGCAGGTGGGTCAGTTAGCCTGCTAGGACAAATACCTCTCTCTATACTTTTGTTGTCATAGGAGTATGCACATTTTTTGAGTTATACAAAAATGTCTGATCAACAATGACTGTTTCTGCTTAATGCAAACACTTATATTTTTTAATGCCAGTAGAGGTCTTTTCAATTACCATTTTCAAACATAACCACTGGCAGCACCACAATTAAAGCCAATTTGAAGAACATGCGCACACTCACACACCATGCAAAGGAAGAGGGGTGGAGCTTTTGCTTAGGCAAAAAAACCCTCTGTCTGTTGCTCTTTGGATAGCTTGGTCATGTATGCTTTTAATATTCGTTTGGGTTTCTCCTTCTCCACTTTAAAGAATACTATATGCTGTTGCCATGTACGTTCCATCACTGCAGAATTAAGCTTTGAGTTGTTTTTACTGGAAGAGACTAGCACAGATTTTCAAGCATGGATGATGATGAGGAAAATGGAAAATATGTCAAATACAGGTATGTCTGACTGTTATTTGCAGAATGCAAGGCTTAAAAGTCAAATGCATTTTGTTTAGCCTGAGTTGAAGCTATAGTCCACAAAAGCTTATGTCAAATAAAACTGGTAATTTATTTAAGATACCACAAGACTTTGATAAATTTCACATTACAAACTCTGTTAAGGTCAATTTGAATGTTATTATTGTCTTATTGCTTTCAGTTTTGTCTCATCTGCAAATCTGTGAAGTATTCCCTCATCTAAATCTTTAATAAAAATGCTCAGTTATGGAAAACTCCACTTGAACTCTTCTGGTTGACCTTTTCATGAATAAGGGTTAGTTTGCATAGCCTTCTGAAGAATCCAAGTGCTAGTGGCCCAGAAAATAAGGCATCATCAACTGGCTTCTGGGAGACATGGTGTGAGGCCTACCACAGCACCTTCCAGATGATGCAAAGGGCGGGAGTGGTCACAACAACCACATAAAAATCTGCTATTTTACAATCAGTTCTGGCAAGTTGAACATCTGTTGTGCTTCATGATGTCTTAGATCCAAGATTTGCTCAAAAAGTGCCAGGGCTTGGCTGTAGTTATGTGAGGAAAGGCTCTATCAGTGCAGCATGATTTGTGGAACATGCCCTTAGGGAAAGAAATCTGTGCATGCATACACATACAAGCACAATGTATATTCTCACTTATTCTGGCCAATCCTATGGGCTCTTGCTATTGCTTGTAGGTCATTTTGTGGGTTGAAGTCGCTGTCAACAAAAACAATGGTGTCTGCTGCAGTTAGATTCATGCCAACTCCACCTTGGAAAATAAAGGAGGTTGCCATTAAGTTGTCATAGCTGAAACCAAAGTCACACAGACATTTTAGCCCATTTGCAACCCAGAACAAATGAAAAACAAAGAAAAATGTTCAGGCAATTGAAAAGCATTACACAGAACTGTAGTTTGCATTTTGTTAAAACAAGCCAAACCAAAGACCCCGGGCTTGTAAAAATGTAAAACAATAAAAATCATTATATAGAATAACATGAAATCATCATTTTAAAAAACCCAGTGACCTTTCAAATACCTCTCCCACAGATTTACATGTATTTGATTCATGTTTAAAACTCTCATTAATACATGCAGTTGAGGTCCACTCTCACTCTCCCAGGTGTAGTCTGGAAACTTCCAATTCTCAGTGACAAATTTCAAGAGGTGACTATGCCAGAGCATATCTGGAGACAACAAAGTATTCCTGACAGCAGCTATATAGCTAGAGAACCCTTTCCCTGACATGTTCATTTAAAATTTTCAGAGGAACTGAAAAATAGTTTCTGTTCTAACCTACAAAATGCCTCCTACCTCAAATGGTTCCAGAATCATCCTGCAACATTGTATCTGAATTGGTATTTAAAACCATTTGCTGCTCATGGCTCAGCACTTTATCTGCTTCACCACATAGGATCACATAATATTTATAATCTATTTCATCTTGCTAGTTTGGCTGAGTTACCTTACAGCCCTCGAGTCCTGAAGACCTGCTTAGAAACTGATTGTAAATACATTTTTTGTTGTTGTGTTCTTTCAAGTCATTTCTGATTTATGGCAACCCTACTGTAAACCTATCATGGGACTTTCTTGGCAGAATTTGTTCAGAGGAGGTTTGCCCTTGGCTTCCTCTGAGGCTGAGAGAGTGTAGGTTTACATGATTGAGCAAGGATTTGAACCCTGATCTTCTAGTGTCCTAGCCAACACTTAAGCCACAGCACACTGGCTCTCCTTTGAATGAATATCTGAATATAAAGGACACAAGGCTTCCTATGAAGACAAGCCCTGACTACAGAAAGGTATGGTGCGACTGGAGGATTTTACACTGCTCTGAGGAACAAGATAGAAAGTGAAGAGGATAGAAGAATCCTTTGTACCAGGCTGCAGGTACAAAATGTGGAAGCCCTCTACAAGGACAAAGTGATTGGGATCTCTCAGGCTGTGAGTCAGGATCAACTATATATCGGGTACACCCTCCTCAAATTAGCCCAGGGCTAATTTCTAAAGTGGCAGAACACCCAACAGAGTGTGTCTAGGGATACCAAACCACAGGGAACTAGAATTTCCAGTTATTTTTGTCTACTGGACATATCTGTTTGCATACACACGTGTATACACACAGCATAAATGTCTCTCCTCTTCTCAGATGTAACTCTATGTCAAACAAAAAATCTGCAAACAGTGCTCTGGTTTATCTAAACCTGTGTTTATACAAGCCTGTTCTATGACCTCTAGACTACTTGGAAACGTACCCAATTCAGTTTGTTCTGTGTGCATCTTTGTGCACTACTCATGGAGACAGCAAAAAGATAGTCATGGACTGGCAAGCAGGTCCTCTCCTGTAAGCTTTGTCTCACCTGCCCTGGTGCTCAGAAGGAAGACAAAAATGGGCTGCTGGCCAAAGTTTTTAATGGCAAGGTGCCTTTCTTCACCTCGGACAGATCCATCCAGACGCTCATAACTGTAACCTTTTCAAAGTAAAGAACAAGGAGTGAACAGAATGATACAGACATGCAGAAAATTGCACCAGCTTCCAGGATAATTTGCCTGGGAACGTTACAGATACTTTCTCTCTCCCCCACATCTGTACATCACTCTACATCTGTAGAGGTTAATTTTAACTGTGGTTTTATTTTCCTAGCCAAACACAATTTACACAACAGTCCCTACAACACCATCCCACAGAAAACCCTGGTATGTGGTGCTGCACCTATTTTCTCTGGAACGGACAACATAGCTTCCTTACAGATGAAAGCATATAAAACCACAATCTTTCCTAAACCTTTGCTGCTTGCCAACTTTGTGTTCCTAAGCACTAATCTTAGTTTTTTTAGGATTTTGTTTTGCTGCATGGCCAACAAAACATGGCCAACACAGCCACCCCTGAATGTGTTTCCTAGATTTGAAGAACACCTAATTTTCTGCAACAGGGGAATCCTAAACAAGAGGGAAATACAGACTAGGACTAAATTCTTCGAAGTTTCTACTTCCAACAAAGGTAAAACTTTCCTTTCGGACTATAATTGGCTAAGTTTTACAGCACCTACATGTTTTTTTCTAGCTGTAGATGTAGCAGTGCCGAGACTTCTTGAGAAATTCAATTATCTCTGCCTAAACAAAGAAGCCCTGGCTTCACAAAGGGACAGAGACATCCTGGATACCAACAGAGGTTGCCTTACTGCTGCAAAACATGGCCAAGAAGTAGGAGTAGCCTCTGCCTGCATGAGATCCCTCACCTGAACAACACAAGAAATATCTGAGACAACATGTAGGCCTGTGACTTCAATATTGTAACTTTTCTTTATTTTTTAACATCTTTTGCCTGATAAAGAAGCTGAAATGGATGGGAGATGATCTACGGCATTTGAGAGCATCCAAAGCCTCCAACGTTCTGAAGTACTCCTTGTTCAAAAAAGGGACATTTGAAACCAAAAAATTACTGTACAGTAGTACAATCAGGGCTTCTTTAGGAATACAGGCATACCTCAGTTAACAAAGTAGATGTGTTTTTGCACATTAGTTCTTTAACAGAAAATTTGGTTCCAGAGGTAGAAATGTCTCTCTCTCTCTCTCTCTCTCTCTCTCTCTCTCTCTCTCTCTCTCTCTCTGGCTTTTCTTCGCAAACGAAGATCAGGAAGGACTCGTCCTGTGCTTTCTGCAAGCGCGCTGATGACTAAAAAGGCCAATCCAAGATAAACAAGTCCGGTTGCAGAGAGCACAGAAGAAGGTCTCCTTGGGTGATGTTTCTGGGTTGTGATTCTTTCTGTGTTGTCATTTCTCTTCAAGACTTGTTTGGCGTGAGTTCTCAAATAAGGCTGCAGCATTGTGGATAGTGCATCTCCATGCCTCCCAATGTGAGGCCAGGGCGGACCATTGTTGGTGATCAATTTGGCCGAGCCTGAGATGTTGTTTCAGGGAGTCCTTGTATCGCTTTTTTGGAGCACCCCTCTTACGCTGACCCATGGCAAGTTCACCGTAGAATACTATTTTTGGGAGGCAATGGTCCTCCATCCTAGAAACGTGCCCTGCCCAGCGCAGCTGTGTTCTCAATATCATGGCCTCAATGCTGGTGATCCCTGCTTGGCTCAAGGACAGCAACATTTGTCACATAGTCAGCCCAGTGTATATTTAGGATTGTGCGTAAACAGCGCTGATGAAAGCGTTCAAGGAGTCGTAAGTGGTGGCGATAGGTGACCCATGTTTCAGACCCATAAAGAAGAATAGAATCATAGAACTGTAGAGATGGAAGACAGTACAATGGCTCTATACACACTGATTTTTGTGCTTCGCCTCAGGTGTTTATTATTCCAGACTCTTTTGTGAAGTCTTCCAAATGCACTATATGCCTTTGCTAATCTGTGATCGTTCTCTTTGTCAATCTTGGCATCTGAGGAGATGATGCTTCCCAGGTAGGTGAACTGCTGAACGGACTTAAGCACAGATTTACTGACGGCAATGTGGGGATGGTGGTGTTCATCCTGTGGTGCAGGCTGGTAAAGAACTTCTGTTTTCTTCAGGTTGACTTCCAGCCCAAACAGCTCTGCAGCTGTTGTAAAGCAGGATGTTAGGCACTGCAGAGCTGCTTCTGTGTGGGCAACAAGGGCAGCATCATCGGCGAAGAGCAGCTCACGGACTAGATAGTTTAGAGCGGTGATGGCGAACCTATGACACGCGTGTCAGCACTGACACACGTAGCCATTTGTGCTGACACGCGGCCGTAAGGCCTCCTTCCGCCCCCACCCACAACCTCACCCCCCCTAAAGTGGCAATCCAGGCTTCAAAGCCTCACTTTAGGGAGGGGGGAAGGAAAGTTGCAGGCATGGCTACGAAGCCCAGATCGCCACTTTAGGGAGGGTGGAGGAAAGTGGCAGGCAGGGCTACAAAGCCCCAATAGCCATTTTAGGGAGGAGTGGAGCCTTCCCCCACCTCGCCACTACCACCCCTGAGACCTGCCGTGGTACCCCGGAGCTGCCTCAGAAAGGCCGCGTAATGTGGCCGGCGGGCGAGCCTGGCCTCTCCCCAGCCTTCCCGAGGTGGCTCTGATGCTTCAAAGCCTTGGAACCACCTCAGAAAGGCCAGGGAAGATGGTGGGCAAGCGGGAGGGTAGCCACTCGGCCTCTCCCTGGCCTTCCCGAGGGGGCTCCGTGGCTTTGAAGTCATGGAGCCGCCTCGGGGAAGGCAGCGGGCGAGCGGGAGGGTGGCCGCCCAGCTTTCCCGAGGGGGCTCTGTGACTTTGAAGCCTCGGAGCTGCCTCAGAAAGGCCGGGGAAGGCAGTGGGTAGGTGGGCCTCTTGTTTGAACCCAGGGCACCACGCGCAGCTTCTCCAAGGGAGCCCTCCTAAATAGCTCTGCACAGGGGAGCTGCCAAAAGAGGGAGGGAGGAGAATGCTCATGTGTGTGCCATGGCATTGTGGGAAGGGGGAGTAAGTGTTGTGAAAGGAAGAAGCCGAGGGTCCGGGAGCCAAGGAGCTGCCCGCGTAATCGCTTCTAGGCTAGCCGGCAACACATGCTCTGCTCCATGGCTAACTCAGGTGCCTCCTCGTCGCCAACTTCACCTTACTCCCACACTTCCTACTGTGCCCCCCAGCCTTCCTCTACCTCCAGCAGGTAAGTCCACCTCTTTTATATCTTTCCCTGCTGCACTCATGGGTGAGATATGCCCTGCAAAATAAACCATGAGTCAGGGGGAGGCCGGGGGAAAGTAGCGGCACGGCCTCCAAAGGCCCCGTTGCCACTTTCGGGAGGTTGGGGGGGGCTGTTTCTTATTTGCGGATTTTTCACATTTGCGGGGGTCTTTGAAACCTAACCCCCACGAATGTGAAGGGACGACTGTACATTTTGATTACTCAGTTGTCACATGAGTTATGATGACTCATTATTAATAAACAATTAATAATGTTGATTAAACAATAAATATAGCAAAATAATGTTTTTTCCTCAAAGTGACACACCACCCAAGTTATGCTCAGTTTTTTGGCGACGTTTGACACACCAAGCTCAAAAGGTTGCCCATCACTGGTTTAGAGTCTTAGTGTGAGCCCTCAGACGGCTTAAGTTAAACAAGCTACAATCAGTATGGTAACGTACATAGATGCCGTTGTCTTCTTCGAGCTCTGCCTCTGGAGCATCATGCTCCCTCTGGAGCATCATGCTGAAGAAGCATCGGAGCAAGAACACAACCTTGCTTCACTCCATTAGTTATTAGAAAGGGCTCTGAAAGAGCATCGCCATATCTGACTTGACCGTGCTGGCTCTCGTGTAGCAAGATCATCATTTTAAGGAATTTGGGGGGACATCCTAGTCTTTCCAGGATCTGCCACAGACCTTTTCTGCTCACAGTGTTGAAGGCTTTGGTGAGATCGACAAATGTTACATAGAGACCCTTGTTCTGCTCTCTACATTTCTCTTGCAGTTGCCTAAGGGCAAATACCATATCTGTAGTACTCTTATTGGCTCTGAAGCCACATTGGCTTTCAGGAAGAATTTCTTCTGCAATAGCAGGAACTAATCTGTTCAGGAGTATCCTTGCAAGGATTTTTCCAGCAACAGAGAGCAGTGTTATGCCTCGATAGTTTGAGCAATCAGATTTTGCTCCTTTTTTCTTGTACAGGGTGATGATGACTGCATCTCGGAGATCTGATGGCAGTTCCCCTTTTTCCCAGCAATTCACAAGGAGTTCGTGGATTTTTTTGTGGAGTACATGACCTCCGTGTTTCCAAACTTCAGGTGGGATTCCATCAATCCCAGCTGCCTTGCCGTTTTTCATCTGCTGTATGAAAGGTAGAAATAGCATGGAAAGAATAGGGGCAGGTTCTTACACCACAAAAAACAAAGAGCAGTTCAACATATTCCAGCAAACTTTTATCCAAAACTAACAAAATGAAATGAAATGAAATGAAACAAGCGGGTCAGGTAAGCTTTGCATAAGTAAACAAAACATTTTGAACCTTCCCAAGATCAAATTCATACATGACTTTTTCTTCTACTATCATCCACTCTGCCTATGATTTCCATACTGGTGGCCAAATTTCCAGATCTATACTTTTTTTTGGTGGGGGTAGTGTGTGCTAAATGTAGCTAGAGAGGCAGGAATATCTATTCTTACCTTTTCTAGGTTTTGCTGCTCACATATACTCAGTAATGGATTCTGGAGGCAACTGCTGTTTACCAGCTAGAGAAGAATCTGGTTCTTTTCCAGATCAAGCTTTATTGCATTGTTTATTGCAGACACACTATTGCAAAACAGCACCAAAAGTCTGTGTTTCTCCTGCTTTCCTACACTATCCCCCCAATGCTGATGCAACCAAAAACCTTCCAGCTAGACAAACGACAAGAAGAAAAAGTAGGGCTGGGCAGGCATTAATAGACTTTGTAAAAAGGAACTTATTTGTCAGAAGTTTTGCTGCCTGTATTTTCAAGGCAAAAAAGGAAGGGGACCTCTCTGTTCAAACACTTTGTCAATCTTCTCAGGCAACAATAACTAGGATTCAATTTGGATAGCTGGGTCATCAAAATACTAGTGACACCCGATTGTACTTCTCTCCTTCAGCTGAGACATTGGAAATGCTGAACTAGAGTCTAGCCTGGTAATGCACTGGATGAGGGCTAAAAACCTGAAGAGCAATGCAGACAAGATGGATGTGATATTGGTGGATGACCAATTGGTAGATGCCAATATTCTGGGTGGGGTTGCTGTCCTCTTGAAGGGTCTGGTTTGCCGTTTGCGAATGAATGCTCACTGACTGAGCTGTGTCAGTTGCAGCATAAGCAACTCCTATGGCACAGTCTGCTACCCATCACCTATGGTTGGTATGTTAAGGGTATCTCTTCTGGGAGGAGTTGGACTTCAGAGACAACATGACAGCATGGTGTGGTAAGGTAGAAAACAATGAAGAGAGTTTCTGGAGTAAAGCTGCTTGATTGTTGATTGGGCCTAGATCTTGGAAGTGTGCCTGTCTTTCAAAGATCAGCACTAGCTTTTGGTCCACAGCTGTGCACTGTGCACTGATCTTTGAAGAGGATGTGAAGAAGAGACAAAGTCTCAGGATGTTAATTAGCCCATTAGGGCTAATTGGAGGAATAAAACTATCTTTAAAAAAAAAACAAAAAACCACCCTGATACTTTGTCTCTTTTTCAAATCATTTTAATTGGCTGTTACCAGTCCTTGAAGCAAATCAAATTGGCTTCTGGGAGATTTCTTACCTTTCTGTCAGCATTCCCCATGAGGTCACCTATCAAAGGCTCCTCTCCAGGTACCATTACATAAGTTAGCCACTTGTTAACTGGAGAGGGGGCCTTCTTGGTAGTGGTCCCCTGCTTATGGAAAGCTCTCTCCCAAGATGCCACCTACAGTGATGTATTTTCAGAGGCAGTCAAAGCCCTTTTCTTTTTCCTAGACTTGGAACCAGAACTGACTGGTTGTCTGTTGTTTTTACCTGCTGTTTTAAAGTATACAGTATATTCTATCTGTATTTGAATGTCATTAATTTTTTGTTGAATATAAGTGAATATAAATCTGAAAACAGAACAATCAAGTAGCTCAGCACATAATGGCAGGTCTTACTTATAAAACTTGATATAAAGCCCATGTGGAAGTAAAGACTGCATGGGAATCTGATTAAATATCTCAGTCACTGAAACAATGGAACAACATCTGGAAATCCTCCCTGTACAAATCTTTTTCACAATGAAACAAAAAAACACCCACATTTAAACCAATGTACAGATGGCACCTTACTCCTGTTAAGCTATCCTACATCAACTACATCCCCTCTCCACTGGGCATGTTCTGAAAATGAGTCTTTACCTCATATGTGGATACAGTGCCCCTGAGCAAAATACACTGGACTGGAGTACTGAAATTTATTTCACAAATGTCTCATCAGGTAGTTTTCTTTAAGGCTGAGTTGTTGCTACTTTCAGTATACTACAACCAAAAACAAAAAACTTAGCCCCAAAACTCTTTTCAGCCCCCTGTGAGCAACTGCTAGACATGATCTAATTCAAAAGTTAAAGAACTTGACCATCCAAAAATGGGTGGGAAAGGTATGGTGGGAGAAGCACTTAATGAGAATTTAAAATTTAAGATAAAATCTACTGGCAAAGGATAGTTTGACAACTTTGAAGACCCATAGTATCCTTTGTTTCCTATGCATACAGAAAAGAGTTTCCATACAAGTCACCTAAAAAAAATGTATGGACTTTTGGTCTTTTCCCTTTTTAGACAACCAAGCTTGTAGCTGCGGAGTGTTCTTGGACTGTATAAGATGACCATCACCCAAAATTCTTTCTCTGACTTATGATAACTGATCTACCTATTAATGCATTGTACCAGCTTTTTATTTCTCTTTTGTTCTTAATTTTCTTTACTATATTCACTTGTTATATGTTCAATACTATTATCCACATGTCTTCTTTTTAAAAGTCAAAACAAAAACCAAACAAAAGACTGTGGACTGAAGCCCAGGCTCAAAAGTAAGCATGCGAGGACAGAGAGGCCACTAATCAAGACTCTGTTTAGGGTGCTTCTCTATACAGAGGCTTAGTTGATAAAAAGTTTTGCAGCCAAAATAGGACTCCAGGCAATAAAATAAGATATGTCAAAATCTGGGACATTTACCTCTGTAATCCATGTAGTCCTGCAGAATATCCAGCATTTGGGTCATCTGGGAAAACAGCAATACACGGTGACCACTAGAATGAAAAATAAAGTAAAGCCTCTGACCACAGTTCACTGTAACATACAGCATAGTCCAGGCCAAATAAGTATTAGACTTCTATCCCATGCACTAATTTGGGAACAAATCCCATTGAACTCAGCAGTTATGAAAGTTGGATGCCAAATATGCCCATTAGTCCAGAGTTCACTCTCAGAACACTCAATTACTGTGTTCTGAGTAAATAAGCAGAGAAGTATCCATCTATTTTTGCTAAGTATGAAGAGAGCCAGGAGAAAAATATACATCCCCTTAGTGGAGGCTAAGCAAAAGAAGCCTACATTTTTCCCTTGCCCCAGGCAAGCTGCAGCAAAGCCCACCTCTATTGCTTTAGTAATTACCTAGACAAAATATGGTTGTCTGAAAGAGAATAAGATGAGCACCACCCAATTGTCTCTTGGCCAGTTTGGTCACATGAGAAGGCCACCGCAATCCCCCAGCACTGTGGGATATTGCACATCCCAGGCATTGACACATCTCAACTTTTAATTTTTGCCATGGCTACATTCAATTATTTCTCTTAACAGTTCAATTGCTTTAAGATGTCCAATTCTGTTCAGAAACTTAAAAGTCAAAACTGTCCCATCCCAAAATTAAAATACACAAGAAAGTTAGTGATCCAGGATCGCACACTGACTTAGAAGCAGACCAGAAGTGGGCAACTGCCACAGCATTGAGAGCTCCAGGCTGGTCAAGTATTTGAGGGCTGTACTTTGTGTGTTTTAAAGCTTTGTTTTAATGGAAATGCATTAAATTTACATACATGCATGTAAAATATATGGAAAGAGTTAAAATTTAGCTGAAATGTTAAAATTAATTTTAATATATTCTACACTGAATATAGAATATATTAAATTCATTATGAAGTGATTTAAATTTATTGTAGAATACTGTAGTTTTATATCAGCTTGGGGAACTATAAATCTTTATATTAGCTTACTGTGGTAGAATAGCACAAAGAGCAGCAGTGGCAGCAGAAGCAACAGCATTCGCAGCAACTGGCCTGAAATGCTCACAAATCTAAGGCTTCTCTTGAGTCAAAGGTAATTATGTTAGACAATTGCACTGTGCATACTTCTGAGGGAGGTTTGGGCAAAGTGTAGCCCCGGGGATACCTGTGCTCCTTCCTTCAAGGCTGTTCCTGTAGCATCCAACCCCCAACTCCCCTTTTTAAGGGGGAAAAAGAAGATATGAATTGCCTTTTGGGGAAGCCTTCAAAAGTAGCGCTTCACCTTCTGATAGGTCAAAAGGCCCTTCTCCATTGGTTAACATTAAAAAAAATGTTTTTCAAAATCAGAACATCAGGGCATCTGGCAGTGTGTGTGGCCTTCAGTAGGTTCTGAGACAGAAAACTGATCTCCAAACCAGCAGGTTGCCCACTTCTCCTTTAGTAGTTTGCTGCCACATTTCAGCAGCATATGGGAACACCAATTTTCATAGGTTTTTGTTAATGTAATTTTTGCCAGGTGCCCACACTTTGCTTAGAATCATAGAGTTGGAAGAGACCACAAGGGCCACACACACTACACCTGTCATGAGTGTACAGTATATCAGAGGTGGCTCTGATATACACTCATGACAGGTGTAGTGTTTGTGGATGGTCATTATCCCAGCCATGGCATTTCCAATCAATCTAAATTGTTCCTACACAATTGTTCCTGACAGTAAGAGCTGTTCGGAAGTTGAATACACTGCCTCGTAGTGGGGTGGAGTCTCCTTCCTTGGAGGTTTTTAAACAGAGGGTGGATGGCCATTTGTCAGGAATGATTTGATTGTGTATTCCTGCATGGCAGGGGGTTGGACTAGATGGCCCTTGTGGTCTCTTCCAACTCTATGATTCTATGATTCTAAGCAATATGAGAACCAACAGGCCTTTTCTCACAGGGGCAAGTAGCAGCTGGGGAGGGAGATTTAGATAAGGAAAACACTTTTGGCGATAAAGACGATAAGCCTCCAAGAGCAGTGTAGTTGTAAACAAATTCCCCTGTGACTGCATCATTATTTATTTATTTTTAAAGAGGATGATCTGGTCACTCATCTTATGTTTCATGATTATATCTATGTTCAGTCCAATGCTTAAATTTTGTTAGCTTGGAATCTGTGGAAACATCTGGAAGGATTAAGAATTCTTACCAGGATTATTACAGGCATTATAGGCACAATCCAGCCAGAGGGAAAATACTTCTTCAGCAAGCAAGACTTATACACAAGCTCACTTTCTCACTGTGATCTAGAAATACTTAACATTAGCTGGATGATATTTTTTAAAAATATTTTTTTAAAAAAAAAATATCTTCAGGAATCTCCCTCTCTCACCTTCCCTCCCTCCCATGCTAAGTTTCTGTAAGACAAATCTGAGGAAAGTAGGAATGAATTGACCATTCATATTTCCATCCTCATGGAGAATACGAAACCCAATAAAGCAAAACATACCCAGCGTATAGAAAAGTGAGAAGCTTATCCAGTAAATTCAGCTTCCCACTGGCTTCAATGAGATGATCCCCAATGACAAAGGGCTCTGGTTCAACACCTGGAATGGAAAGAAATTTTAAGCAAGAAGCCCACGTACTAACTCCTTAATGTGGTGGAGTCTCCTTCTTTAGAGGTATTTAAACAGAGGCGGGTCATTTCTTGGGGATGCTTTGATTGTGTATTCCTGCATAGCAGGAGGTTGGACTAGATGGCCCTTGTGGTCTCTTCCAATTCTATGATTCTAATCATAAGTACAAAGGCATTGTATCTCTGATAAAAAGAGTTGTAGAGGCCATGAAGACACTGCAAGTTATATGCATACTGATTAGGGATCAAATTCCACCCAGCAGGTCTCCCTACCCAGCCTATAAAGGCCTCTAGCAAGCCCTCCCCCATGAAGTAGTTCCCCTCCACTGGAACTTTCTCTGCCTGAGGGCTTTCTCCACCCACCCCCTTTCCCAACAGAGGCTGAGGTGAATGCTAGCAGTGGCCAACTACTATAAAGTCAGGCTGTAGCACTCCCAGCCCGCCAGCCCACTTTTCCCATGGGGTTAATTTGGCTGAAAAAGATTTATCTTCCATAATAGATATGAAAGCACTGATGAAGAGAACCTGATAAGCTGTTGTCCACCTGTGTGCCCTAAGAAAACATGCAGAGAGCCAATTAATGAACATAGTCTCTTCTTCCCAAACAGCTGAAAATACATCCCAGAAGAAACTGCTTGAGACAATCATGCTCTATTTGATCAAAAATAACATCAGAAGACCCACACAGGGTTCAATAAACTGCACTTTCCATTATCTCAATGCCTCCCTCCCTCCCTCCCCTCTTCCTTCTAATAGGCAAATGAGCCACGGGATCTGTGCAGCCAAACAATAACATTGCTATGCTAGCCTACAACAGCATCAGCAATATTCCTCTCATTCATCATTCTTACCATTAAACAAATATGGATGAGCTACACATTTCCGAAGTTGAATTAATACATTTTGCAGCCTAGCTTTTGTCCCTGTTTCATTTTCAAAGGCATCTGAAAAGCAAATGGAAGAGTGAAGTTGAAGGCTTTCACGGCTGGCATCCATAGATTTGCCTTGATTTTTTTCCGAGCTGTGAGAACACAGCCTCACAGCTCAGAAAAAAACTCAAAGAAATGGAAGAGATTGTTGAAGAGAGATATAGTTTTACTCTGTGTTCAGTCATGAAGATTTAATTGGAAAACAGCTGGTGGAGAAATTTTTATCATTAAAGCCAGCAGTGTCAATTCCAGCTTCAAAGTCAATACAGGCATAACTAACCAAGCCTCTGAAAAAGAAGCTTCTTTTTTTTTGCCCACCTGGACCCCTTTCCTTCTCATTCTCTGTCCAGCTGGAATTTTTGTGTAGCACTGGAAGGATAATGAAGGAGGGTTGAAGAAACAAAGACTTTCAGGGACAGGTGGCCGAAGCACATCTGCAGTAAATAATGCAATAACAATCTGCGGGGGTAGGGGGAAGGCAAGGTAAACAGCAAAATAGAGAGAAAATGGGAAAGCATATAAGCCTGCCTCATCAGCTATTAAAAAACCCAACAACATAGATATGCAAGTTTGGCCACCAAAATGGAAATCAGAAGAATGGAGGCTGATGAAAGAAAAAATAATCTCCCTTTAGAAGAAGCTTCCAAGTGGTCACTAGAAAGTTCAAAATGTTTTTCTTTACTCATGCAAGGCTTACCCGACCTGATTGTTTCATTTGACATGTGCATATTGTAAGCTTTGAATAAAAAGTTTACTGGAACATCTTGACCTTCTCTTCTTTTTTGTGGTGTAAGAAACCCTCCCTATCCTTTCCATGTTATTTCTATCTCTGGTACCAAAGAAGTAATGTCCAAGAACCATCCACTTCATTAAATGAGCTATAACTGTATTTGAATCACTTTTCAGAGGTAACAGAACCTAAAGCTCTTACATGAAATATTAGAACTTTAAGATGAGGGTGGGCAAATTGATGCCTGGGGGAGGATATGTCACCCCACAAGACTGCTTTTTGCTCAAAATGTCCACTGCTCCCTCTACTACCCAATACACATGGTCCTAATAGAGTCTAGGGGGTGTAGGGAGGCAATTTCTCCATGTTTCACCTGCACCCCAGGCCACTTTTAAGCCCAGAAGAGACCTTTTTACAATTCGGAAAGAAACCAGAAGTGATTCCTGGTTTACTCCCTACTTAAAAAAAAAAAAAAAGGAATTTTCTGGACTTAAAATAGTTGGGAGAGGGAACTTGGTGAAAAATTTCCCAACTCCCTAGATAGAGCAAGGCAACATTCTGAGTATTTAAAGATAGATGGAGAAAATGAAACGGTAATGCAAGGTAGGTGAGGGAAATGTATGGTCCCCAGTCCTCTAGTAGTTGCCCACCCCTGCCTTGAAGGTTTACCAATCCTTATAAAATAATTGCTCTAAGATGGCGGTTACACCTTGGAAGTTACCAAAAATCTAAAACGTCTCTGACACATTCAGCCCTGAGAATTCAACCCACTGCCACAGGCTTGCCCTGCAACTAGGTAGGTGCCTAGCAACCAGGCAGACCTGGTGTGGGGAGGGGTCTAATCTTTCCTAAAATGGAATTTGACTCCTGGACCAAAAATAGTTCCCTAACCATATCCAAAAGGATGGCTATGAAAAAGTCACAGTCATGCTTCCAGGACATCCAACTGAGGACCTCAGTACAATTTGACAACAGAGATCAGAGAGCCATAGTGAATGTCTGAGAAAGCTAAACAGTTACTGGTGTTAGTGCATGTGACAAAAGGTAATTGGACCAATAGGCTGAAACACAAGGTAGTGGTGTTTTATATGTTAATCCCAAAGGACTTTCACATCATGATGATGCAGCTAGAGTGTTCTGTGCTAAATGAGAACACAGATATACGTGACATATTGGAAAGTTGATGGGATCAGAGTATAGTTCTCTCTGGGAAGAAACTCTCTAGAAAAGACAGCAAAGAGCATATTGGGAGGGCAACTCTTTTTTTTTAATTGATAATTCAGAGCAAGGATCTCCATGTGAGGCAGGATGATAGAAGACTGAAAAGTAATTATCTATTGTCCTCATACTGACTGAGAAAATATATTTAAATTGAACAAAGACAAAATTTATATATGATATATGCCAAGTGAGTATCCTGTAACAGTGGGTCATGGAATGGCTGGATGGGGGACAAGACTAGAATTTGTCTTCATTAGGGTCCAGGATCTGGTGCAACATGTAAGTTTTGTAACCAATTCATAGCTCTGTAATTAATGCTTTCAAATTTAACATCCACATAAGTGAAGAAAGTAAAGTACTTTGGAGACAGAAGGTTTTGTTTTAGTACTTCATCAGCTTCTTGAACAGATACTGGTCAGATTTAAGGGCTCAAAGCAAAATAAGAGAAGTTTTAGTGGGCAATATTATTTTGGGCAAAATCAACTGATTTCTAAGTTTCTGATTTCAGTATACAACACATCACTGCATACCAAAAAACCAACCATTTTCAGCTCATGGTAAATGAAAGTACTGATTTTAAAAACAATCACTCTATTTACCTAGGTCTTTCATCAAAATAGCCTTATAAAATTTTCTTTGCAATGCTGACATTCCATGGTAGAGAATGACTTCCATCTTCCTTGGGAGGTCAGTTGCAACTTCTGCTTTCACTCTCCTGAGCAAGAAGGGCTTCAACAGACTATGCAGTTCTTCAGCTGATTTAGGGGAGAGAAATGCCATTAAAGCCATTCTAAATCACAGTACAGGAAGTATAGGATCTTCCAGATCAACTATACATTACTATGGAACTAATTCCAAAATGGGTTGGCAGCTATAACATTTTCAAGCAGTAAGGAAAAGTGCTGTCAGCAGAATCCAGAATCCCTTGTGGATTTGGGTAACAGTGCTTCTCCTTCACATCTGATGGTAGAAACAGCACATCTTCCTTTAGGGAAAATGTGCAAGCTTTTAACTCCCTTGAAGACTCTTAAGCCAGCCACAACATTTGTACTTGCCTGCTTTCCTTTCCTTTTTAACTTCATGGTAATAGTGAACAAATTCTTCCACTAGCTCCTTTGGGAATATAATTGGTTCAATAAAAGCAAGCAGAGCATACAGCTCTTGGAGGCTATTCTGAATGGGAGTGCCAGTCAGCAGAAGATTGAAATCTGTTGAAAACTAGAAAAGATGCAGAAGTTGAGGTACTGCTGAGTTGGTCACTGTCATGAATGTGAAAAATTGTCATGAGGAGATATTGTCATGCATATATAAACCATTCATAAATGTTAAGACATGTCCTGTAAAGGTCACCTTGTAAGACAGCCACAGGACACTGAATTAATTATCTTGGCATAACAGGAACAGGAGATAAGGTGTTTCACGTACTTTTAGTTGAGAACTGGTCCTCCCCCTTCCCCCAACACCAACACAAGAGAAACAGGTGAGGAATTGTGCCGGTTCTGGTTCACTGTTCTAGAAGCTTCTGGAAGGAGGAGACTTTGTTTTTCTCTAGCTGTTTGGGCAGTATATAACCCCCCTGCTTCATGATCATATCTTGGCTTCCGCCAGGGTTTAGAGTGCATGCCTATAAACATATCAAAGGCATGTCTACTGTAGATTGGAGCTGTCCACAGTAAACTTTGCTATGAAACAACCTGTAGCAAGTTTACCAATAAAAACTTTCTTATATCAGCTGCTTATGCTAGCCCTGACAATGTGCAAATTTCTAGACAGGTCTGGAGTGGATCCAGTGTAGCTCAAATAGTCATGCATTGTTATCAGATCCATGCCTACCAAATTAGTGGGTATAAAGTAGAGAGAGATGAGATAGGAACATGCTTTGGATCCCAATAAGATTACTAGACAGCTAAAGTTGCTTGGTCTTGTGTCATTGACAGAGAAGGAGAAAGGCAGGTCAAGTGTTCATGTCCTTTCTCAGAGAACCTGAGGCTTTTCCCCTGGGAATCCTGAGGCCTTTTCACTAGAGTTAAGTAGGACTCTCAGTTTTGATGTGTTTTAGTACAGTTCTACATCTTCTAACCCCTTTCTTTTCTCTGCTTTTACAGTGTACTAATATCTGTCTGAACCCTAAATGCAAGACAAGCAACAAAATGAAAACAGTCAAACCATCCCATATATGTAAAGGAGCTGTGAAAGATCAAACTCTTCTTAGTTCCTATCAGACAATACATCATAAACAAATAAAAGAAAAAAAATTGTACCACACTTTTACCTCAGAGAGTGTTTTGTGAAGTAATGAATCCTGATTCTTCAGTCTGTGAGCTTCATCCACAACAAGGCATGCCCAGTTAAAACTGAACACAAAACAGGCAAATTAGACGGACCAGAAATAGGAGCTACCAGGTAAAGTCCTGGGGTCCCCCTTCCTTCTTTCCAACTGAATGAATACCACCTTTCATCCCTAGTGCTTCCTTCCTTTGCATTGGACTGCTGTTCTCCCCATGGCTCCAAGACTTTTCTTCCAGTACAGGGCAAACTGCTGCTACTAGTTCTTCCATCCTCCCCCCAGCCCCGCAATTGACCTGGACAGGTAAGCCATCACAAAGAGGTACCCTTTTGATGCACTGGTCTGAAAATTCTTCTTCTTTTTAGATTACACAGTTAAATTAACCTGCCTAGTTCTACAATATGGATCCATATGCTTTTCAATGAGATTATATTCTTGTGGGTTGGGGCAGGAGAGGTTTAAGAGAACCAGAGAACACTACCAGTATAATCAGTATAACTTAATAAATTCAGGCACCACACAAAGAAAGGTTGTCTATCCCATTCTAGAATGGGTTATTAGATCCCAACACAAACTCCACATGAAGCCAGTTTAATCCATCAGCCATCAAAATACTACCCAGGTGCCTGAAGTTACTCTAAAGGAAAATCATATGCTTTCTCTAAAAGAGGCACAAATAACCAAATATGAATTTATGTGTTATGAAAACTTATGTGCAAAACAGATGTCCTCACCGTTTCAGAAATGCAGCATCTTTAAGGCATATCTGCAAAGCAAGTAGAAGAAAATTGTTATTCACATACTTCTGCACAAGGCCAGGTTAAGATGGTCAAAACTATTTTCCCTTCTTTTAAAAAGAAAATCTTCACACTGATCAGATCAAACAAATATGAAAGTCTGTCACTCTCCAGAACTCCAGAAACCAGATCCTTTGATACTATTCACATCCTTTGAACTCATCCCCACAAAGAACGGTGCATTCAGAACAGCCTTGTATTGATTTTTTTTATATGTTTGGTGCTACAGAAAGGACAGACAGTGCTTCCCATTCATTTCAGTCTGTTTTATTTTTGTGTCTTAATGCAATGACTCCTGAAATACTGTAATTTAGTTTAAGATAATGATGACAAGGAGAAGGTTTAGTTCTCAGACAAGCCCTATGCAGATGTTTCTATCCCACCCCTCACAATCAGAATTATATGACGGAGAGTCCACTGGTCCCTATACCAATCTGGCATCCTCTTTAACTGCCCTTTCCAGATCTCAAACATTCAGTGGTGAGCGTCTGCAGTAAGATGCTTTCTCTACTTCAGGTAGACTCCTCCTTGTCTTTAAAACCTTGAATAATTAGGGTTATAAATCCTGCTGAAAGGGTGCTTAAAGAGGGACATTTACTTTCCGCAGCAGATGTCTACCTTCTACCTTCCAATGTGGGGTGGTGGTAGCAGGGACAGCTAAGAAGGATGGCACAGTAGGGCTGCAGCCAATAAGTTCATGCTGACTTTCTCCCTCATGCAATTCTAATGGCGGGGTGGGGAGGAGCTTGTCTAGGGACATGTTTCTGCTAATAATTATTGCTAGGAACTACATAAATAAATCCATACTTATTCATTGATCTTGGGCAAACCAAGAAGAAATGCACCACCACAGTGAACTTGCAAGTTGGGGAGATATAAACCTGAGGGCATTCCCCCAAATATTAGCAGATCTCTGTACATTCATTACTGTTGACAAAGTCAAGTACCTCATAGGTAGTCAGCAAAATGTGGAAATTATTATTTGTCATTACATCTTGTTGTAGCTCGGCCCGTTCTTCTTTGTCTCCGCAATACGTTATGAAGGAAAGCCGTGGAGCAAATCTATTTTTAATTTAAAAATAAGTAACACTTAACAATACCTAAGGCACACTAATATAATTAGAATATATAATTGTCTTGTACTGAGTCATAGCATTAATTAACGTAGCCTAGTACTGCCCATTCTGACTTGGGATCGTTTTCACTATGATGCCAGGCAAAGAACCTAGGATCTTTTAGATCACAGAATCATAGAATTGGAAGAGACCTCAAGGGCCATCCAGTCCAACCCCCTGCAATGCAGGTATACACAATCAAAGCATTCCCAACAGATAGCCATCCAGCCTTTGCTTAAAAGCCTCCAAAGAAGGAGACTCCACCACACTCCCAGGCAGTGTATTCCACTTCCAAACAGCTCTTATTGTCAGGAAGTTCTTCCTAATGTTTACAGGGAATCTCTTTTCCTGTAGTTTGAACCCATTGCTCCATATCCTAGTCTCTGGAGCAGCAGAAAACAAGCTTGCCCCATCCTCAGTATGACATCCCTTCAAAAATTTAAACATGGCCTATCATGTACCCTCTCAACCTTCTCTTCTCCAGACTAAACATACCCAGCTCCCTAAGCCACTCCTGATAGGGCACAGCTTTCAGACCTCCCACCATCCTGGTTGCCCTCTCCCCTCTGGACATGTTCCAGCTTCTCAGTATCCTTCCTGAATTGTGGTACCCAGAACTGAACACAGTATTCCAGGTGAGCTCTGACCAAAGCAGCATAGAGTGGCACTATTACTTCCCTTGATCTAGACACTAGATCAATGTGTAATTCTACTAATTTATGGAGGTGTATGTGCTAAGAAATAAGAAGTAAAAGGTGTTGTGGGAGGAGGGAGGAGGTGAATCATTTGGATTTTCTGTCTCAGGTAGCAAAACCTCCTCTGGGCTCCCTCAGTCTGTAACCCTTCCCAATGCTCTCACTCAAAAGATGTACTGTGTCATGTATTGGCACAGACTATTCATATAATACTTTGAAGTTTGAAAGGTCCTAATTCCCTGTGTTGAACAGATGCAATGAATTCCCAAACTCTACTCTCTGGCTTTTACAGATTTTGTACATAACATACGAGCTCACATTGGTGGCCTTTTCCCTAATGTATACAATGTCTAAAAATGACACAAGTTATAGACTTCGTAGAAGTACTGCAAAAGGCAGAGGAGTCCAGTGGCTGCATGTAAGGGAAACTGTGTTCTTAGGTTTTCCTTGTTTTTTTTCCGGGCTGTGAGGCTGTGTTCTGGAAGAGTTTCTTTCTGACATTTTGCCTGCTTCTGTGGCTGGCATCTTCAGAGAATGGTTGAGTAGGAGTGTGTGAGGGGATTATATACTGTGAGCCTCTGTTGGAGAGGATATGTAAATTTGTGTATTTGAATGGCTAGTTTCATTTACAGTTGCCCCTCCACATTCACAACTTTCACACTCGCGGTTTCGATTATTCGCGGAAAGCTGCCTGCCCCCCTCCGCTCTCCACCCCATCCCTTCCCAAGGCAGCGAAGGGTTTCTCACGAAGCCCGTCACTGCCTTGGGAAAGGGGAGTGGAAAGTCTCCCTCCTGCCCGCTCTCCACCCCAGTCCCTTCCCAAGGAAGCGAGGGGCTTTCCAAGGCAGCGAGAGGAGTGAGTTGGAAAGGGCGGTGGGGTGGGGGTGAGTGGTGACAGGGGCCCCTGTCACCACTTTGGAAAGGGCGGGGGTGGGTGGAAAAGGTCAGGGGGTGGTGGGAGTGAGTGGCGACAGGGTGGGTTTGTTGCAGGTGGGTGGGGGGAGGACTATTATTCTTCGCGGGGGTCTTCCACCCCTAACCCCAGCGAATGTGAATGGATGACTGTATATGTGTTGAGTTTTGATTTTAGTGTTTTTCAGGACGGGATGCAAGGAGGATTAGTGTCTGTTTGACTAACTGTTGGCTAATGGTTTCCATTCTGTTGTAGATCCAGTCGGCCTGTCGGGATTTTAATGTCCTTTTTGCTGTGAGAACATGTGGTATGGTTTCTGTGTCTCTTCATTGTAACAAGAAAGTTAACAAACAGAGTAGATGTGCTCTCTTTGTCCAGAGTTTTTCAATTGAACGTCTCTATGGGGAGAAACTGTTCCAAGACATCCGGAGACTGGAAAAATCCCTACAGGCCAACTGGACCTACAACAGAAAGGAAACCATTAGCCAACCATTAGTCAAACAGACACTAATCCTCCTTGCATCCAGTCCTGAAAAACACTACAATCAAAACTCAACACATGTAAATTAAACTAGCCATTCAAATACACAAATTTACATATCTTCTCCAACAGGGGCTCACAAAACCCCACAGACACTCCTACCCAACCATTCTCTGAAGATGCCAGCCACAGATGCAGGCGAAATGTCAGAAATAAACTCTTCCAGAACACAACCTCACAGCCTGGAAAAAAAACAAGGAAAACCTATGGATGCTGGCCATGAAAGCCTTCAACTTCACAGCTTCATTCTTCTTTTACTGTTCTGTCCTTGTCTTATCAATTTCCCTCAACCCAAACACATATCTGTAACCCTGTTACTTCTCAATCTGTAGATGTATCATCAGTCTTTTTTATTATAGCAAGTTACCCTGGACACTCTTCCCTCACTGCCGTAGCAGCACTTTGATTTTTGTCATCTCTCTCTCTCTCTCTGTATTTATGTACAGTCAGCCCTCCACATTTGCAGATTTCACTTTTGTGGATTTGATTATTCATGGAGTATTTGTTGCCACTTCTGCTGCTGCCCTATGCCATTTTTTAATAGGGACTGCAAGCCTTGCAAGAATGAGAGACTACGAACAAGGCTTTTAAGTCCCTGTTAAAAATGGTGTAGGGCAGAAGAGGAGGCAGCAAGAAGCCCCACCAGCCACCTGCTTCTGCCTTGTGAGGGAACCCTGACATCTTGAGGACATCCACACTGGGTTGAATCTGTGGATCGTACTTTTTTTGTGTGTGTTAAGTATGGTTTGGAGTACAGCTAGAGTTATCTGTGGTTTTTCCATTTTTGCGGGGATCCTGCACCCCTAACCCCAGCAAATGTGGAGGGACAACTGTATATTTCAATGTCTCCTTGCTATATGTTCAGTGTACACTATATGTATACACCGTAACGCTTGTATAATTAAAAAACAATATGCTCATCACAACAACTATGCAACAGAGTGGTAATACAGGTAATTATATTACTTCCAGATTTATTAGAATATCCCTAAAGACCAGAAGAGCCAATGTGGTGTAGTACTTTGAGTACTGGACTACGACTCTGGAGACCAGGGTTTGAATACCCACTCGGACATGGAAACCCACTGTGTGAACTTAGGCAAGTCACACTCTGGCTCAGAGGTAGGCCATAAGTTCAGAACAACTTGAAGTCACACAACAATAACAACAACTAGAAACATCCACAGTTATAAGAACTACAGTTGTCCCTTCATATCCATGGATCTGGTATCCACAGATTTAAGTATTCACGGCTTGAAAATATTCTTTAAAAAATAATAATCTAAAAAGCAAACCTTGATTTTGCCATCTTATATAAGGGGCACCTTTTTGCTATGCCACTGCATATAATGGGACTGGAGTATTCAAGGATTTCGGTATCCATGGGGGGTCCTGGAACCAAACCCCAGCGAATATGAAGGGACAACTGTAGATTTTAATGTCCATATTACAAGATAGGCTGAATTTTAAAACACAATCAAGTTTTAAAACACATTCAAATTTTATACCATTTCCATATTGCATTGCTTTACGTTTACAGACATAAGCAAAGCTCACCTATCAAGTTCCTCTTTCCAGTTGTTTAACACAGACAGAGGGCAAAGGATCAAAAAAGGCCTTTTATTCATCTTTCCGCTTAGGACAGTAAGTAGAGAAATGGCCTAGAATATATGGGAAAATATAAAGACATTTTCTGTCATAAACTGCAACGCAATGCTACTGGGACCAACTCAAGACTTTTGGCTACTATTGAAGCACAACACCAGATGGCAACCCCTAGAGAAGGTGCACAGTATCCAAAGCCAGGCAAATTATTTTTTTTGGGAAAGCAAGAAATCCCAAAGGCATCTCCATCCCCCATTCCCAGACAGTAAAAATACAACAGCAAAGCAAATGACAATACAGTCAGCCCTCTCGATCCATGGGTTCTGTATCAATGGATTCAACCAACCACAGCTTGAAAATACAGTTGTCCCTTCACATTCGGGGCTACGGCCGCCAGACCCGAGAATGTGAAAAAACCACTAATAACAATTACCCCAGGGAGTGAGGGAAAATCTCTCAAACCGGCTATCAGCTATCTGCTGGGCTTTTGCCCTCCCTGGTTTAAGGAGGTTTTGCCTCACCACCACCCCCTTTCCTGGCTTTTCCTTGTCTTTGTGAAGATCCAGGGAAGCCCAGGGAGTGAGGGAAAATCTCTCAAACTGGCTGTCTGCTAGGCTTTCGCCCTCCCTGAAAAGGCAGCCAAAGCTCAGCAAAGGAGCAGTTTGAGAGATTTTCCCTCACTCCCTAGGCTTCCCTGGCTCTCCTTTCTCTCTCAAAGGGAAGGAAGAGCCAGGAAAGCATGGAGGTGAGGCAAAACTTCTTAAAACTGCTCCTCTGCTGAGCTTTAGCTGCCTTTTCAGGGAGCGCGAAAGCCAAGCAGACAGCCTGTTTGAGAGAGAAAGGAGAGCCAGGGAAGCCTAGGGAGTGAGGGAAAATCTCTCAAACTGCTCCTCTGCTGAGCTTTAGCTGCCTTTTCAGGGAGGGCGAAAGCCAAACAGACAGATTTCTCTCTCAAACTGGCTGTCTGTTTGGCTTTCGCCCTCCCTGAAAATCCCTCACTCCCTAGGCTTCCCTGGCTCTCCTTTCTCTCTCAAACCGGCTGTCTGTTTGGCTTTCGCCCTCCCTGAAAATCCCTCACTCCCTAGGCTTCCCTGGCTCTCCTTTCTCTCTCAAACCGGCTGTCTGTTTGGCTTTCGCCCTCCCTGAAAAGGCAGCCAAAGTTTAGCAGAGGAGCGGTTTGAGAGAGTTTCCCTCACTCCCTAGGCTTCCTTGGCTCTCCTTTCTCTCTCAATCCGGCTGTCTGCTTGGCTTTTGGCCTCCCTGAAAAGGCAGCTAAAGCTCAGCAGAGGAGAGGTTTTAAGAAGTTTTGCCTCACCCCCGAGCTTTCCTGGCTCTTCGTTCCCTTTGTGAAGAGAAGGGAAGACGCAGGAGACAGGCAGTGGGTGAGGAAAAACCGCAAATAATCAAAACCGTGAGTGTCAAAGCCGCAAATGCAAAGGGACAACTGTATTCAAAAAAAATTCCAAAAAGCAAACCTTGCTGTTCGCCATTTTATATAAGGGATGCCATTTTACTACACAACTAGTTGGACCCGGCGTACCATACACCATTAAAAAACTCCCCCCAAAATGCCTAGGAGACCTCATGACAACCCTTTGAGGTAGGCTGGTGGGTTTAACTCGCCCACCTGCCACTCGTTCTGCTCCTTGCCACCCCCCACTGCTCATTCTGCCCCCTGCTGCCCCCCACCGCTCGTTCTGCCCCTCCCACCCCACCCCCTGCACTCCAGAATACACACGCACACACCACATCCACCCCCTTGTTACTCACTCTCCAGCTCCAGCCACCATGTTTGAGATCTACATGGTCCTGCCCCCAGTGTGCTGACTGGCTACCCAACAGACCTGTGATTGGTTGGCCAGTTCCCTAAGCAGCCAGTCGGCACACTGGAAATGGCAACATACCCAAGAGAATTATATATATAGATTGTTTATAATGGGACTTGAGCATCCACAGATTTTGGTATCCATGGGGGTGGGGTTTCCTGGAATCAAACCTCAGTGGATACTGAGAGCCCACTGTACTGTCCTTCCACAACATCAAAATTTGATACATGGGCAGTTGCCTCATTCCACCTAAAGGCAGACACAACTCTGCATATATATATTCATTTATAACAGTGGACAAAACACAGCCATCCAGATGTTGTTGGATTGAAAATCTCATCACCCCTAGCCAGCACAGCTAATGGTGAGAAATACTGGGAGTAGCAATCCAACAACATCCAGAGGGCTGGCTTCCTGATCTACAATGAAAAAATATCAAGTTTTTCTACAGAAGGAAGGAGTGATACACCTGGCAAGTCTTCCCAAGACCCATTTCATCACTCAGGATGCAGCCGTGCCAAGTTCCATAGCAGTGTGTCAACCAGTTTACACCTTCCATCTGATAGGGACGTAGATGGATGCCTTAAGTGAAAAAAAAAAAAGAACAATGTACATGGAGAAGGTTGTACCAAGTTTACAGGTTAAGGCTGGAACTTCTACATTGCTCAATGATTTGTCCTTAAGCTTTCCCTCTGAAAGGACACCATAAAGAAACTTGTTAAATATATAAGCAGCTGGTGTATAAGCAGGCAGATCTGTAAGACTAGATATAATATGTTATCTGATGAGCACAGGCGAAAGCTCCCAGATCTGAAGCTGGGTGGGAAAGAGTTGTTTGCACACTCATACTGCATTTTAGAGGTGCTGAGCTTAACTGTATGGATTATCTCCTCATGCTGCTTAGTCACAACGCTGGGAAGAAGCCTAGGGATTGTTTTGGCATGGCATTTCTGAAATGTTTCAAGTAGCTTGTGAAAGTAGTGTCAAGACTTCAAACTCCAGCCTTCCTCTACAGCTCCAAGAGGCAGATTTGTTAGCTTGACTCTTTACATCTAAAGTTCTTGGAGCAGGAGAGAATGGCAGGGTTAGTGTGCTGGTCAACTCCAAGAAAAGTTTGCAACCCACAGCTCTAATTCCAAAGTGGGAGACATACAAGAGAAGTGTCCCTCATCTTTTCTGATAGCCTGGAGACACAAGATGAGGTCAGGGCAAAATCCAGTGATTGTAGGGAGAAGTAGGGTCCTAGCAACCACAAAATTTTTGTACAGATCCTACTGCCTTCAATGAGACTGCCAGAGCCTTACTCATTGCAACAACTTGAATGCATAGTAAAGCAACAATCATCTTGCTGAAAGAGCTGGAAAATCAGATGAAGGCAGCTAAAACACCTTCTTATTTAATTGCCTCCACAATAGTTGTTATAATCTATCATACTACAGTGGTTTGACACCTCCTTCCTTGCTCTATACCCTCAGTCCGTAGGAAGCCAAGAAAACACACAAGGAGGCATTGGAGCAGACACGCTCCAAGAGCTCCACAAATGACGAACATCACGGCCTCACAGCCCAGAAAAAACCCACGGAAAACATATGCCAGCTACTCTAATAGAGCTTCTACAAGTCAGGACAAATCAGTGGACAAGACAATCTCCCTTTGAATCATTCTGCATCTGAAGAACAGTCCCACTCTTAAGCACTTTCTTGTCTTGTGAGAAATGCAGAAAAAAATAACCTGTCCTAACAATCTAATAGCAAAATTTATTCCTGCAAGGACATTGGCACTGGTGACTTAAAAACCTAGGGCACAATTGAAGTGCTGGAGAAATACTAACAGTCTGCCAAGTCAAAGCCTGCAGAAACCAGGTTGTTTCCTCTAAGGCAACCAACCCCAAAAGCAGAATGTACATGCTGGCAAATAACACCCTCATTCTGAGGTAAACAACTATAGATAGTTTTGGATCTCTTTGCTACAAAGGATAATACAAAACCTCTTTGCTAGCAAGAGGAATTGGATATTCAGTCTCTATCTCCCAGGTGGCCTACCTCTGAATGAGGGCCCTGCTTGTCAGCATATAGACTTCTACTTTTTCAACTACCGTAATTGATCCACTCCTCTTTACTTCTTTTCCCGGGAGAATAGAGACGTACTGTCCATATGGACTACAACATTTCTGTGTTGCAGACTATTTCTTGAACTGTGAGCTAGAAGATGGCTCCAGTCTCTGGATGATGATGATGATGAATTCCAGTCACAACCTGATAGTCCAACAATAAGGAATTTTTTTGTGTGTAGCAAAATTAGGGTTTCAGCCCTTTGTACAATTACTTGAAAATATGTGAGATTCAGGGAGGCCTTTTTTCGCAATGTCTGTTGTCAGTAATGGACTGGATGAGGGCAAACAAATTTACTTAATTCAGACAAGAAAAAGGTGCTCCTGGTCAGTTGAAAGGCAGATCAAGGAATAGGGACTCTGACTGTGCTGGACAGGGTCACAATCCCTCTGAAATCTCAGGCTCGCAGCTTGGGTATTCTCCTAGACTCAACTTTTGAGGCTGGATGCCCAGGAGTACATTTCCACAGCTAAAACTAGTGCGCCAACTGCACCCGTTACCTGAGACACCAGATCTGGCCATGCTGACACATGCCTTGATTACATCCCATTTGGACTACTGTAACTTACTCTACATGGGGCTGGCTCTGGAATCTGTTCAGAAACTTCAGCAGGTCCAGAATGCTGTGGCCAGAACACTGACCAGAGCCAGTTATAGTGAGTATATAACTCCGTGTTAAAACAGTTTCACTGGCTGGAGAGTTTCATTTCCAGGCACAATTCAAAGTGCTGGTCATGACCTACAAAGCCCTATATGGCTTGGGTCCAGACTATCTGAAAGACTGCATCTCCCCATAAGAACCTGCAAGGGTTCTGAGATCATCAAGGGAAGGCTTCCTCTTGCACAGGCTCCTCTGGTGAGGACACAAAAGAGAGAGCCTTCTCAGTGGCTGCTCCCACCCTTCGGAATTCCCTTCCATGGGACGCTAGGCTGGCTTCCTCCCTGCTTTCCTTATGCAGGTAGGCAAAGATGTTTTTAGTACATAGCCAGGCTTATGGGGGCTTTTATTGGGGTGTGTTTTTATTTTTTTATTTTGCTTATTTTTATCTTTTAACTTTTATGAGTTTTATGTAATTTTAGATTTTTATACTGTGACGTTTTTAATAGTTTTAAACTGTATTTCATATGATTTTGTGAACCGCCTTGGGTCCCTTCTGGGAGAAAGGTGACATATTAATTAAATAAATAAAATAAAAATTTAGGAAAAATAAATAAGAGAACATGATACATCATGACATATTTGTACCTATGCGTTTAACGGGAAGGGGGGGTGCCATTTCCCCAAGATTCTTTAAAAGAACGGGCATAACATTTAGAAAGATAAAACCAGTTCAGACTTGTGGTACTGATACATCAAGAGAACTTACTTTTTCAAGACACTGCATTTCAGCTAGGGCAAGACTCTGGAGAATGGACATGCACGCACACAGTCTAAGCAGAGCAGGACTGATTTAAGGAATTTTGGGGGCCCCTGCAATGCTTTATTTTGGGGGGGCATATGTTTCCATCAGGTCAATGTAACCTAACTCAGTCTAAGCTATTCACAGTACAGGATATTCAGATTATTACTAATAATGTTTTTGTAGGAGGAGGGTTACTACAGGGCCCCCCCACAATGATGGGGGCCCCTGCGGATGCTGATGCCACTGGTGCCTTAAACCGGCCCTGAATCAGAGTCTATAAAATATCTGAAGCCTTTAATATGGTACATTATTATTATATATTATATAATATATAATAACATTATAATGTGGCCTGTCTGACCGCCACAGTCATTTATTTGGTGGATATATGGTCTGTTATATATGGTCTGATAAACTGTAAAAATAGGGCTGAATCCACACTGCACAAATAATCCAGTTTGAAATTGGATTATTTGCCAGGGCTCTTTCTTATGGAATCCTGGGATTTGTAGTTTTGGTGAGGCACCAGCACTCTTTGGCAGAGAAGGCTCAAGACCTTGTAAAACTACAACTCCCGGGTATCCATTAGGAAGCAACCATGGCAAATAATGCAGTTTCAAACTGGATTATTTGTGTAGTGTGGATTTGGCCCAGCTCTACTTACCGGTCAGGCCCCATCGGTTTAAATGAGCCTCCTCGATACCTGGTGCTTCCTGCCTGGAGTTGGCCTTATCAGACACAGCCTGGAAGAAGCGGGACATCGCAAAGGGGCCGCCTCGTTCCCGACGAGCCTTAACGCAGAATACAACCCACGGCGGCTGCAAGCTGCTTCTGCCTCCTGCAACCCCCTGGACCTTTTATGTTTCCGGAAGCAAAGAAAGGAAAAAGGTTCGCGCCCATTGGCTGGTTGGCAGAATCGCCACTTTGTGATTGGCCAGTATGGAAATCGGGGCGTGGCTTTGGAGCCACCGCTTCCCGCCACGGGGAGGTCAGGCGGGAGCTTTGCAAAGGCGCATCCATTGGGGGACTCAGTCTCCACGTGGGGAGGGAGACTTTGCTGGCGCCCGGAGGGTCTCTGTGGTTGTCCCAACGCTCGCCGACCCGTGAAATGAGTTCCATGGGAACCAGCGACCACCACTGGAGCCACGAGGCGACTGCGACTTCTTACTCTTGCCTATGTTGTAGCATTTCAGCAGCACACCCAGAATGGGTGGTGGCGGGTCCTTGACTAGAGAGAGAGGTCTGCTATATGGCTGCCTGACAAAGAGGACCCAGGGTCGGTTTAAGAAATTTGGACCGGTGTAAGGAATGTTGGGGGGTCCCCTGCAATGCTTTATTTTGGGAGCCCCATATGTTTCTCTCAGGTCAATGTAACCTAACTCCACCTAAGCTATTCACAGGACAGGATATTCAGATTATTACTTAATAATGTTGTTGCAGGAGGAGGGTTAGGACGCCCCCCCCACCCACAATGATGCCCCCCCTGCAGATGCTGACGCCGCCGGTGCCTTCAACCGGCCCTGTTGGGGGGGGGGAATATGTTTATTTCAGGTCAATACACAGTTGTCCTTTCATATTCGCTGGGATTTGGTTCAATAATCCAAAAAGCAAACCTTGATTTTGCCGTTTTATATAAAGGACACAATTTTGCTATGCCATTGCATATAATGGGACTTGAGTATCCACAGATTTGGGTATCCACGGGGGGGGGGGTTCTCTAACCAAACCCCTGCAAATATGAAGGGACAACTGTAGTTGGGGGGAGGGAATCCACACTACACAAATAGTCCCAGTTGAAACTGGATTATTGGCATGGCTCCTTCCTATGGAATCCTGGGATTTGTAGTTTTAGAAGGTCTTTAGCCTTTTCTGCCAAAAAATGCTGGTGCCTCATAGAACTACAAAGCCCAAGATTCCATAGGAAGGACCCATGCAAATAATCCCGTTTCAGCCCGGATTATTTCTCTAGTGTGGATACCTAGAGATACCTCTAGTGTGGATACCTCTATAGTAATGGTTATAGGAGGAAGGAGGGGAAGTGCAGTATACCAGAAGGAATTGGTAATCACTCGTCCAGACTCCGCTTAGGGCAGAAAGCCAGGGCTGCAGTTTTGAGGTGTGTGTGTGTGTGTGTGTGTGTGTGTGGAGGAGTAAGACTTCCTCACAGCCACATCCCGCGCCCATCCGCCGTTGGGAAGCCCCTCAGTCCTCCATGGGCACCCACCCTGTCCAGAAGCAGCGTCAGCCAACAGAAGAGATCCGCCCTCGGGAGAGAGAGCTGGGCAGTGGCGCCTCACATGCAGTTGTTGGAAGGCACCACGGTGCTCGACTCGCACGAGTCAACCCCTCATTTGAAATATGCCCTCGCTCGCTCTGTGCCAAAACGGGATTAATTTAGAGCAGTGGCTCTTTTGAGCAGGGACTACCCTTTAAATATCTTGTTGCTGTGGACCCCTCCAAGACTTAACTCAAGATTTAAAACCCTAACAATAATAATACATGTGAAGTCGTAGGCTTTCATGGCGGGCATCCATAGATTTTCCTTGGGTTTTTTCTGGGCTGTGAGGCCGTGTTCTGGAAGAGTTTCTTTCTTTCGCCTGCATCTGTGGCTGGCATCTTCAGAGAATGGTTGGCTAGGAGTGTGTGTGGTGTTTATACACTGTGAACCCTGTTGGGGAGTACTGTATATGTCAATTTGTGTAATTGAATGGTTAGTTTCTGGGTATAGAAATGCAAGGCTCATTAGTGTTTGTTTGGCTAATGGTTGGTTGATGGGCCATGTAATAATAATACAATTGCAACTAACAACAACAATAATAAAATACTCCATCCATTAATCCTTCCTTCAGAGGCACTGGAGGGGGAGGGAAGACTTTTCCCCTGCGTCTTCCTGCAAGTTTGTGGCTGGAGCGGATTCAATGGCAATGTGCAGGCCCAGCCAGCCTTTGCCTTGGCTCCTGTCATTGACCTGAGCAGCCTTCAAGCCTTCGCGGACCCCCTATGAGGACATCGTGGCCCCCTGGGGGGTCCGTGGACCACAGGTTAAGCACCACTGTTCTGTGCATTTACTTGACAGTAAGTTGAAGGAAACTCAGTAGGGCTTACTTATGAGTAGTTATGCATAAAAATCAGTCAGTCATTTTTTGTCTGTAAGGTGCTACAATATTATATGTGGAATTTTCCTCTAGGAAAAGAAGTGGAAACTTTCAGCAGCACTGCTTGAACTGCCCCTCAGTACACATATACACATGCATAGGATGACCATATTCCAGTTCCCCACATCCAGGTTAAGAGCCACTGGTTTAGTCATTACATTAAGGATCGTGTATATACACCTATAGTGTTGTGTTGTGTTTAGATTTTGTTATCTGTTTTGTATATGTATTCATAATGAAAATGTATATGTATATATTAAAAATAAAAACCACAGACCCTTAACTACACATGCGTACGATCACCATATTCCAGTTCCCCAAATCCAGGTTAAGAACCACTGGTTTAGTCATTACGTTAAGGATCATGTATATACAACTCTCCATTGATGCCCCCTTGTCGTGGGAGAGAGGCTTTTGTACCCTAATGATGTTTTGAGCTATGCTGGTGGTGGCATAATAGCCACTGGCAGGGTCTCCATGCCATACAGGTCAAAACCGAAGGGTCTGACAAAGAGCGTCAAAGGGCAGGATGGGCTCTCTAGCCTTATGGCAACCATCCTAGGAGAAGGAAAACTCCAATCCCAAACCCAGGCAGATGGTGCTCATCCAACCCTGTTAGGTCAACCATCTAAGAGAAGGAAACTCTAATCAAACCTACGACCCGAGGACCTTGCTGCTACCGTCCATGCTTGCAAGGCCAGCAGACGAACCTTTGGTTTAAAGGGTGAGGCCAGGTCTGTGCACGCTGCGCTCCACCAGAAAAATCCATTGCACAGGCTCGAAGGACAAATCCAGTTCCAAAAATAAATAAATAAATGCAACTCTATTGTTGTGTTGTGTTTAGATTTTGTTATCTGTTTTGTATATGTATTCATAATGAAAATATATATGTATATATAAAAAATAAAAGTAAAAACCACAGATGCTTAATGCTTAACCACAGACATGCGTAGGATCACCATATTCCAGTTCCCCACATCCAGGTTAAGAACCACTGGTTTAGTCATGTTAAGGATCATGTATATACAACTATATAGTTGTGTTGTGCTTAGATTTTGTTAGCTGTTTTGTCTATGTATTCATAATGAAAATATATATGTATATATTAAAAATAAAAACCACAGATGCTTAACTACACATGCCTAGGATGACCATATTCCAGTTCCCCAAATCCAGGTTAAGAGCCACTGGTTTAGTCATGTTAAGGATCATGTATATACAACTATATCGTTGTGTTGTGTTTAGATTTCGTTATCTGTTTTGTATATGTATTTATTATATAAACCACAGACGCTTATAAGAAAAAAAGAACCACTGGTTTAGAGGGCTTGGTGGTGGTGGTGGTGTTTTTTTAAAGGGCTGCTCAGAGAGTCCATTGCTTTCGCCAGTAGTTCTGCAGGTGCAGAAGTTACCCTCGGCCAAGGGGAACAAGACTTCCCCCCCCCCCCCGAAAGAGGCCATAGGGAAGAAACCTCCTTGGCAGGAGCTGGGACCGGCTGGGCGTCTTCCCTCCGCCTCTGCCACGCCAGGCTCCGCCTCATGCGAGAGTGAGCGGGAGGCCAAAGCGAAAGGAAAGCCCGGGCGCCGCCGCGTTTGGCTGGCCGCTCTTTCGCCATTGCCGTGGCCCCGGTCGTCCTCAGGGCAAAATGGAGGTGGTGAAGGGAGGCGGCGGCGCTGAGGGACTGCTGTGGCTGTGGCTGTGGCGGGCGGCGGGGGCAGCGGCGCTCGCTTTCGCCTTCTATGTGGGCTTCGTACGTCGGGCCACGGGGGCTTCTGGCACCACTTTCCACCGACGAGAGCCCGGACAGGGCGGCCAAGCTGAGAAGAAGAGGCCGCCTGCTGACGCGGTGAGGGCGTTGAGGTGTGCTCGGGGGTTTGCCGCCTCGCCAGTCCCTAGCAAACCTCGGCAGGTCGGGTTGAGGGGGGCTGCAGCCATGACGCCCCCCAACCCGCGACTGTGAGGTCGCCATCGGGGCCACAAGGAGAGTCTTTGCTCTCCACCCGCTGCAGATTTAGTCTGATTTAGGCATGTTTAGTCTGGAGAAGAGAAGGTTAAAAGGGTTAAATATTTGAAGAGTTGTCATACTAAGGATGGGGCAAGCTTGTTTTCTGTGCTCCAGAGACTAGGACACAGAGCAATGGGTTCAAACTACAGTTGTCCCTCCGTATCCACGGATTTACTTATTCACAACTTGAAAAAATTCTTTTTAAAAATAGTAATCCATAAAGCAAACCTCTTATATAAGGGGGCACCGTTTTGCTATGTCATTGCATGTAATGGGACTTGAGTATTCATGGATTTTGGATTCATGGGGGTCCTGGAACCAAACCCCAGTAAATATGAAGGGGCAACTGTACAGGGAAAGAGTTTCCACATAAACATTAGGAAGAACTTCCTGACAGTAAGAGGTGTTTGGAAGTGGAATATGCTGCTGCCTGGGAGTGTGGTGGAGTCTCCTCCTTTGGAGGTTTTTAAGCAGAGTCTGGATGGCATCTGTCAGGAATGCTGTATTCCTGCATGGCAGGGGATTGGACTGGATGGCCCTTGAGCTCTCTTCCAACCCTATGATTCTATGATTTTAGGGGGCCTGGGGGTGAGGGAGTGGGTGACATTTCCTCCGGAGCCTGGGTGGGCTCAGGGATGCCCCCCATCTTCTGCTCTGTTGTATGGTGATGGGTTGAATAGCCCTCCCTTTTGCTTCTATTCCAGAGAGATTGGACAGGGTGGGTATGTGTGTGTGTTTTATGTGGCGTAGTGGCTTGAGTGCTGGACTATGAGGTTGTCCAAATGGTGAAAAAAACATAGATTTTTCTTGTTTTTTTTCTGGGCTGTGAGGCCATGTTCTGGAAGAGTTTATGTCTGACGTTTTGCCGCCTTCGACTTCAAGGTGAAAAACTCCTCACGGAATGCGAGAGAATCTTACCTGTCCTAATGGCATTCTGTGTGATTTTGCCATATTGTGAAGGAGGGGGGCACAAAAGACCAAAAAACCTCTCCAGGAAAGCATTTGCGGCTTTTCCCATCTTTTTTTAAAAAAAATCGAGAGGGTACGCATTTCCACTTGTTAGGACAAGTGGGTTGATTTGCTTTGCTTGCCCAAACCAGAGGAAGCATAAATCCAATCGGTTGAATGAGCGCAGGGGATGGGGCTTGCGAAGAAGGCAAGCGCCAGCTGCCACCATGTTTGATTTTGCCCTCAAATGCTAAGGCGAGAAAATGGGGGGTTGGGTGTTTTGTGTGTGTGTGTGTGTGTGTGTGTGTGTGTTTCTTTTGTCTAAAAGTGAAAAATCACTCAATTGCACTTTGGACATCGGTATTTGTTGTTGTTTTTTTTAATTGGTGGGTGGCAGCAAAATCAGGTAAGTGTAAACGTGAGTAAGTCACTTGCAGCCACCATGTTTTTCCTAGCAGGCGTGCGGAGCTTAAGTGGTCAGAAACAACATTAGGACAAGTCACAGCTGCTGCAAAATGTCATTACTGTGAGGCATTCTTTATTTTTTATGGGCTTGTATAGCCAAGCCCTACGACTCTAGAGAGAGACCAGGGTTTGTATCCCCGCTTGGACATGAAAACCCACTGCGTGACCGTGGACAAGTCACACACAGCCTCATAAAACCTTTTCAGAAATGCCTTGAAGACACACAACAACAAATAGGACAAAATAAACAAAGAAACCATGTGACACAGTGGAAATATATTTCTCTGTCTCTCTCTAAAAGCATTTTAGTATTACTTTTTAATTGGTCTCCAGCCAAAAAATGCATATGATGTGTGGTTTGGCTGTTATATACCAAAGTAAATACCAGTTGCTGCTTTTTTTGCAAAGGATCATTTGCAAGATCCAAGAGGACCAGAACGATGGTCATCTTGCTAATTTCCTACATATTAGCAATTAAATTTGGGTTGGTTTGAAGTGTTTTTTTCCCAAAACTGTGAGCTGCTGTGGAGATGAGAAATTTTTGAAGGATGTAATGCAACCATAAGCTTTGAGTGAATAAATAAAAATAGACAATTATCTGTTTTCCTGGTATGTGGGCTGGTCTTTGGGTTTTGTAAAAAGGTAAGATATCAAAAGTTAGCAGTAAAATAAACCACTGGTGGCGCAGTGGTTAAATGCCAGTACTGCAAGCCACCACATCGCAAGTTTGATTCCAGCCTGCTCCAAGGTTCACTCAGGTTCACTCAGCCTTCCATCCTTTCGTAGGTCGGTAAAATGAGTACCCAGTTTGTGGGGGCAATTAGCTAACACATATTGGAAACTGTTTAATTCAGTGTAGATGTGTAAATAACTATTGCTTAAAAAAACAATTTGTAAGCCACTCTGATAGCCTTGTGGTTGAAGAGCGGGGTATAAATAAATAAATAAATAAATAATCTCTGTTGCCAAAGATATGGTATTTTGCCTGGGTGAGGGCAACCACTGGAGTTTTAGCACATGCTTGTGAGATATGTAGCTTGCTTAGTGGTATATTCTGTTGTACTGTCAGGCGGACTGGAGTGGGCAGGTACAGCACTGGCTAAGTTGTGAACTCATCACTGAGATGGTCTCTATAAAAGAAAGTGACTGATAGAAGGTTAGTAATAATTGGGCTGCAACCTGACCTAAACATGCAGTCTCTTGCCAGCTGCTGTAAACTGAAGTTAGCAAGCCAGAAAAGAAAGATGAAAATCTAGTTGAGCTGCTTTTATTAAGACACCTGTGCACTGCTGCAATACTTGGTCCCTGAGGTGGAAGCAGGGAATGTTGCCTGCGTTTTGAAGCCATTCTTGATTGTAAACTTAGAGAGCCACCCATGGGCTTGGATAGCAGGTGCCTGCAGGTGGCTTGCACTTTATTTATTTATTTATTTATTGTATTTATACCCCGCTCTTCAGCCACAAAGGCTATCAGAGCGGCTTACAAATGGTCAATTTTGTAGAATGCATACCATAAGATTGCAAATGAGTGTTGGGTTTCTCAGCTGTTCCTCAAATGAACAAGTTCAAAACAATGCCTGAGACTTTCCTCTTCATTCCAGTGGCCACATGTTATCTTTGGACTGTAACTTGGTCCTGAAGGTAGTGCTCTGCCCACAATGAGTGAGAAACTCGGTGGCTAGCTGAAACGGAAGGCACAACATATTCAGATGTGTTTCATGTACAGTTTCTAGACAATGATGGAGCTTTTCCTTTGACGCTGAAAAGAAATGCACATACATGCTTGGTTGGTTCCCCCCCCCCCGCCTCACTTAGACAGTCCACCAGTATTCTGTATAGGGCTTCCCTAAAGGGTTTAAATTCAGTTTCTGTCTATGTTCCATCTGTTGCACAGCCTCTAAAGGGCAGAAATTTAGGCTGTTGCAAAACTGTTCTCATGCAGCTTGCAAAGAACGCTTTTGGGAGGGGGAGGACTTCCACCTGTCTACCTGATAGAATATTGATTTATTTAAATTTATATCCCTCCCTGTATTGTATATCAACAAGGTAAGTATGGTGACCATTCACAGCAGTCAACATTGGTAATAATAGTCTCCCTGCTCTATTATGCCAGGTTTGCCATCTGTAGTGGGAGATCTCTGATCTTACAACAATAACGTGTTTGTTATTACGTCTAAGGTCCTGTCTATACGAGGGGAAAATATGATCTCCTCCAAAGAAGGAGCCATTTGCAGCACTGCGATCTGTCTTAATGGTCAAAAGAGCCCCCTAAACTTTGCATCCCCCTTAGCCAAGATGGCGGCCGTGAGTGATTAACGCACGCTTTTAAATCTGCCGCCACCACCATTTAAAAGAAACAGTTTACCATGATGTGCATGTGTGATATTTCATATTTACTAAAAGGAAAAAAGAGAGAGTAAATTTTATCTTGCTTAGACCAAAATTCAACATGGTGGCAGCAGGCACTTTCCCTTAGCCCCACCCTCCTTGCTTGTCCAGCCAATCAGATTACGCTGCCAGGTCACAGCAACGAGAACGCGACTGTCTTAATGATCACACATTTGCATGCCCTACAGAGCTTTTTAAAAACTCAGAGAAAAGCTCCGAAGGTTTCCCTGAAGGAGTTTAAGGTGGATTTGGTTGCCCCCTTTTTGATGAGATGTATTGATGCGAATGTCTGTTTGAACAGATTGCCTTCCATGTGATTACCATTTGGATTATTTTCACTGTTTGGATAGGCCCCAAGATGTTACTTTTTTTTGAATGGTACATGCCAGAATCTGCAGCTAGCATTGTCAGTGTCCATTCTGGCTGGGGGTTTCTGAGAGCTGTAGTCCGGAAGAATTTTTCTGCAAAGTTTTGGGTAGATCTCAGCTGAGCAGTAGCAGCATAGTGGTGTTTGTGTCCCTTTGCTGTTTGCTGTTGAAGAAGAAGAATGGTGAATTTTAACATTTCCTTGTGGTCAGTGGCATTTGTTGTGGATGACAAACATGTTAGTCCACTCAAATGTTGCCATTTGTTATCAGGTTTAATGTCATGAGAGTTGATTAACAGCTTTGTCTCTACTCTCTGGCTCATGAACACTTCTGTTTTCTCTTTTTATCTCCAGTGGAATCCTCGACTCTCTGGCTTCCCACTGCGACTTTCAGTGCACTTGGCCAACACTGTGAGTATCCAGCCATTTTAATTTGTTTAAATACTGTAGTCATAAAAGCACTTCATACATGTCTATAACCCATTTCTTTGTTCTCAGTGAAGCAAGCTCCCCTTAGATATACAAATCTACAGGTTGTTTTCTGCTCCTGCGAGGCATGAACAAAGGTCCTTGAGTAATCTGAACACTAATATTTTTTGGTAACATAAGCTGTCAGAGAACCCGGGGATTTCTCTTCTTGGGAGCTGTGGATCACTCTGTTAAACGGTATTTATTGTGGAAAATAAAAGGAGAGTAAGATTTGGTGAGCAAGCAGAGAGCAAGTTACCATTCTAATAAAAACAACAATCTACATTGAAACTGCCACTGAGTTAGAACAATGGACAGTCTTGTTTAGTCTGAGCAAAACTGCATTGATTGGAGACCTTCCACCTTGGGGAAAAGCAATCCAGAGAAACACAGTTGTGACTAAATTCTGTTGAAAACAATAGAATGAAAAGGAATTAATAGCTACTAATCAACATCCATTTCTGCTAGTTTAATAACGGGTTGGGGGAGAAATTGATTGATCATACGATGTTCTACAAAGATCATGTGATATGAAATGAGGATATGACTTATCTGGTGCATCTGATCTCTACAAACCACCTTAGCGGAAGCTGACAGTTGCTGGGGTGGCTGCTGGCTATTCTGCATTGCAGCTAAATATGTGACAAAAGTTCTTTAAACATTTATTTGCAGCTAAGGAACCAAATATGGACAAAAGCAGCATAAGTGGTTCTGAAAAGGTAGAAATTTTAGATAGTTTGGAGAGAAGCTTGTGAGAGGTCTGAAATGGGAGACCTCTTGGGAAATTCAGAGAATTACTCAGCTCCTTGGAGAAAGAGTTGAATTTAGCAATAGCTTTTCAGGCTGCCTTTTCTAGAGTGGGCTGTGGTCCACAAAAGCTTATCCTAAAATAAATTTAATTCACCGTGGAACTCTTCCTGGAACTTTATCTATTTATTCTTTCTCTATATATTGATCAAGTGTCTGGCAGACTTTAACATAGAATTATAAGGTTGGAAGGAACCCCAAGGATCATCTAGTTCCACCCCCTGCCATGCAAGAATACATAGTTAAAGCATTCTTGAGAGACGACAATCCAACTTCTGTTTTAAAATCTCAAATGAAAGAGAGTCCACTGCTTTATGGGGTAGTCAGTTCCAGTCTCAAACAACTCAATAAGTTCCTCCTAATATTTAAGTGGAATCCCTTCTCTTGTAATCTGAATCAACTGGATTGTATCCTTGTCTCTTGAGCAGCAGAAAACTAACTTGCTTTATCTTTTATATGCCATCCCTTCAGATGTTTAAAAATGGCTATCATCTCACCTCTCACTTGTTTCTTCTCCAAGCTAAACATATCCAGCTCGCTCAGCTGTTCCTCATAAGGATTGGTTTCTAGAACTTTAACCATCTTGAGCATCCTCCTCCAAGGTCATTTTGAATCCTTATCCTTTCTTCTGGAGTATTAGCCACCCCTCCTAATTTGATGTTATCTGCAAAATTTGTGTGTGCCCTCTGTTTAGTCTTCCAAATCATTTATAAAGATGTTGAACAACACTGTTCCCTGGAAATAATCCTCTTATATCCTGCTAGTCACTTTTCTCCAAGATGAACAGGAACCATAGGTGAGCAGTCTTTGAGTTTTATTAATCATTGAATCATAGAATCGCAGAGTTGGAAGAGACCATGAGGGCCATCCAGTCCAATCCCCTGCCACGCAGGAAATCATGATCAAAGCATCCCCGACAGATGGCCATCCAGCCTCTGTTTAAAGACCTCCAAGGAAGGAGACCCCACCACGCTTCGAGGGAGTGTGTTCCACTGCCGAACAGCTCTGACTGTCAAAAAGTTCCTCCTCATGTTGAGGTGGAATCTCTGTTCCTGGAGCTTGCATCCATTGCTCCGTGTTCCAGTCTCTGGAGCAGCAGAAAACAAGCCTGCTCCATCCTCAATGTGACATCCCTTCAAATACTTAAACAGGGCTATCATATCGCCTCTTAACCATCTTTTTTCCAGGCTAAACATACCCAGCTCCCTAAGTCTCTCCTCATAAGGCATCGTTTATAGACCTTTCACCATTTTAGTCACCCTTCTTTTCACACACTCCAATTTGTCCATATCCTTTTTGAATTGTGGTGCCCAGAACTGGACACAGTATTCTAGGTGATGTCTGACCAAGGCAGAATAGAGCAGCACTATTACTTCCCTTGATCTAGACACAATACTTCTATTGATGCAGCCCAAAATCGCATTGGCCTTTTTAGCTGCTGCATCACACTGTTGACTCATGTTCAACTTGTGGTCTACTAGGACTCCTAGATCCCTTTCGCATGTAGTCTCATTCAGCCAGGTCTCCCCCATCCTATATCTATGCATTACATTTTTTCACTCTAAGTGCAGTACCTTACACTTCTCCATATTGAATTTCATTTTGTTAGCTTTGGCCCAGCTCTCCAGTCTATCCAGGTCATTTTGAATTTTGATCCTGTCCTCTAGGGTATTGGCTACTCCTCCCAGTTTGGTGTCATCTGCAAATTTGATAAGTATGCCCCTAATTCCCTCATCCAAGTCATTGATAAAGATGTTGAATAGCACTGGGCCCAGGACTGAACCTTGTGGCACCCCACTGGTCACATCTTTCCAAGACGAAGAGCAGCCACTGCTGAGCACCCTTTGGGTTCGGCCGGTCAACCAATTACAAATCCATTGAACAGTTAACTTGTCTAGCCCACATTTTACAAGCTTGTTTGCAAGAATGTCATGGGGAACCTTGTCAAAGGCCTTACTGAAATCAAGGTATACGATATCCACAGCATTCCCTTCATCTACCAAGCTGGTAATTTTATCAAAAAAAGAGATCAGCTTAGTCTGGCATGACTTGTTTCTCTGAAACCCATGTTGACTTTTTGTGATCATGGCATTGCCTTCTAAATGTTCACAGACTCTCTGTTTAATGATCTGCTCTAGAATCTTCCCTGGTATTGATGTCAGACTAACTGGACGATAATTGTTGGGATCCTCTTTCCCCCCCTTTTTGAAGATGGGGACAAGGTTTGCCCTCCTCCAGTCTGCTGGGACTTCTCCTGTTCTCCAGGAGTTCTCAAAGATTATTGCCAATGGCTCTGAGACTACATTTGCCAGCTCTTTTAATACCCTTGGATGTAGTTCATCTGGTCCTGGAGATTTAAATTCATTTAGTTTAAGAAGGTATTCCTGTACTACCTCTTTGCTTATTCTGTGCTGGATTTCCCCTATTGTGTCCTCTGTTCCTTTATCCTCAGGTTGGTCCCCCTTTTCCTTTTCTGAAAACACTGAGGCAAAGAAGGTGTTGAGTAATTCTGCCTTTTCTCTGTCCCCTGTTAGCATTTTGCCATCTTCTCCACGTAGTGGCCCTACCATTTCCTTCTTCCTCCTTTTGCTGTGGACATACCCAAAAAAACCCTTTTTATTGTTCTTAACCTCTCTAGCAAGACTGAGCTCATTCTACACTTTAGCTTTTCTGACTTTACTCCTATACGTGTTCGCTATCTGTTTGAATTCTTTTTTGGTGATTTTCCCCCTTTTTCCATTTCCTATACATGTTCCGTTTAAAACTTAGCTCCGTTGAAATTTCTTTAGTCATCCATCCTGGTTTCTTGAGACACCTCCCATTTTTCTTCCTCAATGGTACTGGTTGTAATCAACCAGTTACAAATCCACGAACGATAGCATTTTGTAACCCACATTTTACAACGATGGTCTGCAAAAATATAATGGAGGACTTTGTAAAAAGCCTACTGAAATCAAAATATACTACATCTATAGCATTCTCATCTGCTTGGCCTGTAATTCTAAAAAAAAAAAATCACATATGACTTGTTTTTGAGAAAGCCTGGCGCTTAGTAATCATAGCATTCATTTCTAAGTGCTCACAGGCTGTATATTTTTAATGATACATTCTAGAACTTTTCCTGGTATTGATGTCAGGCAAACCAACTGCTAGTCGCTCAGGTCTTCCCCCCCCCCTTTTTAAAGATGAAGAAAACATTTGCCCTCCTCCAGTCTGCTAGGACCTCTCCTGTTCTTAAGAATTCTCAGAGAATTATCAACTGAAGTTCTGAGATTCTATCAGAAAATTCATTGGATGTAGTATATCTGATCCTGGAGACTTGAATTCATTTAGAGTAGCTAGGTATTCCTGTACTACCTCTTTACCTCTTGTGGGTGCAATCCTTTTACTGCATCTGTTCTGTTTCCATGAGGTTGAGCATTCTTTTCATTTGGTGAGAAGGCTGGGGCAAAGTAGGTGTTGAGCACTTTTGTCTTCTCTCTGTCCTCTATGAGCATTTCACCTTCTTTCCCATGCAGTGGCCCTACCATTTCCTTGTCCTTTTGTTCCAAACTTATCTCCAGTCCCCTTTTACTGCTTTTTAAGGTCTCTTGCTAGCCTGAGCAAATTCATCTGTAGCCTTCCTGACTTTCTCCTTATAAGTACTGGCTATTTTCATTTATATTCTTTGATGATTTCTCCTCCCATTTTTTTGTACACATTTCTTATAAATTTCAGCTCATTTGAAAGCTCTTTGTATGTTCACTCTGGTTTCTTTAAACATCTCCTTCTTTTCTTTCTCTTTGGAATTGTTTGCAATCGTCTTTAATTTCTTGTCTTTTAGAAATTTCCATCCATCATTTGTTCCATTCACTTTGAGCATTTCTATGGAATCTCACCCAGTATTTCATTAAGCTTACCAAAATCACCAGAGTGCATGTTTGACTATAGTTTGCTTCTGCTTTCCTCTGTATAACAAATTCCAAGAGGATGTGGTCACTTCCACCAAGGGATCACTATACTTCCCCTCATTAACTAGCTGGTTAAGACCAGATCCAAGATAGTCAGTCCTTTTGTTGCCTCCTCCACCTTCTGGACAGTGAAATTGTCAGCAAAACAAATAAGGGATTTTTTTTCTTACATTCTTGTCAGTAGACACCAGGGTGGTCGAAGCCTCCGGTTTCTTCTTTGTCAGTCTAATATAGGAAGGCGTCATCCAAGTCTTCAGTCTGCCTTGTATGTTTATAGTGGAGTGTCCATAGCATTATAATAGTTGATAGCACTGTGAAAGTCCCTGGCCACACATAATTATGTGTTGATGTAACTCTTGAAGACCATCAAGGAAATTCTTATCTGCTGAAATGTAACCTGTGGTTACTTGAACCCTGCAGTAAAATTGGCTGGGTGTATTGTTAGTAACTCAGGCCATGTCATTGATCCTAGTTTGTTTCATCTGTGTATTACACAACCTCATGGATGGTGATTGTGAAATTACTCTTTTGTTGTTCAGCCAGCAATTATTGTCTTATTTACTTCGAATATATTAATATATCGAGTGCTCACAGGGCCTAGAAGCTTAACAGTATCTTACACTACTGTTTTAGGTGAGAAAAAAGAATGCCCTACCAGAGGTTTGTGAAATCCATTTGTGTGTAAATTGTGCTTCAGCCCTGTCGAATTCCAGTGCTTTCTGTGGAAGGCAGTCTCAACAGAGGGTTACTTCCCCTCACCCCAAGTGAATAAATAAAAACATGCATTCTCTAAAAACATGTACTCCCCTCCCCCCCCCACACACCCGTAGTGACTAGATTTACTTGGGTATCTGATTTGGTTTATCTTTTCTTCCTGAATATGTTATAAACTCTCAAGGGTGTAGGTATAGTTGCATGATGACTAAAATTAATTAAACTAACTACTTTATTATATGCTAGAGTTAAACATTGCAAAATTACTCCAGTGTGAGAGGTAGAATTTTGTTAAAGACTATAATGTGTGAAGAAAATCCAAAGTATTCTAGACTGAGATCTTGAGCCATATTTGTCTTCTCGTTTTGACCTAGGGAGCAGTTTTTGGAGTGATAGAAAGGATGCATGTTCATCCCCTGGTGGCTTAGAAGGAAAAGTTAATGCATCTTTTCCATCCCTTGAAGTTTTCCACCTCATAGACCTTTAAAGACAAAATAGTCTGTTCCACTTCTCCTCACACTGCAGTTCCTATTTGCTTTTACACAAAGATGCCACCAGCCTATGGTTGAAGTGGAATGACCCCACTACAGTGCAATCAGCCCTTCTCCCACTACTCAAGCCATGGGGCTCCAACCTAGCTTATATCATCCTTAGCTTATGAGGGGATGGTACAACTTTTTACTTGTTCAGAAGACTTGAGGAAGATCCAGCTATTGATAATAATCAGCCAGGCATCTCTAACCAAAGAAATGACCTCACAACTTTGCCACTAATTCTTATGCCCAAAGCACCAGCCTCACAAGAAGGTAAATCTTGTGTACTATTCAAAGAAGTGTCGCTGCTCCTATGTTAGTACTGTCCATTCTCTGGCATTCTACACTGTTCAATGCAGTGTATTAAACTCTAGTAGGCATCAAACCTGAGCTGGATATCACTAGCATTCTGAGGCTGTGTACAGCTCCCATCCCAGGAGAAAGGCGGGATATAAATAAATAAAAGCAAAATAAATATCACACAAAAGCAGGAGTGCATTTCCCCCATGCTCTGTATGTGTGCACGCGCTCTCATTTTCTTGGCTCCTCCTGCTTCATTCTTGTTCTTCTATGGGGTAGACAACTGTGGTCTTCCATCTGTTTTGGAACTATAGCTACTACAGTCCTTCACTACATTCTGCTTTTGTCCTCATGCAAAGGGCTTTGCATGTTTCCCTGTGCAAACATTTGTACTGAAAAGTTTTTTTACTCATTAAATATACTCACAGAGAGTAGGAAGGCGACTTTAGGTAAACACAAGGGCTGGCCAGTCAGTATTTTACAAAGCTGACCTGAAAAGCACAATGGGAGTCCTCTAAAATTGGTCTGGGAAAGAAGATGGTACATTTGCCCAAAAATAGGTGTGTGTGCACTCCTACATTAGGTTTGCTGCTAAAATTATGTACCTCAGTATTCACTCCAAAAGTCAAAGGGAGCTTTAGTGGAGTTGCTAATCTTTGCCTTTTCCCCCCCTTTACAGGCTTTTGGACAACTTTTCTTAGTTCCCCTTCTCATGCGGTAAGTATTTGTTTTAGTATTTGAATTGGCACAGGCAGAGTGAAGTATTTTCTGCAGTGTTGCTGGAAGCGGTGTCTACTTCTCTGGGAATTTTCTTTAGGCCACACGCTAAGGTAGCATGGCAGAACTTAAAGCATGTTCTCCCTCTTCTGCTCTGGTTTCTTATCCTGCCAGCAGTTTGAGTAGTATTATAATGCATATTATTTAAAATGTTACATTCTTAGAAAAAAACAATTGTTAATATCACACAAAATATTATTCAGAATACAGAACTGGTAAGTATCAGTATTCCACAAAATATTATTCAAAACATACAACAAATGAGAAGTATCTTTTGGCCATATTAAAGAGAGCATAAAATTGGAAAGATGTGGGCTAGAGAAGCTAACAGGTCAAATATGGAAACTAAGAAATAAATAGAGTTACACAGGCTTCTATGCACATTGGTACCTGCTTATTTCATTTGTTGTTAACAGTAAAATAACATCCTCTCTCCTGCTGGATTTTTGGAAAGATGTATTATTGTGATTATAAATTAAATATCCTGGATGCCTGTATGTCTGCCCATTTGAGTTTTTGTGTCTGTATTCCTCTTGCATATTAGATGTCTGCTAGATGTGCTATAACATTATTTTTAATAATAAAAAAAACTTTTAAAAAGTGGGCAAAGAAAAAAACCTACAATAATATGTAGTGTAGAAACACTTTAAAAATAGCAGGTTGAATTGTAACAAGGAAACACTTTACCCAAGTTGCATGTAATCTTTGTGATATCAGACAGGCAGTCTTTTTTAACCATCTCCTAAACACCTGTACATCATAAACACTCATGTCAGGAACCTTCCAAATTCCATCCTGCCATTAAAGTGAGAATAATATTACTTGTCTTAATTTCTAGTAATCTAAATTCTACCATTGATCAACAGAGTCTATTTTTTAAATTGACATAATCTGTCTTTTTGTCTATAGAAGGTCACATGGTATCAGTTCATCTTTTGGTTTCCAGATCATTTTGTACTAATACTTAGGGAGAAATCCAACTACCTGTCAATAGGGGTGCAAAGGCATTACTGGGCCCAATTTTACCATCACGAGAATGTTCAAGACCAAGTCTTCCTCCCTCTCTTCCCTCCCTCTCAACTGCTCGTTTCTAATTTGGAGGTTTTGTCTGAATATGACCAGGATTGTAGAGGTTTGGGGAAGTGATGAACTCACTACTCCCAGTCACTGTGGTCAAAGGAAGCTCTCAAGCCTTAGTTTTCTTTTTACCTTGTTGGTGAGATTGGGTTTATTTTGCTTCTTGACAAATCAGGACAAATCTTGACAGATAATGTGTAAATATATCTTGGACAAAAATGTTGCTGTTCTACAAGTCTTGTCTTATTAGTGGGATTCATAAGACACACCAATAAAGGCTATCAGTAACAGAGATAAGTGCAATTTTGAGTATGTTCTGAGTGTTCTTCTTGAAGTGAGTCCTTCCCTGTTTAGGCTCATCCAGTGGAATGCACTTTTTTTTTGCAGGATCAACAACTTTACCATCTTGCGCTATCTTGATATTGAAGAAGACCCTACTTTCGTGCCAGTGGTTGCTGAGGAAGGAAAAAGTGACCATTCAGAGTCCAGCAATGTCTCCACGATTTTTCAGAAGCTGATTGATATGAGGCACGTTGATACAGATGTGGGCAGAGTGGTATGAGGGTGAGATCTATACACAGCTGATGTAGAAAGTTGTAGAAAGGAGCAACTGTGTATAAAAGCAAATTATCAGGGAAAGGTAGCTGTACTGGTTCCTGTTGTGTTTCCAGGCACAATTCAAAGTACTGGCGTAACCTTTACAATTCGAAATAACTTGGGGCCACCTTAACTAAAACGAGTCCTCTCACATATATACCACATAAAAACCCAGAGGTTAGGTTCTGGCAAAATGAAATGAAGTAAGTAACTACCAGGAAGAAGGCCTTTTTGACAGTGGCAAAAATGTGAGTGCAAATGGATCAAGTGCAAGTGCAAACAATCCCTGGAATTTTGAAGTTGAAGGCTTTCACAGCCGGCATCCATAGATTTTCCTTGGGTTTTTTCCGGGCTTCCAGAACACGGCCTCACAGCCTGGAAAAAAACCAAGGAAAATCCCTGGAACTAACTGACGTTCTGATCAGGTGTGTTCCAGTAGAGTGTTTTCTAAGTTCGGTCCTTTTCTGATATGTGAATATGGCATTTCATAGCAATATGTAGTTGACCTCTGTAAAGTGCTAGTAATTTGCAATTAACTATGGAAAGTGAAGAGCTCTAGGCAGATATTGAGGTGGAGAGGGAGAGAAAAAGGATGCTGTGCACCTTACACTACTAAATGAGCACCTGCTCACTTCTGGATTATTACATGGTTTTCTCAGTCTTTTCCTTAATTTTTCTTTTTTTTTCTTTTTGGGGAACACAGCTCATGTTCTGCTAGCCCTACTTTTAACTTCAAAGGGATCCAAGATTATTTGAATTGCTATCGGTAAGTAAATGCAAGAGTGATGCCATCTCTGTTCTTTGGGTTATCTTCCTTCTGTGTGTGCCAGGGGAGACTAGTTTCTGTGCAGTAAACACAGTTAATTCCTCTTTAGCCTCATCTAGAGTTCCATTGCAGTAAACTAGTAACAGGTTCTCTTAGAGGTTTATCATTCATAGGGTCACCATAAATCAAATATGAGTTCACAGCATACAACAGCGACAACAACACAGGTGATGTAATTGAGGCATGGATGACCATTGCCAGGTCAGACCAGCTTAGGAATGGTGTATTCAATAGTGAATGGTGAATGGTGTATTAAACCAAGTTGTGGAAAGGCTCTTCTTGCCACTCAGAGACAAGACTACAAACTTCATATTTGAGGTAAAGAGCAATTCCTTCCAGAACTTCTTGTATTCCAACTCCCAAGCCAGACTTTCTACTGACCACAAGTACTTCTGTCTTGCCAGGGTTTAATTTCAACTTGTTCACCCTCATCCAGCCTATTACTAACTAAGTCCAGGCAGTGTTCAAGAGTCCAGGAGTTTGCTTCCTTGGTGTTAGTGACAAGAAATGACTGAGACGAGCATCATCAGTATATTTGACACCTCATTCCAAAGTTCTGAGAGATCTCCTCCAGCACCTTCATATAGATATTGAATAACATGGGAAACAGGCAAGAACCCAGCAGGAGACCATGGGGTTTTCCAACCCATATCCCACCAGTAGACTTCCATGATGTTCACAGCAAGCACCAAGAGTGAGTGCTTTCCCTGATCCCCTCTGCCACCAGTGTAAGCTGATTTATTGTGTCCCCCTTGTTTGACACCAACTGTGGGGACCATCTAAATGCCCTCAAAGTTCCCATGAAGATTTTATACAACTGTCCACAGTGGGCACCACCCCTCTCTATTCCTGGAGGCCAAAACCAAAAACATTTATTTACAGAAGTTAAACATAACAAAGCAGATGAAATATTTATTACATTGAAACCACACACACTCACACTCCTCTCTAGCTAACTCAAACCCTTAAAATGTTAACTGCTGTCAAGTTAAGTTTGACTTACAGTGACCTTATGAATGAGGGACCTCCAGATCACCCTGTCTTCAACCCTGCTCAGGTCTTGTAGACTCAGGGCCATGGCTTCCTTCTTTGAGCCTATCCATATGGAATTCCTCTTTTCCTACTGCCTTCTTCCTTACCAAACATTATTGTCTTTTCTAGTGCAGCATGTCTTCTCATTATATGGCCAAAGTATGACAGTCTCAGTTCAGTCGTCTTGGCTTCTAGGGAGAGTTCAGGCTTAATTTGTGAATGGCTTTGTGATTGACACTAAGACCAGTTATTCTTGTACAGCCCCATCAACTGCAGACCAGAAGGTCATTTTCCCTTGAACTTGATCCATCTGATCAAGATGCAGTGAACACACTTTCACAGGTCCATAAGTAACAACACATGTCCCTGTATGCAGTCCTGTGGTTTATTTCGTTGTTGTGTGCTTTCAAGTCTTTTCCGACTTATGATGACTCTAAGGTGAACCTATCATGTGGTTTTCTTGGCAAGATTTGTTCAGAGGGGGTTTGCCATTGCCCTCCTCTCAGGCTGAAAGAGTGTGCCTTGCTCAAGGTCACACAGTTATTACGGGCAAGTGAGCATTTGAACCCTGGTCTCCAGAGGCACAGTCCAGCGCTCAAACCAGAACATAATGCAGGCTCCTCCCTTTGGTTTATGGAACCATCTAAACCAGGGTCGGGGAAAATTCAGGTTTCATTCAGTACCTTGGCCATTTTTGTGTCCTCTAAGGGCCCCCATTTTTTTTTTTTGAGTAAACATTTAAAAAACAAAAAAACACTAATTTAATTTAATTTCTTTTCTTTTGTCCTGGTCTTGGATTCAAAGTGGCTTATAAAAGTTAAAACTTATTCAACTATAAGTTCATATCATACGAATGTTAAATTAAGTTATCAATAGAATTAAAGCAATTCAGAAGCATATCTGTTTAATGAAGAAAAAAATTATAGGACATATAGGGCATTATTAAAGGCCGTTTCTCCATGAGCAATCAGTTCTTGGAGGTCTACTGAAATTAATAAAGAAAAAGGTCTTAATATGCCTATGGAAGGATGGGCTGGGTGCCGGTCTAGCCTTTCTAGGAAGGGAGTTCAGAGCCTGGGAGTAGCCCTCTCCTGTGTTCCCACCAGATGTCCCCATGAGGATGGTGGGACAGAGAGAAGGGCCTCCATAGAGGATCTCAAAACATGAGCAGGCTCGCATGTCAGAGTACTTCCCTTCAGATAGCTTGGACCTGAGCCGTGTAGGGGGGTGGGAGGCAATATTCCAATTTTTGCAGTGGAGCTGGGCTGTGATTGACACAGAAGAGATCTTTTTCAAAGAAGGCAGGTAGCCAAACTTTATAATTTTGATTGTAATATTTCTCTTTTACCTTTGGGTGAAAACACAAACTTGTAACAATAAAAAGTAACATTAAAGTTAGTAATTAAGTTAAAAGTGTACTATGATGTAGTTACACTTTCATTCTGTATAAATACAGTTGTCCCTCTGTATCCACGGATTTAAATATTCACGACTTGAAAATATTCTTTTAAAAAAAATAATAATCCCAAAAGCAAACCTTGATTTTGCAATCTTATACAAGGGACACCATTTTTCTATGCCATTGCATATAATGGGACTTGAGTATTCACAGATTTTGGTATCCACGGGGAATCCTGGAACCAAACCCCAGCGAATATGAAGGGCGAATATGATCACCAACAATGGTCCGCCCTGGCCTCACATGGGGAGGCATGGAGACGCACTATCCACAATGCTGCAGCCTTATTTGAGAACTCTCGCTGAACAAGTCTTGAAGAGAAACGACAACGCAGAAAGAATCACAACCCAGAAACATCACCCAAGGAGACCTTCTGCTGTGCTTTCTGCAACTGGACTTGTTTATCTCGGATTGGCCTTTTTAGTCATCAGCGCGCTTGCAGAAAGCGCGGGATAAGTCCTTCCTGAATCTTTGTTTGCAAAGAAAAGCCAGAGAGAGAGAGATGAAGGGACAACTGTAGTTATTTCCAAGCTCTGACTGATATGATATAGTAGTCCTTCAGCATTTCCAGTTGAGGGAAGGGCTGTCCTGCCATAAATTATGGACACCCAGTTCAAATGTTATAGTTCAATAACTGTCATTTTTATTTAAAAAATAGAATATTGAGATTTAGAATGGTAGAATCTTGTGGGAGGGATTCAGTTTATCAAAAAGGTATTGTATCCCCTTTAATTCCACTTCATTAAAATGTCACATGTTAAAGATTAGGCTAAAAGTCTTTCAGAAATGGAAGTGGATGACTCTTATTCACTTAGAGGCTACCTGTGGCAACCTGATCTCAGGGACAAGAATGGAGATTGCTGCCTAGTATCTCACAATGACTGCTACTTATTTTCCTAGATCTGGAGAGGTGACACCCCTTCAGGTTGCCAAGAACATTCTTCTTGTGCTGGAAGATGCTGAGAGTCCAAACCTGCGAGCAATTTCTCAGTGGGACCGAGAGGAGATAATCAAGGTTTATCGGAATTCCATCAGCAGTTCTGTTTCTTTTTTATGGCGGGGGGAGATGTGTTTCTTTATCTCCCTTCCCCCCCCCCGGTATATGTGTGTGTGTTTACACAGGCCAGGGGAGAATCTAACCTATGGTGCCAAAGCCCTCTGATCCAGATTTCACCTTGGGGGTCATGCTGGGAATGCTTGGACCAGCCCACCAGTTCCACTATTCCCTAATTCTACTCTTCCTCCGCAGTCAGATATATTTTCTGAACATTCTGTGGCTGATCTTGTCACATCTCTCCCTGTTCAGATGGCTGAGTGCTCTACAGCTCGCTATAGAGGCAAGGAGCCCCTCTCTCTCTTAGATGGAATCCCAGTGTGCTTGAAGGAGGAGATCAAAGTGGTATGTGTGCACAACTAGTTTGCCTTTCCTGAATAAGATTGTCCTTAAGGAAGGAGGTGGGATTCTGCCCAGGTTGTTGCTTTTGCATGCGGATTGACTTGAGAGACAGTCCTTTTGGCCCACCATAGGGGAAAGACAGGGACTGCTCTGTTGTGTTCATCTGACATCCTTGCAACGTATGTGTGTATGTTGTGTTACAAGGCTCCCTATTATCACCGAAGTGGAACAGAATACTTGGGTACAAAGCCAGAAACTGAAGATGCCACTGTGACCAGGAAACTACGGGAGGCTGGTGCCATTATTATTGGTGTCTCAAACATGCATGAATTGGGTGTTGGGACCACAGGCTGTAACCCCAACAGGTAAAGCTGCAAAATCTGCTCTAGTGATTCCCAGATTCCTTAACTGGAGGGCTGGTGATGGAGAACACAATATAAGAAAGGTGTAAATCCTGTTGGTTAGTCACAACTAGAGTGGCATCAATTGCTGAATAGTGAACCAACACACAGGTAAATCCCATTGATTCAGTGGCTCTGTTCTAGTTGGACAAGTCGTAGAGTTCATGCCAAGGTCTACTGCTGTTTTAGAGACTAGCAAATACAAGGAGGCAACACAGACAGCATGACTTCAACATTGACAGTTTCCCCCCACTTCACTCATCTCGTGTAATATTTTGTCTGCTAAAGAGATGTGAAGATCATGAAAATTTGCACACATTTATGGTATCCTTTTGGTTGACCAAACTGATAAGGATATTGGTATAAATGCCTGTTTCTGCTCCACTAGACTCTTAGTTTGTTCCAGTAAAAAGCAATACACGTGGCTTTCCCTTTTTATTTAGTTACAATGGGGGACAAACGTTCTTGAACACAACAGGTTTTCCAATGCCACTGAGGAGGAAGGTTTTGTTCCATGTTGCCTTAGGTGTCAGTTGTGGGATCGATGGGAATGGAGCAGCATTTGCTATGTCTGCACAACGGAAGTATCTTATGGTTCAGGGTTGAGCTAGATGTTATGTAGCAAATACAACTTGAGTCCTGCTGATTTCTTTAACAGGCACAATACAATGATGGTCAGATCAGTCAAGAGCACCATGTTGGTAGATAGGAGCTGCCCCGCCCCCCAGATATCCATGCTTGTTACTTTGAAACTGCTGGTCTCAGCCATTTTCTCCTGGCAATGGCTACTTCTGTTATCAGAGCTTGATTGGGTGGAATGATTCAGGCCCAGTAGTGTTAGGGCAGGCAGTGTGTGCATGTATGTATGGAAGAATTAAGCTCCCCTCTCTTACCACCTGTCCATGCTGTGATCTCAGTTGTATCTTTCGTCTCTCACACACACACCACTCCAAATATGGATTCAGTCACAGATCAAATTTTAACACAGAAATCTAGTTGATTTCACATGTGATTTGGCCCTCAGGTAGCTGCCAGTGAGGTCTCATTGTGGACTGCTGACATTATGGCTGAGATGTTGAGATTCTTCCCTCCCCATCATCATTGGTGATCATTACATTTTGAGCATTTCTTTTTTTACTTCCAGATATCACGGGACAGCAAGAAACCCCTACAACCCCCAGCATTTCACAGGTGGCAGTTCCAGTGGGTCAGCAGCAGCTGTGGCTTCAGGTGACCATACAAGGGATGAATATTTCAGAAGACAATATTGAGAGAAGTGTTGGGAAGTGGGCAGATGGATCGTTGTGGTGGCCAGGAGAAATGCAGGACTGTGCAGTGTTCTCTCATAACTCTGCTTCTCTCTAGGCCTTTGCCCGTTGGCTCTTGGTACAGATGGGGGTGGTTCTGTGAGGATCCCTGCTTCTTTCTGTGGCATTGTGGGACTGAAAGGTAAAATCCATTTACTTGACTGGGAATTTTGGATTTGCATGGAATGCACACAGAGGGTCAGGAAGGGAATAGCATGAACATTCCATGGCAGCAGCTTCTGATATTCCCATTTTGGCCACAAGCTGTTTTGGGTCGTAACTATATCTGGCTTTGTCTCATCTGAAGGTACATTTGGACGTATCAGTGCATATGGCAGTCATCCTCTCTCATATTCTACTGTGAGCCTTGGTAAGAAGGACGTCACATTATATTTTGTGGTTGGATATGGTGTGCATGTGTATGCACTGGTCTATGATATCCTGTGTGTATCACTGGGGAAAAGGCTACTTTTTATGCTACTTGCTTATTTTATATAAGCTTGCTCAGCATGGATGCACTGTTTACAGACTAAAGAGTTTGGTTTTGACAAAGGATGGTGAGGTGGGATGGATGGAGAAGAGCAAGCATTATGGAGCAGAGAGGTTGCTGTACTAGGTATCATTAAACTTTAGCAGTATCCCTTCCCATTTTCAAGTCGATGCCTGGTTTATGCACAAAGGAGGATGAGATGAAACAAATGTACCACTCCTAATTGTAGGTGCATCCTGTGATTTTGGATGCTTGTCCTCAGAGCTTCCTGCAGGTAAAAAACTAGCATATTGCAGGATGAGGGGGTTGAGATAGAATCTTCATTTAATTATTATTTCTAGAGGGTGTGCCTATTTTCCAAAAGGGATCCTTTTAAAAAAGGAGTTTTTTTGTTTTCTAAAACATTTAGACTTATTTCTCCTTACTTCTGTACAGTAGGACCTCCATATCCACTGATCCATTATCCACTGATTCAGTTTTCCATGGTACACAAAACAGCACACCTATCATAGTCTTCCTAGAAAATGTGTCCTCTCTAGCCATTTTCTAGATCCTCCAAGGCAACTCTATGGTATTTTAAACTGGAGGTCCCATTATTTTCAATGGCGTTTGCTACTATCCACGGTTTTCATTATCCACAGATTCCCCCAGAACTAATCCCCAGCGGATAAGGGGGTCCTACTGTAGTCTAAAGGGCTAGAAAGCTCTTGATTAAATGCAAAAGCAGAAATCCTCGGAAACAGAGCAATTGGGATAGTACCACAGCAATTGGGATAGTACCAGCTATGCACCATAATGTGTTTGTCTTCCATTTTCTTTTAAATCTTGGCCAGGCCCTCTTTGTACTTCAGTGGCAGATGCAGCTGTTGCATATTCTATCTTAGCGGGGCCAGATCCTTTCTATCCATATGGTGAGTCTTGTCTGTTTACTTCCAGTCCTAGAGAGCACATCATATTTTTTGTTCACAAGTGAATCTCTGTGCCTATTTCCTGCTTTTAAAATCCATTACAGGACTATGCCAGCCCAAGCCATCCCTCTCTGAAATCCTCACCCCTGATCTGAAAGGCTTGAAGTTGGGTATTGACTGGACTTTCTTTAAGGTGCTTGTTTTTCTCCCCATTTCTGTTGTATTCAATCCCATCATCACATCTGTAGCTAGTGGGGATTAGATGTGGGCCTCTGGGCTCTTTGGGTGTGATATCCTCTCCTCACGCTGGAAATGGAGAGTCATGTCATGACTGAGGACGTGGTGAGTTCCATAAATTGGGAGAAATTCTTAGTATAGGTCTGGAAAGGAGAGTTCTGGGCAATAACACTTGTTTATTCTTTGCTAGGCTTGTGATGATGAAATTCTAGCTATCTGCCAAAAAGGTAATGTGAAAGATCTTTTCTTCTGACCAAGAACTGTAGTATCCTGGCCCATTAAGTGTCTCATCTTTCTTCCTTAAAATATGTAAATAGTTGAAGATCAAGATTGTCTGAGACTCTCCAAGTAATGTCCTGAATGTCCTGATTTGAACAGCAAAAAGATTTGGCGAAGCCCAGTATTCTCAAAAGGTTATCTACTTCTCTACACAGGTTATTCTGGTGGTGAGCACTTGAGCAGTGACGTTGCACTGCCTGTCTCACTGTTAATGTGGAGATACTTAATAGTAGGAGTTCATAACTATTATATAGAGCCTTTGAATGTGCCAAGCATTTGACACAGGCTAGAGTGTTATTCTACCAAGACTGAGGTGGAAGCAGGAAGAGAGGTGTACTTGAGGACACCTAGGGGGTTCAGGACAGAGGAGTAAAAAAAAAAAAAGTATTTGGGGACAAGTGTAGCTGACTCTCTTCATTCTTTAAAAAAAGATATTAAGGGAAATGCAGCCCCAGTAAACTTTTAATTTAAGTACTTTGGAAAGAAGAATTCCATGATGTTTGCCTGACAATAAAGCAGTCTTTCTTTGCAGAGCAAACAATAGCTCAGGCATGACTGGGATGGGGACAATTTGCATCAAGCCAATGAACCAGGGGAAAGGGCTAAACTCTCCCTCTTTGCAGTGTCATCGACCCATGGCTGCATTTCAATTAAAAACAAAGCATGACACTAGGAAAGCTAGTCATGCTATCCTGTCTTAAAACAGGAGCAAGATTAGACTGTAGACTGTTGATTCGTAGAGAGTGCATTACTTCAACTTATTATGGACTTTTTCAGAGAGGGGGGAAAAAAACAGAGGAGGTTGGGAGAAGAACGGGGCTGTTTCGCTTACAGAGCTCCTCTGTAAGTGAAACAGCCCCGTTCTTTTCTCGACCTCCTTGGGTTTTTTCCCCCCATCTGAAAAAGTCCTATGTCAAGTTTGTCTTCTCTGCAGACCAAATTTAATATGTTTCAGTTTCTGTAGTGAATTGATTAGGAGCCAGTGTGTTGTCAAACAAGTGGTTTGAGTGTTGGGCTAGGATGCTGGGAGATGAGGGTTTGAATCCTCACTCAGCTATGTAAACCCAGCAGGTGACCTTGGACAGGTCACACTCCCTTAGCCTGAGAAAAAGGCAATGGCAAACTGCTTCTGAACAAATAGTGCCAAGAAAACCTCGACAAGGTCACCATAAGTTGTAGTTGACATAAAGACACACAACTAGAATAAAGTGAGTTGGCTCTTGATGCCTGTTCCCATGAGGCCTTATAATCTTCTGGCTAACTCCAGCCAACACAAGCTTTCAGTAGATTCAGAAGAACTTTATTTAGCAGGCAGAGTTGATCACAATACACAAATGTTGTCAGGACGGAAATATGTCTAGTTACACAGTATACTTAAAGCTCACACGGTTCAACCATTACAAAAGCTTTCATCCCATTTGTTATCAACTCATAATATTCTATATTCCCAGCACTCGCCTCTCTTTCCCCCCATACCAGGCATTCCACAGGAACAACCTTGGCCACTCTCAGCTCCAGATTTCTTCCTCATATTTACTCATTATCCCAGTCCGAATATCCACAATCTTTTCCTTTCCAGCACCTCCACAACTGTATAGGATATATGCCATGTCCTATCATCCTCCATTACCAAACATATGCCCAAGCATGTCAACCATGCATGGCAGGACCATGGCTGGATCATGATCCTGACAGGCCGATTTTACATGCTATTTTACAATATGGAAAAAAGCCAATCCTGCCTTTGTCTGCTTCAACTATGTCCTGCTTTGATATAACTCTCACTCTCTGTCTTCTGCCTGCTGCTACTGATTGCTCAGCTGTGGAGTTCCTTGAGGGCTTGGGTGCCTCAGTAATTGATGTGTCCTTGCCTGAGGTGGAGGAGATGCGAGTGGCTCATGTAATCTGCATCCTTAGCGAGATGAGGGATTTCCTGCAGCCTGACTTCAACAATAATTTTGAGCAAATGGTAAGTGGGATATAGGCTGATTGGATAAATGATCTGGTGCCCTATTTGAATCAGTTAGTATTCTGCAGAACCAGAGAAATGGTGAATTTGTGTTCTCTCCTTTCTTTGTAAAAAGCAGTGGCCATGCTACTGGTTGCAGCTTCTATGAGAAAGTAGCTTCTTCAGTAGTGGCATCAATTCCTACTCCCACTTGCCTGTAAACAGGTCAGTGCCACTTAGCTTAAGAATGCAGGATTTTTTTTTTCATGGTGTAGGAGTGTCCATCCCCCACATAAATCCCAGTACTTTCTACTTCTGTGATATTCAAGCTGCACCAAGTTCTTTTCTCTGTTTTGGCCTTCCCTTTCTTCCCCTTCTTAGGATCAGGAAGGAATCAGAGTAACACTTTTTCAAGCCACCTGGTGTGCAGTAATCTAATGTATGCCAGGTGTGCAAGGTGATTATGCTTGGCCTTATGAAGGATATGTTTAATCTCATAGGCAGGGTCTGAAGTGTCTATGTTTACAGATAGAGAGGAAGAGTTAGCTTTGAAGAGAGTCAGTTGTGGAACCAAGGTCCATGCATTTCCATCTGTTTTATTCAAACAATTCCCAACAATTCCTTTCCAAAACACTCAAGAGCACAGGAACTCATGATGGAAAATCAGGAACCCCACACAGCTCCAAACTCAAGGGCACTAGGCCTCAAAGAAGGTCATGCTTTTTTCAGTGTCCCAGGGCTGCTTTTAGATAAATGAATGTGTATGGCCTGGGAAATCAACACACTGATTTCACGACTTCAACTTTCCATTAACATATACAGGGTTAGATGTCAGGCACTGCTCTTGGGAGGAAATATCTCCAACAAAGTAGTGCCTCAACAGAATAGTTTATAAAGATGTTCCCTGTTTGGTGTCTCATGCTGGCATACTCTCTTCCTCTGAAGGAGAAAGCAGCACTGGACTTGCTGTGCAAGTTCATTCTTCCCAGTGGAGAAAGGACAACTCCATCCCACCCAGGTTTCTGGTTGCCTTTGCTGTCAAAGGATAGGTTTTAGGGCTTCTCTGTTTCTCAGAGCTTCCCGCTTAATTTCAGTCCATAGGATCGACCTGCTTCCTTTCTTGCATAGCCTGGTTATACAGCAAGCACAAGGAGTATATCCTACAGTATGTTCAGAATACCTTCTGAAGACAAGGATTTATCACAGTGGCCCAGCTGAGATGCCGTAGTCTCAGTCCAATTCAAATATTGGTTTGTCAGATGGAGAATTAGTTCTGTGCACATATACTTCATCTTTTTCTCACCCTTCCCCCCTCTGCTCTTGGATTCAAGGAAGATGCTGTGGTTTATGCCACAGTTCTTTGTGACCTCTGAAATGGCATATGGTGGTCTGTGTGCAGATCGTGGTTAGACTTCCTATGCTTAAGACCTCATTTCCAAGTTTGGATATCATGAAAGTTAACAAAACAAAGTTTGTTCCTCCCAGCCAGACCTGTGTGGGGAATGCCAGGGTGGGAACATGTGGGCAGTGTTTGATTTTAGTCCAGTAAACACCATGGATTATCAGACTGATTTGCATTTGAACTGGGCCAGTTGGTCCAACATTCAATAAATTTCTAGTTGTTTAACTTGGAACCTTGCTAGTCTCTTGCCTTCATATGAACCTTGTTTCCTCCAAGAAGCACAGCAATGAAAGTATCTTTGTCCTACAAACATATTCTGCGTTACATCTTTATCCACCTGTTTGTTTGTTTTGTGGTTCAGTTTCTACTAGCAAGAAAGTGGAACAGAACTTTTCTAAAAATCTATTCCCACTTTTTCCCTTTAAAATGGGTTACAAATGTGAGAACAAAATATACTGTAAGTTCAGACATAAAAAATGTGTTAGATGGGAATGGAAATCAGGAGGAACTGCTTCTATATCTTGCCTAACTCTACCCACATCTGGCGGGTTTTTGCTTGTTGTGGGGTCTAATTTCAATATAATAGTGTCCTGCTGTATAGCCTTCTCTCTAAGGAAATTTTCACATGGGGGAAAGAACCCCCGGGGAGATGGAGAGAAACGGGGCTGTTCCGGTTGCAGGGCTCCCATTTCGCACACCTCCTTCCTTCTCCCGATCTCTCGTTGTCCTCCCTCCATCCTGCTTCCATTTCCCTCCTGCTAGTTTTTAACTAACGAAAGTTTTTCGTTAGTTAAAAAAATAGCTGAACATAGCAGGAGGGAAATGGAAGCAGGATGGAGGGAGGATGACAGGAGATCGGGAGAAGGAAGGGGGTGTGCGAAACAGAGCATTGCAACCGGAACAGCTCCATTTCTCTCCCAATCTCCCCGGGGGTTATTTCCCCCATGTGAAAATCTCAGAATCTCTTCTAGGTGTGAGCTAGAGGGTGGTTCTGTTTTGTTCCCCCCCTCCACAACTGGAACTTACCCAACTATCTTTATTTTCCAGAATTTGGAGACTCGTTTGAATCTTGCTATTGCTTCCCAGTTCACAGCCCTGGATTACATTAAGGTGAAAAAGAGCTTACTGCAGGATAAATGAGAGCTGGGGTAAAAAATAGTATGGACCACTCAATTCTTACTTGAAGAAGGGGAGAGGATGGGAAACATGTGACTTATAGCAGAAAAAGCTTGTTGCTGCTAAGACAGTGTCTTTAAATAGTAGTACAGAATATCTATTTAAAAGGGATAATTTTCAGACATACCGTATATTCCGGCGTATAAGATGACTTTTTCAGCCTCTAAAATCAGCTGAAAAGTCAGGGGCTGTCTTATATGCCGGATACAAGTGCCAGCCCCATCTTGGACTTGGTATGATCCCCTTCCGCTCAGCGAGGCTACACCGGGGGGTTGGGGTGGGAGAGCCTCGCTGGGCAGGCAGGGGGGTCGTCCCCCCGTTCAGCCTCATGGGATGGGAGGGGGATCTTTGACTCTTCGCCCCCTGTGCAGCCTCGCTGGGCGGGCAGGAGGTCTTCTCCGTGACTGAGTCACGGAGCAGACCTCCCCCTGGCCAGCGAGGCTCTCCCCCCGCCCCGCAGCCTCGCTGGGCAGGAGGGCGATATTCTCCGTGACTGGGTCATGGCGAAGACCTCCTCCTGGCCAGCGAAGCTCTTCCCCCCCGCCCCGTGCAGCCTCGCTTGGCGGGAGGGAGATCTTCTCCGTGACTGAGTCATGGAGAAGACCCCCCCCCCAGCCAGCAAGGCTCTCCCCCCCCCCCGCCCCATGCAGCCTCACAGTTTGAGCTCAGAAATGCACTGTAGTCTTCAAGGAGAAAGTGGCAGTTGGTCCTTTTAAGGAGGTGGAACAAAATTGCATTAGCTACTGCAAAATAATATCTGCTCAATTACACATTGTGGATTTTTTAAAAAATAAAGAACTGCTGACAGAACGCAGCCTCAAATCACATTATTAAAATTAGCTCAGTGCTATCAGATAATTTGTTTCAGGCCAATTCATTTATTTTGTTGTTCTTGTTGTTTTTAAAATGTAGGGTCTGACTTAATTATTTGGCTCTAATAGACTATGCTTGATCATCTGAAAGTGGAATGAAATTCAATATGGAGAAATGTAAAGTACTGCACTTAGGGTGGAAAAATGAAATGCATAGATATAGGATGGGAGAGACCTGGCTGGACGAGACTATGTGCAAAAGGGATCTAGGAGTCCTAGTACACCACAAGTTGAACATGAGTCAACAGTGTGATGTGGCAGCTAAAAAGGCCAATGCGATTTTGGCCTTATCAACAGAAGTATAGTGTCTAGATAAAGGGAAGTAATAGTGCCGCTCTATTCTGCCTTGGTCAGACCTCACCTAGAATACTGTGTCCAGTTCTGGGCACCACAATTCAAAAAGGATATTGACAAATTGGAGCGTGTCCAGAGAAGGGCAACTAAAATGGTGAAAGGTCTGGAAACCATGTCTTATGAGGAGAGACTTAGAAGCTGGGTATGTTTAGCCTGGAAAAAAGACGGTTAAGAGGCGATACGATAGCCCTGTTTAAGTATTTGAAGGGGTGTCATGCTGAGGATGGAGCAGGCTTGTTTTCTGCTGCTCCAGAGACTGGAACACGGAGCAATGGATGCAAGCTCCAGGAACAGAGATTCCACCTCAACATTAGGAGAAACTTTTTGACAGTAAGAGCTGTTCGGCAGTGGAATGCACTCCCTCGGAGCATGGTGGGGTCTCCTTCCTTAAACAGAGGCTGGATTGCCATCTGTCGGGGATGCTTTGATCAAGATATCCTGCGTGGCAGGGAGTTGGACTGGATGGCCCTCGTGGTCTCTTCCAACTCTACAATTCTATGATTCTATGAATAGAGAACAGAGTAAGAAGTTTCTAATCTGTTTGTTAAGCAGAAAAGACAGAACTTTGACTAGTTCTTTGTGGCTAAATTCTTAATTCATAGAATCATAGAGTTGGAAGAGACCACAAGGGTCATCTAATCCAACCCCTGCCATGCAGCAATATCCAATCAAAGCACACCCAACAGATGGTCATCCAGCCTCTTTTTAAAAAGCTCCAAAGAAGGAGACTCCACCACACTACGAGGCAGTCCATTCCACTGCTGAACAGCTCTCACTGTCAGGAACTTCTTCCTAATGTGTAGATGGAATCTCTTTTCCTGCCCAATTGCGGCTTCGGGGAGGGCGGGTGATGGGGGGTCATCTTATACGGCGGGTATACCCTAAACTCTATATTTTGACTTGAAAATTGGGGGGTTGTCTTATATGCCCAGTCGTCTTATACGCCGGAATATACGGTACCTACTTTGTGTTGGGAGCTTGCAAACACCCTGTTTTTTTACCCCTATGATGAGCAGCCCTCTCTACTTAAAAAACAAGCTGCACAGGCATTCTATTTAATACGTTTCTGCCATTGTCCCTTTCCTCTGCTTGATGAAAGGGCTTTGCAATAGTTGTATCTGCAGATAGTTTCAAAAGAAAAGTTTTATTGAAATATATTCTTTGTATTGGCCTGGTTGAGGTGTAACATTAAGGTTGAGGTGTAACATTAAAACCCAAGCTTGCTTGGGTCCTCTATCTTTCTCTCTTTCCTCCAGTGTAATTGAAAGGAGGTGACTGGAATGAAATGTTTCCTGGTTTGGGAAAACTATGGAAAGTTTCTCCTTACATTCAAATAGGCGAACCATGCTTAAATTGTGTTTTGTGGAAAGAAGCCAGAATCAAGCTATGGGTATTACTGTGGCTTATTTTAACATCCCATTTCAGATGAGACGTTTGTTAACTAAAGCAGGAATCTTTTCTTCATGGCCAATCCAGAAGAGGAAGGGAAAACGACTCGTTTGCTGTTCAGCTCATACCTTTCTAAAATAAATTTTCAAAAACCCATTTTAGAATTATTAGAATTGGATGTATTTTGATCCAATTCTGCATGTTTCTCCTTCCCTTTTGAACTGAAGGATTAGGCCCTCATTTTTTCCTGCAAGCATCATACTCTCTCCTATTCTTCAGATTTTGTCCTCCCACCCCTCAGTGCATGGGGAGAATGTTGGTTGTATTTGGCTTGTTAATCTGTACTGTTTTATTTGCAGCCGTTCAACTCAGATTCCTACTCTTTAATATAGTGGTCTATATCCAATTGCAGTTCCCAACTAGAGTAGGGAACTTGGTTAAGTCAACAGTGTACATTTCACTGATTCAGTGGGTCTAAATCCAACAATTGGATTTAGACCAATCTTTTTATGGGCTAACACTCAGCTGCTTTACAAACTTTGCCCTCTCTTCTGTTTTCAGGCAAACCGTCAGCGAACCCGTACCATGGCCATTCTGCGGGAGACGTTTGCAAATGTAGATTGTCTCATCACTCCAGGTGTCTGATCTTAGCAGAGTTGAACAATTTGTTTGGGATTAGTCTGGTGTTTAAGGATTTATTTCCTCAGCCATGCGCATATGCAGTGGATGAGCTGGTGGTGCTACATGTTGCAGCAGTGTGTGGAGAAAACACTGTAGAGTAGTGGTTGGTGAAGTGCAGATTGTGGACTGCGTGCCTCCTGGGTTCAATTTTAAAAAAATGTTTCCCTACTCCCACCCACCCACTCAATAGTCTCTGAGAGTTTGGGGAGAATTTTCAATACTTTTTGAGACTCTGGCCATTTTAAGCCCAAGAAAGTCCTTTTGTGAAACAGGAAGTGACCCTAAGTCATTTCTTGTTACAAAAAGGGCCTCTCCTGGGAATAAAATAGACTAGGGAGCATTTTGGGGCAATTTTTTTTACCCCTTTTTTGGCAAGGCACTGCACTGGGCAAGTGTGACCCTCCAAGGTCTGGAGGACTAATGCCACCACACCTCCTATAGAGGATGTAATGAGCTGTCTCCATATGATGGAAGCACAGACCTAGTTACTTGCTGAAATGAATCTTCTGGAGGACCCTAGGATGAGGGAGCCAGTGTTGGACTGGGAGAGTAGGGTTCGAATCCCTGCTTGACCATGAAAACCCACTGGGCAAGTCATATTCTCTCAGCCTCGGAGGAGGGCAAGGACAAACCCCTTCTGAATTGATTTTGCAAAGAAAATCTTGTGATAAATTCAGCTTAGGATCGCCATAAATCACCTAACAGCAATCCTAAAATGATTAAGACATACTTCTGGCTGAAGCCTTTGATAATCTAAAGTTGTGCAATAAACTATTACTTAAAATTTAGCAGTATGGATTTTAATTGTCATGTATGTAGAGGTAAAATGCCTGTATGTGCAGGTAACAAAATTTATGATAGCCCATTTTTGGAAAATGTGCATAATCTTCGTTTTCGGCAGATGAATTAGAAACTGCAGAAGCAGTTACGGTAATGTAAATGCACCTTCAGGTAGCTTAATGCTTGTAGTAGAGCAGTTCTAAAATAAAATATATGATTTTGTTGAAGAGAAGCTCATTCACATGTGAATGCTTCAGGCAGGGATAATGCATAAATATGCAGGTGAAGAAACTCAAAGGATCATGTTTTGCCTTAGCAGTTTACCTAGGGCTTCACTCCTGAACAAATGCTATATTTACTTCTAAAATAGGCATTGGGCATGTTGTGTCTATGTAGAAAGCTATTCAGCACTTTTTGCTTGCCACGTGCCCAATGCTGAAATTCAGTCAGGTTTGTCATAAATCTTTCACAGTGTAATTACCTTCATCTAACCAATTAGTTGTCAAATATTCCCTGAAATTTAGCTTACAGATTTTTTATATCTGTAGTTGTTTGAACATGTTTCAATCCATTTTGGTTTTCAGAGCCAGTTCAGCTAAAAACCTTTTCTGTGGTGTGATGAATACGTAACTATTTTTATTTAGAAATGATTGAAAGTTCTGAATTTGGTTAAGATCAAGAGTATGTATCATCAAAGCTTGTGACTTTTTAAATCACTACATCTTTTTTCTCTTGTGTAAGGAACTGCATGTTGTGCCCCAAGGATCCAGAGCTCTGATCTCCTGACTGGATGTAGCGATGTTAGGACAACTCTCCGGACCATGAGGTAAGAATAATGCTATTCAAAGCAAAGTGGCAGCTGGGGAGAGGGGTATGAAGGAGCAGTGGTGAGGCTAAGCTTTCAGGGTAGTTAGCCATTTCCAAAGTTGAATCTGCCAAAGTCGGCAGTAGCTGCTAGATACATGGGATATCTGTAACTTGTAGTTTGGTCTAGCTCCCTTTTAAAGTTGTAATAATTCTTTCTGAATCAGTTTCTTGAATCATCTGTTACCAACAACCATTATTCACTGTATTGCAGCATTTAAACTACCTCACTAGACTAAAATTCTTAGAGTCCTTGGTACTCTAGTGATTAGTTTTCCAGAATGACTTTCACAGCAAACCCAAAAATCTTATGTCACCTAAATGAAAATGACCTGGGCTCCCAATCTGAAGAGAGAAGTCACAGTGTCTTCTCCAGAACCTTCCTGGCAGTGGGGAACACAAATAACTTCTCCTCCTCCATTAAACCTTGCAGGTACATGCAGCTGGCCAACTTGACAGGCATTCCTGCACTAGTAGTGCCAGTTGGATATAATGTTTCAGGGCTTCCCATCAGCCTTCAGGTAACTATTACTTTTTCTCACTTGTTAGCACCTGCTTTCTTAGGAATGCTTGGAGCTGCACTTCAACAGTTGCAGGAACACACAATTCCTACCCTTGGTCTAGGAATCCAAGGGTGGGGAATCTTTGGCCTTCTAGATGTTTTGGACTACAATTTCCATAATTCCACACCATGCTAGCTATGACTTGTGGGAGTTGAAGTCCAAAATATCTATAAGGCTAAAGATTCCCTACCCCTGGTCTAGGTAACAATCCTGCTGCTTATATAACCCTACAGCACCTTCAGCCAGTTCTCTTCCAAACAATCAGAAGCTGACTTTATTCCATGGTTGCTCAGTTCTCTTACAGTCCATCCCTCTCCTCCTTTATTTATATCCTGCCTTACTCCCAGGCTGGGACTCAGGGCAGCTTACAAAAAAGCAGCAAATACAATAAAACATATACAAAAAGCCCCTGCCTTTTGATGGCTTGTTATTTGATTACTTGCTCTTTTAGTGCTTGCAAAGTAAGGACAAGTTCCATTCATTCGATGAGGAATCCATTCTTTCAACAGTTCTTGCCTATGGAGGCTTGCTTGGGACTGACCATGCATGCGACGCTGCTTGCAAAGTGAGCTGAGGAGAAAAAAGTCACCAGCTGACTGAGATACTTTGCAAACAATGTGTGGGTGCACATGCAAAAGCAGTCACAAGTGAGCTACCATAATTCTCTTATGTTCCCTACATGGGTTGTGCTTTTCAACCAGTTCTGGTTTCTGACACTGCTGCAGTTCCTAACCTGTCAGATAAGTGGGGGCTTCCTGTAGTTAAAACATAAAAAAATTAAGATTAAAACAGTACAGTCCCCTTTCCTTTAGCTCTGATGCCCTTCTTTCCAGCCAGTTTGGAGCAGCCAGGGTGAGGAAGAGTGAGATACTTCTCTTTGCATTCCTTCTTACACTGTACTGTGCTGTCTCTCTTGTTCACAGATTATGGCAAAGTGGTGGGATGAAGCACTGCTGTTCCGGATTGGCCTGAAGCTGGAGCAGTTTCATGACACAATAGCAAAACCAGTTATTTATTATGACATTCTTGGGTAACCAGCCACCTACAGGATTTTAGGCTTGATCCAGTCCAAACCAAATGATTGTTCTTACAGTCTGAGTGCCTATGTGGCTTAAGGCAGGAAACTTTTATGGACATAGCATTTATGGGACAATAACTTATCTATATTTTGGCTGCAGTTTTAGATCTTACAGTAATCATACAGCCTGACACATACTTCTGGATCTTTGAATGGACCAAATTCTAACTGGCCTAACCTAGTATAGGGTCATTGTTTTGGGTACTGTTACTTAGAGTTGTCCCTCTGTTCAAATAAGTCAGCCAAACTGTAGCATCCTATGCCAAAAAAGAAAAATGAATTACATCTGACACAAAATAGAATTTTCTGCATTGCTTCATCATTTCTCAAGATACCAGGTTACAGCATGATTTTATACAGAAAACTTTTTATAGGATATAGGATTGTGTATATGAATCAGGTTTCCAGGTTAGCTTACCTGCTCTCACTGAGGAGCATAGATTGAAAATACCTACTTGAAGTACTCACCTCTTATAAGGCAGAGGCAAGGAAGTACTTTGAAAAGAGCAGAAGCATGGCTGAAAAAAGAAAGTACCAAGAAAGCCACTACTTCCAAACATCTTTTTGCTTTTGTTTTCCAAGGTGGAAAGGTTAATTAGTATTAGTATTTTTACCCTACATAAGAGAGCTCAGGCTCTCACTTAGGAAGCTGTCCTTTTTTGAGCTAAATGAAATCAGTGAAGTAATAAAACATTAGCTTTGTCAAGAGCAGCTGTCATATTATGTGTAGGGCGAAGCATATTGTCAAAGAAATGTTGGGTTAAAGTTTGGGTGTGCCTCTAAACCAGGGTGGGCAACTGGGAAAGCTGTGGAGACAAGTTTTCATCTGCAGTGAGATACCTTTAAATTGGCTGAAGATCCTAACTTCTGGCTGGAATGGGTTGAGGTGTATCTTGCTAAAGACTTCAGAATTTTGGAGGGAGGGGGTAAGCCTTGGGGAACACATGTGACCTAAAGGCCATACCGTGCCCACATCTACTCTAAAGGCTGTATAGTAACTTAAAAATATTGAATTAAAAAGAAAAGGTACATATAAATGTTACACTCAATTACTTTGATTACGTATGAATGTAAACAAGAGCACTGAAGGCCTGAAGTACTTCTTAGGAATCATGTTTGGGTAACCATAGATATTGTGTTAATATTCAGCAGGTCTACTAGTCCCACAAAAAGTTGTCCTCTTTGTTTACAATCATCATCAGAATAAGGTAGATGGGAGAGTGGAGAGGAGTCCGGGACAATTCAAAGTGTGATCCTCCTTGTGAATAAAGTCTACCAGGTACTTGAGAACACATGCCTACACTGGGCTGTAGAAACTAATGCTACTCATATCCCTGATAGTCCAAAATAGCTGTTTACCTGGGACAGGGGTTGCAACAGGTTGAGATTTGAGATAATCACAGCAATGTCATGCCAAGTTTGGTAATTAGGAGTAAAGTGTTTGATTCCAGTGGGCCCAGAATGGAGATCATTTTTCATATTTGGCTCTCAGCTCGACATATACAGTCTAGTTACTGTGGCCTAATGAATCATGTAAAAACAACTGATGCTATAGCAGACTAACTATGAAAGTGTGGATGGACTTCAGAGCCTGCTGCCCAGTAAAACCCTCCCTGTTTTGAACACCTATTATCCGTGTGATGCTATAGTCAAGCTATCTCCAGCATCTACATGTGTTTGAATACACACAACTCTTCAGAATGGGTTTCATCTCACCATATGCTTAAATTTAAAAGAAAACAAACCTGGGCCTGTCTAAACAGTGAAAATACCCCTCATGGAATTCACTGGGAATCCCACCTGTCTAAATGGGATCCAGCGCCAATCCACAGTATTCAGAAGGAGGGGAACCCAAAACAGCAAAAACAATGCAGTAAAAGCCTTTGCAGATTTTCCTGTACTTTTTCAAAAACTGCAAGGGGGTTGCGCATTCCTCGACTACTGAAGGGCAGAAAATTTGAAGGGAAGCACAAAACTGATTGGCGGGGCGGAGCTTGCTAGCAGGGCAAGCACCTCCATGTTGGATTTTTGCCTTAGCGATCGTTCGCTAAGGCGATAAAACAGGGTGAATATTTCCTGTTTTGCTTTCCTATAAAATTAGAAAATCTATCACATCAGTGCACCTTGGGATGACATTTTTTTTTTTTAAACAATGATAGTGGTGAAGAACTAATGCAAAACGTTTAGATACGTTGCTGCTGCTGCAAGATGCCAATACTACAAGGCACTTTGGATTTTTTCCCCTCATGTAGATGGCCCCCTGTAAATGGTTAAAGTAGGAACAGCAGTCTTCCCTTAAGGTTGCAGTAGTACAATGCAAGATTGACCTAGTAGTGAATTTCTGTTCTAACATCAGCCCCCTTCTATTGCCAAATGCCTTAAGGCTATTGTGACTTGGCTCACAAGATCAAGCTCCTGAATTTCCTTGGAAAGAATTTTCAAGAGGCTTTTGATTTAGCTGCTGTCTCAGGTACTCCATGATTGTATTTCTTTACCCTTTTTACACTGTCTAGATGAGAACTGTTTTCAGCTGCTTAACTTTTCACCATTCTCTAGTGTAAGCAAGAAACAAAACTAGGAATTGGGTTGGGTATTATACAGAAGGATCTAATTAGCACCAGGGAGAAGGATTAGGCTAAATCACACACACCCTTGATCTTTTTGGTTTCTAACACTGTTTCCATTCGTTGCCTTGGGTAAAGAAGAAATGCCATACACTTATGTGCCCTTATAGTGAGGGCAAAACATTGTGGATGTCCCCTCACTGCAATGTAGGTCGACCATAGCAATCCACTGCACTGCCTGCTAAAAATACACGTTGTGTTTGTAAACCAGATGATGTATCACGGCCCTTTTCTGCTGCTTTCCTGCCTACTAATCCTATGCAAACTGAACATCCTAAGTAGCGGGAGACCACAGCAGCTGCACTGTGCACATTTCTTGCTCTGAGAGATGGCCTCATGTGAAGTCATCTAGCAAAAAGATACTGTCTGCATATAAAACTGGTGCTAAGATTGTGTATGCAAAGCAGATGGGAGTGACCACACATACAGTCCTCTTGCTTCACATAGATATATTGATATACAGTATATACACAATGATTTTTTTAATATATAAAATAACACCTTGTTTATAAAGCGACATTTAATTGCCACTTGGCCCTTCCCCACCCCACAAAAAACAGTAGTATACAAAATATAAAATATTTTTTTAAATATTTATAAACAGCTGCAAGAAAAAAAATAGAACTGTATGAAAATATCCTTCCCTTCCTCAGATGATAGCTAATGGGCTTTTAACCCATAGCTGTTGAGAGGATACGAGTATGCTCTGCCCAATACTATACGGTCCCGCAGGAGTTTAAATAAGACATAGTAGTTGCAGAAGAGTATCAGGGCCATGGAGAGAGTGTGGTTCCACTTCTCTGAGCGAAGCAGAGAGTAGAGCTGATAGCAGACCACACTGCCTTCGATGAGAATCAGCAGGTTGAGGAGCCGTAATGGACGGTGAAAGAGGAACTGCAAGAGGGAAGGAAACAAGCACTTAGGTAAACAAGGAGATGCCCGTTTCAGTGGATAACAAACTCACCAGGGCAAGGGGAAAAGCAAACTTGTTGACATCCTATTCATAACTTTAGCAACAGCTGTACTAGGATATATTTATTATTTAACCCTTGGTTTTAATGGACGGTTGCTCTGGGGTCTTTTAATGGAAATAAGATTGGGCCTAATAAAGTGTTAAAATTGCCCCAATGTTCCTTGGGGACAAAAAGTTTTTTGAGGGGGGCCACAAAACCGGACTGATTCTTGAAGTCACTTCCAATTATAAAATTATCTAAGACTTGTGCATTCTTTGAAGCACTGTACAGCTAATACATAGATACTTCATTATTTACAGATTGAAAACCATTTAGATCTGAAGATTTCAAAGCTAAAATAATATGTATGCAGTCCAAGTAGCAGATGGTAGGAGCACTAAAATAGGGAAGGCTTGCAAAAATAGATGTTTTCAACCTGTGTCTGAAGTCAGCACCACAACAATAAATGCCCAGCCATGAACAACTGAAGTGCACCTTGGGACATGTGGCACCACTGAGAGGGCCTGTCCAGGTGACTCCATGGGCTTAAACAGACTATAAAGGAAGAGGTGGTTTCTCAGGTACCCAGATCTCAGCTATTTAAGGATTTATAAACAAAGTAAGACCCGCCAGTGCAGATTCTTCAGAGAGTTCTGTGCTGCTGGTAGTTCTTCATGGTCTTTGTGCCTCATACACATGGGATTTGCACCTGCAGAGACTCCATTTGGAATGTTCTAGAGCTGGGTAGCTTGGCAGGGACACCCCTCCCACCTACTGTGCATGTCCCACTCTGCCAAGCTACTGTGCCCTCAGTTTCTTCTCATCCACTGACAGACATAGCTTCATTTCTGTTGTCCTGCTGGGTAGCTTCCCTCTATTTCTCCTTTCTTTTTCTGTTCTTTATCTAATACTTTCTACTCTTGTTTCCATCTGCTGCGATATATATTACAACCCCCCTCTCTTTCACCTCAGATCATACTGATGGCCCAGGTGGTCACCTCGGTGTCTTTGGATCGACAGCTCCTACTTCTCAGGTAGCTGTGCCATCTTCTGCGGATCCTTCAACCAGTAAGTCTCCTTGTTTACTGACGCAGTCTTCCTTGGAACAACATGTATCCATCAATACCAGTTCTCACCAAGATTCTGCAGGAACCAGATCACTGCTTCGGTCATCTCCATGGCAGAGATCCTCCTTTCTTAGGGAGCGCTCCTATTCTTCACACTGGGACTATCAATTTACTCGCCTTACACCTCCGTGTCTTACATAGATCGATATCGACATTAAGACCTTTGGAGGAGCCATCCTATTCACCATCTTATAGGGACTGGTATCATCAATGGGAACATGCTACTTACCATTGTTCTCCACATAACACTGATACCAGGGCTATTCTTACTCCCCACATGGATGGTGGGTAGATCACTCTCATTGACATCAGCTTCCATCATTTTCTTGGTATCAGATCAATCGCCTCTGTCGCCACCACTGTGGATAAAAGCTATGTTCTCCAGGTCTCCACAATCACTGCTGGTGGCAGGTCCGTTACCTTCAGTATCGAGACCACTCCGAATCTTTGCCTGGTAATGCTTCAATCTTTGTCTTTGCCTGGTAATGGTTCAATCGACTTCAATACCGACCATTACTAGCTTGTTGGTTTCACAGCTCCTGTGGTCACAGAAGCTCCCCCAGCAGGAATTCTCTGTAGAAGAGTCTGAAGACTATGACTCTGACACCTCATCACCAGATTCTCCATTGCCTCTGTATTCTTTACAACCAGGTATTGTTGAGGATACTGGTCCATCACTACCTGAAGACATTAAGTTTTTTGCTGTAGTTCTCAGGATGGCAAAAGCACTCACTATTGAGTTCAAAACACATCCAGCCAGTAAATGATCCTGTATTTCATCTTGTTGATACCTGCACATCAGTTCCTGCTTTAGTGTCACTGCTTCCAACACTGAATGAGGTCATGAAGTAGTCATGGGTGAAGCAGGCATCCTTACCACTAGCCTCGAAAAGACTAGAAAACCTCTACTGAATGCAGCCTGAAGGTGCCAGCTTGCCTGTTCAATCATCCAGTACCCAACTGTGGCGCCCAAGCACGCCACGACCACAATTACGTCACAAATGGATAGCGCTTGTGATTAGGTGTCGATGCTAATAATGGTTGTGGACTAAATAAATGGAAAGTCATTCATGACCAAACTGAATGTAATGAATGATTTATTGTTGAATAACATGAACATAGTTTTTGTGGGATAAAATGATGGTGTTTATCTCCAGCCTCCCTGAGGATGAGAAATGTAGCACTGACATTCTATCAGGAAGCTCTGGCCTTGGCTGCACAACAAATCCATTCAGCATGCTACACAGCAGCCAAGGTTATGTTGGATGCTGTGGCTCTCTGCTTGAATTTGCTCCACAGATCTTTCAGATGATCTTGTGCAGGGTGGAAAATCTTCACTTTGACGGCAAGGGGTTATTTAATGCAAAACTTGAGTCCCTAGACAATATTTGTAAGGCTCACCTAACTGCTAAGAAGATGGGACTCTCTAGCCAGAGGCAACATCAATAACCTTTCAGGACATCATGGCCATGACGATCCACTTCTTTTTCTCGACTGAAATCCCATCGAGGTCATCTTGGCCTTCTTCGCAGCACACCTCAGCATATCAGAAGTGTCCTTTCCAGCAGCTGAAATTTCAACCCTCTGCTTCAAAAAAGTCAGCATTTTCTTCGAAGTCATGTTTTTGACTTCTCATGTAGGGCTTCCCCTCAGCCAGTTTTAATGCTAACTAGCCCAGGCTCATTTCCGTTATACCACCATCATTCCACCTGGTGGAATATCACTGCAGAATCCTTACAATCATCTTTCTGCGCTACACCATACAGTTCTCAAGTACTCTACCTGTTAATTGTATTCTATTGTACCCCTCCACCAAGACCCTCTTAGAAGAGATCTCTTTCAGAAGAATTCAGTAGAGAAGATCCCAGCTTGCTGCAGAAGGGATTTTTTTTCTCCTGATACTTCACTGTCTCGAAGAAGGACGGGATCTTCACAGTATCAATCGTTACATCAGACCAAGAAAGTTCAAGATGGTGGCACTACATTCCATACTGCCCTTTCTCTGAGAAGGTGATAGGTTAATGGCAACAGACATCAAGGATACATATTTTCACATAAAAATCAGGCCATAACACTACAGATTCCTCCACTTTGTGATAGGCAGGAATCTGTACCAACATAAGGTGATCCCCTTTGGAGGATGTTCACCAAATGTGTAGGAGTGGTGATTCCTTACTTGAGGACTTGGAGCGGGGGGGAGTACAGATTTATCCATACCTCAATGACTAGCTGCTGGTGTCATCCTCCTGGAGCAGATTATTCCAGGACATTTACTTAACATTATGCCTTCTGCAAGACCCAGGTTTGAACATAAACACAAAGAAATCTATTCTAGAACCAACAAGAATTATCGACTTTATCAGAGCAATGCCGGACTCTCGCTTGGGATCCGGCCAACACTCTTACCAATGTCACAACCAACACTCTCAGGGAGAGAGTGGACATGATTTTCCTTTATCCTCTATGTTCTGAACATGCTATCCAGAGGCTAGCAGTGCTAGCAGTGCTCAAAGCATTCTGGACATTTGAGAGGAAAATTCAAGGCAAAATAGTACAGGTTGTGACAGACAATACCACCATTGTCTGTTATATCAACAAAGGAGGTGGGGCCCACTCAACAACACTACTTCATATGGCATTTACCCTGTGGAGATGGTATGTCAGATGACAAGTTCACAGGGACAAGTTCGCAGGGACAGAGAACTTGCTGGCAGATATGCTCAGCAGCGCTAGAGTTCTACAATACGGATGGGCTCTGTTGGACAATAAGTTCCATCATGTGACATCTGAATGGGACATGCCTCTCTTGGACCTGTTCATATCACCTACCAATGTAAAATGTTCCCAGTTCTGTTCAAGGGCAGGAAGAGGCTATGGATCTCTGGAAGATGCCTTCCTCTGCAAGTAGTCAGTTCCACTGATGTATGTGTTTCCTCCCTTTCCACTGATAGGGAAAGTAGTGGTGAAATTAGCCAGGAACAAGGCCAATGTGATTCTCATTGTGCCATACTGGCTGAGGCAACCATGGTTTGCTCCATCGTTGCATCTTTCCAGGGGCCAGTATCTGACTCTTCCGTTAGACCTGCTCTCCCATGCTCAAGGGTAGCTCCTTTATCAAGATCTCAAAATGTTTCATCTGACAGCCTGGAGAATTCAGCTGTGACTTTGCCTCAACTTCTTTCTGTTCTGTCTGCTGTCTGAAAGGATGCCACCAAATGCTCTTATGAATATAAATGGAAACAGTTCTGTTCTTACGCAACATCAAGGTCTGAACTTATGTTCCCTGTCAACATATCTACAGTATTACATTTTCCTTTACACGTCTGAGAGCAAGATCTTGCTTTCAGCTCTTTGAAAGTTTACTTAGCTGCTATCGTAGTGCATCAACCAACTTCATCTACACTGGCTACACTATTTTTGCGCCTGGTCGTAAAGAAATTCTTGAAAAGCCTTGCTCAATTGTACTCACCAAGTACACCTCCTTGCAACCTTGGTCATTGTCTCTGGTTCTCTTGCAACTGAGTTGCAAACCCAATGAATGCTTATACTTATCCGTATGTTAGCCTTTTTGGCTCCTATTTCTTCCACCTGACGAGCATGTGAACTTGCAGCATTGCGTTCAGATGAGCCCTTTCCTGTCTTTCACCACGACAAGGCAGTATTATGACCTGACATTTCATTTTTGCCAAACATGGTGTCACAGTTTCACCTCAATCAAGATATTATCTTGCCTACCTTTTATCCTCAGCCCACAACGCCTTTGGAGAAGTCTCTTCACACTTTAGATGTGCAATGTGCACTAGTGTTCTACATCTAGTGCAAGGCTTTCCTTTAATCTCTCCAACCGGCTATTTGTGTGTTGCAGTGGTTGGAAAGGACAACAGGTATCCTCACAGAGATTTTCTAAATGAATTGCCCAAACCATCTGGATAGCTTATGAGTTGGCCATGTGACCAGTTCCAGAAGATCTCTGAGCACAGTCCACTAGGGCAGTGGCTTCTTCAACGGCTTTACTGCATGGTATTCCAATACCTGACTTGTGCAAGGCTGCTATGTGGTCACAGCTGTCCACATTCATCCAACATTATAGACTGGACTGTAGATCCAAACTGCATGGAAGCTTCAGATGTGCTGTTCTCTCTATGGTTCTTCAGTGACCTGACCTTCCATCCAACAGTAAGCTTTATGGTCACCCATTTATTAGAGGCACAGAGACCATGAAGAAGAAGAGGTTGCTTATCTGTAATTATGGTTCTTCACCCTACTCAGAAGCCTACCTAAATTCTTAAGGCTTGCAGCAGAAGATCGGAATTCAGTCAGTAAGGCTCTGCTTTTAGGGCTTTAGAAACAATACTATACCCCAGGATTTGGGAATATGCGGCCCTCCAGCTGATGTTGAACTGCAACCCAGCATCCTTCACCACTGGCTATGCTGGCTAAGTATGATGAGAGATATGGTCCAACAACATCTGGAGAGTGACATGCCTCCCACCTCTGCTCTAGCCTTAAAAAAAATTCCATACAAAACCAAATGTGTATGCTGCAACCAGTATGCTGTTGAGGATAAAAGAAGAAAGTGCTGCTCTGAGATCTTTAAAGGAGGGGTAAGGAACATGAGATCCTCCAGATTTTCCTGGAGCAAAATCCTCATCTGTCCAGGCCAACACAGCCAATGATGAGGGGTAAGGCACTGCAGGCCAACAACATCCAGAGAGCTACCTGCTCCCCACCTTGGTCTTAAATGAAGGATGGTACAGGAAATATAAGAAACATTATACAGGCTATTGGTAATTACATGTTTATCCCCCCCCCCGCACCCATAACTTCAGCTAGTCATGAGTACGACAGTGTATTCCCCCTCTCCAGATCCTACTTAGCCAACTCTGATAGACTTCAGGCTTTGCTTGTAGATTTATGGGAGCCTGCATAATCCTTAGGCCACCCCTTTTAAAAAATGAAACCTGAAGCATGTCTCCCACATCAGATTCCCCAGCATGCGGTACAATGATGGAAGAGGCACACTGTCTGTTTAAATATGAATGTTTAAGTTCTGGCCACTGCTGCAGCTTAATTCAGTTGGCCATGCTAACCCGAACCTTTGTATCTTTCCTATGAAATTATTAGAATACAAATACATATTACAATAGGACAGACTAAGATTTTAAAAACTGAACATATTCAAGAGGCAGAAGGGTGTGTGTACAGGAGAGTGATTATATGCAATCACTGAGCATATGGAGGCTGGGAATAAGTGTGTTAACCGAATAACCCTCCTCTTCTATTTTTAAGGCCGTTTTAAAACACTTGTTTAATGCATAGATAGAACAAAAGCAATTCTCTGCATTTATATTTTCAGCTGAAGCAAAGGGAGAAGGATATTTTGCCAGCAGGAAATTAATAGGAGGGGGTGGGAAGTTCATTTCATCTTCAAGGAAAAAAATATTTTAAATTAGAGAACTAAAGTATTTCCCTTAATCTTACAGACACAGTCAGACTCTCACTGTAGAAGTGCTGATCTCCTAGACCCGCAGTACTCTGACATTTCATGCACTATACTTACATAAAAACGGGCATGGGAGACATCTGAAGGCACTGCTACATTATAAGGCCCAACTGCTTTGTATAGGCATCGACTATGCCGCACTAGCACCCCCTGTGGCCATATTGTGCTCTCAGACCAGCTGTGGATAAGAAAGATTTTTCGTGAACACCAGGACAACTAATGATATCACCAATTTAAAAAACAGCAACAATGAACTAATGTTTCTGCCTCATGAGACATCTTTAGACATTTTCTAAAAAATATTTTAATTCAGCAGCTGAAGATGAACTAAAGCAGGATATTTGAAGTGTTACATCCTAAATTGGAAAGATCAGCAAAAAGGCAAATTAAATCCAGAAATGGGGTGACGGCATGCAGGTGGAAGTCCCTCTGATGGTATGAAAAAGAAATCCCCAAGAGCACATAATTTTCATGCTCTTGCACTTTGATATACTCCAAAATACAAACCATACAACCAACAGCTTGTCACTAAAGAGGTGGTAGGCCTCTTTTACAGATACCGGAGGAAGCAATTTGCTGCAGGCACCTGAAAGAGTGCTCACTCCTCTTCAGCTCTCATTGAGACAAAATATTAAGAAGATGTGCCTTCATTACTCATCAGGTAATGAGTCAGAATAAGCTTATTTCCATTTTATTTATTTGAGCCTATTTTGAGTTTACAGTTATTCTTAGCTGAGCTAAGAAGCCTCCCTATTAGCTGCTTAATGATGCTACAATATGGTTCATGTAGGGTTTTAAAAAAATTAATCTGTTTCCATTAACCACTTGTATGTATAAACCTTTGTCATTTGGAAAGGCAGCCAAGAGTCCAAAGTTAGGGATGTTTACTCAGAAGCAACAGTCACTCATTTAAGCAGAACTTGTCTGGTAAATATGCCTTTGACAAAAGTTTTAATTAGTATAAAGTCAAAATATTATCCTAACATTTAAAACATATTGCCAATCCTCAACTTACCAGATGGGATATTTTACTATCCCCAAGTCATGTTTTGTTGCAGAATACACACAGAACTAGACCTATAGTTCTATTGTGCATTCTGCACACTAGTAATATAACACTATTACTTCATAAACAGAATCCCCCCTTTTCAGCCAACTGCACGGTACAGAAGTTTATTTTTAATGAACAAAGAACATCTAGGACACCCCCAAAATAAGTCAATTTCATTTGATACTGGGGTACCTTTTTTCGTCTCAATAATATACAGTTGCCCCTCCACATTCGCGAACTCAGCATTCGCGGTTTTAATTATTCGCGGTTTTGGGAGCCCCCCCCCCGGGGCCCCCCAAAACCGCGAAAAGGGGCCTCCGGAGGCCCCTTGAAAGCCCTGGGAAGGAGCGGGGAGGGCCGGGGAGGCGTTCACGGGGCCTTTGGAGACCCTCCAGAGGCCCCGTGAAGGCCTGGGGCGGGTGGGGGGAGGCCGCGGAGGCCTTCACGGAGCCTTCGAAGGCTCCGTGAAGGCCCCGGGGAGGGAGGGGGGAGGCCTTCACGGAGCCTTGGAAGGCTCCGTGAAGGCCTGGGGAGTGTGGGGGGAGGCCGCGGAGGCCTTCACGGAGCCTTGAAAGGCTCCGTGAAGGCCCTAGGGAGGGAGGGGAGAGGTTGGGGGGAGGCCCCGGGGAGGGAGGGGGGGAGGCCGCGAGGGCCTTCACGGAGCCTTTGAAGGCTCTGTGAAGGCCCCGGGGAGGGTGGGGGGAGGCTGCGGAGGCCTTCATGGAGCCTTCAAAGGCTCCGTGAAGGCCCCAGGGAGGGAGGGGGGAGGATGGGGGGAGGCCTTCACGGAGCCTTGGAAGGCTCCGTGAAGGCCCCGGGGAGGGGGGGGGGGAGGCTGCGGAGGCCTTCACGGAGCCTTGGAAGGCTCCGTGAAGGCCCCGGGGAGGGGGGGGGAGGCTGCGGAGGCCTTCACGGAGCCTTGGAAGGCTCCGTGAAGGCCCCAGGGAGGGAGGGGGGAGGATGGGGGGAGGCCTTCACGGAGCCTTGGAAAGCTCCGTGAAGGTCTGGGGAGCGTGGGGGGAGGCCGCAGAGGCCTTCACGGAGCCTTCGAAGGCTCTGTGAAGTCCCGGGGAGGGAGGGGGGAGGGTTGCAGAGGCCTTCAGGGAGCCTTGGAAGGCTCTGTGAAGGCCTGGGGAGGGTGGGGGGAGGGCAATCAATATTTGCGGTTTTTTGACATTCGCGGGGGTCCGTGGAACCTAACCCCCGCGAATGTCAAGGGACAACTGTAATACATTTGGACAAAAAGTGTCTCATGTCATGCCGTATTTCCCAAATGTAAGGTAGTTGGAGACAATTTTTTTGTTACCTTAGAACTGACAGAACATATACTAACCAAACGTTAATGTACACTGGCATCATTTGACAGAATATGCCATTTGGCAGAATATGTGCCACCAGTACTCCACTGTTATTCTGAAGTAGGGCAGTGGACAAGAAAACAACACCTTACGTGGGAAATCTGCTTGCAAGGACCGCTAACAGCATTGAGGAGACATACTCTTGTTGTAGACTGACTGGCACAATGAGTTGCCCATCAAAGGGGGACACTGCCCTTAGCAGGGACTCTTTTTACTTTTACTGCTTACACCATAATACCATTAACATTTGTCCCACTTGCAAATAAATAAAGAATTGTCTTTTTTCAGGGGTTATGTGCATTTCCTAATTTTGTGGGGGTTTGGGGATCATAACAAAGTTTGTTGTTGTAGTTGTTTTTAGTTAGAAATAAAATTGGCAGTGTTTTAGAGATATAAAAAATATTTTGGATACTTTTTGGCAGAAAAGGCGGTCTATCAGCTACAAAAAACCCATGTTCTGGCTTGTGAAAATATATTTTCTGGTCCTAGGTATTTGGATACTGAGGAATGGCCTTCATTCTATGCTCACAAATATACTTGTGGACAAGGAGCATCTTTATCCTCTGAAAGACACTGACATACCCACAGGGACAAAAAATAAACCAAGAGACAATGCAATCTCCCTCCTCCCCACAGTCTATCTGGCTGAGAGTTTTATCCATGTGGCTGAGGATTAAAAATCCAACCTATCATGTTGTAACTGTACATTGCTCAGTTAGAAATAAATGAAATGTGTGTTCCTGTCATTAGTCTTGCAAGTCTGTTAATCCATTACAAAATAAATTGCTTAATATTTTTTATTACACAGGGATACGGACTACCACCAGCCCCTCTGAGAAGACGCCTGATAGCCTGCTACATGTCATGGTGATATGGTTTATGCCCACCCACCCCACCAACGTACTGGATGTTATTTGTAAGTCAACATGTACTCTGAAATGTGGTATATTTTTAAAAAATCAAATTTTCTAAACAGCAAATACCTGAGGTTCTACTGAGGTTCTTCAATATTTGTTCAAAATTATTTGCATCCACCACATAGATATAGCTTTGGCAGTTTCTTGGACCTTGACTTCTATCCTTTCTTTACCAGTCAGCTATCGCAGAAATTGCTTTCTCTGTGACAGAACCTCACACTTCTAACATTCCCTTTTCTTTCTACTGCCTTAAACACTCAGTAGGTTCAGAAGTTACTAAGCATTAATTTTTGCCATGCTGTTTTGATATTTTCCACTCATCCTTTTCTTTTGCCTTGACCCAGAAGCAAAGCAGCCCTCCCTCCATCCCAACTGCCATCGCCCTGGTTGAGGAGGAAGAGAAGCCAAGGCAGGCAGAGCTCCATCTTGCCTCAAGAAGCTAAGGCAGGTACAACTCCATCTCGCCTCGGCCCAGAAGCAGGATGGCCCTTCCTCCACCCAACTGCCATTGCCCTGGCTGCAGAGGAAGAGAAGCTAAGGCAGGCAGAGCTCCATCTTGCCTCGAGAAGCTAAGGCAGGCAGTGCTCCATCTTGCCTCAGCCCAGAAGCAGAACGGCCCTCCTTCCATCCCAACTGCCATTGCCTTGGCCAAGGAGGGAGAGAAGAAAATCCTAGACTTAATCCCTTCCCCTACTGCCATCCCCTTTCCTTTTGTATCATGTCTTCATTAGACTGTAAGCTTGAGTGCAAGGGTACTGTTTTGTTGTTCTTTTTCTTGTAAAGCGCCATGTGACACTGATGGCGCTATAGAAATAAAAGATAATACTGTAATAATAATTCACATTCCTGTTTAACCAACCTGATTCCAACAAGTGTTCACAGGCCACTACAAGGGGGATGAGCAAGCTGCCCACCAACCTAGAGATGAGGAAGGGCTGGAGGAATCTCACTCACTTGTGTTGGAAGTCCAAAAGATTTTAGTACTCAGAGAAACTGTGAGAAACATCACTGCCCATTGCTTCAGCTGCAGTTGGAGTTGGTTATTTAGAGGGTCTTTGCTGTTTTCTGCTCAATGGTGCTCTATCCTTTCTCTCCTCTGCTCTGAAGAGGAACTGGCCATGGGCAACAGAGGTGTTCTGAGTCCTTGGCTGCCTACCAGCAACAGGCAGCCCCATTAACCTTCACCAACTTTGGTGCAGGTAGGGCCCCTTGCTGTTGATCATGGCTCTACCTTTCACTGAACTGCGGGGTGCGGGTGGTGGCTCACAAAGTCATACAGAAGTGCAATGCAAAGGCCAAACCTATGCATAAGCAGCAAGTACCTGAGTTTATAAACTAAGTCCCACTGAATTCAATGGGGCTTACGACTGTACTCCTTAGGAATAAGTTGAACTGTGTGAAAGGTGCTGGTTTGAGTACACCTACACAGGATGAGAGGCAGGGTCCTGGCATCCAGCAGTTTTTCACTGATTACTACAGCATGTCAAAACCTGTAGACCCTTTGTTTTTCCTGCACACATAAGAAATCTCCAGAGTGCTGGATTTACTGCTTTATCTGTGCTGACATTATTTTTCTGCCCAATATATATAAGCTCACACCATTAAATAGGTAGAGCCTGAAATACAAAGAATATACCAGTTCTTGAAGATCAGTCCTTGCCCCAGTCCCACATTTTTTGAATGAAAATCTCCACATAGAGATCAGAAAGAAAAATAAAATAAATTTTGTGTATTTTGTGACCGTGCCAGATAGGTATGTCAAAAATAGGGCTGGCTGGTTTAAACCAAGGTTTAAACAAAATGAGTTTTTTAAAAAAGCCACTCTTAAAAAACAACAACTGATTATTCTTTTTTTTTTTTTAAATCTGGCTTTTATTACTATTGTCCAGCCCTCTTACTGGAACAACAATAACTGTTTGAACGTAAACATTTTAACCTTAACAGTTTATTGGCAGTTGTTCATTGTTAGACCTGTATCCAGTGTCAGTTACTTCTTTTTAATCACTTTATTTTATAGTGGGAGAAATGCCATTCAGATACAAATCCTTCAATTAATGTTAAGTGCACGCAAAACAACTTACTTTAAAAGAACACTTTTTAAAGAACAATTATTAGTGGCCATAACATCTGAACTGCACTTCGCTACTTAATTTTCTGATTTAGTCCTATACTGGTTTTAATGCCAAAAAAAAAAAAAAAGTTTAAACCAAAAAAACCCAAACCCCACCTGATTTAAACAAAAATGAACTTAAAAAAACAACAACCTTGTTTTTCCCCCAACCCTGGTCAAAACCAGAGCCCACTAACAGTATATCCTATAAAGGAAATACAATATACAGCAAAGTCACTAATGCATACCAATATGGAAAGAATAGTCTTGTGTCCAAGAAACGCAAGTAAGGGGAATATACATATACATGCTTTCAATGTCCTGTATATTCCACTGACCCCAATACAAACAAACAAACAAACAAATAAATATTATGAGCTCACACTCACATATGCTGTGGAGCATTGCTGTATGAACCATGTTCCAGCTTCTGCCATTTGCCCAAGTGGGCAGCTGATCTGTGTAGCAAGTCACAATACTTGGGAGGAAGCAGCTGTGTGGTGAGCATGACAAAAGCATTGATCCACACCATAATGAGGTGTTCGCAAGACCAGCGCATGTCATAGTACTGAGTGCTCTGTAAGAAACCAGAAAGGAGGTTAATGGCAGCATCCCAGAGATCTCAAGCACAGAAAGAGGGTGCTCTATAGCCACCGCTTTAAGCAACTGCCTATAAAATTGCACGGCCAATAAAACAGGGGATCCCCAGAATCATTTCTCCTTGCCATGCATGAATTGTTTGCACATCACTTTGTGCAAGCTATGTCTAAGTCACTGAATTCTACAGAATATGTGCACACCCATGGATTCAGACATAACGTAACAAGATTACTCAAGAATAGAGAGACTTTGAATTGCCTATGGAAGTTCCAGATCTCCATGTCCAGACACAAGCCTGATACAACCTCAGTGATCTGGATCTTCTTCTGAGGTCTCTTCTGAGTTTTGATTTCACAACTGCCCCCATTCTCCAACCACATTAACTCAGAACCTTAGCACTGACACCCTAGACACTGTCCTATCAGGATCTGAACTTGGCTTCAAGTGCCCAGTTATAGCACAAAAATATAGTTGTGTTATAGTTGTCTGGGAAAAAGGACAGGGTTAGTAGAGGGGATAGAGAAAAAGGAGTGGGGAAACCACAGGGGCACTACATGTATGGCAATACCTATCCGCCAACCAGGAGCGATACTAGTGCACTCCAGATGCAGTTACGCTCCGCCATCCAGGCTGCCAAAGGGGAGACAGAGAAAAGGGGAATTAACCAGAAATCCATTGTGCCAACAATCCACAGGCAAGATTTAGGAGGCGGCGTCGGCAGCAGCAATAGCAGCGGAGGAGTCAGACAACAGCTACCTTCACAAAGCACAGCGGCAGGAATGCCACGTAGTAGGCACTGAAGAGGGAATTGAATAGAACCTCCTTAATTCGGCGGTTGAAGTCTGCTTTCAGGCACTCCACCTCGTTGCGAATGAGGTCTGGGGACAAAGGGCAACTGTGTGTGGGAATGGGCATAGAGTTGTTGAATTGTTCTTTCAGGGACTCTCTGAGCAGAGAGATGAAGTCTTTGGGCTTGACGAGGCTGCCAATCCCCGTGGAACTACCATCCACCAGCTGATCTTGCATTAAATAGCTGCAGTCTGCAGGGAGAGACTGTGTTCTGCTGTCTTGGTGGAAGCAGCACAGTGGGACATAGACACCAAACCTGCAAAGATGGAAGAGGCACTAAGGTGAGATTATAGGCTGTGAGTGTCCCAGACATGAGTATTCTCCATTCATCCCTCCATCTCTCCTTCTCTTTACAGTGTTCCCACTGCGCACTTCTCTTGCAATAGCTCTTAATTCCAGGGCTAAGCAGCAAAAGATAAGAGGGAACTGGTAGTTCTTTTAAAATACCCTCCCCCTTAACAAACAAACAAAGAAATTTTTAAAAAACATCTTGAATATTCTGTTTTCTAATTAGAAATATTCTCTTCACCTCTCTTGTACATTATTATCCCACATTAGTGTGACTTCATATCATATCATATTGGTAAACCACACTTCTTTCATAAGTAAATATCATCTTGTCTATTAAGTGAAAAAATAATAATAACATATATATAATTTATACATGAATAAGTATAAGTGAGTAAATAAATAAATAAATAAGTAGCTAAATAACTAAGTAAATATATAGACAAGTTAACAAATAAGAGGATTTTTATATTTAACTATCAAATCCTATTGTACTGGTGTCCTATCCTATCTGTTTAATATAATTTATAAATGGTTTCCAGATTTTCAAATAATCATGTGATGGTTTTCTTTTCACTAAACTAGTTAATTTATCCAGTTTAGTCAATTCTATTGTGTTTTTTTTAATCCAGTCTATATAAGTCGGAATTTTCTTGGTTTTCCATTTTCTTGCCAAAATCAGCCATGCTGCCGTTATTTTAGGCCCTTCTTCCAAATATCTTCCCACTGATCCAAGTATATATTATGACCTAAATCCAATGCCCAACTAATCATGCAATGTTTTATTTGCTCATCTTAGAGTCACAGAACCAAAGAGTTTGAATTCTGTATTATATCTCAACTAGCTATACCCGGTGTAACATACACTGTTATCTACATATATAAAATGCTTCAGTACGTTTCTGTTCCCACTCTGATGACTGGCCGCTTAGGAAATATGTCAAGAGTACGATCATTTTACGCATTAATATATAACCTTTCAAATCAACTATAATGGTGTATGTTATGCCGGGCAGAGCTAGTTGTATTGTTATTATTATCAGATATTACTCTTATTATTAGGGCTTTAAATCTTAAGTCTTGGGGGTCAATGGTAACAAAAGATATTTAAAGGGTCAAGAAAAGGTTAAGAGCCAGTATCCTAGACACATGAAGTCGACAGGATGGGGTGATACATGTCTGTGCCGTAGGACTCTTTTGTTGCATGTCTGTGCCTTAGGACTCTTTTGTTGCATGTCTGTGCCTTAGGACGCTTTTGTTGTGTTGTAACAGATTTAAAACGGCCAGTCCTTTGGAAACGGTGGGATCAAAGTTATCCCAAATTCAAATCCCAAAATTCAGATCCCTGCCCCAGCCTGGCATTCTCTGGCAGACTCTGTCCATGAGCTCTTCTTTCTGTCCAAATCTGTACTGTCTATTCTCCTTTATGGATCTGAAACATGGCTCACCTATTGCCACCACCTACAACTCTTTGAACGCTTTCATCAGTGGTGTATATGCACAATCCTAAATATACACTAGACTGACTATGTGATGAATGTTGCTGTCCTTGAGCAAGCAGGGATCACCAGCATTGAGGCCATGATATTGAGAACACTGCTGCGCTGGGCAGGGCATGTTTCTAGAATGGAGGACCATCGCCTCCCAAAAAGCGATACAAGGACTCCCTGAAACAACATCTCAGGCTCGGCCAAATTGATCACCAACAATGGTCTGCCCTGGCCTCACATCAGGAGGCATGGAGACACACTATCCACAATGCTGCAGCCTTATTTGAGAACTCACGCCAAACAAGTCTTGAAGAGAAACGACAACGCAGAAAGACTCACAACCCAGAAACATCACCCAAGGAGACCTTCTGCTGTGCTTTCTGCAACCAGACTTTTTATCTCGGATTGGCCTTTTTAGTCATCAGTGTGCTTGCAGAAAGCGTGGGATGAGTCCTTCCTGAATCTTTGTTTGCAAAGAAAAGCCAGAGAGAGAGAGAGAGAGAGAGAGAGAGATTTTTGAAGTTATAGATTGTTCCTTATGGGGAAAAAAGAGAAAGAAAACAGGGGTACAAACCATCAATAATTCAAAAGTTCAAAAACAGTTTTAAAAGCCTTTCTGGATAGAATTTAAATCTGTTTGGAAATGTGGTAAGAAAAAAAGTGAGGCAGCCTCCATAAAAGCATGGAGAATAAAATAGGAGCTACTCACAAGGAGATGGTGTTTTCCCTCTCCGGGTGTTCACAGGGCCGGAAGCCCAGGAAGACCAGTGCAGGCCCAACTGGTAAATGCCCCTGGGGCTTGAGAAGAGAGAGGGGGGGTCCCTGGTCCATTCGCCTGGTGGGGGGTGATGTGCCTGGCGGTAGATCTGGATCCCTGTGGCTGCTCTGGAAGTGTGGAAGGGGATGAGGCCACCAGCTTGGTCTGGGGAAGGGATCAATGAGGGCAAACACTCGCGATGGGTTCTCCCACCTACCAGAAAGGGCGCCAAAAAGATGCCATGGCGGGAGGAAGGCACAGGGCCAGAGATGCACGGTGACCCCTGGGTTTGTCCCTGGTGGGTCAGGGAGCCTTCCTGCCGGGTTTATGGGACCAGGACTTGGCCGTCCAGAAGCAGAAAAGATGGTGTGGCCACTGCCCACCAACTGGGTAGAGTTGCAGGAGACTGGGCTTTGCTGGCGAAAAGGACGGGCACGCAGGTCAAAGGGGATTACCCACTCAGTTCAGGACAGGCCCAGGTAACGGCTGCCCATTGGAGGGGGAGGAGGAGGGTTTGAAAACCCAGGAAGACCCGAAGGGGGTTTGTTCCTAGGGCAAGGGGGACTCCTGTGTGGGCCAGGGAAGGGGCTGTGTCCCTTCTGGAAGTAGAGTAGGGGGTGTGGTCACCGCCCACTGGCCAGGCAGACTTCCAGGAGTACAGGCTTTGTGGCTAAAAATTCTGGGTGCGGAGGAATGGGTCACCCACCCAGCTCGGGATGGGCCCGGGGATTCTCAGTAAGTGTAAAACAGCAACACATGAGTAAGAGGTAAAAGAGGAACCGGGGCGGCCTGAGATAGGCTACCCCTCATGCTAGACACACCCACCCACCCCACGCTACAGAGACACCTCTCTCAGTGGAGAGCCTCTCTGCTGCCGCCATGTTTAGAGAGATCTTGAAGCTTTCCACATGTTTCTGCCCCCAGTGTGCTGACTGGCTGCCCAAGGGAGATCTTTGATTGGTTGGTAAGTTTCCTAAGCAGCCAATCAGCACACTGAAAACAGCAACATACCCAACAGGATTATATATATATATATATATATATATATATATATATATATATATACACACACACACACACACACACACACACTAATTTGTACATTTTACTAATTACATGATCATTATCTGTACATAATAATTTTTCAAATTCTGATATTTTACCCTCAAACTGGGAGTCCCTTAAGTCTTCTCTAACTCTTACTCTTAATTGATAATAATTTAGCCACTGTATTTGAAATCCCTAATTTTTAAAATCTTGCCAATCTTTATGCTTCCGTTCCCTCTCTAGTAAATCCCTATATGTTAACCAATCAGTCTCTTAATTCACATTTGCAAAAAGCTTCCTCTGTTGATAACCGACCTGGTATTTTAGAATTTAATCTTACTTTGTATTTTTGCCAAATCCTTAATAGAGATTTTCTTATGATTTTTAAATTCTACATTTATTTTAACTTTACCATACCATAAGCAGCTATGCCAACCCATCCTTAATTCATGACCTTCTAATTCTAAGCCTCTTTTATTTTCAAGTGTGATCCATTGTTTTAACCAAGTTAAACATGCAGCTTCAAAATATAGTTTCAAATCTGGTAATCCTAGTCCCCCTCTTTCCCTTGCATCTGTTAATAATTTCTATTTAATTCTTAGTTTTCTGCCCGACCATAAAATTTTTGATAATTCTTGTTGCCATTTAGTAAACACCATATTTGAAGAGATAATTAGGATCATTTGAAATAAAACATTAACCTGGATATCACATTCATTTTGATAACTTATATTTTCCCCATCAATGATAACTTTAAATCTTTCCAATTATTCAAATCTTTTCTAATATCATCCCATACTACTACATAATTATTCTCAAACAATTGTTGATTCTTAGCTGTTATACTGATCCCTAAGTATCTTACCTTTTCATTAACATCTTTGTTTTATCAGCATTTATTTTAAATCCTGCATATTTTCCAAATTCTTTTATTTTTTGTAATATGGGCTCAATCCCATTTAATGGATCCTCTAATATTATGACCAAGTCATCGGCAAATGCCTTTAATTTATATTCTTCTTTCCTAATTTTTATTCCCCTTATTTCTTTATCCTTTCTTATTTCAATATTCAAAATTTCCATGGCTAATATGAATAACAGTGGTGAAAATGGGCAACCTTGCCTGGTACCTTCCTCAACTGGGACTGAGTCAGTTAATTTCCCATTTATTATCAATTTTACATTTTGCTTCAAATATATTGCTTAGATCCAATTATAAAAGTTATCTCCACAATCCTTTATTACCTTTTATAAAAATGACCAATTTAAGTTATTGAAAGCTTTTAATGCATCAAGAAAAATTAAGGCACCTTTGATTTCATTATGATAATTTAGATATTCAATCGCATTAATTATTGTTCTAATATTATCTTTAACTTGTCTTTGATCTTTATGTATAAATAACTGTAAATATGATTTTAGTCTATTTGCTGAATTGCAGCAAAAATTTCATAATCTTCATTTAATAAAGAAATAGGCCTAAAAATTTTCAATAATGTTAAGTCACGATTTTCTTTAGGGATTAAAACTATATTGGCCTTGCTCCAACTTTTAAGAATTTGGGGTTTTATGAAGAATACCATTCAAAACCAAGGAAAGGGGACACACTAATTCTGTATAAAAGATAGGGTTTTGTGGGTTGTTTTTTTCTGGGCTGTGAGGCCATGTTCTAGAAGAATTTTTTCCTGATGGTTTTCCATGGGTTTTTTCCGGGCTGTGAGGCCGTGTTCTGGAAGAGTTTATTCCTGACGTTTCACCTGCATCTGTGGCTAGCATCTTCAGAGAATGGTGGCATGTTGGGGGGTTATATACTGTGAGTCCCTATTGAAAAGGATTAGCATGTAAGTTTGTGTATTCAGTTGTAGGATGTTCAGTTCTTAGGGTGGGAGGATATGCAAGGGGGATTTAGTCTCTTATTTAGTTCATGGTCGGTCCATTGTCTGCTAGGAAGCCCCCTGTCCCTGGGGTAAGTTCATTTGCATGTGTTGAGTTTTTATTTTGGTGTTTTTCAGGATGGTAGCCAAACTTTGTTTACTTTTAGGGTTTCCTCTTTCCTGTTGAAGTTGTCCAGGTGTTTGTGGATTTCAATAGTTTTCCTATGCATTCTGACCTGATAGTTGTTAGCCTGGTCCAGAATTTCTGTGTTTTCAAATAGTATTTTGGGCCCAGGTTGGTTTATAATGTGTTCTGCTACTGTTGATTTTTCTGGCTGGCCCAGTCTGCAGTGTCTCTCATGTTCCTTGATTCGTCTTTGTACACAGCATTTTGTGGTCTGTATGTAGACTTGTCCGCAGCTGCATGGTATGCGGGAAACTCCTGCAGCTGTGAGAGGGTTTCTTTTGTCCTTCGCTAAGCGTAGCATTTCTTGGATTTTCTTGGTTGGTCTATAGATCATTTGGAGGTTTTGTGTTTCCTCATCAGTTTCCCTATTCTGTCTGTGACTCCTTTGATGTATAGTAAAAATACCTTCCCTTTGGGTGGCTGTTTTTCATCATTCCTGTGTTTTTTTCTGGGTCTGGCTGCTCTTGTGATGTCTGATCTGGAGTAACCATTAGCCTGTAGAGCTCAGTTTAGGTGCTTCAATTTGTCCTCCAGGTAGTGCAGTTCGTAGATCCTTTTTGCGCGGTCTGCCAGTGTTTTTATTGTGCTTCTTTTTTGTGCTGGGTGATGATTGGAGTTCTTGTGTAGGTATCTGTCCGTGTGTGTGAGTTTTCTGTATACGTTGTAGCCCAACTGTTGGTTTTATTTGCGGATGACCAGGATATCCAGGAATGGCAATGTTCCTTCCTTTTCTTTTTCCATCATGAATTGGATGTTCGGGTGGAGGCTGTTCAGGTGGTTCAGAAATGCGGCCAAATCTTCTTTGTGGTTCAAAGTGTCGTCCACATATCGGAACCATTTTGTGGGCTTATTTGGTGCTGTTTCCAAGGTTTGCTTTCAAAGTGTTCCATATAAAAGTTTGCTATCATGGGGCTCAGAGGGGTTCCCATGGCTATCCCGTCTCTCTGCTCGTAGAATTGTCCCACTGGAAGCAGCTTGTGGTGAGGCAATGTTCAAACAGGGCTGTGATGTCTGCTGGAAACATTTGTTGGATGAGTGCCAAAGTGTCCATTATGGGAACTATGGTGAACAGGGAGACCACATCAAAGCTGATCAGTCTGTCTCTGGGTTTCAGTTCGAGGTTGTTGATTTTCTCTATGAAGCGAGCTGAGTCCTTGATGTAGTGAGTGGTTTGACCTATATAGGTTTATAATTGTGTGGTTAGAAACTTAACCAAGTCATACATAGGGGATTCAATGGCACTCACTATGGGTCGGAGTGGAATGGAATCCTTGTGGCTCTTGAGAAGTCCATACAGTCTTGGTGGGAGAGCCTCAGATTTGCATAGACTCTGGCATGTGATTGGCTGTATTGATAAGTTCTTGATCAAGGTATTTGACTCACAGTATATAAACCCCACACACTCATACACCATCATTCTCTGAAGATACCAGTCACAGATGTAGGCAAAATGTCAGGAATAATCTCTTCTAGAACATGGCCTCACAGCCCGGAAAAACCCCCACAAAAAACCTATGGATGCTGGCTGTGAAAGCTTTCAACTTCACATCTGTATAGAAGATCTTATAATATTCAGCAGGCAGCCTGTCTGGCCCTGGAGTTTTCCCTTTTTACATTTTCCTAATAGTTTCTATGATTTCATCTGTTGTAATTTTTAATTTTAATTTCTCCCTCTGTACTTCTGAAAGTTTTCCAATTTTTAATATATGTATTCATTTCTTCTAGGGGAACTTTTCGCATTTTATATAGAATATCAAAATAACTATGGAATATTTTTTGGATCTTACGTTCATTTGTTATAAATCTATCTCCCACTTTTAATTTTGTAATCAATCTCTTTGCTCTTTCTTTTCTTATTTTATAGGCTAACCATTGGCCTGGTTTATTAGCATGTTCAAAATCTCTTTGTTTTATAAAATCTAATTTTTTTCATCTCATCCATCATTATCATTGTTAACTGTTCTTGTAATAATTTAATTTGACATCTAATATTTTTATTGGTTGGGGATTTCACCAATTCTTGTTCTTTTTGTCTAATTTCATCCATCACTCTGTTCCTTATTTCTTGCTATTTTTAATCCAAAACATATTCATTTGGGTAAACATATCTCTGATAACTGCCTTGCTAGCATCCCAGAAACTGGTAGTTTTGAAGCTTCAAGGACAGCTGAGGAGTTGAGTTCCCCTGCCAACCAGGTGGCTGTTCTCTCTTCATCAACCCACCTTGATACCTACTTTTCTCCATACCGCTAGTTCTTGTCTATTTTGTATCAAGGTGTTTAATATAATGAAAAAAGGACTCATGTATAACATGAACATGGGCAAAAGGTATTGAAACAGGCATCTTTCTCATCAGAACCACCTATTTGGATGGCAGCTTTGAAACCTGTATACGATTACTCATTCTGTATTCATCAACAGGGTCTCCCTTTGTCATGCCTTGTACTCTTTGACAATTCTTTATTATATTTAGAATAAAAGGGAATGATACTTACGGGTACCCAAGAAAGAGGAGATTGAGGACAGAATGGCTACAGAAGAGATTGAACAGAGTCCAGAAGAGCACCCATCCACACAGGGTGAGCAGCACCAATGCCATATAGTGAATCACTGATGTAGTGCCCACCTGAGAAGCCTGGAAAGTCAAAGGCAAAGAAATATCAGCGTCATATTCTTTCCTTTCTTTCATATTCCACAACATGTCCCTTTCCCAAGCCTGCCATAAAGCACTGCAGGATGAATTTGGGGAAGGTCCAATCTATAGGGAAAGGTCCAATCTATACTGATCCAAATTCAGTGACCAAATCATAATAAGACACACATACACACACATGTATGGAGGTTTGCCTGTATGGGTTAAGAACAAATGTGACAGACACTGTAAAGTTCTGTAGAAGCTACAGAAGAGAAGCATGCAGGACTCAAGTCTGATGTTCATATGAGATTTAGGGTTGAGTGCATTAACAGACTTCATATGAACTTCAAATTGAATACTGTCACCCCAAATCTCATACAAATGTCAAACTGAATCCTGTCATTGCAATGGAACCCCTTGCTTAACTCTGTTTGTAATACAGTTGCTTGGATTAGGGGCACTAGGTACATCTTAAAAAGATGTTATGCACAATGGACTTTTCTTTTTTTTTTTAATATAATTTTTATTGCTTGTTATTTAAAACATACCATAAAAACAACATACTCACATACATTCCTCATTTTACTTCTCCTCCTAAACAAAGATATACACCAAAAACCTTGCTCTCACCAATTCTCACCAATCAACCCTTTCTCTACTTTTTCTCTATTTCCATTCATACCACATGACTTCCTTGTTTTCTTTTCCTTCCATTTTGCTTTATTCACAAATAACTTCCCCCTTCTTCCATTTCCTCTCTCAGTTCTTCTCTGTTTCCTGTTTTCATTACAATTTTTGTTTTATTTAATCCTGCTCTTCTAATTTTATTTTTTCCTCTTCACCCCAGCTATCTTTCAATAAAGGATTTAGTATCTCCCAAGTCTCTAAATCTTTCAATGTTTTTCTGTCATCTAACATAACCGTTAATCTTTCCATTTCGTACACATCCAAGAGCTTCAGTGCCCATTCCTCTATTGCGGGTATTTCCTGAGTCTTCCAATGTTTTGCTGCGGAGATGGCCCAGCGGTTAAGAGCCTCGCTTAGAAGAATTCTTGGCCTAGAGTTTGAAACTGACCAGTGTATTCCTTTACAGATATTCCTGGCAAGTCCCATCGTATGGCCAACAGTTCCGACGAGGGTACTCTGGCCAGGCCTACCGTCGGTCCCGGTTTGCTCCCTCTACCTCTCCGGCCTCATCGGTGAGGAGCCAGGGCTCAGGTTCAAGATACTGGCAACCATCCCGACAGAGATCCAGGGATCAGGGCCGAAAGAAGTTCTAATTCCCCTGCTGAAGACTTTTCTGTTTTTCCCTAGACACCTCTCTTCGGGGATCGACTGTCCAACTTTCAAGAAGCCTGCTCTTCTATAATATCAGACCGGTGGGTGCTTCAAATCATCCGAACAGGCTATTGGATAGAGTTTGACACTTTGCCCCCGACGGGACGGGTTCGATCAACACCGCCCTCCCCTCCCCTCCTCGAGGAGGTGCAGACCCTGTTGCAGAAAGGGGCCATCGAACCTGTCAACCCCAACCTTCATCACCTCTGCTTTTTCTTGAAAGAAAGAAAGGAACTGAGGGGATTTAGGTGGGAAGCCCTTATAAGGGACCGTTAGGGTGGGCGGAGTTACCACCAAAAATGTATCAAAGCACGTTCTGCCTAGCGATTCTAGAAGGTTCTGAAGCTCTGCGCAGGCGCATGAGTAACCCAGCTGTGTGATTCACAGAGACCACGAAGAAGATAGATCTCCGGGTCACATGGAAAGTTTGAATTAAACAATTTTATAATTATTTTATAAATATCCCCCCAATATTTTTCATCTTTCTCACATTTCCACCAAATGTGGTAACAGGTACCTGTCACCTTCTGACACTTCCAACATTGGTCCGACATGTTTTTGTATATCTTTGCTAGTCTCTCTGGTGTTAAGTGCCATCTGGTCATCATTTTATATGTATTTTCTTTTAAATTGTTACTTCTCGTGAAGGACAGATTCTTCCCCCATAGTTTTTCCCATTGATCTAAAGCTATGTCATAACCAAAGTTCTTTGCCCATTTTAACATATATGGTTTAATAACTTCCTATTCTTGCTTTACTTTTAATATCTTATATAATTTTGACAAAATCTTTTTCTTACTACCTTGTAACACTACCTTTTCTTACTACCTTGTAATGCTCTGTCAAATTCTGTATTTTCAATTTCCATCCCTTCTAGCTTTTGATCAATTTTAAACTTCTCCAACAGTTTCCTATATAAAAACCAGTGGCATTCAATATTCTCCATCTGGAGTTCATCCTGGGTTTTCATTATATAATTATTTCCTATTTTCATAGAATCAAAGAATTGTAGAGTTGGAAGAGACCACGAGGGCCATCCAGTCCAACCCCCTGCCACGCAGGAAATCACGATCAAAGCATCCCCGACAGATGGCAATCCAGCCTCTGTTTAAAGACCTCCAAGGAAGGAGATCTCATCATGATCTTTGTATGATAACCATTTATATAAGTCCTCCTTTTTAAAATATGCCTCATGGTTGGACAGCCATATTGGTGTTTTAAGGAAAAGTTTCCTTTTATACTTTGTCCATATTCTTAATAAGGCTCTCCTTAGATAATGATGTGTAAATTCTCTATTGACTTTTTGCTTTGTTATAGACAGGCATGCCAACCGAACCTGGCATTAAAACCTTCTAGTGCCAATAACCTTGGATTCCCTAATGTTATCTACTCTAGCACCCATAACATTACACTCACATGGTAATAGATTTGTAAATCTGGTAGTGCCAGGCCGCCCCTTTCCTTTGCATCTGTTAGTATTTTGTATTTAATCCTTGGTTATTTACCTTGCCAGATAAATCTCGTCAGGTCTTTAATCCATGATTTAAATACTGTATCATTGATTATAATGGGTATATTCTGAAAGAGGTATAGCACCTTAGGGAGTACATTCATTTTGATTGATGCTATCCTCCCCAATAAAGATAATTTTTTCCCATTTCTTCAAATCCTCTCTAATTTTACACCATGTTTTTGTATAATTATTTTCGAATAAATCGGAGTTTTTCTTAGAAATAACTATACCTAAGTATTTCGCTTTCTTTACTACTTTATAACCTGATATTTTCTCTAATTCCTGTTCTTCTTGTTTCCTTATATTCTTAGTTAACATCACAGTTTTTTCTTTATTTATTTTTAATCCTGCCCATTTCCCAAACTCTTCCACTAACTCCAGTATTTCCCATATGGTATTTTGGGATTTTCCATTACGAAGACTAAATCGTCAGCAAAAGCTTTGTATTTATATTCGTGTCTTTGCCACTTCCACCCTCTAATTTGCTGCTCTGTTCTGATTTTCCTATTTAATATTTCCAATACCATGATACATAATAGAGGGGAAAGAGGGCATCCCTGTCGTGTCCCTCTTTCGATTTTACATGTATTTGTTTTCTCTCCATTTATTATTATTTGAGCTTCTTGCTCATTATATATATCTTGCTAATCCATGTATAATATTGCCCTCCTATGTTCATTCTTTTTATAACTTCCATCATAAATTCCCACCTAAAGTTGTCAAAAGCCTTTTCCGCGTCAGCAAATATAATCAATAGCTCTTTCTCATTATGTTTCTCAAAAAATTCTTTTAGAACTATAATTACCCTCACATTATCTTTTGTTTGCCGACCTGGTAAAAAGCCGGTTTGGTCTTCATGAATCCATTTTTTCAAGACTTTCTTCAATCTTTCTGCTAAGATGTTTGAAAATATTTTATAGTCTATATTCAGCAGGGATACTGGTCTGTAGTTTGCCGGTTGTGTCTGATCGTTGCCTTCGTTTTGAATTAAAATTATATCAGCTTTTTTCCATGAGTCTGGGCATTTCCCTAAGTATATGTTGTTTAAGACTCTATGCAAAGGTTCTATTAATTTGTCTACGAATGTTTTATAATATAAGGTCGAAAAGCCATCGAGACCCGGTGCTTTTCCTGTCTTCATCTGTTTTATCGCCTCTCTGATTTCTTGTTTTGTAACTTGTTTGTCCAAATCTATCTTATCTTCTTCCGAAATTTGGGGTATATTTTCTTTGTCCAGGTATTCCTTCATTTTGATATCATATTCATCAGACGTCTTATATTTGGCATATAACTTAGAGTAATAGTCTTGAAATGTTTTAATTATGTCATTTTGTTTTGTAGCTCTTATTTGATTGTATTTTATTTCTGTTATTAATTTTTTCTCTCTCCTTTCTCAACTTATGGGCTAACCACTTGCCTGGCCTGTTAGAATGTTCAAAGTATTTTTGTTGAGTAAATTTCAGTTTGTTTCCTATCTCTGTTGCCATATTCAATTCCAGCCTTTTTTTCAAAACTAGTAACTCCTTTCTTGTCTTCTCCTCAGTAGGATTTTCCTTTAATCTTTTTTCTTTTTCTATTATCTTCTCCTCAATTTCCTTTTCTCTTTCTTTTTTTTTTAATATATAGAGCTTCTTGTTGTATTATATATCCTCTGATAACTGCCTTTCCTGGATCCCACACTATATCAATGGCAGTTCCTTTATCTAAATTTTCTTCAAAAATTGTATTAATCTAGTTTCTGTATTCTCTATTACTGAATCTTTCTTTAATAAAATATCCTTAAGTTTCCCGCTGTAGCCTCTCTTTTTATCTCCTATTTCCAGGGTCACAGGACTATGGTCTGAGATTATTTTTTGTTTTATTTCCACTTTTTTTACATCTTTCACTAGTGCTTTCGACATCAACATCATATCTATTCTAGACCATGACCTGTAATGATCCTAGTAGGTATAATCTTTCTCCTGACCATGTCTTAACCTCCATATGTCTTATAGACACAATAGGTAGCCAGCAGATACCACCTCAACAGATAGCCACTTCAATAGGTAGCCAGCAGATACCACCTCAACAGATTCCAATCTATGTCTTGGTCTGTAGTTTCCAGCTTCTCCCTTTGTTAACACTATTAGAATTGAGTTTTTGTTAAACATGAGTGGAATAAAGTGTTGCTTACTGGATCTCTGCCTGTAGCATTGCTGTAACCACAGGGTGCTTGAGGCCTCTGCCACTCAGCAACAGCCCAGGGCAATCAACTGTTGCTTGTTTTGGCTGCCTATCCCTACAAACTTTACCTCCTTGCTACTGCTGTTACAGCTGATTTGGCAGCTATAACCTAACTCCATCAAAACTGACACTTGGCCAAGATAGGTAGCCAAAAACAGGACATGTTTATTTTCATAGAATCATAGAATTGCAGAGTTGGAAGAGACCACGAGGGCCATCCAGTCCAACCCCCCTGCCACGCAGGAAATCTTGATCAAAGCATCCCCGACAGATGGCCATCCAGCCTCTGTTTAAAGACCTCCAAGGAAGGAGACCCCACCACGCAAACAGCTCTTACTGTCAAAAAGTTCCTCCTAATGTTGAGGTGGAATCTCTGTTCCTGGAGCTTGCATCCATTGCTCCGTGTTCCAGTCTCTGGAGCAGCAGAAAACAAGCCTGCTCCATCCTCAATGTGACACGCCTTCAAATACTTAAACAGGGCTATCATATCGCCTCTTAACCATCTTTTTTCCAGGCAAAACATACCCAGCTCCCTAAGTCTCTCTTCATAAGGCATCGTTTCCAGACCTTTCACCATTTTAGTTGCCCTTCTCTGGACACGCTCCAATTTGTCAATATCCTTTTTTAATTGTGGTGCCCAGAACTGGACACAGTATTCTAAGTGAGGTCTGACCAAGGCAGAATAGAGTGGCACTATTACTTCCCTTGATCTAGACACTATACTTCTATTGATACAGCCCAAAATCGCATTGGCCTTTTTAGTTGCCGCATCACACTGTTGGCTCATGTTCAACTTGTGGTCTACTAGGACTCCTAGATCCCTTTCACACGTAGTCTCATTCAGCCAGATCTCTCCCATCCTATATTTATGCATTTCATTTTTCCGCCCTAAATGCAGTACTTTACATTTCTCCGTATTGAATTTCATTTTGTTAGCTTTGGCCCAGCTCTCCAGTCTATCCAGGTCATTCTGAATTTTGATCCTGTCCTCTAGGGTATTAGCTACTCCTCCTAATTTGGTGTCATCTGCAAATTTGATAAGTATGCCCCTAATTCCCTCATCAGTCATTGATAAAGATGTTGAATAGCACTGGGCCCAGGACAGAACCCTGTGGCACTCCACTGGTCACATCTTTCCAAGACGAAGAGGAGCCACTGCTGAGCACCCTTTGGGTTCGGCCGGTCAACCAATTACAAATCCATTGAACAGTTAACTTGTCTAGCCCACATTTTACAAGCTTGTCATGGGGAACCTTGTCAAAGGCCTTATTGAAATCAAGGTATGCAATGTTCACAGCATTCCTTTCATCTACCAAGCTGGTAACTTTATCAAAAAAAGAGATCAGATTAGTCTGGCATGACTTGTTTCTCTGAAACCCATGTTGACTTTTTGTGATTATGGCATTGCCTTCTAAATGTTCACAGACTCTCTGTTTAATGATTTGCTCTAGAATCTTCCCTGGTATTGATGTCAGACTAACTGGACGATAATTGTTGGGATCCTCTTTTTCCCCCTTTTTGAAGATGGGAACAACGTTTGCCCTCCTCCAGTCTGCTGGGACTTCTCCTATTCTCCAGGAGTTCTCAATATCATTGCCAATGGCTCTGAGATTATATTTGCCAGCTCTTTTAATACTCTTGGATGTAGTTCATCTGGTCCTGGAGATTTAAATTAATTTAGATTAAGAAGGTATTCCTGTACAACCTCTTTACTTATTTTGAGCTGGATTTCCCCTATTGTGTCCTCTGTTCCATTCTCCTCAGGTTGGTCCCCCTTTTCCTTTTCTGAAAACACTGAGGCAAAGAAGGTGTTGAGTAATTCTGCCTTTTCTCTGTCCCCTCTTAGCATTTTGCCATCTTCTCCACGTAGTGGCCCTATCATTTCCTTCTTCCTCCTTTTGCTGCGGACATACCCCCAAAAAAACCTTTTAATTGTTCTCAACCTCTCTAGCAAGCCTGAGCTCATTCTGCACCTTAGCTTTTCTGACTTTACTCCTACACGTGTTTGCTATCTGTTTGAATTCTTCTTTGGAGATTTCCCCCTTTTTCCATTTCCTATACATGTTCCATTTAAAACTTAGCTCTGTTGATATTTCTTTAGTCATCCATCCTGGTTTCTTGAGACACCCCCCATTTTTCTTCCTCAATGGTACTGTTTGAAATTGTGCCTTCAGTATCTCCCTTTTGAGAAAGTCCCATCCGTCTTGAGGTCTCTTCTCTTTTAGTATTCCTGACCATGGGATCACCCCCAGTATTTCCCTGAGTTTATTGAAATCAGCTCTCCTAAAGTCAAGAATGCGTGTCTGACTATGCCTGGCTTCTCCTTTCCATTGTATAACAAACATGCGCTGTAACATTTTAATGCGCTGTAAATGCATGCCTCCACATGTGCACACACATACTTCACACACACTTCAAATTGAGATTATTAATTTGGGTGGAACATTTACAAACATCTTACCTCAGAGATGAGGGCCCATACCAGCCTCCGCGCCAGCATCACTGTGATAAACGCTGCCAGATGGTAATCAATGAGGTGAAAGTTCTAAAGGGGAAAAGAAGAAGCGATTCACTAGGGTGAAGGAGAAGCTACGAAGATAGGAGCTGCTGAGCTGATATATCAGACGCATGGGAATTCCTATAGGGAAGAATCAGGATACACTCTGAATTATTCCTTACCTGCCACATAACTAGGGAAGCGAAGGGAAGAAATTATGTACAGTTGTCCCTTCACATTTGCTGGGGTTTGGTTCCAGGACTCCCCGTGAATACCCAAATCCGTGAATACTCAAGTCCCATTATATGCAATGGCAGAGCAAAATAGTGTCCCTTATATAAGATGGCAAAATCAAGGTTTGCTATTAGGATTGTTATTTTTTTAAGAATATTTTTCAAGCCGTGAATACTCAAATCCGTGAATGTCAAATCCGTGAATGTGGAGGGACAACTGTATACTACTCCAGGGAAGTTGAATGTGCACGCACCACACTTACAAATAACATTTACGGTCGTCCCTTCACATTCGCGGGGTTAGGTTCCCCAGGCCTCCCGTGAATGTGAAAAATCCGCGAATAATGATTGCCCTCCCCCGCCAAAGCGACCATGGGGCCTCCGGAGGCCCCATAGTCGCTTTCTCCGGACTCCCCAGTCCCTTCCTAGGCCTTCACGGGGCCTCAGGAGACCCTACCGAGGCCCCATGGATGTCTCCCCGGCCCTTCCCCCTCCCACCCAGGGCCTCCCTCTCCCATCCAGGGCCTTCACGGAAACTCCGGAGGCTCTGTGAAGGCCTACCCGGCCCTCCCCCTTCCCATCCAGGGCCTTCATGGGGCCTCCAGAGGGTCTCTGAAGGCCCCGTGGAGGCCTCCCCGCTCCCTCCCAGGGCCTTCACGGGGCCTCTGGAGGCCCCGTGTCACGGTTTTGGGAGGGCGGGGGGGTCCTCCCAAAACCACAAATACTCAAAACCGTGAATGCTGAGTTCGCAAAGGTGGAGGGGCAACTGTACAGACATTCTGTACTTACCTATGATTTTCTATCCCTCAAAGAAAGTAGAGCATCTAGCAGAAGAGAAAAGCCCCCATTTTGGAGCTAGGAAACCAAGTTGTCTGAAACACAGTCCACTCTGAGTGTATGTACCTTAGTCTGAGGACCAGGAATAGTTTGGGGATTCTGCTAGTATACCGACCACCCCGTTGTCTAGCACACTCCCTAACCGAGCTAACACACCTGGTCTCAGAGTTGCTGTTGGAGTTGCCCAGACTTTTAGTTTTGGGCGACTTCAACATACCACTTGAGACCAGCTTGACAAATCTGACTGGTGCAGCTCTGACTGGTTCATGGAAACCATGACGAACATGGGCCTATCCCAAATGGACGTCGAGCCCACACATTCTGTGGGTCATACCCTCGATGCGGTCTTCAGTACAGAACAGGAATATCCGTGGGCGGAGGTTATAAAAACCACCGCATTGTCATGGACAGATCATTTCCTGGTCAAGACTGAACTAAGAGTCTCTTCCCGCCCCACTGGGGGTGGTGGACCCATTAGAATGGTCCGCCCCTGAAGGCTAATGGAACCGATAGAATTCCAGAAAGCCTTGGAGGGGTTAATGGTTGGTAACGCCGGTGACCCTGTCGAAGCTTTGGTTAATACCTGGAACACCGACCTTACCAAGGCTATCGACATGATCACCCCCAAGCGTCCTTTCCAACCCGCTCCAAACCATAAGCCATGGTATACAGCAGAGCTTAGGAAAATGAAGCGGGTTGGACAACGACTAGAGCGCAACTGGTGGAAAACTCGACTCTTATCCGACAGGACTCGTCATAGGAACTTTCTTTGGTCCTATCGAGAGGCAATACGTGCAGCGCAGAGATCCTTCTCCTCTGCACGTATTGCGTCTGCAGAGTCCCGTCCAGCAGAGCTGTTTAGGGTGGTAAGGGAGATGACGCAGGTTATTCCTGTGCAGAACCCGTTGCTTAACCCAACAACGGCCTGCTGTGACACATTTAACAATTTCTTTGCAGATAAAACCTCTCGGATAAGAGCCGACTTAGATGCCAGTAATTTGACAGAAACAATTGACGAGGTGTCCAGCACTCCGTTGATGTAAGTTTACTGGATCAATTTCAATCCATGAGTACCGAGGACGTGGACAAGCTACTTTGTAGGGTGAGGAAGACAACCTGCCCTCTCGATCCTTACACTTCATGGCTGGCCATCCAGGGGGGAACTGCCTTGATGGTGTTCCTTAAGGACATCATCAATGCATCCCTCAGAGAAGGGTGTATTCCATCTTGTTTAAAGGAAGCAGCCATTAGGCCGCTCCTGAAAAATCTTCCCTTGACCCCCTGGACATGAACAACTATAGGCCGGTTTCTATGTTACCATTCTTGAGCAAAGTGATCGAGAGGGCAGTTGCGCTTCAACTCCAAGTGGTCTTGGATGAAACCGATTATCTAGACCCATTTCAAACTGGCCTTAGGACAGGATTTGGAGTTGAGACTGCCATGGTTGCCTTGACCGACAACCTGCGTCTAAGCATCGACAGGGGTAATGTGTCCCTGTGGTGCTTTTAGACATCTCAGCAGCTTTCGATATGATAGGTCATAGCATCCTCTTGGATCGCTTGAGTGGGTTAGGAATCGGAGGCACTGCGCTCCAGTGGTTCTGGTCCTTCCTCTCGGGCAGGTCCCAGAGGGTGTTGCTCGGGGACAGCTGCTCCAACAGAAAGGAGCTTACTTGTGGTGTTCCGCAGGGCACCATCCTGTCCCCAATGCTGTTTAACATCTATATGAAGCCGCTGGGTGAGATTATTCGGAGTTATGGGGCTGGGTGTTATCAGTACGTTGATGACACCCAGATCTATTTCTCCTTGTCCCGAGCGTTGGCCTCGAATTCCGATGGCGCCTCTCCTCTTAATGATTGTCTTAAAGCAGTAATGGGCTGGATAAGGAAAAACAGATTGAGATTAAATCCAAACAAAATGGAGGTGCTCACGGTAGCAGCCCCAAAACCAGGAGTTGGGTTGCAACCTCCAGTCCTGGACGGGGTCACGCTCTCCATTAAGGACTGTGTTCGCAGTCTGGGGGTGCTCCTTGATTCATCACTTGAGATGACTAGTCAGGTGAATGCGACAGTCAGGAGCGCCTGTTATCAGCTTCGGCTGATAAGCCAGCTGCACCATTTCCTGGAAGTAAGGGACCTCGAGACTGTGGTGCACGCGCTGGTAACCTTTCGTCTAGATTTCGTCTAGATGCGCTCTACATGGGGCTGCCCTCATGCTTGGTCTGGAAACTTCAATTGGTACAAAATATGGCAGCCAGAGTGATCTCGGGAACATCTCGGAGAGACCATATAACTCCAGTATTAAAATCTCTCCACTGGCTGCCTATCAGTTTCCAGGCCCAGTAGAAGGTGTTGGTTATTACCTTTAAAGCCCTAAATGGCTTGGGTCCAACTTATCTCCGGAACCGCCTCCTCCCATACAATCCTCCCCGCGCACTCCGGTCCTCTGGGAGAAATTTGCTTCAGCCACAAAAATCTAGGCTGTCTGCAACCTCCCAGAGGGCCTTTTCGGTAATCACCCCCAGATTGTGGAATGACCTGCCGAATGAGATCCATCAGCTGACGAGCTTGAGTAGCATTAAAAAAGCACTAAAGATGGATCTCTTTCGGCAGGCCTTTCCTAATTAGATCCCAGCCTCAGGGGATCCTGGCCTCTTTTAGTCCACTGGTTATTTATTGTATTTATTGTTTTTAAATGTGATTTTAGATCAGTTGCTTTTTAATTTATATTTGTTTAATATTTTTTATGGGGGGGGGTGTTTAAGGATTTTTATCTGTATTGTATTTTAATTTTTGTAAGCCGCCCCGACTCGTGGTCTCTTCCAACTCTGCAATTCTATGATTCTATGATTCTATGATTGTTTTAACAGAGAGGCGGGGTATAAATAAATTTTATTATTATTATTATTAAATTGCAATCACCTGATCTGGAACAAGGGCATTGCCCTTGACACTGTGGCAAAATTTACTCAATAATTGAGTAAAAAACAACAACCCAAATACAAAGCACAGACTGAACTTCTACAATCTGAAAAAAAACATGGAACAAAGAAAACCAGCTTACTACTCTTGAAGGAAAAATGAACCTGGGGTGTGGGCCTTATGGAAGGGAGAGAATGACCATATCAGGATGACCTACAAAAAAAGGACATTCTTAGGGCAAACTGTTTGGAATTCAGTATCATTCCTCTCTGTAAGCTAACAAGTAATCACTCAAGAAAGAGAAGCATCTAGGAGGGCAGATTGTACTATCCTCCTTCCCTCAAAAAAGAGCAGAGATTGACAGCTAGGTCCATTTCTCCCTTAGGGATGTTGAAAAGCAGCACAGCCTAGGGCAAAAACGTTATGGACATCAATTCTAAGAATTCCCCCCTCCCCCCAAAATTTTACAGGTGCAGAACAATGTATAGAAATCATCTAAAGGCTACTTTTATGTAAGAAAGATGACATTATTTTATAATACCTGATAAAAAAGAATGTACAGCAAGGCTAGTAGTGACTCTACTGAACTCCTCCAGTATCATTGATCAACTGCCATTGCTCTAGCCTCTGAGGGAGCAGCCAGTATGTGCTGGACTCCATTGCCTCTCCCACTGCTGTTCCCTTTTCCTTGCATGCTGTGTCTTATTACACTGTAAGCCTGAGGGCAGGGAATTATCAAATTAACAATTTGTAAGCTGCTCTTTTTGGCTGAAGTGCTGGGTACGAATGCTCTAAATAAATAAAGTAAACTTATAAATGGCTAGAAAGGTAAACCAATATTTTCTCAACCAATGAAACTGTTCACCCATTTATTTAGAACCAAGTTCTTGAAAAAGCAAAAATTGTGTTGAAAGAAACCTTACAACATTCTCAGAACTTAAGTACCCAGGAAATATTCCAAGTCTACCATTTCCATTCACATGGAGAGAGGATGGATACAGGCAGAACAAAGAACATGAATAAAATCTAGCTCCTTGTGGAATACAGAATAAATTTTTGATATGAATGCTATGACACAAAGGGGAAACTTCTCCCTCCCCCTGCCTCTCCCGCCACTTTCCTTCCTTTGTCCCTCCTCTCGTTCTTCTGTCAGAAAAAGCATTTCAAATTCTGACACTCAACAGTATGGTCGCAGATGTCGGAAACACAGAAAGGTCCCCAAGTCCCACCACCACCACAAAAAAGGAGGTCCAGTCAAGCTTTAGAGGTGTTAACTTTCCATGTAGGATCCCAATGTACCATCAGCAACAGAGAAGAGAAATGAAGCAGCTCCAACTCCATTTATGTCATAAGCCTCTTATTTATGAAAATAACATGTTTGTTTTTTTCAGGGAAACTTTTTATCTTATGTAGCAAGAGTCTTGTGTACATGTCCAATCCATGGTGCAGTGCAGGTTCATCAAGCTGGTTCACCTTGCTCTGCCCCCTTGTTTCTTGGATGTCAGGTTTTGAAAGGGCCTGGCCAAAGGTGTAACCCAACAAGTGTAGGATCAAACAGCACAATTTATATCTTTCAATTTTTTTGGAGCCCATTCTGTGTTGGATCTACTGTCTAGAGAGGTCTAAGAAGGATTATGCTCAAAGCTGTGTGCATGTCAGTTCTACACAAGCATAATGCATTTTGTAAAGGGGCAGAATTCTACAAGGCACACCTGCACTCAGGTCTGCTCACTCCATCTCTGTCCTTCTTCCTTGACTAAAGGACACCAGAAGGGAAGAGACCTATGAAACACTCACTCCTGAGATTGCAGGTGTGAGCAAGGGCCGTGGACTCCTTAGGGGGCAGAGCCAAAAGACTGAGGGTTTGGGATTAAAAGTGATTAACTTCCTTTGGCCCTGCATCCTTAGGAGAAAAGTTACACCACTCCTTGTATGCTTCACTAACAATAATGTTTATTTATAACGCCATTTTCAAAAGGGCAGAACATCAATATTTACAATCAAAGACAAATACAATAAATATAACACTATAAATATATATGAAATATCCCCAATAACCCTCCTCCTTGAGTTATAAGCCTCTTAGGCACAAGTCAGCAGCTTAATCCAGCAAATCTAAGAGGAAGGTCTTCAACCCCTTCACTCCTCACTGGCCAAGAAACTTTAGTTTTCATTAACACAATGTTGACAATGCTTGTTGAGATCTGATACAGGTTTACTTGCTATGGAACGTGAACTGCCTGGGTGCCAAATATTGTGCTTTGCTTAAACATATTATGTTCAGTTCAGAGCTCAGCAAATTACTTGGGACCTACACGCAAAATTCAGAATTCACCACCATAATCAACAAATCTCTACTGAAGGACAAACAACCCAGGAATAAGAGGCTCTATTCCATGCAATGTGTTTAAAGAGATACCCTTGGTAGTCTGTTACAGCATTAAATAGAAAGTGAGAAGCAAATAAAGGAATCATGCAACATCTTTGATACTGATTTAGCATGAGCTTTCAGAAATGGATTGATATCCACAAAAGCTCATCCTAAAATAAATCAATTTATTTCAAAGATTGATTCCTTTATTCCCTCTCTTTCCCATTTTATTTCATATGTGTTTAGGGCCTAGCACATAGCATTTGACACAATTTCTTTTATAAAAACAACAAATTGCAACAACAACAGCAGTCTTAGTGTTGCATAGATTAGCATGGTAGATAGCACCAGGGTGCAACTGTTCAGTTTTCAATCACAAAAAATGCCCAGTCATTCTCCCATAACTTTATTTCCATCTTCCCTGATTCAACAGACTATCTCCTTCACAACCACAGAACTTGGCACAAAATTCAAGATGATCTGAAAGCCTAAATGTAGAAAATAGTGTAATGTAAATAAGGCAATTGGTGGAGGGAGAAAAGGTTAGTGTAGAACTGTGCCTTGAGGCATTCAGCTGTAGAATGGGATGTTTCAAGGCAGCAAATTCAGTGTAGCGCAGCTTGCGTATCAATTGAGAACTGATATTTTTCTCAAGAAAATGCAACGAAAGCCATTTCTGTTTGGTTGGGATTGTCTTGCAAAAACATTTGGATTAAGGTTAAGGTAAAGGTTAGGGCTAGGGTTATGATCAATTATCAATAATATCAATTGATAATTGATAATAACCCTAACGTTAACCCCTACCCAAATGTGTGGGTTTTTTGCAAGATAATCCCAACCAAATAGAAATGTTTTTCATTGCATTTTCTTGACAAAATTATCAATTATAAATTGATACGCAAACAGAACCACACCACACTGAAATGGCCACACTGAAACAATCTAGACCCTTAGTATGCAGGGTACAGAGTACTGCACTATGGATACCATAGACTCTTTTTTTAGTTGCAAAGCCTACAGAATAAACAAGGTACAGATCAACAAAGACCACTAAGGTCTGAGACTGCAATTCTCTCAGCTCCAGTTTTCTTCCCTATGTAACTGTGGGAACTATTTAGTGATAGCTGGTGATATGGCTCAGTTTGTTCATGTAAGATGTAATGCTGCAAGATCCCTGGACTAAATGAACTGTGAGAAGGACATGTGACCACTAAGAGAGACTTACCAGTGATGTGCAAGAGGCAGGATGGTTGTATGGGTACCACCAGACAGTCTTGTAGATATTAATATACTGAATAAAAAGGGCCACCAGCAGGTAGATGAAAAAGAGGAACTCAAACAGAAGGTTTCCGTCTACAGGCAGATCTGGGATTCGGCAGTGACGCACAGGCTCTGGAGTAATCAAGGCTGTGATAGGAGGAGCTGAGAGACTGATAGCACTACCATTCCTGAAATAAAGAAACACATATCAGAAACTCCTGCTAGTGTTTACAAATGTTGTTATAGGATGAATAAAATAATACTTAGCATTCACTTTGGGTTTTAGAAAGTTTTAACTCTTTCATACAAATTGTCCTGAGAGAAAATTAGAACAACTCACTAAGACTCTAAGATCATCCTCTCTATAGTACAGATATTGGATTGAGAGGATGATCTGACTTTGATCTGTTAATGAGCTCATGAAAAGTGAGGACTTAGTACTTTTTAGTTCACAGTGCAGCCACTACACGATACTTTTTCTTAAAATGCCGAGTCTCACAGCTAACCTAAAAGCATGGGACAGGTATGATTATTTCTGCACAGTCCATATTCTGGTCCTGAGAACAAGTTGCATATTGCTGCCCTTTGCACAGGGAAGTATTAGGACATTTTAAAAGCTCACACAGGAAGAATAGGGCAATTAGCAGAACTGGAAATATTCTCTGCCTAAGCTTTGGTTAACAGTCAGGCTTCCCAGGGAGGACAAATTAAGTGATAACTATTAGCATGACATCATTCCCACTTATTTCTTTCTTGTAGCCATAAAGTTTTTTGCTACCTGCTGGGAAGAATATACTGATAAATGTAATTCAAAACCAGGAATGTCTACTGAAGACAGCATGAGGCAAACACATCCAGGCAAAAGCACTCCTCAGCTTCAAGGCAATAACAAAATATCAATACAGTCGTCCTTCCACATTCGCAGAGGTTAGGGGTGCAAGACCCCCGCAAATGAGAAAAAAATGCAAATAAAGTACGCCTCCCCACTGCCTGTCCTCAACCCCTCCGCCCACCCTTCCAAAGTGACTACAGGGCTTTTGAAAACTCATAGCCGCTTCTCAGCCACCCCCCTTCCTCCCAAAGCTGTGACAGGACTTGAAGAGCCCCATCGCTGCTTTGGGAAGGGGGTGGCGGGCAGGTAGCAAGGAGGCTTTTCAGCCACTCCCCCTGCCCTCCCAAAGCGGCGATGGGGCTCAAAAAGCCCCATCACTGCTTGGGAAGGGTCGGGGGGTGGGGGGCTGGGCGGGCGGCGAAGGGGCTGGAAAAGCCCGTCTGCCGCATGGGGAGGGCCGGGGTGGTGGTGGCAGGTGAACAGAGGGGAGGCTGAGTGCCCCACTTCAACCAGCTTTTGCCCCTTTCATGTGAGGGGTGAAAGCAGATTGAAGCAAGGTGCTCAGCCAGCAAACCAGCTGTGTGAGGGGCAAAAGCTGAGTAAAGTGTGGGGCTCAGCCAGCAAACCAGCTGTGGTTTGCTGGCTGAGCACCTTGCTTCAATCTGCTTTCACCCCTCACATGAAAGGGGCAAAAGCTGGTTGAAGTGGGGCACTCACTCACCAAACCCTTTCGATTTGCTGGCTGAACGCCCCACTGCACTCGGCTTTTGCCCCTTTTCTGAGAGGGGCGAAAGCTGAGTAAAGTGGGGTGCTCAGCCAGCAAACCGGTGGTGGTTTGGTGAGTGAGCGCTTCGCTTCAATCAGCTTTCACCTCTCTCACAGAAGGGGCAAAAGCCAGTTGAAGTAAGGCACTGACTCACCAAACTCCCTTTCATGAGAGGGGCGAAAGCTGAGTACAGTCAGGCGCTCACTCAGCTTTCCTCAGGGTTGGCTCCACTGCCAAAATGCTTCCCTGTAGGGGGAGGAGAAGTTGAGGTTCCGCAAATAGGCGGAACTGTAAATGTTGAAGCCGCGAATGTGGAGGGACAACTATAATCAAATATCTGTGAAGCCAAGCTCAAATTCCTGGTTCCCAGATACAAGCCTGCAGTATTACATCTTAATGTTACCTGTTTCTCAGACCAGTGCCGTTGCCACAGTTCCCACCAACCAATGTCTGGAGAGAAGGCAAAGCTGAACGGCTTAGTTGCTGCCGGCTGGGTCCCCTCCTTCCACCGGGCATGACCAGGAACCAATCCACCACTTCCACCTCTGGCAGCCTTTGCCCTGAAATCTTGATGACAATCTACTAGACTCCCCAGCTCTGCAAGTGAGAAGAAAATTATTTAGCAAAACTATGCCTTCGGCACACAAAAACAAAGCAGAATTCAGATGTTTCTTACATAACTCTTGGGGTAAAGCAGACTTGGGGTCAAGAGGTACTATATCTAGCAACACACAGAAGGCTTTTTAATTATCATCTTCCGTCCCTGATTAACTTGCACAAACAAGAGAAATATGTAAAAAAAGGCAGACATTTTAGAACAGAATACCAAGAATCCATTTATATTAGGTATTAATAAGATGTTCCTCCTTAAAAATGAATCTTCACTAATCACAGAATCATAGAATTGCAGAGTTGGAAGAGACCACAAGGGCAGTTGAAAGCATACTGCTATGATTCATTCTGCATACATTCTATATAAAAAAGTAATACCTTGTCCAGTATTCTCTATCAGGTGTGTCTATGTTTTAAATATTTTGTTTTTTCCTACTTTAGGTTCAGGCATATGTACAGAATGTCTAGCAAACATCAGTCTGGAAAGCATGCACTGGTATAGCTTGCTGGCAACAACCGAGTTGTTCCTGCTTTCCTAACCTAACACATCATTCATCAAGCTGTGCTGGTATGGTCCCATCCTAACAACTTCTTTTTTATTTCAAAACATATTCAAGATACAAGTACCCACTGTCTAAAAAGATCAGCAGGATAAACAGGAGGCCTGTGTGCTTTGTTCTTGATTTTTAAAACCTGGAACAGAAGGACATTAAAGAATACATTTATTCATTAAAATGGAAACTATAAGCCTTTATCAATGTTTGAGGACATTATCAGACGACCTTTTTAATCAGGAAGAGGGACGACAGGAGAGCTCCAAAGGGCTCTCTTTTCAGATGACGTCGTCCCTGTCCAGTTCTGCTCCTGTGCCCCCTCCATTCCGTTTCAGTTCTCTCCTATTGATGGATTAATCTGTCAATAGATCACCCATTACGTTTCCATAACGGAATAACGGGCTTGTGAAAAGGTGTCCCGTTATGCTAGTTGCTATGCCAGCCACGGTGGGAGGTTCCTCCTGAAGACTTCCGGGTGCGATCGGGACAAGGAGGTAAGTGGCACCCTTGTTTCCTCCCCCCCCCAGGTTACTTGTTAAATTTTAAGGGTGTTTGGGGGCTTAGTTTTCTTTATCTCCTGATTTTAAATGACTGAACTTCATAGTACAAAGAAACCTGCATAATCTATATATTACTGCAGCTTTGATAACAGAGGTTTAAAGTTGATAAGCTATGACGGAAGAGACCAAGACAGAGTCTAAACTGGAATTCCTTTCTTGAGTTGGGTTTTTCCGTCTGTCATGCAACTGCTACTCTGTGGTCACAAGTAAATGAATACAGCAAAGTATTGGATGCGCATAGTATTTGTGGGAGAAATAGGAGGGGTTTCGAAAGGTAATGGACAAAAGTTGATGGTATTTGACGTGAAAAGACCTTTTCTCCTTCCCAAACATCTGCTGAAACCACTAATAATCATTTTGATGGCAACTTGATTTTAATTTAGTTGGTGTTGGAGGGGTGGGTTGTAGAAGTTCAAAAATAGGCTTGAGGTCACATGGAGTCCATGCCCCACATTACTTAAATAGAAGGTTTAATTAGCCTGCACCACAGGACGAACACAGCCATCCCCACATTGCCATCAGCAACTCTGTGCTTAAGTCTGTTCAGCAGTTCACCTACCTGGGAAGCATCATCTCCTCAGATGCCAAGATTGACAAAGAGATTGATCATAGATTAGCAAAGGCACATAGCGCATTTGGAAGACTTTACAAAAGAGTCTGGAGCAATAAACACCAGAGGCGAAGCACAAAAATCAGTGTGTATAGAGCCATTGTACTGTCTATTCTCCTTTATGGGTCTGAAACATGGGTCACCTATCGCCACCACTTACGACTCCTCGAACGCTTCCATCAGCGCTGTTTACTCACAATCCTAAATATACATGGACTGACTATGTGACGAATGTTGCTGTCCTTGAGCAAGCAGGGATCACCAGCATTGAGGCCATGATATTGAGAACACAGATGCGCTGGGCACGCCATGTTTCTAGGATGGAGGACCATCGCCTCCCCAAAATAGTATACTACGGTGAACTCGCCACAGGTCAGTGTAAGAGGAGCGCTCCAAAAAAGCGATACAAGGACTCTCTGAAACAACACCTCAGGTTCGGCCAAACTGATCACCAACAATGGTCCACCATGGCCTCACATCGGGAAGCATGGAGACACACTATCCACAATAGAATCATAGAATTGCAGAGTTGGAAGGGACCACAAGGGCCATCCAGTCCAACCCCCTGCCATGCAGGAAATCACGATCAAATCATCCCCGACAGATGGCAATCCAGCCTCTGTTTAAAGACCTCCAAGGAAGGAGACCCCACCACACTCCGAGGGAGTGTGTTCCACTGCCGAACAGCTCTTACTGTCAAAAAGTTCCTCCTAATGTTGAGGTGGAATCTCTGTTCCTGGAGCTTGCATCCATTGCTCCGTGTTCCAGTCTCGGGCAGCAGAAAACAAGCTTGCTCCATCCTCAACGTAATACCCCTTCAAATACTTAAACAGGGCTATCATACCGCCTCTTAACCGTCTTTTTTCCCAGCTAAACATACCCAGCTCCCTAAGTCTCTCCTCATAAGGCATCATTTCCAGACCTTTCACCATTTTAGTCACCCTTCTCTGGACACGTTCCAATTTGCAGCCTTATTTGAGAACTCACGCCGAACAAGTCTTGAAGAGAAACGACAATGCAGAAAAAATCACAACCCAGAAACATCACCCAAGGAAACCTTCTGCTGTGCTTTCTGCAACCGGACTTGTCTATCTCAGATTGGCCTTTTTAGTCATCAGCGCGCTTGCAGAAAGAGCGGGATAAATCCTTCTTAAATCTTCGTTTGCGAAGAGAAGCCAGAGAGAGAGAGAGAGAGAGAGAGAGAGGTATTAATTATTGGATAGGAAGGAAGCTCTGTGGGAGAAGACTTTGCTGCGGTACTTGTGGGGAGAGTTTCAAGCTCAGTGGTATGCAGGAATTGTTGCAGTCTTATGTGTAAGTTCAACTACAGTACTAGGCTTTGTATGCAATGTCATACTTACTCCCTTTGGATGAAAAGGAAGAAAAGATAATTAAAAGACAGAAACAATACGACCTATGGCTACTTCTCCATCTCAGCCCTCCTTCTGCAAATAATGCAGACATGACCAAGATCCTTTGGATCTTATTAAACCAAAAAATTATATTTTACTTTCATACATGAAAAAATTAGGCATCCAGAGTTGGTTCATAGTATGACAGAACTTGGAATTCTTGATTTCCAGCTTTATTATTTGCTCTTCAGTTTTCAAAACAACTGTTGTTTCAATATTTCTTTGGCTCTGGTCATATATAATTGTAACAGTTGTTGAGATGAAAAACCAATCATGTTTAACCTCAGATTAACAAATTTCAGCCAGTTGCTGCTATCTGAACTTGTTTGTACTAAGGGGAATAAACCTGTTTGAGCTAAGTATAGCTGCAACCAGTAAATGTGTATAAACTGAAGCAACACCAGCTTCAAGTTTCAGCAGTGTTTGAAATACAGCTGAATACAGAAAAAAAAAGTCTGAGAAATTTGGAGTGCACAATCAGTATTGGATTTAAAGTAGTATCAGCCCAAATTTGTATTTCAAATAGCAGCTGGGCTAGAGGCTTAGCTTTAAAGATTTCAAGCGAAGCAGGAATGAAATTGTACCACCTCTTCTTTTTTTTTTAAAGAATCAGAATATGATTCTAATACTTTTCATAGCTGTTTCTATAACATAATCTCTCTGAGCTGACCACATCCCAGTAGACTGAAACACTATTTTATTCAAAAGGAAAGGTTAGATAGCTACCATGTGTGAGATGATTGAAGGGACCTCCCATGACAATGACTTTTTTAAAGGAAACTCCCTCCCACCCTTTTATACTACTAGTCTTTGTATACTGTAGCTTGTTCTATAATATGCCCAAACATGTTCAAAAGTGGAAAGAATGTGTGAAGCTGCAGTACACATGTTATAAGAACATGGAATGTGAGAAGCATGAGTCTGGGGAAGCTAGACATAGTAAAAAAGGAAATGGAATATATAAACATAGCAATACTAGGGGTGATTGAGCTAAAATAGACAGGAATGGGACATTTTGCGTCAGGTAATTACACAGTGTACTACTACTCAAGAAAGGAAACAACAAGAAGAAATAGGGTGGCATTAAGAAGTGAGGAGAGATGTAGCAAGATAAGTCAAAGGTGATACAGCAGCACCCCCGTATCCACTGATTCACCAACCATGGATTCAATTATCCAAGGTTGGCAATGGGGGGAAGGGAGGGGAAGGAGGGATCTCCTGCCCCTCCCTTCCCCCTGGAGAGCTCCGTTCACGGTGGGGGGGCGATGGCAGGAAGGAAGGGGTAGGAGGAATCTCCTGCCCCCTCCCTTCCCCCCAGAGAGCTCTGTTCATGGCGGGTGGGGCGATGGCGGGTGGGAGGAGGAGTCTCCTGCCCACTCCCTTCCCCCCAGGACAGCTCGGCTCGTGGTGAGGGGGATGGGGATGGCAGCATTCGCTATTATCTGCAGATTTCACTATCTGCAGGGGGGGGCAGAACCAATCCCCTGCAGACACAGGGGTGCTACTGTAGTGCAAAGTCAGATTAAATCACGTCAATAAGACTTCAGGGAAAACCAATCAACATTACCATAATCCGAGTCTACACGCCAACCACAGAGGCAGAAGAACAAGACACTGAGAGATTCTATGATGAAGTACATGAAGAAATTGATGACGCACCAAAACAGGATTTCATGTTAATAATAGGCAACTGGAATGCAAAAGAAGGATGGAGAGTAGAATGAAAAACTGTAGGAAAATTTGGACTGGGATCAAGGAATAAAGCAGGAGAGCAACTGACAGAGTTCTGTGAGGCCAGCAATCTATTAATCGCAAACACTTTCTTCATACAAATGGAGAGGAAACTGTACACATGGACATCATTGGATGGACAACACAAAAATCAGATAGATTACATAATTGGAAACAGAAGATGAAGAAGCTCTATTATTGCAGCAAAAAGGAACATTGGTCTTACCTGTGATACGTTCTTTTCCAGTGGTGAGGCGAAGAGCATCCGTCATGCTTGGGTTGTCCGTCCCCACTTGCTCTTAGTAGGCAGGAAATAGGAGACGATTTGGCACTGTCCACCGGTGAGGTCATCTGAGAGGGACAACCCCCCGGCTGGCCAGTCTATATAACAGCCTCACAATGCAATCGTCACCATCAGCCGGTTCACAATGTCCAACTTGAGGCAGTTGTGTAGTCCATCACCCAGAGCGTTTTCAGGTTACCTCACGTATGGGTGGGTTTGGATGCTCTTCACCTCACCACTGGAAAAGAACATATCACAGGTAAGACCAATGTTCCTTTTCCCAGTGGGGAGGGCTCCAGAGCATCCGTCATGCTTGGGATGTACTAAAGCTCCAGAAAAACCCAGGGTGGGTCTGGTGAGGTCCGTTGGATTCAGATGTGTCACATGTTGCAGTACTCTTCTGCCAAAGGCCATCTCTGCTGATTGTATCTTATCCAATCTGTAGTGTCTAATAAAGGTTGAAGATGACTTCCATGTTGCCACCTTGCAAATCTCTTCCAATGGTGCATCCTTATCCCAGGCCGCCGACGTTGAGGCACTCCTAGTAGAATGCACCATGATCCTCTCCGAGACCACTAGGTTGAATGATTCGTAGCATGAAGCGATGCAGTTTCTTATCCATCATCCTAACGTGGATGGGGACACCTTTCTCCCCAGGTACTTCGAGTGTGGTGAGACAAATAGGGCTTCTGAAGACCTAAAAGGTTTGGTTCTCCTGATATAGATACGCAGTGCCCTGCGCACGTCCAGGGTATGCCAAATCCGTTCAAGTTCCCTCTCGGGATGCAGGCAAAATGACAGCAGAACCACTTCTTGCGCCCTGTGAAAAGTTGAATTCACCTTGGGCTTAAAGTTCGGGTGGAGTCTAAGGACCACCAAGTCTGGTCTGAAAATACAGAGGTCCCTGCAAATCGACAGGGCTGCAAGTTCTGAGACCCTGCGTGCTGAGGTTATCGCAACCAAGAACAGGACCTTCCATGTCAGGAACTTCAAAGGCACTTCCCTCAGAAGTTCAAAGGGGTGGACGGTTACGGCCTTGAGAACTGTATGTAGATCCCAGGATGCAAATCTACGGACAGTTGGAGGGGCAAGGTTGCTTAGACCTTTTAAGAAGCTACGAAGGTGCGGGTCAGTTGATACCCTCACTGTGCGCTCTGCCGGCAAGAAGGATGTGATAGCTGCTACCTGTTTCTTGATAGTGTTAGGCCTTAGTCCCGCTTCCATGCCGTCCTGAAGGAATTGAAGCAGCGCGGGTGTCCTAACTTCTCTGAAGTCCATGCCCTTCCGCCTGCACCATCTTTGGAACACTCTGAAAGTGTATTCATATATTCTTTGCGTAGACCCCTGCCTGGTAGCCAAAATTGCATTCACTACAGTCTGGGAGCAACCCCTCTCTCTTAGCATTTGCCCCTCAATTTCCACGCATGGAGCTGTAGCCACATTGGGTCTGGATGGTGAACCTGCCCCTGCAGCAGTAGATCAGGACGGTCTGGGAGAGGCATAGATGTCGTACTCATCTCCAGAATGTCCAGGAACCAGGACCTCCATGGCCATTGTGGAGCTATGAGGATCACCTCTGCCCGTTCACGCCGAATCTTGTTGAGGACCCTGGGTATGAGCTGCCAAGGGGGAAAGCATAAAGGAGATCCTAAGGCCACAGTGTCGTCAGAGCGTCCGCCCCCGCCCCCTCTGTCAGGTACCAAGAGAAGAACCGCGGGAGCTTCGTGTTCGCTGGGGATGCGAACAGGTCAATTGCTGGACATCCCAATACTTGAGTGACGTCATCGAATACCTCCGGATGTAGACTCCATTCCTCCTGATCGAAGTCCGTTCGACTGAGCCAGTCTGCCTTGAGATTGAGGGCTCACTGGAGATGCTCTGCTTCTAAGGATACCAGGTTCTCCTCGGCCCATCTCAATAGTTGTGTGGCTTCCATCATTAGTACCCACGACCTCGTTCCTCCCTGGTGATTCACGTGCGCCTTCGCTGTGACATTATCTGTTCGTATCAGGACCGCCTTGTTCTTGATCAGGTCTCCGAATGCTATGAGCGCTAGTCGGATGGCTCGCAGTTCCAGCCAGTTGATACTGTGTGCCGCCTCCACCTCTGTCCAACAGCCTTGCGCCAGGTGTGGACCACAGTGGGCTCCCCAACCTCTGAGGCTGGCATCCGTGGTGATCTGGATACGGTCCTGATACCATAGTGGGTGTCCCCTGTGAATGGCCGGGGACAGCCACCATTGGAGTGATGCCAGGACTTCCCTTGGGAGTCTCTCACCAGTCGATGTCTCTTCAGTGCGATCTCTTTCTGGAACGGTAGTAGGAACCACTGCAACCTCCTGGCATGGAATCTTGCCCATGGAAGACAGTTGATGGTTGCTATCATCAGACCTTGAACATGGGCCAGCTGCATGAGGTCCACTCTGGCATCCGTATCCACCCTGCGCACAGCCTTCTGGATTCTTTTGATCCTGTCTGCGGGAAGTGATACCTGGCTTTTCGCCGAATCCACCATTGTCCCAGATGACGGATGGACTGTGTGGGCATCAGCAGACTCTTTTCAAAGTTGACCTGAAAACCATGTGCCTGAAGATCTTCGAGGATCTGTTGGATCTCCCTTAGAGCCCCCTGTTCTGACGTTGAACGGATCAGGAGGTCGTCCAAGTAGGGATAGACATGCAAGCCCTATCGCCGCCAGTATGCCACCAAGGCCACTATGATTTTCGTGAAGACTCTCGGTGCCAAGGAGAGGCCAAAGGGAAGGGCCTTGTACTGGTAATGCCTGTTGTTGTAGAAGAAGCAAAGAAACTGGCGATGGTCCTGATGGATTGGGATGTGGAGATAGGCATCCTGCAAATTCAGGGAAGACAGGAAGTCTCCTGGTCTTATGGCTTCCAGAATGCGGCGAAGCATCTCCATCCTCAACTTGCACTTCTGCACGAACTTGTTCACGCCCTTCAGGTTCAGAACATCCCTCCATGTTCCATTCTTCTTGGGAACCAGAGAAAGGATAGAATGGCAGCCCTTTCTCCACTGTGGGCTCTGTACTTCTTCTAATGTACCGAGATGTAAGAGGTGTTGAATGGCGCTTGCCATTAGGTGTGCTTTCCTGGGTCTCCCTAAGGGTGATGTGGGGATGAACCAATGTGTGGGGTCTCGGAGAGAACTCTAAGCGGTAGCCCTGCCATATGGACTGCAAGACCCACCTGTCCGAGGTAGAGTTCTCCCATACCCCCACGAAGGCCTGAAGCCTTCCCCCCACCAGGAGGACCCCGTCATTGCTGGTTCTTATTGTTGTTTTCGGTGGGCTGGTACTGGGAGTTCTTTCTTGAGGTCCCCTGCTGACTCCCTATGGTGGTATCTGTTCTCGCCCCACCATGACCTAGATGGTTGGAAATCCCTTGATCCTGACATGGTGGAGGCTGAGGTTGAGCCCTGTTGTTCTCCTGAGCCACAAAAAAGGCGATATCGTCTTGTGAATTTCCTCTTTTCCCTTCTGCGGGCTGACGCTAGGGTTTTCTTTTTTGTCCTTGTCCTCCACGAGAACAGGCTCCAGGGATTCTCTGAAGAACTTCTCCCCCAGAAAAGGGGACACCACCAGGTTCTGTTTGGATTTGAAGTCCGTGTTCCATGACTTCAACCATACCTGTCTTCTGGCAACCACGGTCACTCTCTGAGTCCTGGCACAGAACTGGATTGTGTCCAGGGTGCTATCAGCCAGGAAGGCGGACACCTTCATTAGTTTGTTGAGATCCTGCCTGATCCTGGTTTGTAATTTAGGCACATCCGATAAGGCATCCCTGGACCACTGGATCGCGGCCCTCGCCATTATAGTAGCGGTGGTTGAGGCCCTAATGGCAAGTGAGATGGCCTCGTGGACTCTCTTAAGAGCCACGTCCATGCATCTCTCCTCAGGGACCTTAAGAGTATCTTCCCCATCTTTACAAAAAATAGCAGAAGATACCAAAGCCGAAACGGGCGCTTCAATAAGTGGCACCTGCAGTTTATCCATCACTTTCTTGGGAAGCGAGTACAGTTTCTTGGTTAGACTGGACTGTGGTCTCGCCACTGCCAGGATGCACCTTTCATCATAAATCAAGCACATCAAGGCAGCCGGAACCAGCATCTCTAATGCTGCTGGTTGGGCATCAGGAAAAAATTCACCTGAAATTTCAGGTAACTCTGGGTCCACCTGGGCCTGTTGTGCAGTTGGCAGCTTGAGGACCAAGGTCCGGACTGCCTTTTGATGAGGACCAAGAAGTCCTCAGCAACAAAATGGCATGAAGGACGCAAGGCAGCAGGAGTTACGGGCTCCTCCTCCTCCTCTGATAAATCTCCTTCCTCTAGGTCAGAGGGTTCCAGGAGGTCAGAGATGTCCTCTGTTCAGGAGTACAGAGAGACAACATCCTCATCCCCATACTGTTCCTCAAGCTCTACTTGCAACCTAGGTCACTTGCAGGGGGCTCAGGCTCAGGCTCTGCATCTGATGCCCACTGGCCATCCTCCCCATCGCTGATGGGCCTGGCCTCCTGTGTCTGAGGAATGGGGCACCTTGCGCCGTTGGAGGCCGATGTTGAGGCCTCATCACGGCCCCTTCCTCCCCCCATGGCGATCGCCCGGGCTGGGGGCGCTTGGATTCTCCCTTATCCGCCCCATTGCCCTTGCCTCCCCTCTGAGGGTGCCTGGCTCCCTGACCTGGCGGGGGGAGGGGATTTGTATGGGCCCCAGTGACTGCGGATGAGGAAGTGGACGCAAGAGGTCCAGAAGGATGGATTCCCCCAATCCCCTCAGAGCTATGGCTCTCCTGCTTGTCCGGCCGCGGAAAAGTGGCCGTGAGCCACTGTGCGGCCTCCCTTGCCAGCGCGTCCCTCAGCCAGTCCGGCATGGTCGACGTGGCTCCCCCGCCTCCCGGCGCTCCCTTTCCCTGGTTCTCCCCAATCATGGGAGCCACCTCCTGCAGCTCAGGGAGATCGCCTTCTTCCTCTTCGCTGCCGGAGACGCCGGGATCACCAGAGCTTGCCGCTGCCGCCGCACTCATCTCCCTGTTGCCAGGGGAGGTCTGCTCCTCCTCCTCCATCTGGAGGGTCTATGCAGCTGCTTGGTCCTCCGGTCCGTTTACGTGCCTGTCCGGGTGGAGCGGGATCGGGTTGCAGCTGGTGGCGGCCGAGGTGGGGGTCTTCTCCCCCTTCTTCGGCCTCTTCCTGCCACCGCTGCTCGATGGGGCTCCTTTCCTTCTGCCGCCAGAAGTGGCAGGTGGTCGGAGCCTGTTCCTCCCTCCGAAGGACTCCTGGGCAGCGCTGAGGCTGCTGCCAGCTTGGCCTCTTCTGGCCCTCTCGCCAGCAATGATGGCGGCGATAATAGCATCCACCTCCTCCGAGGCAGATAAATTGCTTCCTCCTTCCACCTGGCCTGTAGACCCCATTCTCCAATTTATAGGTAAAGGGGGCCTTTTTGGGGAGGGGGTAGTCAACCAAGATGGCTCTGGCCACATGGAGGGAGGGAGAGAAGACAAAGAAAAAACATCCTACCAGGAGCGTAGGCAGGAAACAGACTGGCCAGCAGGGTGTCGTCCCTCTCAGATGACCTCGCCGGTGGGCAGTGCCAAAAGGTCTCCTATTTCCTGCATACTAGGAGCAAGTGGGGAGGGACAACCCAAGCATGACGGATGCTCTGGAGCCCTCCCCACTGGGAAAATGACACCAAGTGCAGACTGCAGCATAGACCATGAACTACTAATACCAAAAATTAGAATACTGAAATAAAACACAGAATCAATCATCATGACAAAATACGATCCGAAGACCATCCCAGAAGAATTCAAAGATAAAGAGAAAAACAGATTTGTACTATTAAGCCTGACAGGGAACCAGAAGAACTATAGACAGAAGTCAGGGACATAGTCAAGGAGGAATGTAGAAAGACACTGTCTTTGGCCAAAAAGGAAAAAAAGAAACAATGGATGATAGAAGAAATGCTTCAAGCAGTAAAGGAAAGATAAGAAGCAAAAGAAAAAGTAGACAGGAATAGAACCAGAACCATGAATGCAACTGTTCAACGATTAGTGTGCAAGGATAAAGATAATTACTATAATAATTGGTTCAGAGAAACAGAAGCTGACAACAAAAAAAGAGGAACAAGAGACCTCTTCCACAAGATTTGTGAAATCAAAAGGAAATTTAAACCAAGGGTGGGGATGCTCCACAATCAATAGAGAATCATAATACACAACCAAGATGAAATAAAAAGGCAATGGAAGCAATACACAGAAGAGCTACTGTATATAAAAGAGATGAAAAGATGAATGACACATGGGAAGAAGAAACATATGAAGATGAAGCCCAAATTTTGGAAAGTGAAGTGAAAGCTGCACTCACAAGCAACTGGGAAAATAAATCACCAGGAACAGATGACATACAAACAGAACTACTACAATCTACAGAGACAGAATCGATTTTAGTTCTAACTAAAATCTGCCAACAAATATGGGAAACAATTCGCTGGGCCACAGATTGGTAATAATCAACGTACATTTCCATCTCCAAAAAAGGACACACAAAAGACTGCGCTAACTACAGGACCACTGCATTACTTTCCCATGCAGTGGGAGTCATGCTCAAAATTCTGCAGCAAAGACTCCTTCCATTTGAGAAATTTGAGGTGCAAGCTGGGTTCAGGAAAGGAAGAGGCACTAGGGATCACATTGCAAACATATGTTGAACAACTGAGCAACCAAGGAATTCCAGAAGAAAATCAGCATGTGCTTTATATCATCATCATAATTTATTTATATAGCACCATCTATGTGCATGGCACCTTACATTAAAACAAGCTTTACATTAAAACAAGCAAACAAAACAATGGGTCCTGCCAAAGGCATATAATCTAATAAGTGTATACATAAACACACAAAGAGGGAAGGAAGAGACAACAAACATAAGACTATACCAATACATGTGATCAAAATATACAGGATTACAAAACAGCATGAAACTAAAATTTCCAAAAGCTTTGGAAAACAGAAAAAAATTCCATTGAGATTTAAAAACACTGAGAGAAGGAGCAGTCCGCAAATATTCAGAGAGGGAATTCCAACAATATGGGGCAGCAAGTGAGAAAGGACGAAGCCAAGACAGAGAAGAAGAAACCCTTACTTGGGTGAGAAACCTAGAATTTCCAGAATGCAGATCTCAAGCAGGTTGGCAAAAAGAAATGAGGGCTGAAAGATATGGGGGAGCTAGGTTGTGTAGGGGTTTGAAAGTTACAACAAGAAGCTTATATTGAATCCTAGAAGGACTGGGTAACCAATGAAGAGATATCAAAAGTGAGATAACATGATCAAAACAACGGGCCAAAAAGATAACCTTAGCAGCAAAATGTTGAATTAAGACGAGATGATTAAGATGAGATAATGGAAGACCAGTCAGAAGATTACAATAATCAAGACAGGAAATTACTAAGGCATGAACTAAGGTCTTAGCGGAGTAAGGAGAAAGAAAAGGTCTGATTTTGGCAATGTTATAGACTACAGCAAAGCTTCTGACTGCGCACATCACGAAAAGCTATGGAAAGAAATGATGCGTAACCTCTACTCAGGACAGGACGCTATCATTAGAACAGAATACAGAGAAATAGAATGGTTCCCAGTCATTAAGGGAGTCATGCAGGGCTGCATTCTATCACGCTACTTGTTCAACTTTTATGCAGAAAATATAGGCAGAGCAGGTTCAGACTCGGAGGAAGGAGGAGTGAAGATCAGAAGAAGGAATATCAACAATCTAAGGACTTGTCTATACAGGGGAGGGGGACAGATTGCTCTGCAGAAATGCCAAATCGCAGCAGTTGTGATTTGTCTTAACAGTGTTTCGGCCCCCAAAAGCATTGCATGCCCGCTGGTCAAGATGGAGGCCGTGAATGATTTACTCGTGTTTTTAATTTGCTGCCACTAAACTTTTTTTTAAAAAAGAAAATCATTGTCTATTGTGCGCTTCAGTGACATTTTGCCTATTGAAAAAAAAAGGGAGGGGGAAGAATACCCTGTTTTCTCACCTTAGTGCTAGTTCTCTAAGGTGAAAATCCAACATAGCAGTGCTGGGCACTTGCCCTGTTAGCAAACCCCACCCCCTCATTCAGCCAATAAGCTTTGTGTTTTCCCTCCTACGGGAAAGTGATTCATACTGAATCACTTGTCTCACGGGATGAGGGGGAATGCACATTCCCCACACAGTATTTAGAAACATTGCAGAAAACTGCCAAGTCTCCTAGAATGCAGTATATGGCAGTTTTTGTCCCCTCCTTCTGAATACGGCGAATCACTGCAGGTTGCCATTTAGACAACACGTGTTCTCCTTGAATTCTACGAGGATTATTTTCGCCATTTAGACAACCCCTCAAATATCCAGATGATACCATACTAATAGCAGAAAACAATAAAGACTTGGAACAATTACTAAAGACAGTCAAAGAAGAAGGTGCTAAGGAAGGGCTACTGTTGAACAGTTAGAAAACAAAAATGATGACCACAGAGGATCTTCTTAAGTTAAATCTAGACGATGAGGAAATTGAAGTAGTTAAAGATTTCCCATAATTGATCAGAACAGAGGTTGCAGTCAAGAAATCAGAAGAAGACTAGGAGCGGGAAGGGCAGCTATGAAAGAACTAGACAAAATCATAATGTGCAAAAATATAAAACTGAATACAGGTAAGAATGTCCAGGCCATTGTATTTCCCATCACCATGTACAGAAGTGAGAGCTGGACAGTGAAGAAAGCTGATAGAAAGAAAATCAACTCATTTAAGATGTGGTGCTGGAGAAGAGTTCTATGGATACTACGGACTGCCAAAAATGGGTTCCAGAACAAATCAAGCCTGCAGTCTCCCTGGAGTGCAGTGGTTAAATGCCAGTACTGCATGCCACAACATTGCAAGTTCGATTCCAAGGTTCACTCAGCTTTCCATCCTTTCATAGGTCGGTAAAATGAGTACCCAGTTTGTGGGGGCAATTAGCTAACACACATTGGAAACCGCTTAGTGCCTAGCACACTATAAAGCAATGTAGATGTGTAAAATGCTGTTGCTTAACCATTTGTAAGCCACTCTGAGAGCCTTTGTGGCTGAAGAGCGGGGTATAAATGTCTAAATAAATAAATGACTAAACTGAGACTGTTGTACTTCGGGCCACATCACGAGAAGGCATGACTCACTAGAAAAGACAATGCTAGGAAAGGTGGAGGGTAGTAGAAAGAGAGGAAGGCTGTATACCAAACGGACAGACTCGATCAAGAGAGCCACAGCCCTGAGTCTGCAGGACCTGAGCAGAGCGGTTGAGGACAAGTGGTCATGGAGGTGTCTCATCCATGGGGTCGCCATAAATTGAAGTTGACTTGAGGGTAGTTAACAACATCATAATATGCCCATCCAGACACCATTCTGGGGGCATGTAACACCTGGAGAAAACCATTTTAATTTCAACAGGGAAAAATGTAGGATACTACACTTGGGCAGTAAAAATGAAATCCACAGATATAGGATGGGTGACACCTGGCTTGATGGCAGTACATGAGAAAGGGATCTAGGAATCTTAGTGGACCACAAGCTGAACATGAGTCAGAACTGTGATGTGGCAGCTAAAAAAGCCAATGCAATTCTAGGCAGCATCAATAGGAGTATAGTGTCTAGAACAAGAGAAGTAACAGTGCCATTCTATTCTGCTTTGGTCAGACCTCACCTAGAATAGTGTCCAGCTCTGGACACCACAATTCAAGAAGGATTGACAAGCTGGAATGTGTCCAAAGAAGGGTGGCCAAAATGGAGGGAGGTCTGGAAGCCATGCCCTATTAGGAGCAGCTTAGGGAGCTGGGTATGTTTAGCCTGGAGAAGAGAAGGTCAGTCCCAGTTTTGTCTGCAATAGAATTACTGCATTATCTACATACAATAAGATGGAGTTCTTATTTGCTACCTTTGGAGCATGGAATGATGGAGATGATAAGAAGTCAGCAATATAACTAATTTAAAATTAAACAAAACAGAGAGCAGAATGCATCCTTGTTTGACCCTTTTGGTAAATAACATTTGTTATATAGGTTTTGGATAAGGAAGTCTTTTATCTCTAGATGTTGAGGCCATTTCCCCTCAAAGTCTTGAACTTTAGATTGAATCAAACACTGCTTTTAAATGTATAAATCTATAAAAACTGAGTATAAAACATCTTTGGGTTTTGTTTTGGTATATTTATAAATAAAATGGTTCCAAACCAAACAATGATGTATAGTTGATCTACCTGGTCTGAATCTTGCTTGTTCTTCTGGAAAAATATGCTCCTCATCCATCCAGTCTATTATCGTATTGCACAGATGTTTTGCATACAGTTTACTGATTATACAAAAACTTTTTTCCAATATTGTAATTGTTTTTAATGTATTTTTGAGTGCTGAATTAAAAAAAATAAAAATGTCATACCACACACACAGTTCTTTCACAAATGCCACTACTAATTTTGTTCAGTCACATATTACAACATGAAAATGTCAAAACAAGTTGTAAAAAAAACAAACCTGTACATAATGGAGCAAATCTGAGGTCACTTTTGGATTTAGAATGACAAGTTCCTATAAAACCAGCATAGATTTTTTAAAAAAACTTTAAAAAACCTTTAAAAAGTAGACCACAAGTAGAACATGAGTCAACAGTGTGATGCGGCAGCTAAAAAGGCCAATGCAATTTTGGGCTGTATCAATAGAAGTATAGTGTCTAGATCAAGGGAAGTAATAGTTCAGCTCTGTTCAGCATTGGTCAGACCTCACCTAGAATACTGTGTCCAGTTCTGGGCACCACAATTCAAAAAGGATATGGACAAATTCGAGCGTGTGCAAAGAAGGGTGACTAAAATGGTGAAAGGTCTGGAAACGATGCCTTATGAGGAGAGACTTAGGGAGCTGGGTATGTTTAGCCTGGAAAAAAGACAGTTAAGAGGCGATATGATAGCCCTGTTTAAGTATTTGAAGGGGTGTCACTTTGAGGATGGAGCAGGCTTGATTTCTGCTGCCCCAGAGATTGGAACACGGAGCAATGGATGCAAGCTCCAGGAACAGAGATTCCACCTCAACATTAGGAGGAACTTTTTGACAGTCAGAGCTGTTCGGCAGTGGAACGCACTCCCTCGGAGTGTGGTGGGGTCTCCTTCCTTGGAGGTCTTTAAACAGAGGCTGGATGGCCATCTGTTGGGGATGCTTTGATCGTGATTTCCTGCGTGGCAGGGGGTTGGACTGGATGGCCCTCGTGGTCTCTTCCAACTCTGCAATTCTAAGTTCGCAGGCCTTAACTTACTGATTTTGGGGCCTTTCTTCTGTATGGGAATACTACTGCAGTATCCCACATCTCATGGATTCCCCCCTGTTAAACCAATTTAAGTAAATACAGCAGTAAGCAACGAGGCCCAACAGACTGAAACTCCTATCATCCCCCCTAATTAGCAATTTAGTGGTTAGCTGGGCAGGGCACATTTCTAGGATGGAGGACCATCGCCTCCCAAAAATACTACTCTACGGTGAACTCACCACGAGTCAGCGTAAGAGGGGCGCCCCAAAAAAGCGATACAAAGACTCCCTGAAACAACATCTCAGGCTCGGCCAAATTGATCACCAACAGTGGTCCACCCTGGCCTCACATCGGGAGGCATGGAGACGCACTATCCACAATGCTGCAGCCTTATTTGAGAACTCATGCCGAACAAGTCTTGAAGAGAAACGACAACACAGAAAGAATCACAACCCAAAAACATCAGTCAAGGAGACCTTCTGCTGTGCTTTCTGCAACTGGACTTGTTTATCTCGGATTGGCCTTTTTAGTCATCAGCGCGCTTGCAGAAAGCGCGGGATGAGTCCTTCCTGAATCTTCGTTTGCGAAGAAAAGCCAGAGAGAGAGAGAGGGTTAGTGGTGTTGAGAGTTATGATTCAACATCTGGAAAGCTAAATGTTCCTCACTTGTGGATTAACATGTCTACATTGTAGAGGTAAAAAAGGTTCAGAAAGAGACCAACCAGGATAATTCAGTATCTTATATCTTCATTTTCATTATTAAATTTCAACTCTGCATTTCCATCCAAAGACAGATTATGACTTTGGACCATGCTACTTACCCTGTACCATCCTGCACATGAACTGAGATTTTATGGAGAGAACATCTGGATTACATCACCTAATGAATTTTCAGACTGCCAGTTCATATGGGGTTTTCACCATGTAGAAGCCCAGCAGAGGTCACCTTCTCAAACTAAGTGAAAACAATCCTTTCCCTACAGCCCTTTAATTACATAGTTGGGCCTATGTATTAATGATGATTAATGATGGTTAGGGTGTTTGGTATCTTGATTCTGACTGGGCTGAATAATATTCATCAAAATTAGCTGTGTGGTTATGCTAACAAAGATTAAAAGATTTCTCAGCTGATGCTTCAGGGAATAAGAACTTGATGTCCTAATCATGTCATTTCTTGCTTTTGGTACCATTATCTACATTCTTAGACACATTACAGCTTATCCTATATTCTAAGGCAATGTTCTATAATATATAATATACACACAGTGCTTGATTAGATCTGAAAGGCACATATATCCATCCCCACAAAAGGTGTTCCACAAAGGATAAGACCTGGTCCACTGATTCTGCTTCTTCCTGTTGCCCATATCTTTGTACTATCAACCAGTTTTTGAGATTTCCAGAAACCTTCATCAGGCAAGATGTTACAAGAAGTGGCAGACAAGGAAGGGTACACAACTGCAACCTGCATAAGTACCTACTTTGTTGTTGTGTGCTTTCAAGTTATACTTGAAATTATGGCAACCCTAAGGCAAAACTATCATGGACTTCTCTCATTAATATTTGTTCACAGGGAGTTTGCCATTGCCTGCCTCTGAGGCAGTGAGTGTGACTTGCAGTGGAGTTCCACTGCAGAGTGGGGGTTTGAACCCTGGTCTCCTACAGCCCTAGTCCAGCATGCAAACCACTACAACACACTGGTTCAGTTGCTATTCTTTGGGAATTCCAAAGGTCTGTATGTACTACCCTAGCGTGGCTTGCCGTATGGAATCCAACATATGTGTTGACACATTGGACTTCCTAATTCAAAGTTGTAAAAATTTAAATGTTGATTTGTTGATAAAATTGTCAAATCAGAATGAAGTAGTATAGTTATTTTAAAAAATAAGTAGAATGTTTGCGAAACTATTTTAATTTAGCTAGTGCTTTCTAACTGAACATAAAGATTTTAAAGATGAGGATGGACAAGCATATGTGTGAGAACATATCTCTCCGGCTTTTCTTCGCAAACGAAAATTCAGGAAGGACTCATCCTGCGCTTTCTGCAAGCGCACTGATGACTGAAAAAGCCAATCCGAGATAAACATGTCCAGTTGCAGAAAGCACAGCAGAAGGTCTCCTTGAGCGATGATTCCGGGTTGTGAATCTTTCTGCGTTGTCGTTTCTCTTCAAGACTTGTTCGGCGCGAGCTCTCAAATAAGGCTGCAGCATTGTGGACAGTGCATCTCCATGCCTCCCGATGTGAGGCTATGGCAGACCATTGTTGGTGATCAATTTGGACAAGCCTGAGATGTTGTTTCAGGGAGTCCTTGTATCGCTTTTTTGGAGCACCCCTCTTATGCTGACACGTGGCAAGTTCACTGTAGAGTACTATTTTGGGGAGGTGATGGTCCTCCGTCCTAGAAATGTGCCCTGCCCAGCGCAGCTGTGTTCTCAATATCATGGCCTCAATGCTGGTGATCCCTGCTTGCTCAAGGACAGCAACATTCATCACATAGTCAGTCCAGTGTATATTTAGGATTGTGAGTATACAGCACTGATGAAAGCATTCGAGGAGTCGTAAGTATTGGCGATAGGTGACCCATGTTTCAGACCCGTAAAGGAGAATAGACAGTACAATGGTTCTATACACACTGATTTTTGTGCTTCACCTCAGGTGTCTGTTACTCCAGACTCTTTTGTCAAATCTTCCAAATGCGCTAATTGCCTTCGCTAATCTGTGATCGATCTCTTTGTCAATCTTGTATCTGAGGAGATGATGCTTCCCAGGTAGGTAAACTGCTGAACGGACTTAAGAAAGGTACTTAGAATTCCTGTATACAAAAGGCTAAGATTCTGAACAGATATGGCCAAAATAGCACTCTCCATACTTGAGAGGGAGCATCAGCAACCTTGACAAACCTCAAAGTCTGCAGAAGTACACCAGATCTTAAGGGGGGGACTCTAAAAGGCTTACAGATGGCCCAGTGAGGGATAGACCACACAACTCAGTGTCTCTTAGGGGCTTCGAGTTGAAAGGGGTAGAGGTGTGAGACAGAATGGAGAAATCTGGAAAGCACATATGACGACACTTCACGCTGTATCATTTTTATGCAAATCCCGTATTATTTATTTATATTCTGCTCTTCTAGTAAGAATAACATAATCATAAAAAGTACAGATATAATAACTAGTTTCTTCAAGCAGAACAATACATCTAAGTCTACAACTCTATCCATACTAAAATTCTGACTATATAGAATTCATGGCTTCAGTATTATGTCAGACCCTTTGCTTCCTCTTTTTCCAACCTCTACCCTAATCTACCCATTATTTTTCACATTTTGTTAGGCAATAACTTTAGTAGGGCCAACCTATCTATGAATTTTGAAACTATATTCACTATCAATGGACATACATATAACAACACCTACAAGTATCAATGCCTGCTTATATGCACTGAATTTAGTTGCTCAGGTGAAGTATGTTCGGTTTTATTAGGGAAAAACAGGCAAAGACTGGAACACCAGTAACTACTGCAAATTTAGCCCCACTCCCACTACATAGGGAAAAGGAGACTGTTCCTCGTGACAGTCTGTGCTGGACCATCCAAGCTGGCCATTTAAATTCCATGACATATGTGTGACACATATTTAGACTAGACAGAAATGCCTATTAAATGCAAATGTGTGTAAAAGCGGCTCCAACAGCCAATTTAAATCAAGAAGAGCCATAGCTAATTGTCCAAACAATTTCTGGGCAACCAGCCAAAGCCTGATTACTATACAGCTGATTAGCAGAGGCACAGCACAAACTAATTACAGGCAAAGGAATCAAACAAGCGTGAAGTCAGACACAAGTCCACAAGCAAAGTCCAATATACAAGGTCCAGGTCCAGCAAACAGAGTTCAGGTTAGTCCAGCAAAATCCAGGTCATGCGAACAGAGACCAGAGTAAACAAACACAGTCCACATCAAACAGAGCAAGCAGGAACATGACAGGTACTCAGGTGGGTCAGATAATCTCTGACAACCTCTGGAGGGAAGTGCTGCATATTTACACTGCTTGAAACATGGCCCCTAAGAAAATCTTTTGACTGTTTCAATGTCTTTATTACTCACTTTAAAGTTATGCAGATCCATTATGCTAATTATTTTTGTTTTTTAATTTTCAGCTGTAAACGTGCTTTTGCATTTTCTTTCTTAACTTTTATCAGTTGTTGCTTCAAGTCTTTGGGTGTCTGCGCTAGTAATACTGTGTCATCATTGCCTATCTCCATGGGGAGAGGCAGGTAAGAAATCATCACCATCTTAAATTGTTGATGTTGATTTTCATGCCTTGCTTCTTCTGAGTCTAATCCTGCTTTCTGTATATGTTCTGCATATAAGTTAAATAGATAGGGTGATAAAATGCAGCCTTGTCTTGACTTTCTTACCAATGAAAATTGTCTCTTGTCCAGATAAAAGATTACGCATAAGGATAATCAGATATTGTGGCACTCACATTTCGTTTAGAGGAAACCATAGTTTCTATAGGGTTGTGAGACAGAGCCAATTACCTACTAACCCACTGAGAGCTTGGAAAAGTTAGTTTTTTGGCCTATAGTTCTCAAAATCTCTCTGCCAGCATGTCCAACACTTTTCCAGCTGCTTTTATTCCTCCCTGCCCCTTGATCTTTTGATAGGTTGTCTTCTGGAACTAGTTTCTAGAGAAGATTGATGTTAAGAGTATTTTAGATTTCTTTCAGTTGCTCTAATGTTGATGCAACTTTAAGTTTGTCATTTAGCCATATCAGCAACTTAAAAGGGAAATGCCATGAGTATCTGGCTCCTGACTTTCATAGTAGTTCTGTGAACAGCTTCCATGATTTCCTTTCCTTTATTTTCTCTGGTGAAAGATCCTGGTATGCTTCTATTTTATTAATGGTGTTCATGTGCCTTCAAATTGACACTCCAGTTTATGGCAACCCTGTTTAAGAGCTGTGGTGTTACCAAGGCCGGAATCACCCCTCCCTCTGACAGTGTCACTGGGTGTGATTCAAGCCTCTCCACACACCCCTAGTGCTGCCACTGTCTAAGTAAAAATCTGAGCTGTTAAGGATTCTGTTAATCTTTTCATGCCTTTTTGATTTTCTTAACTATATTTGATGATTTTGCTAGGTTTTCTTTGTTTATGTTTGTTATTAGGCATTGCAGGGTCAGCTCCGGTTAGTACCTGGATGGGAGATTGCCAACAAATACCAGGTGCTGTGGGCTATATTTCAGAGGAAGGAACTGGCAAAACCACCTCTGGGTATGAGTCTTCCTTCCCTAAGAAAACCCTATGAGATTCATGGGGTTGCCATAAGTCAACAGGCAACTTGAAGGCACATAAACACACACATTAAGGTCTCAGATGAACTCAGTTATGCTGAATCCCATGCTAGGAGAAAGGCAGGATAGAAGTTAAATAAATAGCTTTCATGACAGCTAGCCACACTCCCTGAAGATGTTTATACTTTGCAGAAAGCATTTAGGAATTTACAAAGGAAGGACAATCTCTGACAAATGGATTGTTTTAATTTGATGTTATCTTTCCTTGGGTACAAACATTATGTTAGATGTATGAAAGTGTAATCAGCTGACCTGCATAGATCAGGAAAAGTTCCTCATAGTGGGAGACACTGTGGACAGAAGAGAAGATCTTTTCCCTCCTCGTTTCCCAGTTCCAAATTGCTTCCACCATAGGAAAAGCTGCTGAAATGAACAAAATAGCAGGCAGAGAAGTGGCTAAACACCTCCTTACCTGGCCACTTCTTGTCTTATGATTCCCTGCCCCAATCAATGTCATGCCCTGCTTCCAGAACTTGGAAATGAGAGAGACTGAATCGGTTCAAACTCAGAGACTGAAGCAGCAGACATGCCAAGACCTGCTAAACCAGGGCAGGAGGGTGTTCCAGAGCTACAGGCCTCAGACAGAGACAGTAGTGTACTACCAGCTCTGGCAGAGGGTCCTACCCCTTCAGATACAGAGGACAACTTATCTATACCTACCTTCACAGTACGGAGACAACAAAAGGAGGGCTTGAGAGTTTTAGCGTATTTATAAGAAGCAGCAGTTAGTTAAGCAGCAGCTGTGTTAACTGCTGCTCTGTAAAGATGGCTCCTAAGATCCCTTCCAAGTCTATAGTCTCTAAGCTATACCATACAAACCTTATTTCATTTAAGTGGTAAAATTGGGTAACCATTAGGCCAAATGGATAAAAACATGAAGAAAGAATAATAGAATTATAGAGTTGGAAGAGACCTCAAGGGCCATCCAGTCCAACCCCCTGCCATGCAGGTATACACAATCAAATCATTCCTGACAGATGGCCATCCAGTCTCTGTTTAAAAACCTCCAAAGATGGAGACTCCACCACACTCCCAGGCAGTGTATTCTACTTCTGAACAGCTCTTACTGTCAGGAAGTTCTTCCTAATGTTTAGTTGGAATCTCGTTTCCTGTAGTTTGAACCCATTGCTCCATGTTTACATTATAGCTAAAAAAAAAGGCCACATGAAAGTATCCTTAAAAAATTTTCCATTCGTGGTAGATACCAAAATATGACCAGACAAGCAAACTATTGCTTTTTCTTGCCTTCATGTGTAAACATACATGTTTTCAAAGTAAATATAGAGATCCCTATCCACAAGGAAAAAGTAAAATGTCTGTTAAGACCCTTCAGAAACGTTTCCTGGTTCAGATTGATTATCCAAACAAAAATTATTTTAATTTTTACATTATATTTCAATGACTCTTCTAATGACACTGATCAAGGCCAATGCGATTTTGGGCTGCATCAATAGAATTATAGTGTCTAGATCAAGGGAAGTAATAGCGCCACTCTATTCTGCCTTGGTCAGGCCTCACCTAGAATACTGTGTCCAGTTCTGGGCACCACAATTCAAAAAGGATATTGACAAATTGGAGCGTGTCCAGAGGAGGGCAACTAAAATGGTGAAAGGTCTGGAAACCATGCTTTATGAGGAAAGACTTAGGGAGCTGGGTATGTTTTGCCTGGAAAAAAGACGGTTAAGGGACGATATGATAGCCCTGTTTAAGTATTTGAAGGGGTGTCAGGATGGAGCAAGCTTGTTTTCTGCTGCTCCAGAGACTAACACGGAGCAATGGATGCAAGCTCCAGGAACGTGGTGGTGGGACTGTGTGCTCCTGTGAGGCAAGAGGCTATGATGATGGTAGCAGTGCTGCTGGTAGGGTCTCCCATGTCAGACAGGCTTTTGTTGAGGAGCCAGACTAAATGAGCCAAACAGCTACTGGGCAGCAGCAGTAGTGGGAGGTCTGAAACCATGCCTTATGAGGAAAGACTTAGGGAGCTGGGTATGTTTAGCCTGGAAAAAAGACGGTTAAGGGGCGATATGATAGTCCTGTTTAAGTATTTGAAGGGGTGTCACATTGAGGATGGAGCAAACTTGTTTTCTGCTGCTCCAGAGGCTAGAACACGGAACAATGGATGCAAGCTCCATGAACAGACATTCCACTTCAACATTAGGAGGAACTTTCTGACACAAAGAGCTGTTTGGCAGTGGAACACACTCCCTCAGAGCGTGGTGGGGTCTCCTTCCTTGGAGGTCTTTAAACAGAGGCTGGATGGCCATCTGTCAGGGATGCTTTGATCGTGATTTCCTGCGTGGCAGGGGGTTGGCCTGGATGGCGCTTGTGGTCTCTTCCAACTCTACAATTCTATGATTCTATGAACAGAGATTCCACCTCAACATTAGCAGGAACTTTCTGACCGTAAGAGCTGTTCGGCAGTGGAACACCTTCCCTTGGAGCGTGGTGGGGTCTCCTTCCTTGGAGGTCTTTAAACAGAGGCTGGATGGCCATCTGTCAGGGATGCTTTGATCAAGATCAAGGATGAGTTTACTACTATCACTGGGCACAGCTAGAAAAATTCTAATACACAAATTATGGAAAGCCCCAGTGGATGTTCACTCATATCATACTATCTCATTGCTGTACTATACACAATACAAACCAAATTTCTCTGATGAATTTGCTCCTTTTCTATAAAATACATTACAGAGTGCTCAACAGGGTTTATTAAAGGAAGGCAATTAAAATTCATAAGAAAAGTGTCAAAAATGAAAAAAAAATCCCACACCTTTTAAAATATTAAATGGAGAATATTCTTCCGACCATGTTTTTCATGTTAGATGAGCAGAAAGTTCAACAGATGATTCTATATGTTCTGATCACCCAATTTCCTGTGGTAAACTTCCAATAGCAAATTTTAAAAATATCCAGTGGCAGGGTGGCACTAGCCAAAATTGTCCCATGACCAATTTTATGTGCACTTTCTATTGAAGAAATTGCAATTACTGTTTCAGTAATTGCAGAGCTGTCCCTCATTAATAAGAATTGAGCAGCGTGTTCTCACTGAAGGAATGGGGCAGTGAGAAGGATGGTGATTTTCTCTAATTTCACAGCTCTTTATATGCCCCAGTGCCATCTCCCACAGTGTTTTGGAAGGCCCACCAACCCACTGTGAAAAGCATGGATGGTGGCACTGGGGGCTGAAGAGGGAATCAGAGGAACTCTCAATTCCATCCAATTCTTCTAGTGCCAGCAGAATCTTACTGAGAGTAAGTCTGGACACAATCCAAGGGAATTAAAGGGTACTGAACTGGGTCAAATACCATTAATAGTCTTGTATTCTCCAAAACACTTTATGTTAGCTGTAATTAATCCTTTATGTTCACTAAAGGAAATTAAACAATTCTATTCTATTACAGTAAGCTCTCGTCATAGAATGAATAGCACTTACTGCAAGTAGTACGTGACCATTTGAAAACATTCTAATACAACCTTATGTACTATTCCAGTACTTCTGTATTTCCTTAAGAGAAAGAAAAACATCTTTTCAAAATAAATTATGAGCAACGAAGACAGAGAATTACAAATCTAGATTCACTGCAAAATCTACATTATCTTGGTTTGGGAAGACTGCATTAGTAAAAGTGATACTCTTGAAAAATATTCTTTCAATATACAGTATATTTCTCCAGCTCTTAATAGAAAATCAACAGAAGGTGCCAAAACAATTCATTTGGATAAAAAGGAAGCTAAGAAAAAATGACAAAATGTAAATGTTACTGTACCCTTCCTTGTTTGGAAGGATGTCCCTCCATCCTTCTCCCATACCTGTCCTTTTAGTCTCAGCTCACCAGAGTTGTAAACCACACTGGGTTCTTTACATGTCCGCTATTTCTTCTTCTATGTGAAACAGCATTTCTATCTTCAGAATTTCCATTTTGATATCTTCTAACTTTTCTGAGCTCTTTAAAGTCTGCTTTCTTAAAATCCAGAGTATATGTTCAACTATACTAAGATTCAATACTGTCACAAATTCCAAGACAATGTGTTGACTTTCCCACCAGATCCTCACCACTGTCACTTCAACCACCAGTTTCCCTGTTGTAGAGGATAAAATACAGGATAGTAGATCCACCCCTATGCTTCTTCCCTCATCTTCTGAGAAACTTAAATTGTCAGCATGGCAAATTAAAAAGTATTGGACAGTTCCATTTTTAGCAGAATCAGAATTCAAGTGGATGTCAAAAGTTGAAATTCACCATTATCACTGTGGCTCATCTCGATGAAATTATTTAGTCCACTTCAAAAAAAAGTTTTGTCTATGTCTTTAGTTGATGGGTGATCTGTAATGTACTGTCACAACAACAGTACTCATTTCTTTGCCTTATGTCCATATCCAGTCTTTCAACAGTACTCCATTCATATATTCCTGGATTAACATGCAGGTGTATGTATGCTTTATGATTAATGTTATTCCTCCTCCCTATATGCTCTACAACCCCTCCCTATATGCTCTACAACTCAATTCATGAGTCATGAATCTTAACCCACCAACTCTCAGCACTATTAGATTATGCTTACATTCCTATCACAGAATTTCACATTTATTATGTTTCTTGTACATCATCCCCTTTCACTCAGTTCTGCACCAGCTTGCCCATGGGAAACCTGCGGCTCTGGTCTTGGTCAGGCCCAATGTGGATGCTACTTTGGCCAGTAAGGGGCCAAAGTCCTCTGAATGAAAAACCCTATTGGACTGCTCTTTACATAGGTGGCATCCTCATTCCCACATTCGAAGCCAGAGGCATCCTGGGGAAGAGGTTCCTCCTCCACTTCACCCTCAGACTCAGCTAAGGAGTGAGTGGCCTTTCTTTTGGCCTGCCTGGTCTGAGTGGTGGTGCTGTTGAGGTGCCCCCTAGTGGCTGTTGCAGAAAAGTTCTCTTGACTAGTGGGGGGGGGGCTTGCTTCTAAGAGCCACACCACCTGCACAAGAAGGGTGCCTATGTCCCCGTCGTTGTCTTGGTCGCCTGGCAGTGGGTGGGGGAGTCCCTGTGATAAAAAAAGGCCTGAAGTCCCCTGCCCCAGGGGCAGGGTGTCGTTCTCCTGGTCTCTGCAGGTCTGGGATGGCCCAGGTAGTGGTGGCAATAAAAGTGAGGCTGTGCCTCTTAAATTAGCGGCAAGCACAGGGAAAAGGGTCTCCTCCGTGACATCTTGGGGGGGGGGTGTTTCACATCAACCACGTGGTCAGCTTCTTCCACCTCCTCCAAACTTTGAGGCTGAAAATGGTGCAAGACACTTGCCTCCTCTACGTCCATGAGCTTCCACGTGCGAAGAGCCTCTGCCAAGATGGCCAACCGCAATGCAGCGGAGCACAGCACTGTAGAGGATCTAGGATGGACTAGGGCAATTTTCCCTGTTTGGCCTCCCCCGATTGACTGGGTCCCGCAGTTACTTCCCTGGTCGAGGCCGTCCTGGTCGTTCCCTGGTGCTGTCCTGCTCCACTCAATCCTCTGTGCCCCTGCCTCACCTGCTTCTTGGCTTTAGCGGAAAGGGAGCTCTGGTCTGTGGCCTCTCAACCTCCTGCACCTGCTAGAAAGATTCCAGCGGCAGGGGTGGCTTTCTGGCTTTTGCCGGGGGTTCACTGGAGAAGTGGACTCGCATATCCTTCTCCTTGGGAGCATGCTGCTTTTTTCTTCTCCCGTCCACTGGGACCATCCCAGGATGGGGGTGGGGGTCAGAGTAAAGATGGCAGAAAAAGGGAGGAAAGAAGGTGTTTTTGTTTTGTTTTAAGAGGAAGAGAGGCAGCAGAGTCAGGAGGAAGAAAAATGGCCTGAGGGAATGAAAGTAATGGGCAGAAAGGAGATTTGAAGAGACAGAAACAGAAGCTCTGCTCTGGGCAAAGGCAGAAAGGAAAACTGGCCTTGTGGAGAGCTGGAGGGGAGGAGTCAACAGTCCTCTCCAGCTATCACAAGACTTAACCTCCTCCTTCCTGCCTCTTCTCTGGGTGATAATGGAAGCATCCGAATAGTAATGGATTCCTCCTCTCACCAGTCCAGAGAAAGAATGGGTGCACCAATCCTCCAGACTCACTTCTGACTAACTGTGACATCATGAATATACTTTCCAGGAAATTGACACCTCCCAAGATTACATGTCAAAAGCTGCACAAACTTCACTGGCTCCTCTCAAAAACCATTATGGATCCCTTCTTCTTCTGAAGGGTGGTCGGGCCCCTCAGTATTTTCCTTAGAGTTGCATGGACCTCTTCCCTATATTAGCCAGGGTAATTTTCCATGGGAAGATCTGCTACCAATTGTGTAGCTCTAATGGCACAGAAAGTGTCCTAATTCTCTTGGTCTTGTGTGTCATGTTCCTCTTCCCTTGCCCATTGTTTTTATTCTTGCTCAGAATTCTCACTCATTTCAAAGAGATGTTGTTGTTGTGGTGGTGTGCCTTCAAGTTGTTTCAAACTTATGGTAACCCTAAGGCAAACCTATCAAGGGGCTTTCTGAGGCTGAGAGTGTGTGACTTGCCCAAGGTTACCCAGCGGCTTTTCATGCCAAGTGGGGATTGTGCACATCAAGAAACTTAATAGCAAAACTCAGACATACTTGGCACTGGATACTATCTGGTCCAGATACTATGCAGGAATGTCTGGCACTCCTGCTACTAGTCTGAGTAATTCTAAAAGCTCCTAACTAGGAAACATAAACACAACCTTACAGATGCCAGTCATCACTCAACAGCTGGGACATGTCTGGGATTGGGCTGCAGTCTAAAGATGCAGCACTCTACTAGACTACAATGGATTTAGCTACAATGGATCTTAGCCCAAACTGAAGTGTTCTGCATAAATATATATTCCATAACAGTACCAATAATGGATGTAACTGAGCACTCATGCTTTGGAAATATCAGTGAAAATTCTAAAACTATCACATACAAAATGGAAAAGATGTGAGAGGCAGCTTTCCACCAAATCCAGTGTTTAAATTGAGCATCCATACATTCAACAAACAAATGATTAAGAAGCTAAAAGAAAGGAACACACACTTTGGAGACCTTTCATCTCCAGAAACTTCTGAATGCATATTAAGGTAATTTTACTTGTGAAGTTCAGCTTCTTTATACAATTTCCATTAATTATGAGTGCAGTTTTCAAACAAAGGTTTTCCTGCTTATTGCTTCTGTTTCATCATACAAAAAGTCTCTATTATTCTGAACATAACCACTAGTATACTTAAGGGGGGGGGGGGAAATATTTGAAATAATAAAGTTATTCTGAGAATGAGATTTATTACTAAATACACATCATTCAGGAAGATACAAACATATGTACATTAATACACCAAAATCAAGGCCTATTTTAGGCCAATATTGATGGGCAGCTTCCTGCATTACAAAGACACATTTCCTGTAACAGTGGGTAGCACAGTCATTTAAACCAGATGAAAAAAAACTAACAAATTTTGTATCACTTTCATGTTAAGTCATCAGTCCTTAACAGGAGAGTCTGGAACTATTTTATTCTAACCCACCATCTACCCAAAAGAAATTTATTATCACACCTTCTCTGGTTGTTTCATTTCACATGTATATACAGTAGGACCCCCGTATCCAGTGATTGATTATCCACTGATTCAATTATCCACGGGACACAAAACAGCACACCTACTACAGAGTCTTCCTAGAAAATGTGTCCTCTAGCCATTTTCTAGGTCCTCCAAGACAACTCTATGGTATTTTAATCCAGAAGTCCCATTATTTTCAATGGTGTTCACTATTATCCAGTTTTTGGTATCCATGGGGGCCCCCAGAACCAATCCCCAGCAGATACGGGGGTCCTACTGTAATCACCGTACTAATTCTAGATGGTAGGACTATGATGGCAATGTGTTATTTGATTATAACTTCTTAGAGAACATGTGTATTTTAAACTAGCATTCAAGGCACTGATCAGCATTCCTGTTACAGGTTGAATATCCCTTATATGAAATGCTAGGGATGACAAATGTTCTGTATTTTGGATTTTAGAATACTTGCATATACATAATGAGATACCGGTACTCAACCTGTACTTAGAATCAATGAAAAGACTCCATGCACTAGCGGTCAATTTCTCACTTCAGGATTTGGGACAAATGTTAAGGTGGTTTCTAAGTTCTGTTGAGGTTCTCTAAGGTAAGCATCAAATTCCTGAAAATTTGGGAATACATCATCAAACAGAGCCCATTCCAGCCAATACAACTGGTCACGTTGATGTGGCCAAAGCAAAGCAGCAGAGATAATGCTTCAATCAAGCCTTGGGGTCTATTCTAGTTGGGATGGACACAGACTTAAAAACAGAAGTTTTAAACAGAAGTCTAGGCCTATTGTCTAGGCCTCCTTTGCTTAGAGGTCCATCAGTGGAAACAAAGGCATACAGTAGGACCCCCGTATCCAGTGATTCATTATCCACTGATTCAATTATCCATGGGACTCAAAACAGCACACTTACCATAGAGTCTTCCTAGAAAATGTGTCTCTAGCCATTTTCTAGGTCCTCCAAGGCAACTCTACAGTATTTTAAACCAGATGTCCCATTGTTTTCAATGGCGTTTGCAATTACCCATGGTTTTCGGTATCCACGCTCCTCCGAACCAATCCCCAGTGGATATGGAGGTCCTACTTGTAATCTATTTCTTAAGTCCCACCTCCAATTAGAACGTAACCATTCCTACTATAGTCATCCCTTCACATTCGCGGGGGTTAGGTTCCCCAGACCCCCATGAATGTGAAAAATCCACGAATAATGATTGCCCTCCCCCTCCCCCACCAAAGCAACCATGGGGCCTCCGGAGGCCCCATAGTCGCTTTCTCCGGACTCCCCAGTCCCTTCCTAGGCCTTCACAGGGCCTCAGGAGACCCTCCCGAGGCCCCATGGATGCCTCCCTGGACCTCCCCCCTCCCACCCAGGGCCTTCATGGGGCCTCCGGAGGGTCTCTGAAGCCCCTGTGGAGGCCTCCCCGCTTCCTCCCAGGGCCTTCATGGGGTCTCCGGAGGGTCTCCGAAGGCCCCGTGGAGGCCTCCCCGGCTCTCCCCCCTCCCTCCCCGGGCCTTCACGGGGCCTCCGGAGGCCCCATATCACGGTTTTGGGAGGGCAGGGGGGGCCCTCCCAAAACTGCGAATATCCAAAACCGCGAATGCTGAGTTCGCTAATGTGGAGGGGCAACTGTACTTAGTTGATGAGTATACAGATCTTGTGCAGTAGTACGTTTACTCAGAAGCAAATAAAAACACTGCCCCTGAATTCACTGGGGCTTATTTCCACATAAATGTACGCAGGAAGGCAGCCTAGACAGAAATAGCCACCATTTTTAAAGAGATAGTGAAACCTGAAGGCCACACCACCCCCTTAGTCCTACTGAGTATCTTAATGCTGAAAGTTTCTGACACAGAAACTGCTGGAGAGTTTGGATTTCACAGGGTGGACCCACATTTTGCAAAGTCTGGGCTTCTGGAAAAGGAAAGAAGTTTAAATTAGCCTTGATGGCCTTGCTTTGAACAAGAATCAGCCAACACATGTTATCACCCCCCAGTCTCCTTCCACCAATCTGATTCTCCAAGGGAAACCAGAGGAAGGCTTTCTCGCTGGGAGACATCCTAATTCCTGCACATTATATTCCATCCCTCCTAATGAAGAAAAAGTTGCTTGGTTGAAAAACAGAGGTGGCAGGAATTAAAATTGATAATTAGCTTGTCAAGGTTTAACACAAGAGGAAAAAGGGAGGTGGGAAGCACAAAATGTATGGAATGATATTAATAGCTTCATGTAAAGTGATAGCCAACTATGTTATTTAATAATATCTTATTTGACTAGGGAAAAAAGATAATAATGGTAAGAAAGAAGTACAATTGTCCCTTCATATTCGCTGGTGTCTGGTTTCAGGACCCCTGTGGATACACAAATCTGTGAATACTCAAGTCCCATTATATGTAACGGCATAGCAAGATGGTGTTCTTTATATAAGGTTGCAAAATCAAGGTTTGCTCTTTGGATTATTATTTTTTTAAAGAATATTTTCAAACTGTGAATACTTAAATCTGTGGATACCAAATCCATGGATACAGAGTGACAACTGTATTAAGGAATGGATAATATGAGTTTACTTTTCTGTAATCATATATTATATGTTTTAATAAAGATTAATTAAAAAAAGAAAGAAAAACAGAGGTGGGGGGGTAGAAGGAGAGACCTGTTGGCGGAGGAGGAGGCCAACAACTGAGCCCCACAACTCGCCCAGCGCGGTGAAAGAACACAAAAAGAAGCTGCCTTTCCCCCCAACTCCTTGGCTCAGCAACAGGGCCAGTTTAAGGCCCCAGTGGCATCAGCATCCGCGGGGGCCCCATCATTGTGGGGGGGGCGTCCTAATCCTCCTCCTGCAAAAACATGATTAGTAATAATCTGAATATCCTGCCCTGTGAATAGCTTAGGTTGAGTTAGCTTACACTGACCTGAGACAAACATATGGGGCTCCCAAAATAAAGCCTTGCAGGGGCCCCCCTAAATTCCTTGAACCAGTCCTGCTCCGGCCTCCCCTTCTTCCCCACCCACCCACACCCCGGCCATAGATCCTTAGTTAGGGTGAGCCCGCACAGCCCACCACGCACAACATGAGGCACGGCAGCAGCAGGGAGGAAGCCAAGGGAAGGCGGAGCCCCCCCCCCTCCACGTCGCCTCACTCACTCACCGTTTCCTCAGCAGCACCATGAGCGGATGGTGCTGCTGTTGCCGCCGCCACCGCCGCGCCCAGGAGCCCGCCAGGCTGGGGAGGGGGCGCGGCTCAGGGGCCCTCCCAAGTTGCTCCTCTTTTCCCTTCTCCGGCTGCTCGTTGTTGTGGCCGCGACGGCTGCTTCGGCTGCCCTGAAGAGACGTGGCAGTGAGGGCTGGTGCGCTCATCACTGCGCGACCAGGAGGAGGAGAAGGAGGGCGGCGGCGGCGGCAATGACCAACCGGCGAAGGGAAGGAGGGTGGCGGCCATTTTGAGGGTAGTGGCACTTACTCCTCAGGCCCGTGGAGGGGAGAAGCGCCCATGTGCCGGAGCCTTCGCTCTTCAGGCGGGCCCCGGGGAGAAAAAACAAACCCACCCCGGAGTTGTCGGGGTTTTGAGGTGGGGGCAATCATGGTTACCTGGCCGGGCGGTGTGTCTCCAGCCATGCTGAAGGTGTGAAGTAAAAGGCTTTCACAGCCGGCATCCATAGATTTTCCTTGTGTTTTTTCCAAGCTGTTTCGCCTGCATCTGTGGCTGGCATCTTCAGAGAATGGTTGGGTAAGAGTGTGTGTGGAGTTTATATCCTGTAAGCCCCTGTTGGGGAGAATATGTAAATTTGTGTAATTGAATGGTTAGTTTCTGGGTATAGAAATGCAAGGCAGACAGCATTAATGAGCCAAACAGACTCTAATTTCTATACCCAGAAACTAACCATTCAATTACACAAATTTACATATACTCCCCAACTGGGGTTCACAGCATATAAACTCCACACACGCTCCTATCCAATCATTCTCTGAAGATACCAGCCACAGATGCAGGTGAAACGTCAGAAAGAAACTTCCAGAACATAGCCTCACAGCCCGGAAAAAAAAACAAGGAAAATCCATGCTGTAGGTGTTCAGTGTGTCTCCATGAAATAAGGGAGGTTCACACTCAAGTGTTCTCACCTTTCTGTTCTGGATGAGAAAGTCAATGGTGAGAGGATTCCTATATGGTTGATAGCATCAGATTTTCTTTTATATATATATATATATACACACACACATACACAGCTAGACCCCAAACCAGGGCACACATAGCTGTCAGGGAAAATGAGCCCAGACCACTTACTGGTATGCTAGTATGTTATGTTTAGGTAACTTTTTATATGAAAAGTTGCTCCTCAGTGAGAAGTCTTCTGCCCAAGGTCCAACTACCTTCCAAGCACACAACTGCAGAGATAATCCCTAGACCTTGCTCCTCAGCAAGCAACCTGGTGGTGCCACTTGGGACTGATGCAGAGGAAGGACAGAGGAGCAAGTTATAGGAAGAGTTAGGGGTCCCAGATGGTGAAGGGTGGGAAATCTGTTTTAGTGGAAAAGCTCACTGTCAACTTCAATTACAATTAGATTCCCAGGGACTGAGTTCAAGTGATGGGATGGGCAAAAGGGTAGGACCAAGAATAGTGTATTTTTTATGTCTTGGTCTTAAACTCTGGAGATATTCCAATCTTTTAGAATGGGGAAGACCCATTTTAAAAGATGAGAAACTACCAAGCAGTGGTGTCTCTGGGAAGGGTGTATGTCTGTCTGGGGAACTTCAGAGGCCAGATTCTGCCCAGGGAATCAGGTTCTCCAGGTACACAGTAACTGAAATCAAGGACTGTAGTCCACATCAGGACCCCACTGCACAGAAAAGACAAACTGAGGAAACAAAACTTACTCATACATTTTTGCTGTGTCTGTTTTTAGCTCAATCAAGTAAAGGGAGAAGGATGAGTGCATGGCCACTACCTCACCGTACATGCTTTTTCTCTCTCTGCTCTTGGTTCAATACAAGTGAGAATAGAAAGGAGCAGTGGGATCATGTGTTGTTTGTCTAAATTCCCACCAAAGGCCACTGGCTATAAATGTTCTGGTTGATGTCCTATGCCAAAAACAAGTTCAGGTTCTGAATGGATTTGGGAGACAGGCAGTGGTGTTTACAGATATCCCACCTGCTGCATCTGCTGACTAAATTGTGGATTTCTAATAGTGAAGTGCTTCCTTTGACCTCAACTACCAATACAGGCTGCCTCTGCTACTTCTGCCTTTTTGGTTCTAATAAGGACTAGACTTGCTTTGTAGCATCACAGACCCTATACACCTGCAATATTGAGAGATGGATCTTGTGATTGAAGTATAACCCAGAAAAGAGAAAATTAAGGCATTTCTGTCTATCCAAGGAAGACAAGGTGAGCTCACCATTGGAGTGCTATAGATACCAATGAAAGAGAATGGAATGTTCAACTGCAACTGGTTGGTGGACAGGTATAGTAGCAGCCCTTTAGTTCCCCCAACTCATTTCTCCATACCATCTAGTACTATTCATGTTCTTTTCGCCAGACAAATATAATTTTGCAGTGTATTGCAAAAGATAATATCCCGAGAGAAATTTCTAACAGCTAGGACACAATCTAGACATTATTTTGTGTAGATTTCTCAAACTATTTTGGGGGGGGGAGCAGTGAAAGGGAGCACACCTTGAGATATAAAGAACAGCAAATTCCAAGTAAGAGCCATTCCAGATATACGTCTCTTCAGAAGACCAGACAGCTAGAACTTGTATTATAGGTACTTCAAATCACTTTTTGAAAAAAGAAAACTTTCATCTTCACTATTATGCTATTTGATGAGATCTCTGAACATACATATATACCCAGATACAAATCCTTGCCCGGAACTAAAGCTGAAATTCTGTGCATATTACTTGGTAGTAACTTACACTGAATTTAACAAGATTTACTTTTGTGTAAATCTCTATAGGACTATGCAGTGGAAGATTATCCCTTTGCTGTAATTAATAAAACAGTAAATTTTGAGGTGTTGTTTGTTAACACAGTAAGTTAACATAGTAAATTTTCTGTATGTTAGTTAACACAGTAAATAAACATACAGAAAGGAAATGTTCATGCAGAAATCTAAGTGAACTCCAATAGAAATGCTTCCATAGAAGTAAAAGGACACCAGAAAGAAAGACTTAATTATAAATCTTTATGTACAACTGGATATGCACAGGATATTTTGGTCAGCTCATGTAAGCACTCATAAGCAAATAATCTGACTGTGACCAAGTCTAAGAAAATGATTTAAGAGTCATCAGTGATGCTCAAACTGTTTCACAGCACCATTTACAATTTATTTTCCACAATATAAAAATAATATGAAAATAAACCTGGAATGTTGCTGGAATTACAATCAAAGTCCATAACGTCCAAATTTTATCAATCACAATGTAGAAAACTGATGCCAGTACACTGTTACACTTCCTTGTGTTCTGAACTTCTGTTCTTGAGTTTAGTGGAAATATCTTCTTGTCTCAAAGATATGTCTTATTCTGGAATATACAGTAGGTGCTATCCAGATAAAGTTAAGCAATCTTACATGCTGTTGAATTAAGTGAGTGAGTACAATGTGTACACTGCTCTCTCCTAGTAAGATCAACAGAACCTTAAATGCATCCAATTTGTCTGCATTGTCCATGACAGCCAAATCATGCTAGAAAACAGAAGCTTCAGTTTTTACAATGTCAGTGACCAGTTTATGTAGATTGATAAATGTTCAAATCCAGTGATTTCTTCAGGGTGATCGAGCTACCTCAAGACAAAAGGAATTCCCCATTCACTTCAAAGAATGTGATACCCTGTGCTTTCCAGAAGATGCTGTCCTGTGCATAAATATACAAACAATAATTTGTCAAAGAGAAAACAGGAGTCCTGGGGTTTTTTAGCATGTATTAATTACTCTTTTATATTTTCTTGGCTCACAGGAATATGTTGTGCAAAAAGAAAATGATTTTCAAATGCTGGTACAAAAAGTAAAAGGATGATACTCAGTTGTAAAACTTTCTTTAAAGGCTAATTATATACAACATCCATACTCTTTGGCCATTTTTCAAATGAGTTTGCAAATGCAATACAGAATAGTAATGAAGAGTAATCTCAGCCTTATCCTTATTTCATAGGTACTGGGAAAACCTATCATAATTATCAAAACAATCCATTTGGGAAGTATAAATAACCTAATGATCTTTTCTTGTTTGAAGCTGCCAGGCACCAGTCAAATATCGCAGTCGTATAAAGAGAAGGTCCCTGCCCATCTGTAGCCAACTCCAGAAGGGAACCAACTTAGAACCTATGGTTGTTAAAAACAGGAAAGAGGCGGTATTATATATACATATAGTCAGATTATGAGACACTTCTTAATGTATTCAGAAGTTATAGCTCTGACACTCTGAAATACAGCACAGTGGCTCAGAGATTACAAAGGCAGTCATAGTATGTATATTTACTGATTAAAACTATGAGAGAAGGTGGTTTGTGGGGTGAACTTGTCACCACCATCTTCCCTTCAAGTTAACTATATGGTGTTACAGAGAATGCATATGGTATATGTCCTCTGACAACTTGAGAGTGTGGAGAACACTGCTAAAGAATTATTATGCTTCCTCAAATATTGCCCCGGAGATGGGCTGCCAGTGGCCCTATGCCTTTACAGAAAGGGTGTGAGAGAGAAATGCAATGGAAGGTGTATGAAACACACACACCATTACAGAGGATACTGGCGGGAATCAACAAAAGTGCTACATAATATTTAGTTATCACATCTGTATCTAAGTCCAAGGAGCTCAGATTAGCTATTTTCTGGATAAAATGTTGCTCATAAATTATGCCAAGTACTCAACTCAGCTAAATAAAATAAAGTCAAGAAAAGGAATGAAGCTATATGTGAATTTCTAGAAGAGCTGAAGCTAATCTTCAGAAATCACAGATTATACCTTTATTTAAATTCACAGGAAAAAATGCTTAAAAAATTGTTAGTTGATCTCTCTCTTAACTTTGGAATTTCAAAGTTTCACTTTTCAACTAGAACAAACTAGCATCACTGGGGGTTTCTTCTGAAATAAGTGGGTGGAATCATGACTGTCTCTTCCACAAACGAAAAGGTTCTTTTCATTTGCAGAAGGAACTGAGATTCAATCCAGGTTCCATTTTTGACAATTCACCCTTCCCCTTGCATACCCACCACTGTTCCAGATGGTTCTCCCATCTTCCAAACTGTACATTTTAAAGGGGCATAGGAGGTAGGAAGAATTGGGGGGGGGTCATTTTTCTCCAACATAAGCTTACCCAATGATTTTTGTAAAAATGCCATTCGCATATATTGCAGCATGCCCATGCACATTTTAAAAAATCTTTTGACAAGCAAATTTCTTTCTACCTCACTTACACCACATCACATAGTGCTTTGGAAAATTGTCTCAGTTTCAAATGCAGTTTACCATGTGGTAAGGAAAAAATTTTTTGCTTATGAAATGTGATCCTAAAGCCTCTATGAGCAATTAGAATTCATTCTGTTATTTGCTGGATTCTAACTTTTGTACAAGAGCAGCACAGTAAATTAGAAAGTGAATTTAAAAATCAATTAAAGCAGTCGTGAGGTTCATATTATTTGGGAGCTGAACATATTATCATTTAGGATTTGTTTTTGTAGAATACGTTAATTCTTTTTTGCACCTGACAAGCTTTCTGTGCCTCAGCAGTATAAATGTTGTCAACATATTTCAACACAATGTTGGACCATTCCAAATTTCTGATAGAAGGAAGAATATTTCACACAATGAGTACCACCATACTAAATGCCCTGTTATGAACTACAGTATATTCTGTAGAATGAATTTATCTGAAAGATCATGTATGCCAAGATGCTGCACTGTTTGGATTATCTGTATCCAACAAAGTTTCCATGGGGTTTTGATATGTGGGACTAGCCTCTTTGTTCTCATCCCACATTGGCTTATACAGTTGTCCCTCCACATTCGCGAACTTGACATTCGCGGTTTCGGTTATTCGCGGTTTTGGGAGGGCCCCCCCGGGGCCCCCCCAAAACCACGACACGGGGCCTCCAGAGGCCCCGTGAAAGACATAGAGGGAGCGGGGAGGCCCAGGGAGGCGTCCACGGGGCCCCCGGAGGCGCTCCGGAGGCCCCATGAAGGCCTGGGGAGGTGATCCTGGGGCCTCCGGAGACGCTCCGGAGGCCCCAGGAAGGCCTGGGGACGGGGTGGGGAGGGCTGGGGAGGCGATCCTGGGGCCTCCGGAGCATCTCCGGAGGCCCCAGAAAGGCCTGGGGACGGGGTGGGGAGGGCTGGGGAGGCGATCCTGGGGCCTCCGGAGACGCTCCGGAGGCCCCAGGAAGGCCTGGGGACGCGGTGGGGAGGGCTGGGGAGGCGATCCTGGGGCCTCCGGAGCATCTCCGGAGGCCCCAGAAAGGCCTGGGGACGGGGTGGGGAGGGCTGGGGAGGCGATCCTGGGGCCTCCGGAGACGCTCCGGAGGCCCCAGGAAGGCCTGGGGATGCGGTGGGGAGGGCTGGGGAGGCGATCCTGGGGCCTCCGGAGACGCTCCGGAGGCCCCAGGAAGGCCTGGGGACGGGGTGGGGAGGGCTGGGGAGGCAATCCTGGGGCCTCCGGAGACGCTCCGGAGGCCCCAGAAAGGCCTGGGGACGGGGTGGGGAGGGCTGGGGAGGCGATTCTGGGGCCTCCGGAGCATCTCCGGAGGCCCCAGAAAGGCCTGGGGACGGGGTGGGGAGGGCTGGGGAGGCGATCCTGGGGCCTCCGGAGACGCTCCGGAGGCCCCAGGAAGGCCTGGGGACGCGGTGGGGAGGGCTGGGGAGGCGATCCTGGGGCCTCCGGAGACGCGAAGGCCTGGGGAGGGAGGGAGGAAGGGCCGGGGAGACCTCCGCGGGGCCTAGCAAGGCCCCGCAAAGGCCTGGGGAGGGAGGGAGGGCCGGGGAGGCCTCTGCGGGGCCTCGGAAGGCCCCGCGAAGGCCTGGGGAGGGAGGGAGGGAGGGCCTTGGAGACCTCCGCGGGGCCTCGGAAGGCCCCGCGAAGGCTTGGGGAGGGAGGGAGGGAGGGCCGGGGAGACCTTCGCGGGGCCTAGGAAGGCCCCGCGAAGGCCTGGGGAGGGAGGGGTGTCGTTATTCGCGGTTTTTTCACATTCGCGGGGGTCCGCGGAACGGAACCCCCGCGAATGTGAAGGGACGACTGTACTTTATTACTCCACACTTTTGTTATGTATGTAGCACTGGAGTAGATAACTTCTTATTTTGTGTCTAGTACATATAATCGAAACTGGTCCTCTGTATGTTCTATTCTTAGTTTCTTTATTTGCTGACAAGTCGGCTTTGACTTATGGTGACACTATAAATGAGAGACCTCCAAGCCCCAGGCATCAACAGCCCTAGTAAATTCCTGAAAATTCAGCGCTGTGGCTTCCTTGATTGAATCAATCCACCTGTAGTGCAGTCTTCTTTTCTTCCTAGTTTCCTACCCTTTGTAAATAAATAAAGCTCCTTACAGCTTGTATGTGGAAGCATTATTAAGAGAAGCCTCTAGTTCTAAATTCAGCACCTAACTTCTTCGTTTATTGATACTGTATACTGCTTATTGGTTTTTGGTCTAGGATACTATGAACAGAAGGTGCAGGGTTTCCCCTTTATTGCTTAGTGCTTATTAGGTCCAGACTGAACTGGAAAGGAGTAGAAGCAACCCCCTGGCAAGAGTGTTATTAAATCCTGGTTCTTTCCACTACACCATGGGCTACAACCCTCAACAAAGGTATATGTCATACTAGGAAGCTGAGCAACGGAAGAGAGCATGCAAAAAGTATACTGAGTAGAAGAAGTGACTTTTATGAGAGGGAGTAACTCCACTACATGCTTTTGTGGAAAGAATATTGAACTTTCTTTTATCAGTGAGAGATGGAAGAGGAACACAAGGAATTCAGTCAATACTTTTGTAGATTAACTGACCTTCAATTTCTGTCCAATTGACAGCAACTTCTACTATTGGTATTTTAAGGCACTGAGCAATATAGAGTAGTTCCACATCAAATGCCCTGCAACACAACATGAATACTCAGTACTGTACTAAAGTCACACAAAATATTTTTCATACATTTGTAACACTATGGGCATAAAGGAATAAAGATGATAAAAGTATACATGTCCCAAATCACTATTTTCTAGCTAGTGATAATGTAAAAGACAAAAATAATTCTGGTATGCATGTTGTTCTTCCTCCATTATAGAAAGTAGCTATTTGTATACAGGTATTCCCCGCTTATTCGACAGGTTAGGGACTAGAGTACTGTAAAAAAATCAGAAATGGTCAAAATGTAGAACCTACAGCGCTCTGATCCCTAACTTGTCAAATAAGCAGGGGATGCAGTACACTGACTGAATGAAAAGATGGCACAGAGTTGGGGGGAAAAAAGCAGTGTGTGATCACAAATGTGTAATGCAAAGCACCATCTTTTCCTTCAGTGTGAGTGCTGCGTCCCCACCTTATTTGACAGCCGCCAAACTGCAAAAGGCCAGGAATGTGACTGCATTCCCTCTGGGTAAGGGAACTGCTCCCAGCCATCCCTTCCAAGTGCATCCAACGTTACCTCAGGCTGTTTCCTAGGTGTGGGGCATGGAAAAGGCAGAGTGCGCATGGGAAAGACCCCACCTCCACTCTTTTGACCCTTTTAAATTACACGTAACCAAAATATGTGGTCAAAAGAGCAGACCACACATCAAATTAATGGGTTCTGGTTGTAATTTAAAAGGGCCAAAAGAGCAGATTAACAAAAAGCAGACCGTTGAAAGGCAGGGGGCACTTATATATGATAAGCACAATTCCCAAATTTAGGACACAGTTCTCCTCACTGCTCTTATCTGCCTTCACAAACTATATGAAACCAGCTGTCTCTCTGAAGAAAAAAAGCCCTTCTACAAAATATTTTTCTATTATACGTCTCACTTAAGCTGTCAGTCCTCATCCCCAAATGAAGACAAAGTCAAACAACGTGAGCTCACTTTGTCTCCTGTTACACTTTGTCGCCTCCCCTGCCCCATCAGAAACGCAGACTGTAAGCTCATTGGGGCACAGACATAGTCTTTTTCTGCTTTTGTTAATCAATTACACACCATATATACTGACAACGCTATCTGAATAGCTGCAGATTTCCATAAACAGCCTTTGACACAGTTCTGAAGGAACTAAGAAATGCCACTGAGCCTGCCAAAGACTACAGTTGTGCTTAAATGGAATACAGATTCCAGCCATAATGTTCAGAGCAAGCATGCATGTGAAAAGAAGGAACTATTGCAGCATTGGAACCTTGAAACCTTAATGCCTTATTAGTTCCAATGCCACTTCCAAGGGATCAAAATAACTGATGAACATAATACCTACCAACGCTCTATATGAAGTACTGAAAAAGTTTGAGAAGCAGCCTCACGGGTTAATAATTTAAAACCACACTGGGTGTCTCTGATTTCCTTAACACAAAGAAACCATACTAAAAAGTGGAATCCATACATGAGAAGTGTTCGGAAGTATGATCTCTGCAGACAAAAGGCAAAATATTAGTTACCTCTATTAAAGGAACTGGTTTAAAATGTTCAGAAGGTTTCCTGGTAAACTTTACCATACCACCCTGTATACAAAAATGTTACTTAAATTTTAAAAAGATATGGAAACAGTTCTATAGCAATCACAATTTGTATCTAGGACTGGAAAGAAGCATTATGGAGATAACAATACAGATATAATGTGAGATGATAAAGATCCAGAAGTACTCCTTTTTGGATATAGCAAGCCATATCTTTATTTTTTAAAAAACAAAGGGGAAAAGAAACAATGATCATGATTCCAAATTGATAAAACTGTAAGGATGACTATTATAACCAAAAAGTCCCCCTCCTTATATCATTTGTTCTAACTGTCCCAGGTTGAGCCTAACTCCTGTTTTGGGAAAACACTGAAGTGAAAGAAGAGTTGAATAGTTCCTGCCTTTCCTTCACAGCCAAAAATAGCTAAAGAAGCCCTTTTTGTTCTATTTAACATCATTTCCATGCCACAATCCATTCTGGTCCTACACATTCCTGACTCCATTTCTACAGGTCTGAGCTACATTGTTGTAGCTTTCATATGTCCTTCCTTCTACCTCCTATATCTTCTGAGTCTTCAGCCACCAGAGAACTTCCTGTATTGTCATACTGGCTTCTGTACATATTTTTCATTTTTCTTCTTTTCATGGGAATAGGTTAACAATTCTGCCCTCATTATTTTAATTTCGAGTTTCTTTCTCCCCTTCAAGATGTTTATTATGTAGGGGATTCCTCTCAACTTTTCAGTTATTATTAGTAGTAGTATTAGTATTAGTAAGCTGAAGATATAGTGTCACCAAAGCTGTTTTCATTGCTTTTTTCATGATCACCTTCTGTTAAGGTTCATACTATTTTCTTGATTTACTGTTTCTTCCCTGTTGATCAGGACAGCAGAGTCTTTTGTTTCTTCTCCCACAGTCTCAGAGATAAAGTTGTCAGCAAGCCAAGTCAAAAACCTGTAGTTGTTCCATTCTCAGCTAAAGTCAAATTCTAGCTGGTGTTAGTATAGGGTGGAATCTCAACTGCTATTATGGCTTGCACATCAATATTTTGTCATGTGTTCTGTGAAAAGTGCCACCCCTTGGTATCTGCTGGGGTTTGGTTCCAGGACACCCCCACACCCCTGGATACCAAAATCCATGGATGCTCAAGTCCCATTATATACAATGGCATAGTAACATGGTGTCCCTTATATAAAATGGCAAAATCAATGTTTGCTTCTTGCATTTGGCGGGGGAGGGCAGGGTGGTATTTTCAAGCTGTGGATGGTTGAATCCATGGATGCAAAATCTGTGGATACAGAGGGCTGACTATACTGTTGTAATAATATCAACCCAATTTTAAATGATACCAGATTATTCCACCTTCCTGTACATCATTTCCCATTATATATTAGTACATGGACACCTGGAAGGCATGGATGTTGAACCTTCTCAATTTCTCTGCTGTATCTGCCTGCAGATCACTGTGCTACTCCTCCACTATCTTGCCTCCTCCTTTGTCCTTTGTGTTGTCTTTAATAGTTATCTCAGACATTCACTCTGGTCTTTTGCTATTCCAGTTCTAGGACTTCATTTAAAGCTCTCCTGATTAGATTTGTGAGGCTCCCACTGAGATCAATTTTCCTTGTCCACAATAGATGCACCCACCACCCAGAAGAAGTCCTTTACCCTGGTTTTGTATGTCATGGTAGAAGAAACTAAATCTTTCCTAATGATACCATCTGTGCAGCAGCTATTCAGTTCCAGTATTCTGTTCTCTCTACTAGAGCCCAGGAAGGAATGATGAAAATAGCACCTATAACAGCAATTTTTCATTTTCATTACCCAGAGCTTCAGTTTTTTGAGATCTGTTCAACATTTTTTCTAACTGTATTATTTTTCCTACAAGGATCTGCAGAACAGAAGAGCAGCCAGTTGGTCTGATGAGCCCTGATAGCCTCTCCATGCTCCAGGAAGGCAACATACCACTCCAATTGCCCTGTCTGGTCTTCAAGTAGCTGCCTCCATTTTTTTAGAAGGAGTTTCCAAATATATATTTTTTATTTTTTATTTTATTTATTTATTTATACCCCGCTCTTCAGCCACAAGGCTATCAGAGCGGCTTACAAATTGTTTTAAGCAATAGCTATTTACACATCTACACTGCATTAAACAGTTTCGAATGTGTGTTAGCTAATTGCCCCCCACAAACTGGGTACTCATTTTACCGACCTACGAAAGGATGGAAGGCTGAGTGAACCTTGGAGCCGGCTGGAATCAAACTTGTGACGTGGTGGCTTGCAGTACTGGCATTTAACCACTGCGCCACCAGGTTTGTTCCTCTTTTTAGTGTTTAAATCCTGCCTATGCATGCCACACTGAGTGAGTGTCTTTCATAATGTTACATAGAGCAAAGGGTGGTATACCATCTTCCCATGACCCAGAGTCACCTGCCAGAGGTAGTAATGCAGTTCCACTAGCACAGAATAACTTTTGACTCTCCTATGTATCTGGTTATAGCAATAGCATTGATATTTCTATACTGCTTATCAATGCAAAGCACTTGCTAAGCATTTACAATGTGTTAGCTAACTGCCCCTAACTTTACCGACCTACGGAAGGAAGGAAGGCTGAGTCAACCTCGGAGCCCTGCAGGATCAAACTCATAACATTGTGGCTGCAGTACCAGCATTTAACCACTGCATCACCAGGTTATTGCATTACCTTCTTTCCTTTCCTGCCGGTGCCTTTTTACAGGTTTACCTTCCCCTCATATAAAAAACTTTCATCCATCCTCACAAACTAGTGTATAGAAGTATCTGTTAAATCCCTTCATCTTTCTTCCAACAGAGCTAGTAGCCAACATTTGCTGCTGGTGTAGTGCCTGTTGACCTCAGGTGGTAAGAGAAACATGGTGACACATCTTGCAAGTCACTGGAACTACTCTTTCAATGTTGTCTACTATTTCTGACTTCAAGGAACTAGATGTATGTTAGTTTGTGCAGAAAAAAAAAAGTAGAAAAAACCTTACCTGTGCAATTGAGTCTTTCTCTAAGTGAGCTCGAGAGCCACAGGCGATGGCCATCTGATCCTAAAGAGAGAAAAGTATATTAACTGTTTAGAAAAATATACCAAACCAATGGAAGGAAGAGACTTTCTGGATTGTGTCTCAGATTCTAAGACTTACAGACCTCCACAAATGGCAATGTCTGCAAGTCATATAAAATGTATTTTATGCAAACACACAAACCAGGATTTATTTATTTATTGAAAAAGATATATATGATGAAAAAAAGTGAGCAAACAAAAGAAGTGAGCAAACTTACAGGCCAAGGCTGAAGACTCTCAAGACCTTTTTCTACTTTTTCAATATCTTCAAATTTTGTTGCACCATCAGCATCTGCCATGAGTATTTTTTTCCCTCGTGAAATGAAAACACCCTGTGTAGAAGAATAATTAAAGGTTTTGTATTTGTATAGATTTTGCTTCAAGACTACAGGAAGTCATTTTTCTTTTGACAGAAGCAGCTTCTAAAATATTAGTGCAATTCACTAAGTTCTCTTTGGCTTTTGAAGATAAAGTTGTAAATTACTGTAAATTTTATGTACAAACCAACAGTCTTATTTCAATAAATCAACAGTGTTACATGTAACATAAAAAAAAGAGACTTTCCAGAGTTCTCCAAATGTAAGTCCTTAGTAGTTGTAAATTACTGCAAAATTTTCAAAGTTCTTCAAAAGTAACTCCTTAGTTGTTGTGAAATGCTGCAAAAAGTAAGTCCTTGGTTGTTGTAAATACTGCAAAAAAGATGGCAAGTCTATAATTTGCAAGCCGTTTCAATTCTTCTTCAGTTTTTGGTTCTTTCTTACTCCTCAATAACTGCAGTAATTACTACAAAAACATGTATACTATATTGCACAGTCTGCCATACTGGTGGGCATATTTTATACTGCACTGCGGTTTCATAAATATTCTGAAAGGCAAAGGACCAACACCACTATGCTTCTTAGGGCAACTTTCTCTCAAGGGACCTTATGTCAGGTGGACAACACCAATGTTTTGGCAAATAAAATAAAATAAAATAAAATGCAGAATTATTCAAGTACAGCCACATGCTATATGTATTTATTTCAATTTCACATACATGAAATGAGTGTTTGCAAATATCACAATGATGCAAATGATACACAGGTTTCATCAGTTTTTTAAAAAATATTAAACGCAAAGCAAACCAAAAAAATCTTCTTTTACTAAGGAAAGAATAATCTTAGTTATAGAAAGGATAACCGAGTATGTTTATTACCATTTTGACAGCTCCCCCCTTTCCACGATTCTTCACCAGAGTGAGAACTCTCACTTTGTCACTGCCATATTTTTTAGTATACTTCAGTGCAACCTACAGGATGAATGTAATTTGGACATAAAAACAGGAATTAAAAAAATGCTTGTAACATAACACAAAAGTTGCATTAAATATGAATAAGATACAAGGCATATGAAACTTTCTTTGCCTCCTGTAATAAACTGCTTATTTTCTGTCTAATTTTTTTAACTGATGTAAATATTTTTAATTTGCCCTTCATTCTTAGGGATACAAGGCCAGTTGAGAATTGCAGCTAAAGCAAAAACACCAAAATACATCATCATAATAAAAACAAAAAGCTGTAAATAAAATAAAACAGAAACATAATGAGCTAGAGCCCAAACCATGCCACTGCTGGTAATGAGCCTTCCTTCATGGCAATAGCACTCCCTGTCTCACATATAGGGAGAAGTATCATCAACAAGAGTTTCACAGTTTACCAGGTGTTACCAACTGGATTTTTGGACCATTAGTGATTTGGATTCTGTTTGAGAAACTAGGAATTCCTGAGTATCCTATTCTTTACACAGATGACATTTACCGTCTGTAGTTATTTTTCAATATTTACCTTGATGCTGTTTGTTTGAAGTGCCCATTCTTGCACCTCAAATATAAGTCCTCCAGTTTGTTTTTTCAGTGTCTCATTCTGTAGCCATTTCCAGATGTTCCCCTGCTCAGCTTTTCCTTCTACACTTTAAATGTACTAGCTATGTAGTGGTTTGTTTTGCTAGGCTTCAAGGTGATTTTTAAAATAATTTTCTTTCTATACATGTCTTTTGTTTCTTCAGTGTTCAGTATATTCTCTTTATAAATGTATTAATATTTTTATTTGTTTTCTTTTATGTTTTCACTCAAAAATCTTTTTGTCTTCTTCAACTGTTTGCTTCACTTGTAGTAACCCATGGCCACAAATACTATGTGGTAGATAAAATCAGTTAATATAATAAATCATGGTTTGCTTTCATAATTTTGCAGCTCTATGTATTATCATGTATATACATCCTTTTCTCCAAAACTGGGACTCAAGGAGCAAGGAGTCTGTGAATAGGGGCTTGCCACTCACACATCCTACCCTCTCTTCCTTGCCTGATGTGGCCAGGAGAAGGAATTCATTACCTTTGCTTAATTACAATTTGCAATGTTTTATGAGATCCACACTATGAGTAGTTTCACTATGGTTAGTTTAAACAAGACAGATTTGTACATTGTAGTTGAAAAGGCCTTGTCTGGAACTAACTAATAATGAAACTAGCAATTTGCTGGGTTCATTTTAAAGCAGAAACAAACTTCTGAAAAGCTTTTCTCCCCTGCACAGGAAGCAACGGAACAGTAGATGAGTGTGAGGTTTTCAGCCAGGGTGTTATACACATCTTCATGTCTGTCTCCTCCCATACCACCTTCCAGACCTCTACAGTGGCTTACAGTGTCTTTTACAGATGTTCCCATACAAGAAACTGCAAAATGAAATTGATATAACACAGATTTCAGGGGATATTTCTAAATTCCTTTAGGACAGTTTTGATGCTTGTATTTAAGAATCAGAATCAGTGGAAAAACACTGCGTTCACTTAAGTTTTTAACAGTGAAAGGGTGAACTGATGTTTGCTTTTCCACAAAACCGTCTTATGTTTAGTTCTTGTTAGTTATCCAAGCCCTCGGGCACAGAAGTTATTAAAAATAAAAACCAAGAAAGAAATATAGGAGCAGAAGCCTGGTGTTTCTTATGCTTATAAGAATGAAAAGACTGATATCAGAGAGCTCCTGTTTCAAGGAATATGCAAGCAATGTTTCACTTGTTTCCACAAAAACATCCTATCAAGGAATTATCTAAAGAAGATCATTGTTATTGTGTGCTTTCAAGTAGTTTCCGACATACGGCGATCCTATCACAGGGTTGTGTTGGCAAGCTTTGTTCAGAGTGAGGCCTTTGCCTTCCTCTGAGGTAGAGAGAGCATGACTTGCCCAAGGACACCCAATGAGTTTCCATGGCTGAGCAGGGATTCAAACTCTAGTCTCCAGAGTTATAGTCCAGTGCTCAAACCAATACACCACTCTGGCTCAACAAGATCATTTTATAAAACTGTCTTTTTTAAAAGTTAAAAAGCCTACCAATCCCAGATGTACAAAGTAACTGTCTAGGATGTTAGCAAATGTATATCAAATATTAATACACAGGAGTAACAATTTATGAGAAATATTATTTCAAAAAAGCTACTGTAAGATTAAATAACTTGTTCCAGAGAACAAGGAACTATCCAAGGAATTAGTGTGGTGTGTTAACTGATTTGAGTATTTTACACTTTGAAAGAAAAAAAACCTGGCATAAATACATAGGACAGGGCATATTGGGAAGTCCAGAAATCCAGTATTGCAAACCATAACAGTAGGCCAGCCCTTTTCTGGTACTAATGCAGTCACCTACTTATAAAAAAACCACAGTATTTGATACTTTGGCGAATTTATTGTAATGTTCCTTTTTATTGAATCCTAATTCAAATTTAGGGATAATCCTCCAAGAATAAATGTGGCAAATCTTTCAAGATGAAGCAAGTTATTTAACTTACTTGCATTCCAGTGAATTTGTATTCTAGATACCTTATAAACCTGTGTGACAACATGAAGACTACAGTAATTCACAGAGAATCAACGGAGAAGTGCTTAAGTAAACACACATATAAGCAAAGAGCATCACTTTGATAGATAATGCTATACTTTTTCTGGAAAGGTCTGCTCCCAAAAGTGAACTGTTTTATTTGTTCAATATATTTTAGAGGTATGCCTTTACAAACCAATGTCCAAAAAAGGAAAAAAGCAGAAGCCAAAGACACAATTGCCACATTAGCAAGCATATAAAATCTATATATATAATTCTCTTGGATATGTTGCCGTTTCCAGTGTGCTGATTGGCTGCTTAGGGAACTGACCTACCAATCACAAGTCTATTGGGCAGCCAATCAGCACACCGGGAGCAGGACCATGCAGATCAAAAACATGGCAGCTGGAGCTGGAGAGTGAGTAACATGGGGGTGGATGTGGTGTGTGCGTGTGTGTTCTGGAGTGCAGGGGGTGGGGTTGAAGGGGCAGAACGAGTGGTGGGAGGGGCAGAACGAGTGGTGGGAGGGGCAGAACGAGTGGGGGAAGGGGCAGAACGAACGGTTGGAGGGTGACAAGGGGCAAAACAAGCGGTGGGGAGCCAGCAGGGGGCAGAACGAACGGTGGGTGGGCGAGTTAAACCTACCAGCCTACCTCAAAGAGTTGTCATGAGGTCTCCTGGGCATTTTGGGGGGAGTTTTTTAATGGCATATGGTACGCCGGGTCCAGCTAGTACATTAAAATGCTACTCTCACACACATAAACGAATAATGAGCTCAGTTAATGGCAGAACTAAAGACCCTTCAGACACCTGAATTCATTTATAGGTACAAATCTACAGAGTTCCAGAGTTCTGGGAACACCACTGAAAATGTCTACATTCTTATACACACCAATCAAGCAATCAGTAATAATGGCTGGCACTCAGCAATAATACAGTAATTATTAAGTGAATGATATTAGTCTAAAGAACTGATTTAAAATAATAGAAAAAAAGAGGAAAATGGTATGAAAATAGTTTCTTCTTATTGTATACATTTCTTATCTTACCAGCAACAAGCTTCAGAACAGGAATTAGGAGCCTTTCCCCCAAAAGAAATATTTATCAGTGACAATATTCACAGAATCTGTAGGACATAATTGTATCTCCCACCTCAGTGGTGTGGTCTTTGCTACCATCATCAACCACAATGACCTCATATGTGAATGCAGGATCTTGTTTCTATAAAAGCAAGAAGAAGAGTTGTTTGAGAACTGGTGTGATGTAGAGGTTGAAGTGTTGGAATGGGACTTGGGAAATCCAGGTACAGAACCTCTGGCTAACTCCCCATCAGTAAACACAAGTTCTCTGCAGATTCAGAAAAAATTCATTCAACAAGCAGAGTTGATCACAGTAGACAACTGTTGTCAGGAGTGGAGGTGTTTCTAGTTACACAATATACTTAGAGCCCAAACAGTCCAACCATTACAAAAAGCTTTCATTCCATTTGTCAACAACTCAAATCATTCTGTCCTCCCAGAACTTACCCTTCTTTCTTTCCCGTACCAAGCTCCTCACAAAAATGACCTTGCCACTCATAACTACTGTTTCCTCCCTACACATCTGTTCATTATCCCAAGCCACAAATGATACACAATCTCTTCTCTTTCCAGCACCCTCCCAGCCGTATAGCATGCCCCATCATCACTACCAGCATATCTCCAAGCAGGTCAAACAAACATGGCAGGACAATAGTTGGACCATAATCCTGACACTGACTGAGCCATGAAGGTTTATCTCAGCCTTTCCAACCTCACAGGGTTGATGTGAGGACAAAGTAGAGAGGAGAGCTATGCTGCCGTTGCTGCTTTAAGCCCATAAAAAAAAAACAACCCAGAATTTAATATTAATCATGCTACTAATAATCTGTCCTGTATGATATGTTCCTTTATCATTGTAACTAGAACAGCAAAAAAGCTGTTGGGAATGTTTAGTAGATATTACAATATCCAGTGAAATGTCAAAGTAATATTTTAAAATACCTGTCTCTTCTCCAGATAGTCTAAAGCTTCATCCATCATTGATGGCACTGTAAGAACATGTGGAGAAGGGAGAATTGGGTTTGAGTAAAATTGCACTTTGGTGGGGTGGGGGAGAGACAAAGACAAAGCACTGTGTTAAATTACACACATTAGGAAAATAAGGATTTAATCTTACACCGTTCTTCCTCATTATACGAAGGCACAACTATGGAAAGTTCACGTGTTGGAGGATCATGGAGGCTTGGCACAGATTCCTTTGTATCTTCAGCACTCAGAAAGAACTTTTCATCCTCATGTCTATGGAGGTTTGGCAACTTTGATGCAGTTATGTGTGCAATAACAGCAGTCTGGGAAGCAGGAAAACGTAAATTTGAAGCTACTTAATGTAGTATTCATTCGCAGAGAAAAAAAGCTTTTGTTTTAAAACTAGAAAAATGAAGCAGGTAGCACAAGCTACATATAATTCACTAACAAGGGGAATTCGAGAGCTCTCGAGCTGGCTATGGTAAGGAAGAATCTATACTAACCAAAGAGAGAAGTTATTGCAATTCAACATTATCAAGGTTTAAGAATCATAGAATTGTAGAGCTGGAAGAGACCATGAGGGCCATCCAGTCCAACCCCCTGCCACACAGGAAATCACAATCAAAGCATCCCCGACAGATGGCAATCCAGCCTCTGTTTAAAGACCTCCAAGGAAGGAGACCCCACCATGCTCCGAGGGAGTGTGTTCCACTGCCGAACAGCTCTTACTGTCAAAAAGTTCCTCCTCATGTTGAGGTGGAATCTCTGTTCCTGGAGCTTGCATCCATTGCTCCGTGTTCCAGTCTCTGGAGCAGCAGAAAACAAGCTTGCTCCATCCTCAACGTAATACCCCTTCAAATACTTAAACAGGGCTATCATATCGCCTCTTAACCATCTTTTTTCCAGGCTAAACATACCCAGCTCCCTAAGTCTCTCCTCATTTCACCATTTTAGTTGCCCTTCTCTGGACATGCTCCAATTTGAATAAAACAATTAAAATTTTACCATTTTAATTGCCCTTCTCTGGACATGCTCCAATTTGAATAAAACAATTAAAATTTTACCATTTTAATTGCCCTTCTCTGGACATGCTCCAATTTGAATAAAACAATTAAAATTTTATTAGAGTCTCATGGCACTGGATTAGACCAACAGTGAAGAGATACTATGAAAATATGGATCAGGTCATCATAGTCACAGCCATTAGAGATGCAATATTTCTCTTTCGTTCTTCTCCCTGTAACAACATGTGCAGGGGCTTTGGCAAACTCCTGGCAGGTCTGAATAAAAGGCAAATGTGTTGCATTCAGTTTGACAGATTACCAAATATACAGCAAAAGCTGGAGGGGGGAGGGGGGAAGCTAGTGAAGTCCTGTCTCATCTCCCAAGCTGTATTCACAGAGGTAAGATCCTCCTCCCTCCTGGGTCACTTGCACTTCCAACTGGGAAGACCAGGAGGTACACAGGAGAATTCCTACTGCTATCTCTGATGAGTTTTGTCTGTCCCACATCCTCATCAATGAGGGAAGGCTTGCTGAAAGAAAAGCTACCCTAACCCAGGAACCACCTGCATCACTTCTGTACCCAGCACTTGGGTCAGGAACCTGGCTTTACTGTACCAATCTGTGCACATTGAAGCCCTAAAGAACAAAGGTATAAGAGGGTATTGGTGCTCACCTACCCAGCTGCATCCTGATATCATCTGGCCTCCGGAGGGCTTGATGGAAGGCTATCTAGCCCTACACCTAAATAAAGCTCCCCATTCATTCCACACAGGCTAATGCAGCTTAATGAAGCAAAGGCTCATCTTTAGATTTCCAAAGAACAGCAATGCTAGCTTTTTTCTCTGAATGAAAGCAACAGAGTCATATGACAGTTTAAAGACTAACAAATGTATTATAGCATGCCACATGTAAGTTAGAATAACACTTCATGCATCTGACAACATGGATTATGTCAAGAAAAGCTTATGCAGCAATGTGTCTATAAAGTGCTGTGTACACTGATAATGCTATATAGATACCTAAACAACAGCATTGCCAATAATTGTAATAATCAGTAGTGAAGAGTCGCTTTTCACGCCATATGGAGGAAGCCTTGGAGAAATACAAAAGTAGAATCTATTTTTGTTGCTATTTAGTAGTGCAGCCTCCTTCCCTCTGTCCTCAACTGTTTGGAGAAAAAGGAACACCACCTTCAGGACCTGCCACCTCAAGGTGTATTAGGCCTGATGGGTGTTGTGGCCCAACAACGTAAAGAGGGCTGCATGATTCTCACCTCTCCATTAATTAATCTATAAGGAACCACAAGCCTCTTTGTTGCCTTTCCTTTCCATCACTTTTCAAATGATCCAAGTCTGAGCCCCTGACTAAAAGGAATAAAGTTCTGGGGTGAAATCCTGGCTCAAAAAGCATAGAGAAGACAGATGGATGGGGCAGGGAGGGAGGGAGGGAGGGGGAAGGAACATGGATGGAAAGCATGAACCCCAGGCCCAGTCACACTACACCACTATGATTCCACTTGGCACAGATCTTGCCAAGAAAACTCTGTGATCGATTCACCTTAGGGTTGCCATAAGTTGAAAATGACTTGAAGGCATAAAACAACAACAACAATTGTAGTCTTCCAGGATAGAGCTGATTTCTTTTAAAAGGGAGGAATTTTTAAAATCCTTTGTATCATTTTGCTAATGTATGTATTCGGTACATAAAATATGATGGAGCTTTAAAAGTGCATATGGAGCTTTTAAAGTATATAAAGTATGATGGAGCTTTTAAAGTATGCAAGTTCTATTGATTGTGCCCATATCCCAACACACACAGACCTGACCCATCATTGTTTTTGTGTGCGTTCAAGTATTTTCTGGTTTATGGCAGCCCTAAGGCGACCCTATCATGAGGGGTGGTGGGGAGTTTGGCAAGGTTTGTTCACTGGAGGTTTGCCTTTGCCTTCCTCTGAGGCTGAGAGAGGGTGACTTGCTCAAAGTCACCCAGTGGGTTTCCACGGTTGAGTGGGGATTCGAACCCTGGTCTCCAGGGTCATACTCCAATGCTCAAACCACTACCAGGCTGGCTCTCAGAGTCATCAGCATACTTTTATGGGGAGTATTTTGATGGGGGGGATAGGAGGGATCAGAGTCGGAAGAGACCTCAAGGGCCATCCAGTCCAACCGCCTGCCATGCAGGAATACACAATCAAATCATTCCCGACAGAGGGCCATCCAGCTTCTGTTTAAAAACCTCCGAAGAAGGAGACTCCACCACACTCTGAGTCACTGTATTCCACTTCCAAACAGCTTTTACTGTCAGGAAGTTCTTCCTAATGTTTAGGAGGAATCTCTTTTCCTGTAGTTTAAACCCATTGCTCCGTGTCCTAGTCTCTGGAGCAGCAGAAAACAAGCCTGCTCCAACCTCAGTATGACATCCTTTCAAATATTTAAACATGGCTATCCTGTCACCTCTCAACCTTCTCCTCTCCAGACTAAACATGCCCAGCTCCCTAAGCCACTCATCATAGGGCATCATGGCTTCCAGACCTCCCACCATCCTGGTTGCCCTCCTCTGGACACATTAGTTTGTCCATATCCTTCTTGAATGTGCCCAGAACTGGACATGGTATTCCAGGTGAGGTCTGACCAAGGCAGAATAGAGTGGCACTATTACAGACTTTAACTGCCAGGGTGTCATCTTGCAGAAATCCTGGGATTTGTAGTTGTTTGTTCAGAGGCACAAGAGGGCCCCCCTAGCTTTCTAGACGCCCCTCCCTCCCTCAACTCCAAATCCCAGGACCCCACAACTGCGCGGAGTGAATGAGCCCCACGGTTACCTGCCTTCAGTATTGGTTTGAGCATTGGACTATGACCCTGGAGACCAGGGTTCGAATCCCCACTCAGCCATTGAAACCCACTGGGTGACTTTGAGCAAGTCACCCTCTCTCAGCCTCAGAGGAAGGCAAACCTCCACTGAACAAACCTTGGCCGGCCGCCCTGCTGCCCTCAAAGCCTTCCCTCAAAGTGGGTCCAAGTGGGGCAAGCTTTTGGACCAAGCCCCCCTCCACCCTCCCCGCGCTCACCAGGACCAGCCCGGCCACCGCCAGCGACGCCAACCCTTCGACCAGCCACACCAGCTCCATCGCTCCCCGGCCGGGCCGCCCCTTCCACGCCTTCCTGGCCGAGAGGCGCCGGGATCAACCCAGAGCGGCAGCCGCAACCACCTACTGCAGGGAGACTCGCAGAAAGAGAGAGACACGGAGGCGGAAGCGGGCAAGCGCCGCGAGGCGGGGAAAAGGCTTACACAGCCTCAGCTTCCGGTGGAATCCAGTTCTACAATTGGCTGACCATCGCCTATACTGATGATCGTGGGCAGCGCCATGGCCAGTGAGGGCGGAAGTGACGTTTGGGATGCTGTGGTAGGTCAGCTGAGATAAGGGCAAGAGACCTCTCTCTCTCTCTCTCTCCTGGATTCCACAGGAGGCAGCCAGAGCAAATAAAGTGGAATAGTAACACTATAACAGTGTAGTGTGAAAATCTCCAGAGGATTTTCACAGTACACTGTTATAGTGTTACTATTCTACTTTATTTGCTCTGGCTGCCTCCTGTGGAATGCTGGGATTTGCAGTTTAGGGAGGAGCATTTACAACTCTCAGCCAGAGAGCTCTCAGGCCTCATTAAACTACAAACCCCATGATTCCACAGGAGGCAGCCAGAGCAGTTAAAGTGGAATACTAACACTATAACAGTGTAGTGTGAAAATCTCCTTAATCTATCTCGCTCTGGTGGGGGCAGAGAAAGTCTGGTCCAGCGCCCACTCTCCAGAAAGTACTGCAGCTGAAAGAACCAAGGTTTCCTTGTGTGGCTGAGCGATGGATTTGGATGGAAGGGGGAGATCCAGTGGCAATTGAGGGTTCAAATTACAGTTGTCCCTCAGTATCCAAGGATTTTGTATCCACAGATTTAAGTATTCACAGCTTGAAAATATTCGTTAAAAAATAATAATCAATAATAATAATAATAAAATTTATTTATATCTCACCCCTCTACAAAATGCAATCGGGGTGGCTTACAACATTTAAAATATACATCCAAAACCCTTAATCCCATCCACCCCCTTAAAATACAATTAAATAGTTCAGGAATGAAATCATACTTAAAAATACACCAAAAAATAAAAATAAACAACAGACAGTGGCTGTAGCGAGGTCAGGACAAGCTAGATTTTCTTTTTTGATGGCCGGGTAATCCAAAAAGCAAACTGTGATTTTGCCATCTTATATAAGGGACACCATTTTGCTATGCCATTGCATATAATGGGACTTGAGTACTGTATTCATGGATTTTGGTATCCACGGTGTGTGTGTGTGTGTGTGTCCTGGAACCAAACCCCAGTGAATATGAAGGGACAACTGTATAGGAAAAGAGATTCCACCTAAACATTAGGAAGAACTTTCTGACCGTTTGGTAGTGGAATGCACTGCCTCGGAGTGTGGTGGAGTCTCCTTCTTTGGAGGTTTTTAAACTGAGGCTGGATGGCCATCTGTCGGGAATGATTTGATTGTGTATTCCTGCATGACAAGGGGTTGGACTGGATGGCCCTTGTGGTCTCTTCCGACTCTATGATTCTGTGAAACCTTTTTAAAATAAACCTGATGATCAGTCTGAATGTGAAACATTTGCCTTCTGTTTCAGACCTGCCAGGAGTTTGCCAAAGTCCTTGCACAGGTTGTTACAGGGAGAAGGACGTAAGAGATCTATTGATGGCTGTGACTGTGAGGACCTGATCCATATTTTCATCATATCTCTTCACTGTTGGTCTAATCCAGCGCCATGAGACTCTAATAAAATTTTAATCATTTGATTCTTAAAGCTTGACAAGGTTGAACTGCAATAACTTCTCTTTTTGGTTAGTATAGATTCTGCAATCTGAGGAAAGTGATACTTCTCCCTACCCCGAAGAGATAGCTGTGTTAGTACAGTTGTCCCTCCATATCCATGAATTTGGTACCCATGGATTTAAGTATTCACGGCTTGAAAATATTCTTTAAAAAATAATAATCCAAAAAGCAAACTTTGATTTTGCCATCTTATATAAGGGACAACATTTTGCTATGCCATTGCATATAATGGAACTTGAGTATTCACGGATTTTGGTAGCTGGGGGGTGGGAGTTCCTGGAACCAAACCCCAACAAATATGAAGAGACAACTGTATGTTTCATTATTAAAAGGGAGAGCGCAAGAGAACTCTAGTAGCCCTCCATGGTCTGCTTAGAAAGGCCATTTGCATTGTGTAAGAACAGCATGGATTCTCTATTCCCAAGGGTGTGGAGATGGGACCTGGTTTCCAAGCTGAACATTGAAAGGAGATGTGCATGATAGCAACACACAGCTTTTCATCTCCACTCAGCAGATATTCATCAAGTGTTGCTCAATATGTTGTTAATGTGTTAGAACTGTTTAATGTCATTTAACTGTTTAATTTACTTATTTGATGATGAGAGGGGAGGGTGGTAGGTGTTGTAAATTATGTTCAATATGGGGATTTTTGTATTTATGTTGGTATATTTATGTATTTATGTTGTGCATGTATATATGCCAATAAAGATAACAGTATATTTTTTTAGGTGAACTGCTGAATGGACTTAAGCACAGATTTGCCAACTGCAATGTGGGGATGGTGGTGTTCGTCCTGTGGTGAAGGCTGGTAAAGAACTTCCGTTTCCTTCAGGTTGACTTCCAGCCCAAACAGCTCTGCAGCTGTCAGATGCCAAGATTGACAAAGAGATCAATCACAGATTAGCAAAGGCATATAGCTCATTTGGAAGACTTTACAAAAGAGTCGGGAGTAATAAACACCTGAGGCGAAGCACAAAAATCAGTGTGTATAGAGTCATTGTACTGTCTTTTCTCCTTTACGGGTCTGAAACATGGGTCACCTATCGCCAACATTTACGACTCCTTGAATGCTTTCATCAGCGCTGTATATGTACAATCCTAAATATACACTAGACTGACTATGTGACGAATGTTGCTGTCCTTGAGCAAGCAGGGATCACCAGCATTGAGGCCATGATATTGAGAACACAGCTGCGCTGGGCAGGGCACGTTTCTAGGATGGAGGACCATCGCCTCCCAAAAATAGTACTCTACGGTGAACTCACCATGGGTCAGCGCAAGAGGGGTGCTCCAAAAAAGCGATACAAGGACTCCCTGAAACAACATCTCAGGCTTGGCCAAATTGATCACCAACAATGGTCCACCCTGGCCTCACACTGGGAGGCATGGAGACGCACTATCCACAATGCTGCAGCCTTATTTGAGAACTCACACCGAACAAATCTTGAAGAGAAATGACAATGCAGAAAGAATCACAGCCCTGAGACATCACCCAAGGAGACCTTCTGCTATGCTTTCTGCAACCAGAGTTGTTTATCTCAGATTGGCCTTTTTAGTCATCAGCGCGCTTGCAGAAAGTGTGGGATGAGTCCTTCCTTCGTTTGCGAAGAAAAGCCAGAGAGCAGAGATTTTTTTTAAAAAAAGAGAGAGAGACCCATGTTAGTTTGTTTCATTATTAAAAGGGAGAGGGGGAGAGAAACCTAGTAGCCTTCCATGGACTGCTTAGAAAGGCCATTTGTATTGTGTAAGAACAGCATGGATTCTCTGCTCTCAAGGGTGTGGAGATGGGACCTGGTTGCCAAGCTGAACACTGACAGGTGATATGCATGATAGCAACACACAGCTTTTCATCTCCACTAAGCAAGTATTCATCAATAGCATTGATTCAAGGTTATGAAGGTCTTCATCTGAGTGTGAACAGCGAACTACACATATTAAATGGCTCAAAGGCTGTCATCCTTGCAGGTGAAGTCAGTCTATGGGACTTGGATAGGGCACAGTTATATCCATCTGTACTCCAGACTGCAAAACTGCAAAAGACTCCTGCATGACTGTTACCTTTGATAGAAAAGCAAAATTTTTAGGCTTGACTGACAGCCTGACTCTTATCACCTTTAAAATGCTGAGCCGTAACACTGCTGGAAGTTTGACAGGAACAGATTTGTTCAGAGAAGAATCATCAAGCTGTGAAGAGTCTGAAGTAATTAAAAAAACACTTTTTAGCAAAATGAGAAACCAAGCATAAGCAAATGAGAATGTATTGCATATGATTATTTTGTTTTACAAAAAATAATATGTAACAAATTGGTATGGGAGAAAGTCACTAAAAATACTTTATAGCGGCAAAAAACAAACAAACAAACAAACAAACAAACAAAAAACAAACACAACCCACAACAACAAAAGAAAAAAAGGCCATTTGCAAATCATGCATATTCCTTCAGCCAGAGCCCTCGAAGCTGTAATAAGAGGATAACCTCAGCGGTGGGTTCTGTTTGGATTTGAAATTCCAAAGACAATAAAAAACAAAGCAAGCACACACTTTGCAAGAGGCACCCTCTCCCTCGATCACAGGCCCCTGATACCAAAATAAAAGGGACCACGTGTTAACGGGAAAGAAAGACTAGACTTGGGATTTTTTCAGATGGGCTTAAAAAAACCCTGCAGATGTCAGGAGGAGGACGGTGCTGTCCTGCTTCCAGCAATCAATTTCACATGACCATGTCTTTCTCCATACTGGAGGGATGGGAAAGGTGCCGCTTTTCATCGATGGAGGTTTCTTTATTTTGTTGGCGGGTGGTCACAGCTCTTCTAGAGTTGTCAGGTGCTGTTTTATTTTGTTTGGACACAGCTCTATTTTTATTGTTATTTTGTTTGGACACAGCTCTTCTAGACTTATCAGGTAACATAAGGAGGACATTTCAACAGGAGTTGCTTGCATGACATGCAGCACAAGCAGGAGCGAGAACTCCTTCTTCCACCACCATTAAAGGGACGGGAACCCCATCTCTTAATTATCCTGACAACCCTCTGCTATTCTGAAACCTTCTCTTTCACCGCAGCCAGGCCTTACTTCCACTCTGAGAACTTGTGTGTGTGCCTGAGAGAGAGATTTTGAAACTCCTTCCTAGGAGTTTAAAACTCAAACCAATGAGAGGACATGCTTTACACTGTATTTTTTGTGTGTATCACCCATGGCCCCCAAAGAGGGGAGGCTGACAGGGCTGAAGCCTGGGGGCCCAGGATTAGGAGGGGGAGCCCAACATCATATTATTATAAGTTTTTTTTTAATATAAATTCATTAATTTTTTAAACAAATAAATATAAATATTGCTTATAATTTAAACTGAGGGGTCAGTTACACAAGCATTTTTAATGCGGAAAATGCTGGCTTGCCTCCCTTTCGCTCCTGTACCAAGCTGTGTACATGATTTTGGCTCTTCCGAAAACTTCTGATAAAGTTGTGCTTTTGCAGTTCACAAAGGGGGGCATAGCCTCCGTGACTGTCAGTCCCATAGGCCATTCTCTACACCCCCACAGCGGCGAACGGGGAAGGGAGTGCAGGGAGGAACAGGCTGTGGGGGCAGAGATACAGGCCTATGGGACTGACAGTCCCGTAGGCTGATCTCTCTGCCCCTGCAGCTGGCAAACGGAACGGGGGACGCAGGGAGGAACAGGCTGCAGCAGCGAAGAGATTGAACTACAGGACTGACAGTCCCATAAGCACACAGGGAAGGGGGTGCAGGGAGGAACAGGCTGCAGCGGCAGAGAAATCAGCCTACAGGACTGACAGTCCTGTAGGCCTATCTCTCAGCCCCGCAGCTGGCAATTGGGGAAGACGAGGTGCATACCTCTTATCCTTGTTGCTACCAAGACTTCCATCAGTGGTTGCACATACAATTGGATTTGCAATATTTCTGCTATTTTTAATGTTTATGATTATAAACAGATCTTGAACACAAGCTCTCCCAGTGCCCTTTCTTGATTAATTCAGATCTTGCAAGTCTACCCCGTCTGAGGTCCGAGCAATCACAGCTCAGCTCTGCTGTGAGCCCCTGTTACAGGAAGATTGCTGGTAGATCACACAGCCAATAGTGCTGTGTGGAACTTTATGGAACTTTTCAAAAAAAGTCAGAAAAAGTAGCGAAAGCTGTTACCATGCAACTTATGGGGTTTTTTGCCCCCCTCCTTCTGAAGAGGGCAACTTTGACCTGAAAATCATGTGAACTGTTAGGAATCTGGGCTAATTATTTGCGTATTTTTTTTAACTGTGTAAACAACCTGACTTATTTTAACTTTTATCCTAAATACTGTAGAACAGTGGCTTGCAAACATTGGTCCTCCAGATGTCTTGTAGTTCAGCTTCCAGAATTCCTGAGTGTTGACCAAGCCAGCTGGGGCTTCTGGAAGTTGAATTCCAAAACACCCGGAGGGCCAAAGTCTGGAAACTCCTGCTATAGAGCATCATGCTGCCCTTAACCTAAGCAGTAGGAAGGAGGTCCACCAAACATCCTGGCCTAGGGTCCCCGCTTCAGGATATGGGGGGCTTGGTCATAGGACTGCACAGAGAAGACCGGCTGACTTATTTTAATTTTTATTCTAAATCCTATAGAGCATCTTGCTGCCTTTAACCCTAGCATTAGGTAGGGAGCCCACCAAAAATCCTGGCCTGGGCCCCCCGCTTCAGGATGTGGGGGCATGCCAACTAGATTGCACAAAGAAGACCGGCTGACTTATTTTAATTTTAATTGTTTTAAATAGAGTTATTTTAATGTTTATCCTAAATCCCACAGAGTATCTTGCTACCCTGGGGCCCCCGCTTCAGGATATTGTGGCATATCCACAGGACTGCACATAGAAGTCCGGCAGATTTATTTTAATTTTAATTATTTTTAACTGACATTTAATTTTTATTCTAAATCCTGTAGAGCATCTTGCTGCCTTTAACCTTAGCAATAGGTAGGGGGCCCACCAAAGATCCTGGCCTGAGGGGCATGGCCACAGGACTGCACAGAGAACAGCTGACTTGTTTTAATAATTTTAAACTGACTTATTATAATTTTTATCCTAAATCATGTAGAGCATACTGATTACTTCAACCTTAGCAGCAGGTAGTGGTCCCACCAAAGACCCTGGCCTGTGGGCCCAGCTTCAGGATGTGGGGGGTCATTGCCACAGGACTGCACAGAGAAGATCAGAAGACTTTTAAAAATTATTTTAAATTAACTTATTTTAAATTTTATGCTAAATTCTATAGAGCAGTGTTTTTCAGCCGTGGTTCCATGGAACTGAGACGTGCCCCCCTCCTTCCCAATATAGTGATTCCCAGCAGGAGCTCATCTGATGGAAGTTTCTTTATTCTGCCTGCATTCTTTGTGGTGGGGGGGTTGTCCTCTAAACAACCACTAAAATTGAAATAAGTCAGCTGGGGGCCATTTACACAATGAAAATGTCCTGGGAAGAATTCGTGTCGATCCCTGGCAGTTTACACGTACATCGGGTGGGGCACGTGATTTCCGGAAGTGGGGCCACCTTTTATCCCTCAACCTGCGGGACTTCCAGTTCCGCGGTTTGTGCCGGTTTTTAAAAAAGTCACGGGAGGATTCAGAAAATCGGAAATGTAAACAGCCTGAGACAAAATGTCTCGGTACTGGGATGACCGGAAATGGTGACTGGGGGCGGGCTTAGAGCTCAGGGACCAGAAAAGGAGGGTCAGTCACCCTTTCTACAGATCCAGCCTCACCAGCCAAAAACAAAGGCATCCCATCCAGCTGCACGAAGGTTGATGTGTGTGTGTATGCGCGCGTGTACTCAATCACCTTTTTAAATGGATTTCTACATTGCAAACCCTTCAGCTTTAACCTCTTCCTCAACTGCATGTTACAGAGAGATGGTCACCCATTCATCCCCTGCCTTGATCACCTCCCTGGTATTCCAGCCTCTGAGCGAATGAACACCCTTTAATTTCCCCTCTGTGCCTGTGCCTTTCAAATTGTCTGTCTGTAGCTGGTTTGCTGTAAGGGTTAACATTTTAAAGGGGAAACCCAACCCCCCCCACCTCACTTGGCTTGATCTCTCTGCGTCTGAGTGAAAGATCTCAGTCTGGTCTTTCAAAATGCCTTTGCTTAAAGTGAAAGAAATTGCAAGCCTCTACTCGGCTTGCTTTCAAAAGGAAAGGAGATGGTTTAATTGTTCCTCCGTCTGAGGTCTTTGAAAAGTGCCTTCTGCCTCTGTTTCAAGGGTTAACTTTTTAAAGAAGCGAGGGGAATACCAAACCTCTGCCCCCCGTCTCCCCCCCCCCAGCCAGCCAATAGCAGCGCTCGTGGCACGGAACTTTAAAGGAAGTGTGTCACCGAGGTTGTGAAAACACGAGTAATCGCATACTTGATTGACAGCCAAAAAAAAAAAAACCTAAAAAAAAAAACGGAACTTTGGACGTGTAAATATCAGTCACGGGACCACCTGGGATATCCAGATCAGTGACATAAACCGTGACAATTTCTGTCGTGTAACTGGCACCCTGGACTTCTCTGTGTAGTCCTATAGCCATGCCCCCAGGCTAAGATTTTGGTTAGCCCCCTATCTACTCCTAAGGTTAAAGGCAGCAAGATGCTCTACAGGATTTAGGATGAAAATTAAGATATGTCAGTATGACGCCAGGTGTCCTCCTAGTGGCACAGGGGCATTTCCTATCCCACCGCTGTCACCACTTTGTGGAGAAGGGAGGATTTCCACCTCCCCCCCGTCACCACTCGACCTCCACATCACAGCCAAACTACATCTCCCAGTGGTATAGCACAAGCACTCATGTATTCCTGGCTGTATCTCCTTCCCTGAGAATCACTCATGCCAGGCTGGATGTTTCTTGTTAACAAAAGAATGTTTATTGTCAACAAATAAAACATGCAACTTTATAAACAAGTTGTTGGACCTGCACAAACATTAGCTCTTTATCTAAGCCTCTGACTATCTTGAATAATTCAAAGCCTCATCCCAACGCTTCAAACTAGAAACTCAACTTAAACTCACTCCCCCTTTTTCTCCCCCAGAAGCCCCTCCTCCTTCCACCTCCTCACAGAGGATTGGCTCCTGGAGTACCAGGTCCTCATTGGCTCCCTGGCTGTCCGTCACACACCTCCCACCTTTGGAAAATGTTGCTATAATTATGACCTCTATAGGCCTTAATTATAGCAAAAGGGTTACATGTTATCTATATTAACAATACTTACCTACACACTCATTCCTGTGTACATTGTACAATCATCTCCTTAAAACAGTAAATTATTGAATCATCCCAAATCAAGGACGTGTACGTCAACCCTCCAGCCAAATTCTGCACCATACATTCAAACCGCAACCAGTACTTCCTCATCCCTCTCCACATTTGGGACATGCCCGAGCATTCCCCTTCCCATGCTCCAGCTTCAGCTCACCATCCACCCCCAACTCATTCAGTTTCCCCTTTTGTTCTCTAGTAAGGGTTTCTTCAACTTCAGTCCCAGCAAGATCACCTCCGTGGAACCCAACATTAACAACATGGTGTATAGCATTTAGTCCCTTCAACTCTGGTTCCTCTGTGGCTTCTACGTCCATTCCAGCATCCAGCTGGTCAGTAAAAGTCTGGATTCTCCAAAGTCTTCTCTTCCTCGCCTTTGTCTCGGTGACAGTTTGTTATACTATGGATTTCATCTTCTGGGTTTAAGTCTTCCTTTGTCAAGGTTGCACAGTTCAACACTGGTTCTGAATCCTTGAGCCCCACAGTTATTTTCCGGGCCGCTTCCAAGGCTTCCTCATTTACAGAACATATACATGGTATAGTGGCTTTCAACTCTTTCTCTTCTGCTCTGCATGTATTATTCAAACTCTTTTTTGAAATGTCTTTGTGCTTTGCATCCATCTCTGCAGAATCTGATATAGGCAAACTATTTGGAAGGCTTTAAAGATGTTTCCTTCTAAACTTATTTGCTTCCCTTGGCCTTCTCTGCCTAGGCCTCTTTGAGGCCTCTTGGTCTCCATGGTAATGTCACTGTCTCTCTGCCCTATAACTGAACCTTGGGCTAAAGGAGGATTCGTGTTCCCACACAGATCCATTTTAACTTTTAAATCTATACTTCTGTCCCTTTGGCTTGTACAATCAGATTGACAATGCCCCTGTTTTCCACATTTAAAAGAAGTTTTCCTACTCATGCCCACATGGTTAGGGTGACTATTTTCAACAAATTCTTTTTCCCTCTCAGGAAAGGTTTCCCTGACACCTCTCCACTGTTCATACTCTTTTTACTATGTTCTGGGCCATACACAGAATTTTGTTTCAAGCTTGTCCTTGACAGTTGTTCCTCTTTCTCATCTCCAGGGCATTTCTCTTTTCCAAAATTATAAATAGCCATTAACTCTCTAATTTCTTTCTCCTGTGGGTCACCATCAGACTGGTTTTCAATGTTCTTTCTGCTATCAGGCTCCATTCTTATTGGTTCTGCAAATGGGTCTGCTAACTTCTTCTCAGTATATTCATGGTGTCTGTTAATCACACTGGCCTGTTTTGTGACATGTGCCAGGTCATTTCCAATTACAATTGGAGCTGGAATGTCATTCTATACAGCCATTTTCCACACTCCCTCCCAGCCTTGATATTGAATGGGAAGTTTGACTACAGAGGCATAGAAAGCTGGTCCCCCTAGGCATTTAATCTTTACACTCTCATCAGGCATTATATCTTGGTCTGAGAATGACAGGGTTTGTATGAATAATAGGGCCTGTTATTAGGGTCTGTCTGTATTGATCACCCAAAAGTTTGTTATGTTGGGCCTGCTAAAAGAAAAGACTGAGTCTGCCAAAATATGTCTGTGTCAGAGAAAAAGCTGAGAGATGTAACTTGCTTACTCCAGCTTGGCCAGAAGCCCAGAATTAGCTTCACAGATAAAAACAGGGCTGACAACAGAAGAACAAAGAGCCATTATATGCTGTAGAAGAAAGAAAGTTACATTAGATCATTTACAAGAAATGGTGTGCATTCGGAGAAACAAAATTTAGTGAAGATTCTGATATAGTTTATATTGATTAATAACCAATGCTTGTTACATTATGCTGTGCTTAGAAAATAATATAGTCTGCATTGCCTGCTAAAGTCAAGAATAATAACTCAGTCAGGTTAGCAGCTGTGTTCTTGTGTTTGTTCTTGTGTCTTTTCTGGCATACTATCCAGCTTGCTTGTTAGTACAGTTGTCCCTCCACATTCGCGAACTTGACATTCGCGGTTTCGGTTATTCGCGGTTTTGGGAGGGCCCCCCCGGGCCCCCCCAAAACCGCGACACGGGGCCTCCAGAGGCCCCGTGAAAGACATAGAGGGAGCGGGGAGGCCCAGGGAGGCGTCCACGGGGCCCCCGGAGGCGCTCTGGAGGCCCCATGAAGGCCTGGGGAGGGGTGGGGAGGCGATCCTGGGGCCTCCGGAGACGCTCCGGAGGCCCCAGGAAGGCCTGGGGACGAGGTGGGGAGGGCTGGGGAGGCGATCCTGGGGCCTCCGGAGACGCTCCGGAGGCCCCAGGAAGGCCTGGGGACGCGGTGGGGAGGGCTGGGGAGGTGATCCTGGGCCTCCGGAGCGTCTCCGGAGGCCCCAGGAAGGCCTGGGGACGCGGTGGGGAGGGCTGGGGAGGCGATCCTGGAGCCTCCGGAGACGCTCCGGAGGCCCCAGGAAGGCCTGGGGATGCGGTGGGGAGGGCTGGGGAGGCGATCCTGGGGCCTCCGGAGACGCTCCGGAGGCCCCAGGAAGGCCTGGGGACGCGGTGGGGAGGGCTGGGGAGGCGATCCTGGGGCCTCCGGAGACGCTCCGGAGGCCCCAGGAAGGCCTGGGGAGGGCTGGGGAGGCGATCCTGGGGCCTCCGGAGACGGACCGGAGGCCCCAGGAAGGCCTGGGGACGGGGTGGGGAGGGCTGGGGAGGCGATCCTGGGGCCTCCGGAGACGCTCCGGAGGCCCCAGGAAGGCCTGGGAACGCGGTGGGGAGGGCTGGGGAGGCGATCCTGGGGCCTCCGGAGACGCTCCGGAGGCCCCAGGAAGGCTTGGGGACGGGGTGGGGAGGGCTGGGGAGGCGATCCTGAGGCCTCCGGAGACGCTCCGGAGGCCCCAGGAAGGCCTGGGGACGCGGTGGGGAGGGCTGGGGAGGCGATCCTGGGGCCTCCGGAGACGCTCCGGAGGCCCCAGGAAGGCCTGGGGAGGGCTGGGGAGGCGATTCTGGGGCCTCCGGAGACGCTCCGGAGGCCCCAGGAAGGCCTGGGGACGCGGTGGGGAGGGCTGGGGAGGCGATCCTGGGGCCTCCGGAGACGCTCCGGAGGCCCCAGAAAGGCCTGGGGACGGGGTGGGGAGGGCTGGGGAGGCGATCCTGGGGCCTCCGGAGACGCTCCGGAGGACCCAGGAAGGCCTGGGGACGCGGTGGGGAGGGCTGGGGAAGCGATCCTGGGGCCTCCGGAGATGCTCCGGAGACCCCAGGAAGGCCTGGGGACGCGGTGGGGAGGGCTGGGAAGGCGATCCTGGGGCCTCCGGAGACGCTCCGGAGGCCCCAGGAAGGCCTGGGGACGCGGTGGGGAGGGCTGGGGAGGCGATCCTGGGGCCTCCGGAGACGCTCCGGAGGCCCCAGAAAGACCTGGGGACGCGGTGGGGAGGGCTGGGGAGGCGATCCTGGGGCCTCCGGAGACGCTCCGGAGGCCCCAGGAAGGCCTGGGGAGCGCTGGGGAGGCGATCCTGGGGCCTCCGGAGACGCTCCGGAGGCCCCAGGAAGGCCTGGGGACGCGGTGGGGAGGGCTTGGGAGGCGATCCTGGGGCCTCCGGAGCATCTCCGGAGGCCCCAGAAAGGCCTGGGAACGGGGTGGGGAGGGCTGGGGAGGTGATCCTGGGGCCTCCGGAGACGCTCCGGAGGCCCCAGGAAGGCCTGGGGACGCGGTGGGGAGGGCTGGGGAGGCGATCCTGGGGCCTCCGGAGATGCTCCAGAGGTCCCAGGAAGGCCTGGGGACGCGGTGGGGAGGGCTGGGGAGGCGATCCTGGGGCCTCCGGAGCGTCTCCGGAGGCCCCAGGAAGGCTTGGGGACGGGGTGGGGAAGGCTGGGGAGGCGATCCTGGGGCCTCCGGAGACGCTCCGGAGGCCCCAGGAAGGCCTGGGGACGCGGTGGGGAGGGCTGGGGAGGCGATCCTGGGGCCTCCGGAGACGCTCCGGAGGCCCCAGGAAGGCCTGGGGAGGGCTGGGGAGGCGATTCTGGGGCCTCCGGAGACGCTCCGGAGGCCCCAGGAAGGCCTGGGGACGCGGTGGGGAGGGCTGGGGAGGCGATCCTGGGGCCTCCGGAGACGCTCCGGAGGCCCCAGAAAGGCCTGGGGACGGGGTGGGGAGGGCTGGGGAGGCGATCCTGGGGCCTCCGGAGACGCTCCGGAGGCCCCAGGAAGGCCTGGGGACGCGGTGGGGAGGGCTGGGGAGGCGATCCTGGGGCCTCCGGAGACGCTCCGGAGGCCCCAGGAAGGCCTGGGGACGGGGTGGGGAGGGCTGGGGAGGCGATCCTGGGGCCTCCGGAGACGCTCCGGAGGCCCCAGGAAGGCCTGGGGACGCGGTGGGGAGGGCTGGGGAGGCGATCCTGGGGCCTCCGGAGACGCTCCGGAGGCCCCAGGAAGGCCTGGGGAGGGCTGGGGAGGGCTGGGGAGGCGATCCTGGGGCCTCCGGAGACGCTCCGGAGGCCCCAGGAAGGCCTGGGGACGCGGTGGGGAGGGCTGGGCAGGCGATCCTGGGGCCTCCGGAGACGCTCCGGAGGCCCCAGAAAGGCCTGGGAACGGGGTGGGGAGGGCTGGGGAGGCGATCCTGGGGCCTCCGGAGACGCTCCGGAGGCCCCAGGAAGGCCTGGGGACGTGGTGGGGAGGGCTGGGGAGGCGATCCTGGGGCCTCCGGAGATGCTCCGGAGACCCCAGGAAGGCCTGGGGACGGGGTGGGGAGGGCTGGGGAGGCGATCCTGGGGCCTCCGGAGACGCTCCGGAGGCCCCAGGAAGGCCTGGGGACGCGGTGGGGAGGGCTGGGGAGGCGATCCTGGGGCCTCCGGAGACGCTCTGGAGGCCCCAGGAAGGCTTGGGGACGGGGTGGGGAAGGCTGGGGAGGCGATCCTGGGGCCTCCGGAGACGCTCCGGAGGCCCCAGAAAGACCTGGGAACGGGGTGGGGAGGGCTGGGGAGGTGATCCTGGGGCCTCCGGAGACGCTCCGGAGGCCCCAGGAAGGCCTGGGGACACGGTGGGGAGGGCTGGGGAGGCGATCCTGGGGCCTCCGGAGACGCTCCGGAGGCCCCAGGAAGGCCTGGGGACGGGGTGGGGAGGGCTGGGGAGGCGATCCTGGGGCCTCCGGAGACGCTCCGGAGGCCCCAGGAAGGCCTGGGGACGCGGTGGGGAGGGCTGGGGAGGCGATCCTGGGGCCTCCGGAGACGCTCCGGAGGCCCCAGGAAGGCCTGGGGACGGGGTGGGAAGGGCTGGAGAGGCGATCCTGGGGCCTCCGGAGCGTCTCCGGAGGCCCCAGGAAGGCCTGGGGACGCGGTGGGGAGGGCTGGGGAGGCGATCCTGGGGCCTCCGGAGCATCTCCGGAGGCCCCAGAAAGGCCTGGGGACGGAGTGGGGAGGGCTGGGGAGGCGGTGGGGAGGGCTGGGGAGGCGATCCTGGGGCCTCCGGAGCGTCTCCGGAGGCCGCAGAAAGGCCTGGGAACGGGGTGGGGAGGGCTGGGGAGGTGATCCTGGGGCCTCCGGAGACGCTCCGGAGGCCCCAGGAAGGCCTGGGGACGCGGTGGGGAGGGCTGGGGAGGCGATCCTGGGGCCTCCGGAGCATCTCCGGAGGCCCCAGAAAGGCCTGGGGACGGGGTGGGGAGGGCTGGGGAGACGATCCTGGGGCCTCCGGAGACGCTCCGGAGGCCCCAGGAAGGCTTGGGGACGGGGTGGGGAGGGCTGGGGAGGCGATCCTGGGGCCTCCGGACCATCTCCGGAGGCCCCAGGAAGGCCTGGGGACGCGGTGGGGAGGGCTGGGGAGGCAATCCTGGGGCCTCCGGACCATCTCCGGAGGCCCCAGAAAGGCCTGGGGACGGAGTGGGGAGGGCTGGGGAGACGATCCTGGGGCCTCCGGAGACGCTCCGGAGGCCCCAGGAAGGCTTGGGGACGGGGTGGGGAGGGCTGGGGAGGCGGTGGGGAGGGCTGGGGAGGCGATCCTGGGGCCTCCGGAGCATCTCCGGAGGCCCCAGAAAGGCCTGGGGACGGGGTGGGGAGGGCTGGGGAGGCGATCCTGGGGCCTCTGGAGACGCTCCGGAGGCCCCAGGAAGGCCTGGGGACGCGGTGGGGAGGGCTGGGGAGGCGATCCTGGGGCCTCCGGAGCATCTCCGGAGGCCCCAGAAAGGCCTGGGGACGGGGTGGGGAGGGCTGGGGAGGCGATCCTGGGGCCTCCGGAGACGCTCCGGAGGCCCCAGGAAGGCTTGGGGACGGGGTGGGGAGGGCTGGGGAGGCGATCCTGGGGCCTCCGGAGCGTCTCCGGAGGCCCCAGGAAGGCCTGGGGACGGGGTGGGGAGGGCTGGGGAGGCGATCCTGGGGCCTCCGGAGCGTCTCCGGAGGCCCCGCGAAGGCCTGGGGAGGGAGGGGGGAGGGGTGTCGTTATTCGCGGTTTTTTCACATTCGCGGGGGTCCGCAGAACGGAACCCCCGCGAATGTGAAGGGACGACTGTACAGATTTATTACAGTCAAGACACAGAACTGGGCAGAGCTAGGGAGGATTCCTTGTTCAAATAACATGATACCAAAGCTGAGAAATAGTTTTCTGGGAAATAGAAACTTAACTGATGTAATGATGTAACTGACATGCACAAAGCCTTAGATGTTTAGGTTTTGTTTCTCCAAAATAAAAAGGCTATGTGTGCTTTTGATTCTTTGATACAGTTAGTCAGGAATGATCCCCTTGTATCATTGCTAGCAAATAAAGTCATCTGAATGGATTGAACCTGGGCCTTGAGACTTCATTATTTGTTAACCCAGATAAACCTTAACATTTTGGTGCATTGGCCAGGAAGGTCAGGGTCAGGAATATTTCCTCTGCCCCACACTTGATCCTGGTGGTTCCTGGATCACTTCATCACCCACAATGGGGGAGCTCCTTCAGCGTTTGGCTGATGCCCAGGTTTGGCTGCAGGAGTGATCAGGGAACAACGCCAGGCCAACAAGGGAGGTTCTGTTCAATTTGCTTTCTTCACCAGTGCTGGAAGAGACTGTTTCAGGCAAGTATAGACGGTTCTGACTCTCTCCTGTACTGTATCCCTGCCAACTCCATTTGAGTTGAAGGAGGAACTGATCACTCCTCAATTTCTGTTTCTCTGTCAGGAGGTCTAGAAGGGGGGTTCCCTGTTGTGTGTGAATGCTGCATGAGTGGTGAATGAATCCCTCTTGTGTCCATACAGACCCCCCCCCCAATTACCTTAGCTGATCTGTTCCCCGGTCACCCTCCCTCACTTGTTTGTCTACTATCCTTTTAGAAATCATATAGGATAGGTAGGACGGAATAGGGGGAGGCGCTTCAAAACCTCTAAGCCTCATGGTGAAACATTTCTCTGAAGTTTTTGACACCTCCCAGTGCAATGTTACTGACATGAAGACCAAAGGCACCCTAGACTGGTCACGCTTCAGTCCACTGGTCAATTGGCCACCTGAGAGAACTTTTTATGGCCCAACCATAGCCTGCCTCTGGACTGTAATAATTGTTGAAAGCAATCCTGAGAGTTCTGGATGATATACCATACACTGCAGGGTGGAAAAAGATTCCTGATGATCCACCCCCTTGAGCCAGCTCAAGATGCCTGATTGTTCACTCACCAGAACAAAGTCTGTTTGTTACCTGTACTAAAAAGAAGAAATACTGCCCAGCCCAGGAGATTGCTGCCTGGCCCAGAAGAAGAGTTGCCACCAGCTGATGTTTGTTCCCCACGGCAACTACCCTCTGTATCCCTGATGTCACCAGCAAGTACCCCTACCACTCCTGGGGGACCAGAGAAGCCAGTATATCCATCCTTGGGACAGGTCGCAGACAAGAAAACCACCCTGTCCCCTAAAGCACAGTAACTTATAGACAGGCTTGAAAAAGCAGCAAAAGGCCCCTGAAAGTCCAGCTGTTTAATATAAAAAAAACAAAACAGAAAAATGAAGCCAAGTCCAGCAAGAACAAAGCTCCTCTGGATGGCTTTAAGCCATCGCATTTTAAACTATTGCCTGTCAGAATAGTACCAGCCACAGTCCCAGCCCTCCTGATCTGCAAGGCCAGACCTGATACTCCACTGTTAATACCTACACCTATGTTCCCTTCAGCACCTCTGATTTGTTAAACTGGAAGACACATGGCCCCTCTTAGGAAGATGAACTAGAGAAGTTTTTGGATATGGTTTCTGGCATAGTGGCTGCACAGAATCCTACCTGGGGAGATGTCTAACAGTTAATGGCCTACCTGATGACTAGTGAACAAAGAATGCAGACTCAGACCAAATTTAGAAGAGAATGCCAGGAAGGCTGCCCATGATGATAGAGCCTGTGATCCAAATATCTACCTGCAAACCTTTGCCCCCACTGTCAACCCTGATTAGGACATCCAGAATTCAGCAGATCATGACCAGATGAAAGAATACCAATAGGCCTGGATCCAGAGGATGAGAAGAACAGGCAGACTGTAGTCCTTACCTATGTGTCACAGTCCATCCCTGATATCCAGAAGAAGTTGCAGAAGACTGATGGGTTTGAAGATATGTCCCTGGTCCCAATTGAAAGCTATAGCAGATAAGGTTTACCTCAATAGAGAAGTTAAAGAGAGGCAAGAGGCCATCAAGCAGATGAAAGAAAAGTCCAGTCTGCTGGTTGCAGCTTTACAGCAACAAACCCAGCAACAACAGCAACAGCCCCAACAACAACCACATCAACATCCTGGGGTTGCCACTGATCCTTACCACCAGCCCCTGTTGGGACAGAACCAAGGTGCTTACTGAAAACAAGAAGGCCACTGGAAGGATCAATGCCCTGAGAAGCAAACCACCCCTGACAGCTTTCATGGAAGAGGATGAGAAGGTTTCCGAGGACACAGATGTGGACGGGGCCAGGAAGCCGGACCCTTCCCTCCAGGACCAGGAACCTTCCCCCGAGGACATCATTCAACCCACAGGTGGCAACATTTCAACCTGACCAGATGTTCCAACCTGACCAGACTGCCCAAGCCACGGCCTTGCAGGAGCACGAAGACATCGGAGAGACCAATGTTCAACATGAATTCATTTTTTTTTTGTCCTCTTGTCCCTGATTGGAAGAGACCTCCTGTGCAAAGTGTGTGTCCCCTTGTCCTTTTATCCTGATGGATCAGTAACTGCTACTGCTGGAAACCAGACCTTGATCTTTACCTGTCCTGTACAAAAAGCCTGTACAAGAAGCCTGGAGACTCAGCCCTGATCTGAGGCTCTGTGCCCCCGCTGTTGGTTCAACACTCTCCTGAATCCTGACGCCTCACTGAATCCTGAAGCCTCACAAATCATTAAGTAAGTTCCTGATGTGTGGTCTGAAGATAATCCTGGAGGCTTGACACAAAATGCTGAACCTATCTGAGTTCAACTAAAACATGAAGTCTGTTTAGACATATGGTGAACCAGTCCCAGTATCCCATCCCAGCAGTTGCTAGAGCCTCAATGCAGACGCGCATTGCCAAACTGATTTAACTGAAGATCCTCGTTCCCACCGTCTCCTCATGGAATACACCTCTGCTGCCTGTAAAGAAACCTAGCCCATGCATCATTTCTTGTTAAATCATCAGAAATTTTCTTTGTTCTACTATTGTACCATTCATGTTGCAATTTAGCAAGCTGCTAGTTCTAGCTGGGCAGGCTGGGCAGTGAGCCAGTGTGAACCAAGGTAACAGCTACCTTTGACATACTTTTACAGCCACTGTTATTCTAACAGACTCTATTACAGACAGATTCTGTTAACAGACCCTGTTATTCTCACAGACCCTATCATCCCCCCCGCCTTTGATACTTCATTTTCTCGTCAGGGACTATGGAGTATCACTATCAGTAAGAACCATTCTATATTCTTTCAGTGCCATCAGGTGTAGTGCAGTTCGATGGTCAGCCACTTGTTCCATCATTGAGCGTAAACTATTAACTATTAGTGGCAACAGACAAGATAACAGGATGCATAACAGTAAATATACAGTGAGAATGGCAATTACCCCACACATCCCTCCTAGCCAGCTGAACCAAGATTTATTTATTTATTTATTTATTTATACCCCACTCTTCAGCCACAAGGCTATCAGAGCAGCTTACAAATTGTTTTAAGCAATAGCTATTTACACATCTACACTGCATTAAACAGTTTCCAATGTGTGTTAGCTAATTGCTCCCACAAGCTGGGTACTCATTTTACTGACCTACAAAAGGATGGAAAGCTGAGTGAGCCTTGGAGCCCGCTGGAATCGAAGATCCCAAACCATCAGCCCACTCAAAGCCTTTCCAGGTCTGAATAGGAACATGTGCCAGTTTAACTATTTTGTCAGTGATTTCTTCAATAACTTTACCATTGTCATCTATGTGTAGACAACAATTGGTCAGATTAAATATGCCACACACACCTCCTTCAGCTGCTAATAGGTAATCAAGAGTTAGGCAGTTCTGGTAGATAACATTTCTGAGTTGGGTCTGGGTTTTGGACAGGGCCGTAAGGGATCAGGCAGTTTCATTAGTTATGATTTCAAGAACCACTTGTAATTTTGCGATAGAGGAGATAGATAGGAGTGCGATAGCCATACATGCCATCCTGTGCCCAGGTGGCAGGCCCAAAATATTGAACTATGTGCTCTGGTGGCCATTCATCATCACTCCAGTCCCCAATTTTGATGGATGCTCTTTTCTTTCAGTTGTAAACTGGGTGTCCCAAATGCTCACCGTCTGTCAGGGGGGTCAGGAAAACGGGCGGTCAGATCTCTCCTAAGGTACAGACCCCGTGCCAGCATTCAGGAAGTTCTGAATGGGCATACTGACCACAAATCCAATATAGCCCATTAGGTGCACGCCATGACTGATTATTACTGATACTCAGGTTCAACCGCAGCTTCAAGGAGTCTGGCCACAGGTTATTTGATGGGATTACAGACTGGTTAGGCCAACTTGACTGAGTGAACCCTGAGGTCTGGTTCAGGAAAGTCATGGTTTCACAAGGGACCTGTCCTACTTCTGGGGCAGACGGGTTAATTCTCTGGGCACACCATCTGCTGACAATGGTGGTTTTGAGCATCCACTGACTATGGGGTGAAACAACATCTGTTCTATTGTAAAATTCATTGACATTTAGTTCAGCCACCTCCCAGGGCCATTGGTCACTGACTTGGGTGCCACCACAGACATAGCAGTTACTGACATTTAGAGCTTCAGCTACCGTTTCAGCAAAGGTAACAAACAGATTTCTTGCAAACTCAGGAACAGGGAAGGGCATCTGTACCTCTTCCCAGGATTCAGAAAAGAAGCTGTTCTGGAGGGTGTGACCTTCTTCAACATATTTGATAATCTTAAGGTAAAAGAGCCCTAAAGGGGACCAGTAACTGATCTACTGGGCCAACTGCGATCATAGGACTGGGACTCCCAAGTTGCCCACAGCACGCAATGCCACTTAGGACAGTGGGCTTACTGCAGACTTTGACAGTCTGAATTGGTTTTTCAGGTCTGGCCAGGGCAGATGTATTTGTCATCGAGGGCATAAGTTCTTTGCCAACTGAGATCTCCACAGTAGGGCCACATAACCAGGGTACAGGGTTCTAGGGTGAGGGTTGTCCTTTGGTTGGGCGAGTTCATCCAAACTCCTGACATCAGGACCCCTCCAGAGTGCATGTGATGTACCTGAAGATACCACTGGACAGGGTTTTCTTTAGGATTGTAACAAATAGTTATTTCTTTCTCCTGGCAGGCTGAATAAGTAATATTTTTAAATGTGCAGGTCCTTCTGTACCCCAGGCAAGCATAGTTATTTTGATAAACTAGAGTTTCGCCAATCTTGTTCCCTTTCCTGTTTTGATGCAGCTTTTACAGGGGTCACTAGTGAGTTTGGTTTCACAGTATGGGGTGAACAAAAACATCATCACAATTATACCCAGTAAAAAATTATGAACAAATGATATATTTTAAGGCCAGGCAGGAAGGCTGATTCGGGACAAATTCTTATCTTCAGGCAGTGACCAACTCCTCTTTCCAGGTCTGGAGAGGTAGCAGCGCCCTCCAGAACTTCGCTCACTCGGTTGCCAGTCCTGAGGAAGCTTTTCCTGTCACGTCCGACATCTTCGCTCTTTCGAGTACCAATCTCGAGGAGGCTTTGATGGATAGCCGCTGGGGGAATCCTTGCCTCAGGGCCATCCGAAGGCTGTTCTGGCAGGTAACTAACCATGGCACAGGAGTGGCCTTTGTAGCAGGTGTAATGCAGCTCCAATGGATTCAGGCAGGGTTTCCTTCAACCTTTAAAGCAGTAGGGGTGGTTAGTAAGACAATGAAAGGACCTTCCCAAACCTTTCCTAATGCATCTTCCTTGTAACTCTCAACCCAAACAGAATCACCGGAGTGGAAAGCATGGTTATGTGTAGTGAGTCCCAAGGGGGTTTGTTCGGTGTACTGGCCAACTTCCAGGACTACGCTGTTCAACTCTCTGAGCTGTTGTTTCAGGGAAATCTCCTCCCTTAGTTCCAGAATTTCCCCGATCGCAGAGAGGGGTGGTGGTCTTCCATACATCAGCTCGTAGGGCGTCAGCCCAACAGGGAGGACAGCTTGTTGACATAGAAAGTTTTTTCTATCAGGTGCCTTAAGGCTTCTTTGCCTAAGTGACATTGCCATGCATGTGTTGCACCACAGAAAGTCACAGAGCTACAGGAATCCATATATGGCTGTCTGGGAGAATATAGCATCCATGGTGTTTGCGATAGCCCTGACGAGTTGCTTCTTCATGCTTGTCCCAGGAATATTCGTCCGAGGACAGGGTCAATGTAATCAGGTACAGCTACAACCATCAGAAGTTCAGATTTGGGTAGAGACTGTCGGGCTGCTTCTTTGGTGGCTCTATCAGCTCCATGTACTTGCACAGTTAGAAAGGCATATTTGGAATCTGTATAAATGGTCACTTTCTTTCCTTCGCTCCATTGCAGAGCTTTGATTAGTGTGATTAATTCCGCTTTCTGGGCTGAGGTAGGGGTTCAGCCATCAGAATGTCATCTTCAGTAACAACAACATAGCCTGCTTGGTGTTTGCCATTGATGACAGAACTGCTGCCATCAGTGAACACTATGATTCCTCCAGGAATAGGCACATCTCTTAAATCAGGGTGGCCCGTACACCTCGTCAATCGGATTCTTCATATTCCTGAAAAGCCATGGCTTGGGCAGTCTGGTCAGGTTGGAATGCTGGTGCCTGGGGGTTGAATGGTGTCCTCAGGGGGAAGGTTCCCAGTCCCAGAGGGAAGGGTCCGGCTCCCCAGCCCCAGTTAGGCATACATTCAGCCTAACTGTGCAAAGATTCAAAGACGCACCAGCTTTTTATTACAAACAGAAATTTGTCAACACCCTCCTAAGATTCATTTTCCCATGCATCATTTCTTGTTAAATTGTCAGAAATTTTCTTTGTTCTACTGCTGTACCATTCATTTGCAATTTAGCAAGCTGCTAGTTCTAGCTGGGCAGGCTGGGCAGTGAGCCAGTGTGAACCAAGATAACAGCTACCTTTGACATACTTTTACAGCCATTGTTATTCTAACAGACTCTATTACAGACAGACCCTATTAACAGGCCCTGTTATTCTCACACACCCTATCATCAACCAAATATATTAACTGAAATCCTTCTCTGGCCACTGTATCTTTCTCCCCCAGCACTAGATCTCTCCTATGCCCTTTCATACTGGCTTTCCTAGATCCTCTCTGCCAGAGTTACCAAGGATTCAATCCTGGATTCTCAACCATTAACTGGATTTTTTGAATCTCTTCACTGGATTATGAACCCTTCACTGGATCTTTTGAATCCCACCACTGCCACCACTTTGTGATGCCCAACATCCTCCTAGTGGTGCAGGAGCCTTCCTTATCCCACTGCTGCCATCACTTTGTGATGCCCGGCATCTTCCTTGTGGTGCGGGGGCATTTCTTATCCCACCGCTGCTACCACTTTGTGCAGAAGGGGGGGATTTCCACTTCCCGTCCTGCCACCACTTTTGTGATGCACGGCCTCCATGTCACAGCCAAACTACGTCTCCCAGTGGTATAGCACAAGCACTCAGGTGTGGCTATGTATTCCTGGCTGTGTCTCCTTCCCTGAGAATCACTCACGCCAGGCTGGATGTTTCTTTCATTTAAAAAAGAACATTTATTATCAACAGAATAAAACACATAACTGTATAAACAAGTTATTGGGCCCGCACAAACATTCACTCTTTCTCTAAGCCAAGAGAACATACAAGGAACTTAAACTGTCTTAAATCACTCAAAGCCTCATCTCAACTGTCTAAACTGAAAACTCAACTTAAACTGAAAACTTTCCTCACTCACTCCCCCTTTTTCTCCTCCAGAAGCCCCTCCTCCTTCCACTTCCTCACAGAGGATTTGCTCCTGGAGTACCACGTCCTCATTGGCTCCCTGGCTGTCCGTCACAGGGACATATACAGGATATGGGACCTTTTCCCTGATGGGAAGCCAATAACTCAACAACAACTATTGACAGCTCTGTCAGCCATACAGTTGTCCTGGTTTCATATTGGCCAAATCACCTCATTTACTAAATATTTACTCAGGAAAGGAGAGGGACCGTGAGCCCTAACCCTTTTGAATTCTAAATGTGTGACCCCCAATTGTAATATCAAAGGTTTAGCATAAATACTGTACACACTATTAAACAATGCTACACACCAGAAGGCAACAGTCCTCAAGATGATATGGTAAATGGATCTTGGGACTAAAAAATCTGATGATGAATGGGAAAAGATTTGGACTGCGCCACCACTAAAATCTAGATCTGCTCTCACTAGAGATTATTTTCTGAAAACAGTACATAAATGGTACCCAACCCCAATTCAGATGTCTCAAAGAATACAGAATATGTCACCAATGTGCTGGAGGTGATGTCACAATCGGGGTACATATAAACATATGTGGCTAGACTGCTCCCAAATTCAACCCTTCTGGCAGGAAGTAGTGCGCCAAATTTCGGCCATCACAAAACAAACAATCTATTTTTGCCCAGCACTACTATTAATCTCCAAATATAAGGGCAGCAATAAAAATCTAAAAAACAGATACCTTATAGCATTTCTTCTTGATGAATCCAGAATGGCAATAGCCGCAGTATGGAAGACAGGACAAATTACAGTAGAAGATTGGTGGGGGTGAGTTTGGGACCACTGGTTGTGTGAAAAATTGACAGATAAATTGAATTAACAACAAGATCAGCAGAAAAAAAGCTCCTTTATTGAAAAGTGGTTTCTCCTGGCTGAGTATATAAACACACAGATCATGGGCCAGGGACCTCCTTTTGCACATTTGAATATGTGGGCAGATGTACTGGCTCTCCCTGACTCAGGCGGACTGCTTTGCACAGCCTGTAAAAAAAGAAAAAAAAAGAAAAGAGAAAATGTGCATTGTTCTGTATCTTGCCTTCAAGACATATAACTGGAAAATAGAAAACATGGTGTTGTACCCTAGATGATGCTTGAGATTACATTTCTAACATTTTCATTTTTATGTTATAATTGATGTATTTTAATGTATCACATAATTAAAAAATTAATAAAAATTAAAATTAAAAAAATAAAAGAAGTCAGCCTGTCTTCTTTGTGCAGTCCTGTGGCCATGCTCCCCAGGGCAGGATCTTTCTCAAGCCCCCTACCTACTGATAAGGTTAAAGGTAGCAAGAGGCTCTTCAGGATTTAGGATGAAAATTAAAATAAATCAGTTTAAAATCATTAAAGTTTAAATAAGTCAGCTGGTTTTCTCTGTGGAGATCTGTGGCCATGCCCCACAGGGCAGGATCTTTGGTGGGGCCCCTATCTCTTGCTAATGTTAAAGACAGCAAGAAGTGCTAAAGGATTTAGAATTAAAATTAAAATGAGTCAGTTTAAAATAATTGAAATTTCAAAAAGTAGGCCAGTCTTCTCTGTGCCATCCTGTGGCTATGCCCCCAGGACATAATCTTTGGTGGGCCCCCTACCTACTGCTAAGGTTAAAGGTAGCAATATGCTCTACAGGATTTAGGATGAAAATTAAAACAAGTCAGTTCAAAATAATTAAAATTTAAAGAAGTCATCTGGTCTTCTCTGTGCAGTCTTGTGGCTATGCTCACTGGGGCAGGATCTTTGTCGGCCACCTACAGACCGCTAAGGTTAAAGGCAACAAGATGCTTTACAGGATTAAGGATGAAAATTAAGATAAGTAAGTTTAAAATAACTAAAATAAAAAGTCAGCTGGTCTTCTCTGTGCAGTCCTGTGGCCATGCCCCCCAGGTCAGGATCTTTAGCGGGCCCTCTATCTACTGCTGAGGTTAAAGGCAGCAAGATGCTCTACAGGATTTAGGATAAAAATTAAAATAAGTCAGTTTAAAATAATTAAAGTTAAAATAAGTCAGTCCGTCTTCTCTGCGAAGTCCTGTGGCCATGACCCCCAGGCCAGGATCTTTAGCGGGCCCTCTGTCTACTGCGAAGGTTGAAGGTAGCAAGATGCTCTACAGAATTTAGGACGAAAATTAAAATAAGTCAGCTGTTCTTCTCTGTGCAGTTCTCTGGCCATGCCCTCAGGCCAGAATCTTTGGTGGGCCCCATACATACTGCTAAGGTTTAAGGCAACAAGAGGCTCTTCAGGATTTAGGATGAAAATTAAAATAAGTGAGTTTAAAATAATTAAAATAAAAATAAGTCAGGCAATCTTCTCTGTGAAGTCCTGTGGCCATGCCCCCCAGGCCAGGAATTTGGCCAGCTCCCGACCTACTGCTGAGGTTAAAGGCAGCAAGATGCTCTACAGGATTTAGGGTAAAAATTAAAGAAGTCAGTTTAAAATCATTAAAATTAAAATAAGTCAGTTTGTCTTCTGTGTGGAGTCTTATGGTCATGCCCCCAGGCCAGGAATTTTGGCAGGCCTCCTACTTCTTGCTAAGGTTAAAGGCAGCAAGATGCTCTGCAGGATTTAGGATGAAAATTAAAATAAGTCAATTTAAAATAATTAAATAAAAAATAAATTAGCTGGTCTTCTCTGTGTAGTCCTGTGACCATGCTGCCTAGGCTAGGATCTCTGGTGGGCCCCCTACTTACTGCTAAGGTTAAAGGCAGCAAGATGCTCTACAGAAGTTAGGATGGAAATTAAAATAAGTCAGTTTAAAAAGTAATTAAAATTAAAATGAGCCAGATCCTCTTCTTTGTGCAGTCCTGTTTTTGCTGGCCCCCCTACCTACTGTTAAGGTTAAAGGCAGCAAGAGGCTCTGCAGGATTTAGGATGAAAATTAAAGTAAGTCAGTTTAAAACAATTAAAATAAGACAGCCCGTCTTCAAAATGCAATCCTGTGGCCATGCCCCCAGGGCAGGAACTTTGGCAGGGGCCCCTACCTACTGCTAAGGTTAAAGGCAGTAAAATGCTCTAAAGGGTTTAGGGTGAAGATTAAAATAAGTCAGGTTAAAATCATTAAAAATAAAAAGGGGGCGTGGTTTGAAAGGAACATGGCAGATGTGTGATCGTTGAACTCTGACCAAACTGGCAACTAAAGCTACTATAAAGGCAAGTAGAAGACATAATATTGGCCCATAGACCAGCTATAAATCACCAGCAACAAAAGGACAGCGGAGCAATCAATTACAGATTACTACCCGTCCACAAAAGAGGTGAAGATTAGCCCTGAGCAGGATGACTTCCCTGCTTCAGACCCTATGACAAAAGCCTCCTGTAAGACTCCAAGAGGAGGTAGGCTGGGATTCTCCCCTATGGCGGATGTATCCCTCCCAGAACAGCTGGAAAAATTGAGGGAGCAACTGGTTTGTGACCGAGCGACAGCATTAGACAGCACTCTAAATTGTCCTTGATCTCAAGAAAGATCAAAGACTTAGAAAGGACTATGCATGAATTGTTCCAAAGAGGGGTTCATCATGAAAATTGGATTAAAAAGCTAGAGGAAGATAATCTGCAGCTGCAGTTAAAAACTGAAGATCTGGGGGACAGGTAACGAAGACAGAAGTATGTGAATTGACGGGCATTTATTACCAGATGCCTCTTCTCCCAAAACTTATTGCAACTCAGTGACTAGTGGGATGGACGATGCAGCTGAGCCTTGACAACTGGGATAGAATTCCTATTTGAGCAAAGACCATGGCGGGCTACTGTCTACACTGTCCACCAGGCTTCTCAGCTGTTCTGTACTCAAAAGTAAATTGTTGCCATCCCTCCTTAGTGGGTGTCTAATAACATGTGAATGGAGGAAAATGAGAAGATGGCTCTTGGAACTGGCCAGTTCAGTGGAATTCACTGACCTACCTCCGCAACAATGACGCACAGCCTTTTTCATTGCGTACAAATAATTCTGCTGTACAGTGAGTTGCTAGACTTGTTGGACTATGATCTCTTTGATGTTTTGCTTACTATCGCCACACATTCCCCCCTCCTCTCACCAGGGCCGGTTTAACCTGTCTGCCAAATCAGCATTGGCAGGGGGCCCTGAGGTCAAGAGGGGGCCCCGAGGTCAAGAGAGGGCCCCATGTTGGCCTCCTTAATCTGACGGAGACAGCCGGGAGGAGCCTCCTCTTACCCTCCTCCTCCAAAAACCTCCTGCTGGCTTTTTTTAAAAAAAACAAACAAAACAGCCTCTCCAAAACTAAAGAGAAAGAGAAAGAAACAGCAGCCCTCCGTGGCAGAAGCTGGAGGGAGAGGCACGTCGGAGAGGGTGAGTGTGTGTGTGAGAGAGAGAGACAGGGAATTTGAGGGTTGTCTCCCTCAGAAAGGGCTCCTTTCCTTTCCTTTCCTTTCCTTTCCTTTCCTTCCTTGCACATAGATCCCCTCCAGCCCATCTATCCAGCTGCTTTTAACCTGTCTTGGCTCCTCTCCCCTCCCTTTCCCCCTTGGTCTTCTTCAGCTTCCTCCCCTTGCTGCCAACTGAGTTCAGCCTGCAAAAGGAATGTGTGTGTGTTTGCCCATGTGCCTTCAAGTCATTTCTGAGTAAGGCCAACCTACCATGGGGGTTTCTAGGGAAGGTTTGTTCAAAGGGGGTCTGCCTTTGACTTCCTTTGAGGCTGAGAGAGTGTGACTTGCCCAAGGTCAGCCAGTGGGTATTCATGGCTGAGTAAGGATTCAAACCCTGGTCTCCACAGTCATAGGGCAATGCTGAAACTTCTACAACACTCTAGCTCTTTTAACAGAAGAATATAAAGAAATAAATTAAAATTTGGAGTAATATTACTGGGAACAATGGTTTTATTGTAGTCACTAAAACACACCAGTATCCCATTAGTGTTATGTGAGAGGCATTGGCCTAGAGCAGTGGTTCTTAACCTTTTCTTTAGCAGGGACCCCCCTTAAATATCTTTTGTTGCCCCAAGACTTAACTCAAGATTTAAAACCCTAATAATAATAGCTAATAATAATAGCTAAGGACAACAACAATACAATTACACCATCCATTAAACTTTCCCTCAGAGGCACTCTTGCTTCTTCCTGCAAGTTTGTGGCTGGAGTGGATTGAATGTCAATGTGCAGGCCAAGCTAGCCAGCCAGCCTTTGCCTTGGTTCCTGTCACGTGGCTACTCCACTACAGGGAGGAGGTGGGCCAAGCAGTCTTCAAGCCTTTGTGGACCCCTGTGAGGACGTTGCGGACCCCAGGTTAAGAACCACTGGGCTAGAGAATGCTGGAAAAGGAACAATGCAACCAGACCTTGAGAAGGGTGCTGGCAGGGGGATTCTGGGAGGTGTAACCCAAGAGTAACTTTCCCAGGCTCTAAATGCAGCCTAGAATCATAGAATCATAGGGCTGGAAGGGACCCCAACAGCGATCCCATCCGATCAGCTTCTGCCCTGCAGGAACACACAATCCAAGCATTCCTGACAGATGGCCATCCAAACTATGTTTTAAAAAAGCCAAAGAAGGAGACTCCACCACACTCCAAGGCGGCAGTGTATTCCACTTCCAAACAGCTCTTACTGTCAGAAGGTTCTTCCCAATATTCAGGTGGAATCTCTTTTCCTGTAGTTTGAACCCACGGCTCCGTGCCCTAGTCTCTGGAGCAGCAGAAAACAAGCTTGCTCCTTCCTCAGTATGACATCCCTTCAAATATTTAAACATGGCTATCAGGTCACCTCCCAACTTTCTCTTCTCCAGGCTAAGCATACCCAGCTCCCTAAGCCGCTCCTCATAAGGCATCATGGCTTCCAGACCTCGCACCATCCTTCTCAGTATCTTTCTTGAATTGTTTTGCCCAGAATTGGAAATGGTATTCCAGGTGAGGTCTGACCAAAGCAGAATGGAGTGATACTATTACTTCCCTTGATCTAGACACTACTCCTATTAATGCAGCCTAGAATCGCATTGGAATTTTTTGCTGCTGCATCACACTGCTAACTCATGTTTAGCTTGTAGTCTACTCTTTATTTTCTTTGAGGAAATCTACACCATTACATTAATTGCTAATAAACAAAAAATATGTTATTGCCGATAATATAGTTTTTAAACTAAATTATTGGTGGCAAATTATGTAATATAGTAGGCCCCTCTTATCCACTGGGGATTGGTTGGGGGGGGCATGGATTCTGAAAACCATGAATAATAGTGAACGCCATTGAAAATAATGGGACTTTTGGTTTAAAAATACCATAGAGTTGCCTTGGAGGGCCTAGAAAACGCCTATGGAGGACACATTTTCTAGGAAGACTCTATGGTAGGTGTGCTGTTTTGTGTCCCATGGATAATGAATCCATGGATAAGTGGGTCCTACTATAATCTGAACATCCTGTACAGTGAATAGATTAGGTTACATTGACCTGAGATAAACATATGGGCCCCCCAAAATAAAGCATTGCAGGGAGCCCCCAAATTCCTTAAACTGGCCCTGCCTCTCACCAGTGGTGGCTAGAGTAATAAGTCCTAGCTGGCAACTTGGTCTTGACTGAACTTGCCTCCCTCTTGGTAGACAACTATGTTTACTCTTACTAATTATGTTTTTAATTGTTTTGTGTTACATCGTTACAGTTGATGAGGTTCCAGGAAAGACAAAGTATCCATGCTTGAAAGAAGGTGTCTTGTTTCGGGAGGAGTGGTATCTTGTGCCTTTGTTGAGAGCAGACCCTAGAAACTATGATTCATCCTTGACATCTCAGGAAGTTTACAGCTTCTCATGCACCTTAAATCAATCCCAAATCAATGACCCATCTTAGAGTAGTCTCACTTAATGTGCAAGTACGAGGGTCGCATGTGAAGAGGAATAAAATCTTGAAGCAGCTTAAACCTCTAAATCCAACCATAGTGCTACTACAAGAAACTCACAGAAAGGGAATGATGCCACTCTTCCTGCAGCAGACCCTCGCTGAGCAATACGTGGTGGGGGTACGGGTAAAGCCTGAAGAGTTGCAATTTTGTTTAGTAAACTATGTCCTTTCAAAGTGGATAATGAATACCAGGACCCCATGGGAAAATACTTAATACTGGTAGGGAATATCCTAGGGACCCAATACACGATAGCCTTTTATTACTCACCGAATGTGGACCAATGTGCATTCATGAAAAAATTTCTTGAGCTACTCCAGACGGTCTCATAGGGAGAACTGATTATAGGAGGAGATACCAATGCCATATTGAATCCCCATTTGGACAGATCAAACCCTTCCAAATCGAGCTCCGATCCTATCATCCCCATCGCCAAATTACTTTCAGACCATGCACTAATAGATCCACGGAGACTAAATAACCCAACCATAAAGGACTATACCTATTATTCGTCAGTCCATAAGACATACTCAAGGATTGATCACTTTCTAATATCTAAATCCCTGCTGAGAAAGGTGACAGCAGTAAGTATAGACATCATCCTTTACTCAGACAATGCTCCGACAATCCTCGACTGGTCGGAGGGTGATGATGGCTGCCTCCCCAAAATATGGAGGTTTAACCCCTCTCTTCTACAGGATGAAACCTTTATGACTGAACTTAAGCAAATCATACAAAACTTTTACTTAGACAATGCCAAAGATGGAACATCCCAAGCATTATGAAGTCAAAGGCTTTCACGGCTGGTATCCATAGATTTCCCTTGTTTTTTTTTTCCGGGCTGTGAGGCCATGTTCTGGAATAGTTTCTTTCTGATGTTTCGCCTGCATCTGTGGCTGGCATCCTCAGAGAATGTGAGCCACAGATGCAGGCAAAATGTCAGAAAGAAACTATTCCAGAACACGGCCTCACAGCCCGGAAAAAAACCCAAGGGAAATCTATCCTGAGCATTATTTTGGGATACCCTTAAGGCTGTCATGTGGGGCAGACTCATACAAGAGGGTTCACTACAAAAGAAAATAAAGGAGTAGCAGAGACTTCAAATTTTGACTGAAATTGAACAAATGACAAAACTCCATAAATTATCAGATACCCAATAAATTCACTTAGCCCTACTCCAAAAAAGGTCGGAACTTGAAGCCTTAGACATATATAAAATACAGACCTCCCTCCATTACACAAGGGCATATTTTTACGATAACAACAAGAATTCGAAGCTTCTTGCCACACTTGTCAACTGAAAAGCAGACAAAAGAGTTGTAACTGCACTGCTGTCACCCTCAGGAGACCTAAAGACATCCTATAAAGGTGTAATGAGGGAATTTCATGACTTTTACTCAAAGCTATACTCGGAGGATGAGGTACCTCCAGAAAAACTAATAGAATTCCACCAGTCACTCAAGGTTAAACGACTGACCGAAGAACATAGTGCTCTAACAACGAAGCCTGTCTTTGAAACCAAGTTGAGGCAAGTAGTCCAGTCCCTCAAAATTGGTCGGTTCCCTGGAGTGGACGGATTCTCTAGTGACTTCTATAAATTAATGTATGAAGATTATCATCCAAACTGCTAGAGCTGTTCAATGATGTTCTACCTCAAGGTCTGCCACCACAGATTTGGCTAGAAACATACATAGTGCCGATTCCTAACACAGAGGATCCGTCCCCTCCAGCCTTTGCTTTTAGACTGATCTCGTTAATAAATCAGGATGCAATTTTTTTACTGCAATAATCACTAAACATATTAACTCATTCATAAGCAGCTATATCACTATAGACCAATCTTGGTTTACTCCCAACAGACAAATAACGGATGCTATTCATAGAGCTTTAAATATAATTTCCAATAGTTCCACTAGAAAAAAAACCCACTAGCTCAAAATGTCCCTATTTTGAAAGTGTTTGATAGATTTAATTGGCCATACCTAATGGTATCTTACAAAAAATGAATTTCCCGGGCGCTGTTGTCAAACTGATTGAATCATTATACGTAGGCTCCAAGGCGCAAATAATGGCCAATAGAATGATATTTGCAGATATCCTGATACAAAAGGGATGAAACAAGGCTGCCCCCTCTTCCCCATATTGTTCACTATAGCTATGGAACCCCTGGCAGAATTGATTCGGAATGATCCGGCTATCAAAGGGATTAAAATTGGGGGATGTGTTCACAAATTAAATCTCTTTGCGGACAATCTTCTCCTTTTTTTTTTTTAAATGCCCTCATTAATCCCTCCCAGCATTAATATATATATATATATATATATATATATATATATATATATATACAAAGGCTTTTTGACATGTTTGCAGGGCTTTGAGTAAATTACACAAAATCCAAACTTATGGGCTTGCAAATGACACACAATGAACTGGCGGAACTACAATACTCTACCGATATTAAAATTTCCCCATTGGGCTTCACCTATCTAGGGATATGTATGACTAAGGATGTCAGACAATTGGTACCTAGAAATTATGATAAAATAATGCAGTGGATGAAAGCAAAAATGGATAGGTGGAAACAACTTCAATTCTCCCTCTTGGGTAGAATTGCATGATTAAAATGTTTCTGGCCTCGAAGCTATTTTTCATTTTTCAAACTATTCCCTTAGACCCGTCCCCGAATAGATTATAAAAAATGGACCTCTTTAATCAACAAATTCTTTTTGAATCAAAACGCGCAAAGTTCAAACTTGCGGTGCGCCACTTCCTGCAAAAGTCTGGTGACCTGGCTATCCCAGAGCTTCGATTATATTTCAAAGCCTTCCAGTTATATCAGACACTGCAGTTAATTAACAGGAACCATAAAATTCACTGGGTGCAAATGGAACTAGAGGGGGATAAGGTGCCCAGATAGCCTCTACTTTTTCAGAAGCTAAGTAGGAGAGCATTGCTTAAACATGGGGATAACCCATGGCTCCATAACTCATTGACAATATGGTATAGATGGAGGCATCTCCTCTCACCGGATCTGTTTTCTGTGTGTCCCTTTCTCTTCCACACCTCCTTTTATCATGCAGACAAACTTTGACTATACATGGGATGGGAGGAAAGGGGCGTATACAGGATTAGAAATCTGTTCGTAGAGGGCCGAGTATTGACCCACTGCAAGTTGTCTTCTAAGCTAGCTCCCTCTAAAGTTTCATGGTTGCAAAGTGATCAAGTTGCTGCCTTTACTACGGGTCTTATGAAGAACGCTAATCTAATACAACCTCTCACAATATTCGAAAATAACATCCTAGCTGGACCCTGTATTCCCAAGGCTCTAACTTCTGTATCTGTTATTAAATAATGTGGTGCATCGGGACAACATGCAACTTAAAACGGTATGGGAAACGGACTTGGACGTGAGGTTCTTGGATGAGGAGTGGAACAAAGTTTGGTCCTCTTCCCTAATGACATCACGCTCCGCAGCAACCTGAGAAACCTCGCTAAAAATGATCCACAAGTGGTACTTGACACCAGTTATACTGTCGTGTTGAAGATCTGGCTCATCTCCCTTATGCTGCCCCCGCGGCCTTCCAAAGCAAGCGCTGGGGCTTTGGAGCCCCGGCGCCCGCTTTGGAAGCCTGGGGAGAGCAGCGGGCGGGCGGGGGTGTGGCCGGGCGGGTGGAGAGGAGGCTGCGCTGCCACCCCCGGCCTTCCGAAGCGAGCGCTGGGGCTTTGGAGCCCCGGCGCCCACTTCGGAAGCCCGGGGAGAGCAGCGGGCGGGCGGGCTGGCGGGGGTGTGGCCGGTCGGGTGGGGAGGAGGCTGCGCTGCCACCACCCCGGCCTTCTGAAGCGCTGAGAAAGGCTGGAGAAGGCAGCGTGTTGGTGGGGAGGAGGCTGCGCTGCCTCTCTCCGGCCTTCCGAAGCAGACACTGGGGCTTTGGAGCCCTGGAGCCCGCTTAAAAAGGCCGGGGAAGGCAGCGGGTGGGTGCCTTCCTCTCCCCAGCCTTCCTGAGTGGACTCCAGGGCTTAGAAGCCTTGGAGTCCCCTCAGGAAGGCCGGGGAAGGCAGCGGGTGGGCGGGGAGGGCTTTCTGAGCGGACTCCGGGGTTTGGAGCCCCGGAGCCCGCTTAGGAAGGCCAGGGAAGGCAGCAGGTGGGCGGGAGGGAAGCTGCTTGGCCTCTCCCCGGCCTTCCTGAGGGGACTCCGGGTCTTAGAAGCCTCGGAGTCCCTTTAGGAAGGCTAGGAAAGTCGGAGGGAGGGAGGCTGCCCGCCCCACCCCCCAGCCTTCCTGAGCAGACTCCGGGGTTTTGAAGCCCCGGAGCCACCTCTGGAAGGCCGGAGAAGGTGCAGGCAGGAGGTTGCCCCGCCTCTTGGCAGCCTTCCCTAAGGGGCTGGGGCTAAACCGTGAATAATCAAAACCGTGAATGTGAAAGCCGCGAATGTCGAGGGGCAACTGTACATTTTTTGCTAGCAGTGGCCAGATCTTCTGTAGCCAGTTTGGAAAACAGGACAAGTAACCATAGATGCTTGGTGGGAAAGGATAAACACATCCAGTTGCAGATAGCACAGCAGAAGGTCTCTTTGGGTGATGTTTCCGGGTTGTGATTCTTTCTGCGTTGTCATTTCTCTTCAAGACTTGTTCGGCGTGAGTTCTCAAATAAAGCTGCAGCATTGTGGATAGTGAGTCTCCATGTCTCCCGATATGAGGCTATGGCGGACCATTGTTGGTGATCAATTTGGCCAAGCCTGAGATGTTGCTTCAGGGAGTCCTTGTAATGCTTTTTTGGAGCGCCCCTTTTACGCTGACCCGTGGCGAGTTCACCGTAGAGTAGTATTTTTGGGAGGCGATGGTCCTCCATCCTAGAAATGTGCCCTGCCCAGCGCAGCTGTGTTCTCAATATCATGGCCTCAATGTTGGTGATCCCTGCTTGCTCAAGGACACCAACATTTATCACATAGTCAGTCCAGTGTATATTTAGGCCCCAACCTACTGCTAAGGTTAAAGGCAGCAATATACTCTAAAGGATTTAGGATGAAAATTGAAACAAGTCAGTTTAAAAATAATTGAAACTTAAAGACATCATCTGGTCTTCTCTGTGCAGTCCTGTAGCTATGCACCTAGGGCAGAATCTTTGGTGGCCCCTCCCCCACCTACTACTGAGGTTAAAGGCAGCAAGATTCTCTGCAGGAGTTAGGATGAAAATTAAAACAAGTCAGTTTAAAATAATCAAAATAAAAATGAGTCAGCTCATCTTCCTTGTGCAGTCCTGTGGCAATGTACTGCAGGAAAGTACATTGGTGTGTCCCCTACCTACTGCTAAGGTTAAAAGAAGCAAGATGGTCTACAGGATTGAGGATGAAAACGAAAACCACTCAGTTTAAAATAATTAAAATTAAAATGAGTCAGCCTGTCTTCTCTGTGCAATCTTGTGGCAATGTGCTGCAGGCAAGGATCTTTGGTGGCCCCCCTACCTCTCTGGTTTTAATAATAATAATAATAATAATAAAATTTATTTATACCCCGCCCCTCTGTTAAAACAATCGGGGCGGCTTACAAAATTTAAAATACAATACAAATAAAATCCCTAAACACCCCCACTCCCACCCTCCCCCATAAAAAAACATTAAACAAATATAAATTAAAACAACTAATCTAAAATCACTTTTAAAACTATAAATACAATAAATATAATAAATGGCCAGCAGCCTAGAAGAGGCCAGGATCCCCTGAGGCCAGGATCTAATTAGGAAAGGCCTGCCGAAAGAGATCCGTCTTTAGTGGTTTTTCTTCGCAAACGAAGATTCAGGAAGGACTCATCCCGCACTTTCTGCAAGCGCGTTGATGGCTGAAAAGGCCAATCCGAGATAAACAAGTCCGGTTGCATAAAGTACAGCACAGGGTTTCCTTGGGTGATGTTTCCGGGTTGTGATTCTTTCTGCATTGTCATTTCTCTTCAAGACTTGTTCGGCATGAGTTCTCAAATAAGGCTGCAGCATTGTGGATAGTGCATCTGCATGCCTTCTGATGTGAGGCCAGGGCGGACCATTGTGGGTGATCAATTTGGCCAAGCCTGAGATGTTGTTTGAGGGAATCCTTGTATGGCTTTTTTGGAGCGCCCCTCTTACGCTGGCCTGTGGTGAGTTCACCGTAGAGTACTATTTTTGGGAGGTGATGGTCCTCCATCCTAGAAATGTGCCCTGCCCAGTGCAGCTGTGTTCTCATTATCACGGCGTCAATGCTGGTGATCCCTGCTTGCTCAAGGACTGCAACATTTGTCACATATTCAGTCCAGTGTATATTTAGGATTGTACACTGATGAAAACGTTTGAGGAGTTGTAAGTGTTGGCGATACGTGACCCATGTTTCAGACCCGTAAAGGAGAATAGACAGTACAATGGCTCTATACACACTAATTTTTGTGCTTTGCCTCAGGTGTTTGTTACTCCAGACTCTTTTGTAAAGTCTTCCAAATGTGCTATATGTCTTTACTAATCTGTGATCAATCTCTTTGTCAATCTTGGCATCTGAGGAGATGATGCTTCCCAGGTAGGTGAACTGCTGAACGGACTTAAGCAGAGATTTGCTGACGGCAACGTGGGGATGGTGGTATTTGTCCTGTGGTGCAGGCTGGTAAAGAACCTCTGTTTTCTTCAGGTTGACTTCCAGCCCAAACAGCTCTGCAGCTGTTGCGATGCAGGATGTTAGATGCTGCAGAGCTGCTTCTGTGTGGGCAACAAGGGCAGCATCATCAGTGAAGAGCAGCTCACGGACTAGATAGAGTCCTAGTGCGAGCCCTCAGACGGCTTCAGTTAAACAAGCTACCATCAATACGGTAATGTATATAGATGCCATCTTCTTCTTCAAGCTCTGTGTAGCCCTTTGGAGCATCACACTGAAGAAGATTGTAAATAAAGTTGGAGCAGTAACACAACTTTGCATCACTCCATTAGCTGATCTAAACACTGGCATCTCATTGACTATGTTGTAGTCCGACAGAGAAACATTCATGATTTCCGTCATACTCAATTGATGTCCAGTGCAGAATGCCCCCTACCTACTGCTAAGGTTAAAGGCAGCAAGATGCTCTACAGGATTTAGGATGAAAATTAAAACAAGTCAGTTTAAAATCATTAAAGTTAAAATAAGTCAGCCCATCTTCTCTGTGAGTCCTGTGGCCATGACCCCAGGGCAGGATCTTTGGTAGCAGGATTTTTGGCCCCTACCTCTTGCTAAGGTTAAAGGCAGCAAGATGCTTGGACATGTCTCCTGGGCATGGTCTTTGGTGGGCCCCCTACCTACTGCTAAGGTTAAAGGCAACAAGATGCTCTACATGATTTAGGGTGAAAATCAAAATAAGTCAGTTTAAAATAATTAAAATAAGTCAGCTTGTCTTGTGTGCAGTCCTGTGGCCATGCCCTCAGGGCAGGATGTGTGTTGCCCCCCCCCCCCCCACATACTGCTAATGTTAAGGGCAGGAAGATGCTCTGCAGGATTTTGGATGAAAATTAAAGTAAGTCAGTTTAAAATAATTAAAATTAAAATGAGTCAGCCTGTGTTCTTTGTGCAGTCCTGTGGACATGCCCCAGGGCAGGATCTTTGGGGGGGGGGGGGGGCGGGGCGGCTACCTACTGCTAAAGTTAAAGGCAGCAAGATGCTCCACAGGATTTAGGATGAATATTACAATAACTCAGTTTAAAATAATTAAATTAAAATAACTCAGCGGGTATCTGTGTAGTACTGTGGCCATGCCCCCCAGGGTATGATCTTTTGCAAGCCCTCTACTGCTAAATTAAAGACAGGAAGATGGCATTACAGGATTTAGGATAATTTTTTTTTAAAAATCAGTTTAAAATAATTAAAATACATCAGCCAGTTTTCTCTGTGGAGTCCTGTGGCCATGCCCCCCACATCCTGAAGCGGGGTCCACTGAACTGCAGAGAAAAGACGGGCTGACATTTTAATTTTAGTTATTTTAAATTGACGTAATTTAATTTTTCTGTTAAATCCTGTGAAGCACCTGGCTGAAGTAGCACCTATTTTAGCAAAAAAGTAGTAAAATACATATTTTAGCAGTAGGTAGCCTCCCTCGCTCAATTAGATATTGGCCTGTGGGCTCTGCCTCAGAATTGAGGGCAGGGCCCGCCATTGCCTTGACGACAGAGGCGGCCGAAAGGACTACCGCTTTCTCTCCTTTCGCCATTGGAAGCTTTCCTTAGTGGCAGTTCCCCTCAGAGCCTGACTCCGCAGCGCCCCTTCCGGCCGGGCGGCTTAAAGAGTCATCTCAGACAGCGGTCCATTGAAGGTGTGGAGGCGGAGGCGACGACAACGGGGGAGAAGATGGCGGCTGCGTTGGGGGCGGCTGCTGGCGGATTCAGGTGAGTGGCGCCTTTTGCTTCCTCAAGGATCGGGGAGGGGGCGTCCGGGTGTCCCCCCTTCTTTTCGTAGGAGTTCAGCCAGGACCCGTCACTTCCCCTGGCCGTTTTTTTTAGCTCCGAGGCGGAGGCTTTATTTATGCGGGTGCCGCCGACTCGGCTTGGGGCGTCTTTCACACGTGCGAACGGTGCTTTTGGGATGGCGGCAGTGCTGGGACAAGGGTTTCCTTTCACGTACATCCCAGGAAAGTTACTCCTGACTCCCCCAGCCTGACTGGCTACCCCATGTAACTTTTCCAACTCTGACTTGAGCTGCGTCTCACTACTAAAGGGTGACTCTTCTTGTCAGGGTGGCCAACTTTCGGCAATGAATTTAAGGAAGGTATTACAGTTGTCCCTTCATATTCGCTGGGGTTTGGTTCCAGGACCCCCGTGGATACCAAAATCCGTGAATACTCAAGTCCCCTTATATGCAGTGGCACAGCAAAATGGTGCCCCTTATATAAGATGGCAAAATCAAGGTTTGCTTTTTGGATTCTTATTTTTTAAAGAATATTTTCAAGCCGCGAATACTTAAATCCGTGGATACCAAATCCGTGAATACAGAGGGACAACTGGTACTACATCTTCCTTGAAGTTTGCTACCAAAGAAAGGGGAGCCACACTTTCTCTGAAACAAGTTCTACTGTGGGATTCTCTTATGCCTTCTATTGTTCAACCGAAATCTTTTCTGTATCTTAAGCCTATTAAGTCTAGTCCTGCCTTGTAACCCAACAAAATGAAAAGCCTTAGTCTGTGAGAGCCTTTAGGTATTTGAAGTTACTCTCCCCTTTAGATATTGCCCCCCCCCTTCAAGGCTAAATATACCCAATTCTTTCAACTTACCTGTATAGACATTTCTCATATCCTAATAATCTTTGTTGGTCATCTCTACATCTATTCCAGTTTTTATGATACCATTCTATATTGTATGGGTAGGGAACCTCTTGCCCTCCTTATGATGCTGGGCTCTAGTTTCTGTGACCCTCTGCCAGCATGGGGTTATTGTGTCAGAGCTTGTGGGAGTTGTGTAACCTTAACAATATCTGGAGAATCACATGTTCCCCATCCTTGTTGCAAATTCAGGTTTGAAGATTAAATATTTTCCATAGTAATCTTCAGAGTCTCCAAAAACTATCTTTACAATTTCAATTCTATATATATATATATATATACACAGTTGAAACTGTAAAAATAATTTCTGGACACCCTGTACTTAAAAAAAAACAACACCTACTACATAAGTTTCACATAGGGCAGTTTAATGTGTATCTTCATTTGTGTGGGAATGTGTGTTGTGGCCCTTTGTCTTAAATTTTCCTTTCTTTTCTGCAAATATGAGGACACAGTGGTGTGACCTGGAACTCACTTCTACTACCATAATTCTGTGCAAAGGGAGTATCTGAAGACATAGGTGTTTCATGTGCCTGGCACAACAACTTTTTAAACAGCTATGTTAAACTTGAGTGGTCCATTTTTAAAATATTTTGTCTTTACTTTAAATGTAATTTGTTTCAGAACTGTGGAACCTTTGGAGTATTACAGAAGATTTTTAGTGAGTACAAAGTGCCTGTTTATGTGTGAGATATAGCATGCCTTGCTAATACTGTATAAGATTTTTCATACCGGGTGGGCAGAATGCAGTCTCATGCCCCTACTGCATTGAAAAAGAAACTGAGAGATCATTATCTGATCTGGGCCTTTGTCGTGGGAATTTTGTGTCAGAAATCTCTTGGGGTGTTATTTATTGGACCAGAAGCTATCTGGATTAGTCAGGTTTATAGATGTTTTACTTTATGTAAGAGATGCAATGCCATTGGGGTTTTGTGTGAACAATAACCTCTTATTCTGTGGAATGGCGTATCCTTTCATGTTGCTCCTTCCATTCTCCCCCAGTGCTTTTCTAAAAAGTCTTGCCTCCTCCATCACAGGCTGGGACTCATGGTGAGCTGCCATGATTTCAGCTTGTTTAGTCCTTTGGGAGGAGGGAAGGTTGGAAAGGTCCATGTAAATCATTGGAAGGGGGGATTATGGGTTGAGTGGGGACCTTTCCTCAGCTTCGTGGTTGCTCATCTGGACTCCCTTAGAACTTGTCATTTGTGTCCAGCTGGTTTCATGACGGATGGACAGCAAGGCCAGAAACTTTGTGAAGATTATGCAGCTTTTCAAAGAGATCTCTGACCCTCCCTCTTGTTCTAGGGTGAAACAAAAGTGGGCAGGAGCACTGTGGAAGGGATAGTGAGGGAGACGCAGCAACGGCACTTCTCCTCCTCCTTCCTCAGGCACCATTTGGGTCTCCTCTCTCAACACACCCATAATTTTGCTTGTGTTTCTGCATTGTGGCAGTAAGGTAGCATTTACGGTTGTCCCTCCATATTCTCTGGGGTTTGGTTCCAAGACCCCCTGTGGATACCAAAATCTGTGAATACTCAAGTCCCATTATATGCAATGGTATAGCAAAATGGTATCCCTTGAAGAATATTTTCAATCCGTGAATATTTAAATCCGTGGATACAGAGGGACAACCATATAAGAATATGTTTGCTTTTGTTTCAAATGTCATGATGCTGTGAACTCTATTGTATGATTATAGCTGTTAACCGACATTTGGTGATGGTGCAGTTTTGTTAGTACACCAGAATTCATAAAATAATAATCCAAAAAGCAAACCTTGAGTACCAAGTACTTTTGAGCTAATTTGTTGTATAATAATTGATATATAGAAATAAGTGTAGCTTTGCAGCCACAGTTGACATTTCCCTTATTATCAACTGTGGGAAGTAGAAGTTCCCCTCTAGAAGGAAAACTTTGCTAGCCAAAGGAAATCTATGAATGTGTAGAGCTTGGACTTTTATCTGCTGTAGGTTCCATTAAGTTTGTGTATGAAGTAATCATTCTGAGAAAGCATCTTTTTTGCATTTAATATGAAGTGAAAGCATATCTGCACATTCAGTTGCCCCCCATGCTGATCTTTGACCACAGTTTAGTTCCATTTCAAGCTGATTAGAAAAATTGTATGAGTCTGACTTGGTTATTGATTTATGGTTTTTTAGAAAGAAAATTGTCGGCCTGATGGAAGGGACCTTGGTGAATTTAGAACCACAACTGTCAATATAGGTGAGTAATTTAGTGTAGAGCAGTGAACTAAGAGCTCTTAGTTTTTTGACTGAGCCTATAGGAGATATTCTACAGGAGATATTCTAGAGCAGTGAACTAAGAGCTCTTAGTTTTTTGACTGAGCCTATAGGAGATACTCTCGTTTTTAGTATATAGTTGAAGGTTGGATGCAGACTTAATCATACACCCATTGAAATTATTGGAAAGTAGGTTAGTGAAGACTTCCATTGATTTCTGTTGCTCTACTTTGTCTTCTCCCAAATATTTCCCATGAGAATTCATAGGAAGTATAACATGCAAGCCACATCCTAGTTTAGTTGAGAATATGCAAAGAGGCAGTATCAATAAATTGCCGTAATCTTATAGGAGTGGAAAAGTATATTTAAATTATCCAGGTTCATTTTAATACTATATCATATTTAATGTATTTAACCCCATGCCATTAGCATATTGCCTGTTGACATGAATTGTATGCCAAATCAGAGGTGTATATGCTTGCTTCTCCAGCCTGATACATGCCACCTTCTGTAAATTTTGTCCATCTGCAGTCTACATTGGACAAATGGAATAGTGTCCTTAAAAGTATAAATGGACACAAATCTGTCGTTAAATATGATAACACACACACACAAAAAATAGTTGTAGAGCATTTCAGTCTTCCCGGTTATTCAGTGTCTCATTTGCAAGTAGCAGTGTTTGAATAAAATGATTTGAAAGAAATATTGGAAAGAGAAACAGCTGAATTGGGATGTATTCACAAATTCCAATCCATTAGCAGAGGTATGAACAGAGGTCATGGCTTCTTAGCATATTACATACATTAATAGTTGTTGGCTCACATTTACACATATGAAAGAATTCTCCTCAGAAAAGTTTCTGACTTCAAGAAAATCTGGTTAGCAGATTATTGCTTTTATACCTGGACAGACCATCTGCTTGAAAGTCCTGAGGTATCATCTTACACAGAACATTGTGGCCTGGGTCAGCATTTGCATCTTTCTGTATTCTATTTCACTCAGGTCCCACACCTGCAGCTGTGTAATTTCTTAATACGCCTGTGGTTTGAATACTGTATTTCATTGATACCTCTGAAAAAGTGGATTGAGATCCATTAGGGCTCATGGTACAATAAAGAAATGTTAACATATAACACTTACTCAGTTTATAACATATGAACTTTAGTTAAATAAACTGAGAATGCCTTTTTTCATGCCACGACCCTGCCAAATTTTAGTGGTATAGCAGCAAATTCAAAATAAACATTTAGCTATTTTTCATCACTTTGCTGCCAAACCTAATGATGGCAGATTCATTTGAAGAATCTATAAGAACAAATGGGTGTGGGTGGGTGTGCATGAAAAAGAAAGCCACACTCTAAATCACTAGAAATCTTGAAAGTAAATAGTTTACATGTAGTCCCAAGTCTGCTGTTTCTGGGAGCTGCCATGGCTCTGCTTGCCTGGTCTTCTATCGTAGGTAGAAAGCTTAAGTTTTCTGAAGCATTTTGTCTTTCCCTACAGGTTCAATTACAACTGCAGATGGCTCTGCCCTTGTGAAGCTAGGTAACACAACCGTAGTGTGTGGCATAAAGGCGGTAGGTTCTTGAATGGAGATTTTTTTTTACAGTGTAGCTTCAGGTTTTTATGAAGCCAACAGAATATCAGAAAGCTGTAGTATTTCCCCCCTGATGATGGCTGTTTCTAACTACAGAATAGCAGACTTACAGATATCACTGATGTAGTTCCCCTCATTTGGATGAATAAAGAGAACCATGGTTTTCTATTATGAGAATGGATTGTGGCAAGCTTTGTCCTCATGCGGTTCCCTAGTCCCTGCCTCCTTTTGCATACAAGCAAAGTTTAAATTCATAAAAGACCAGTTTTCAGTTATGTCTGTCTATAGAAAGCTGTTTCCCCACAGTGGGAAAGCCAGGATATGAGGGCTAAACAGCAGGCTTGAACAAATCACATTTTCCCATATCCAAACACAGTGGGAATGTGATTTTTCCCAAATAGCTTTAAATTTCCCTTACACATGAAGGAAGAGGGTAGAGGAAAGTGAAAACAAGTGAGGCCGAGGCTTGCCACAAGGCATTCCTATTATGTCTGAGTTGGCTTACTGTCTCCCACTACTTCTTTGAAATGTTGAGATGAGCATGGATAAATACTCTTCAGTAGCCACAAGTACAGTGGTGAAGCCAGCTAATTGCAGTATAGAGGAAATTTTTTTAAAAAGTATTGGCTGGAGAAGGTGTCACTGTGTTTGCAAAGTCCCATTCATCATAATCATACTGGGTGAGAGCGATTTAGTAAAACTAGGGCTGTCTCATACCTACCACGAAGACAGAATCTGTTAGGTTTTATATCCAGAATCAGGTTATTGGATAATTCACTATTTTTTAAACTGGATCTTGCAGAACATGGCTCCATGAAACCTCTGGTTGCCATGTGTGCTTAGCTATGGTTCTGAGTGGTCAACTTTCAGTGTTCAATAGCCAGGGAGAAGGATTCAGGTTACTATGGTTGGAATGTTTAGGTGAATGGTGGTGGCATGGGTATCATCAGCATCAGTTTAAATGCTACATGTTGTAATGTTGTAAAATGCTCTTGAAGCTTGTGTGTGTGTGTGAGAGAGAGAGAGAGAGAGAGAGACAGAGAGAGACAGAGATCTAAACTTCAACAGACCAAAAGAATTGTGAGTAGTCTCAACAAAGAACTGAAAATTGAAATATTTAAATTTAAACTCAAATTCAAATATTTCATTCTGTGGCAAAGATTAAATGATATTGTAGATACTCGTGCATAAATTGATTAATTTATGCCCAAAAGGTGACTCTAAAAAGCTGGGCCAATACAATGATCCTGCTCAAAAATGGTGGTCTTTGGGATTTCTCTGCCATGCTGGGGAGAACAGAAGGGCCCCTAAAAGAAGTGCTGCACCCTGCTGTGGCAGGGAAATCCCAAAGAAGCACTGACTCTCCCCACTCACTCTGCCTCAGCAGGAAAATCCCAAAGATTGCTTGTCAGTGCTTCTTTTACAGGAAGGTTTCCCTGGACAGTTCACAAAGAGGAGTTGGAGAAGGCGGGTCATATCAAAATCCATAATTTTGACCCCCAAACCTGCCCTCGATGTACACATGAAGTTGACTTGAACATGAGTATATGAGTAATTCTTATGTAGGTTTTAAGGTTGCTTAATTGGGTTTCTGTTAAACCATTAATAAATCTGAATACAGTGCAGAACACATGGACAACTCTTGGCAAACGTCAGTGCTGCCAATTTGCTTAGCACACCTTCCCCCTGCCAATTGCTACCCAGCCTGTTTACTCTGGGATGAGCAGAAGAGCACAGTGATTGAGGTGCTGCTCAACTACTTCCAACACTAATCAGCTGGGAAGTAGGAAGCAAAGGTATCTTAACAAGTATGTGTATTTGGTTTTATACCATGATCTGATCCTACATACTGAAGCAGAGGGATTGGTATGTGTACAGGAGTCATGGGGAAAGGAAGATGTGCATGCATGGGGTGGAGAGGTGAGGGAGTGAGAGAAATAGTTGAAGAGGGACCCCTGGCCATGCCCACCATTGGTTACAGATCCTGCTATATACAGCCCTTGGGAGCAACAGGTTTACTACTATACCATTTGATATTAGTGATCAGTCAAATGTGTGAAAAATAGGGGAGAACATGTCTTGATTCTCTGAAATATGTATGGGCCTTAAAGATTCTAAAGGTCTATTTCTAAACTACCTCTCATTTTTATGTCCCACCTCTCCCGCTGTGTGAACATACTGCATACAGGAATTTGCTGCACCCCCTGCTGATTCCAGTAACAAAGGATATATTGGTAAGATTTCTGCTTTTTCTGAAATGGCTAATCTATTGCAGTTTTGTATTTGATTCATTAACATTATCAGACTTAATGGTATTTCAGAGATTGGGCAATTCCATTTTGATTTGTGCTGCTCCTGATATTTTAAAATATTGCACTTTTTCTGAAACCCTGATTTCAGTTCAGTTACCATGCTGACTACTGTTCTTGCTTTTTCAAAATAATAGTCTACTACAGCCACCGTAATCGGATGCGTGTCTGTTTGGAAGTAAGTCCCACAGAGTTCAATGAGATAAGCTCTTGGGTGAATGAATGCAATGCAGATGCAGCCCTAGTCTTTTACAATAGAAATACAGTACTGGAGATAAAACAAAACACAGCAGCTGGTTGGGCTCTTACCATTTGTGCTCTCCTGAATAAGTTATGCTCTTGCCTCTTCAAATGATATTTGCTATGTGTTTGCTACATGTTCCCATTGCCACCTTGTATTTTGATGGTGGTTTTCCATGGTGAAAAAAAGAACAGAATTTACTTATCAAATGGTTTAATATGACAAGCAGCCTGAAGCTTCCTCTGTTTCAAACGGCCTTCACATTACTAATGGCGTGTGTGAAATTTTACCTTGCAGTAATTACCTTTCCAGTACTTTGGTATCTGTGATTAGGAATTCAATTTTGCGATCATGTCAGTACTCAGTGCTGTTGGTCATGGTAGCCTGTTCCACTTTGCTCTTTCAGTCTGCTTGAATTTGCTTTTCCTCCCAAGGAAATCAGTGCAACATATATTGGTTCATTCCATTTTATTCTCACATCACTCTGTGAGGTAACCTTGGCCTTCTGTTTACATCTCAGTTCTTTGAGGCATGCAAAAATTACCATTCAGTGGGTATTATTTTCTTAGGATCTGCTATTCTCTAATTTTTAAAATGGTCTTCTACAGTTCCCTTTTCAGTCGTGTCTTTCAAATGGTATAGTCCGATTTTATGTTGTAACCTTTTCACTATCAAGTTTTTAGCTTTATCTTGTTTTAGCCTTGTTATAAGCTGCCTTGGATCCCTTGCCAGGAGGAAGACATTATTGGGAAAAGGGGAAACAAAACCTGAGAATGTCCTTTCTATGAGTGGAATTCTGTTCTCCTGCACTCTGGATTGGATTGGTTTATATACTTCCTGTTCCTTTAAGAGGGTTCTTTTATTTACCTTAGAATACAGATTATTTTTTAAAATGCTCCTTTGCATCTGGTATGCATCTTCAGACCACATTGTATTTTTTTTAATAATCCTATTATCCTTAAAATATATAATGTATTAACATGTTTTTTTCTTCTTGACTTATGTATACTATATGCTTTAAATTGAGTAATTGTTGTTTTCTTCTAACAAGAGCAGATATGGAATATGAAATACTGAATGTGTATTTTACTAAGGGCCTTCCACAAGATATTTTGCTTCATAATGTTTTCCCCCGACAGTTCCTAATGTGGATCTTCCTCCACTCTGTTCATCAAGGTTTCGACCTGGACCTCCTGGGGAAGAGGCTCAGGCAGCTAGTCAGTTCATTGCAGATGTGATTGAAAAGTAAGAAATATTTTGCTTCAGTTTTTCAATATATATATATATATTTAAATTTAGTTATTTATACCCCGCTCTTCAGCCACAAGGCTATCAGAGCGGCTTACAAATTGTTTTAAGCAATAGCTATATTTTGCTCACAATATAAATTGTGAGGAGTTGGATTTTCTTCTTTATTGTCACTGTTTCAGTTCACAGGTAGTACTGAAAGAGGATCTCTGTATTGTAGATGGGAAGGTATGTAGAATGTCAATCTTTCTAATATATATTGATTAGATAGTATTTGGACATTCCTGGACTAGCCTGTTCCAGCTTACACTTGCCCCTCTGTATCCATGGATTTGGTATCCATGGATTTAAGTATTCACGGCTTGAAAATATTCTTTAAAAAATAATAATCCAAAAAGCAAACCTTGATTTTGCCATCTTATATAAGGGCCACCATTTTTCTATGCCATTGCATATAATGGGACTTGAGTATTCATGGATCTTGGTATCCCCGGGGGTCCTGGAACCAAACCCCAGCGAATATGAAGGGACAACTGTATACAGAAAAGATAACCTCACATTGTTACACGTGCTGTGGATATATAGATAAGGTGGTGAATTATACTGATGTTTTATTTTGCTCATTGTATTAGACTGGAAGGCCAACAAGTTGCATAGAAAAATGGAATATTTCAAGATGTTGGATGGTACCAGAGGAATAATGTGTCTGTCCCACTGTCTAGTCTTAGGAAATCACAATCTTTTCTAATACTGATAACCAGCAAAAGCTCTGGTTCATGTATTTGACAAGCAGGATTTTGTCATCTTTAACACAGAAATGCTGTAGTCTTCTGATGCTTGCATCTTTTTCATGAGTGTACCCATTTTTATTTTTGTGTTTAGTATTAGTAATGGCCACTATTGACTGCTGACGTAAGAAACATCGAACCAAAAGCATTGATATCTGTCCCAGGGCAGGTTTACCTGGTGGTGGCAAGTGTGCTGGAGAGAAGTGCCAGAGCAATTAATACAGATGTCTTAGGAGGTTCAACACCTTTCTGCTGTGCTTTATTCCACAATAAAATTTTAGCCAGTCTATTGTCTTGCAATGTGCCTGTCTGGTGGAACTAAGGTAATGTTGCCAAGAGTTGATATAGTGCTACTCTCCCAAGCAGAGAAGACACTTGTGCCAATCAGACAGGGGATTATTTTTTTTGTCATGCTTAAAGAAGACCTTTGAGACCATGGGCTCCAAATCCTCAGAAATAAGAAAAACACCATAATGAGAAAAAGAATAGATGATAAGCAAACCTCTAGAAAGCGAAGGGGAAAGGTTATGCCAACGAAGAAAAGGTCATGTGTGCGCTACTGCTGTGGTCGTTGGAAGTAGAATTTAGCAGTTGATGCAGAACTGAGCAGTAGTCATTACTAGACTTGCACAGTACTGAGAATGGGGCATTGCTCCTCCAAAAACTACCTAGATGATTTTGAAGCAGGAATCTGTGCGATACATAGACCACAACAAAGATATGATCTGTTTTTCTCCCTGAATATAAAAACAAATTACCTGAACTGGGCTTATGCTCTGATTGGTCTTTAATGTAGTCTGCAGTGAAGGCATTTGGGGACTTGCTTGCATAAGAGGTTGCTGGATACCTCCTTGAGCAAGTGTGTAAAAAGTGCAACTGCTGATGTAAGCCCAGTTGGCTTTAATGTTTACTGATCATCTCATTATTTAATTGAATTTGAGCATGGACGTGTCCTCTTAAGTAGGTCAGGCATAGCCAGTGGCAAGGAATGCTGGGAACTGCAGTCCAAGATCTAGCAATTGACATTTACTCTCCAGATGTTTCAACTGCAATTCCAAGCATTTCTTGCCATTTGGAGGTACTATCCAACATCTGGAAGCCCTGTTGGTGCAGTGGTTAAATGCCAGTACTGCGCCCACAATGTTGTAAGTTCAATCCTACATGGCTCCAATGTTCACTCAGCCTTCCATCCTTCCGTAGGTCAGTAAAATGAGTATCCAGTTTGCTAGGAGCAATTAGCTAATATGAAGTCAAAAGCTTTCACAGCTGGCATCCATAGATTTTCCTTGGGTTTTTTCCCGGGCCATGAGGCCGTGTTCTGGAATAGTTTCTTTCTGACATTTCACCTCCCTTCTGTGGCTGCCATCCTCAGAGAATGGTTGTGTAGGTGTGTGTGTGGAGTTTATATGCTGTGAACCCCTGTTGGGGACGATATGTAAATTTGTGTAGTTGAATGGTTAGTTTCTGGGTATAGAAATGCAAGGCTCGTTAGTGTTTGTTTGGCTAATGGTTGGTTGATGGACTATTATCTGCTGGGAATCCCCCTGTCCCTGGGTGGAATTCTTTTCTAAGTGTTGAGTTTTGATTCTATTGTATTTCAAAACTGGGGAGCCAGATTTAGTTTACTTTTAATGTTTTTTCTTTCCTGTTGAAGTTGTCCAGGTGTTTGTGGATTTCAATAGCTTCTCTGTGCATTCTGACATGATAGTTGTTGGCCTGGTCTAGAATTTCTGTGTTTTCAAATAGCATTTTGTGTCCAGGTTGGTTTATAACATGTTCTGCTACTGCTGATTTTTCTGGCTGGCACAGTCTGCAGTGTTTCTCATGTTCCTTGATTTGTGTTTGCACATTGCGTTTAGTGGTCCCTATGCAGGAGTTTACCGCATACCATGCAGCTGCGGACAAGTTTACATAGGGGCCACTAAACGCAGTGTGCAAACACGAATCAAGGAACATGAGAGACACTGCAGACTGGGCCAGCCAGAAAAATCAGCAGTAGCAGAACATGTTATAAGCCAACCTGGACACAAAATGCTATTTGAAAACACAGAAATTCTAGACCAGGCCAACAACTATCATGTCAAAATGCACAGAGAAGCTATTGAAATCCACAAACACCTGGACAACTTCAACAGGAAAGAAGAAACCTTAAAAGTAAACAAAATCTGGCTCCCAGTTTTGAAATACAATAGAATCAAAACTCAACACTTACAAAAGAATTCCACCCAGGGACAGGGGGATTCCCAGCAGATAATGGCCCATTAACCAACCATTAGCCAAACAGACACTAACGAGACTTGCATTTCTATACCCAGAAACTAACTATTCAATTACACAAATTTACATATCCTCCCCAACAGGGGTTCACAGCATATAAATTCCACCCCCCCCAACTCAACCATTCTCTGAGGATGCCAGCCACAGATACAGGCGAAACATCAGAAAGAGACTATTCCAGAACACGGCCTCACAGCCCGGAAAAAACCCAAGGAAAATATGTTGTAAACTGTTTAGGGAGTGCTTAGCACTGATAAGCAGTATAGAATTAGAAGTGCTATTGCTATTGGAAGGCTGTACTTTATGTACTCCCCTTTATTTCAGACCATCTGTGGAAGGGGTGTGAACAAATTTACTCACTTATATAAATACATTTCACAACTTTGCTCTAGTGCCCTTAGAGTGTATTCTCATCATGAGACTTTCTTTCCTTAGATTGTTTGGGTTCTGTATTGTGATATTATATGCCTAGACTATGATGGAAACCTTCTGGACACCTGCATTTGTGCTTTCTTAGCAGCTTTAAGAAATGGTAAGTTGCCTTACAGGATTTACAAATTTAATAGTTGCACATTTGCCATTGAATTTCAGTGCTATCCAATATACTGAAAGAATGAAATGAGTTTCCCTATGGAAGGTGGAACGTAGCAGGGGAGACATAAACCAAGCCTAGTGTCAGCAATACAGTAACCTTGGGTAGCTGCCTTGCCCTCCTGTTCCCATATTCTTTGAATGCCAGGTGATGTAACAACCCAGATGCCTTAGATTTGCACTGTGGCCCTTATTATCAGCAGTCCAGGTAAGCCCACCTTCTGTCCCAGAATAAAGAAGCAACAGGCACCTACCAAAATGGGGGAGTGGATTCAGTTTATCCAGAAGGCCCCAAACCAATGGCCTGTCAAATCTTGCCTAGGTAAAAACCATTTCAGAGCTCTTCCCTTCTTCCATATAAGCCAATATCCTGCTGGTAGGGATAGGAGGTGCAATAACAAATTCCTGTCCCAATCATTGTAACATGGGAAACACTTAAGAACTGGATGCTGAAGACTCGCACTGCTGTTTCTTCTTGGCAACCCTTAAATCTCATATGGTTTTCTCCATTTTCAGTGTATTTCCTTGTTTTCTTGCAGCTACCATGTTGTTCTGTTGTAAATTCAGCCGAAGAGGCTAATGCTTAGCTTGTGATTTCTTTTCAGTACCTAGCAGAGATAATGTTATGGTGATGACCGCTGAATAGTTCTTCAGCTTTCCCTGAACTCCCGCCCTGCCTTTATATTCTTCAATATCAATTTTGTCATTACCAATTTTCTAGTAGTAAAATTGGTCTTATAGGTTATTGGTAAGATGTTTTCAGTCTGATGGTATGTTATCTCAAGCTACAGTGATAGGTATCAAGACAGCACTTTAAAATCGTTAAACACATTCACAAAGGATAGATGGGTTTTCTGTGGTTTTTTTCTGGGTTGTGAGGCTCTGTTCTGGCAGAGTTTATTTCTGGTGTTTTGCCTGCATCTGTGCCTTGCATGTTCAGCAAGCCTATGGATGCTGGCTGTGAAAGCCGTCAACTTCACAAAGATAGATGCTTTTATGTCCCTATTCCCTGGCTTCCCAGAAGCTTCTTTTTGGCCTTTTAGATACAGTGTGGAAACATGGGGTTTTAACCCATACAATTATTGAATTTTATCACTGAAATAGCTTGTAAGAATAAGTATCAATTGCTAAGAGAGAAAAACAAACCCAAAACCATTATGGTAATGAAATGATTTTGAAGCAGTAACCTAGGGTAAATCCCCCTGCACTACCATGCCTTTCTTTAACCTTTTGCAGTTTGCTAACAGAATACGCTTTTAGCCAAAACAAGTTGCTTTACTTTTGTGTCAGAAACTAATGACAAGTCAGCAGTAGTTATAAGTTTTCATGTTTTCTCCATACTGTACTTTTAAATCAGAAGCATTAATCTTGTGTCATGCTTTCTCTTCACAAGTTTTAGTTTCTTTTTTAAAAAGAAGATACCAACCTTGCTTTCATATCTACTCTTTATAATTCTAGTGCAGTTACCTGTTGTTACTATAAATGAAGAAACTGGATTGGCCGAAGTCAACTTGAAAGAGAAGACTCCTTTGACAATTAGAAAGCAACCAGTGGCTACATCCTTTGTGCTGTTTGAGTAAGTGGGTGCCGTTTCCTTAATAGCTTTTGTTATGTGTAGATGGCAGTGGTGATGAGCATGCCATCACAATACCGTAAAAAGAATAAAAGAATGCAAAAATGGATCATGCAGAATATTGGCTGTAAGAAAGTTACCATTTTAGCCTCCTCCATCTGTTTTGGTCCTGTTTCTCTACCAATGAGCATCAGCTTAGTACTTGTCACACAAGGACAGGCTAGAAGAATCTTTCTGTGTAGAGCTTTAATGGGACCTTGGTGTTTTTATTCACTCTGTCATCCTTTTGTACAAACTTCAGTTTTATTCCAAAACGAATCTACCACAATGTGATCCTATAGTGCTTATGACTACATTCACATGGCCCCTTGAATAATTTTAAAGAGCAGTTTTGATGTCTTTCTTGTTTATCTTCTTACAATGTGTACTCTTCAATGAGGAATTAAGTGCATTCTCAAAACCTGTGGATAGCACTGCTATATCACTTCAGGCAATTCTTTATCTTGAAAATGTGGTAACATATCTTTATATAACATCACTTTACAACAGAATTTTTCAATGTGTTTCCTCTTCAAAAAGCACAGTAATGGTTGTTGATCCAACTGCAGAAGAAGAAGACTTGGCAACTGGAGTGCTAACTGTTGTAACTGATGAAGAAGGCAAACTGTGTTCTGTTCATAAGCCAGGTACTGTGCCAAATTATTGTAAGTTATCAGAACATCTAATTCATCTGTATAAATTAAATCTCATAAAAACTTGTGTCACTATAGCAGTTGCGCAAGGAGAGCAGCACTGGGTGACCCTTAAAAAGCTGTCACTTCAGTCTGAGGTGCATGAATTTACTCCAGTAAGAGAGAAATTTCATTTTATTTAGTAATCACTTGAAAGGAAATGTCCAGTGCTAGATTCATTATTTTTATTTGTTTTTCTCTAAGGAGGAAGTGCACTCACAGGAGCAAAACTTCAAGACTGTATAAGCCGGGCAACAGCACGACAAAAAGAAGTAAAAAAACTAATTGATAAAGTTATAAAAAGTGTAAAACCAACATAAAAGGGCTTCTTTGTAAAGTTTGACTTGTACAAAGTATCTTGTGATAGTGCTTACCCATTATCTCAAATGTGAAAGATAATAGTGTTTCTAGGTTGATAAACTGCATCTTAAAATATTAAGGAGTCTTTATTCCGTTTCTCTGATTTTTACCACAAGAAAACCTGTTGCATAAGTTTGGTTATTGGCCTTTAAAAGATTGCAAATGTTAGTATAACCTCATTTTACCAGAAGATTCTTTATTCAATTTTATTTAAAAAACTATAAATATACATACATATCAAATACACATTTTAAGAATTTACCAGCAGTGAGATGCCTCTTTTTACTTTTTGAGTGGTTGCCTGAATGTTGTAGCTGAGCTGCTTGTGCTGCTGCCACTTCTGCTATCATAGCCATTTGATGGTGGAAGAGCTGTAACTCCTGCCAGGGAGGGAGAAGAAAAAAAGCTTAATGTGCTTTATTTCTGTTGGATCTATGGATTGTAATAAATAAATGATGATGAAAAGGAAAGCAAGCTGATAAAATATATGAAAAAAAAATAAAGGAGCATATTAAATAACATTAATGAACATTTCTTCAAATACATCAGAACCAGGAAATTGGCCAGGAAGGTCACACCTGTTAAGAGTGTTAAAGGAGAATAAGTGAATGCAGAAGAAGTGTATGCATCCTTTGAATCTGTCTGCTGTACTACACAACATGTAAACCAGTGTCTGAGGCAACATTTTAAAGAAGACTGTCTGAAGAATTGACAAATAATGACAAGAGTATTTTTAGGTGTTATCTACAAAATAAAAAATGGCAGGGCAGGTGACATTCACCTGAGTTTTAAAAACTCAAATATGAAATTCTATGAAAGCTTCGTAGCTTGTCTGTAGGATCAGCATTGATATGGCTGGTATGGAAATAGTCAATAACCATATTTAAACAGCAATCTAGGAGTTTGCAGACCAGTTATCTCAATGTCTGTTCTGATAAACTGATGAAAAGCATGATTAAAGATAAAAATGATGAAGTATAAAGGACAAATCTTGCAAAAAGAACAGTCAACATAGCGACTAGACAAACAAAAACGCTTGGTAGCTTTGCGATTACTGTTTGAATAAACTATTCTTTCAAAATTAGATGTTGCTTGTTTCCATTTGTGTGAGTTGGAAAACACCCCCCCCACCCATATTAACATTTTTCAGAATTGTATACCTCTACTTATAAATTGCTTCTTTTTAGGAGCAGACATTAGTATGAATGCCTAGACTCATACTGGGAAACCTCAATTAGTGCCTGTGGGTGCCGTGGCAGATACAGCCATCTCCTTTAGTGCCCACTCTATTTAAAAACAAACAAAAAACCTTGGGTAGCTGAAACCCATGGCCATTATCAACCCATTATCTTCCCTCCCTTTCTCCACTACATTACTGCTGCTGCCTGAGAAGCTTGGGGGAGAGCTTCAGAATGACCAGGCATGTGTTGGGAAAGGTTGTAGAAAATAGTGGCTTGACCTGGCCAGCTGGTTGGGAGGGTGCTGATGACAGGGAAGGGTATATGCAAGAAACAACTTTAGGAATGATTCAGAGGAAAAGCATTTAAGAGAGGTGTTCCTCAAGAAAAAGAGCAGGGGACACATGCATTGTGGTATGTCTGGCCTATTACAGCAGACCCTCAGTATCAGCTAGTGTCTTGATTCTAGGACCCATTGCGGATGTTCAAGTCCCATTAAATACATAGTAAAATGGTGTCTCTGAAAACTTGTGAATGGCAAGGTTTCATTCAGGAATATATTTTAAACAAATATTTTCAAGCCGTGGTCAGTAGAATCCGTGGATCCGGGGGGCTGACTGTAATCTGGGAAAATACAGTGGAGCACAGAGCTCTGCAATAAAGCTCAAGATTCCATCTCTCCCCTGTGTATCAGGTCCATGGGCAAGTTACTTGTCTTTCAGTCTCAATTGGTCCACTCCACTATTCAATTCCTAACAAAACAATGTGGATTCAAAGGAGTGATGCTGTGCTTGGGAACTTCTCCCTTGCACAAATTCTCTGTCAAATCTGTGTTTTATGTTTAGGTACACTCACTACAGCAGCCAGGTGGTGAATGTGCATCCTGCTTCCCCATGGTAGCCACATTGTGACAGTGCTCAGTATACACTTTCAAAATTTCAAATGTTCTGTCAAAGTATTAGGGACCTTTCAGATAACAACTGAATATAGCCTCCTGTACCTTGGCTCTTAATAGAAATATGGCAGCAAGTTGCAACACAGTATTAAACACTGAAGCAGGAGTGCAAGACTTAAAAGTGTATATCATGACTACTGTGTCACATTTTTCCGTTGGAAACATAAGGAATTCAAGGCAAAATGGAGAACTATAATTATGCTGCATTCAAATTCCTTTAAAAACAATATTGTTAAAGCCCATCGAACCACCTGAAACCCTCCAAGCTAAAACTCAAAAGTAATCATGTCAAGGAGTGTTTCTGCATTTATCATAACTACCAAGCAAGCAATATTCTTGGGAACTTCTGTTTGAAACATTATTTCAAAACTACAGAATACAAAGCACCTTTTGGGCATTTCGTCCAAGTGAGGAAGGAGTCTGCCAAGCACACTGGACCTGCAAAAATCAGGACAAGGTTTTTGCAGAACACAGTCTAGCTTCTCACTTCTGTGCATCGAATGACCAGTGCTTGAAAACACAAATGGCATCAAGGAACAAAGTGATCTCTAACACCAAATGTACAGTAGGACACCCGTATCTGCTGGGGATTGGTTCTGGAGGCCCCTGTGGATATCGAAAACCATGGATAATGGCGAATGCCATTGAAAATAATGGGACTTCTGGTCTAAAATACCATAGAGTTGCCTTAGAGGACCTAGAAAATGGCTAGAGGGACACATTTTCTAGGAAGACTGTATGGTAGGAATACTGTTTTGTGTCCCATGGATAATTGAATCAGTGGGTAATGAATCAGTGGATAAGGGGGGTCCTACTGTATTTACAAATAAAGGCACACCTCACTTAAAACCTCTGAGAGCGAAGCTCCTTTTTACATCAACGCAGGACTCCTTTTCCTTCTCATCCTCTGTCTAGTTGGAAGTTTTGTAGCAGCATTGGGAGAATGGTGGGGGAGGGGTGGAGAAACAGACTTTTGCTAGGTTGCAGCAACATACCTGCAGTAAACAAAGACTGAACTGGGAAACACCAAGCCATTTTTACGCAGAGCACAGGCTTTAATTTTAAGGAAAAAATGGTCTCTCCTAGCCCTAAAATGCCAAAAGGGGTGCCTAAAAACATGAGAAATGACATATTACCAGAGGGAATATTCAGGTATTTGGGGATCAAGGAGGCACAGCCCTCTGAGGTCTCCTGGGGAAACTAATGCAGGCCATAGCCTTCCTGTGCTGCCAACCCTTTGCTGGGTTATTTTTTAGCAGCATTGACATGACATTGGGATGGTGCAGGAGGCTGGAGAAATGTTCCATGTTGGGGCAACAGTGTATGTGCAGTAAACAATGCAATGAAGCTTGAGGTGGGAAGCAATGGGATCCTACTGTAGCTGCGGGGGTCTGCCTACAACAAGATAAACAGTAGCTGCCTCCAGAAACTTACTGAGCATGCCTGAAGAGCAAAACAGGAAAAGGGAGGGCTAATAAGCTTCTTCCATCACCAGCTTCTTCCAACATGTTAAAAAACAACAACACATATTTCTAAGATTTGTAAGGTTGGCCACCAAAATGGAAATTTTAAGTAAAGTGAAAGCTGGTGAAAGAAAAAGTAATCCCTGGAGACATTTTTTAAGAAGCCTTCAGGTGCTCTGTAGAAGGCTTTACATGTTTTTGTTTATTTATGGAAGGCTTACCTGACCTGGTTGTTTCATTTCACAAGTGCCTATTGTCAGTTTTGAATAAACAACTTGCTGAAACATGTTGAACCGCTTCTTTTTTTGTGGTGTAGAGACTCATCCCTACCCTCCTAAGTGGTTCCTGCCCCATCCTTTTCTGGCAGTAACTTTATGTTAACTTTCATAGGAAACTGTTTCATATTCAGTGGGCCATCTGATACCAAACGTTCTGTTAAATAAGTAATCCCCAGGAACACATCTACTTTGTTAACTGAGGTATACCTGTATTGTATGAATAAAAAACCCAAGCTATTCATATTTCAGTACACTTCTAGCTAAAATACCACCCAATATTCAACCTTCTTAAAGTAACAAAATAAATTTAGCTTTGATAGACAAAACAAATGCTGTGTGTATTTTGATTTTCTCCAAATTTGCATTTTCCCTGGCTATGGCTCTTCCCACAGCGTCAAAATTTCTGGAAATGTTTGACTTCCATCTATGTCAATTTTACATCTATGCTTGGACACTCTGCTCCTGTCCGGGTGTCCCACATCTACAGAACATACTTGGATCAATTTCTGTTGTGACTTCTGCAGAATCTGAATTTCCTACAGGCCTTTTGCCTATCCACTTACTATTACAGTTCCCCTGTGGCAAAAGTTATGGTATCCTAACAGTTTTTATGTGGCTGAAAAACAATTATAACTTAACTCTCCACAAGGATGCTTTCTGAAAAAACATACCTGCTGCCTGAGGCTGCATAAAATTCCCTACTCCAGTCAGGTTAACAACAGCAGTTTGCTGAGCAGACAAGGCCTGGTCTTGATTTGTGGAGACTTGTTCAGAACCCTGGCAAAGAAAGACTGACTCACAGAATGTGAAGGTAACACAGAAGTGGAACATACCCTTAAGCATGGTTTCCCTTTGAAAATGCAACTAGATTTTTAAGATGTATGTGTATACGAATGGTTACAAAAAGGTAGTTCTCAAAGCACTTCCTGGATTGGTAAATAAATAGTAATAGCCTTTTGCAAACTATGGTTACCAAACATAGAATCCATCTGTGGCAATATGCACTCCTGCTCTGTACCCTCCTCAGTGGTTCTTGCCCCATCCTTTTCCGGAGGTAACTTTAACTTTCATAGGAAACTTATATTCAGTAGGCCATCTACTGAGTATCGTCTGCTTTGACTGGCCATAAATTCCCATGGTCTCAGGATTATGTCTTAGCCCTACCTGGAGGTCCTAGGTACTGAACCTGGGAACTTCTGCATGCGGACATGTAGTAGACCATGTGCTGTACTAACAAGGCATCTTCCAGGAATCCCAGCCAGTATGGCCAATGTTTAGGAATTTTGGGAGCTGAAGTCCAAAATAAATGGAGGACCAAAGACTGAGAACCACTGCTCTAGAGCTTGTGATCATCAACATACTGAGGACTTCTTGTTCTAAATCACCAAAATAAACAAACAAAAAAATCACACTACCAAAGGAGTGTTAAATAGCAGTGGAGACAAAATAGGCTCTTTCTTGAGAACCTGCACAAATAAGGGGCTCTCCCAATAAAGGAGTATCTGTAATGAGGTGGTAGTTGTTGAGTGCAATTGTCTAAGGTAGGGTTCTTAAGAAATGCCCACACTACTCCACACACAAGTGCCCTCTGCTCCCATATGAATGCATTCATGTCTGCCATGGGCTGTGCACCCATTCTCAGAGTACATATTTTTAAACAGTGTCATTCATTAAATGGACACTATGCCACATATCAAACTCCATTAAATAAAGGTACAACTAATTTAAAGGATCCACTATTAGTAAAAATATGAAGATAAAGCAGTGTGAAGTTATGTGAAATATTCCCCCCCCCAAATCAAGTTTTTCAAAGCCAATGCAATGTACACATTAGCACAAAAGAGCCACCACATATAACAAATCCCTTTCTTTCAGAGATTGTCCCTCCCTTAGGTGGCTAGGAAAGGCCAATCTCAATTAGCCTAGATTAATTAATTTAATGCATTAAATAATATACTGAGCTAGGATTAACTGGCTGGCTCAGTATAAAGCAGCCTCAAGAATTCTTTAATGTAGCTCTCCACATTTTGATTTTGGTTCCAGGTGTGGTTACTCCAAGTCTTTCCCATGCGCAACTATCCCAAACAAAAAATAACCAACTAACTCTCTGCTTTGGGGGTATTCTAAGGTGGCCCACAGAAGTATACATATAGTTCCACAGACTGTATTTTCATTGTATTTATTTTCGATAAATATGCCTACTTGATCTCCCTGTTGCTGAGGACTCGAAATTGTAGGTGGTTGGGATGAGAACTGGGAGAGTTGTTGCTGTTGCTGCTGCAAAGGGTTGAAAATCAGTGAGCCATCTGGAAGCTGTTCAAGTTAAAGGCAAGAGACAGAGATCAGGTTGTAGTCTCATGTGATGAGCACAAAGAAAGACAGAGCACTTAAAATTTGTATTCTTGTGCTGTCACAAAAAATACCCAGCCTGGTTACCCAGTCACTTTACACCAGACACCAACTTATTCTAAGCCCAATCCCATTAGAATTATATGTTCAGCACAAAACCTAAGTCTCTGTGAAACAAGTCACAAAGAGCAAACCAAAACATGTTGCACCACAGTACTCAACCCAGAATGTGCTGATTTTCTTCTACAATTATCTTTCTTTACCAGCTTTTCCTTGCAAAGTAGAAAATAGGTGTCCAGAACCCTAGCTGTGGGAAGAGAGGCTGGGGAGAGGGACTGCAATAAAAGGTGGCAGGCAGTATGAATATTAAGAAACCCACAAACAGCTACTGCACATCCCCAATGTTTTGCAGATTTTCAGTAAACAAGGTACCCAGACACAGTTCTCCACTGAACATACTAGGTCTAGCCTCCATGTCACCTTTACATTTTTTATTTAAAAAAAATACCCATCCTTTATTTTAATATTGTGTTTCCTTTTCTACAATAAGGTAGATAAACATTCTTCCATATATAGAACATTTAAATGAAATGAAACCTTTTCAACAGGATGGATGGTTTTAATAATCAGTCAAAGCAGATGGACGTCTTTGCTGGACATCTGTGCCTAGTCACACATCTCAAGAAATCAGTACAAAACATGGGTGAAAGTACATCACTAATCAATTTACCTGAAGCAGATTCAGAGGATGAAGGCCTGGAACATTTTTTAAACCCAGAGGACCACCTGCTGAAATTAGACAAGATAACATTGTAATTATTTTCCTTTTTAACTACTTCTAAACTAGATTTAGAACAGTATTGTTGAACAATCATAATGAAACTATAATGCATTAGAAAGCTATTTCAACCATTTCAAGCAAAGGTTTTCTTTAAAATGTCATACTGTCAGTTTAAATTTAGACAGAGAAAAGAAAAAAAGCTCTACACTGTAAGTATATTTTATATTCAAATAAGGCTCAACAAAATGGCGGAGTGCATCTGCACTGAATCTGTGCAATATATCTGATTTCCAAATGTCACCCTCAGCATAAGCACTAGCTCTTGCCCATTCCCTCTCCAGTGTGACAGCTGGGGGTGGGGAGAGTGGTGTAAGAGTAGCACAAAATGTACTTTATTTATTTATTTATTGTATTTATGCTGACCCTATCACAAAGTTCAAGGAAGTATACAAAATCATTAAAAATGTCAGTGAAAAGACAGCAAAGTAAAATTTGAAAACATTTATAGCAGCAGATAAAATAGTCTAGGTTAAACTCTAGAAACACCAAATAAATTCACCACATTAAACTGCCTAGGTAAAGAAGATCTATTTTGCTTGGTACTGAAAACTCCTAAAATGATCAGCAGGCACAAAGACCTAGGAAAGACAGGGCATCACCACAAAAACCCAGGCAGGTAAACACAATCTGAGGACATAAGCTACACTATCTGCTGAGTGTGTTTCTTCTATTTATTGAGGTCAAAGTGGTAGGGGAATAGGGAGACAGAGAAAGGCAAATGACAAGTCAGAAATCCAAATTCCAATAACGGACTATTATACAGTTTACCCATTAAACAATCAATTATTTTGTTCACCATTTTCTTTAATGCAAAAGCTGTTGCCCCCTACGCACCAGCACCATTCAACAATGGCTGGCTTTCATACTGACCTGGCTGAGAGGTGGGCTGCACTGCAGCAGGCAGTGCACTTGGCACCAGACCTCCTGGTGGTAAAATGCTGCTTAGGTTTATGCCTGCAGGGGTTATCGCACCAGTACTACAGCCCAGCATGGAATTTGAGCCACTCATCAATGTCTGTGCTCCACTGTACAAATGTAATGAGCAGACATTAGACTAACATGAACACAGCATGAAGTGCTGAGACTGGACAGTTTTGCTATCCAACTCCCAGCAAAAACATTGTGTCATTAGTCTTGAGGCAACATAGTTCAATCTCCAACTGCTTTTGTTAAGCCTTATTATTAACCTAGAGATGTGTCAACAATGACAATGAGTTTTATCAGGCTAAAATTATCGAGCACAAAATGGGCCTATTTTTCTATAAAACACTTACTAGTTGGCATCTTAGATACATTTTAGACATTCCCATAGCCACAGATAACTGTCCAGTTAATCTGTCCCCACAAAATGGGAGAACATCTGAAAGGCACCTTAGAAAGATAGCTTAGGGTGTGAAAAGCATACTGCCACACTCTGTCCTTATTCCTTACCACAACTCCAAAGTCAGTAAACATAAAATGAGGAAAAATACTTTCTTTAAGCTCTCAAACCTAAAGAGAAATGAATTTTTCTAGCTGATTAGGGTGGACATTACAAAGCTGATGCTTACTTTCCCCTCCTATTCCAAGTCCACACGTGAATGCTTAAGAAAGTGTAGTACAAGTTCTCACTTTCACATACAGCAAGCAGTGGGAATTGGCATTCTCCCTCCCCTTGACTCAGGGGATTTAACTTGCCGTTATCTGAATAACTAGATCTTTCAAAAGCCCATCATATGTTGTGTGACTCAGAGCATAACTATAAAAATCAAAATCATGAAGTGCCACAGTGACACCAACTTACCACACAGAGCCCACTACATTGATGAAGTTAAGTCCTGCAGTATTTGTCATGCCCTGGTTGGAGGAGGTTCCTGTAGTGATGGATGTTACCATGGTGGAAAGAGGAATGGTCATTACAGGCAGTGCCTGGCTCAGAGACATGTGCTGCTGAGCAAACGGGGTTAGCAAAGTGGGCTGAGGGGTGAAGCCTGAATCTTGGGGAGTAGGGGTGGCAGAATGGGTAAACAGAGTTGAGCTCTGAGCATCAGGAGGGTGTGGGGTCGATGAAGGGGTGTTGGTTGGAGTAGGAGTAGATGGTTTAGGAGTTCCAGACCCTGCTCATTGAGAGAAATAAAAAGCACTAGTTTGTTATAAAAGTTCTTTTGTAAGATAAGGTTAATGGAAGGCTTAGCTGTCAGAGTTGAAAACAAAGAAGCCCTAAGTGTTAGTCACTGCAGCTCCAAACAGACGCAGCACATGTCACATCAACAGCCACTCAAGCTGTAAAACAAACCTTCCATTCTCTCCCTTAGGTCATTCTAGCACTGGTAACACATTTAGACCACACCCTTTCCATGGACAACTTTATGTCAGTTTAATTTCTTTCAATAAAGCATTTTGCTTGCAAAAAAATAAAATAAAAATTGGTATCCAACATTATAAAAAAACATCTGCACAGTACCATAGTACAACAGAAAGAAAAACAGATTGAACCGAAACGCAGACTATGACCAAACTGAGGGAAACAGTACAAATAGTCATCTGTAAACGGTTTGCTTAAATTGGGCTTAACCACAAAGAAAGAAAAGTAGCCATGGTTGTGGCAGAAAATGAACACTGTATTTTTAATAGAGAGCATAAATTTGGCATGAAGACATCATATCAATGGAATGGAAATAAAAAAACCCAAAAGCTCTTGAGGTGTTTTCGTTTTATGTTTTTTTTAGCTTTCATGTCCTGCAGAAAGAAAGGAAAGAAATGTGAATGTCTAGAAGCTGTGAGCAAAGTCTTCTTACAGCAACAAATGTGTGCAACATATTTATACAAGTCATACCAGCAACATAAAAGGTGGGAGGGATGGGAGAGGGTTGCATGAACCAGACTGTTGGAAAATTGATCAAAGCTTCCTTACAGGTTTCTTTGTGCAAAACAGGAAGGCAGAAAAGACACCTTTTGAGCCATCCAAACAGACTATGCCACTTGAGCCACAGGACTACACTGTGCAGCAGAATGAAGAACTCAGTAAGCAATTGTCTCTTTATTAGGGACTCCCTCTCTCTTTTTCCTTATGCAAATCTTTTAGAGATTGGTAAACATCCACAGCTGTTATTTTTATTCAAGAGATTTGTAGTACTGGTATTGCCCCCAAATCCAAACTCAGCTTATAAAACATTTAGCAAACTTGACTGCTAGACTGAGATGATTCTCATTTTTGTCATCAGCAATAATTTGTAAAACAGTATAGCAGACTTTTAAAAAATCAATTTATAGTTTATTGTATTGCCCCCTTGGGACTGATCATGTTATATACATACACAGAGATACAACTGCATCATATTTGATGACATTTATGAAGTTTTAGCTCCTTAAAATATGTAAATGACAGTTGGTCTTTGCAAACTATTGTCGATACACTGGTGGAAAGAGCTGCATTTTAGAAATGTCTACGGTCACATTAATTATCAGGCTGAGTTAAAGAGACCAATGTTGGTTGCATAAAATGGATTAAAACGTATACACAAAGGGTGCATACATATAGATATATATATTTATACAGAGAAACAAATACAGTTACAGCAAACAAAGTACATAGAGTCAACAAGAGGCCTGCCTTAAATGCTGCACAACTTTATATACAATCTAGCATGTGATGGACATTTAGGTTCTCCAATCAGCCAAGTTAGGAAGTTTACCATAAGAAGCCTATGAAGACTTAATGGAGAATTTAGGGCGGGACTCACTTTGTGAAGAGCTTGCTGGAGACATGCTTGTGGGAGAAAGCATGCTTAACTGATTCAGATCCAGAGACTGCTTCCGAGACACTGCAGGAGGCTTGGGAGGAAGAGGAGGAGGAGTTGGAGATTTTAGGTGACCACTTGACTGCTGTGGACTAAAAATATTACCTGAAAAACACAATTAAATTAGATTATGTTTTAGATACAACATCAGAAAGAATACTACAGTTCACTAAACAGATTATACTGCACACTAAGTATGTCTTATAAGAAGGGCAAGTGAAGCAGGGGGATTTGTGATATACAGCAACTGCTAATCTGGATTTCTCTACAGGAGGGACTGATGTAGTCTTCTTCACTTCCTCCTCTGCCAGAGTGAAGTATGAAGGAGGTCTGCCATGACCCCTCAGTTTCTGCTGCCGGTCTATGGAGCAGAGCAGGAGACTGTCCCTAGTCAAACAACTTAGCCAAGTGAAATTCAGCCCCTCAAGCAGCTGTAGGTAAGGGAGTTCCATTATGGAAGCAGATCTCGTTATCCTACTACTGTAGGAAACAAGGCTACCAAGAGTAACTGAGACAGGCTCTAAATGTATGTGCACACAGAAAATAATCAACAAAGCTGGCTTTGGAGGGGGAGATTTTTTCGTCAAGATGATTTATAAGCTAAAAAGTATTTACCTGAAGAGCTGCTTCCTGAACTTGAAGGTAGTTTGATGGGAGGTGGCCGGTGTTTCACGCCTTTTCCCAATAATGATGACTGAACATATCCTGATGCATTCTCAGCTTGCTAAACACAAACAAATAAAATTTACCATACATAAAGATTACAAAGACGTGGAAATCCTGTGTCCTCCAGGAAACTTCTTGGAGACAAGACTATGCTCCAGATGCAATGTGACAGAAAATAATGACAAATGGAAGCTAAAATGCCAGCCTATATCAACACTTTACCGATTCCCTGCTTCCCTCAGGGGAATTTCAGAGGGAATTTCCTTCCCTCAGGGCTGGAATTCAGGCACACTCTAGTAACAGAAAGATATATTTATTTCTAAAGAAAGATTGTATTACAAGAGTGCTGGCATGGAACAAGGAAAGCTGCTACTGCAAAATGATTCTAGAACCAGAGTAAAAATCTAGAACATTTCCTGGAAAATTCAACTTTACCTAAAAATGAGTTCAAATCTGGAACAATTAACAATTACACATACTGACAGTTTTAACATCCCAGTATACAACTTCTATATAAGGCTTATTTGGGGGGAAATGAATGCTAACTTGTTTTCCATTACCCACTGAAACATGTTGAAAGAAAAACATTTTCCTTTGTCAAACAATTGGAACTGAAAAAAACTGTTCTTCTTTCATCTTGCATTCTAAGCTGATTAATTTCCAAATGTAGAAGCAAAAACAGGAATGCTTTTGCGAGAAGTGAACACCTCTAAGTCATTTTCCCTCTCTGGCTTCCCATCCAATGCTAATTCTTCCACTTATCTCTCTCATCTTCTGCTTGTCCTCAATCTGGAGAATGAACTTTGCATTCCTTTTTATCTATAGGAAGCCCTGGCATATCCCTGCTTAGGGACTGTGGCAGTGTCAGAAACCAGAATTGGTCGAAAAGCAGAACACGTGTAGGATACATGAGGGAATTATGGTGGCTGCCTGCACATGCCCATGGGCACTTGTGCCTGCTTGCAAAGTCTCTCCGTCAGCTCAGTGACCTTCCCCTCCCCTTAGCTCAATTTGCAAGCAGTGAGTGCATGCACAGTCAATCCCAAGCAAGCCTCCAGATGATGAGACACCAAAAGGTGGGGGCTTCCTGTATTTGATAAGTATTCCTTTCCTAATCCATCAGTAATGGCTTCTCTGTTTTAACCAATTCCCAGCACTCCATCTTCCCTTCCCAACATTCGAACACATTCTAGTGTGACCAACAAAATAAAACTAAGGGCTATGCTGGTATACCTGACAATGGGCTGCAATTTCAGAATGTACTTAAAAGAAAGAAGTGGCCAGGTTTAGCCCCACCTTATGTGCCTGAGGGTTTGCTTTTACTGTCTTCCACAGAAATGAATGGCTCCCATTCATCTATAAGAGGAAAAGTAAAGTGCTGCACTTGGGGAGTGCATTATATTAAGGAATGATTTGGGACGATTTAATTACTTTGAAAGTTCTGCAGGGCCCTTCTACAAAAAGATGCCTCCACTAAGATACGGCTTTCAACTCTGTAGCACTTAATAAAGGTGTTCAGATTGTCCCTATGGCCTACCATACAGATTCCAGCTAAAGAAGGCTTAGCACTAAACCCAGTATTGCTGCAGTTATTCTATGGCCCAAGTTGCCTTGTTTGGTTAAGAGAAATTAAATTTTACATTACTGCAATTTTTCAGTGGGCACCAACTGTTCTCTAATATACAGTAGCAACATACTTCCATTTCCTTCCCAGGAGAAAGTTCACTTAGATAGACCGCTCCATTTGAGTTATGAAACATCTTCACTGTGCATTTAGCTTCATTTTGAACTAGATCCTGGTACTGGTTGACCACTCTGCAAAATGACATTAAAGAGAACTCTCACGAGGTCACAGAAATATTAAGGACTAGTCACAAAAGAAAAGTAAACAAAAGCCTTTTTATTTGTATTTTCTTTGCTTATTCATTACTTCCAGTCCTTCCATTAATTCACAGGACTGAAATAAAACACTATAGATACAAAGAAGCTTAACAGTAATCTGTGTGGAAAATTTTTACTCTAATATACAAATCTCCACTTTTTACAAATATATTCTTATTTGGCATGCTCCTCTATTACTTATTTGAGTTACTTCCAAAAGCAGGATCTGATCTGTCATGAGATTAGGACATGAAGCAACTCAGGGCACATGAGAATGCCACACACAATACACACACACTTTTTGCGCCTGTTGTTTCCAAAACACTCTGCATGCTATACAGAAGCAGATAAGTCTAGACCAGAGTCCTAAGGCTATACACAACAGCCAGAAATAACTGTTCAAGGAAACTAAAGGGCCAGAGCAACAGAGAACCTCCCTGCTGGGGGAGGGGAAGTAAAAAAGGAAGATGTTTCAGGAACCAAGTCAGTTTACAAGAAAGAGGGCAGAAGAAACTAAGGGACAAGTCAAGGGGAGAACACTGGCAAAAACAAAAGCAAGAGTTATCTATGCAGTCATGGAAATGCTGATAAACAACTTACCTTTCAGCTTCTGACTTTGAGCCAATAAGAAAACTGAAAGCAACACAATATAACAATCAAAAACCATTTTAAAATAGAAAGTACAAATGATAAGCTGAGTGGCATCCTACTAGGTGCAATGCAAATGCAGGGGAAGTGTGGGCCATGGGCTACGTGTATCCCAAGCACTTTTGGACCCCCTACCCAGTTTTTCCAAACCCTCAAGGAACAAAACCAACCCCCCCAACTGCAAAAGCAAATATGCCGCCATATTTAGCACAACTTTTCACCCGTGTGATTTACAGACAAAATTAATTTATTCCCACAGTGCCATGAATACAACGAAGCAGTGAAACATCCCCCTTCCTCCCAAGTTACAACCATCTCTGCCTCAGCTTTCCTGAAACCTACGAGTCCTGTTGGTGATCAAACTGGAAACAAAGATTTCATCTTCCAGAAATCAGCAAATTTGTCCTCAAAATTACTATCCCCAACAACCTTTTCTCCAAAATGTAATACCAATATCACTTACTGTGATGGAATGGCTAAGCTCTCAATATCTTCTTCGCCTTTAATCATCTGTATTTTGCCATAATATAATGGATTCCCCAATGACTGGAAAATTGTCAGTTTGGTTTTTTGAAGCTGACTTCCAACTTCACATTCAAAGATGTAATCATCTTTTACTTCCTGTCAAAGAAAAATATTTGTAGAAATAGTTCGTCTGCCAAAGCTTCCTTTTAGCATAGATAAAAATGAGTCCCTCAGAAAGAGAGAGAGAAAAGGGAGGGGCTCACAATGCCCCTGAAGATTCAGTGCAGAAGGAAGGAAGGGAGAAGCAGTGTTCCCTTTCTATTATTTTCCCCAGGGTTTTTATTTTCTTTCCCATTACAATTAATTATACTTCTCTCCTGTGTCAGGAATATGACTCAAGAACAAGGAGTCTTTGGGATGCTGAAGATCCAGGGCCCCTGTGATCCACACCCAAAACACTTACCAATGTTGCCTCTACTAATCATGGAGATCTGCCATTGGAGAAGAAAGGGTTGTAGCTAGGAGGAGGCAGTGTGTTACTAATGTCTTCTCTCTCATGCTGCCTCCAAGATGGTATCCAAACTATCTTATGACCCCCCTACTCTGGCCAACCCCGGATGCTCTACCAGAAGCCACAACCTAAGCGTCTGATACTATCACTTATACTATATTGTGATAATGGTTGTGTTTTATGGATGTGACAAGTCACCTTGGTAGGGGTAAGCCTTAAAAAGTAATCAATAAATAAGGGGGGAATTAAATACAATAAAGTAAAGTGCCCACTATTCCCCTTTCACTCTTAGAAAAGCTTTCCCTCGTGTTTTAAAAAAGAGCCCAAAGCTTTGATCCACAGTGCAACACTGGGCTTAGTTTCTCAGGAGCGTGGACTGGCTCAGTTAGTTTTATACAACTCACTTCCTGTTTGCTTTTCCAGCCTTCTCTCACCATTTAGACATTTATCAGGAGTGCAGGAAAGTTATGAGGGTGTCACCTTCCCACTACCTCTACTACAGCCAATCTGAAGCAGGGGTGATACTTTTGCTTTGCACTCTGAATCTACTGCTTTTTTTAAGTAATGCAAAGTCAGGAGGGTCCAGGCAAATTTAAGTTATCCAATCTCAAGGACAGATGGTGAGGAACCACACTGGCTATTCCCCCTCACCACCCATCATGGAACAGAAGCATAACTGCCCACAGTTATGGTCCCCTGGAGGAAAGGGAACATGCTCCCCTACTTGTCCATGAAACAGGTCATATCTACACTCTGGTTTTCGTTTACTCCTTTAAGACTTTTGCCCTCTTAATCCAGAAAGTCGCCCACATCGATTTAGGCAATGTGTTCTTTATAACCTGTAAGCATAATTTAGTCCTGTCTGTATCCTACAGCCTTCCCTTTTCAATTAGATAATTTATTTGTATCAGCCACCAACTGCAAAGATGTTGTTCTTCCTTCTTGATCTTGTTTTCTCCTACTTTCTCTCTCTAGAGTTAACCAAACTAATTACTAATCCAACCTTGTTACTATCTATAACAATACTATCTGTATTTTTCTAATGTGGTCATTGGCCATATGGTCTAACATTCATTTCTTGTCTATTAACAATCCCCTCTGCCCAAAAGTTTGGTTTCCCTGCAGAGCATCAAGACCCAAATATGTGCTTTTCTTGTGCACATGTACAGTCAGACAAGAAAAAAATAAACAAATGGCTGTTCTGACCATTAATTTTCCATGCCTTCCCTGAAGGCCAACGACACTCTTTTCAACATGACAGATGAACATTCAAACACCCTCTGCTGAATCCCAGCACTTTAATACTCTTCTCTGCTATGCTGCTGGATTACTGAACCAAAACAACTGTAAGACGCATCTACTCCTATAAGACTTAAAAGATACATCCAACACAGGATGACAAATTCTCCTAGGCAGAAGCTCCTGTCTGTCCATTTTGCCCCACTGTGCAGCTGAAGCAATTATAGTAACAGCAGACGCTATAGAATGGAGGCTCTGGTGTGAATATTTATGGTTGAAGCAACATCTGCTGGTATGGAAAAAAGCATGTGTATATCCTCTATGCTCTCTGCACACCAACCAAAATAAACCTTTGTAGTAAGAATCAATGTTCCTTTCTCTATTTGAGGGAACATACAAGGCAGAAAAAAGTACTGTGACAGCTTGGATGAGTCAGTGTACAACAGGCCCACTGTATCTATGGGGGTTCCAGAACCCTATGCAGATAAGAAAAAACATGGATGATCTAGTCCCATATTATTAAATGGCAGCAACATGAACGCGGACACTTCAGTGTCTTCTGGGAGCCCCTGGAAGGGCTTGCATGGGCTGCTGATCATACTGCCTCTTTCCCTCACAAGCGCACAGCCACCCACAACTGTGAATCTGCTGGCTGTGGCAAAACTTTCTGGCATTTTATTATATCTTTTCACAGAGTGTGCAGCTACAGCAGGCTCACTGCAGTTATTATCTCCCCATAGAGCACCTGTCACAGTACTCCTGCTCCAAAGAAGGCATACATGTCTAGTTCATAATGGCAGGCAAATGTATGGTTGAGAGCCAAATATGGTTGCATTCAGGGAGAAGACCTGAGGTGACAGCTACCCTAGTGGGATGTGCTGCAATTCCAGCGTGACCCATGACTTGATCTAATGAACCATGGCAGATGTGGAGACTCTTTTCTGTGGAAAGATATGGTGAAAATGGATGAAAAAGCTATTTGTTTGCTTGAAGGAGGCTGTACAAAATATGTACACCGGGAGGGTTCACCAGATGTTGGGTTTGTGCCATACTTGCTAGAGTTGAGGAAATAAGGACAGAAAGATAAAGTCTCTCTCATTCACACACACAAATAAACACCCCAGTAACCTTCTTTTTTCATTGCATGGGAGGGGAAACTGTTATTTCCACTCCTTCTTGCAGTGCACAGTATCTGGGGGACAGGGTGAACAGGATGTTCTCTATGGCCTCCTCAAGAGATCCTCATGCAGAATGTTCTTTCCTTAATGGAAAAAGAGCATTCTCTATGAAATGTGAAGGAAAATGGCAGCCGGGAGGGAGGCATGCATAGGGCCTTGCATGGCCACAGTCAATCAGGCTACCAGCTGTACATCTGTCTTAAGGGAAGAATGCTGACCTGGTTTTGACACAGCCAATGAAAATCACCAACATTGGCCTCTTGAGGTGTTTAGGTTTTAAAACAAGGTATAGACTTCCTTTTAGGACCTAAGAGTTTCTTTGAGGCCTGCCTGCCAACATATGGCACATTTATTTTCTTTCTAGTAAAGGTACTCTGTGCTATCTCATACATCTGACTGGCTGCTAGATTTCAAGGACAGCCCAGTGTTTATGACCTCTCTAGCTACCCACATTTTATCAACAGTCTCCTCTCAGTTTCCAGCCAGCTAAACATCTGGGAGTTCTACTTGGGCCTTACATTAGGAGGTCTGGGATACTTGGATGGACCTAAGACTGCAGATGCCAGATTTATTATGTCTGAAAACCAAGGGCCACTGTGACTGTTAAGGTGCTACAAGGACTACTGATGTTTGTTCTCTTCCAACCCCAGAGAGTACACTTGCTAGGAGGCAAACTGAGGGGTATGCATGAAGATAGCATTTGTGCCAGGCTGAAGTCAGATGCCACAGCATTCAATTCTTCTATCCTTTTCATCAAGAATCCTGAGGCGGCGGGGAATGGAATTTTACAAGGCACTGATGAGGCAAATAGGTCTAGCGTAAACTGGCTGAAGTGTCTTGGTATCACTCTAAATATATCCTGGTTTAGGTTTCATTATGTCAGATAAAAATCTTTTCTATTTAACCAGCCAATGAAAATTTCCCTGATAGATGCCTATCAATGGAAAGAATGCAAGATTTTACTAATTAAAAAAGAGTGACTGCTTCAAGGGCTAATAAATGAGATCAGGTTCATTTGTGCCAGGGGGCACACTGTTTGTTCTTATCTTGAAAATTCAGGTAAGTGGTTAAGCTAGCCTATGATTGACTTTCTTGAAGGCTCTAAGTACTTCAGATTCCATGTTGTCTGGCATTTATGATCAATAATATGTTGAGTGGGGGCATTTTTTGGAGAAAGTAAGCTCAACAACCTTGAACAAATGAATAACAAGATGTTTCTTGCTGGCTTCCTTATCCAGTGAGGGAAGGAGAAACTTCTGTAAGGCCCACAAACACAGCTATGATCAGGAATCTATGTCTATGCAAGTAATCATTTGGCCCAGGAACTGTGCCAAGACCATCAATCTTGCCTTCCACAAGCCAGAAAGAGGCTGCTGAGATTTTCTGGATAAGAAATTTCATGAACGTCTACAGTAATTCTAGGTGTTGAGTCTGGAGAAAAAGATGGAGATTGCTCTTTTGATGGTTGAGGAGGAAGCCATGGTTACTCAAGTGTTCTGGTTAGAGCTTGCTGTGCCTTGTCTATTTAAAGAAATTTAAGAACCAGGTCTTCAAAATAACAAATAAATACAAATCTTCTGAAGATGCACTGCAGACCACTAACTCTGTGAAGACCTTGGGTGCTGTTTTTTCTTGCAAAAAAGAAAAAGAAAAAAAAAGAAGTACTTGTGATGACAAGGATCTATGGATTTCTATTCGTCCTTCTCTTTTTTAAAACTCTATACTACAGAGATACAGGAAGCCAATATGGAAGAAGAAAGAATTCTCTTTTATAGGAATGTTTTTAGCTAAATGCTAAGTTACTAATTAAGTCAAGCAGCTTTCTAATCCTGGAGGAAAGATAGATCACCTCAAATCTTACAAGTATTTCTTACCTTGTCAAAAGGCACTTTTACAAACATAGGTAGACAGATTTCGTCAAACAAGCCATGGCCCTGAGTTTGCAAGATATGGGCAGGGCAGCAGGGGTCTTGGCAGTCACCAGAGTCACTATAAGTCAAAGCTGATGTGATGGAAATTAGCAACAAAATTCTTTTTTCCTCTTCCAAGGCCATTCTGTACTGGTTATTCGTTAGTTTGATGTTAGAAATCCATCCTCATGGTCTCTCTGGCTTTTCTTCGCAAACGAAGATTCAGGAAGGACTCATCCTGCGCTTTCTGCAAGCGCGCTGATGACTAAAAAGGCCAATCCGAGATAAACAAGTCCGGTTGCAAAAAGCACAGCAGAAGGTCCCCTTGGGCGATGTTTTTGGGTTTTGATTCTTTCTGCATTGTCGTTTCTCTTCAAGACTTGTTTGGCGTGAGTTCTCAAATAAGGCTGCAGCATTGTGGATAGTGCGTCTCCATGCCTCCCGATATGAGGCCAGGGTGGACCATTGTTTGTGATCAATTTGGCTGAGCCCGAGATGTTGTTTCAGAGAGTCCTTGTATCACTTTTTTGGAGCACCCCTCTTACGCTGACCCGTGCCGAGTTTACCGTAGAGTAGTATTTTTGGGAGGCGATGGTCCTCCATCCTAGAAATGTGCCCTGCCCAGTGCAGCTGCGTTCTCAATATCATGGCCTCAATGCTGGTGATCCCTGCTTGCTCAAGGACAGCAACATTCGTCACATACTCAGTCCAGTGTATATTTAGGATTGTGCGTATACAGCGCTGATGAAAGCGCTCGAGGAGTCGTAGGTGGTGGGGATAGGTGACCCATGTTTCAGATCCATAAAGGAGGATAGACAGTACGATGGCTCTATACACACTGATTTTTGTCCTTTGCCTCAGGTGTTTATTGCTCCAGACTCTTTTGTGAAGTCTTCCAAATGCACTATATGCCTTTGCCAATCTGTGATCGATCTCTTTATCAATCTTGGCATCTGAAGCGATGATGCTTCCCAGGTAGGTGAACTGAACCCGGGAGATCCTCATGGTATGCAGTTTTCAAATAGATACATGCCTCCATTTGGATGCATGACTGTGCACATTTTAGAAATGTATTTTGTGTGGATTTTTCAATGTATGCATGTTGGTGAAGCATTTTTTTCCCTTTGTGGAGTACATTATATATGTAGGAATGTAAGGATTGCTCATCAAAAACTGAATCCATTTTCACATTTGTTCCAAGAGATATGAACTGAGCAAATCTGTTTTTGTTATAAACAAATGTCAACAAAGCAAATTTCATCTATCCATCTCTATTCTCCAACTCTTCTTTGTACTGTGCTGTCTTCTAGAGGCCACAAAAATATCAACACCATGCAACTAATCTGGCCATTGGGCCTGAGAGACTGCAGAATGACTGGCCAGTTATGCAGAACTGAAGAGACTCATAGTGGGTAGAGTAGACTACAGGAGCTGCCAGTGTTTGAGGACTGGGAGTGGCTGGCATGACAACCTGTTTTGCAACTGGATTTTCCTGTAGCCTTGGGAATGGGGCTGTGATGTTAAAAGTTCTGAGCAACCTTGTCGCTTTCCCAGATGGAAGAACTCCTGCAGAGTGGCAATGGAGTATTCTTTGAGTAGGTAACTCATGCACTTAGCATGGCTGCAGACTTCTTTCTGTTGTTTGTTGCCTAGCTTTAAGCTGGTACCATGTCAGAGAAGCAGAGGCAAGAAGAAAATAAGCAGGAGGAAGGCACCTCCCAAAATGCAAATTAAAAAAAGAGTGAGGGACAAGGAGAATCAGAGGCAAACTAAGTGCTGAGAGAGAGCTCGGTGACAGAAAAGTCAGAATAGAAATTCTTCATAGGAGAGGAATGTTTCTCTAGAAAGAGAAGGACTGCTATTTGAACAAATCTAGGAAACTGAACTTCATCAGAGAGGAGAAATGTTAAAAACAAAACACCTCCCACCCCGCTAAACCTCATTAGAAAGGGGAAAGATAAAAAAGTTTCCATGGTCATCAGTCTCACAAGCCTTGATAGGAAATCCACCCAATATACTCTCCTACAACACAAAATAAGTAATTCACTACAATGATTATAAAGCTAATACTATTTTAAATTATTTTTGTAAATAGCCTAACTATCAGATCTTCTCATGATTATCTTTGCTTTCTTAGCATTAAGACTTTAAATCTACTTGACTATAACTTTATTAATGTGTGACAGGACAATTAGGTAAATCTCTTCTGAACGTTGAAATGTCCTAGTGAAATCCTCTAATCCAGGAGCAGTCTGTTTCTGAAGATTAAAAATGCAAATGGCTTCCTTCACGAAAAGCAGCATCTCCACTATTACACTTCAGTGTTATGCATTTACACTCATGGAGAGACTGTACAGGCCAATATTCCACGTCCTTCTCTGAATAATAATTTGAATAGATTTTCTTTAGTCACCTACACACTCTTAAATCCTGATTGTTCTTTCATACTGTCATTTTTTGGGAGGCTTAACCTGTAGGGAGGGTAATTTAAAAGTCTATTACTCACATGAGCTGGCCAGACACTTGGCTGTGAGTCGTCAGTCTTGATAGAGCTTTCCACTTTAGCATATTTTTCCACCTTTAGAAATATCAAAAGAAGAGTGTATTGAAGTTAAAGCAGGCAACAAAAACATCACTGATGCTTTTGATCAGCAAGAAAAATACAGAACTGGATTTAAAAGGTAAGAACCATACATTATTTTTTTTCCAAATTGTAATCAAAATAATGGTTCAAACAATTAAGAATAAGACCAGACCAGACACTAACTAATGAGGTTCTCAAGTTATGGCATTTTGGAACTACCCTAAAAAAGAAATGTAAAAGAAAAGGATGTTCTAAACTATTGCCCAGACCTCCCACTATTATATAAATAATATTCTAATAGAGCCCATAGTAAAAGAGAACAGTCCAATTTATTCAAATTAGTCTCCCTCCTTCAAACTGCACTTATTTTTGCCATTCTACCCTATATTTATCTGGTGCACAAGTATCTGTGTTTCTATCATTAACATATTGAATTAAATGGGAACCAGCTTAAATAAAATGCGTCTAAGTTTAACTTTTCCTATATTCAATAACATATTATGGGGAAAAATACATAATAACTATAAACTATATCATTTAATACCATATAGATAAGTAAATGGTAGTGACACTCTTTCCATCACTGAGCTGCTACAATGCAAAATATCACAAGGTTCTTAGAGGCATAGCTGAGGATGCTTCACAACTGGCATCTTCAGTATAGAGGAAAGCTCTTAAACAATCAGAACAAGTTGACAATTGGCCCACCACATATGCCAGTGGGTAGCCCTAGAACCACAACTTACATCCACTTCAGATGGTGCAGTCAAATAGCAAGGGTTCTGCTTCCACATATCTACGCACTAGAAGGAAGAAGAAAAGAAAGTGATGAAAAATAGTCATTAAGTTTATTAATCCAATTTGCTTTCTTAAGCTTTAAAAATATGCATACATTTCCTGCTTTAGAAATTTTGAGGTCATGTTGCAGGGCTGCTTTTCTCTCCTTTCTTTTTTGTACATAATCCAACAACTTCAGCTGTGGTGGTGTTGTGCAATGAGTCACCTCCTGCTGTCTATTCAGGGATGACCTGGAGTATCTCTTGAAGCATCTACAAAACATTGAAACAATTAATTGAAGGGAACTTAATGATAGTCTGAATTAACAGCATTCATTCAAAGGGGGCACCCCAGAGCTAGGGCCTGCAATACAATTCACTTTTATGATTCCACACAAACATTTAAGGGTTCCTTTCTAAAAGTATTTGTTCTGGTGGGAATTGGTAGCTAATTTCTAAGTTATTACATGGATTTTTAATTTTTTTTTTTTAAAAACAACATTTAAAGCAATCTGTTCCCACACTAAAGAGGTCCAACAGAGATTACCACTTTCCAATACCGTTTCATTGGACGAGTATTCATTTTTTGCTTGTTATAGAGAAGTCTGTTTGTTGTACAGGTTACAGCGATTGAGGGATCTAGGCACAGGGGTTCAGCTGTAGCTAGTATGAGTTGGCTTTCTAGTAGGAGCTTGTCTTCCTAAAACATGAACACAGAAGATTCCAAAGTAGTAATAAATCCTACTGCACATCTGCATAAAAGTAACTGACGTACTATGTCTTCATTTGACTTCATTTACTAAGACTAGCTGCATCTCAAAAATATTTCGATAGAATTTTTGTCACTCTCATCAACACAATAGCTGAGTACAAGTGAACCCTTGGTATCTGCTAGGGTTTGGTTTCAGGACCCCAACCCCCATGGATACCAAACTCTGTGGATGATCATCCCATTATATACAATGGCATAGTAAAATGGTGCCCCTTATATAAGATGGCAAACAGTAAGGTTTGCTTTTGGGATTTTATTAAAAAAATATTTTCAAGCTGTGGATCTGTGGTTGGATCTGTGGATAAAGAATCCATGGATACAGAGTGCTGACTGTACTTCCATTTTACATTTTTGCTCCAGCTGGGTTACAGAAGAGAAACGCTCAGCAAAGGAACAATTGCCCCAAATGGATTTCCTTCTTACAGACAAATCACTGAAGTACTGAACCAGAAAAACCAACTTTATAGTTGCTATATATATATTTACCTGGGTCCATTTGTGGTTATCACTTGTAATGGAATGAACATCACAAACCACAGTCTGGAAAAAGGAAAGAAAAATCTTCATTAGTCATGAAATATAGAATGTCTAATGTTGCTTCGGGGCTTTTTTTTTTTTTAAATCAATGCAATGCAAATCCTAAAATATAAAGAACATACTTGCATTGTTGGGCGTAAAAGAATGTGCTTGCTTTGGTACGTTGGAGACTTCAGATTACCGGACTGTCTGTAGTCACGTATTTCTGTTATGACACATCCACAATGAAAAATGTTGATCTGTTGAAAAGAGAATCATATTCATAGAAAGATGCATGCACACATGCACGCACTCTCTCTATGTGTGAAGAATTTCTTCTTATAATCCCCAAACCTAAAATTTTTTATCTCTGTGAGCACATCCTGCATTTTTAATTCTCTTAATAAATGTCCTCTTCAACACAAATAGGAGTGATCAACAAGTCAATGTTTGCTCCTATTTTTCAAGACAAACTCAGTTGTTTTTAAAACTCAAAGCCAGACACCAAAACTCAATTCATATTCTGGGCTAAGCTATGGTTTGTGTTACACTCTGATTTAAACTTCTGAACACATAAATAAAACACCCATACAATTTTTGTATTTTTACTGCAAAGTAAAGTAAAACTCACTGTATTCAATGAGGCACACTATCTGGATAGCTGGGTATAGGAATGCAGCCTTAGAGCTACCATCTTTTTTTGTTTTCTGCCCTCTCACCACTTAGATCTATAAATTCATTCTCATCTATATATCACAAGTCAACAGAACCATGGCAACTAAATACATATACACTCCGCCCTCAAGTTTTAGAGGGTTAGGGGTGCAGCCCCCCTGCAAAAGTGGAAAACTGTGAATGTCTCTACCCCCCCACCCCCATTGAATTTAACACACATACAAAAGTACCTGTACTGGCAGGGTGGCCCAGCCCCACCCATGTTATCAAAGCTCCTGTTAAAAATGGCATAGGGCGGCAGCAGTGGCAAAAACAGTAATCCACGAATAATCAAATCTGTGAAGGCTTAATCTACAAATGAGGAACAACTGTACACACACAACTCCTCCAACATGGCTCAACTGTTATGCAAAATTTTCAAAATGTACATTTCTACAATTCTACATATTGGTTTCCAGGGTGGTAGAACAGCAACTCAGTACAGACCATAATTAGAAGTACTACCACCACCCAAACTGGAATGCAAAACCAAAACAAGAATCACAGAGAATCATGGACACGATGGGTTCAAACTACAGGAAAAGAGATTTCACCTAAACATTAGGAGGAACTTCCTCACAGTAAGAGCTGTTCGGAAGTGGAATACACTGCCTCATAGCGTGATGGAGTCTCCTTCTTCGGAGGTTTTTAAACAGAGGTTGGATGGCCAGGGTCAGGAATGATTTGATTGTGTATTCCTGTATGGCAGGGGGTTGGACTGGATGGCCCTTGTGGTCTCTTCCAACACTATGATTTTATAATCAGGAAAATCTCTGCAAAGTCTTTCAAACCTGAGATTTTTCCAGGAGGTCAACCAAAATAGGGGGAAGTTCTTCGGCATCCAAATATTCAAGCAATTCTCCCTCTTCATAAGGAAGCCGAATTGTTTCTGAATCTGCATTAAAACCAAAGAATACATTTCAGCAGGGATCTATTATTTATTTTCTGATTTCGCAAGTGTTAGTGCTGTAGATATTTTTTTTTGAAATTGTGAACTCAATACTTTAAAAGCCACTGCAAATCAAGGAGAGGTTAAAAATGCATTAAATGAATGAATGATCTAGATTTTATTATGGAAAGAACAACCTGATGGAATAAAACTGTAGCACACTGAGTATGCAGAAAGCCAACATCTGTTTTGTAAGTTTTATATTATAGTTGGCCCTCTGTATCCACAGATTTGGCCTCCACGGAATTCCATCATCCACGGCTTGAAAATACTTCCCCCCCACCAAAAAAAACCAAAAAAAAAAAAAAAAACCAAGAAGCAAACCTTGATTTTGCCATTTTTATAGAAGGGACACCATTTTACTATGCCATTGTATATAATAGGACTTGAGCATTCACAGATTTTGGTATCCATGGGGGGTCCTGGAACCAAACCCCAACAGATACCAAGGGCCCACTGTATATAGTTTATTAAATAATTTTTATTCTTAGCTGAAAACTGTGATACCAAATATTGTTTTTAAAGCCACAGATTGTGGTACAATCAAGAATTTAATAACTACTCATTGCAAAAATTACCTGAGCCATTCTTTCCTCTGAGCATCAGCGAATATCCTTCATTTCCCGGATACAGGTTCACTACTAGGCATGACAGGGTTTCTTGCATTACTAGTTTCTCCAACAAGTTCACATTGCGTCTCAGCTTCTGCTTTAAAATGGGCATCATTCATGAAGACAGTGAATACTGAAACTAACACCACTATAAGCAATTTCTCATCATTCCCTTGTGCTACCTTTGCTTCATAAGCTATGTTTTTAATTCAACAGAATAACAGACACTTCATTGTTTATTTATTCTCTGGATTTACACCACACCTTTCTACCAAATTAAAAGTGGGGAAAAAATCAAAATAAGTTCCTTAAACCAAGTGATTAGTTTGAATTTACTTAGCAGGCAACTGTGTCTACTACCCAAGTCATTTCCATAGTCCAGAGGTCAACTGTATCCTCAACAGAATCAGAGCCATCACAAAATCATCCAGATCCACCAGTCTCTGGGAGTAGATCTTGTTAGTTGAGCCCCAACCTTTACAAAGGCCTGAATTAATGCCATCTTAGATTTATTAAGGGAAGAATGCTATTCAAACAACTGTACAAAACTTTATTTTACAGAAGAGTATATGCACTTTTTAAAAAGGCATCATATTAATAATCTAAATAAATAAATTTCCAGGCCACTTTTAACCCAAACAAAACAAGAATTGCAACTGGGGTTGATCATGTTAAAATACATACCATTACACAGAAAGCCTGGAGTGAGTATTCAGCAAACAGATTCCACTTACCTTTATTTCAGGCTCTTTATCACATTCTTCTACATAAAGTTCATATAATTTTTGAAATACTGATTTTCTAAAATTAAAAAAAAAGAGTCTCTTGAGTAACATTCTATTAAGTAGGCCATAACCCACAAAATCTTGTGCCTGACTACACTTGATAGTCTTGAATCGTCCCAAACCCTGTTATTTACAAAGCATTAAAACCTTCTTACCTTCCACTAGATAAATATTTTCGTTTGGGGGGCCTTTGACGTGCACTCTCAATGATATACTGGGGGAAAAAAGCACATAAAGCTTAGACACACACAAATACGCAACAAGATTTCAGAGCTTTACCGTTCATCCATCATCACCATCCTTAATATACAGTGGGCCCTCTGGATATGCAGGCTTCAAATCTGCGAATTCAACTGACCACAGATCATCACACCCATATTATTAAATGGTGGTGATGTGAACACAGACACGCTAAAGTGGGCAAATTCATGTCACTGCCATTTAATAATATGGGGTGCAACCATTTGTGGTTTTTGGTATCTGTACAAGGTCTGGGAACCAAATTCCCACAGATCTGAAGGGCCCACTGTATTTATATCCTACTTTCCCCCCAAAATTAAGACTCAAAATGGCTCACAATTTAAAAGAACATACAAAAAGGAAACATTAAAACAGAATTAAACTATTAACAGTATTACAAGAATTCAACACAAGAATAAAAGAATAAAACACAATTAAAAAGATAAAAACCTCTAATGACAGTTTAGTTAAAACAATACAGCATCCCTTAGCCTGTTCTTTTAAAACTCTCTGTTTTTTAAAAAACTGTCTGAATAAAAAGATTTTAATCTGCCAATGGAAGGACAAGGAGGGGGTCATTTTGGCCTCCCTGGGAAGGGAGTTCCAGAGTCTAGGGGCAGTTATTAAGAAGACCCTCTATCATGCCCCACCAACCATAGTTGCAATGGTAGTGGGACTGAGAGAAGGGCCTCTCCTTAAAATTATGCACATGGATTTAATTAAAGCCTGAGTGAATTACAAAGCTTTCTTTTACTATATCCATTATTCACTCCAAAGGTTTGTTTTCAATACAGTTTTTTTTAAAGTACTGGAGTAATTCTTATACACAATTCACTTGATTATCAAGTCAGCAAATCACAATGGGGAAGAAAATCCCTTCTATAAGAAGTGTAATCCAACATGCAATTCAATGTATCTGTAAGTCCACTTGGCACCAACACTCATGCCTGGAGGTGGATGTGGTGTAAAAACTTGGCTTTTTACCAAAGCCTTTGGGCCTCATTAATTCAACCCGAAGACTGTTGTATATAGTTTTTAAAACTTTTAAATTTTTAAAATCTGTTTTAACTCATTATAATGTTTTTCATTTATTTAAATTATGTTAATGTTTTTTAACCTATTTAAGCTATTTCAATGCTATTTGGTAAGCTGCCCTGAGATCTCTCAATATGGGGTGGGGTAGAAATATTTTTATCAAAATATAAACCTTGGAATTAACATAAATAAGGAAGCTTTATCACAATGAGTATACTCTGAGCAGTTGCAGAGAAGACATTTATTATTTATTAAATCAGCTCTGTAACTGCTTACAGCAAGATCATTATGATAATGCTTGCTTATTTATGTTAATCCCAAGGTTTATATTGCTGCTTTTTCATTTTATATTGCTGCTTTTCATTTTAAAAATCCCAGTGCTGCTTACAATAAAAACAGGTAAAACAAAATAGAACTTAACAGGATAATATGATTAAGATAATAAAAAAATCTATAAAACCATTAATAGAAGTATAAGAGGTAAGGTACTTTCATTTCCAGCAGATAAGGGAGGCACATCCTGTACTTTGGGTTGCTCCTCCCATTTGCCCCAATAGGTAGGAAAAAGAAAGACCTTCTGGTGTCTGCACATGGGGAGCAAGCCCTAGAAGGTCAGTCACTAAAACAGTTGAAGAGACAAATGCTCCACCTTCAACTATTTATTAACATTCACAGAAACTTATAGAACTGTTTGAAAATGAAGACCAGTAACAGCTCACTGGCTCCCCATAGGAGAGAACTATGTACAGTCTTGCACTTTCCCACGCCAGCACCCATCAGGGTAGGGAGGATGTTCGTCCCTTATCTGCTGGAAACAGATGTTTCACAGGTAAGAACCAATGTTCCTTTTCCCAGCAGATCCAGTAACCTGGGACATACCAGGTTTTCCCTGATTAGGGTGGGCAGTGCCCAATGGCCTGTTTTAACCACCTGCTGCAGAACCCGCCTCCCAAAGGTAGCTTCAGCTGAGTTCAAGCTGTCACGCTTATAATGCCTGATGAACAGGAGGGTGACTTCCACGTGGTTGGTTGCCTTGCAGATTTCCACTGGGGGGGGTATTGGTGGACAGAGCTGCTGATGTGGCTGTGCTGCTGGTAAAGTGCACTACTATGCCCCCTCCCCAGGGTCGAACCTTCAGAGTCTCATAACAGGCTGCAATGCATGATCTGATCCACCTGCTCAGTGTGGAGGAGGACACCTTCCTCCCCAATGAGCATGGCTGGAAAGAGATAAACAGAGCATATGAGAATGGGAAGCCGTCCTCTTCAGATAAATTCAAATGGCCCTGCGTATGTCCAAGGTGTGCCATATCTTCTCCAGCTTTTTAGACCAGTGGACAGAAGGATCACTTCCTGGCCCTTGTAAAATCATAGAATTGTAGAGTTGGAAGAGACCATGAGGGCCATCCAGTCCAACCCCCTGCCACGCTGAATGTGTCCAGCACCCAACAGTCTGAGGGTGGAGGTCTCCCATACATGTGTGAACTCTCAGAGTCTTCCACCTACTGACAGGACAGCATCAGGTTTGCTGATTCTTTCACTGGCCTCTGCCTTTGTTGTTGGACTGAGGGCAGCCAGCTGCAACTGAGGACTGCTGTTTGGACTGGAATCTTTATTCTCTCCCCTGTGGCTTGAAGCCTCTGAAGTCCAGGACCAAAGGAAGAGCTGTAGGAGGGGGTGAAATGGGATCTAGGAGCACGAAAGGAATGCTGTCCCTTTCTATCATGCCTTTTGTCATCCCTCTTCCTCCTTAGAACCAGTGCATTCTTTCTGTACTTGTTCTCCACACGGATGGGCTCCAAGGACTCCCCAAAGAGCTTGGTTCCCAAGAAGGGGGTGAACATTAGGGTCTGTTCAGTGTGCGTCCACATGCCAGCTCTTAAGCCAGACATGGCGCGTAACTGCCACTGATGGCAGTTGCTCTCACGCTGAACTGGATCACATCCAAAGTGCCACCTGCTGAGAAGGCAGATACCTTCATTAGTTTATTTATGTCAGGATAGGCAGTTCCTCTGGGCAATCTGTACATGCTCAGAGGGAACAATAGCAAAACAGCAGAAGCGAGATAGTCAGTAGTCCCCAATCATATCCAGGTGAGTAAACATGGAGACAGGCAAAAAAAAAATAAGCTTTTCCAGTTTATTTTAAAGTTCTAGTTTAAAGTTCACTACAAAGATTACATACTGGCAGCATCAGACCATGCAGCATCTACCTAAAAGAAGAAATCATCTCTCTGTGTCTGCCTCTGTCTCAGACAAAAAACCCCCAGCCTTTTTGCTTCCTGCTCCTCAGAGACACAGTGTAGCAGATAATAGGGAAAGTAAAACATAACACAGGAACTTTCACAGGCTGGGTGTGAGAGCTTGGCAGCTGGCTGCCATCCAAATGAGATAACACAGCTGCTGAGAAGCTCTCAGACTAATATATTTCTTTACACTTTGTCTAACCTTTGAAAGTCAACAAGGCCTATGTTGAAAATCAGGCCAGGCCTGCATTTACTCAGAGTGAAAATTCATTCTCAGGGACTACAAAAACTATTTCCCCTGACAATTTAACCCTGCCTAATCCTAGTCTTACCTGGAGGTGGGAGGGCTTGCCTTTAAAAGTTCCTTGGTCCAGAGCAGTGAAGCCTTGGTCATAATGGAGAGCAAGGCTGTTGTCCTAATGGCTGAGGAGGCAGCTTTGTGCACCCTCTTGAGGGTTGCCTCTGCCTTCCTGTCCTCAGAACTTTCAGGGTGTCCTCTCCACCTTTGCTGAAAACAGCAGAGGACAGCAGAAGCATCGACTAGAGGGGTTTGAAGCTTAGCCATTATGGTCTTAAACAAGCTATACAGCTTCTTAGCAGCACTTGGGCTGGGCCTATCAGAGATTGGCTTGCTCCACTCCTTCCTTACTACTTGTATAAAGTTAGCCGGGAAGGGCACTTCCAAGGAGGTGGGGGCTGCCATGGGAAAAAAGCTCCCCATTCCCCTGAGGGAAAGCTGGATCCTAGGAAGGGGCAACTCTTGATGCAAGGGAGAGGCCCAGGGCCTTAAATGCTTTCCTTAGGAGCACTGAAAAGCAGTTTGGAACAGCCTAACAGAATCTGGGGTGCAAAAATCCCTCTCCCCTCTTCTGATGAGAGCTCCCCTTTCTCCACCTCTGAAGAGGCAGTGTAGGAGGTCTTATCCCAATACTTCTCAGAGGAGTGCATAACAGAGGCCATGCATTCTCTGCTGGAGGCATGATGGTGCTTCCTGCATTTCTTTTGAGGTGGTCTATGTGGAAGCTGGAGAACTGCATCAGAATCGGAGTTTGAAACTTCCCCGAGCCTCAAGTCCCACTTAGATCTCTTCTCAGTCAAGATGGGAGCTGTCTGCTCTAAAAGAACAGGCATCCACCTTGTGCCATGTGGCTTCAGCGCAGGAACTTGAAAAGGATCTGGCATCGTCCCTGGCATCGCTACCACACACTTCCTAGATCACAAAAAAATCTTCCCATCTGTTGAAGTACCAGGAAGAAAGGAGAGACGGAAGGCATGGGAGCAGCTGCAGTGATGATGAAGCAGAGCAATGACGAACAAGTCCTATTGGAGCAATAGGTAGGAAAAAGACTGACCTTTTAGGGGTTGCCCCTCCATGTGGGGACACCGGAAGGTCTTTCTTTGACCTTCTGGAGTGAGTGGGAGAAGCAACAATTGCAGGTTGTTTGTCTCTTATTTACTGGGAAAGGACTGGGTAAACAAACAGGTCTAATGTTTGGAGGCATGTCTAACCACTCCACATGGTGGGAGCCATAACAGAGAAGATGCTCCTCCATACCACAGTCAAACAAGCCTCTCTAGGCTATGGTACAATAAATAGAGCCCCCCCCCCCGCCGCGAATGAACAGAGAAGGCAGCCTCTCAGAAACCTATTCCTAGGTTGTACAGGGCCTTGAACATGGTCTGGTATGTAACTGGCCACCAGTACCGAACTTTGGCAGAGGTTTTACACAGTATGTTCAAGGGAAGAGGCAACCACTAAGCAGTTTGGTTGCTGTATTCTGCTCTGGCTGCAACTTCCAAACCAAGTCCAAGGGTAGCCCAACACAGAGCCTGCTAACAACAAAAAATATAGAAGTTACTGAAGCATGGATTACTGTAGCTAGACTGTCCCTATCTAAGAATGGTTGCATCTGCTGTACCAGATGAAGTTGATAGTAGGTTGCTGCTCAGGCCACTTGAGGACCCTAATGGCCAAGATAAATACAAGGACACCCCTAGACTACACACCTGTCCCTGTAAGGGTAATGCAATTCCTTCCAGGACAGGTAAATTATCCCACTCCTGGACCCAGGACCCACTTCACACAAGACAGAGCTCTTATCTTTCAGGATTCAGTTTAGTTGATCAGCTGTCACCCACCCAACCAATGCCTCCAGGCACCAGTCTAAACTGTACACAGATCCACCTGACTCAGACGTAAGAGAGACATAGAGCTGAGTGCTATGTGTATATGGATGCCCAAAATGCAACTCTTGACCAGCATCCTCAATAGTTTCATGTAGATGTTAAAAAACAGGGGTGGGTGGGGTGGACAGGATTATGCTTTATGGCATCCTACAGAACATATGCATTATACATTTATTTTTAAAAGCATCAAAATTGAGTAAGAAATTCTTAGAGCAAGAATAGCAACTTTTAAAATCCGTGTTACATTATCAGTAAGTTCTGAAAAATATTAGCAGATATTTAACAATCACTCCATGGCAAAGATGATATAGACCCTGATTACCTCTTTGCAATTATACTGTTTTACTGGAAAAGTCTCCAATATGTTTTTTTTAATTCGTAAAACCTGTCATGCTTAATACCTTCTCCCACGTGCTTTATTTTTATAGATTTCTGAGATACATTTACTGACAATTACTTTTTTCTATTGACAGAGTTGAACGTCTGCATGTTAACAGTAAGTATTATTTGAAAACAGAAGCAAAAGTTTCTAAACTCTTTTTCTCAGCCCTTATGGAAGAGAAGGGGGCTGGAGGAAATCCCTGAACCAGAATTTGTTCATATAATTTTAGAGATCTTCCCAAATGTGGAACTACAGTTGTCCCTCCATATCCACAGATTTGGTAATCATGGATTTAAGTATTCACGGTTTGAAAATATTCTTAAAAAAAATAATAATCCAAAAAGCAAGCCTTGATTTTGCCATCTTATATAAGGGACACCATTTTGCTATGCCACTGTATATAATGGGACTTGAGTATTCATGGATTTTGGTATCCACGGCGAGTCCTGGAACTAAACCCCAGTGAATATGAAGGGACAACTGTATGTGTTTCCACAACAAACATTATCATATAGAGATCAGCAACAGCACCTTCCAATCTTAAAGCATATGCATAATTCAAACAATCTACTACTTACCTCAGCACGATCCAGCGCACATTCTAATGCTTGTTGCTGTAAAAATGATAAAAGCTTTCTCAGAATACTAATTGACTATATTACTATAAAGATCATTGGAAAATGTCAATTTACTTCTTTTACAAATGAAAGGATCACATCAACAAAACCAGATGCCATATTTAATACACTAAGTCTGCAATTTTTAAGGAGTCACCTGGACTCAAATCTAATTGAAATTAATCAGACTCCCATGTAAACATGCTTAGAGACTGTTGTGTAAGTGATCTGTTATCAACAATAATGCTACTACAGGCAATCCAGAAAATACTGATGTAAGTACAGTATGAGGGTTTATAGGATGCTTTGTGGGAACAGCAGTTTAATCAAAACAGAAAGGAAGACAGAATGCATAACCAGCATTAAATATGCAATATGGGCTGATGAGTACACATGGGTAAGAAATCCTGAAAAGGCTGTAGGATAATGTGCTCCCTCCTAACCATGAGAACAAATTCTTCTGTCCTTTCTTAGCAGTCAAGATCAGGTCAGCACTGTTCTTAATCATTTTTAAGGATCACCAGGGCTCCAATTTAAACATGTTACTAGATGATTAATCTGTACTGTAGTTTGAAAGTGTATTATGGGTCACAGTTGACAAATGCATAGGTAAGTTCTCTTGTTTCTAGTCACACATTTCAAAAACAATTTAGCAACAGAACAGGGAAAATCTTACCATCATGGCTGAAGTTCAAATGAAATATTTAGATAGTGCTATTGAGAGACGAGGCCATGTTCAAAGTACTCTAAAGCTGATGAAAGAAAGAAAAAGTTTATCACACAAGAAATAAGAAATTCTACAAAAACTTTATTTTCAAATATTGGTACTGGATACTTTGAGGAGCAGATTTCATATGTACATTTACTAGGATGAGGCACAGGCCAATAAAATTAAGCCATGGGGGAACAGCTATTTTCCTCAGATATAATAGAAAAGCTGTCCAAAAATCTAGTTGAGCACAATACAAAAACATCACTAAAATTCCTTCTAGTAATACTTTCAGAGTAAGATTGAATTCCAGAAACTCTAGAGTTGGAAATAACATCAGATATTACCTTGCTGACCCTATATACAAAGGGTAAGCACATATATAAGGAATGCTTCTTGCGACAAATTCTTGCGATTGTCCCAAGACGATCACTAAAGATATGTACAGTCTCTATTACCTTAAGATTGCCATCCACCCATTTTGTTAAATAAACTGGCACTGTTTGTTCCACCTCTTTCTCAAGTCACTGTCTGGGTAATGACATAGCAGACATCTATAATTCTGGTTTTGTTTGTGTGTCTGTGCCTTCAAGTTGCCTGTCAACTTATGGGCAACCCATGAATTTCACAGGGGTTTCTTAGGCAAAGAATACTGAGGTGGGTTTTGCAGTTCTTTCCTCTGAAATATAGCCTACAGCACCTGTATTCATTGGTGGTCTCCCATCCAAGTAATAGCCAGGGCTGACCCTGCTTAGATTCCAAGATCAGACAGGATTTAACCTTTCAAGATTAAACATCTGATTGGTAAAAAGTCATGATAAATATTGCAAAGTAATATCAAAGCTAGATAATACAGTAGGACCCGTGTATCCACTGATTCATTACCCACGGGACACAAAACAGCACACCTACCATAGTCTTCCTAGAAAATGTATCCTCTCTAACCATGTTCTAGGTCCTTCAAGGCAACTCTATGGTATTTTAAACCAGAAGTCCCATTTTTTTCAATGGAGCTCGCTATTATCCACGGTTTTCAGTATTCCCCCCCCCCAAACCAACCTCCAGTGGATAAGGGGGTCCTACTATATGAAAATTGAGAAGATACCCATGAATTATTTGATGCAAATTTAGATAAAGGTAAGCCCAACACCACCTAATTTAGTGATTTTCAAGATTTGACCCACCAAACCATATTTCCTTCAACTCCAGAATCCCTGACCACTATGCATGTTGGCTCAGGTTTCTTACAGCTGAATCTAAAACATCCAGATAGTCAAAGGTTGAGAGTCACTGACCTAATAAACTTCATGGCACCCTGATGATTTAAACCTGGCTATCTGTGGCCCTCATCTGACACATACTATGCAGGTACATGCAACCTGGTGCCATCCAAATGTATTGGACAACAATCCCAATGAACCAAGCAGCATAGCCAGGGGCTGGGTATTATGGATGTTGTACTCCTATATATTTGGAAGGCCCCAGAGTTTCTGCTTCTGCACTCAGTAGTGGCCGTTGCCATTCATATCACATATCTCTTTGGAGATGCCTACAGTTACAGCAAGAAGCCAGTGGAAGAACATTTGTTATACAGTTAGATTTGTCTCCATTGCTCATTGTAAGCTATCCATCCCAGGTTCTTTCCTTAAAAAAATGACACCATTATGCAATATGGAAAAGTAAGCTACTATCCCTATGCAGTGGCAGTCATGGGTTGAATGTCTTCAAATTTTAGACAATTTCTGTCTGACCAGTGGCAACCTGGAACTGTCCATAATTATGATTAGAGGTACTTCCCAATCATTGCTGACAATTCAGTGAGGGGGAGGATTAATCTTGGACAGGGTTACTGTTCTCTCCTGCCTCCTTATTCACTGGAAAATGGGAAGACGTGAACTATTCACCTGCTATAGGACATTCCTGAAGCATGGCAAGAGTTTTCCAGTACACAATCTCCTTATATTAATTTTTAAATCTCCTTATATTGCTTTTAAAACTCAGATCAATTTTACATTAGGTTTTTACTAGAAGACAAAGTCCCTCTGGCTGTTGCTAAATTTCTTATAGAGGCAGCCAGGATTAGAGCTTACTGTGTATTAGGTAAAACCCAGTTGTAAAGTTTCAGTTTAGATTTTTCATATATATATATATATATATATATATATATTCTGTCTATTTTCTGTCTTATGCTTGAGTTCTTTTTTGTGACAGATCTATGGACCATAATAAACAAACTTGACTTGGCATTTAAAAGTTACACTCCGATCTGTATTCTTAACACAAGCAACAGAGGGGTCTGTGGCCAAATCCACACTATACAAATATTGTTGTCCCTTCATATTTGCTGGGGTTTGGTTCCAGGACCGACCGCCCCTGTGGATACCCAAATCCGTGAATACTCAAGTCCCATTATATGCAATGGTATAGAAAAACAGTGTCTTATATATAAGATGGCAAAATCAAGGTTTGCTTTTTGGATTTTTTTTTTTTTGGAAGAATACAATTTTCCCTGTGTCCACAGATTTGGTATCCATGGATTTCAGTATTCGCAGCTTGAAAATATTCTTAAAAAAATAATAATCCAAAAAGCAAACCTTGACTTTGCCATCTTATATCAGGGACACCATTTGGCTATGTCATTGCATGTAATGGGACTTGAGTATTCACGGATTTGGGTATCCACGGGGAGGGGACAACTGTAATCCAGTTTGAAACTGGATTATTTGCCATGGCTCCTTCCTATGGAATCCTGGGATCTGTAGTTTGGTGAGGCACCAGCAAATTTTGGCAGAGAAGATTAAAGTCCTTGTAAAATTACAAATCCCAGGATTCCACAGGAAGGAGTCATGGCAAATAATCCAGTTTCAAACTGGATTATTTGTGTAGTGTTGATTTGGCTTGAGACCCAACCTGACTAAATGGGACTTAAGAACTACCAACCTCAGAAGAAGCAAGAGAATGTAAAAGAGCAGCACCTCTAGAAATGATATTTGCCCAACATTCCCTCCTATATAAGCGTTAAACTACAGCTCACACTGGCTTCTGCATCCTTGTCTATTTAATCCACTGTAAATGTCGGGAGTCACACAGCACGCCGCAAAGCCCCCTGTTTCTTGACCGGGGGGGGGCATCCACACTAGAGAAATAATCCAGTTTGAAACTGGATTATTTGCATGGTTCCTTCGTATGGAATCCTGGGATCTGTAGCTTGGTGAGGCACAAGCACTCTTTGTCAGAGAAGACTCAAGACCTTGTAAAACTACAAATCCCAGGATTCCATAGGAAGGAACCATGGCAAATAATCCAGTTTCAAACTGGATTATTTGTGTCGTGTGGATTCCCCACCCCTCACCCGGTGAGAGTGGCCACCAGCCTCCCTCCCAGCAGACCGAGCCCGAGCCTTTGCGACGACGCCACCCGGCTCACCGCATACCATCGTCGGCAAGTCCACCGTCAGCGCCCTCGGAGGGCTCACTGGGGGCCTTACAGCAGCCCACCCGGGTAAGGGAAACTCCTCATCTCGCGATGTTGCCGCGGGACTTGGCTTGCGCTTCGGCTTCTCGCGGTAACCTTGAGATGTCGCGAGGGGCTCCTATCTCGCGAGATTTGCAGCGGTCCCTTAGAGATAGATACGCCTTAGTAACGGCGTTTAGTGAGGTTTTTTTTTTTTTTAGGGCTTGGTTGAGATTTTATTAGTCACAGAAGATGTCTTCTAGTAGATTTTAATTTGATTTCAGCACCGTTAGTGCGCTGTTATTCCACTTTAATTGCTCTGGCTGCCTCCTGTGGAATTATGGGAGTTGCAGTTCAGAGAGTGGCATTTAGCCTCCTCAGCCAGAGAGCTCTTAGGCCTCACTAAACTACAAACCCCAGAATCCCACAGGAGGAAGCCGCAGCAGTTATAGTGGAATAATAGCACTGCAACAGTGTAGTGTGATAAATAGTTTGTAGTATAGTGAGGTCCAAGAGCTCTCTGGCTGGGAGTTCTAGAAGCCCCCTCCTAAACTGCAACTCCCAGGATTACAAAGGAGGCAGCCATAGCAGTTAAAGTGGGATAATAGCGCTACAACAGTGTAATCTTTGCCAGAAACTAGAAGACAAAGGAAGAATCCCACACAAGTATATTTCAATGAGAGCCATAGCAGTGAAAGTGGAATAATAGTACAGTTGTCCCTTCTTATTTGCTGGGGTTTGGTTCCAGGACCTCCGTGGATACCAAAATCCATGAATACTTGAGTCCTATTATATGCAATGGCATAGTAAAGTGGTGTCCCTTATATAAGATGGCAAAATCAAGGTTTGCTTTTGGATTATTATTTTTTAAAGAATATTTTCAAGCCGTAAATACTTAAATCCGTGGATGCCAAATCTGTGGATACGGAGGGACAACTGTACTATAAGAGTGTAGTGTGACCCGGACAAAACCGTTGGTTTTGAATTACTTCATCTCTCTCTCTCTCTCTCTCTCTCTCTCTGGCTTTTCTTCGCAAACAAAGATTCAGGAAGGACTCGTCCCGCACTTTCTGCAAGTGCGCTGATGACTGAAAAGGCCAATCCAAGATAAACAAGTCTGGTTGCAGAAAGCACAGCAGAAGGTCTCCTTGGGTGATGTTTCTGGGTTGTGATTCTTTCTGCGTTGTCATTTCTCTCTTCAAGACTTGTTCGGCATGAGTTCTCAAATAAGGCTGCAGCATTGTGGATAGTGCGTCTCCATGCCTCCCGATGTGAGGCCAGGGCGGACCATTGTCGGTGATCAATTTGGTCGAGCCTGAGATGTTGTTTCAGGGAGTCCTTGTATGACGTTTTTGGAGTGCCCCTCTTACGCTGACCCATGGCAAGTTTACCTATTTTGGGGAGGTGATGGTCCTCCATCCTAGAAATGTGCCCTGCCCAGCGCAGCTGTGTTCTCAATATCATGGCCTCAACCCAACCAAATAATCAAAACTGAATAGCAGAACTTGCATTGACTGGTTCAAACCATTATTTCTGCTTTGAACATTTCAGTTTTAATACTAAAACAGTTTTAACAGAAATCAGAAGTGGTTATGTTTCTGATGCAATAAATGAATTGGTGTGTGTGCCTCCAAGTTGCCTGTCGACTTATGAAGTCCCCATGAATTTCATGGGGTTTTCTTAGCCAAGGAATATTCTTGAGGTGGTTTTGCCATCCCTTCTCTGAAATATAGCCCATAGCACCTGGGATTTGTCCGTGGCCTCCCATCCAAATACTAACCAGGGCTGACCCTGCTTAGTTTGCAAGATCAAACAGGTCTGATAACTTTAGAGTGTTATAGGCTCTTATGTTGCTTATGTATTTGTTTAATTTATATGCCACCTTTCTCCCAGGAGGGATCTTTCTCCCAGAAGGCAATACACAATGTATGAATTGCCTGTTTTAGTCTCAGAAAAAAAAAAGCAGATGCATATTTAGGCAGATAAACTGTAGATTTGTATTTGTTTAGATACAGATCATGGATTGTAAATACAATGCCAAGTTTGGTATTTCTGAGCTCCCCTTAGATGCCAGTGAATATGTGTTGCTTATACTGTAGTTTATATCTATCATCATCATCTTTATACCCTGCCTTTACCCAGAACAGAGGTTCAATATGCTACTGAAATAAATTTTTAAAATAGCATTTACCAGCCCATGATTTTGTCCCTAGGAGGATGCACTGGAATTACTTGGAAACAGAAGTACTCTGGGATGCCCTCTCCTTAGGTTTAAATTTAATCCAGTGCATTACCAATATGTAGTTCATATGTATCAACTGCAGTTATCGGTATCTCTATAAATATTTGAAGCTAAGGAACCACAGAGTCACCTCTGAAACTTTTTGTATATTGTGTTGAGTTTTGAGGGGGATGTTAAAACAGAATACTTTATTAGGTATTAACACAACCTTGTTACTAGCCTTGTCCTAACTGTCAACAATGCACTTGTACTGCTGTGGTGTCACATGTAAAGATTTTCATCTTTTACTTTGCATGAAGCCAGCACTGGAGCCAAACTGGGCTCCTAGGAGTTGTCATTCCACAACCATGGTACCACATCAGAGAAGGGCCTCCCCCTGTCCTCACACAGTGTATTGTCCCAGTGGTGGGACCCAGACCTCAGTCCTCAGAAAGAATATTGCCCTTCCCTGAAGAGTCAGGCAAAAGCAAGCTGCTGTTGCTTCTCCTAGCATATCTGTTCTCCCACATTAATAACCTTTGTCACATTAAGTACCTCTGATGTTGCTTGGCCACATTTGTCTTGGTTTTCTTTTGTGAACTGTTAGATACTATAGGGTACTACAATGGCTGTGCGGGGGGAGCAGGGGGAGGATTGCTTCTGTTGCTGCCTATTACAGAAAAAAACCCCACAACCTTCCTTGTTCAGTAGCTCTCCTGGCCATGTCCTTCTCATGAGCCACTACAGCGGACATGCAGTGAGTGGAGGAAGCTGAGACAATTACTCCAACAAATGTCAGAGACAATTTTTTTAAAAAATTTTGTCTCTGCCTCTCTTTGTTCGTCCTCTTCTAATTTTTTAATAAATTCTCTTGCCTTTTCTATCATATTTATTTTATGTCTTTTTTGCTGATATGAAAAAGAGGCTCCTTCGATGCGTTCCCATCTATAGAAAATATTGTTCTTTTTAAGCTTCTGTATTAGGGGTTTGTATTCTTGATGTCTTCTTAGAACTTCAGTTGGGATGTCTTTGTAGACTCCAATTTCCTTCCCCTCTATCACCAACTTCCCAGAGTAGCTGGATTGCAATATTCTTTCCTTTATCCTTGCTCTTGTAAATGAGACTATAACGTCTCTCAGAAGCTTCTTTTTTCTTGCTATGATAGAATTACAGGTAGTTCAAAAGAGTTTATCAATTGATTGCTCCAAATCTTCGTTTTTAATATCTATAAACTTAGCAAGATCAGGGATTATTTTCCCCCACAAATCTTCTCTCACCAATTCTAGTATTCCTCTCATTTTGATACATTTGTCTCTATATCTCATCTCCTGCAACAAAATCGCATTTCTTTCCCTTTCTTGTTCTGCTGTTATCGCTGTCATGCTTTTCTCCAATTTCTCTACTCTGGTTTGGGTACCATCTGTTTTTGTTTTCAAGTCTTTCAGCTCTACTTTCAAGTTCTCCAGTTTATTATCAATCTTTTCCATATCCATTTGTACGTCTTTCTTAAGATATATAAAATCCTCCCTAATGTCCCTTTTAAATGATCGCAGCTCCTCCAGTTTTGGGCTCCAATATCTGTTTGTTTCAAAGGGTTGTCCGATGAGCCCCTTCTTGTTGACAGGGACTGTATTTGGGATTGGGCACTATTTGTCTTTGCTCGCGTACTATGTCAGAGACAATTTTTAAACAGAGTCTGGATGGCCATCTGTTGGGAGTACTTTGATTCTTTATTCCTGCAGGGCAGGGGGTTGGATTTGGATGGCCCTTGTGTTCTCTTCCAACTCTATGATTCTATGAATACACAAGCTAGGAGATGTTATAGCAGTTTTCTTTTGCTGGAGTCTACTGGGAAAAGCAAGAGACCACCCCTTCCTCTTCTCTCCCCACTGCTGAGTTAATTGTCAGGATTCATCCCAGACTTGATCTTTTCCTGCCAAATTCAGTTCTGATGTATCAGTTTGTGGCTATTGTATTTGCATTCCTCTGTACTTGTTAATGTGTATGTAGTCTAACCGTGAAAAGGGAGTATGTGCTCTATGTTTGTAATTGTCTGATAAAACCAGCATCTGGAATCAGCTTTGGGAAAAGTGGGCTGAGCCCGGGTACAGTGGGAACTGAGAGTGGGAATGATGGGTTGCCAATGACCGCATAGCTTACCAGATTTTGTATATTGTAGAAAGCTTTTAGTTTACTGCTTGTTAGTTGGATTTCATTCTGAGCGACGGACTTGTAGGGTTAGCTCTTTGAATTACTATGATAATAAAGTTTTCTGTTTTTAACTCTGAAACTGTTGTTCACTGAGTTTACCGAAGCCAGTACATGACATTAATTGAGTGCAAACTACAGTTGTCCCTTCACATTCACTGGGGTTTGGTTCCAGGACCCCCCCCCCATGAATACCCAAACCCGTGAATACTCAAGTCCCATTATATGCAGTGGCATAGCAAAATGGTGTCCCTTATATAAGATGGCAAAGTCAAGGTTTGCTTTTTGGATTATTATTTTTTAAAGAATATTTTCAAGCTGTGAATACTTAAATCTGTGAATGTGGAGGGACAACTGTACTGTACTTTGAACTCAGTTTGCAGCAATGAAAGTGGGCTGAGGGCAAAGTGGGAAAGTGGGACATTTTAAAAGCAGGGAACAAATTGGGATGGCAAAGGATTCATTGGAACTGTTGTGACAGGCCAGAGAATATTCTGTGGCCAACTTCTTGGCCTGTTCATATAATTTTAAAGGACAGAATTTAACCTAATAAGAGCTGATGCAAGCATCTCTCTCTCTCTCTGCGTGTATACAGCATCAGAAAATTGACTACAGTATAGGTCAGTCTGGGAAAAATGCCACATGTATGGAATTAAAAAAGAAAGAAAGATATGAAACACACTTGTACTCAAGAGGTGAAAGCTCCAATAGCTTCTGGAGAATAAATAAACTGTAACAAGTACCAGTACATTTGATGAGTACTGACTCCTACTGGAAAGATGTATATTTTTATTGGATAAGATAGTGTACTAGATATCTCTAGTGTACAACTCAGTTGTGAGCTAGCCAGTTTTGATTGGTCAACTGACAAGATGAGTGGGCACAGGGAAAAGATATATATATTTTTAGCTCAGATAGAATTATAATCAGGCTGCTTTCAACATGCCTCCAGCAAGGAAGACCGCTGTCTGTGGGACCCGTCTAAATGGTGAAAATACCCCTCATGGAATTCACTGGGAATCCTACTTGTCTAAACGGGATCCAGCGCCAATCCACACTATTTGGAAATGGGGGGGGGCAAAATGGCAAAAACAACAGGGTAAAAGCCTTCGCAGATTTCCCATACTTTTCCAAAAACTGCGAGGGAGGTGCGCATTCCTGCTCATTTGGACTATCAAACAGCAGGAAATCTGAAGGGAAGTACAAAGCTGATTGGCTGGGCAAGAGTGGGGATGGGGCTTGCTAGGAGGGCAAGCACCCACTCCTGTCATGTTGGATTTTCGTCTTAGAGATTGCTCGCTAAGGCAATAAAACAGGATCAATATTTTCTGTTTTGCTTTTCTATAAAGTTGGAGAATTGCTCTATTGCACCAGCACACCTTGGGATGACTTTTATTTATCCTTGGGATGACGGTGGCAGCAAAGAACTAACGTGAGTAAATCACTCGCGGCTGCCATCAGGAATGCGAGGCTTATGGGGGCTTCCAAGGCCAGAAAAACTGTTTGAACATGTCGCTGCTGCTGCACGATGCCAATACTATGAGGTACATTGGATTTCCCCCCCTCATGTAGATGGGCCCTATGAAGCCTCTGATAAACTAAAGACTGATAACTGCCCCAATATGCTGCTTTAAAATGCTGATTTACGCTGGTACTGGTAAGGTTATAACAGGAATAAATATACTTAAGTAATTATGAATGCTGTTAAGAATTAACAAGGAGATTTGAATATCCGTGTCTCACAGAAGGCTGTTAGACTTGTAAATTCTTCAAACAGATGAGAAGGTATTCTGTCATGTTATGTTGTTAAGATGATAATGAGTATGATATAAGGGACAGGATTGTGTATATGTAAAACTTTTAAGAAATGTCTGTATAATGCCTTATTATTGATGTATTTATTTCATTTATATTCCACCTTTTCCCCAAAGTGGGACCCAAGGCCGCTTCCAAAAATCATCAGTTAAAACAATTACAAAGAAACAATTACAATAAAATTTAAAACAATTAAAATCACAGATAAAAATATTTTAAAATCATTTTAACAAAGTTTAAAATGATAAACAAAACATCCATTAAAAAGGCCCCTTAGCAGACACTAATAGACACCATGAAAATATGGAAGACGACGATGATGATGATGACGATGATGGATAAAAGACTTAGGGAGAGCTTTGGCACTGATAAGTGGCATAGAAACATAGAAAATAAATAAATAAATGACTGCTAAATGGTTTAGGAGGAGGATGTTCTTGCATGTGTTAATTATTGCCAAGTCTGTGAAGTCAAAGGCTTTCGCGGCCAGCATCCATTGGTTTTCTGTGGGTTTTTTTCCGGGCTGTGAGGCTGTGTTGTGGAAGAGTTCGTTTCTGACATTTCACCTGCATCTGTGGCTGGCATCTTCAGAGAATGGTTGGGTAGGAGTATGTGTGTGGGGGTTATATACTGTGAGCCCTTGTTGGAGAGGATATGTAAATTTGTGTATTTGAATGGCCAGCCAGAAAAATTAGCAGTAGCAGAACATGTTATAAACCAACCTGGACACAAAATGTTATTAAAAAACACCAAAATTCTGGACCAGGCCAACAACTATCATGTCAGAATGCACAGAGAAACTATTGAAATGCACAAACACCTTGACAACTTCAACAGGAAAGAAGAAACCCTTAAAGTAAACAAAATCTGGCTGCCAGTCCTAAAACACTAAAATCAAAACTCAACACATACAAATGAACTTTACCCAGGGACAGGGGGATTTCCAGAAGACAATGGGCCATTAGCCAGCCAGCCAGCCAGCCACTAATCCTCCTTGCATATCTCCACCCAGAAACTAGCCATTCAAACAGATAAATTTACATATCTTCTTCAACAGGGGCTCACAGTATATAACCCCCCCCCCCACTCCTACCTAACCCTTCTCTGAAGATGCCAGCCACAGATGCAGGCGAAATGTCAGAAATAAACTCTTCCAGAACATGGTCTCACAGTCTGGAAACCCCCCCCACAGAAAACCTATTACCAAGTTAGCGATTCAGAGAGATCAAGCTTCAGTCATTATGAAAGTCCGTATGAAAGTGTAACAGTCATATCCTATAGTGTAACGATATAAAAGATGTCTTACATGCAATGTAATGTTATGGTATATAAAGAAGCAAAGAGCCCCAACATTGCTATGTCTGTGTTACTCCTTAAAGGGAATGTCTATGTTTATATATCTATGGATCTTTATAATAAACAGCTTAATAGTGCCAAAGAGATTGCTCATTTCCCATGTAATTAACCTGAAATTCCCATACTTGAAAATGCTCAAGTGGAGTGTTGATGATAGCCTGGCTTGTCTGGTTTAACCCATCTCATGGGCTGGGCACTCAGGTGACCAGAAGATGATGAAGGTGACCCCAGACAGAATTCAGATTAGTTGAAAAGTGCCAAGGACCCTCAGTCCCTCAGTCTACAAGACAGGGTGGGAAACCACACCTGTTTCACTGTCCCCGCCAAATTGGGACAGTTGGAGGATATGCTGTATGTTAAATACTGTGTTTTACTATTTTATATTTTCCATCTGTTCGCATAACATTGTTACTGGGCAGCCTACATAGTTAATGTAAATGAGGACAGGCAGAGAGACAGGGGGAAGATAATGAAGTGTCCCTGTGGTTACATATAGCGTTTCTTTCCATCACTGCCAAAATTTTCTTTGTTACAGTGTGCATCTGGAAGTAGTAGAATCGGTTGTGCTGGCAGGCACGGGCATCCCTCAGAAGAGGTCCCACTCCAAGGCATTCCACTTGGCCAGTCTGGAAAGAGAATGCTGCATGAGGGAGGCCTTTGGCCCAAAATAGGCTGCTTTCCAGATTGCCTCCTCAGAGTGTATTTGGTTCCAAGGATACCCCAGAGCCAGGCACTACACAAAGAGCTGGCTTTGTGTAGAGCTGGCCTCTGGTGTGGGTAGGCAATTGGCCATGTAGCCATTGGCCCTTTGCCTGTTTGCAGATTGGGAGGGGGAGGGCTGTTAGCAGCAGGGAGCACCTTTTTCTTCTCCACCCACCTCCCTCTCAGCCTACAGCAGAGGGATAGGGGATGTTGTCACTCCCTCCTCCTCCTCCTGCATGTGATGGAGGTGCAGCTACTTTTACCCTGTGGCCAGGACAAGCAGGCATCTTTTTGTCCAGAGAACTACAGCAGAGCAGGGCACAAATGATGAAATAGTGCTGCTTCTCTGTCTACCCCTGGTGCCCTTTTAAACTACACAGTATAGCACTATGATTCCACTCTAACTGCCATGGCAACATCCTATCGAAGCCCAGGGTTGCCTGCTTCAGGAGGGACAATTAGAATTCTCTCCCAGGGAGCTGCTGCAGTGCCTCTGACCAACAATGACAAGCTGCAGGATTACATAGGATGATGCCATGGCAGTTGAAGTGGAAACAGTGCAATAATTCTGTAGTGTGAAAGGGCCCCCGGCAGCAAAAGAGCCTGGGCCAACCATGATAGATTCTGGTCCTTATTCATGCTAGCATTGTCTTAGACTTGGGGGGAGAGTGGGGTCATGACCATTGGCAGTGCTCCTCATCACCCACAGATGTACCAGCCACACACTCTGTGTATTCAGCCAGTGTGTGAAATATTTCTATGTGAACAAAAGCCTACATAGCATGCATACTGCCATATCCCCTCCATGCATACAGATGTCCGTTTGTTTATTTAAGTATTTGTTTTGTTTCTTCTGTATCTGTTAAGCATCTGTTCTTAAGAGCCACTTCATGTGCTGCCCAAAAGTGTGGGAGGGAGCAGTTGCTTCTGTTGCTGCTGTTAATTGCTGTAAAGTCGGCTTCAACTTATGTTGACCCTATGAATGAGACGCCTCCAAGTTTGTGCGCATGTGCCTTCAAGTTGCCTGTGAAATCATGGTGACCCTATACATTTTTCATAGGGTTTTCTTAGGCAAGGAATACACAGAGATAGTTTTGCCAGTTCCTTTCTCTGAAATATAGCCAATAGCACCTGGTACTCATTCGTGGTTTCCCATCCAAGTATTAACCAGGGCTAATCCTGCTTAGCTTCCAAGATTCCTAAGGCACCCTGTTATTAACAGCCCTATTCAGGCCTTGCAAACTCAGAGCTGTGGCTTCCTCGATTGAGTCTCTCCATCTGTAATGAGGGGCTCATCTACACCAGCCAGAACACGTACACCTCCTTCTGGTTGGTGTATTCTGGCCCCAGAGCTGGCCTGCATCCCCCTGTTGCTGTGACAAAATAGGCAGAAGTTTGCATGCACACACCGACCAGTATTGGCAGATCCCTCCCCCATTGCATCACATTGTCTGAAGCTGGGAAGGAGGCCTTCAGCATGTTATCAAAGCTGGTCACCTGCTGGGGGTTTCCTTCCTGGCTACAGAGTGATACCAACTGCACCAGCGATGGCATCCAGTGATACAGGCCAGCATGCAGGTAGAGACAGTGTGTTCCTGAGCCAGACACTGTGTGCCCAAGCTGGACCCATCCAGGTTTTCCCACATAACATGGGTTTTCCCTTTAAAAATGTTTTAAATGGGTTTACCCCAGCTTTCCACCGGCTTTACCTTTGATGTTGTCAGGACTGCCCAGAGGCAAAACAGGGCAAGAGCTCTGTATCATTTGGATTGCAGGGCTCCAAGCTAGGGGGAAGGCGGGGTAAACTGCCATCTAGACAAACTCCAGGTCTTCCTCATTTTCTACTGTCTTCTACCTTATGAAGCATTATTGTCTTTTCTAATGAGTCCTGCCTTCTCATATGTCCAAAGCACAATCATTTTGGCTTCTAAGAAGAGTTCAGGCCTTATTTGCTTTTGGACCATTTATCTGTTTGTTTGTTTGTTTGTTTGTTTTGTTTTTGTGGTCCAGAGAATCCACAGAACTCTCCTACACCACCACGGACTTTATCAGATGCACTAAATATGGCATCATAACAACACCACATAAACACAAAAGGGTGAGCATATCAGATGATGTCGCCCTTTTGCATTTATGTCCTGGCCAAAACCCATCTTATTTTATTGACGGCTATGACGCTAGCTGTGTATGTTATCTGTTCCTGGAGAATTATTTCTCTCATGGGCTTTGACAGCAGCTTCCACTTCACTTTCTAAAATTGTGTGTTCATTGTCAAAAGGTACTTCCTTGAAAGAATCTGTCATCCTTCCAGCTCTTCTATATAGTTCTTCAGTGCATCGCTTCCATCATCTTTTTATTTTTTCTTGATCATATAGGAGATTTTCACATGGGCTATATATCCCGGGGCAGGAACAGAACAGGGTCGGGAAAGATTTTCCCTTTCGGATGACGTTGAACCTGTTCTGTCCTGCATCCATCCTGCTCCTGTGACTGTTCTGGAACAATGTAATCATGATTTTTCATTGTGAATAGACCTCCCGTTGCTATCACGCAATCACGGGTGTGCGAACAGGAGCCCCGTTCCTGTTCTGAAATGACAGCCGCAGAGGGGAGGTCCATTCCGAGCACTTCCTGGTACGATCTGGACATCCAGGTAGGTGGCACCCTTTATTTTACCCTCCCTGTTTCGATTGTGTGATTTAAAGTGTGTTTTTGTGCTTGGTGAACTGATTTTATGTTTGGGGGAGTTTTATTTTTTTAAATTTATCGCCCAGCCATTATCACATGATAATGTTTCAGACAGCCGGTCATAAAAGCAGCCTTATGATGGCTGCATTTACGGCTGGCCAGCGAGGGGAGGGGGAGCCCGTTCCTGCTGCAGAATTAAGGTAAGTGTATGAAATATTTACGTTATTCCATGGCAGGAACGGGAGAGGAGGTGGCGGGGCAGTAACGGGGCATTTTGGCCCCGTGTGAAAATCTCCTCAGTGTGTGTTCCCCTGTTGGTCATATAATACACTTGTGGTTTAAATTTCCCTTTGATCTGGAAGATCTGGTAGATCTCTTGTTCTACCTTTTTGTTGTTGTCTTCTATTTCTTTCCATTAGTTATTACAGTAGTTCTCTGTTTCTATGCACGTCATTGTATAGCTGTATTCAAAATTCTGACCCTGGATATTATCAGACAGGAATGAAAAAAGTGTTCCTGTCCCACAATCTCCATTCCCACCCCTGTCTCGTTGCAGTCCCACCACAATCACCTTCCCCATCACACTTACCTCCTCTCCCATTGTTCCGGCAGCCCAGGAGTGAAGAGAGCTCTAACGGAGCTCCCTTCACTTCCTGGACCAAAATCCCGCAGATTCTCGTGAGAAGACACGAGCATGGGAAATTCAAAATAGAAATAAAAATAACAGAAAAAAAGTGACAGCAAGCACAAAAACACACCTTAAAACTTCCAAGTAATCCAGGGAAGTTTTTAAAAAGTGTGTCCCTTACCTGGATGTCCCGATCTCACCAGGAAGTGTTCTGGCAGGGACCACCCATTGATGCTGGGATCTCATCAGCATAACGGGGCACCTTGCCACATGCAGGAATATCCATGGCAGGAATGGAACGGGGGAGCTATTGATGGCTTCTCCTGTCAATAAAAAGCAGTGCTTGGCAGAACAGCAGCAGAACGGGTGCATAACGAGGGGTGAACGCCATCATCTGAACAGGGAGCCCTTTTGTGATCTCCTGGTGTTTGTGTAACGCCACTTTTAACGCGTCTGATAATATCCCCTGTTTCTGCCACTTTTTACTTTTGCTTTTCTCCTGTCCTTAGGTCACCTATCGCCACCACCTATGACTCCTTGAGCACTTTCATCAGCGCTGTCTACGCACAATCCTAAATATACACTGGACTGATTATGTGACGAATGTTGCTGTCCTTGAGCAAGCAGGGATCACCAGCATTGAGGCCATGATATTGAGAACGCAGCTGTGCTGGGCAGGCCATGTTTCTAGGATGGAGGACCATCGCCTCCCAAAAATAGTACTCTACGGTGAACTCGTCATGGGTCAGTGTAAGAGGGGCGCTCCAAAAAAGTGATACAAGGACTCTCTGAAACAACATCTCAGGCTCGGCCAAATTGATCACCAACAGTGGTCCGCCCTGGCCTCACATTGAGAGGCATGGAGATGCACTATCCACAATGCTGCAGCCTTATTTGAGAACTCACACTGAACAAGTCTTGAAGAGAAACGACAACGCAGAAAGAATCACAACCCAAAAACATCACCCAAGGAGACCTTCTGCTGTGCTTTCTGCAACCAGACTTGTTTATCTCGGATTGGCCTTTTTAGTCATCAGCGCGCTTGCAGAAAGCGCGGGATGAGTCCTTCCTGAATCTTCGTTTGCAAAGAAAAGCCAGAGAGAGAGAGAGAGAAACTGTTTGCAGAGTGTCATCTGTCATCCATTGGGGGGCACTGTTCCCCCATTAATGTGTGTGAGCTGTTTGTATGATTAGCATTTCCTCAGTTACTCTTCTGTTAAAGGATTTTAAAACTGATCTGTATGTCTTGAAACACCATTGGCCTAAGGGAAGAACTATATGTGTCTGACCAGAAAAGTTTTGGGGGTGGGGATAGATGATTTCTGTATTTAAGGGATTTGAAGGGAATTAGAATTGATCAGCAACTGCTAATGTATTGTTCTGCCATTATTTATTTGCCCATACTGTGTCCACCAGAGGTCAGGATTGCACTGCCACAGTTCACAGCTTTTTTAAAAAAATCAGCAATGCACATTTTGTAGACATAAAAGGAATTTTCGTTGGGACTAAAAGAGCTGAATCATCCCTATTGCAGCTATCAGCAGCACTCCAGTACTCTCATGCAGGTGTCCTTTTATCTGTCAACTGAACCTGGGATTATACTGTAGTAACCTCTCTTCCTCTGAGTACTTGTGGAGATGGGAGGTGGAAGTGAGGGCAAAATTGAGTGCACTGTAGTGCACTGCGTGGGCCATACATTAGAAACAACTTGAAGGCACACAACAACAACAAACCTGTGTATAAGGTATAGGTCTCCCTTTCTGCTCTGTCGTTTTCCACCAGTCACCCTTATCGCTGCTCTCCCATCCTTCCCAACGTGGCCTGAAAGAGATAACACAAGTGGCAGTTTTGTGTACAGAAGTGCTGCCAAATTTTGAAAAATGGAATGGGGGGAAGGATTAGAACTTTCTGTCTCCCCACACTAGGGTTCTAATGGGGATTGGAACTCTGTATGGGTTTGTGTTGGGAGAAGCCCACCTCCCTCCATCATGGAGCTCTAGCGTTGCCACATTAGTACCATCCCTGGCCTTGATATTGCAGGGCCAAAGCTAAGACCTGGGATGGCTCCTGTGATGTCAAAGGGGATAGGCCCAGGGGAATGCCATTAAGCATCAAACACAATTGCTCAGTATATTGCATGAAAATGTAAAAATATAAAATGAGTCTAACAAAGGAAAACGAACACACACACACACACAAACACACACAGTTTCAAGACAATACTCTCACCCAAGATTCCTCCTTGCCCTGAGGACTGGAAAAGAGGAAATCCCATAGGGAAGTGGAACAAGTGAGGGCAGGAAAAGCATGCCTTTTTCCTTACTGCATCTTAAGAAGTGGGTTTATATCCATGAGAGCTCATGCTAAATAAAAGCTCATGCTAAATAAAAACAAGTTAGGTGCTGCTACATTCCTCCCCCCCCCGTTCCATTCCTTGTCTTTATGCTACTTCTTTGAAAAATGTTTGTTGCCAGGAAGAAAAAAACATCCTTCTGCTACATACCAAATGAGCACAGCACAGTTACACAGAGGGAAGGAGAATTCCCCTTTCTGCTCTGTGTTTTTGATAGCTGCACAGTTTATATGAAAGCTAGAGGCAGCTTGCATAGCTGTGCCCAATCAATGCCGTTGTTAGGATAAAGGGGTGTGTGTGTCTTAAATCATCTGTTGACTTATGGCGACCTCATGAATTATGGTTTTCTTAGGCAAGGACTACTCAGAGGTGGTTTTACCAGTTCCTTCCTCTGAAATATAGCCCACAGCACCTGGGATTCCTTGGCAGTCTCCCATCCAAGTACTAAACAGGCTGACCCTGCTTAGCTTCCAAGATCAGATAGGATCTGGTGCCTTTAGGGTATTTAGGCTGAGCAACCCTGCTCATTTCCCCCATTCCGTCACAACACATACAACACCGAAAAGGAAGGCGTGAGAGTCAGTGGTGCAACAGCTCTTACTTGAGCAACAGCTGTATTTGAGTTTTTGACCAATCTCTAGATCAAGAATGACTGGGAGGTTGCAACCTGTTTCCTAGAAAGATGATAATAAAACCTGGACCCAGACATCAGATAGAAAAGGAACACTTACAGGGACACCAAATTTGTCTTGCCCTTTCCTGCTAGTGCTTCAGTTTGTCCTCCTGAGGGGCCTTGAAGAGTCAGGAATAATCAATCCTGTGCTCCCTGAAGGGATGAAAATAGGCTTTTTTGCCCCCAAACAGCCAATAGCATTCCCAAGATTCCAGGAGTGATTTTGCCAAGTTTGAGGGCCCTCACCTTCTTTTTAAAAAAGGGCCTTCTTTTGACCTATACAACACAAACCTTTTAAACACCTGGAAGGGATCAGACTTCTTGCTCCAGTCACTCCCTGTTTTGAAAAAAGGCTTGTAAATGCTAAAGGAGCCTCTACAAGCCAAAAAATTGGGAAAGGCAGCCTGGAAACACGGCAAAATAGTCACCCAACAAACCTCCTTCTGGCACCGTCTCTGTTATACTGTAAAGAGCAGCCAAAGTGTGTACAGTACTATTATCTAAACATTTTGAGTTTAGGACTATTGATTTTTAGTGTCATGGTATCTTTATATTGCTGTTTCAATATCTGCCTTGTATCTAGTTCTATTATTTATCTTGGTCCCATAGATCTGCTATTTTAAACTGCTTTAATTTCATGTGCTGCATTGCTATTTTTAAATGATTGATGGTTTTTGTGAATTTCCCCCCCAAAGTTAACCAAATGTTTTAGTAGATGAATAAACAATACAGAGTCCTGTGTTATTAAAAACTAATTTATCTTATGATTTCTGAGCTTTTGTGTACATAGAAATCAAGAGTGATATGGACAGTTTTATAAGTACCAGTATTGTTGTAATGCATCTCAGTTTATATTGTACTTCTTATGCTTTTATTTAGTTTCTTTATCTGGTTTATGGACCATAATTATTGACTGACATATAATATTGGAACAGTGTTTTTAAAAGACTTATCAAAGATAAATGCAAGACAAGAGAAGACAAAGAAATCCCAGCTATCTGAATCATAGAATCATAGAATCATAGAATTGCAGAGTTGGAAGAGACCACGAGGGCCATCCAGTCCAACCCCCTGCCACGCAGGAAATCTTGATCAAAGCATCCCTGACAGATGGCAATCCAGCCTTTGTTTAAAGACCTCCAAGGAAGGAGACCCCACCACGCTCCGAGGGAGTGCGTTCCACTGAATGTTTTAGCCAACTTCCCAATACAGGCATACTTCACTTATTTACAAAGGATTTTTGCACCCAGCAAGCTTCCCCTTTTCTTCCTCGTCTTCTGTCTAGCTAGAAGTATTTTTTTTAGCAGGATCGGTATCGCGACAATGGTGAAGGAAGGCTGGGAAAATGCAGACTTTCAGTGTCAGCTTGCAACAGTGAATGTGCAGTAAATAATACAATAAAAGCTTGAGCTGGGAAGGAATGGGATGCTGCTCTAGCTGATGCTACTGTAGCTGTGGGTGCCTGCCTACAACAAACAAGGTAAACAGCAGCCGTTTCCAGAATCCCTTACAGAGTGTGCGTGAACAGCAACACAGAGAGAAAAGGGGAGTGCAGATAAGTCTCTCTCACTAGCTATGCCCCAGCATATTAAAGATCTTAGATTGTTTTGGCCTCATAATGGAAACTCTAAGAAAAGTGGAGGCTAGTGAAGGAAAGAATCGTACATGGATGCATTTTGGAGGAAGCCATCAAGTAGTCTCTGGAAAGTTCAATTTTTTTTTTAATTTACCTATGCAAGACTTACCTAAGCTGTTTATTTCATTTCATATTTGTATGTTGTTAGTTTTGCATGAAAAATCTTCTGAAACATGTTGAACTGCTCCTCTTTTTTGTGGTGCAGGAACCTATCCCTATGCTTTCCATGTTATTTCTGTCTCTGGTACAAATTTCTGCTGAAGAAGTAATGCTCAGGAACACATCTACTTTTTTAACCAAGGTACCATATATTATACAGTGCTGTCCTCAGACCCCATTAAAGAATAGGAGGTTGTCTAAATGGCAAAAATACTCCTCACAGAATGCGAGGAGAATACAGGCTGTCTTAATGGTATCCCACATCATTTTGCTGTATTCAGAAGGAGAGAGGCCAAAAACATCAAAAACTGTGAAGGGAAAGCCTTTGCAGTTTTCCCTGGAGTTTTAACCCCCCCCCCACAAACGAAATGCGCATTCCTGCTCATTGGGACAAGGGATTTGATTTGAATCACTTTCCCGTAGGAGAGGAAGTGTAAGCTGATTGGCTGGATGATCACGGGGGCAGGGCTTGCTAACAGGGCAAGTGCCCTCTGCTGCCATGTTAGATTTTTGCCTTAATAAGCGACCACTAAGGTGAGAAAACAGTGTTGTTTTTTCTATTTTTTTGTGTGGTGTGTGTGTAAAGGCAAAATATCACTTATGCACACCGTGCTAACAAGGTTTTTTTTAAAAAAATTTGGCAGTTGCAGATTTAAAAATGTGTGCAATTCATTTTGCCACTATCTTGGCTAGAGGGCATGTGAAGTTTATTGGGGGATGTAAGTAAGCTGCTGCTAATTGTCTTTACTGCAGATCACTCTGAGCCCTAGCAGACGGAACTATGTAACCTAATCATAGAATCATAAAATTGCAGAGTTGGAAGAGACCACGAGGGCCATCCAGTCCAACCCCCTGCCATGCAGGAAATCACGATCAAAGCATCCCTGACAGATGGCCATCCAGCCTCTGTTTAAAGACCTCCAAGGAAGGAGACCCCACCACGCTCCGAGGGAGTGTGTTCCACTGCCAAACAGCTCTTACTGTCAAAAAGTTCCTCCTAATGTTGAGGTGGAATCTCTGTTCCTGGAGCTTGCATCCATTGCTCCGTGTTCCAGTCTCTGGAGCAGCAGAAAACAAGCCTGCTCCATCCTCAGCGTGACATCCCTTCAAATACTTAAACAGGGCTATCATATCACCTCTTAACCGTATTTTTTCCAGGCTAAACATACCCAGTTCCCTAAGTCTCTCCTCATAAGGCATGGTTTCCAGACCTTTCACCATTTTAGTCGCCCTCCTCTGGACACGCTCCAATTTGTCCATATCCTTTTTGAATTGTGGTGCCCAGAACTGGACACAGTATTCTAGGTGAGGTCTGACCAAGGCAGAATAGAAGGCTGTACTGTTGGGGAGGATGCGTCAATGGGCTTTATCAGATGTGGCAAAAACCACGTCAGAAGAAACACGACGATAACAAAAACGGGTAACATTATCAGACGATTTTGTCCTCCAGCTGTTCCGGGGGCATAGCACACCCATGAATAAGGCATCCCTTTTTATTGACAGCTTAGCCCATCAATAAAAAAGTGATGCCTTGTCCCCACTAGCACTATGCCCCGAGGAACGGCTGAGGATGCGTGCCTCTGATAATGTTGCCCTTTCTGTTATCATCCTGTTCTTCTGATGTGATTTGGGATGTGTGTTTTTTGCGTGTTTCCCCGCCTCTGATAGAGTCCTATCTGTGCAGTTGAGGGACTTTAGGAGCACCAAGGCAGCAGAAGTCATGGTTATGGGATATCTTCCCTTGGCTGGAGTGTTTAAACTAAAGCATATCATGTTTTGCGAAATGAATATGCCTGAGATAGAAAAAACTAGCAGCATGATTACAGATCATAAGATGTGCAGAGAAGGAAAAATAGGCATGACGGAAGTAACTAACTCTGTGGCTGTTTTTAGACACTTCAAGGATTTGAATTGACAAAAGCAGACTTTGAAATGCAATTATGTTCAGAAGATAATCATTTGATAACTAAAATGTATAAAATGTTACAAAGGATAGACAAGGAAGAAGAGCAGGTTAAAGAATGTATGATCAAATGGGCACAAAATATGGGCACAAAATACAGCTAGAACAATGGGAGAAATTGTGCATTAAAGGGTTGAAATTTACATTGAGTTATGATTTGAAAGAACATTTTTATAAGATGATGTACAGAAGGTACTTGACATCTGAGAAATTGTCAAAAATGTATAAAGGGTCCTCAAATAAGTGTTGGAAATGTTTAAGTGAAACTGGAACTTTTTATCATATGCTGTGGTCCTGTGAAAAAGCCAAAAAATATTGGACTCAAATTCATGAGATTATGGAGGAAATTTCAAAAGTGAAATTTCAATTGAAGTCAGAATTGCTATGGTTAGGAATGTGGGATGAACAACTTGAAAAGAAATATGGAAAACTCTTACAATACATATACTGTATGGTGACAGCTGCTAGATTCCTATTTGCATAGAAACAGAAGGACTCTTCAATAGCAAGGCAAGAAGACTGGCTAATAAAAATGTATGATCTTGCATAAATGGACAAGCTGACAGTATTAAATTAGAACTGGACCAACTTTGATATTTAAGGAAGACTAGAATGTAGTAAAAACATATATAGTACAGAAATGGGGGATGAAGCAAGGTTAAGCTTCAAGAACTAGTAACATTCATTTAACAGTAGAATAACATAGCTGATGAATAAGAGAAAGTTAGACTGCTTAACAATTATAACCAATAATTGAGAGGTAGGATGTACCTGTTTTATGTAAATGTTTTATGTAGTTTTAGGATAAGAAATAGTAGAGTTCTATATGTTAATTGTTGTATTGTTGTAGTTGTGTGTGGAAGCAGAATTAAGGGCATTCCTTGGCCATTTCTGTCCCCTAAAATAAGTCCAACATTCCGATGTAACATAAGGCAGGGGTAGGAGATGGGTGAACTGCAGCTCCCAGCATTCCTCACCGTTGGCTATGCTAGCTAGAGCTGCTGGAACTTGCAGTCTAACAATGTCTGTAGGGGCACTTAAGTCCCACTCCCATCCCCACGATGGGGTCAGGGGACTCATGATGTGTAACATGGTAGGTACACAGAGCTTGTACAGATGATGAACAAGGGCCCCCAAGTAAGCTTGAGAGCCCCGAGGACCATCTATATGACAAATCTAGTTCCAAATCACTTATCAGACAGAAACTCCTAGTTTTATTTTATATTACAATGATGACAAATTCTTACATTACCCCCTCCCTCTATCTGAGTAGAACAGTACAGCTGTTTCTTATTGTAGTGTCTATTCATTTTTCCTAGATTTAAACATTTAACAGTATTGGCTTTGTGTTATGCCTTAGAGAAAGAGAGCTTAAACTGCACTGACGTCTTGCATTTGTGTGTATGTGAGTGTGTATGTGTGAAGTCATTCGCATATGGAAGTATTCAAATTGTTGCTTTCAGTCTGTTGGAATGAATATAGCAGATAGGTTTCTAGCAGGTCACATGACACAATTGTGAAGCAGATACCATTTAGGATTTTTGGCACTATGAACCTGGTAAAGCATGAGGTGAGTTGCCATCTGCTCATTTATGAGAGAAGAGGTGGAACAACTGAGCACACCCCTGAGTAAGCCAAGGAATGTACAGCACCAGAAGCAGCACTACTTTTGTTGTTCCCTGTACTGTCATGCTGTTTCTAGGAATAGCATTTCTAAGGGGTTGTCTACATGTTAGTATATAATACAACTTGCTAAAGATTTTCACAGTTATGCTCTGACTTTTAATTGTCTTCAGTGCTGTGTGTAAATTCAAATCTATTGCAATGTCACTGCTGATTAAAATGGTACCCGGAAAGGAATTATTTGCAGTCACATGTAGTGGCTGCTGTGCATTGTTTTTTGTTTGTTTGTTTGTTTTTTGCCTGTCTGCCAAGGATGCGCAGAATGTTCTTCTGCTTCTGTTGTCACTTATTTCCAGTGGTGTTGTCATACTGTCATTGGCTTGCAGGTACGGGGAGGGTGGAGACAGGTGATCTGAGAGCCCACGTCAAGTACCATGTGCCATTGCTTTATTGGTCACTGCTGTGTACAGTCTCTGGCTAGCGAACAAATGACAGGGCGGGTGCTTTGGAGTGCTTCATGGCTCTTTTGGCCTTGTTGCAAGCCATGGTCATGGCTCATGATGCGCTCAATATTGGCCAGTGCCGAAGACATGGACATCAGCTTTGTGCACTGGTAGATGACAGAAAGAGGGTGACAAGGAGAGAGAGAGAGAGACAGACAGACAGAGAGACACAGAGAGAGAGAATTCCACATCCTGCTCTTACTCTCTGATGGCGCTTTATGAAGTCCTGTTTGCTTTACACAGAGCCAGGAGAGGTTGTGGTCCCACACATGATTGTCATTCCCACCTGCGATGACTGGTGGGAATGCTTCATGATGATGACATGGTCAGATTAAAAGTGGCAGGAGAACTTCAGGATCCCCAGGACAATCTTCAGCAAGCTAGTGGATGTGCTTTGTCTGGAGATTGGCAAGCAGGACATGTGCATGTGGAGGGCTATCCTTGTAGAAAAGAGTCTTTGGACTCATTGAATCAGCTGCTAGGCAGTGCACACAGAGAAACAAGTCCTCCTGAGCATAAGCATGGGCATGGACATGTCAATGTGCTCTTGCTAAAATAATTCCTGCATCATAGGTCCTTCCATAGCAGGATGCTTTATTGCTGTTGAGGAACTGTTGTTGTTATGTGTCTTCAAGTCAACTCCAACTTATGGAGAACTTCTTAGAGGTTTTCGTGCTCATCCACTTAAGCTGAGAGAGTGTGACTGATGCGTGAAAGCAACAAATCTACTTACCAAAAACACAAAGGATTTTAGAGTGTCTAGACTTCATTTTTTTCAAGAGTATGAATCACCCTTACTTGCAACTTAGTTTTTCTTGACTTGCATGACAACATGCCTTCTAACAGCTGAGTCTAATCAAGATTATATAATATGTTACATAATTCTATAACTTTGGAATCACAGAGAAGAACATTAACTTTAGGATGCTCTAAGAACATCATGGGACAATCATATAAAAAAAAGACACTTAGGAAACAGCTGAGACTTTTCTATATAAGTTTATCATAGCAAATGAAATGTCAGTGTAACATAAAACTACACATTTTGTTGCTGTAGGGCAACTATTTGGTAGACTAACTCCTGATTGGAATTATTTTCTGTGGAAATCATAGGTCAACCATGTGTTAGTATGCCCAACTGCCCCCTCCCCACAGTATTTCATAACTGGAAATATTGGATACTTTTGGGGGTTAGGCAGACTAGAAGTCAGCCAAAGGTCATGATGACCTGGGATGTGTCTAAAAATATAATGGTGGGAAAGCCCAAATTAAGATTATGCAGAAAGCTCCTGCAGTAATGGGTTTATGCTAACAACCCAGTCATTAGAGGGGTATGTGCAAATCTTTTCTTCCAGCCTTGGGCGTTTCAAGCAATAATTCAATCAAGCAATTAAGTGACTATTCCATACCTTACAGAAATCTTTCCTATACCCCCTACCTGATCAAACTTTAAGAGGTTGCTGCAGAACCCTCAATGTTTTATCTTTCCGGAACTAAAGCAATCAGTTGAATTTCATTCCCTTTGTCTATCCAGTGGGAAAACCATCCAGGGTTTGTCATAACCTGAGTATCCCTTGAGGATATGAAATAGGGTATAACTATAAGACCCTGGACCTCAGTTAAGTGTGCCACAGATGGACACCAACACTCTGCCAGATTTTCTGTGCCAGCCTTAGATACCAGTCTGAGCATCTTCACAGCATCGAACTCTTCTCTTCAAGACTGGTAGCTACCACTTCCTGAACCTCTCTCTATCTAACCTCCCCGCTTTTCTTTCCAATAGCCTTGTATGGTTCTTAAGAGTACTGTATATGTTTTGTACGTTAGCATATCCCCTGTGTTATTTTCAATAAAAATACCTTGTTTTCCTTTAACTGGATTGCTTCCTACATTTAGTACTGGTATACATAAGTGAAAAGATCCCCAAAGTTACCCTCCTCTCACAGGCTTCCTTTTGAGCTAATAATTCCCGCAAATATTACAGGAGATTTTGGCATCACGGGTGGGATTCTAAAGCACCCCACCTCTTAGGGTAATAGTTGGATTAGTCAGATAAAAAGGATGAACTATGTATTTACAGAAATACAACTGATATTTATATTTTTCTTTTGTTGAGAATTTGTTGTTAGGTTATATTCAGAGGAAGGAACTGGCAAAACCATCTTTGAGTATACCTTGTCTAAGAAAATCCTGTGGAATTCATGGGGCTACCATAAGTCAACACGCAACTTGATGGCACATACACACACAGTATCCTACCATTCTGTCCCTTAGGATCCCCAAAGTGATAGAGATTATGTACAGTGGGCCCTCCATATACACAGGTTTGGTATCTGCAGATTCCAGTATCCACAGATCATCTTGTTGGATATCTAAAATGGTGGCACCCATACCTAAAATGGCACCTCCACATACCTAAAATGGCACTGCTACATACCTAAAATGGTGGTGCCCGTAACTAAATTGGCGCTGCTCATAACAAAGATGGCACTGCCACATACCTAAAATGGCAGCGCCCATAATGAAAATGGCAGCACCCTTTCATTTATACAGGATTCAACCATCCACTTTTTTGGTATCTGTGGGGTGGGGGTTCAGAACCAAACCCTCACAGATACAGGGGGGCACTGTAAAGTATAACATAAAACAATTTAACAATAAGCAAACACAGCTGAATATGGGGTATGAAGTGTTAGCATGACACAAAAAAGCAGAGCCTTTTGTGTGTTGGTGCCAGTGACCCACAAGTAAAAGGCCATGGCTACAAAGGAAAACAGATTTGTTGTTGTGGCTGTCAGCAGGAGAGGAAGGTTGCCTGCTCCAAGCCGCCTATCCACCTTAATGCAGGCCTTCTGCTATGGGGGAGATTATTGGATTTCAAAGCGTTCTTGGAAGGCTGGCTTTCAAAATCACCTGTCCTGTGGCACAGGCAGTTTTGCAAGCCAGCTTTCCCCAAATCCTTTTAGTACCAAGGCCAGCTGGAAGGCCAGCACTGGAAAAACAGAATGCTTATTTCTAGCAGCTGCTGTCTCTTGTTGACCGTGATGAATCTGCCTTCCTGGCTCACAGCTGAGCAATGCAAGTAAAGGTACACCAATCTTGTGTAAATGACCATTACATTAATGCATCACACCAACAGCATTACAGACAGAATCAGTATCTAGTAAATATCTAACCCCAGCATTGAGTCATTATCGATGCAAAGGCCAAAACAATAGTATTTTCAAAGTGGTAATATTGCCACCTCCCACACCATTTAAGAGCATTTTTGCCTCATAAAGAAAACGTTGTTTTTGAAAGCTAGCCAAGATTTTTGTGTAGCTGTACTTGACCTAACAAAGGTAGTACCACAATATGAAGTTTGGAACTTGTATTATGGTCAGCACAGCTACCCCTGCATTTGAATAGCATTTTCAGTACCGTAATTAGTGAAAATCAAGAAGTAACCTATTAACCAAGCTTAGTTTCCCAACATGATATTCCAGACCCCTAGCTCCACTGCTGAGATAGGCCTGTCCTGTGTAATCATCTGCCACAGTTCAGACAATAGAGGGAAACAACTGTGGCCTCTTAGGCCAAACTGAATGAATGGGTAAATTCATACAGTGGGAGAGTGTTAAAGATCAAAATCATCACTTTGAGTTAGGCCCAGATACCAGCTTGAAGCTAGCAGTGAAGATGGCACCATATCAAAATCTTATGCTCCATATGCTGCTCTCCAACTAATACTTTGGCAGCTACACTTTGGATCTAATTCTTGTTTCCAAATGCACTTCAGAGGAAGCTGTACATAATTCAAGCAATCTACCATAGAAGTTACCAAGGCATGAGTGACAACAGCTAGATCTGCTTTGTCCAACAAAGGCTTACCTGCATTCCAGTCTTTTTAAAAACACACACACACACACACACACATCAAAGTGAGATTGGAATTCATGGGTTTATGACAACTACTGTATTGTAGGATAGGAAAGTTACAAGAGGATAGGTTTTCTGTGGTTTTTTTCTGGGCTGAGTATAAGAGGATGTTTCCTGGGGATAATGGTTGTTTTGGTCACTTGTTTGTTTGTGATATGACTAATCACCAAGGGTGCCCAAGAGGGCATTAGCACATACCTCAATAATGACATTGTTTACTAGGGGCTTTGCTTAATCCTATCTTGAATGTGTCTGCTGGTAGTTTTCCACGACACCTTCTTTAGGTCCTGATGACCTCAATCTGACCTCACTTTCGGTCCACCCTGGTCCACTAGACTCCATGAAGTGTCTCAGTATTATTGAAAAAAAGGATAACAAAATGTACGATAGTATGACTGTTTCTGTGATCTCCTAGACTGCAGACTTTTAGGAATGAATGAAGTCGAAGACCATTTTGAAGACTGAAAATTGTCTAGCTTCATTAAGCTATGTATGAGATCAACCACATACCGATAGACAGATCTCAGAGATTAGAGGTTGAAAATGTTTTAAACACAGGTTCCTAACTGGTAACATTTTTCTTTAGGTCGTTCATGCTTTTGTGCTGAGACAGAGAGGCCGAACATCAAATTGTGGGTTAAATGTGGTGGCCACAGTTTTTATTACATCAGGTAAAACATTACATTGCTTACAGCAATCAAATGACAGGAAAAGGGGAGAGAAGATGCTACACTTTGTATATTCCAGCCTGATATTGGCTCAAGCAGGGCAGGCTGCATTTAGGGTCTGGTAAGCCCTGGCAACGCTTGCCAAGATTTGCCAATCTGTGGGGTGTCCCAAACAGCCTACAAGAGGTGAGTGAATCTGGAGATGCCCAAACCTGCAGGTAACCCCTCCTCTCACCAGCCACCCTGATGCCCCAAGATCTCCCTCCTCTCATTTTAAAGGTTGCCCAGCAATCCTCCCTTTCCAGTTTACCAGCGGTGAGAGAGCTGTATCAAAATATTGTTATGAACTAATAAAGCAGGTATGAATGGGCATAGTCAAGGGAAGAAAATGCCACATGGAGTGGGAGGAAACTCCAGGGAAGGTGAAAAACCCATGTTACAATAACTTGGAAAAATTCCTTCCTGGCCCCCAAAGGTGACTAGCGTAGGCCTGGGCAATCACATACGATCACACAACCGAAAGGGTGGGACATGCTGACATTCTGGCCAAAAATGAATGTCTGGGGCACAGGGAGGCCTATATATACAGGCATGTATATAGGCCTGCCTAGATCCTGTGGAGTCCCATGAAATGTGGGCGTCTCATGAGACGTCTGGTGGGATCTGGGCCTAAAATCTCATACTGAAGTCTTGCAATGACTGTAATCTCATGGCCATAATGAGACTTTGACTCAGGTGTAAGCCAAATAGCTGCTCAGCTAGGTTTGTGTGCATCAGTGCTGGGGGGCTTGGTACAATATGCTTCCTCAGTAAAGGCATTGGGGTAAATGCTGGAATCATAGGCACCCATTTCCTCTGGGTTTCCTAGTTTGGGATTCCTACTAAATGCCTCTGACTATACAGTACCACCCCTGTATTCACTAGACCCGTATCTGTGGATTCACTTACCATATCCAGATAAATATGGTCTCTCTAGGCATCTTCTAGGTCCTCCAGCGCAACTCTATGGTATGCTTCTGCTAGAAGCTGACTATAGACTCACGCTGGAGGACCTAGAAGATGCCTAGAGAGACTACCTCTCTAGGCATTGTCTAGATTCTCCTGCATGACTCTATGGAATGCTTGGGCTAGAAGTCATTCATTTTAGTAGGGTTCACTGTTATCCAGTATCCAGTATCCACAGTAAGTCTGGGAATATATCTCCTGCAGATATGGGGATTGTATTGTACTAGCTCAGTTTGGAGTACATGACAGACTATGAGTTGTGATAACTTTACATGTTTAAAATCCAGATCATGGTTTGAACTTCCAAATGTACAGGCAACCAAGTGCTTTTAAGCTGTTAGTTCACTTTCACTTTTGCTTGCTTGGCACTTGAGTCTCTTAGTGCAGAAACTGAGTAATGGCCAAAACTATGGTTTATTGATCCATCCAGGGCAACTTATAGTTGGACTTTCTTCACTATGTATGGTTAAAGCTGATATCTGAATGGAGCCTAAGAAACAAAGTTGTTCAACCATTCCATCATAATTAAAACTCATGTTTGTGGCAATCTTGTTTACTCTGTTCCTCAAGGAATAAGAAGAGATGTTCCTCCATACCTTAGTTTATTCAGAACCCAGAGACTTGCAGAGTAAATATTGAGATATCTGACCTCCTAAATCAAGAGTGAATGAAGTTAATCTACAATAAACAATCTCACAGAGCAACTTAAGACACACAGGCACAGGCACATGTGTGCATACAGACATGCGCATTCATCCTTTGCCCTTACTATTGATGGTCAAGCAAATATCTAACAGACATTGAAGCACAACATGATGGTGTGCCAGCCGCAAGAGGGATACTGGGAGAAGAGGGATGGAAATCCTGAGTAAAAATCTTATGCTCATAATATATGCAATACAAAGAGGAGATTTACTTTTTTAAAATTAGTGACTCATGCATTTAACTGTGCCAGAATTCAAAGTGTTTGGCAGCTGAGGAGGTTTTAACACATTCAGAATCTGACCTGTTTCTTATGAATTTGAAGTGTGTAGCTATATAGTGTAGGACCAAAGCCATTTAATGGATAAGAGACAAACAGTTTTAGTAAGCTCAGGAAAATAGTGATCTCTAAGACTACATAGATTGGGGTGGGCAGCTTATGAACCACAAATAGCCTCTGTCTGTTTTTAAAGCCGCTGCTGCCATCAGCTGAAGCAAGCTGCCAAAAGCATACCCTCCAAGTGCTACAGATGGGTCAGCTAGTTCCTCCAGGGGTGTTAAAATGTCCAGCTGCTCCCCTCTCAGCCACTGTGTTGCTTGCTTTTGTCGTGATTTGCCATCAGTCACTGCAAACTGCCGCTAAGGATTGCAGCTACCCTTTCTCCTCCAAGCTGTCATAGCTCCACACCCTCCCAATCATGGAAGGTAGTGAACAAGGGGATAAATGTGTCAATGGCAGCAGCACAGGTAGTGGCTTTAGTGTGTCTTTCCCAGCACCACTGCTTCCTCCCTTCCCCAGCCTTTTTATTTCCCAGCAGCTCCATCTTTCCTGCAGGCACAAGGGAACAGCCACTCATTCATTGCCCAGGAAAAACAAGAAAAAAGATGGCCCAGGAGAAAAGAAATCTGGAAACCAAAGCAGCAGCAACAGTCAGGAGGCATGAGTGCCACCTCCTGCACCTACAGTGTAGTACAGCAAGCACTCACCTTCCTTCCTTGCCGCTACTGCTGACCACCTCCAAATGAAACTGATTGCCATCATGGCAATTCTTTCTTCAAATCTGGAAGAGGCAGTGGCAGGAGGGGGTGAGTTAGTAGATCATATACACCAGAGTTTCCTGGAACACTAGGGTTCCATAAGAGGTCACTAGGAGTTCCACAGGATACCATGATTGGAATATATATATATTTTATTTATTAAAATGAACAGTTAGACAAACAAACATATTGAATATACAAACAAAACAAATTTAAATAAAAATACAAAAGACAACATTCAATACATTGACCCCGCCCTCCCCCTCCCCTCCTTAAAATTGACTTCCCACTTTTCTCTGATTGTTTTTATACATTTTAAATTATTAACCCTCACCTTTATCAATGACTTAATAAATAAACATTCTTTATATACTAACAATAATCAAAAACATTTCTTTCACATTATAGTATCTAAACAGTTTATAATCATTATATTACAAACTCTAAAGTTCCAATATCCCCATTTTCACTAACTCTATAAAAGATTCCCAATTCTTGATGAATTTCTCATTTGACTTATTTTTTATTAAATTGGTGAGTTTATGCATTGTTGCAAGCTCCACAACTTTTCCCATCCATTCTTTGTATGTTGGCAAATAATTCGTTTTCCATTTCCTTGCATAAACCAATCTGGCAGCTGTTACTAGATAACAAATTAAAGTTCTATATTTTTTCTCCATTTCATTTCCCAAATTTATCATATTCAATAAATATAATTAAGGTCTATGTTCCAATTTAATTTTTAATATTTTTTCTATCCATTTTGTCGTGCCCTCCCCTGGATTCTGGGTTTTGGAGTCACGTCTCCTAGAATCCCGGCTAGGCCTCGACATGAGTTTGGTTTCCTCTAGAGGCTTGGTGCTTTCCCTCTTTTCAGACCCCTCAGTGCTGGATGCCAGCCAGCCCACCTTGCGGGCTGGGAAAGAGAATCTTCTGCCCAGCCTTCAAGGACAACCACCTGGGTTGGCGCCCCTCCCTTTTCCCTCCTACTCACTTTCCCAGGGGCTGGGGAATATTGAAACCTAAGATGTTGTTTTTAGCTGCTGTTTAGTACTAGACTGGCCAGAACTGGCTTTGAGGTGATACCGTATGCATATCCTTGTTCAATAAACCATGTTAACCTTACATGCATGTTGAGTTAATGTGTGTGCGTGGCCTGGTTCATCACACATTTATTGATTTTGAACCATTTTTTTTTGCTTTTTTTACATTTCCACCACATGTGGTAATATGATCCTATCTGGTTTTGACATTTCCAACATTTGTTTGATTTTCCTTTATAAATTTTTGCCAAATTTTGGGGAGTTAAATGCCATTTATATATCATTTTAATAAAAAAATTCTTTAATATTATATGAACTTGTAAATTTCAATCCTCTTTTCCAAATTTCTTCCCAGTGTTCCAGTTGTATATGATGCCCCAAATTCTGTGCCCATTCTATCATGCATTGTTTTATCTGTTCTTCTTCCATATTAAATCTCAATAATAATTTATACATTCTGCTAATCAAATGCTTTTCTTCTGAGCATAATAATTTTTCAAATTCTGATTTTTCACCCTCCTATTGAAATTGTCTCAAATCTTCTCTAACTCTTTCTCTTACTTGGTAATAGTTCAGCCATTGCATTTTTATTCCCTCCTCTTCTAATTGTTGTTTGTCTTTAATTTTCCAATTACCTTCTTTCCCCCCCAATACATCTCTGTATCTCAACCATTTTTCTATCCTTAATTCTTTTCTACAGAAAGCTTCCTGTGGTGCCAACCATCCTGGCATATTGAAACATAACCTCTTGTTATATTTATTCAAAATCCTAATTAATGATTTTCTGATGATATGATTCTTAAATTCTACATTAGTTTTGACTTTTCCATACCAGAGGTATCCATGCCATCCCATTCTTATATCATGCCCTTCTAAATCTAACTCTTTTCTATGTTCCAATGTAATCCATTGTCTTATCCATGTTAAGCATGTTGCCTCATAATAAGTCTTTAAACTGGTAGTCCTAGCCCACCCCTTTCTTTTGTATCAATAAATAATTTCCATTTAATCCTAGGTTTTCTTTCATTCCATATAAATTTAGTTATTTCCCTTTGCCATTTTGTAAATATTTTATTTGACATTACAATTGGTATGGTTTGAAATAGATATATTAATCTCAGTAGTACATTCATTTTAATCACAGAGATTTTACCCATCAAAGACAGGTTTATATCTTTCCTTCTAATTAAATCTTGACTGATTTCTTTCCAAACCTTTTCATAGTTATTGGCGAATAATTGTTGTGTTTTGTCCATAATGTTTATACCCAGATATTTAACCATTTTTACAATTTCAAAACCTGTTTTTCTATTTAATTTTTCTTTCCCTGTTTTGTCCATATTTTTTACTAGAATTTTTGTTTTCTCTTTGTTTATTTTAAATCTTGCAATTTTTCCAAATTCTTCCATCTTTTCTATCAATGGGTCAATGCTTTTTAAGGGGTCTTCTAATATTATAACTACATCATCAGCGAAAGCTTTCAATTTATGTTCTTCTTTTCTAATTATAATTCCTCTGATTCTCTCCTCCCTTCTTATATCTGCATTTAAGATTTCTAATGCTAGTATAAATAATAACAAAAATATATATTTTTTTGAGCTATAGATGCAATCATTTTTCACAGGGGTTCCCCAAGACCTAAAAACTACAGTGGCCCCTTGGTATCTTCTGGAGTTTGGTTCCAGGATCCCCCATGGATACCAAAATCTATGGATGCTCAAGTCCCATTATATACAATGGTGTAGTAAAATGATGCCCCTTATATAAAATGGTGAACAGCAAGGCTTGCTTTTTCGAATTTTTTTGGGAGAACATTTTCAGCCACAGTTGGTTGAATCCATAGATAAAGAATCCATAGATGTGGAGGGTCGACTGTACTTCAAAAGTTTTCCGGGGTAAAAAGTGTGAGAAAGGCTGATGTAAATTATAGATTGCTCTAAAATAAATGGGTTGGGTGTGGGTCAGTGTTAGGACAGAATATGGAGAAAGAGAATGACTTCCAATTGGCAAAGGGTGAGAGAAGGCTGCATTTTATCACTGTTTAATTTATATACAGAACATATCATATGGGAAAGAAGGTTAGATACAGAAGAAGGTGGCATGAAATTGGGGGAAGGAACTTCAACAATGTGAGATACACAATGAAACAATATTACTAGCATAAAAGAAGAAAGACCTGGGACTTTATCAGACACATCAAATATGGCATCATAACAATGCCACATAAAGGCAAAAAGGCGCACATACCAGACAAAGTCATCCTTTTGTGTTTATGTCTTGTTGAAAAGCTGTTCTATTTTATTGACAGGACAAGCAGTTAATAGATCGGCTGTGGTGCTTTTTTTGCTGGCATTGTTGGCGTTTGAAACCTTGCACCTTTTTTACACGTGAATACAGCGTCAATGGCTGGCCCAGCCAGAACACTTCTGGGTGAGATTGCAAAATCCAGGTAGGTGACACTCTTTTTATGAACCTCCCTTGTGTACTTGGGACTTTTAAAGTGTGTTTATGTGCTTTTGTAAACTTTTTGTGGTTTTATTGCTTTTATTTTTGAATTTCCTGTGCTCTTGTCTTCTCACAAGAATCGGCAAGAATTCATTCCAGGAAGTGAATGGAGCTCCGTTCATTCCTCCATCATTGCCGGGGCTGCCTTTGAACAGGATGGAAGGTAAATGTGGTACAGGGGATTCTTTTACTGGCACAAAAATGTCACAAATTATGCTGGCAAAAGAACAGAAAGGGCGGGTGGTCTGATAAAGTCCTTGGAAAGACTACTGATGAAAGTGAAGGAAGAAAGTCCAAGAGCAATGTTACAGCTGAATATTAAAAAACAAAATAAAAATAAGAACCAAAAATGATTTACATAACACAAGAGTGGAGGATTATGACAATAAAATAATAGAAATTTTTCTGTACCTTGACTAAGTTGTACATCAAAATGGACCTGTAGTCAAGAAATCAGAAGAAGAGTAAGACTTGAAGGGGAACTATGAAGGAAGTAGATAAAATCCTCAAATGGAAAGATAGATAATTAAATAACAAAGCCAGGATAATCCATGCCATAGTATTTCTAATGTCCAGCAAAGCGGCAGTGGCAATGGCTGCCAACTTTCAACCACCATTGTGCCATTACCAGTGAAGTAGGGTGGAGGTGTACAGTGCCTTCTGCATACTACAAGAGTGCCTAGCCTGATACAAGTATTACAGTTTTAATTAGTAAAATCAATCATGATAAATAAATGATATTCCCTGCGTTACATAGTCAGACATGCTTTCTAGACTTTAGGAGAGCTGATTTCAATAAACTCAGGGAAATACTGGGGATGATCCCATGGTCAGGAATACTAAAAGAGACGGGACTTCAAGACAGATGGGACTTTCTCAAAAGGGAGATACTGAAGGCACAATTTCAAACAGTACCATTGAGGAAGAAAAATGGGAGGTGTCTCAAGAAACCAGGATGGATGACTAAAGAACTTTCAATGGAGCTAAGTTTTAAACGGGACATGTGTAGGAAATGGAAAAAGGGAGAAATCACCAAAGAAGAATTCAAACAGATAGCGAACACGTGTAGGAGTAAAGTCAGAAAAGCTAAAGTGCAGAATGAGCTCAGGCTCGCTAGAGAGGTTAAGAACAATGAAAAGGATTTTTTGGGGTACGTCCGCAGCAAAAGGAAGAAGAAGGAAATGGTACGGCCAGTACGTGGAGAAGATGGCAAAATGCTAACAGGGAACAGAGAAAAGGCAGAATTACTCAACACCTTCTTTGCCTCAGTGTTTTCAGAAAAGGAAAAGGAGGACCAACCTGAGGATAATGGAACAGAGGACACAATAGGGGAAATCCAGCACAGAATAAGTAAAGAGGTAGTACAGGAATACCTTCTTAATCTAAATGAATTTAAATCTCCAGGACCAGATGAACTACATCCAAGGGTATTAAAAGAGCTGGCAAATGTAATCTCAGAGCCATTGGCAATAATCTTTGAGAACTCCTGGAGAACAGGAGAAGTCCCAGCAGACTGGAGGAGGGCAAACGTTGTCCCCATCTTTAAAAAGGGGAAAAAAGAGGATCCCAACAATTATCGTCCAGTTAGTCTGACATCAATACCACGGAAGATTCTAGAGCAGATCATTAAAGAGAGAGTCTGTGAACATTTAGAAGGCAATGCCATAATCACAAAAAGTCAACATGGGTTTCAGAGAAACAAGTCATGCCAGACTAAATGATCTCTTTTTTTGATAAAATTACCAGCCTGGTAGATGAAGGGAACGCTGTGGATATCGCATACCTTGATTTCAGTAAGGCCTTTGACAAGGTTCCCCACGACATTCTCACAAACAAGCTTGTAAAATGTGGGCTAGACAAGTTAACTGTTAAATGGATTTATAATTGGTTGACCAGCCGAACCCAAAGGGTGCTCGGCAGTGGCTCCTCTTTGTCTTGGAAAGATGTGACCAGTGGGGTGCCACAGGGTTCTGTCCTGGGCCCAGTGTTATTCAACATCTTTATCAATAACTTGGATGAGAGAATTAGGGGCATACTTATCAAATTTGCAGATGACACCAAATTAGGACAAGTAGCTAATACCCTAGAGGACAGGATCAAAATTCAAAATGACCTGGATAGACTGGAGAGCTGGGCCAAAGCTAACAAAATGAAATTCAATATGGAGAAATGTAAGGTATTGCACTTAGGGAGGAAAAACAAAATGCATTGATATAAGATGGGAGAGACCTGGTTGAATGAGACTATGTGCAAAAGGGATCTAAGAGTCCTAGTAGACCACAAGTTGAACATAAGTCAACAGTGTGATGCGGCAGCTAAAAAGGCCAATGCGATTTTGGGCTGCATTAATAGAAGTATCATGTCTAGATCAAAGGAAGTCATAGTGCCACTCTATTCTGCCTTGGTCAGGCCTCACCTAGAATACTGTGTTCAGTTCTGGGCACCACAATGCAAAAAGGATATTGACAAATTGGAGCGTGTCCAGAGGAGGGTGACTAAAATGGTGAAAGGTCTGGAAGCCATGCCTTATGAGGAAAGGCTTAGGGAGCTGCGTATGTTTAGCCTGGAAAAAAGACGGTTAAGAGGCGATATGATAGCCCTGTTTAAGTATTTGAAGGGTTGTCACATTGAGGATGGAGCAAGCTTGTTTTCTGCTGCTCCAGAGACTGGAACACGGAGCAATGGATGCAAGCTCCAGGAACAGAGATTCCACCTCAACATTAGGAGGAACTTTCTGACAGTAAGAGCTGTTCGGCAGTGGAACACACTCCCTCGGAACGTGGTAGAGTCTCCTTCCTTGGAGGTCTTTAAACAGAGGCTGGATGGCCATCTGTCGGGGATTCTTTGATTGTGATTTCCTGCATGGCAGGGGTTTGGACCCAATGGCCTTTCTGGTCTCTTCCAACTCTACAATTCTATGATTGTATGATCTTTTCTGCAGCACTCCATTCTAAAAAAAACTGCCAGCTACTACATACAGTTAGTAAAGTAATATAAATCAAACTTGATTTAATTACAGGGAGAAAAGTATAATTTTGAAAGAAAAAGTGAAAAACATTCATAAAATGTAAGACAGTTTGGCAGGAACTTGAAAGAGAACATTGTATAAAAATGGAAGATGTTGTAAAATTAAAACAATAGAGTTGAGTATGGTAACAGGATTATGAGCTGATGAAAACTAATGAAAAATTAAGAGAAATTCCAGAACACATGGAAAGGGATATTCTAGTTAGGTTTGGATGATCAGTGCTTTACTGGCACTGAAGCTGTATTTCAGAGAGACAGTACATTTGTTGAAGGGGAGTGCTAAGATTTATTTCCATGAATTTGAGAAGTATATAGTTGTCCCTTCACATTCGCCGGGGTTTGGTTCCAGGACCCCCTGTGAATACCCAAATCCGTGAATACTCAAGTCCCATTATATGCAATGGCACAGCAAAGTGGTGTCCCTTATATAAGATGGCAAAATCAAGGCTTGCTTTTTGGATTATGATTTTTTAAAAGAATATTTTCAAGCCGTGAATATTTAAATCCATGAATGCCAAATCCATGAATGTGGAGGGACAACTGTACATTTAAAATATTATTGTTAAAAAACCATTAGGCTGAGAATCCATTAATGTTTTAATGACAAAGCAGGATTGTTACCACACATCAGTCCTGTTACAGTAGATTGAAAATTATTGTCAACAAATTTAATATAAAATGGGTATTGATTATAAGTGGCAAGTACCTTTCAGTCTAAACATATTTCCTTATTCATGAATAAGAACAGATTCAAACCAAGGAGGAGTGCATAAATACACAATACACTCTAAATATTGATTTTCTCTGGACCAAAAACATTGTTTTAAATATTTAGTTGTTGTGTTGTTAGTTGCCATCAAGTCGACTGCAACTTATGGTTACCCCATGAATGAGAGACCTGCAAGTCACCTTATCATGAACAGCCCTGCTCAGGTTCTGCAGACTCAGGGCTCTGGCTTCCTTGATTGCGTCTGTCCATCTGGAATGAGGTCTTCCTCTTTTCCTACTTCCTTCTACATTACCAAGCATTATTGTCTTTTCTAGCAAGTCATGTCATCTTATGACAGGCCTGCATATCATATGGTCCATGGGCCACATGCGGTTCTCCAAAGCATTCTGTGTGGCCCGCAAAGCTTCTGACTGGACATCTTCCAATCAGACATTGTTGCCAAATGTTGACATTACATTTGAATTAAAATAAAGGCAAAACAACCAAAGCAGGGTTCAGGCAGGGCTCAAGCAGAGAGCAGCTCTCCTGGAAGTACCTGCCCCACACTGGTGCCCCACGTGCGGCTGGGAGACGTTGGAGGTGCTGGCTTGGGAAGAATCTCTTACCTCGAGGTAAGCCAGCCATGAAGAGCCAATTTGGTGGTGGCAGCAGGCGCGAGGAAACACAGGGGCCACTTGAACCACCTCTGTGTCCCCTCACTCTTTGAGGAGATGATTTGGTGATGGTGGCAGTGGGGATAGAGGCACAAGCACCCCCAGAGCAGATTGAGGGAGAGGAGTGCTGTGGAGCAAGAGGCACCCGATGGAGAGAAAGAGAAGCAAGAGGAGGAAAAGAAGGTAATTATACCTTAATTAATTAATTAAACATTTACTTGGGAAAGTAAGCTGCTAAAAATCTGTCTGTGGCCCTCAGAAGTTTAGCCTATTTTAATTTTGGCCCCTAACTACTGCCAAGTTGTGCAGGTCTGTCTTATGATATGGCCAAAGTACAACAGTCTCAGGACTTTATCAGACACATCCCTTTTAAACGTTCTTTTGCCGGCATAAAAAAAAAGCATTTTTATTCCGAAGAAGACTCCCCCCCCCCGCACTTACTTTCTAATCCCGGCAAAGGCTCTTGGCAATAAAGAGGAAGTGAACGGAGCCCCGTTCACTTCCTCGCTTGAAATCTCACGCAATTTCATCACATGGGAAATTTAAAAAGCAAAATGAACATCAAAAAGTGAAGCAAAGCACATACACACACTTTAAAAATCCCAAGTAACCCAGGGAGAGCAAGACCTACATAGATGTCCTGATCTGACCCAGAAGTGTTTGCACCAGAACTGGTATTGTTAGGGTAAGTACGTGATTTAAATGACCCAAGGTACTGCATGCTGGCATGCAGCAGGGAGATCTATTGACAGCTTAAACTATCAATTAAAAGCCCTGGTTTTTGGCCAGGACATAACCGCAAAAGGGTGATGTCGTCTGATCCACACACCCTTTCGCGGTTATATGGCATTATGATGACACTGTATTTTCCCTGTCTGATAAAGTCCTTGGTTTAGTCATCTTGGCTTCTAGGGAGAGTTCACACTTGATTTGCTCTAGGATCCATTTATTAGCAGTCCACAGTATCTGTAGAACTTTTCTCCAACACAACATTTCAAATGAATTGATTTTCTTCCTATCAGCTTTCTTCACTGTCCAGATTTTACAACCACACATAGAAAGGGGAAATATGATGCCATGGACAATCTTAACTTTAGTATTCAGTGCTATATCTTTACACTTCAGGATCTTGTCCAGTTCCTTCATAGCTGTTCTTCCAAGACCTAGTCTTCTTCTGATTTCTTGACTGTGGTCTCCATTCTGATTAATGACTGAGCCAAGGTATGGATAATTCTGAACTATTTCAATGTCTTCATCATCAACTTTAAAGTTATATAAATAATCTGTGGTCATTATTTTTGTTTTCTTAACATTCAACTGTAAAACGGCCTTTGCACTTTCTACCTTGACTTTCTTCAGTAATCGTTTCAAGTCTTTGCTATTTTTCTGCCAGTAGTATGATGTCATCTGCTTTTCTTAAACTGCTGATGCTCCTTCCTCCAGTTTTCATGCCTCCTTCCTCCGAGTCTGATCCTGATTTATGGATGTTTAACATACAAGTTAAAACAATAGGGTGATAAAATGTAGCCTTGTCTGACCCCCTTGGCAATAGGAAACCATTCCGTTTCTCCATGTTCTGTCCTAATGGTGGCCCTTACCTTAAGTAGAGATTATGGATCAGGACAATCAAATGTTGTGGCACACCCGTTTCTTTAAGAGTGAGCCATAGGTTTTTTTTTGGTGTGTGTGTGTGTATTTTTGTGATCTACATAATCAAAGACTTTGCTATAATCTATACAGGACAGGCTGATTTTCTTTTGAAATTGGTGCAATCCATTATGCAACATATTTTTGCCACAACGTTTTATTGTCCTGATATGATATTTCATCCCTCTTTCTTTCCTGAACCCAGCTTGGACATCTGGCATTTTTTGCTCCATATATAGTAAAAGTATTTGCTATAGAATTTTGGGCATCACTTTGCTTGCATGGGAAATTAATGCAACGGTCATGTAGTTACTACAATCCCTGGTGTCCCCTTTCTTGGGGACTGGAATGTATATGGAGTGTTTCCAATCTGAGGGCCATTCTTTACTTTTCCATATTTGTTGACAGATTTTAGTTAGAACTAGAGAAGATTCTGTCTCTGTAGACTTAAGCAGCTCTATTGATATGCTATCTGTTCCTGGTGATTTACTTTTCCCAAGTGCTCTGAGTGCAGCTTCCACTTCACTTTCGAAAATTGGAGGTTCAGCTTCATATGGTTCTTCCTCAAATGAATCTATCACCTTTTCATGTCTTTTATATAGTTCTTCCATGTATTGTTTCCATTGTCTTTTTATTTCTATTTGGTCATGTAAGGTGTTCCCCTGCTGGTTGTAGGGCATTCCCACTCTTGGTTTAAATTTCCCTTTAATTTATTGGATCTTGTGGAAGAAGTCTATTGTTCTTCCTTTTTTCTTGTCACCGTCTATTTTTCTGCCTTGATTATTATAGTAGTTCTCCTTGTCCATGTGCACAAGTCGTTGAACAGTTGCATTTAGGATTCTGACTCTATTTCTGTCACCTTTTACTTTTGCTTCTCATCTTTCCTTAACTGCTTGAAGAGTTTTACCTGTCATATTGAGGTGTCTTTTTGGCTACAGCTAGTGTCTTTTTGCATTCTTCCCCCACAATGTTCTTCTGGCTTCTAATCAATTAATCTTAATAGTACAAATCTATTTTTTACATTATCTTTAAATTCTATGGGGATGTTCTTCAGGTTGTATTATGGTATGATGGTTGGTCTGGTGCTCTTCGTTAGCTAGTCTTAATATTAGGAGTTCATGGTCTATCCACAATCTGCTCCTGGTCTTTTTTTTGCAGAGAGAATGGAGTGTCTCTTTCTTCTGCTTATTATGTTATTATCATTTATTTATATAGCACTTCCAATTATGTAGTCTATTTGATTTCTATATTGGCCATCAGCTGATATCCATGTATACAGTCTCTTCTTGGGTTGCTTGAAGAACATGTTTGTAATGAATCAACTGTTGGCCTTGCAAAATTCAGTCAGTCAGTCAAGAAGACCTGTTTTGGTATGGGATCAATTTGCTCCTGGACTGCAGCACAGAATCTTTCAATTTCTTCTTCTTCTGACTCTGAAACCTTAAATATAGAAGCTAGAACCACTTTCCATGGGTTAATTTGTACCGCACGCCCTAATTTTTTTAAATTCCATTTGATTCTAATATTCATTGACATCCATTTTAGTACTTTCCAACAAACATTCTCAAAATGCTGATGGGCCTTATGTAGACACCAAATATTTTAATGGTTGATGCATTGTACTGTATTGCCAATATTACAATACAACACCAGAAGGTAAATGATATATAGATTGCAATAATAAGAATTAAAGAAATTCTTCATCTAGTTCCATGAATTGATCTAACATAAGTCCCACATTCGGTCCACTTCTTCCATAAATTGCCTCACAGTTTCCAAATCAGACTGACCCCCATGTGGCTAATTTATCATGAGAATATGGATCAAATCCTAATTGATATAAAATCATACACCAGGTCTGAAGAAACTGCAGAGGAAAGCATTCCTTTATTTCTTGTATAAACAGATCTTAACGCAATCCATCAAGAAAGGGGGTCTTCAGTTAGTTCCAAAGTCACCCATGGCAAGTTGTTTGACTCAGAGAATACTGATCAGTCATTTTTATGGGCCAAAAGATAGGACTTATGGTATAGATTTAAATCTGGAAAGGTAAAATCCTTCTTTGGAATGTGGCAGTTATGTCTTTTTATGTGAAAAACAGGATGAATGAATCCCCCATGAACAGTACTTAAATATAACATTAATTTTCTGAAAATTGGTTTGCAGAATGTCCAATGGAAAACTCCAAAGAATACATTAGCATCTGTATTCAACTGAAGTATATTAATCTTATCCCAAATGCTTAATTTAAGTGATGCTCATCTGTCCAGCAGTATAGACAAATTAATTTTCATAATTTCAGAAATATCTTGCCTGTACCCCAAGACAGCTAATAGCTTCTTTAGACCAACAAAACTGCCAATTAGTAGATAATTTAGCTGAAAGAATTGTCTGAGCAGATATAACCTTCGATTTAGTCCAGTTCATAGTATAGCCACTGTTTGATGCACAGGCTTAAAGGGCTTCACCCAACCCTTGCCTGCCCTGATCAGGAATGGCAAAGGATAGGAGATATTGATGTCTCTGGGATCAGCCATTGCCTTGAGGACCAGTGTCTCCTTCTGGTCCTCTTCTTCCCACTGGGGTTTAATGGGATGGACAAAAGACCCTAATGCTGCCACCTATAGGCATCTAAAATAAACAACAACAAAAACTCCCTACATATCTTAAATCATAAGAGCCAACATGCTGTAGTGGTTTGAGTATTGGACTAAGACTATGGGAAATCAGGGTTCAAATCCCTGCTTGGCCATGGAAACCACCTAGGTGACCTTGGGAAAGTCACCCTGTCTCACCCTCAGAGGAAGACCATGGCAAAACCCTTCTGAACAAATCTTGACAAGAAATCTCCATGACAGGATCGCCTTCGGGTCACCATATGTTGTAAATGACCTGAAGGCACACAACAACAATATTTTAAATCGTAATAAGTCTGCTAAATTACTGGCTTGTAGAAATAAACAGAGAGCAGACAATCTTAGAGGTCACAGAGTGCAATCTTGATGAATAACTCTGAAATTCCCTTCCCAGGTGATAAACGAATGTCCATCCCTGTTAACAGAGACAGCCACAGTTAATATGGTTTACATTACCTGGTTTCCGACATGTTTTACAAAGATATGTACCTACCCATGCAATACTAAAAAGGTTATTATGTGTTGCTGTGAGCATCCCCATCCACAAAATCAAACTTACCTTGTTGATTAAAACTCTGAAAATCCCTCAAAGGACAAAAAGGAAAAAAAGAAGAAAAAGAAAAAGAAAAAAAGTAAAAAAAAAGTGGGGGAAAACCTTTTACAACCAGTAGCCTCTGTATCTGTTGTTGTTGTTGTTGTTGTTGTTGTTGTGTGCCTTCAAGTCATTTCTGACTTATGGCAACCTATGATAGGTGACCTATCATGGGGTTTTCTTGGTAAGATTTGTTCAGAGGGGGTTTGCCTTTGCCTTGCTCTGGGGTTGAGAGAGTGGGACTTACCCAAGGTCAACCACTGGATTTCCATGCCTGAGCAGGGATTTGAATTCTGGTCTCCTGAGTCCTAGTGCAATGCTGAAACCACTGCACCACACTGTGGACTTTTTCAGATAGGACTTACTGCACAAGAAGACTCCGGAATAGTTACGATGCTGTCACACAGCAGGTGTTCCGTTTCAGATGATGCCGTCCCTCTCTTGGCATTGTCTGTGTCACTTCCGTGTATGAATGGAGGCAGCCGTGCCATATTTTACTCATGGAAGTTGTCTGTGAGTAAAATATGGCGTGGCTGCCTCCAATCATACATGGAAGTGACACAGACGTCATCATCCGAAACGGACCCTCTGCCACACAACAGTGTTGTAACTATTCCGGAGTCTTCTTGCATGGTAAGTTCTGTCTGAAAAAGTCCTGTATCTATTAGAGTTAACAAATAAAAAAGGAAGATAACTGACAAACAGAAACTACAAAAAGATGCTTCCTATCCTAACTCTAGATTGACATGTGCCAAGGGAAGTCTTTGTTATTTGTTCTTGTCCACAGTTGGCCTCAGGATGCACCCAACACACAAAGCCCCCAGGATGTTGTTTGAAAGTGTTGCCATAGGTCTAGCAGTGGTTCCGGGGGTATATTGTAACAGAAACTCCAACCAGCAGATGGCATCAGGAAGACTAGTTGCAGGAACTGAAAACATTGAAATAACTTGCTCCACCAGAGAGGGCAGGAGCTGATGGGGTGCATTGCAATACAGACTCTAACAATCAGGTGGCAGCAGGAGGACTTCTTTTTGGTCTCTGCCCTCCCGACTGATATGAATTGCTAAATTACTACAGCCAAGTAGTAATTTCAGCCCAGGAGGATTTTTTAAACCAATAGTGATTCAGCATAGAATCTATGGAGGTTATCAGATGGGGACAAAAGTAGCATCCCTGTCTCACTATCTCCTTTCCCACCCCCTCCCATCCCCGTCCCGGCATAGTAACAAAAACATTCACACTTACCTTATAGCGCATCTGCCCCCTCCCCTCGGCAGCCCAGGAGTGAATGTAGCTCTCATGGAGCTACATTTACTTCCTGGAATGCAAATCCTGGCCATTCTCGCAAGAGGTCTATCATGCGAGAAATTCAAAAATAAAAAGAAAAATAATGGTTTAAAAGTAAAACGAAGCACAAAAACACACTTTAAAAAATACAAGTAACCTAGGGAAGGTACAAAAAAATGTGTCACTTACCTCGTTGTCCCGATCGCACCTGGAAGTGTTTGGCACGGACCTCCCAGTGACACTGGCATTGTGCAAGCATAACGGGGCACCTTTTCACTCTCCCGTCATTCTGTGACAGGAACGGAATGGGTGATCTATTCATGGCTTAAGCCGTGAATAAAAAGCAACGAGGGTGAAACGGAAGGGACATGGGAGCATAACGACTGCAGAACAACGTTGTCTGAAAGGGAAGCCCTTTTGCGATCTCCTGGTGTCCTTGTCACGCCATATTTAGGTCATCTGATAGTCTCCTTTATAGCAAACTTAGCAATTCAGCACCAGAGCAGTTCAGCTTTCCTGTTTTCTTTTTGCATAGGAGGAGAACCATTCCCATTTCTCTCTTCTTCCTCCTTGCTAGCATTTAATGGAAAGGTATTAAAAATCTTATACCACCAGCACCCCTGCTTTCTCAGTCATCCCACCCCCTGCAAAATCTACAATCCCTATTCTCCAAGGGCTAGTATTGCTCAGCATGGGGGTGGTTTGCAAGAAGGCACAAGAATTATAAACTGCCTTTTGCTCCCTAACTGATGCCCTTCCTTAACTGAGATAGCTCTAACCAGTATCTCAACAGAGGTTGAATGCTGGAATATTTTTCTTCAGTCTTCATCACATGCTCATGTGCACTTTTCTCTACATTTTTATACAATTGTAGAGCAGGAGCACATACATGTCAGACTTACGGGAACTATTTTATTTTTTTACTAGATTCCTAAGGTTTACCCACCAGTGCATCCTGACCAGGATGCAAAATGGTTGATCTGAAAGTAAAGACTGGTATACACTAGGATGATGTTCCTATATTTTTCCAAATTTACTACACATGGAGGATTCCAATAGATTGTTTTATGGGAAGGGGAGGCTTCTTTCTTGTAAGTATTATTAAACAACTGGGAATCAATTTGTGGCTTTGCTCCAAATGAGCTAGTGATCTACCAGTATATTCTGATGGCCTGTTTTCTGTCCATCAGGGAATGCAATTGTATACTTGGGGATGTGGTAGAATATTATGAGGGAAGGGTTTAATACTGGATAATATATATGCCCTCCCATATAATCCAGTTTCCACAGTATTACAGTATCCACATCAAATTATTCTATCTCATCCCAAGCATATGCTCTCTATTTCTTTATATATATGAATGACACTTTTGCAAAAAAAAAATAAAGTCTTGGAAATGTATTTTTTTCAGTTGGAAATTTGTCTTCTAAGCCAGGGCTTCTTATGCTATCTGGAGGATCTGCATTTTTCCCCTCCAGAGTCCCAGAAACCAGTACCATATTTGTACCCATTGGCTATAGCTATTTCTCTCTTTCCTGGAAACTCTCCAGGGATCAGGACCTGATAGATAGTGAACCAGTGCCAGTCCATGGACCACACATGGAGCAGAACTTTTCTAAGCTAATTGCACAGTTAACAAACTATCAGAACTCTGGAATGATAGAACTCTGGTGCTGCATCAATGAAATTTGCTAATTTATAAGGGGGACGACTTCAGCCTGCATGATTTCTAGATTGTCAGGGATGCTTCCTTTGGTGGGTTTTTAATTTCATGGTTGATTGATTTTTGGCAAAGAATATATTTTAGCTGTTGAAAAACACACACAATTGGACCTGCTGTAAAAGTCAAATTGTGATTATCTTAGGACAGGGTGTGCTTCAACAGCTCCTCTTGGTCTCTTTCCAAGCCAAAGAGTAAACACTAATGCAATGATGTATTTTCCAGGTGGTGACCAGAGAGGGAATGCTGGATAAAACAAACCCATTTGCAGCACCTAAGGCTCAGCTAGTGAGAATGAGTTCTGAGCTCATGTATGGCCTAAATAGAAACCCCAGGAAAGAGATCCCTGATGGGGGTATGTTTGATGTGACTTACCATCTGGGTACCAACCTGGTGCCCTTTTATATTTGTTTGTCAGGCTTATGTCCACTGCAGTCCCATGAGAAGACAAGAGGAAAACAGGAGCAGGAAGAATTCCTATGTGTCTTCATCTGTAATTATCCAGTAATGCAAAGGAATGTGTGATTTGAATTGACCCCCTGACAGGCTATTGCTCTGAAAAGATGTCCAAATTGAGATGCTGACAATAAGTCTTTTCAGACATCTGTAACTCTTGGGTTGCACTGAGGGCTGGGTTCAATGTCTAGTCCCCCCCCCCATTTTTTTCAATTCAGTTAAGTTCTTGCTTGAGCCTTTCCCATGCAGGAAACTGGGGGTTCCAATTTAGATGCAGTAATGCCTATTCAAATTAACAGCAAGAGATAAGAAAACATACAAAACATATCAGTCAGTCCTGTGCTTCGCATCTGTCCTCAAGTCTAGGTATTCCAAGGAATGGTGTTTGTCCTTTCTGTTTACTCACTATGAGTCCCAGGATGCATCTAATGCATAGAGTTTCCATGCATGGTTCAAAAATGGGTGTAGTTTGATTGTTTTATATTAGGTCCAGAAGCAGCAACTGGACTGTATTGACATTAAAAAAAAACCACCTTCTAACCATCAGATGGCAGCAGGAGAGCTAGATGCAGGATTTGAAAAATGCAGGGAAGAGCAGCAGCAGATGTGGTGTGTTGCACTAAGGACTCCAACCAGTAGATGTCAGCCCAGATGTGTGGTCCATGGACTGGCACTGGTTCACTATCTATCAGGTCCTGGTAAGGACTCCAACCAGTAGATGTCAGCAGTTGAAATTCCTTTTGCTTTTTGCTCTCCCAGCCACTAGGCATTGCTATGCCACAATCCAGTAGTTATTTCAGCCCAGAAAGCAATGGAATCCCGCCCTCAAAACAATTCTTCCCAAGAAAACCCTGTAATACATTCACTGTAGGGTTGCCATAAATCAAAAATGACTTGAAGGCACACAACAACAACAAAGAAGAGCTAAGAGCTTATAGAAACATGTGATGCAGCCCTCCTCAATATGCAAATGAGGACTGCTCGCTGGTATTTTTTTCTTTACCATCTGCACTATGTTATTTCATATATATTTAACATAATCAAGGTAGGGTTGACCAAGTCATACCAAGTCTTCCAGGCCAAGAGCTGCAGGGAGACAGGTTGTGTGGAGCTGGCTTGCTTCTAGCCTGAGAATGTTCGTGAACCTGGGGTGAGACAGTCTCACCCAGAGCTGGAGAGAGAGGTGCAACAGCTGAAGCAGCAGATGGAGCTGATGCAAACAAGCATTGTAGAAATCCTACAGCGGCTGCCCCAGCAATCAGCACCAACAGCAGACCAGCAGCTGGTTTCTCCAGACCCCCAAGTGCCAGGGACCCAGGGGGATGGGGGGCTGCTCGGGCCAGTACTGGGGGGAGGGGTCCCAGCCCCTCCAGGAGGAGCCCCAGCACCTCCGGTTCCCAGAGGCCAGGCACGCTGGCGGGTGCTGGCCCGGTTGAGCCACGGCCATGGCTGCGTGGCCTCAAGCACCATGACCTGAAGGCCATGTTTGATGGGGATGCCACAAAGCTGCCATTCTTCCTAACCCAGGTGATGGGATTCATGTTTCACTGGGAGGAAGAGTTCCAGATGGAGGCGGAGAAAGTGCAGTACGTTTCCAACCAGCTGGAAGGAGAGGCGGCACAATGGCTGGGGGCTCCAGAACTAGGAAGTTTCCATGACTTCATGATGGCACTCCGAGCTCAATTTGAAGACCCATTGAGGAGGAGGCGCGCACGCACGGAGCTACAGCGTCTATGCCAGGGCTTGAAGCCTGTGGCTGAATGCACTATAGAGTTTTGCTGCCTGGCCAGCCAGATCCCTGACTGGACCGAAGCCACCAAGGTGCAGTATTTCCAGAATGGACTCAACGGTGACATCCTAGAATGGGCCTTAGTCCAAGGGAACCCAGAAACTCTACTGGGATGGGTTCGCCTAGCCGGGGAGGTGGAAACCCTGAGGCAAAGCATGAAGCTGGCGAGGCAATGTCAGGGCCTGACCGGGAAGCCCAGCGGAGCCCCGAGAAAGAAGGCCAAGGCGGCGCGGCCAGCAAGTGGGACGGCAGCAGAAATGGAGAAGGAATGACAATTGCGAAAGGGTTTGTGTCTACACTACGGGAAGGGTGGCCACCACATAGCGGAATGTCCAGAGAAACAACTGAGGAGCAACTCTATTGAAGAGGTGGTCAAGAAGCCAGAGGGGAAGCAGACGGCACCCAAGATGCCTTTCAAGCTGAAGTCCAAAGCGATGGCGTGCTCCTTGGTTCCCAGACATGTGGCAGGGGAGTGCTCCTGGGAATCAGGGGACAGTGGGTCCTCTTCTGACAGGGCTTCATTAGATCTACGACTTCCCCCTTGGGGGTCCCAGTGTTGTTTAGACACAAACGGGATTCCTCTCTCAGACTCTGTATTGACTTCAGAAACCTAAACACGGTTAGAGTTGTAAATCAGTACCCCATGTCTTTGATGAAGGACATATTGGCTCATTTGGCCAAAGGGAAAATCTTCACCAAGCTGGACTTGAGGGAGGCATACTATAGAGTGCGAATCAAGTCAATTGGGGACATTTGAATTTTTGGTGATGCCTTTTGGGCTGGTTGGGCCCCCGGGAGTATTTATGAATTTGATTAATGATGTACTCAGAGGGTTCTTGCACAAAGGGGTATTGGTTTATCTTGATGTGCTCATTTGTTCAGAGGACTACACATCCCATGTTAAGCTAGTGAAGAAAGTGCTGAGTAAACATGCTGAAAACCATCTGTATGCCAAACTTTCCAAATGTGAGTTCCACCAGACCTGGTTGGATTACCTAGGGTATCACATCTCTAACAGGGGGGGGGGGTTTGAAATGGACCCAGAAAAAGTAAAAGGGGTTCTAGCATGGGAGCCCCCCAGAAACAGAAAGCAGCTGCAGAGCTTTCTGGGTTTTGATAACTTTTACAGGTCCTTCATCCCTGACTTTGCTGCGGTGGCCCTACACCTCACAGACTTGTTAAAAACCAAGGGGCCTGGTGGACAGAAGAAGGACAAGGATGGGAAGCAGGAAAAGCCTCCCCAGAAAATTGTGGGGACTGACCAATGTCAACAAGCTTTTGAGAAATTAAAAAAGTTATTCACTTCTGAGCCCATCCTTAAACACCCTGACCCTGAACAGGGTTTTTTGATTCAGGTGGATGCCTCAGATGTAAGTATGGGGGTGCTGCTGCTACAATGGGATGAGGGAGGGGAGCTCAGACCTTGTGCATACCTTTCTAAGGAATTCAGTGAAACAGAACGGAATTGGCCAGTTTGGGAAAAGGAGTCTGGGGCCATCAAAGCAGCACTGGAGACTTAGCGCCACCTGCTGGAAGGATTTTCTCAACCTTTTGAGGTCTGGATGGACGACAAAAATCTGGAAGCTCTGAAAACCCCTTGTCGGCTGAGCCCCAAACAAATTAGGTGGGCCGATTTCTTTTACCAGTTTAACTTCATGCTGAAGTTTCTCCTGGGAAAAAGGAACTTTTTAGCTGATGCTTTATCTAGACTCCCACAACATGAAAGCAAAAGGAAGGAGGTTGTTGACACTGTCTTCTCCCCCTCTCATTTGAGTCTTGCAGTCCTCAAACACAGTCAAGCCAAGCAGCAAAGTACTGAGGTGGTTCCCGCCCCAGCTCATTCCCTGGAGGGGAACAAGGGTCTTGCTAAGCCAGTCGATTCACTACCTCCCCTGTCCATCCCACCAGCGGTGAGCCTGGGCTGGGAGTCCCAGGTTCCTGTCCTACCCACTTCCTTGTCAAAGGGGGGAGGTTTGGCAAGCCCAGACGGCCGACGCACTCTCCTGAGACTCTTGGTTCCTCTCCCATCGGGGTGAAGTAGACATGCAGGAGGGATTAGCTTGGAAGGGGAGAGCATGTATGTTCCTGAGGCCATGAGACCCTCCATTCTCAAACAATGCCATGATATGAAGTGCAGGCCATTTCGGCTATGTCAAGACATTAGACCTTGCTAGGAGGCAGTTTTGGTGGCCCCTTATGTGCAAGGAGGGTGGAGGGTATGTCAAAGGATGTCCCGTGTGTACCATGGCAAAGAGGGGTGCAGGAAAACCCAAGGGCTTGTTGGTTCCATTACCTGCCCCGGGCAAGCCCTGGGAAGTGATAAGCATGGATTTCATTGTGAACCTACCTGAAAGCAAAGGGGGAAAACTGTTATTTGGGTGGTGGTTGACATGTTCTCAAAGGAAGTCCACTTTATTGCATGCAAACGCATCCCCACGGCCCAGCAACTAGCCAAGTTGTTCGTTCAACACATTTACAGACTGCATGGGGCCCCTGCCAAGATTGTTTCCAACTGGGGGGGTGCAATTTACCTCCCAATTTTGTGTGTGTTTGTGTGTGTGTGTGTTTTGTTTCCTTTCTTTTTCTGTCCCTGAAGGTAATATATGCCAACATTGTAGCTGCTGGTAACTTTATTCACATGAATCTGCCCACCCAGTTAGAAGTGCAGTGTAATGCAATTCCAGGCGCTCCAATACCACTATAGTGTCCAGATGAAGAGAAGCTGAGGAGAGAAAAGCAGGTGGCAGCTGGAGAAAAAAGCAGATGATTTGTTATAAGAAACTAGGAGACGACTATAAAATACAAATTTTATATTTTCTGATTGCCTTTCCTCTCCTGGACTGAGCACTCATTGGATAGTGAGTGAGGCACCAGCACAATAGTTGTGTTTCTCCAGTCCCTGGGTAATGTGAATGTAGGATTGCTTTGCCTCCTCTTTTAAGAGAATCAGAGAAGTCTCTGGTTTACATACAAAGCCTGAAGCTTCTCAGTTGAATATTGGAATTTCAGTTATTAAAGTCCAACTCCATGAGAAGAAGAACACAACACAGTTCCTATTATATGAGTCAAACCTTTTCAATATCAGAAAGGATATTGACAAGCTGGAACGTGTCCAGAGGGGCGTGACCAGGATGGTGGGTGGTCTAGAAGCCATGCCCTGTGAGGAGCGGCTTAGGGATCTGGGCATATTTAGTCTGGAGAAGAGAAGGTTGAGAGGTGACAGGATAGCCATGTTTAAATATTTGAAGGGATGTCATACTGAGGATGGAGCAGGCTTGTTTTCTGCTGCTCCTGAGGCTGGGACACAGAGCAATGGGTTCAAACTACAGGAAAAGAGATTCCACCTAAACATTAGGAAGAACTTCCTGACAGTAAGAGCTGTTTGGATGTGGAATACACTGCCTGGGAGTGTGGTGAAGTCTCCTTCTTTGGAGGTTTTTAAATAGAGGCTGGATGGCCATCTGTCGAAAATGATTTATTGTGTTTTCCTGCATGGCAGGGGGTGGACTGGATGGCACTTGAGGTCTCTTTCAATTATATGATTCTATGATTCTATGAGTACAGCTAGATGGCAGCATCAAGAAAAGATATCTTTTTTGGTGAGTTAGTTGTAACAAAGGTGCTTGGAAAGTTCAAACCTGTACGCAAGTGCTTTGTCCAACTTCCTTTCTTTTACAGGTGCAACAAAATCATTATTCAGGGTTTCTCTCTGTGGTTACAGGATGTTATCAGACACATCAAATACTACATCATAACGATGCCACATAAACACAAAAGGGTGCGCATACCAGAGGACGTCACCCTTTCACGTTTATATCTTGTCAAAGACCCGTTCTATTTTATTGACAGCTTAAGCCATCAATAGATCTTCCCTAGCGCTTTTGCTGGCATTTGAATCTGTGTGCCATTGTAATGACATGAATTCAGCGTCAATGGCTGGTCCGGCCAGAACACTTCCGAGTGAGATCGTGACATCTAGGTAGGGCACACTTTTTATGACCTTCCCTGGTTTACTTGTAAGTTTTTAAGTGTGTTTTTGTGCTTTTTAAAACTTTCACTTTGTTATTTTTGTTTCTGAGTTTCCTATGCTATGTGTTCTTGTGAGAATATGCAGGATTTTGAACAAGGAAGTGAACAGAGCTCCATCCACTCCTCCGTCATTGCCAGGGAAGCCTTTTGCAGAGATAGAAGGTAAATGTGGCATGGGGAGTTCTTTTGCTGGCATAAAACGGCAAAAGAACAGGGTTTAGAGGGGTGGTCTGAAAAAGTCCACAGACTTGAAGAAAGAGCAGTAGCAGAAGTTGACCAGTTGCTCTTGTGTCACACCAAGGCCTTCATTTTAGAAGATGATGACTTGATTAGCTTGAGCATCAGCAGCCAAAATCAGTTGTAGCAAGGAGATGATATTGGAGAAGATCTGTATAGCTGCAGATCAAGAGTGAAATGGGTGAAAGGGGAGGAATTGGGTCATATGCCCATCTCTCCAAGTTGCTTTCCATCAACAAACTCACAAACCAACATCAGTGTATTCTGCCATTATTCACATCAGCACAAAGGCATCCTTTTTCTGGCATCAAAACTGAGGGAGAAAAAAATAATATGCCCAGCAGTTACCAATTGGAAATAGTGTTTCCAGGTTTATCACTGGAAAATTAACGGGAGGCCCTTTTTCAATTAAAAGCCCTTATTTGCTGCCAAGGGCCAGATGAATTAATATTAGTGGAATGTTGTAGGCAGGGCTTGAGAAGTAATAAGCCAAACCAGTTTCCTACTAAACACCACATATTTAGGCACATGTGTTTTTAATTCCATGTTAAAAATTTTCAACATATGTAGCAACAATAGAATTATCGTTTATGGGACAGAGATCGAGGATAATGCAAAATTAAATTCTGTCTTGTTCTGGATGCCAAAATTATGCCCATTAAAAGAGAAACAATTCAGTGGTTTTAAAAGCCCAATAGAGCAACAATGACACACTGATCAACGTGTTGATGAAACATGGTTCTCCCCCTTTTGGGGCTCTGAGCCCCCACCGTTTCTGCTTCTATGCATATGGGATGTGCTGACCACTGTTAGTGGTAGAAATGTTGCGGATTTAGTGGTATGTGTTGCTGTTTCAAAACTATCAGTGCCTGCATGCATGCTCTTGTTTCTGCACCTCCATAAAGCCCACCCAGCCTTTACAATGGTAAAAAGAGAAATTATTATAGAATGCCATCAGTCCCTAGAGCACTTACCTCCAAAAGGAAACCAGATGTGGTATGTAAACACTATAGTCCAACTGTTGTTAAGGAGGCTGTTGGGGGAAAGGAGAGAAGAATTGTTGTTGACATTTTGTTGGATTATATGACTTTGTCAAATGTGATGTAACTTTCCAGTACAAGAATAAGTTTTAAAAAGATGTTATTCAAACATGATGTGACTTTTTGCAAAATTTCAACAAAAGAAAAAGTTAAAAAAAGTTGTAAGTGAAGCAACATATAGTGGACAATAGATTTCTCAAAACAACAGTTTCTGTATTGCTCCTTGTTTTGTAACTCTTAAGGATTCTGCCTCTGTCTACTTTGTTAGGAACTCCTCTAATAACATGAATAACTGAAAGTGCACAAAACCACCAGATGTATGCAAAAACGGAGGCCTAGTGGGAAAACCAGAGGTCATACAATGAACTAAATTATTGCCATTTGCCCCTCGACTGATGTTCTCAAGGCTGGAAAGCCTCCTCTCAATGGCTCCATCAGCCAACACAATGTTTCTTGTTCTTGCATAGAGCTTTCAAAATGCTCTGGCACAAGGCATATTGAAATAGTGGGGTGTGGGGAGAGGTCATGTTCAGGGGATTGTAGTTGGCTTGGATCATGCATAGAAATAACTGGGCAGAAAAACATAGCTTTCTGCTCTGGGAAACATAATTTCTTTCCATACATGTGGATAAGAAAATCAGAGTTCTTGCGATTATGCTTACTTACACCTGCCATTTTTTTTAGCACCTTCTGCCAGCAGAGGAAGCCCCAGGAAGACCTATGCAGGAGAGTCCACAAAAGGCAAGTCACTCTGCCACCCAGCTGCTGCTGCTGTTGCTGCCACTGCCTAGTTATGTTCTACCTGAGGAACTGTGGGGGGAAGAGTTACCTCTACTCTCTCCTTGCAGACTCAGGCCCACCACCTACTCCAGCTGTGACTCAGCAGAGTCTGCCAGCTAGTTCCATCTTCCCCAGCTGTGGAGTTGAGGGAGCTGGCAGATAAAAGCAGGGGCTCAGCTATACAGCAGAATTTAAAATGGTATATTTCATGTTACCTCCATTTTGGTCCTGTCCCACGTTGTGCCCACAATGAATTCGGATAATTGGTTATTTTAAAAATGTCCAAATTTGTTGTCCCCATGGCCAGGTAGGGGATGGGGGAGAACTCTACCCTGCTTGTCCCTTGCTCAGCTCCCCGGCTGCTTCCTACCAGCTCCCTGCTGGCTGTCACTCACCTGGTGGGGCGTCAGGAGGAAGGGGTCCTCAGCCCTAACCTGGCTCCCTGCTGGCTGCAGCAGCTTCTGCCACCGAGGGAATGGTCCCTCGGTGGCAGAAGCCACCGCAGCTGGCTGTGCACTGGGAGGAATGGCTGGCAAGTGGATGAGGGGGCGGCCCTCTCGGCCCTCTCCCGGCTCTCCACTGGCTGGCTGGGAGGAATGGGCTGCTGCCGCCTAGGCCAGCCTGAAAGCAAGCCAGCAAGCAGCCAGGCGATCGGGAGCAGTGGCGAGGAGGAGGAGGGAGAGGAGAGTGGCTCTGGGCTTCAGAGATGGCAGGGGACCTGATACAGGACCATTCAGCAATGGTGGATCCTGAATTGCAAGGCTTCCCTTGCAAGCCCACCCCCTTCAAGATCTGACCAATCATAATTCAGCTCTGCTGTGGGCCCCTTTGCTGGGATGGTTGCTGATTGATCAGACAACCTGTAGTGCAGTTTTTCCTGGACTTTTTAAAAAAGTCCATGGGAAATAGAGGGATGGAAAGTCACAGATTTACTGGGTTTGTTTTGCTACCCCTCCTTCCAAATAGTATGAGTCTTCCCCAATGAGCATGAGGACCAATGGGATTCTTCCCTATTTCTTCCTAGATATTTTTTTGCCATGTAATCAACCCCCAGGAGTCTAGCAGGGGCAGGTCCAACACTGGTAGGGCCACTGCCAAAGGGGGTGACTCTAAATGGGGGTTGCCCCTTTGGGGAGGAGCCACTTTTGGAGTGGCATGAGGGTAAGAGCCTGTTCTGCTGCTCTGCAAGACATAAAATCTGATCTGCTTAGAGACATTGCTTGTTGGGATATAGAACAGACTGTTTTTTTTTGGGGGGGGGACAGGTTACTCCCAAACTGTCTCCCATGCCAAGTAATCTGGATAGCCATGGCACCAACACCCCTGGGTTGAAAATGCTGCTGCTTAATGCCAGGTTGGTGAATGGTCAAACCTGATCCTGGATGAACATGCCAACCTGGCATGTATTACAGAGACCTGGTTGGATGAAGCTGGGGTATGTGTGTTAATCTCACTCAGTTTTGCCCACCAGGTTTTTCTGTGCAAGACCTGGGGGGTGGGGAGGTGGCGTTGCAGTGGTCTAGTGGGATAATATCCCCCTGACAAGGCATCCTATCCCTCAATCTACAGGGTTTGAGTGGGTTTATTTGAAGATGGGTAGCTGGGACAGATTAGGGATTCTGTTGGTATACCGCCCACTCCTCTGACCGACAGTCTCTTTTCCTGAGCCAGCTGGGGTGGTCTTGCAGGTGGTGTTGGAGTATCCATGGCTTTTACTGCTGGGGGACCCCAACATTCACTACCCTGTCAGGAGTGGCTCAGGACTTAATGTCTGCCATGACAAACCGTGGGTCTGTCCCGAGTGGTATCTGGCCAAACCCATGCTGCTGGGCACACTCTAGACCATATTTTGTGTACAAGGGAGGGGATGGTGATGATCTTGGAATGAAGGAGCTTTCTATTGCTCCTTTGTCATGGACAGATCACTTCTTGGTCAGGTTTACACTTGCTGGGACTCCGAGCCTCTGCAGGGGTGGGGGACCCAATAAGATGGTCCACCCCAGGAAGCTTATGGATCTGAATGGAATCCTGATGGCTCTTGGGGAGTTTCCTGCTGCCTTGGCAGGTGATTGTGTCAAAGCCCTGGTGGATCTCTGGAATGGGGAAATAACCAAGGTTGTTGACACAATAGCTCCTAAAAATCCCCTCTCACAGGGTGAAGCTAAACCAGCCCTCTGGTTTTCTAAGGAGCTGGCAGTAATGAAATGAGTGAGATGGAGACTAGAGTGTCAGCGGCAGAAAATTCAGAGTGAGTCTGACCAAAAACAGGCTAAAATATACCTGAGGGCCTATGGTGGGGCAATAAAGGTGGCAAAAAGGCTTTTCTGATCAACATGATTGTGTTAGAATAGATCAGCAGAGCTATTTCAAGTGGTCAGGGATTTGTTACAATCTGGCCCAAAGGGGAATGTAGACCACTCAACAGCCTGCTGTGAAGAATTTGCCTACCATTTTGCAGATAAAATTGCTTGGATTCACTCTGACTTATTGATGCCAGAGAGGATGCAGTTCTGTTGGATGTAGTCTTGGCCCCTAATTGTTCAGTGTTAATCAATACGTTTCAGCTTGTACGGCCTTAGGATGTGGACAAGATCCTTGGTGAGGTGAGAGCCACCACATGTGTACAAGAGCCTTGCCCTTCCTGGCTAATTAAACAGGCCAGAGGAGGACTGAGTGGGTAAGAAAAGTGATTAATGTCTTCTTAAAACAAGACAGGGTTCCACCATGCCTGAAGGAGGCTGTGGTAAGACCTCTTTTGAAAAAACCTACCCTAGATCCTACTTTATCAGATAATTATAGGCCAACATAGGACCAGTATGCACCAGAACTTTACATCTCTGCATACACCATTCCATCCATATACCCTTTCCTGGTTGATCCTGTATAACTTAGAAGCCAGAAGTGTGGCTAACACTTTTGTGGAATAGACAAGGCATTTGAGCTACTGCCTCTCAGCTAGAACAAATGGATTTGAGGAACTGAAGAATTTGACATTCACAATCTAAATTTGGTTTCTTGTGTATCATGAAACATTTAAAAAACAAGTTTCTAGATATTCTGCTTTGGTCAGAGCTCACCTGGAATACTGTGTTCAGTTCTGGGCACCACACAATTCAAGAAGGATACTGAGAAGCTGGAATGTGTCCAGAAGAGGGCAACCAGGATGGTGGGAGGTCTGGAAGCTGTGCCCTGTAAGGAGCGGCTTAGGCAGCTGGGCATGTTTAGTCTGGAGAAGAGAAGGTTAAGAGGGGACATGATAGCCATGTTTAAATATTTGAAGGGATGTCATACTGAGTATGGGGCAAGCTTGTTTTCTCCTGCTCCAGAGACTAGGACACGGAACAATGGGTTCAAACTATAGGAAAAGAGATTCTTCCTAAACATTAGGAAGAACTTCCTGACAGTAAGAGGTGTTTGGAAGTGGAATACACTGCCTGGGAGTGTGGTGGAGTCTCCTTCTTTGGAGGTTTTTAAGCAGAGGCTGGATGGCTGTTGGGAATGCTTTGATTGTGTATTCCTGCATGGCAGGGGGTTGGACTGGATGGCCCTTGAGGTCTCTTCCAATTCTATGATTCTGTAATCTCCAATCTTCCATTTTGGGGCAAGGTACTGGAGCGTGTGGTGGCTTCTCATCACCAGGGGTTCCTGGATGAGGCGTGTTATCTAGATCCATTTCAGTCTGTTTTCAGACCTGGTTATGGGACAGAGACAGCTTTGGTCGCCTTGGTAGATGACCTATGCAGGGAACTGGACGGTGGGAATGTGTCCCTGTTGGTTCTGCTGGACCTCTCAGCAGCTTTCAATACCATCGACCGTGGTGTCTTTCTGAGTTGCCTCTTTGAGTTTGGGCTTGGAGATACTGTTCTACACTCTTTCCTGGAGGGGCACTCTCAGAGGGTGGTACTGGGGACTCCTGTTCAATTCCTTGGTCATTGGCCTGTGGAGTCCCTCAGGGATCAGTCTTGTCCTTTGTGTTATTTAACATCTACATGAAACTGCTGAGAGAGTTTGTCCAGCATTTTGGAGTCAGGTGTCCTGTGCTAAACTGGATCTAGGAAATTGCAAACCAGTTAGCCTGACATCCGTGCCTGGTAAATTTGTGGAAAGCGTCATTGAAGATAAAATTGTTAAGCATATAGAAAGATAGGCCATGCTGGGGAAAAAATCAACTTAGCTTCTTCTGCCAAAATAATTCCTGTCCCACTGACCTTTTGGAGTGCTTTGAAAGTGTCAATAAACTAGGATTGCTGTTTAGAATTGTCCCAGGTTCTGAGGATTCCAGGAACAAACATTAGAAACAGGGGTGTTGTCTAGATGATGAAAAAACTCCTCATAGAATATGAGGAGAATACTCTTTGTCCCAATGAGATCCCATGGTGAGTCACCGTTTTAGGAAGGAGGGGGGGGGGCAAAAACTGCAAAAACTACACGAGAAAAGCTTTCCCCATATTTTTAAAAATAATGCGAGGAAGTTCACCTTGGCGCTCGTTTGGACAATCAATTTGCTTTGCCGCGCATTCTCGGAGAGTGTAGAACTGGAGATCGGATTGATCAGGTGTGTGTGGGGGTGTGCTTGCTGGCAAGGCAGTGCCTGGAAGCACCCTGTGGGACTTTCACATAGGTGAAGGCTCTCTCTCTCTCCCCTGTTCTTTTCACTTTGGTGAAAAAATGGGGTGGGGAGTCTGGATTTTCTTCCAATGGCTGAATAGTTTGAGAAACCTGGAAAGCTGGAATGAGGCCAGGGAGCTGGAAACCTGCAAGGTCCTCTCACAACTGCTCATTGCAACAAACTCGCTGCAGGAGGAAGCTGGATGTGCCATGTGGTGAGTGCCCTGGTCACCAGTGCTCCAGAACTCCTTTAGTTGGTGCAGCTGGATGGATTTTAAGTTGGGTTTTGGGGGGTATTTGCAATTGAGGCAATGGTTTCATTACAATGGCAATGATTCCAGCTGTATATATATTTTTTTATCAAATCTGTGTTGGAAATGTGAAGATCAAATATGCTCATTATTTAATATATGGTGGAAATGTAAAAAAGCTCAAAGGTATTGGTCTAAAATGAATAGGAAAATTGAGAAATATTTAGGATTTAAATTATCTTTGCAACTGGAACTATATTTGCTAAATATGATCGATTTGGAGAATTACAACATAGGAATTTAATACATTATTTTGTAACTGCAGCAAGATTGGTCTTTGCGAGATAATAGAGATCCAAATAAATTCCAACAAATATGAATTGGGTTGAGAAAATGATGGAAATTGCACAACTAAATAAACTGACAAATCTTGTAAGAGGAAATTCATTAGAACTTTCATGAAAACATGAGAATCATTTATAGTGTATCTTAAACTAATAAGAGGGGATACTTATGCTATTGGGTTTAATAATTAAAAATATAATTATTATTACTATTTTTACATTTTTCTTTGATTTTCTTAGATTATAGGTAGGGATGTTATTATTATGATTATAACTGAATTAATTAAGAAGAATAGCAGAAAAATAGAGGTAGAAACAAAGAATAATAAATTAAGGAAGTAACTGGGGAGTATGTGGGAAGTCTTTTTAAGGGGGGTAGGGGTTGTTAGATTTGTGGCCATGTGCTGTATCTATTTTTTCTTTTTATTGTTTGTTTGTTTTGTGTTAACATTTCTGTGATAAATTGTTCAATAAAAATATTTTTAAAAATGGTTCCATGACCATAAATGTAAATAGCAAATTATTATTATTATTATTATTATTATTATTATTACCCCGCCCCTCTGTTAAAAACAATTGGGGCGGCTTACAAAAATTAAAATACAAATACAGATTAAAATCCCTAAATACCACCCACCCCCACAAAAAGATATTAAGCCAGGAGGTTTTCAGACGCCTCTTTCAGCCTCTTGCCGCGCAAGCAGCCTCCGGAGCAGTAACGAGGCTGCTGCACAGCAAGGAGTCCATTTTGGACGCTGCCGTTTCTCTCTCAGAGTTGTCCGTGACTGTTGCGGCTAGCATTGGAGGCGGCCGTGCTGTTTTTTACTCACGGACAACTTCAGTGAGTGAAAAACAGCGCGGCTGCCTCCAATGCTAGCCGCAACAGTCAAGGACGATGCCGAGAGAATAACGGCGTCGTCCAAAATGGACCCCTTGCCACACAGCAGCCTCGTTACTGCTCCGGAGCCTGCTTGCGTGGCAAGAGGCTGAAAGAGGCGTCTGAAAATCTCCCCAGTATAAATTAAAAACAACTAATCTAAAATCACATTAAAAAATAATAGATAGCCAACCGACTAAAAGAGGCTAGGAGCTCCTGAGGCCAGGATCTAATTAGGAAAGGCCTGCCGAAAGAGAATTAATTAAATTAAATTAAATTAAATTAATTAAATTGAATTTCATCACAGCTGTGCACAGGTGTGATATGTATGTATCCTCTGTAGTACCTAAAGATGATTTTGTAATGCTCACATGAGCTAGACCTCCACCTCATTTGTATTTACTAAAGTGGGGTGGCATGATTTCACATCTTATAGTGTTACTATTCCATTTTAACTGCTATGGCTGCCTCCTGTGTAATCCTGGGAATTGCAGTCTAGAGAGGGGCATTTAGTATTCTCAGCCAGAGAGATCTTAGGCTTCACTAAACTACAAACCTCAGAATTCCACAGGGCAGCCATAGCAGCTGAAGTGGAGTAATAGCACTATAACAGTGTAGTGTGATAAAGTCCTTAATCACTTCTGCAGTAAACAAGATTTTACTAGTTTTTAGTTCTCCTTCTACTTCTTTTCTGTACTAGGGAACATTGGGCTCATCCTGCCTTTGGAAAGATGTGTTGGGGGGACTATGTGGGAAAGGATATAGCCTAATGGCTTGTCCATTGAACAGTGAAATACGGCCTGTCAGAAATAAAGATAAGGATGGGTCAGATGCAAATGGATTGAATCTTGAGAAGATGAGTTAGATAGGACCAGTTAGGAAGAGAGGAATGGATCAGATCTGAATAGAGTTGTGGTTTGATGGGAACTGACAGTATAGAGACAGTATAGAGAGAGTTCAGAGTTCATATTTAACTTGTTATATAATAAATATCTACTGTTTTTATTTTCTACAACACTATCTGAATTTTTTCATTTAAGGAGGATTTGGTCACACTTTACTACCCTGAACCCACCTATCAACACAGCCACTTGTCCCGTATTGGGGTCACCTTATCAGGGAGTTCCAAGGAGGAATTCTGAGGGTAAAAGGGCAAGTTGAATGGAAGGAGACCAAGGTTTGGAACTGTAAGGTCAGCCTAGAGAAGGGATGCCTCACAAGTAGTAGTGCTTTATTTGTAGCCTGCTTTTCCCTTGAAGCTGGGAGTCCAGGTGACCCAACTATATCTTATCCTTTGCTCAAGATTGCACTAAAGGAGTCTCCCCAGAGGGTCTTTATACTATGAACCATTCATAGCATTGGCCTTTCCCATTACCTGCTTTACTATTTGTTTTTTTTTAATTTAGGAAACAGGAAGAGTTCAAAATTGGGTGGTTTGTTAAACCACTGTCAATAATCTTTGAGTATTCCTGGAGAACAGGAGAGGTCCCAGCAGACTGGAAGAGGGAAAATGTTATTCCCCTCTTTAAAAAGGGGGGGGGGGAAGAAGACCCAAATAATTACCACCCAGTCAGCCTGACATCAATACAGTTGTCCCTCCACATTCACGGGGGTTAGAGGCAGACAACCCCGTGAATGTGAAAAAACGCGAATAAGAAATGAGCCTGCGGGCGAGTGGCTTTCCACCCCAGTCCCTTCCCAAGGCAGCGGCGGACTTCGTGAGAAGCCACTCGCTGCCTTGAGAAGGGAGTGGAGTGGAGAGTGGGTGCACCAACGGCTTTCCACCCCTCCTTCCCAAGGCAGCCATGGGCTTCGTGAGAAGCCCCTTGCTACCTTGAGAAGGGAGTGGGGTGGAGAGTGGGAATGCCAGCTGCTTTCTACCCCGCCTTCCCAAGGCAGTGGGGTGAAGAGTGGGTGCACTAGCTGCTTTCTACCACGCCTAACCAAGGCAGTGGCGGGCTTCATGAGAAGCCCCTCGCTGCCTTGAGAAGTGTCTGAGGTGGAGAGCGGGTGCGCCAGTGGCTTTCCACCCCACCTTCCCAAGGCAGCGGGGTGGAGGGGGGGCAGAGCTTTCTGCGAGTATTCGAAACCGCTAATGTGGAAGTCGCAAATGTGGAGAAAGATTCTAGAGCAGATCATTAAACAGACAGTCTGTAAGCACTTAGAAAGGAATGCTGTAATCACTAAAAGTCAACATGGATTTCTCAAAACAAGTCATGCCAGACTAATTTTATCTCTTTTTTTGACAGAGTTACCAACTTGATAGATGAAGGGAATGCTGTATCTTGATTTCAGTAAGGCTTTTGATAAGGTCCCCCATGATATTCTTGTAAAAAAGTTAGTAACCTGTGGGCTAGACAATGCAACTGTTAGGTGGATTTGTAATTGGTTGACTGACCAAACCCAAAGGGTAGTCACCAATGGCTCCTCTTCATCCTGGAGAGAAGTAACCAGTGGGGTGCCACAGGGTTCTGTCCTGGGCCCAGTGCTATTCAACATCTTTATCAATGACTTGGATGATGGAATAGAGGGCATGCTTATCAAGTTTGCAGATGACACCAAATGAGGAGGGGTAGCTAATACCCCAGAGGACAGGATCAGAATCCAAAATGACTTGAACAGATTAGAGAGCTGGGCCAAAACTAACAAAATGCATTTCAATGGGGAGAAATGTAAGATACTATACTTGGGCAGTAAAAATGAAATGCACAGATATAGGATGGGTGGCACCTGGCTTGAGGACAGTACATGTGAAAGGGATCTAGGAGTCTTAGTGGACCACAAGCTGAACATGAGTCAGCTGTGTGATGCAGCAGGTTAAAAAGCCAATGCGATTCTAGGCTTCATTAATAGGAGTACAGGAGATTATCAGACACTAAAAATATCCCAGGACAGGAACAACAGGATATTGCTAAAAGGCTTACCTTTTAGACGACGTTGTCCCTGTCCTGGGATGTTTCCGTTCTGCTCCTGTTCCTTCCCCACTTCCTCTTATTCATGGAAAAATCCATGAATAAGAGGACTGTTCTGTTATTATAACAGAACAACGGTAGAGTGAACAGGAGCCCTGTTGTGTTCCCAGGATGACAACGGGCTGTGACGTCACCAGGAGGTCTGTGCCGGACACTTCCGGGTGCAATCTGGATGACAAGGTAAGTTAACCCCCTTTTTTTCCCTCTCCCCGGGTAGCTTTTTTAAAAAAGTGTTTTCCTGGTTGGTTCACTGTTTTGACAGCTGGGGGGGTATTTTTAAATTTGCCACCTGGCTGTTCTCTCACGAGAACACCTGGGATTTCAGTTCCTGGTTGTAAAAGCAGCCTTGATGGCTGCATTTACAACCAGGTAGCAAAGCGGGGGAGAGCCTGTTCCTGCCGTGGAATTAAGGTAGGTGTGTGAAACTTTTCTCTTTATTCTGTGGCAGGAATGGGATTGGAGTGGGTGTTGGGGGTAGCAGGACAGAAACGGACCCTAAGAGTCTGTCTGATAATCTCCATAGTGTCTAGATCGAGGAAAGTATTAGTGCCACTCTATTCTTCTTTGGTCAGACCTTACCTGGAATACGTGTCCATTTCTGGGCACCACAATTCAAGAAGGATGTTGACAAGCTGGAACATGTCCAGAGGAGGGCGAGCAGGATGGTGAGTGATCTGGAAGCCATGTCGTATGAGGAGTGGCTTAGGGAGCTGAGCATGTTTAGTCTGGAGAAGAGAAGGTTGAGAAGTGACATGTTAAAGAGATAGCCATGTTTAAATATTTGAAGGGATGTCATACTGAGGATGGAGCAGGCTTGTTTTCTGCTGCTCCAGAGACTAGGACATGGAGCAATGGGTTTAAACTACAGGAAAAGAGATTCCTCTTAAACATTAGGAAGAACTTCCTGACAGTAAGAGCTGTTTGGAAGTAGAATACAGTGACTCAGAGTGTGGTGGAGTCTCCTTCTTCGGAGGTTTTTAAACAGAGACTGGATGGCTATCTGTCGGGAATGCTTTGATTGTGTATTCCTGCATGGCTGGGGGTTGGACTGGATGGCCCTTGTGGTCTCTTCCAACTCTCTGATTCTATGACTAGGCAAAGAGATGGTCCTGTGACACATCTTGAGTGAACTCTATGGATCCAAACTACCAATGGCAGTTGTGCCTGGCACAGACAAATTAGAACTGCAGTTTCTAAGCAGCCTGGGCTAATTATTTTAGGGTTTGTGCACCATGATCCTGTTCCAGCTGAAGCCAGCTGTTGAGTGACGGCTGTTGTTCCATCTGAACAGATAACTACAGCTTCTGGAAAGGCCATACAACTCACAGTGCCAGACCTCAAGACAGGCAAGGCTTTTGAAAATCTTCCAGAGGAGGTTTATAGAACAGATGTCAGTTCAGAAGAGTTCAGTCAGTCAGTCAGTCAGTGCACATCTTGACAGTTTCTGAAATGCCTGTTGCGCAGACTGGGCTGGGTTAGACTAGTCTTACATATGGTTGGTTCCCCATTATATCATGCAGAACCAAGCATGTGGAAATAGTACATCAGATGTTGAAGAAGCAGCCATCCTCTGTAAAACTGTGGCTAACATAGTAGCTGTAAAGAAGAAACACAAGTCCACTCCAAAGCAACCCATTTTTCATATTGGGAAATACTGGTGCTGCTGCTGGTGGTGGTGAGAAACATGATGTAAAAATATTTTTTAATGGGACCTACATTTCAGATGGACTCCGTCTGGTTCTTCAATATAGATCTCAGTTAACAAACTCAAGAATGCTGTTGTTGCAATTAAAAATGAGAATAAATTTTTGAAGCTTATTTGGACTGCTTCACCTTCTGAACATCTGATGTCCTGACATTATTCATTGGCATAGGATGGGGTGTATGGGATGTGGGGAGGTACTAGAAAATAGCCCATATTGGAAGAATACAGAAAGCTGCCAGCTATATAAATAGGACTTAATATCAAAACAAGAACTGTAATTTTATCTTTTTCCACTTTAGCTGTAGCTTTCAGTTCTCATCTTCTGGCTTGACGCCTTTTACAAAAACAAATAACACTTGAGTCAGAGATTATGTAAACAAGCCACTTGTATTGGACTGTTGCCATGTTAACTCCATCAATCTGCTGCTGTATTCCAAAGTTTAATATACCTCAGAATCCTAAAAGAGTTGGAAGAGACCACAAGGGCCATCCAGTCCAACCTCCTGCCATGCAGGGATACACAATTAAAGCCCTCACAACAGATGGCCATCCAGCCTGTGTTTAAAAACGTCCAAAGAAGGAGACCCCACCCCACTCCGAAGGAGGGTCTCAGGCACCCCACAACTCCCCCGCCCACTTTCCATGGGGGGACCCGGCTTTCCCTCCAACTCCCTCCCTCCCACCCACCCCCGGGCGGCTCTTTCTCACGATCCCTCCCCGTCCTCTCTGGATACAAGGCAAGGCCCAACCGGGGCAGTGCCATCTCTCCGGCCTCACGCACCCCATCCTCACATTATAAGATCTGGAGCTTGCTCGTCGAAACCCAACTGATACATGCTTTTCATCATAGGCAAAATCTACATATTAAATCTTACAGTCCTTGAGTCCTTGACAGCATTTCTGTCTCCAAAACCAGCCTTATTGGATTTTGAGCTGAATACCACCATGCAGGAACTATTTACTGCAGACAATACCATGAACTTCACCAAAAAGTATGGGTCAAATCTGTGTTTCTGAGATGGCACACTGATAAAATAGAAAAAATAATTAACATTTAACCTTAAGTTTTGATATACTAAGTTCTGTGATTTTTCACATGGTCAAGCCTCCTTATTTTTCATTTCTCCATTTTGAATAGGAGAGCATGACACTGCAAGTTATATGGATTTCTGTGGCATATTCCCAGTGGCTGTTACAGACTAAAGGGCCGTCTACATGGTAAAAAAAAAATACGTATGGCGTTCGGAAGATCTATCATGTGTACACACGTCCGTTTGGATGCATACGTGTCTTTCTGAAGGGGGGCTAGCGAATCCCCCGTAAACTACGTGGATTCGGCATTTGGGAGGATTAGCGAATCTTGAGCTAAAATCCATACAGCCATTCGTATTGTCGACAGTCTGTACACCCTGTTTGCACACACATGAACAGGCAGTGTAATCTGATTGGCTGGCTGAGCACAGGGGGCGGGGCTAACAAAGAGGGGAATTGGGAGCGGCCACCATGTTGGATTCCCGGCTAAGCAAGAGTCCGGTAAGTCTATGAAATGGAGATTTTTACTTATATTCATTTTTATTTTACATTGTAAATAGGGAAAACCGACTGTCCGCAAAACAGGCACCCTTTAAAATAAAATAAAAAAGCAGCAGATTTAAAACTGCTGCTTGGATCGTTCGCTCCAGCCAGCTGGGCAAGGGGGTGTCATACGGAGTTTAGAGGGGTAAAAAATAGTGTAGGCAGATTGTACGCATACGAACAGCTGCATTTTCGGATTTTTTTACCCCCCCCCATGGATTTTTTTCCCCATCGTGTAGACGAGGCCAAAGAATGTTTCTCACTCTCTTCTGAGACATCCTTACTTGAACCAGTTGTATTGCTTCTGTATGACAGAGGTGCTGCGTCCCCATTATTCATAGGTGATTGCTATGTTGGACAATGTGTTGGGGTTTTTTGTTTTTTGTTTTCTTAAATGGCCACAGTTTTAGGAGAATGGGAACCAAGTAGACAGATCTAATGCATGGTTGGATAAGAAACTGGAGTATGGAAAAATCAGGATGTCAGAGTGGAAGGTAGAGTAATGGGGGTGGAATGGAGTGAGCGATGAAAGTGAGAAAAAGCTAGGTGGCCTGGGCATGGTCAAAAGAGTGAGTGTGTGCACAGACAGAGAGGCAGAGAGGACTATCAGAGCAAGTACAATTTGGATTCAGTGGAACAGATTCTCTTAAGCTTGCATGGTTGTTAAATGGATTGTACCATAAAATAACACATCACGTCTCTCTCCATGGACGGAACCATAATACAGTAGGACCCCTGTATCCACTGATTCATTATCCACTGATTCAATTATCCACAGGACACAAAACAGCACACCTATTATAGAGTCTTCCTAGAAAATTTGTCCTCTCTAGCCATTTTCTAGGTCCTCCAAGGCAACTCTATGGTATTTTAAACTAGAAGTCCCATTATTTTTGATGGTGTTTGCTATTACCCACAGTTTTTGGTATCACCCCCCCCCCCCAAACCTATCCCTAGTGGATATAGGAGTCCTACTGTAACAGTCATTTTCTGTTTCATATATGAAAGAGGTGAGGAAAAAATGCTATGAAAGTACAGTACACAAAAGGAAATGAATCCTGGATAATCTAGTCGACTGCTCATATATAGGACCCAATAGCTTGCTAAGAATGTGAGAGATAGTAGTCAGTCTCTCAGGCTGAATAATCAATTGGCAAGACAGAAACTGAACAACAACCAGTCCCATGCCCATCCGCCCACACTAGCTAGAGGTTTTTGGGTTTTTTTTTTTTCATTTTTGGTCCATGGTCCATTGAATTTTTCCGACTTGCTAACCAAACAAAATATGTCATACAACATGACAGGATAATTATTAGGAACATTATGAGACTTACTGCTCATTTTTATCAGAAATGGAGAGACAGGATTCATGTTCTATTAAAGCCTAAAATGTTTATGAATTCTTTGAAACAGACAAAGTAGGAGAAGAAGATGCTGTTGCTTAGGAGAAATTGCGATTGTATAAATTTAAGTTTAGTGTTGAACAGAAAGCAGAATTTCTTACAGGAACTTTGGGAGAACAGTTTTAATTTTTTATGTCTATCTTGGATAGGATAATTCTCTGAAATTTGATGACCAATCTCACAGCTTAGAAGAGAACACAGAATTCAAGTGCCTCAAATTACTTAAGTCAGTAGGTAGGATAGGTGAATTGAGCCAAAAGAACTCAGTTGCTATAAAGATGTAGCAGTACAGAGACTTCTTGAAAAATCCTATGATCTCTGCCTAACAAAGGGGCCCATGGCTTTACAAAGGAACAGAGACATGCTGGATATCAAAGAGGTTGCCTCACTGCTGCAGAAGGATTTAAATTTTACTGTCCTTTGTCTCAGCACCCCAAGCCAAAAAGTAGAAGTGGCCTCTGTCTGCATGAGATCCCTCAGCTGAACACAAGAAACCTCTGAAACAACAAGCACCGTGTATTCCGGCGTATAAGACGACTGGGCATATAAGATGATCCCCCAATTTTCAACTAAAAATCTAGGGTTTGGCATATATTCGCCATATAAGACCACCCCCCAATTTGGCTGGCTGGCTGACTGGCTGGGGGAGCCTTGCCAGCTGATCCTCTTTGTTTCCCAACTCACAAGGATCTCCTCTTGAGTTGGGAAAGCGAACAGGATCATCTGGCAGGGCTCTCCCAGCCAGCCAGCCACAACATTCGCCCCTCTCTTCCACCTTCGGTTGCTCCCCAAATGGGGTGAAGGCAGAGGAGGCGGCCGAATGAACCCAGTTTGCCTCGGCCACTGCCCATTCCCTCCATCTTCATTCCATTTGCAAAAGGGAATGAAGATGGAGGGGATGGGCGGCGTCCATGGCAAACAGCAGCATTCACCCCTCTCTTCCACCTTCCAGTCACCCTTGACTCGAAGGTGGAAAAAAGGGACAAATATACCCAGTTTGCCTCTGCGGCTGCCCATTCCCTCCATCTTCCTCCCCTTTGCGAAGGGAAGGAAGATGGAGGGAATGGGCAGCCACCAAGGCAAACCATGGCATTAGCCTCTCTTCAATCTTCCAGTCAAACTTGACTCGAAAGTGGAGGAAAGGGGCAAAAATGCCCAGTTTGCCTCAGCAGCCCCCTTCCCTCCATCTTGGCTCTCTTCTTAAGGGGAGCAAGGCGGGGGAAGCAGGGGTGGCTGCGGCAAACTGCTAGTTTCGCCCCTTTCCTCCACCTTTGTGATTTCCTGCATGGCAGGAGGTTGGACTGGATGGCCCTTGTGGTCTCTTCCAACTCTACAATTCCATGATTCTGTGATTCTATGATATCCTCACAGGGGGTCCAGAAAGACTTGAAGGCTGTTTGGCCCACCTACTCCCTGTAGTGGAACAGCCACGTGACAGGAGCCAAGGCAAAGGCTGGCTGGCTTGGCCTGCACATTGCCATTCAATCCACTCCAGCCACAAACTTGCAGGAAGAAGCAAGAGTGCCTCTGAGGGAAAGTTTAATGGATGGTGTAATTGTATTGTTGTTGTTGTTAGCTATTATTATTAGATGTTATTGTTAATATTATTAGGGTTTTAAATCTTGAGTTAAGTCTTCGGACAACAAAATATATTTAAAGGGGGTCCCTGGTAAAGAAAAGGTTAAGAACCACTGCTCTACCTAAAGGCTCTCAAATAACACTAATGGGATACTGGTGTGTTTTAGTGACAACAATAAAACCATTGTTCCCAGTGATATTACTCCAATTTTTTATTTATGTTCTTTATATTCTTCTGTTAAAAGAGCTAGAGTGTTGTAGAATTTCAGCATTGCACTATGACTGTGAAGATCAGGGTTTGAATCCTTACTCAGTCATGAATACCCACTGGGTGACCTTGGGCAAATCACACTCTCTCAGCCTCAAAGGTATCCAAAGGCACACCCCCTTTGAACAAACCTTGCCTAGAAAACCCATGGTAGGTTCGCCTTAGTCAGAAATGACTTGAAGGCACATAGGCAAACACACACAAATGCAGGCTGAACTCAGTTGGCAGCAAGGGGAGGAAGCTGAAGAAGACCAAGGGGGAAAGGGAGGGGAGAGAAAACAGGCATGTTAAGAGCAGGTGGAAAGATGGATGGAGGGGATGTATGTGGAAGGAAGGAAAGGGAAGAAAGGAAGGAAGGAAGGAAAGAGAGAGAGAGAGAGAAAGTCAGAAAGAAAGAAGGAAGGAAGGAAGGAAGGAAGGAAGGAAGGAAGGAAGGAAGGAAGGGAGAGACGGGGGATAAAAAGTGATAAAGAAGGGAGAGAGAAAGAAAGAGGCCCTTTCTGAAGAGAGAGGAAAGAGATGCCTCCCCCCTCTCTCTCACACACTCACCCTCTCCGACACAGGCCTGGCTGGCTGACTTGCCTTTTGACAATGATTCTGGCAGGAGGGGGCGAGTGAGCAGCAAACTCCCTCCAGAATCAGCCACACAAAGAAAGTTCAGTCTTTCTCTTTCGGTTTCTATTTGGGAGACAGTTTTTTTTTTTTTAAGCCAGCAGGAGATTTTTGCAGGAGTTGAGTTAGGACGGGGTGTGTGTGTAGGACAGGTGCCCCCCCCCGGCTGGTTAGCCCCCCCCCCCGCAAATGCTGATTTGGCAGACTGGTTAAGCCGGCCCTGAAAGTGAGGAGAAAAGAGTGGTCCAAACCAGCTACCACTTGCCTTAATCCAGTAAGCTGCTAAGAAGAACTTGCTCAAACCAGTCACGTCTAAATGTTATTAGGTAATGCACATGTTTCTGTCATTGTTTCTTCCTCCATATATACTAAAGATGTTGAAGACACAATTAAAATTCCTGAATAAAGGAAAGTGGGATCAGCTGTTTAAAAAAAAGGGCTATGAGGCCTCCTCCCTTGCCATTAGGGATACCTCTGTCCTTGCTACTTTTTCTAGGACCTCTTATATGTGGGCCAAGGAGCTGCTTCAAGACATTTCCAAAGGCAACATTAAACTTCATCAGGGATCAACAAATTGTTAAAAGTCTCTGCCTTTTTGGTATGCCACTCTGGATATCATGCAATTCAGTGCACGATCTGTGGCATGCATAGCTCCTGTCAGACGCCAACTCTAGCTCAAGAACTGGCAGATTGAATCCTGCTTCAAAGCAAAACCTTACCTTTATCTCCTTTGGAAGCAGTCAGTTGTTTGAGGAATTGCTGAAACCTGTCCTTACTGAAACTAAAGATAACAATGAAGTCACAGCTTCTTTGAAGAAGAGGAAGATTGTCTCAGTTCTGGTGGGAAGAGGAAGACAACAGGAAGACTGTCCTGTTCCTTCCTTCATCCTATAAATATGACTACAGTTCCTTTAGATCCAGAGACAATAGATACGGCAGGCAACAGTGGCCTGACTATACATACCAATTCAGGCAGCAGCTCCCTCCCCAGGAATTTTCAAGAAACAACAACAAAAACCCTGAAAGTCAAGCAGCCATGTAAGCCACTACAGATGTGATTCCTTTCCCTCCTAGACGGGAGGGAGACTACAACTCTTTCCCCCATATCTGGGAAAGCATCATTTCAGACCAATGAGTGCTAAGGACCTTTGGGGGGGGTATCTGATCAAGTTTTCTATTCTCCCTCACATTTTTTTGTTTCTTTCCCTAAGTCAACAAAGGAAGATAAACATTGTCTGATACAGAAAGCTATCCTTCACCTCCTTGAGCTAGGGGTCATTGAGCCAGTTCCATTCACTGAAAGCTCAGAGGGCTACTACTTGATATTTTTATAGTGCCCAAGAAAGATGTATCATGGAGGGCCATTCTGGATTTGAACCAGGTGAACTGGGTTGTTAAGAACTGCAGATTTTAGATGAAGACTCTCAAGTCTCTTCTGGAGGTGTGCTGGCCCCAGGATTTTCTTGTGTCTCTCAATCTTATGGAAGCCTACTTGACATCCCAATTCATCCTTCTCACAGGCAGTACCTTCAGTCAGGGGCATCTTTACTAGTCTAAGGTCTTGCCTTTTAACCAATGTCAGCCCTCAGAGTATTCACAAGGGTCATGGTGACCCTAATAGCTCACTGGAGAAAGCTAGGCATCCATGTTCACCTGTACCTCAGCATTGTTCTAATCAGATCTACTTCCTTCCAGCAGGGTCTTTGAGATGTACAACACATAGTCTCTGCTCTATCCAGACATAGTTTTCTGGTCAATCATGGGAAAAGTAACCTCTACCCATCTCATCATAAATACTGTCTTGGCTCAAGTTTCTCTCCTCATTGAGAACATTCTGGCCATCAGGATGGCACTCAATTAGGTGTGTCAGCCCTAACCCTTGGATCTCATTTTCTTGGTTTACCTGCACGGTGTCATGATTGTTGCCATAGATAGCATGCTGTGGATATGCTTAACAAATGGCAGCTCCAGTGGTTCCTACTTCCCTTCCAGATCTCACAGGTAAAGCATCTTTGCCTATGCATTCCCAGACAGGTTTTGTGACCCCTTCCCTGGTGGCTGTCACCAGCCCTCCTCAAGACAAGCCCAGTCTGGGATTTGCCCAAGATTCAGATCACCACAGTTGCCAGCTTGAGGGGATAGGGGCATTCTGCAACTCCATGTATACTCAGGGGAGATGGTCCCAGAGAGACCTGGTTCATAACATAAATTGTTTTGAGATAAAGGCCATCAGATTAACTTTATTAGCCTTTCTCATGCCACTAGATGGCAATACTCATCAGAACAGATCATATAGCAGCAAAGGCTCATGTGGACAGTAAGGGGGAAACCAGTCAAGTTCTCTAATGGTGGAGGTAGCCTCCCTGTTTATGTAGGCAATCTCATTTTCCATTCCTAGTGGCAGAACATATCAAGGAAGAGCTGAATACAAGGCAGACTGACTCAGCAGGACTTCCATTGAACCATCAGCGTGGCTATCAGTCTTCCAGAACATGATAAATCAATTTGGAATGCTGGTCATAGATCTACGTGTCTCATCAGCCAATAATGAGGTGAACAGGTTTCTCTCCAGATTTTGCTCTTGCAGTCCCCTGGGGGTTGTCTTCCAGCCTGTTCTACACATTCCTTCCAATAGCCCTAATACCCAGAGTTCTAAGAAAAATCAGACTGGAATGGGTGCACATGATTCTGGTAGCACCTCACTGGCCATAGAATGTGGTTTTCAGAAATTCTCACCCTAGCTCAAGATCAACTTCAGCTCCCACTTTTTCTGGACTTCCTAACTCAAGGACAGGATGGTTTGGACAAAAGTCTCTGGCCTAACACCCTCAAAAGACAAATGCCAGCCACACCAACCTTTCTGCCAGTTAAGAAATCCCAGAAGCTCTCCTCTCACCCTCACTTTAGGTTTCTTAGAAAGGGGTCTCTCCTAATTCACCCCTCCTCAACTATTTGCCACAACATTCATGGGATCTCCACAAAGTCCCCAATGTGCTTACTAAGGCTTGGAAAGTGTTGTTCCTCACAGCTATTCTATTGTCCAGGAGGCTTTCAGAAGCAGGTGCCCTCTTGGTACATCAAGCTGTGTATTTTCCATCCAGATTCTGTTGTTCTAAGGCTTGACACCACCTTTTTGCCCAGGGTCAACACTGTAATTCCTAGGTTTCAGAAAGCAATTCTCCCTTCATCCTGCCCTTGTCTTGTTAGACTGCTGGAGATATTATGACACACTCTGGATGTGAGAAGGGCCCTTATAATTTATCTAAAGTGGTTTCTGGTAACCTATTCATCTCCTTTCAATCTTCCACCATGGGCTTCTTTCTACCATGGCCTCTGGATTACAGTTTATTTCATTACATGCTGCACCTTCTTGGGGACCTTCCTGCCTGGGACAGTTGTTGCTTACTCCACTTGTAGTGCTGCTATCTATGCTGCTCTGGCTACTAAAGCTTCCCTCATAGAAGGAAACCTTTTGGTCTTCCACCACTTCTATTTGACACTACCCACTGGATACCTTTACTTCAGTGTGAAGGCTTCCTTTGGTTGATGCGTCTTCAATGCATAGTGGTCCCCTATTGCTCAAAGACACCCTCAGTTCATCCCTCCTAACATTATGGGAGCTTTGGTATGCCCTACATCAGGATATTTCTCTTCCACTGCTAGAAAAAGGGGCATTGGTTTTACTGGTGATATGCTCATTTTTAGCAGTGGAAGTGAAAAACATTCTTCCCATCAGAATGGAGGCAATAGTCTTGGAGCTGAAATGAGAAGGCATATTTTTCTTCTCTTATTATTCTTCTTTCCTTGTTTGTTTTCCTCTTTCTGTGTATTTCACATTATCATGCCATTGTTATAAGTTTCTCTTTAGCTTATTAATGGACAGAATGACTTTTGGGCTACTTTCCCTGCTGGGTGCTTCTGCGAACCTCATTCTGCCTGTCGGAGTGAATGGGAGGAGTAACCCACATCAGGACATTTCCCCTTCCATTTGTGAAAATGAATACATCACAGGTAAGGTCAATTTTGTGAAGTCGAAGGCTTTCACGGCCGGCATCCATAGATTTTCCTTGTTTTTTTTCCCCGGGCTGTGAGTCCATGTTCTGGAAGAGTTTACTTCTGACGTTTCACCTGCATCTGTGGCTAGCATCTTCAGAGAATGATGATACCAGCCACAGATGTCAGCTACAGATGCAGGTGAAACGTCAGAAGTAAACTCTTCCAGAACATGGCCTCACAGCCCGGAAAAAAACCAAGGAAAATCTAAGGTCAATTTTCCTTTCTCGGATATTTCTTTGATACTATTAATACTATTAATAGGAATGTTGAAGGAATAATTCAGGTTGCTAATGTATGTTTATGCAAATTCAAGAGTCTGGATTTGCTACTCTGAATTGTAACTAATTGAATTGTAACTGATAGAATTGTGCAAAAGAGTAGATAATGTCTTGTTTATTCCTGACACACAATGCAATATACTCAGGGTGCTTGCTTTAGATAAACAAGGATGTGAAATACTTTTCAGAAGAGGAAAGTGCACAATTTTTAAAAATGTTGTGTTTGCTCAAGCATTTGAAATGATGGTGTTTGAGTTAAGTCTTTCAGTTCAACAAGCAAATATGATGCAGCCACAGAAGAATCAGAACAGCCTTCCTCTATGATACAGACCACTTGGACATTTGACCACAAAGCTACTATTACAGAACCAGAACCTGGGCACAGCTATCAAGATAAATCCATGAGATAATAACAACTAGCAGAGGCATAACTTGTATTGAAGAAAAGGTGGTACCCCCATTTCAGCCAAATGCAGAAAGGAAAAGATAGATCTTAGTGACAGTGACTCAAATAATCCATTCAATGTGCCCTCCTTTGGCAGAAACAGATGTGCTTTAAATTTTCTGCCTGATTTTTCAAGACATTGTGTTACCTACCTGCTGAACAAGAAAAATAAACCACAAGAGATGCTTCAGACTTACCGTATATTGCCATAGTCAGCACCAAGTTCAAGAGGACACCGAAAGCAATTCAAATAGATTGTTGTGGTGGTATCTCTCATACTGAAGTTTACCTGGAAGAGTATGGCATTTCTTTGCACAGAAGAAGTGTGAACTATGGCCCCAAGCAGAATTTGTACAACCAGTTCATCGAGATCCAATATTTACCCACATCACATGGAAAAGCTACGTGTGTGGGGGGGGGCATGGAGGGCTATGTTCTCTAATTCTATGTGTGTGTGTGTGTGTGTGAGAGAGAGAGAGAGAGAGAGAGAGAGAGGGAGGGAGGGAGGGAGAAGTTTTCTCTTAGGTTTTCAGAGTGTTCTGAGCCAAGGTTTTATATTAAACTGGCAAGCCAAGGGCAGCCTGTCTGTTGGCCCTATGGAAGGAAAGAATGATGAAATAAATTCTCCATCTCTCAACTTTATGAATGCACACTTCTTATTTCAAAGCATCCTTGGTCTTTGAAGACAATAGAAACAATCCATAGGTGGGAAAGGAGTAGTCTAGGGCACATTCTCAAAATGCCAGGAGTGTCCCCAAAAGATTGAGGAACCTTGGAAAAAGTTATTTGAGGACTACAATGTGTATCAAAGTTTGTGATTTCTAGATGGCATATGGACAATTTTTTGCTTGTCTTTCCCCAACATTTTAAATAATATTTATGTACAAACCTTTTATACTGAAAATGAGAAATATGATTTGCAAAATGGAGACATTCTTTAGCAAATGTTCAGCAAACAGGTGAGTGTGAATGCTGTTCCAGAAAACAAATTTAAAATGTTGCTCTGGCATGGACACATTTATCTTTTAAAATGCAACTATCAGATGAGACTGCAAAAAGAGATTGAGAAACAAGATTTCAAATTTAGCAGACTATTCCTGGACTTGCACACCAAGTTCGTGTAGTAATTTAAGGACTCCAGTAATTAATTACTGTAGGAAAAGATGGAATGTTAAATTAATTTGGTAAGAGATTGTTAAATAGAGATAAAAACACAAGAATAGTATGCTTTATTATAAGATCAAAAGATATGGAAGAAGGTGAAAAGTGTCCATTATGTAAACATAAGTGACTATACAGTTAATCTTTTATAGACTCAGAATTATAGAATTAAGATGATGATGCAGCTTGATAGATAATACAAAAACTCTTTGGAAGGGCTTTCGTTGGAAGTCAAGTATTTAATTGTAAAATGTTGTAATATAGGTGATACATGTGGTGTTACCATAGATTGCTTATATGGATATTAATGTAATTTATAAAAATATATAAAAATTAATTTAATTTATGTCCTACCCTTCTCCCAATATGGGATCCAAGGTGGCATACAATCTTTTATAAACACAATACCATTCAAAGGCTTTCAGTGCAAAAGTTAAAATGTAGTTAGATGAAATTTCTATTTAGAGAACACTAGTTCAAAAATTTAAAAGCAAATATAAAACATACTGAAACAAAAAGAACACTTCCCCTCATTAAAAGCTTGGTCTGCCACATTAAATTAAAAGCCAAAAGCCTCCTTGAATAAAAAGGTCTTTACCTGCTGTTGGAAAGGCAACAGGGAGGGGTCCAACCGGACCTCCCATGGAAGGGAGTTCCACAGCCTGGGAGAAGCGACAGAGAAGCTTTTCTTTTGTATCCTCACCAGACATGCCTGTGATGGTGGTGGGATCAAGAGAAAGCCTTCCCCTTCAGATCTTAGAGCTCGGGCAAGCTCATATACAGAGGTGTTTCAAATAGTCTGGACCCAAGCTATGTAGGGCTTTAAAGATCATCATCAGCATGTTGAATTATGCCCAGAAATGGATCAGCAGCCAGTGGGGCTGTTTCAACAAGGGGGCACATGATCTCTATAACCTACCCCAGTCAACAGTCTGGCTGCACCATTTTGGATCTGCTGACGTTTCTGAAGCATTTGCAAAGGCAGTCCCACATAGAGTGTACTACACTAATCCAAATAGGATGTAATCAAGGCATGTATCACCATGGCCAGATCTGGTGTCTCAAGGAAAGGAGCTGTCACACCAGTTTTAACTGTGAAAATGCACTCCTGGCCTCTGCTGAAACCTGGGGCTCAGTTACACTGCAGTTTTTATTGCACTAGTTTGTGCTTTAGTGCATTTTCGCACCAGTGCTGCATAGTTTACATGATTTAGTGAGAAATTGGTTGATCTGTTTAGTTTTCAGCTTTGTAGTTCACACAGGCAAAGGTGGGGTGTGTGGCCTCCCAAGCACATGGGAAGCTGGGAGGAAGCGAGAGGGGGGGGAGAGAGAAAAAACGTTGGCACCTTTCCTTACTCTGATTACCAGAGGAATGCCTGCTAGTTTTCATTCCTCAGCAAGGAGTGCTCCCTCTTCTTCCCAAAGCAAGAAGGCTGGGAGGAAGGAGACAGCCTTTCAGCCACTGAGGAGCCATCCCCCGTCAAGCCCCCCTTCCCCTTCCCCTCACCCACTCTCCCTCTCTCTTTCTCTCTCTCTCTCTCTCTCACACACACACACATGTGATCACAGCAGGGCGAGGGAGCGAACAGCCGGACGAGTAGATTGGCTACTCTCTCTCTCTTTCTCTCCCCCTCCCCCTCTCTCTCACAGGGGAAGAGGCTAACTGGGGATTCCTCAGCCTCAACAGCCAAGCGAACCGGGAGGCAGACAGCTGGGCGATTGGGGATAGCACTGGTATAACAACAGTGGCTGGATCTTTTTGTTTGAGGCTCCTTGCATCTCTTACAAGTCCACTCCCTCTGTGGTCAGTCCAACCAATCATGGCTCAGCTCTGCTGTGGCTGTTTTGGGAAGATTGCTGGTAGTTCACACAGACTTTTACAAAATGGTAGTTCACACAATCGATAGTGCACTAAGTCACGCTACTTTTCAAAAAAGTTGGGAAAAGTAGTGAAAGCCCTTATTATGCCACTTTTGAGTTTTTGAGCCCCACCCTCTGAATGAGGCGATACTGTGGCATGATGTGTGTGAACTATTAGGAATCTTAGCGAATTCTTCATGGACTTATTTTGCTGTGTAATGGGCCCCTGGGCATCCAAGCTCAGCTCTGAGTCCAGGAGCACACCCAAGCTGCAAACCTGAGTTTTCAGGGGGAGTATAACCCCATCCAACACAGGCTGAATCCCTATTCTCTGTCCTGTTCTCAGACTGACTGTGGAGAGCATGTGATGAGCATCTGATGGAAAGTTGATGAGTGAATGGGAAGAGAGCACGAAGGAGCCCATCCTGTGGCAGGAAACTGGTGTGGGAAGGGTCTCCTAGAGTGACAAGAGGGGCATGACAGTTGAGAAAAAAAAGGAGATGACAGTTGAAAGGGGGAGTTGAAGATGTGATGTGATGAGGAGAGGCTGGAATGTGTATATGGCTGTGAGTGGAGCTGAGGGAATGTATGTGCAGTGAGAATAACTGTTAAAGGGAATAGAGGCTGATTGGAATATAGAATGAGAGGAAAGAAAGAACCTCACAAGTTGTTCTTGAGTCTAACAGATTCTAAAGTCATATGGTCACCAAAGAGTGGGACTGGCAACCAGTTTGAATTTAACCAAGTTGGAGACAAAGTTCAAAGCATTTCTGTTATATGGTTTACACAATAAACCGATCTTTATGTTTTATTTATCAAATCCAGACTTCTCCTGAATTCATAGAAACATAGAATCATAGAGTTGGAAGAGACCTCAAGGGTCATCCAGTCCAACCCCCTGCCATACAGGAATACACAATCAAATCATTGCAGACAGATGGCCATCCAGCCTCTGTTTAAAAACGTCCAAAGAAGGAGACTCCACCACACCTCAAGGCAGTATATTCCACTTCCAAACAGCTCTTACTGTTAGGAAGTTCTGCCTAATGTTTAGGTGGAATCTCTTTTCCTGTAGTTTCAGTCCATTGCTCCGTGTCCTAGTCTCTGGAGCAACAGAAAACAAGCTTGCCCCATCCTCAGTATGACATCCCTTCAAATATTTAAACACAGCTATCTCTTTAACATGTCACCTCTCAATCTTCTCTTCTCCAGACTAAACATGCCCAGTTCCCTAAGCCACTCCTCATAGGGCATGGCCTCCAGACCTCCCACCATCCTGGTCACTCTCCTCTGGACACATTCCAGCTTCTCAATATCCTTCTTGAATTGTGGAGCCCAGAACTGGACACAGGATTCCAGGTGAGGTCTGACCAAAGCAGAATACAGTGGCACTATTATTTCTCTTACTGGTATTTATTTGGCATGCTAATCCTGTGAGTGAACACACACTAATATAAGTACTATCCAGATTAAGTCAAACCCCAGTTCAAGGGAGAGCTAAGGGGGAATTTTGATTTAAAGGTGGAAACCATGGAACTGAGGTCTCCACAGTGACCAGAAACACTTCTGTCTTGTCTAGATTAAGTTTCAATTTGCTTAATAATAACAATTGCTTTCATCCAGTCAATTAGTGACAGCAGACACTGGCTTAGAACAGAGACAGCTTCCTTGGATTGGATGGAAAAGAGAGATAGAGCTGGGTGTCACCAGCACACAGCCAACCTCCGAACTCTGGATAACCTCTCCCAGCAGTTTCATGTAGAAGTTAAATGGCACAGGGGACACAGCTGAGCCCTAAGAAACCCCATAGGCCAATGGCCATGGGAATGAAAAGGAATCCTCCAGCACTACCTTTTGAGTTCATCCTTCCAAGAAAGACTAGAACAACTGCAAAACAGTGCTCCCATCCCAGAGAGGCAGCCCTGAAGGACACCATGGTTGATGGTATTGCAAGCCACTGAAAGGTCCAGCAGAACCTACAGAGAGACACTTCCCCTATCCACCAAGATGGCCAAAGTTGTCTCTGTTCCATAGCCATAGAATATTAGAGACTACCTGGGAAGAAAAAATTTCTAGCACAAGCTTTTGTGAACTACAGGTAGATCCAGAATCTGAAGAAGTGGAAGGAGAGAAGGGGGAAGGAGTGGACATTTCATAGAATCATAGTATTGCAGAGTTGGAAGAGACCATGACGGCCATCCAGTCCAACCCCCTGCCATGCAGGAAATCACAATCAAAGCATCCCCGACAGATGGCCATCCAGCCTCTGTTTAAAGACCTCCTAGGAAGGAGACCCCACCACGCTCCGAGGGAGTGTGTTCCACTGCCGAACAGCTCTTACTATCAAAAAGTTCCTCCTAATGTTGAGGTGGAATCTCTGTTCCTGGAGCTTGCATCCATTGCTCCGTGTTCCAGTCTCTGGAGCAGCAGAAAACAAGCCTGCTCCATCCTCAATGTGATACCACTTCAAATACTTAAACAGGGCTATCATATCGCCTCTTAACTGTCTTTTTTCCAGGCTAAACATACCCAGCTCACTAAGTCTCTCCTCATAAGGCATGGTTTCCAGACCTTTCACTATTTTAGTCGCCCTTCTTTGGACACGCTCCAATTTGTCCATATCCTTTTTGAATTGTGGTGCCATAACTGGACACAGTATTCTAGGTGAGGTCTGACCAAGGCAGAATAGAGTGGCACTAATACTTCCCTTGATCTGGACACTATACTTCTATTGATGCAGCCCAAAATCGCATTGGCCTTTTTAGCTGCCACATCACACTGTTGACTCATGTTCAACTTGTGGTCTACTAGGACTCCTAGATCCCTTTCGCATGTAGTCTCATTCAGCCAGGTTTTCCCCATCCTATATCTATGCATTTCATTTTTCCACCCTAAGTGCAGTACCTTACATTTCTCTGTATTGAATTTCATTTTGTTAGCTCTGGCCCAGTTCTCCAGTCTATCCAGGTCATTTTGAATTTTGATCCTATCCTCTAGGGTATTAGCTACTCCTCCTAATTTGGTATCATCTGCAAATTTGATAAGTATGCCCCTAATTCCCTCATCGAAGTCATTGATAAAGATGTTGAATAGCACTGGGCCCAGGACTGAACCTTGTGGCACCCCACTGGTCACATCTCTCCAAGACGAAGAGGAGCCACTGCTGAGCACCCTTTGGGTTCGGCCGGTCAATCAATTACAAATCCATTGAACAGTTAACTTGTCTAGCCCACATTTCACAAGCTTGTTTGTTTGCAAGAATGTCATGGGGAACCTTCAATTTGATTTCCTTTCAATTGGCAAAGTAATTGAGAAAATTTTAATTTTTTTTCTCTATTAAAGAAAAAACAATTGACACATGACTGCCCTCCCCACAACTGGGGCTTGTTAGAGAAGCCAGAACTTTGCTAACTGCCCCCTCCCATCCCACCCCCTCTCTCGACTTCTCACCAAGCAAGCTTGTCATGGAGGTGGGACTGAGAGAAAGCCTCCTGCTGATGATTGAAGGGCTCCGGTAGGATCATATCCGGAGATCTGGACTTTCAAATCATTTGGACCCAAGCCATTTAGGGCTTTATAGATCATAACCAGCACTTTGAAGTGTGCCCAGAAACAAACTGGTAGCCAGTGAAGATGTTTTAACAAGGGAGTAATATGCTCCCTGTAACTGCCCCCAGTCAGCATTCTGGCAGCAGCATTCTGGACCCTCTGAATTTTCCAAACAGTTTCCAATGGCAGCCCCAGATAAAGTGCATTACAGTAGTGCAACCAGGATGTAATCAAGGCCTGTGTCACCTGCTTGCTTTCATCTGCAAGTGATTATAAGTCTGATCTAACCCAATCAGGAGCCCCCCACACAAGGGGGAGGAGGCCTTTTTCAATATAAGATTATTTTAGTTTATAATTTTATTTATATTTCTGGTTGGGGGAGAAGGACATCTCTTTGTGTGTGTGTGTGTGTGTGTGTGCACCAAACTAGGAAAAGGGGCAGGGAAATTTCTTGGAGGAAGTAGCGGATGGGCAGTCCCATGTGCAATAATGAACGCTGTAATCCTGGAAAGGTGTGATAGGGAAGAGAGCATAGTCACTGCATAGTGTTTTTAGAAACAACACTACTTTAGCAGGAGAACAGCCTCATGAGATACGGTTCATAGCAGAAATCAACCCCCCCCCCGTCCTTCCTGTGTCAGGCAGAAAATGGAAAATGTTTTTTTTTAAAGACAATGTTCTTACTACCTGCTGTTTTAATACATACTTATATTTTAAATATATTTTATATATATAATCACAGCACATTTTAAGGCAATTAAAAGCTTCTAAAAATTAATCAAACTGACGATTCCTCCAGTGGTGAAATTGAGATGTATGGCAGCGTAGGAACGGGCCCCCGTTCCATTGTCTGCAAACGCGGCTTTCCAGAGATCACAGAGCGGATTTCTGGTGTTCTCTTTCTCCGGTAAGAGAAGAGACAAGTGGGGGCTCGCAGGGGGTCTGGAAATTCTCTCCTCTGTACCTACAGGGACGGAGGTCTTTATGGGTTGGAGTTGAGGGAATTGGACTGAAGAGCAGCCAGACCTGCCTGATGGCAGCTTAATCAGCATAGTCTCATCAGCTACATAAGATTCCTCACGAAGAAGAGTTTAATACTCAAGTGAAGTCCAGCTTCTTCAGAGGCAAGAACTACTTTGACAGCTATAGTGGATCTGACAAAGCTAACAAAATGAAATTCAATACGGAGAAGTGTAAGGTACTGCACTTAGGGTGGAAAAATGAAATGCATAGATATAGGATGGGGGAAACCTGGCTGAACAAGACTATGTGCGAAAGGGATCTAGGAGTCCTAGTAGACCACAAGTTGAACATGAGTCAACAGTGTGATGCAGCAGCTAAAAAGGCCAATGCGATTTTGGGCTGCATCAATAGAAGTATAGTGTCCAGATCAAGGGAAGTAATAGTGCCGCTCTATTCTGCCTTGGTGAGACCTCACCTAGAATACTGTGTCCAGTTCTGGGCACCACAATTCAAAAAGGATATGGGCAAACTGGAGCATGTCCGGAGGAGGGTGACTAAAAGGGTGAAAGGTCTGGAAACCATGCCTTATGAGGAGAGACTTAGTGAGCTGGGTATGTTTAGCCTGGAAAAAAGACGGTTAAGAGGCGATATGATAGCCCTGTTTAAGTATTTGAAGGGGTGTCACGTTGAGGATGGAGGCTTGTTTTCTGCTTCTCCAGAGACTAGAACACGGAGCAATGGATGCAAGCTCCAGGAACAGAGATTCCACCTCAACATGAGGAGGACCTTTCTGACAGTAAGAGCTGTTCAGCAGTGGAACACACTCCCTTGGAGCGTGGTGGGGTCTCCTTCCTTGGAGGTCTTTAAACAGAGGCTGGATGGCCATTTGTCAGGGATGCTTTGATTGTGATTCCTGCATGGCAGGGGGTTAGACTGGATGGCCCTCGTGGTCTCTTCCAACTCTGCAATTCTATGATTCTGTGTTCTAAGTCGTTAAGTCGTTAAGTAACAGTGTGGAATTGCCTCTTTGGGGATTGTGTTACAGATTAAGGTACTTCAAGAGAGGATGATCCTCTTCTCTAAAGTGTTGGAAAATATAGTTTGCAGTCCAATAAGTGGAAATGGTTTTGCTATTGAAGGGTTAACTGAGAAGCTATATAAGATGAGCTGATGTAACTTCCTGAAGTTTTGCTTTTTTGGGAATCTGGGATAAAGGGGAGTGTCTGAGTTTCCTTCTTTGTTCCAGCAGCCATGATCTTTTAACAACAAACCACATGGCCTTTGAACTGAGAGGACTCAGCCAGTGGTGTCCTGAACATAGTTTTGTAACAATGTAGTTTTTAAGCATTTTTAAGTAGTTTTAGTTTATTTTGATGGAGTTTCATATTCCTGCCAAGAATGAGCTCTCTAACTGTAAGTAAAGAAATTTTTGTACTTTTTCAATTAACTTTTGAGTCTTGAGTGGTTATTTTGCTAGTTAAACAACTTGGGAAAAGACAAAGGGTGTTTGGTTATTTACTAAGCTGTGGTTTTATATGTATGCTAACAGTCTAACGCTACATGCTGCTGCGTTTGCTTTAAACTCTGCTAAATAGGCTGTATTCTCCACTAATGTGTGAAATACAGTGTGGATGTTTAAACAGAGACAACATACCCTGGTATTTTAAACAGTATACAGTCATCCCTTCACATTTGCGGGGGTTAGGGACAGACAACTCCCACGAATGTGAAAAAACCGCGAATAAGAAGTGAGCCTACTGGCGAACAGTTTTCCACCCCAGTCCCTCCCTTTCTCTGTCCATGTTGGGAATCCTTCCCCCCCCCCCGTTCTACTGTTCTCCTCTCTCTGCTTCTTCTTTCTTTTCACGTCTTTTTCTTTTGTAAAAATATGCACAGTTGTCCATTATTGAGCATTTCATTTTAACCCTGCTGCCTTTGGTTACATTCTGATTTTCAATCCTTTAAAATGCAGTACCATATAAAATTGCACTATTACCTAATTTTTTTCCTTAATTTCTTTTTCTTTTTCTTCTTCTTCTGTTTTTTTTATCTTGCTTTGTTTCATCCCTCTCATATTCTTTATACTTTTTACCCCTGGCACTATAATTTCCTTTTCCCATTCCCCATGCTCCTTTGATTTCACACACTTCCCTTCCCATCCACCCCTCTCTATCTTGGGGTGTGTGAAGGAATTTTAGGGGTAAAGTGCACATTGTGCTTAAACAAGTGAATAATTGGTTTATAGTAAAGAAGGGGCAAAGGGGGGAAGCAGCATAAGGGAAACAACATTAACATTAATGCAGCTGTGCTATAACTCAGATCTACTTATAGGGATAAAGTTCTGATAGTCAGAGCTGATAAAATAACACAGTCTGCAGACAGAGTTTAAAGGGTAATGAGAAGTGCTGACCTTGAACATTGAGAACACTAGGCTGAATATTTAATTATTGATTGTTAACTGCATCCTTGAATACATCAGTGTACTTCTGAATACAGAAAGGAGAAATACAAAAGTAAAGGCTGTAGTTTGAAAGAGATAAGGGAAGAATAGAGGTAAAATATAAAAAGGAGAATATAAGGACCTGAAGTGGTGATATTGTAAATAGAAATAAGGACTGGGAGGGGGAATGTTATTGATTTATTGATATAGATTCTGAAGAACTGTGGAAGAAGAACAGAAGAAGAAAGAATAGGAGGAAAAGAATAAAGAAAGAAGACAGAGGAGAGCAGAAGAAGAAGGTAGAAGACATCCCATTGCAAGAGAAAGGGGAGGGTGGGTGAGGAGGGGGTTGGAGGGAAGGGAAGGGAAGCGTATTGGAGGGTGGAAAGAGGCTAATTTACAATTTTTGGATAATACAAAGGCCAAGTGTGGGATGTGGGTGGAGTGAGAATACCTGAGGAGTGGTACTTGATACTCTCATTGTTAAAGTTCTCAAAGAGTAGGGGAAGCTGAAAGGAAAAAAAGAACAGATAGCAATTCACTAGATTGTGGATTTTTAAGGGGAAAATACTATTCCAAACATAAATATATAATCAATAGAAATAAGAGGACAGTAAACTACTAAATAGAAATTGAGAAGTGGTATATTAGGTGGACTGAGATATTTGATATAGTTAGACTGCTGAACAGAATAGTTTGACAGGATACCTTAATTTTTTCTTTCTTTTTGGTGCACCTAGGGAAAGGAATAGATCAGAAGTACTGAAACTGAAATTAGCATTAAAAAAAAGAGAGAGAAAGTGTAAGGGTTTGGGGAGGTTTCTCTGACGCAAGGGATTGAAGACACATTTCAGGAGACCTGACCTTGATCCATAAGGTAACTTACAGTTTTGCCTTGAAGGCATAAACTAAGGAAGTTAGCTTACTTGTTGGGGAGATATAGTTTGTTTAAAAAAACCCCTAAGCTATAGGAATCTACATAGGGTGAAAAAAAAGTAAATAAGAGGAATAAGGGTGGATAGAAAAGAAATAATATAAACTAACATGGCCTCAGAAATCAAGAGATCCAACGTTCAGTCACAAAGTCAATCAACATCACAGGGAGTGATAACCAGAAGAGGATCTGCGGAGCTTGCTATGAAGATTCCGGATATACAAATGCAAATACTTCAGGAATTGAGGGAGTTTAAAAAAGAGGCGAAAACAGATCATAAAGAGCTAAGAAGAGAATTGAGGAAAGATATAAAAAAAGAAACAGATACCTTAAGCAAATAAATACAAAAAATTACAAAAGAACTAGATTTGGTAAAAGGAGAAGTAAAGGTCTTAACTGAAAATGTGCAAAAACAGAGAAGGACATTGAAGATATCCAGAAACAAGAAGAGAACCTGATATTAATTCAAGAATTAAGATAAAGGAAAGATGTTTAAAGGTGAGAGGGATCCAAGAGAAAACAAAAGAAAATCTTACAGAATACTTAATACAGATAATTGCAGAATATCTAAATGTGGATGAAGCAGAAGTGGAAAGAGAGACAGAGAATTTGTTTTGAATAAGCTCGATGGTGGCTTGTGAAAAAAAAACAACAACCCAGGGATGTGGTAATATGTTTTATCAAGCAGAAGATGAGAGATGCAATTTTGATGAAAAATTACCAGAATAATCTAGAAATAGAGGGGACAGAAATAAAGATTTTCAAGGATATTCCACCAGCAGTATTGAAGAAATGTCAAGATTATAAATTCCTGACTCAATTATTGAATAAATGTGGAATCAGTTTTAGATGGAAGAGAATAGAAGGGATATCCCTGTTATACAATCAGAAGAGATACAGGATAACATCAATTGATAAAGCTAAAGAATTTTACAGGAAGATAATCAAGGACCAGGACAAAGAGAAATAAAGGAATCGAGAAAAAGAAATGGATAAAGAAGAAGGAGATATGGGAGGGAGAGAAAGACGTAAAAACAGAAACAACGGTAAAAGAGAGAAAAGAGAGAAATATCTCATAAAAAAATCAAAGGAAGGAAGTGACCAGGAAGAGTAGCTCGGAGCAGTAGGGGGAATTCTGAGTAGACAAATACAGCTACCAGAAGAAATAGGGGGAAAGTGTCTGAAACAGAAGAAGAATTAGAAGAAGAGCAAATTTAAAGGAACTAATCAAGAAATACAGGATATAATGACAATAATAATCACAAATAATGTTGCTAAAATAGCATTGAGGAATGTGAAAGGACTAAACTCTGTGTATGAAAGGAGGAACATATTCCATTATTTGGAAAAAGCAAAAAAAATGACATAATATGTCCGCAGGAAACACGCATAAGAGATAAAGACTCCAAATATTTGATAAGTTCGAAATTGGGCCAGACTTACATTTCAGCTTCAAACAATAAAAGAAAAGGAGTAGTAATTTTCATAAGTAAGGAATTTATGGTGAAAGAAGTTTTTAACGACAAGGAAGGACACTACACAGGACTGGAAATCTCTCTACCAAACCAGAAGATAATGATTATTGGAATTTACTCACCACAGGAGAAAAAAAGAAAAAAAATAAGAAATTACACAAAGACATAATGGGCCTAGACCAAGATAACCTAATCTTGATGGGGGATTTTAATGGAGTTATAGACCTAATAAAAGACAGAACTACGAATAAATCTAAATTTAAGGGGAAACTTCCCTCAACATTCTTTGAGCTAATGAAAGAGAAGAACTTGTCAGATGTATGGACCTACAACTATAGAGATGAAAAGGGATATACCTTCTATTCAGATAGGCACAAGTTGATGTCAAGAATAGACTTATTCTTGGCATCATCACAGTTGAAGACGAAAATTCAAAATATGTCAATTCTACCAAAAATTACTTCAGATCACAATCCTATTCAACTAATGTTAAAATTTGGGAAGAAGGATTATAATTGGAGATTGAACAAATAATTATTAGAAGACAAGGAATTCCAAGAAAAAATGAAAAATACACTTAAACATTTCTTTATGGAAAACAAACCTGGAGAAGTGCCCATGAAAACAATCTGGGATACCAGTAAAGCGGTAATTAGAGGAATTTATATACAAAGAGGATCTCAAGTCAAGAAGCAGAAACAAGGCATAATTCAAAGTATTTTAGAGAAACGAAAAGAAAAAGATTTTTTGAGGGAAAACACGCAGGATAAGAAGATAACAAAGGAAATAAAAATTCTACAAAATCAATTAAATCTGGAAACTACATCTGAAATAAAGCAAAAATTGATTAGGAATCGCCAGACATATTTTGAGTGTGTGAACAAGGCAGGTAAATGGTTGGCCCTAAGAATGAAAAAAGAAGAAGCTGATCTCTGAAATAAGACAAAAAAGAAAAAATATACATGACACAGCAAGAGATAAAAAAAGAATTCTTAAATTTCTATAAAGACTTGTATGAAGACTTGCACATACAAAAACAAACAAGGCAAAGTGGAAGAATATTTGGAAAAGCAAATAATACCACAACTAAAAGAAGAACATTGGACTAGACTAAACACATAATTTACAATTGCAGAGATTTCCACAGCAATCAGCAAATTAAAAAGAGGAAAGGCCCCGGGACCAGATGGACTTTCGGCAGTCTATTATAAATATATGGAACAAGTAATCATTCTGCCATTTCAAAAGATGCCTAATGAAATCCACAGCCATGGAAAACCAGATTCTTGGAACAGTGCAAATACAGTCCTAATTCCAAAAGAAGAAAAAGACTTGACAGATGTCAAAAATTACAGACCCATCTCACTGCTAAATTTAGATTATAAGATTTTCACTTCAATAAATGCAGATAGACTAAAAGGAATCCTGAATGAAATGATACATACAGACCAATATGGCTTTCTTCCAGGAAGATACATCAGAAAGAACATAAGGACAGTAATAGACATCATTGAATATTTTGAAAAACACAACGAAAAAAATTAGTGATGCTATTTGTGGATGCGGAGAAAGCTTTTTATAATGTGAATTTGTCATTTCTAAGCGAGGTACTTAAAAGAATGAACATTGGCGACAAATCATTGGGATGGATTCAAGAAATTTACAATCAACAAAATGCACAGATCATAATAAATGGAGAAAGATCAGAGAAATTTGAAATTAGTAAAGGAACTCGACAGGGATGCCCACTTTCCCCATTGCTTTTTATAACTGTATTGGAGGTCCTAAATCGCAATATAAGAGCCAATAAGAAGATAGGTGGAATAAGAATTAAAGGAGATGTCCATAAACAGAGTGTTTGCGGATAATCTTGTCCTTTTGGAGAACTCAAAAGAGCACATTGAAGAACTTATGGAAACTTTCAAAGAATTTGGAGAAGTTGCGGGCTTCAAGATAAATAAGGAGAAAACACAAATACATACAAAAAAGTCTAACAAAAACAGAACAGAAAGAGGTAGAAAATATCTCGGGCTGTAAAATTGGCAAGAAAATCAGATATCTGTGAATTTGGATTATGAAAAGAAATACCGACTTATACGAAAACAATTATAAGAAGATATGGAAACAGATAAAATTGGACATGAGGAAATGGAAAAAATTGAATTTATCAATATTGGAGAAGGTAGCAGCAATCAAGATGACAGTTCTTCCAAAATTCTTATATCTATTTCAGAATATTCCCGTAGTAAGCAACAATCAACCATTTAATGAGTGGAAAAAAGATATGAACAAATTCATTTGGGGAGGTCGGAAGCCAAGAATCAAATGGAAGATGATGATAGATGTGAAAAGCAGAGAAGGAGCAGAATTTCCGGACTGCAAGATATACTTTCAGGCCTGCACAATGACTTGGATTGTAGACTGGCTAAATTTACAGGCCTCCAAAACACTGAATTTGGAAAGATTTAATCTGAAATTTGGTTGCCATGCCTATGTTGTCTATGACAAAGTAAGGATAGAGAAAGAATTCACTCCCCACATAATCAGGAAACCATTACTGAGGGTGTGGGAAAGCATAAAGAAGAAATTTTATACCAAATTACCTCTCTGGATTTCTCCTTAGGAAGCATTTATGGGCAGATGGAAAAATACAAAGGAATGGTTAAAATATAATGACTTAATTAACAAAGAAAAGGGAAAGGAATATAACATCAAATCTAGGGAGGATCTAAACATACACTGGTTTACTTATGAACAACTGAAACAAAGATTCAAGGAAGACATAAAAAGGATTGGATATGAAGAAAAAGAAAATGAATTGGACAAAATTATACAAGGCCCAAAGAAAAATATGATTTCAAGAATATACATATTACTTCTATTAAGGGAATTGGAAATGGAAGAGATCTAGGACTCAAAGATAAAGTGGGCCTTGGACATTGGGTATAATTTACAATTGGAAGATTGGGAAAAGGCCAGAAATAACACAACCAAATTTACAGCTTGCCAAAATTTGAAAGAAAATTATTTCAAAACAGCTCACAGATGGCACTACTCTCTGTAAAGTTGGGGAAAATGTTTAAAAATACAAATAAGAAATGCTGGAAATGCCAAGTAGATCCTGGGTCACTGTTTCACATATGGTGGAGATGTGGACATGTTAAAAAATACTGGAAAGAAATTCACAGAACTACAGAAGAAATTTTTCAAATCCAATTTCCTTTGAAGCCTGAATTCTATTTATTGAATATGATGCATATATATAAAAAAGAGACTTGGAAAGTAAACTGGAGAACTATGTTATACTTGGTGACAATAGCAAGACTGGTACTAGCTCAAAAATGGAAGCAGAAAACGGTGCCGACAGTGGATGAATGGTTGGAAAGAGTTCTAGACGTGGCCTGTATGGATACGCTAACATTAGAACTAAAGCAGAAATCAATGGAGACACAAGGAACGGATTGGGAATTAGTGAGAGAATATTGTAAGAAGAAGTGGGAACTGATGGAGCTCCCTAATGGATAAAGGGTTCTTCGTACAGTTTGGAGAAAAGTGTACTTATAAAAGGAGAAAGAGAAAAAGAAAAGGAAAGGAAATATAGGAATAAAGATAAGAGGAAAGAAGGATTGAGAAAAGAAGACTGAAGTATGTGAGAAGGTAAGAGAAGGTTTGAAGATGGTAAGTGGAAAGGAGAAAGTGAAATGTGAAGGGAGAAGTGTGAATAAGAGTAGATGATAGGGAATAGTAAAAGGAAAAGATCTAGGAAAAAGATATAAATGTGTATAGAAGAAGGAAAGCAAGGACAGAATGGGAAAGGGGAGAGGTAGAAATAGGGGGGGAAAGGAAGAAAAGAATCAAGGAGTTTAAATGAAAGGATGGGATAAGAGATCTAGAGTAAGGGAAAGGAAAGGGAAGGTGAAGAAGGTAGAAACATGGAGATAAGTGGAGAAAAGAGACATGCCGAATTAATTAGGGAAGAAGACAGATAAACGGAATATCACAAAAATAAAGAAACTGTAAGGGTGAAGCACTGTTACCCCATGAGACAACAAATGAGAACTAATGAGGGAAGACTAATATTAAGGGATAAGGAACATACATAAAAATTAGAAGAGAATTTTTTTGAAATAGGTGAAGTGATATGTATCGTTAAAATGTTATATATGGTTATAATATGAGAAATGATATGTACTGTTAAATCATTGTAAACAAAGTCAATTTAATATAAATTATATAATTCTTTGGAAAACTGGATAAAGTAGAAAGGAAGTTGAAATATACTTTATTGATACATGGATTTATTGTTTATATATTTATATACTCAATTACTCTTGATTTATATACTTTTTATTCTTTTTTGCATTGTGAAACAAGATATCAACAACGTTAAAATCAGCTGAATGGGAAAAGAAAAAGCTGTAAAAAAACTTTTTTCTGATGAAATGTCCGCTGTGGTAAATAACCAATTTTTTGTTTAAAATAAAAAACAATAATTAAAAATAAAAAAAATAAAAAAATCAAACTGACTAAATGTTGAACTTGTACTTTTAATACAACATGTTATTAAGTAACTTTGAGAACTAGTATGTGTTGTAGTTTGAGCGTTGGACCAGGACTCTGAGAGACCAGGGTTCAAATCCTCACTCAGCCATGGAAACCCAGGGCAATCTTAGGCAAGTAACTCTCAGCCTAAAAGGTAGGCAATGACAAACATTCTGTGAAGAAAATTTTCCAAGAAAACCCAATGACGTGGTCCATAAGTTGGAGTCATTTGAAGGCACATAGCAACAAAGTAACCTTACATATATTAGAATGCTTGTCATTTCAGGACTAGAGTTAAAGTTCCCAGTATATTCCTATATTCCAGTACAAATTAGGTTCACCTGAAATTTAATCTCAGCAAGACAAATTAACACCATTAACAAAGATAATGCAGCCTTTTGATTTGGAAAGGTTTGCTCTTGGGAAGGAGGATAAGGAAAGTTCAGGGTAGATCCCATTTCATTCAATCTGAGCCATCTGTGTAGCTTGGCAGCTGTTTACATGGTAGGCTCCCTATGGATATGAATGTTGTGTTTGACACTGTGGTACCTTCCTTTGGACTCCTTCACCATTGCCTCATATGCAAAAACGATTACTGAACTTATGTTTACTCATCAGCTCAGCATCTGTGAATAATCAGGGAAAGGAGAATCAAGAGGACTGGCTGACAGCCATCTTCTCTTAGTATGGAACACCAGAAGACGTCCATGGTGTTTCCCCAACATCATGCTATAAAAATGAAGGTACTGGGAAAGGTGTGAGTCATGTTAATTCCATATGATCAGTGAATGCAATTCAGACTGCCACTGTCTGCACAGAGGAGGAGGAAAAGACTCAGACAGGTTAGCCCCGGTCTATGGATTTGTTTATAGAACAGGCATATTGATTTTCAGTGCATGCTCACAAAGATATTTACATTTCTTTAATAGAATTAACTTCTTTTTTTTAAAAAAATCATAGGACTACAAAATACAAAATTTTAATATTTATTTAGTGTTTTCAAGAACAGGAACAGTGATAAGCCATGGGAAGTTTTTTTTTTTTTAAGACACCAGGAACACCCTGGAGTTCTTTTGCCAACCATGCTGGCCTCATTCAACCAGACAGATGTTCATACAATTGTGTATTTTTATTTTATATTATTTTAACATTATACTTCTTTGGGAGCTTTTACTGAAGGGCAGCTTATGAACACATTACATAAATACTGGACAGTATCTGTGAAATCACTGGTAAGAAACATTACATGTGCCCATATACTGGTGTCATGTCTAAAATACTTCCTCCTAATTCTCCAATAGCTTTGTGTGTGACTGCTTGAAGCGTGGGTGCATATGTGAGTGGTCCCATGGTTATTTTTCAATAAAACCATTTTAATTTTATTCTGGCTTGGAGTCTCTTCAATGAGTACTGGGACACACAAGTGTAAAGATCCCGAAGGTACCTGACCTCTCGCTGCCAAATTTTGAGCTAATTAAAATTCCCCAATTTAATATCATAATTTGAGTGTCATGAGTGGGTCTCATGGACCCCATGCAATTCGGATAATGGTGGCTTCCATGTCAATGGGGCAGTGAGTCCACTCGAGTTGTACCCTGAACGTTAAAGGAGCTACCTATGGCGCTTGAAAGTATTTGGGGGATGACATTCAGTACCTGACAGGATGCTACCAGCTGCCATGACCCACAGGTACAATTTAATAAAACCTGGTTGGGGTGTCACTGCAATATTTTTTATATACCTACCCATGTCTTGTCAGGAATTGGTTACTGAACCCTAAGTTTTAAAATGGCCAAATAACTGCAGAAATCATGCTGAGTCATGATGACTGACCCCATGAACTGCCAGTCATGCTAATCATGATACAGCTGCATGAGCAGGATTACATCAGAAGAAGGGTTACTAGAGTACAAAGCCATGTAGTATGGAAATCTGATGCAATGTAACCATGTGCGTGGGTAAGCCAATGGTGTGCTGAGTTGTATATAAGAAAGCCAGATCAGCATTCATTCTCTTCCTATGATCCTCTGATGCCTGACATAGCACTTTGTCTCTGTACATACTGAAACTATTGAAGATTAAAAGCACCTCCTGTTTTCTGGACGCCAAACACTCTCTCAGTGTGAGTATTCTTGGGTAAGGGTTGCTACCTAGTCTGCTGAGACAGATTTTGGCTTCTTTCGGGGATTGAATGTCCTGTCATCCCCTGACATGTCTGTGAGTATTCTGTGCAAGAACACTCACATTTTGTTGCCATGTCAGTCTGCCATAAATGAAAAATTTAGGAAGCAATCCTGTACATATCTGCTGAGAAGTAATTACAATGCAACTCAATGAAACTGACTTCATATATGTGTGTATGTATGTACCCACATCGCCAAACATGACTCAGTGAAGTCCTCAAGCCAGTAAACAATGGAAACAGTATAAAGACAGTATCAGTTTAACATGCATCAATAAACAATATCTTCGTGGACCACAAGCTGAACATGAGTCAGCAGTGTGATGCAGTAGCTAAAAAAGCCAATGTAATTTTAGGCGGCATTATTAGGAGTATAGTTTCTAGATCAAGGGGAGTAACAGTGCCACTCTATTCTGCTTTGGTCAGACCTCACCTGGAATACTGTGTCCAGTTCTGGGCACCACAATTCAGGAAGGATATTGATAAGCTGGAACATGTCCAGAGGAGGGTGACCATGATGGTGGGAGGTCTGGAAGCCATGCCCTATGAGGAGTGGCTTAGGGAGCTGGGCATGTTTAGTCTGGAGAAGAGAAGGTTGAGAAGTGACATGATAGCCATGTTTAAATATTTGAAGGGATGTCATACTGAGAATGGGGCAAGCTTGTTTTCTGATGCTCCAGACACTAAGGAGATTTTCACACTACACTGTTATAGTGTTACTATTTCACTTTATTTGCTATGGCTGCCTCCTGTGGAATCCTGGGATTTGCAGTTTAGGGAGGGGCGTTTACAACTCTCAGCCAGAGAGCTCTTAGGCCTCACTAAACTACAAACCCCAGAATTCCACAGGAGGAAGCCAGAGCAGCTAAAGTGGAATAGTAATACTATAACAGTGTAGTGTGAAAATCTCCTAGGACACGGAGCAATGGGTTCAAATTACAGGAAAAGAGATTCCATCTAAACATTAGGAAGAACTTCCTGACAGTAAGAGCTGTTCGGAAGTGGAATACACTGCCTCAGAGTGTGGCGGAGTCTCCTTCTGTGGAGGTTTTTAAACAGAGGCTGGGTGGCCATCTGTCAGGGGTGCTTTGATTGTGTATTCCTGCATGTCAGGGGGTTGGACTGGGTGGCCCTTGAGGTCTCTTCCAAATCTATGATTCTATCTCATTTGAGTTACACATCAGCAGTAATATAAATGTCTTGCCAGCAGATTCCTGCTGACACACACACAGGGATATGTATCAACAAAACGTCACTCCCAAAGCTCTGCTGAAATAGATATGTTCTAATAGACCAGACTTCTGAAATGAAAAATCAATTCTGACAGACATATTTGGGCACAGAATTCTACAGAGAGGGCACCATCACCACAAAACAAACAAACAATACCCCACAACTCCACTGGATGGCCTGTGCAGAGAGCCTGTGGTAGAGGGTTTTGTTTGCCCTCTCATTGCCACAGAATTGGCCTTCAAAAAATCTCTAACCAGTGCTCACATTCATGCTTCTAGCACTGTGCAAATCATTATCTTTGGGGCCTCATTGTTTTCAACACATTAGTAATATGAAGAAGACACATTAGCTGTAAGAAAGTTTACCTCAGGGCAATTGTGTCTATTTCCTATTCTATCCCACAAGACTTTGTCAAGAGGGCAGTTAGTGATGGGCATTTTGGAAACCTACTAGAGCCTTTCAGGAATGCACCATTTTACTTGATCTATCACCCCATGAATGTTCTGAAGTGATATTAGTCTGATCAGATGTGTCTCACACAACAGAGTTTAAACTGGTTGTTGAATTTGTTGGCTCCATATGTGCCCAATTTGTTTTTCATCAGTAATCCCCTTGGCATTTCCCCCTTTCATTTCCACAGCATATAATTTATCTCTGTTTGCTTTTTAAGGTGATGAGCAGGGCAGCTTTTAGTAAAGACAAATCACAGAGGAAGTGTCTGGGTAAATTCCAGAACCAACCTATCTGGAAATCTCTGTTTTGTAGAGAGGAAAGTCTGGACAAAATCCAGAACAAACCCTTGATACCCACATCCCCTTATCAAAGTAATAAAAATGTCATGGATGAAGGAACTCAGAGAATTGGCAGTCAGATGTTGACTTTTGCCAGCTTTTCAAAATATTAGTTTTAATGATTCTGCAGTCAGCATTGGCAAGTTGTAATGGATTTATTGAATTTTTTGCTATAATATATTTCTTTGATGCCAGTTTTAGTCCACCATTCCTTTAAAAAGGTAAGGTATACAGTACATATGGGTTTCCCCCATTGTATCTTGCAGCAGCCTTGTAAGAGTGGGTTGGTTCATGAGGCAGTAATGGCTCAGGAGCACTCCATAAGTTTCATGAGAATTTGAGCCTGCTTGTCTCCAGTAACTCTTTTACAGTACAACTCTCAGAATCCCACAGCCAGGAGGGACACTAGCTAGGGGAGGTTCTGAAGTTGTAATCCAAAACAAACAAACAAACAAACAAACAAACAAGCAAGCAAGCACTTTCCTAGACTCTGGTCCTAATCCAACATTGTAACCAGAGACTGTCTACCTGATTTAACAAATGCTTTGATATATTTTCTATAGCATGGTAGAAACCAAGTCTTGTTTCTCTGCTGCTCCAGACACTAGAATAGGTTGGATGGGCATTTTTCAGGGGCACTTTTGTTGTGTGTTCTTGCATGACAGTGGGTTGGACGAGATGGCCCTTGTGGTCCCTTCCAGTTCAAAGATTCTATGATTCTAAGGCCATCTACCAATCTTAGATGTATGAAAATCTTTATGATTTTGGATTATACTCTTTCATTCCATATTGATTTCATACTGAGTGAGAGATCAACTCATTGTTCATATACTGAGGTAACTGTCTGGCAGTCTGCTTCTCCAGTGCACAGTACACTGTGGAGGCAGGTGGGTTGGGAGAAGTGAAAGCTGTAGTTTCCACATATGCTGGACTTCAATACATTTTGGAACTGTTAAGATTATTCTTGTCTTTATACTGTGTTTTTTGTCTTTTCTCCTCCTGGTTGCCTCTGTGATCTCCATTATGAAATGGAATAATTGTTACAGTTCCTGGCAGTTCCCAACTTGCCAAGTCTGAAAGCACATTGTCAGGCCAGAAGAGAGAGTGGCCTCCAGAGAGGAAGCCAAAGCTGGTCTAGACAGACCATAATGTGAATAAAAGGATTTTCTTTTTGAAAGGGGGACAACAATAAATGGTCGAAGACACATTTCAAATCTCCCAAATGCTAGAAATAGCATGTGTAAATAGAGAGGAGTAGTTTTGCTCTATCCCAGTCAGAGGCTTGAAACTTTAAAGTTTACAGTAAGATGGGGGATTCTTTATCATGGAAGACAAAACAGATTCCCCAGTGCTTCCCCAGTTTATAATACGCAGCCAAATATGACCACATGGAAGTTCGCCCACCTCAAAAAAAGCAGAATTAGTGTTTGAATACTGTTGGTTTCTTGGATGAGTGTTGGTGTTCATATATCTGCTGCTGCTAATGGCTTCACTCCATTTTGGCTTCCATCAGACCTCTCTCTTTCTTCAGGGTTCCTGAAGGCAGTTGTTAAACACAGAGATTTAAAAATGCAGAGTGTATGGCATCCAAAGAAATGGGTTTATATCCACAAAAGCTCATGTGAAAATCAAAACTAGTTAGGCTTAAAGGTGCTACCACATTTCTTTTTCTTTTCTTTCCCCCTCCTCCCTCCTTTTTATGCTGCAAGTGTTGTCCACTGTTTCAGCTTAGATATAGACTAAAGCTCCTTTAGTTGTCTAACCACAAATCTTGTATACCTCATGTCAGTCCCCTTAACCCTGGTAAGCTGATTTCCCAGCCAAAATCCAGCACTCAGTTCTATGAAGAAGACTTATGCTCCATTGGTTTGCCCGGATGAGAAATACCGTACTATGCATTCCATGTCTTTGCTGCTACCTTTTGTTTTGTTGGGAGCACTCTTGATACCTTGTTATACCTCCTGTTGAATTCATGATTTCTCTACAGCTTTCTGTAGTTGTCAATAGAAAACAAAGAAGATATCCATAGCAGCAGAGAGTGGCTTCCATTTCTCCTGTAGATCAGACATGAGACTGGGATGGATTTGGATTTTCATCCACAAGTTTTGCATGCAAAACATATCAGATTGTCAATCTCCTTCATATGTTCACTTAAGATAGCCCAGATTCAGCACAATGTTGTCTGTAGAAGCCTTGTGTACTTTGTAGAATACATTGCACTTTTGATCTGTTAAGTGCGTTTCCTTGACAAAAAATGCGATTTTCAGACTACACTGTTATGGTGTTACTATTCCGCTTTAACTGCTCTGGCTTCCTCCTGTGGAATTCTGGGGTTTGTAGTTCAGTGAGGCCTAAGAGCTCTCTGGCTGAGAGTTGCAAATGCCTCTCCCTAAACTGCAGAGGAGACAGAGTGCTGCCCAGTCTTGGTTTGCCCCTTAAAAATAAATAAATGCTAAACCTAATTTATAAAAAGTAATGCTTAACCCAATAAAGTTGTTCCTCTTGCTCACAAGTGCTGGTGTGGCTGTTCTCTTAGGAGGGGAGGACCCCTTTGATCAAAGATAATTCAGGTGTGGACTACCTTCCTCATCTGGTTCAGGAGTCAACAGCAACTCTGCATTCCCAAAGAGGGGAGTCCAGAGAGGTTCTGAGAGTTCAGAACTTGCCCAAAAGTGGTATAAAGCCTAGCCACACCACTACCAGCCCCAATGAACTCTAGTGATTGTTTAGTGGAAGGGCCTGAAACCACATTTTAATAAACCAAGGCAAACTGCGCAGAGTGGGTGAATCCAATATTCTACTGGTGAAACAGCAGAATGTCCTTCCTCTGTCTTCTGCCCCACAGCCCTCTGTATGGCTGTATGGATTTGGGGCATGCACTGGGGCTGTAGTCGGGAGGGGGATTGCCTACTCCCAGTCCTTCTGGAATCAGGTGTTCCACTAATGAAAGTCTGCTGCTGGATCCTGCCCATTTGTTAAGGATTTCTCTCAAAATTATTTAATTTAATGTAATTACTTTGTCAATTAATGTTAGAGGGTCTGGACCAGGAGGCTACTTGCCCGAGAGATTGTCTTAGGAACTTAAATGTAAGAAATATAATTTATTTTAAGACTTTTGTTAAACAAAAACATTTGTTAATTATTTATGGTGATTTGTGTTTATATTCCTATTTGTTCTCATACAGAAACAACAAAAAGCCTTGTGACACCTTATAAACCAACACATTTATTGTGGCATAGGTGCCACCATCTTCCTTATGCAACAAACTGATATGACTATCCTTCTGGAAATTATACTGTCTAGCCAAGGTCAGAGGGTAGCTCACCAATTCTGCTCTCTCTCATTCTTAGCCATGTCAGGAGGTGTCCAAGAAATGGAAAGGCCGTCTCATTTGACACAATCCTGTGAGACTGCTTGCTCCATGAAAGCAATAGGAGATGGAGCATGGCATGAAGTATAAAAGTTACACAGAAAAATGTGAAGTTGAAGGCTTTCATGGCCGGCATCCATAGATTTTCCTTGGTTTTTTTCTGGGCTCTGAGGCCATGTTCTGGGAGAGTTTATTTCTGACATTTCATCTGCATCTGTGGCTGGCATCTTCAGAAAAGATGCCAGCCACAGATGCAGGTGAAACATCAGAAACAAACTTTTCCAGAACACGGACTCACAGCTGGGAAAAAACCCAAGGAAAATTTACACAGAACACTTTCTCTTCAGCCTTCACCTTTCCTCTTGAAACCCTTCCTGCAAGTGACATAGCAGAGGTGGAATGCCAGAAACAAGATCTCAAAGGTTGTAAAAGTGTGAGTGAAAAATGGCATGCACCACAGAAACCACAGGAAGCAATTCGAGGTTGGCAGAATTTGCTTATCCAATCTAGAGCTGGACCAGGACTTTGGGAGGAAATGTGCTTCCAAAAAAATCTGAAATTAGACCATTGGATAATTGACCCACTTTCCCCCAAAGCAAAAAGCTGCTGTGTTGAATAAGGTCACATTTTATTTTTATGCTGAAAGAGAACTATTTAATTTGACGCAAGGCTACATAATGGAAAGTTATGTTGGTGGTATCTAGCATGGGAGATGAAGGAGACCAGCAGCGGTTTTTCGTTGGGTGGTGCTTGAAGGGACAATGCTACTGCCAGCTATAACAATGCCTGTCTAGGAGGTCCAGACTGAACTAGAAGGAAAGTCAAACTGCAGCAAGAAAAATTCAAAGCAGGTCTGCTCAGCTGTGCATGCAATCCTGATGCAGACCTGAATGAGATAGGCTCAGCCCACTTTAAAAAGCCTCCTTATGTCAATTGTCCTCATGCTCTCAGCCCTCTGTGGCTCCTAATGCTATCCTGTCCCACTTTTCCAAGGACAAAATTCTCCTTTGCACTGAAGGAAAATTTCCTGCTCACTGAAGAAAAGGGAACAGCTTGGAAACTGGCACACTCTACCGCATTTAAAACCAGGACATGTGTGGTTAAGCAACATCAGCCTATGGCCAAGACTACAAAAGTTATAAATGAGGAGGAACACACAAAGTAGGAGATGCTGCAGCAGTTTACTTTTGCCTGAGCCTACAGGGAAGGACATGATTCTGCCCTCTCTTCTCCTCTCCTCACTGCTGAGTTGAGTGCAAACTACTTTGTACTTTCAACCCAGCTTCTAGCAGTTGAAATAAGCTGAGGAGAAAGCAGGAAAGTGGGAAAAAGAAAGAGAAACTGGGACATTGTAAAAGCATTGTAAACAGACCTTAGCAACAATTATGGCTATTTGTTTCAGCTAGTGTGGTTTTTTTTAGCAAAATTTACATATACCGTATATTCCGGCGTATAAGATGACTGGGCATATAAGACAACCCCCCCAATTTCCAACCAAAAATCTAGGCTTAGGCATATATTCGCCATATAAGACCACCACCCCAATTTGGCTGGCTGGCTGACTGGCTGGGGGAGCCTTGCCAGCTGATCCTCTTTCTTTCCCAACTCACGAGGATCTCCTCGTGAGTTGGGAAAGTGAACAGGATCCGCTGGCAGGGCTCTCCCAGCCAGCCAGCCAGCCACAACATTCGCCCCTCTCTTCAACCTTCCAGTCAAACTTGACTCGAAGGTGGAGGAAAGGAGTGAAAATGCCCAGTTTGCCTCAGCAGCCCCCTTCCCTCTGCCTTGGCTCTTCTGAAGGGGACCAAGGCGGGGGAAGCGGGGGCGGCCACGGCAAACCCCTAGATTCACCCTCTCTCCCCACCTCCAAGGAAGGTGGGGAGAAGGGGCGAAGATGCCCCGTTTGGCTCCGCAGCCCCGATCCCTCTTCTGGGCTCCCTTCCGAAGGTGGGCTTCCCATCCTTGAAGGTGGGGAGAGGGAGTGAATCTAGGGGTTTGGCTCCACAGCCCTGATCCCTCCTTCTGGGCTCCCTTCCGAAGGGAGCCCAGAAGGAGGGATCGGGGCTGCGGAGCCAAACGGGGCATCTTCGCTTCTTCTCCCCACCTTCCTCGAATGTGGGCAGAGGGAGCAAATCTAGCGGTTTGGCTCAGCAGCCCCGCTTGCCCTGCCTTGACTCCCTTCGGAAGGGAGCCCAGAAGGAGGGATCGGGGCCGCAGAGCAAAACGGGGCATTTTTGCCCTTTCCCCCCACCTTCAAGGAAGGTGGAGGGAAAGGGCAAATCTAGTGGTTTGCCTCAGCCACTGCAGAGGCGATTGAGCGGCGGCCGCGGCAAACCACAACGTTCGCCCCCCTCCTCTGTCTTCCGTTGCTCCCCATAGGGGGAGAAGGCAGAGGAGGGGGGCGAATGAACTGCTAAACACTTTGCTTTACCCCCCTGCCCCATCTCCTGCCTCTTCGCTCCATTTGCGAAGAGGCAGGAGATAGGTAGGGAGGCGAAGTAAAAGTATATCCGGTGTATAAGACGACCCTCGATTTTGGAGGGCATTTTCGAGTGCTCAAAAGTCGTCTTATATGCCGGAATATACAGTAATATTTTTCTGGACTGTAGCTCCCAGTTGGATAGTGATCACAACTGGCAGGAGGATTCTGAGAGCTGTAGTCCTAGAAAGTATTTTTTCTGTTCTCTGCCTATCATGTGAACAGAAAAGTCAGGCAAACGGCACTAGAGCTGGTAATTAAACGTCCATTTATTAAGTGTATGTTACTGGTATCCTGCCCTGCTCTTTCTCTGGTGTTTCTCTTGAACAATTATAAGCATTGTATACATTATTGCCATGGGCAATTCTGTTTGCGGTGAAAGCCAACCAAGATGTCAGACTTCTTATGAGAAATACTTCAAAAACATTGCTGTATTTTTTGCTTGTTTGTTTGTTTGTTACACTGAACATTTGATACTGCTGACACCCTGGTCTCCAATAAGCACTACTCAGGTCTAAGGGTTTTAGATTGATTTTTGAGAATCAGTCAGCACTGGGGGAAGCACTGAGTGAGAGAAAAGGAATTTGCCCTTTCAAATGGTCTTGTTGGCCTTGTGTAGACTTGGCATTCAGAAGGAAAGAGAATGTGAAACCTTGTTATCTGGCAATCAAGCAACAGCTCTTTTCAATGCCTTTGAAGCTGAACCTTAGTTTTATATGACTCATTTGTAGTGTATTCATTTTTAAAAGGATACATGTTTTACTGGCTGTTTTTTTTTTAAGGTGACCTACTTACTCACATAGTAGTTTGGAATTCAGTGGTACTGATCTCTTTAAATATATTTATTTACAATTAACTGTCAAGTTGCAGTTGTAATACCACTTTTACAACTCTGGGACCTCAATCAAGGCAAGTTCTGCCTAGTGTTGTACAATCTCGGTTTCACACTGCATGAGAGAACATATGTTACAAGCATGTGTGTCTGTGTAGGTCGCATACGCTATCCATGAGGGAATATTTCTTGTGAACTACAAAACTGCTAGAAATTATGGTGGCGGTGATGGTAAGTAGCTACATGTTGAATGATACTAATAAGGCATTTTAAAGAAGGAAATTATGGGGAAAGTATTCATTAATGAGATGGTTTCACTATGGAAATCAGGAGATGTGAAGGTCACTATGTCCATTATGTTATCTCTACGCTCAGAATTATAAGACAGCCCTGAAATAGTTCTTCTGAGAGATTTTAAAGCAGGAATAAACCAAGAACACTTGAGGAAATCTCTCTCTCTGGCTTTTCTTCACAAATGAAGATTCAGGAAGGACTCATCCCGCGCTTACTGCAAGTGCACTGATGACTAAAAAGGCCAATCTGAGATAAACAAGTCCGGTTGCAGAAAGCACAGCAGAAGGTCTCCTTGGGTGATGTTTCTGGGTTGTGATTCTTTCTGCGTTGTCGTGTCTCTTCAAGACTTGTTCGGCGTGAGTTCTCAAATAAGGCTGCAGCATTGTGGATAGTGTGTCTCCATGCCTCCTGATGTGAGGACTTTGAACTTTGTAGCTGTTCAAAGTGCTACAAGCACACCACACACTCCATGAAAACCACACCTCCATATGTTGATCTCCTCCTCCATCCTTAAAATGTCATTTCCTCTACTTTATTTGCATATGCTCCCTTTAATTTTTTTTTTATTATCGCATAGCTGTGTGGTCTTGTGAGTCCTTCATTCAGCTCACACGGTGTTCGATATTCTTGTGAGTCTTTGTTTGCACGTGCATGCATGACATGATTATTTGTGTAGTGTCAGAGAAAAGAACTTGCAAACTACCTTTGCTTTGGGGTACACACCTCCCCCCATGCAAATAAAACCAGAAACATTTGTGCAACATCTTGCTCAAGTCTGCCTCCCCCCCCTGCCCAGAAAGACTTTTGTTTGTTATTTAAGATATCCTCAGTTCATGAGTTACACAGCCTTGCAGAAAAGGAAGTGACTTGATACAATTGCAGTGTTAGGCATGTAAGGGGCTAATTGCTGCAGAAGCTCCTTTGTTCTTTGTTACATTGTTGCAAAAGAGGTCTCTGGTTAAGGAAATGCCCAGAACCTCCCCATTTGCATAGTTCAGTTGATTTGACAGGTCAGGGAATCCAGGATGGGAAGGGGTCAAGGGTTTCAAGGCAGCAGGGGAGGAATAAGTTTATTTTTAATGGTAAAGAAACAGTGCATTAAATGCATTGGTAAATTAAGCAGCCCATGGAATTGCGCGAATTCAGGATTTAAAAGTTACTGGATAACTTGGGAATGAAGTTATTAGTCTGTGAGTTTGACTTCTGGACAACCAGAACGACCACCAGAAGTTGAATGCCAGGGAAGCAGGAGGAGCAACAGATCGGGGAACTGTGGGCAGAGCAAGCATGCCCGCTCCTGCTATGTGTGCTCATATCATCTCGTCACAATTGCGGAAAGTTACTACTGCTAAGTAAAATATGGTTGTTTTATGTCTAAATGATTCCCCCCTCCCAATTTTCCTTTATTAGTTTTATTAGTCTCTTTCTCTCTCTCAGCCTGCACCACAGGAAGAACACCACCATCCCCACATTGCTGTCGGCAAATCTGTGCTTAAGTCCATTCAGCAGTTCACCTATCTGGAAAGCATCATCTCCTCAAATGCCAAGATTGACAAAGAGATGGATCACAGATTAGCAAAGGCATATAGCGCATTTGGAAGACTTTACAAAAGAGTCTGGAGTAATAAACACCTGAGGCAAAGCACAAAAATCAGTGTGCATAGAGCCATTGTACTGTCTATTCTTCTTTATGGGTCTGAAACATGGGTCACCTATCACCAACACTTACGACTTCTCGAACGCTTTCATCAGCACTGTATACGCACAATCCTAAATATACACTGGACTGACTCTGTGACGAATGTTGCTGTCCTTGAGCAAGCAGGGATCACCAGCATTGAGGCCATGATATTGAGAACACAGCTGCACTGGGCAGGGCACGTTTCTAGGATGGAGGACCATTGCCTCCCCAAAATAGTACTCTACGCCACGGGTCAGTGTAAGAGGGGCGCTCCAAAAAAGCAATACAAGGACTCCCTGAAACAACATCTCAGGCTCGGCCAAATTGATCACCAACAATGGTCCGCCCTGGCCTCACATCGGGAGGCATGGAGACGCACAATCCACAATGCTGCAGCCTTATTTGAGAACTCACGTTGAATAAGTCTTGAAGAGAAACGACAACGCAGAAAGAATCACAACCCGGAAACATCACCCAAGGAGACTTTCTGCTGTGCTTTCTGCAACCGGACTTGTCTATCTCAGATTGGCCTTTTCAGTCATCAGCACACTTGCAGAAAGCGCGAGATGAATCCTTCCTGAATCTTCGTTTGCAAAGAAAAGCCAGAGAGAGAGTTTTATTAGTAACATACATCTATATAGTAAACACAGTTAAAACTTATTACATATTGTAACAAAGCATTTTCTCTCCCACAGCCCCTCATTCTCAAACCCCTCCAATGTTTATAAAGATGTTTTAATATCCATTATGTGTGATGTGGAATATATCTTTTTTACAGTTTCTTCCACCTCTTTCTACCCCTTTTCACTCTCAACTTTCTTGATCCAAAATCCCTACCTGTCCCACCAAGTCATTTCTTTTATTTGTCCAATAAATTTTCCTCTTCTCTCCCTTAAAAAGCCGAATAGAATATATTCTACCATATAATGTGTCCAGATATTTTTGTCCCAATTCTGTTTATTTTTCCACCCTAATGCTATCTGTATGAACTGCTCTTAACACATTTTTAATTACATAATCTTCCTTTTTTACTTTCTCTCAAATTCTTTAGATTCAAAGTTAGACAATTCTCCTTATTAAATTGAAAGTTCCTCCCTATCATTTTATTTATCTCATGAGGAATTTGTCTCCAGAAATTTTGTAGATAGGGACACTCCAACGTCTGAATGGATTTCATTCATGCTCAGTGCCCGTGAATGAAAAGAAATGCTACAGGGACTCACAACCAATGGTACAACCACTGATGGGGGGTGACGTCATGTGATCAGAATAGTTTCACTGCCAATACTATTACAGAAGTATAGTGCAACAACCCGTTGTGTAGTGATCCTCTAAAACCTAAGGGCTTTTTTTGGCTGCCATAATTTTGAGTTACTGCACTCCCACCAGTAGCCATTAGAAGGGGCAGAAGGACAAGAGGAAACCAAAAAAAAAAAAAAAAAAAGGAGGAAGGGGAGGGTGAGAGAAAAAAAGGAATGTAACAGCACCTTTGAGACTAACTGGTTTTTATTTTAGCCTGAGATTTCGTGGCTATAAACCCACTTCTTCAGGTGAGAAAACAAAGAAAGCTGCCTTTAGTTGGAAGTGTTGGAAAGAAAAGGCAGTTATGTGAAGTTGAAGGCTTTCATGGCTGCCATTCATAGATTTTTTGTGGGTTTTTTCCAGGCTGTGAGGCCATGTTCTGGAAGAGTTTATTCCTGAAGTTTCACCTGCATCTGTGGCTGGTATCTTCAGAGATGCAGGCAAAATGTCAGGAATAAACTCTTCTAGAATATGGCCTCACAGCCTAGGAAAAACCCACAAAAAACCTAAAGGCAGTTACTTCACTCCAAGGCTTCTCATGTTCCTTTCCTAACATTCTCTGGCGATGGGAATGGAGCTTAAAACTGCCTCGCCACAATTTTGCTTTCTGAGGTTTCCAGCATTCATCCTTGTTTGGACAGCTACTAAAGGCAATCTCTACTGTCCAGCCAGCTTCAGCTACTCTTCTCCCTTAAAAACACACTCAACTGGCTTTTCATCTTCTCAACCATCCACTCCCTCCTTTAGGCTGCAGTGGTTGGTTTCTTGGGGAAGGGCAATGTTGGCTTAGGGAGACATGGAGGTAACCACTTAGGGGGAAGTGACCATGTTCCCTGGAGTTTGTATACAGAAGCCAAGCATGCCTTCTAGACTTTAAGAAAGCTGATTTAAGACAATGTAGGGAATTACTAGGGGTGATCCCATGGTCAGGAATACTAAAAGAAAAGGGAGTTCAAGAAGGATGAAAGTTCTTTAAAAGTGAGATATTGAAGGCGCAACTTCAAACAGTTCCAATGAGGAGGAAAAAGGGGAGGTGTATAAAGAAACCAGGATGAATGCTGAAAGAACTCTCAAGAAGAAAAAATGGACTCTTCCAAAGCTATTTTAAGTGTCTGACATTTCTGAATTTCTTACTTGCCTTTTCTCATGGATGCTAATACGGATATCACTCTCAGCACTATATGTACAACATGGGGCCTGAGAAAACAATAAAGTTTTAACATGTATGAGCTGTGAAACCAGTGTCCTGGAAATCATGTCATTGTTTGACTTGAGTGTAGCTAAGAGAGGTCTGTGTTACCATTGACCTGAGACAAGAACTGGCCTTACTTCCAGGAAAGGAGACAGAGAAACATTCCACCAGTTCTGTCCACCCCCCTCCACAGCTGGGAAGTAATTCATTACAAATTTACTTGTTGCACCTAATGTTGTATTTCTTTAAATGGTTTTTAGAAGACATTGCATTATTTTGCTCAGAAAACAGCCACCTTCTTATTTGTATATATTGAAAGAGGCCTATGTTTTCATAATAGCTTTTAATAAGCTTTATGTTTCCCCCAAGAGCAAGAGTATATTTTTTTAAAGTAAAGTTTTATTGATTTAACAAAGAAAAAGTTGTACAGTTGTTATTTTGTAATAGGAACCATACCAGGAGAAGACACATGGCTGTCCATGCTGATTCTGAATCCTTTATTGAAAAATGGTTCCCGATAATCACATATCTTTCTAGCACAGATCTTGCAAGAGTATATTAAAATGAGTAAATGCTAAATGAAGCAAAAGAGCAAACAAACATATCTTGCAATTAAACTAAATAAATTAAAAGGAAAGGTATTTTCACTAACTGTCCCATTCCAAAAATTGCTGAATAAGAACCATTTTTAAATCAGTTATTCTGCTGATGACTGGATTAAATACACAATGGGAAGATATTTCGATGTCTCAGTGGAGTGGTCTCAGTTAAACAAGTCTCTCAGAGGAAGTATATATAATCTTTTACATGATGTTACTAACTGGCAAACTTCCTTCACTTCTGTGGTAAATTTTCACATTCAGTGAGATTATATTTACTGGATTCATTTTATTTCTTTAAAAGAAACCAACCAACCAAAATGCACATTAAAAGTAACTTATGAAAAAATTATTGTAGGTAAAATATATATTTTTTATTTTTCTAGGAAAATCTGGAAAAATTGAACAGTTTTGCTTCACTTAGAATTTTTGCACAGACCCAAGAGATCTTAATAACAATATTTAATTTAAAAGGAATGCTCCACATATAGTTAATGCCTATTTTGTTTAGAATCATAGAATCATAGAATCATAGAATCGTAGAGTTGGAAGAGACCACAAGGGCCATCCAGTCCAACCTCCTGCCATGCAGGAAATCACAATCAAAGCATCCCTGACAGATGGCCATCCAGCCTCTGTTTAAAGACCTCCAAGCAAGGAGACCCTAACATGCTCCAAGGGAGTGTGTTCCACTGCCGAACAGCTCTTACTGTCAGAAAGTTACTCCTAATGTTGAGGTGGAATCTCTGTTCCTGGAGCTTGCATCCATTGCTTTGTGTTCTAGTCTCTGGAGCAGCAGAAAACAAGTTTGCTTCATTCTCAATGTGACACCCCTTCAAATACTTAAACAGGGCTATCATATCACCCTTTAACTGTCTTTTTTCCAGGCTAAACATACCCAGCTCCCTAAGCCACTCCTCATAGGCCATGATTTCCAGACCTTTCACCATTTTAGACACCCTCCTCCAGACACGCTCCAATTTGTCAATATCCTTTTTGAATTGTGGTGCCCAGAACTGGACACAGTATTCTAGGTGAGGCCTGACCAAGGCAGAATAGAGCGGCACTATTACTTCCCTTGAGCTAGACACTATACTTCTATTGATACAGCCCAAAATTGCATTGGCCTTTTTAGCTGCCATATCACACTGCTGACTCATGTTCAACTTGTGATCTACTAGGACTCCTAGATCCCTTTCGCACGTAGTCTCGTTCAGCCAGGTCTCCCCCATCCTATATCTATGCATTTCGTTTTTCCGCCCTAAGTGCAGTACCTTACATTTCTCCATATTGAATTTCATTTTGTTAGCTTTGGTCCAGCTTTCTAGTCTATTCAGGGTGCCAGGTACACGACAGAAATTGTCGCGTTGCCTACCGTGACATAGTGATCACGAATCCGTCCCTCGCTGTTTATACGATTTATGTCTCTGATCTGGATATCCCGGGTGGTCCCGTGACTGATATTTACACGTCCATAGTTCCAGTTTTGTTTAGGTTTTAAATTTTTTTTTTTTTGGCTGTCAATCAAAGATGCGATTACTCGTGTTTTCACAACCTCAGTGACGCACTTCCTTTAGAGTTCCGCGCCACGATCGATGCTATTGGCTGGCTGGGGGGGGGAGAGAGGGGGGGCAGAGGTTTGTTATTCCCCCTTGCTTCTTGAATGTTTTAACCCTTTCAGAAGAGGCAGAAAGCATTTTGAAAGATCCAGACAGATCTTTTGCTCAGACACAGGGCTTTCCTTTTGAAATCAAGCTGAGTGCTTTGAAAGCAAGCTGAGTGCTTTCCTTTTGAAATCAAGTGCTTGGTTTTCCTCTTGCCTTTTTAAAATATTAACCCCTACAGCTGGCTGCAGAGATGGCTATAGGCAGGCGTTTTGAAAGACACAAACACAGAGAGGGGGAATTAAAGGGTGCTAATTCGCTCAGAGGCTTGAATATTTTAATGTGCCAGGGAGGTGACCAAGCTACTACGATCTCTCTGTAACATGCAGTTGAGGAAAAGGTAAAGCTGAAGGGTTTGCAGTGTAGAAATCCATTTAAAAAGGTAATTGAGTACATGTGCACGCGCACACACACATCAACCTTCGTGCAGCTGGAAGGGATGCCTTTGTTTTCGGCTGGTGAGGCTGGATCTGTTGAACGGGTGACTGACCCCTCCTTTTTTGGTCCCTGAACTCTAAGCCCGCCCCCAGTCACCATTTCCGGTCATCCCAGTACCGAGACTTTTTGTCCCACGCTGTTTACGTTTCCGATTTTCCGAATCCTCCAGTGACTTTTTAAAAAACCAGCACAACCTGCGGGACTGGAAGTCCCGCAGGTTGAGGGATAAAAGGTGGGCCCCCCTTCCGAAAATCACGTACCCAACCCGATGTATGTGTAAACTGCCAGGGATCGACACAAATTCTTCCCAGGATATTTTCATCGTGTAAACGGCCCCCAGGTCATTTCGAATTTTGATCCTGTCCTCTAGGGTATTAGCTACTCCTCCTAATTTGGTCTCATATGCAAACTTGATACTTGATAAGCATATTCCCTCATCCAAGTCATTGATAAAGATGTTGTATAGCACTGGGCCCAGGACAGAATTCTGTGGCACCCCACTGGTCATATCTTTCCAAGACGAAGAGGAGCCACTGCTGAGCACCCTTTGGGTTTGGCCAGTCAACCAATTACACTTCCTGGAGACCAAATCCCAGCCATCCTTGCGAAAGAACGATTGTGCAGGAAAAACAAAAATAAAACTAAAAATAAAATTCTAAAAGTTAAACCAAGCACCTAAATACAGTAAAAAACAAACAAACAAGTAAACAGGGGAGGGTACAAAAAAGGCTGTCACTTATCTGGATGTCCGATCGCCACTGGAAGTGTTCTGCATGGACTTTACAGGGAAGCTGGCATTGCACAGGAAATTTAAAAATAAAATGTAACTAAACGTCAAAAAGTTATGAAAGCACCTAAACACACTAAAAACAAAAACAAAAAACACCAAGTAAACAGGGGAGGGTACAAAAAAGGCTGTCACTTACCTGGATGTCCCGATCGTACCCAGAAGTGTTTGGCACGGACCTCCCAGATTGAGCCACAGGAACGGGTTGCCTTTTCACTCGCCCGTGATTCCATTACTATAACGGAATGGGCGATCTATTGATGGCTTTTGCCCATCAATAAAAACATGGAATGGAACAGAAGCAGCAAGGGGGCAGAATGGGACAGGGACAACTTCATCTGAAAAGGAAGCCTTTTCTTGATCCTGTGGCGTCCCTGTCCCAGATTATTAAACTCAAGTGATAAGCATCTCAGTCCATGATCTCAGATGATATTTTATAAGGAAAAGTTCTTCATGGAAGAATTTTCCAGGGATCCTTGTATGCTAACGCAAGTAGAGGACTATGGCCGCATCCTATAGACTTGTGAGGTTTGTAGTCTGGAGAGGTGCTAGAGCTCTCTGGCTGAGAATTCTAAATACAGTCAGACCCCTGTACTCACGGGAGATTCAGTTCCCGGACTTACCACAGATACCAGAAACCACAGATAACAGCAAAACATAAAGGACTTTTGGTAAAAACATACCATAGTGTTGCACTGAAGGACCTAGAAGATGCCTAGACAGGATACCTCTCTAGGCATTTTCCAGTGCAACTCTATGGTATGTGTCTCTATTTTGTATCCTGCAGACAACTGAGACCACAGATACTCTTTCCACGGATGTGGGGGTCTGACTGTATGTATGTGCCTTCAAGCCACCTGTCAACTTATGGCAAACCTATAAATTTCATAGCGTTTTCTTAGGCAAGGAATACTCAGAGGTGATTTGCCATTTCCTTCCTCTGAAATATAGTCTATAGCACCTGGTATTCCTTGGTGGTCTCCCATCCAAGTACTAACCAGGCCTGACCCTGATTATCTTCCAGGAACAGACAGGATCTGGGACACTTCCCCGAAGCCCCCAATGACTCCTCTTAAGGAGGAAAAGCATTAACCATTTGGAGTAGGAGGAATTACAGCAAGATAGACCATGCATATAAAGTACAAGGTAGGAAGCTGGTGTTTTCTTATGTAAAAAGCCTTTTATGATTAGCAAAGACATGGTCCTCGAGGATTTCTGTGTAGTTCAGAAGAATTTGGCAAACTGGAATGTTTCTGTAATCAGGCCTCTTCCTCCTAGGATCCCACTGGAGAACTCAAAGGAAATATGACTACCTTGTATTTTACCAATTCAATTTATACTTTGTGCGGGGGAGAAATATTAAGCAAAAACGTATCCACTTTTTAAAAATCGAAATGAATAATGATTCTTCAGAATTGTTATGGCTTTCAAGGAATATTTCTAATGAAAACAGGAGGAGGCTGATCAGAGTGTGACCAATGTGGTGGTCAGAACATGATATATGTCTAAAGTAGAAGATATTTTTATCTTTAATTCATGCTTGTTTTTAAAATTATTTGAACAGTTATAACTAGAATAGGTGTATAAAAATACTCACCAGAGCCTCTGACAGGACACATCTCTGGAATGGATCCAAGTGCCCAACATCGCCGAGACTCACAGCAACACTGCATTTTGGTAAACCTACCAGGAAGCTCTTGTGCGCAACGGCCATTCACCAGACTGGAGAAACATGTACCTGCTCTTTGATTTGGATATTGATAATTAGAAAAAATTACTAACAGTCTGCTTAGGTGAGAACTTTTAAAACAATTTATTAACCTTATATTAGCATTTTGAACAAACTGCGTAAACAAACATCAATGTAGTAAGCACAGCTGAAAGCACCTGGACTGCAGTTTATGACTATCACTGGTCTGTAGCAGCCAAATGTACAGCAGGATGTCCATACACTCAAATACCATACAATCAGAGAAACACAGAGTTGGAAGAGACTACAAGGGCCATCTAGTCCAACCCACTGCCATGTGGTAAGACACAATCAAAGCATTCCTGACAGATGGCCATTCAGCCTCGGTTAAAAAACCTCCAAAGAAGGAGACTCACCACACTATGAGGCAGTGAATTCCACTGCCAAACAGCTCTTACTGTCAAGAGGTTCTTCCTAATATTTAGGTGGAATTTATTTTCTTGTAGTTTGAATCTATTACTCTGTGTCCTAGTCTCTGGGGCAGCACAAAACAAGCTTGCTCCATCCTCAATATGACATCACTTCAAATATTTAAACATGACTATCATACCACCTCTTAACCTCCTCTTCTCCAGGCTAAACATACCGAGCTCCCTAAGCTGCTCCTCATAGGCCATGGCTTCCAGAACATTCACCATTTTGGTTGCCCTCCTTGGGACATTTTCCAGCTTGTCAATATCCTTCATGAATTGTGGTGCCCAGAACTGGATGCATTCTTCCAGGTAAGGTCTGACCAAAGCAGAATAGAGTGGCACTATTACTTCCCTCAATCTGGACACTATACTCCTAATGATGCAGCCTAGAATTGCATAGGTTTTTATGCTGCCGCATCACACTGCTGACTCAAGTTTAGCTTGTGGTCCACTAAGACTCCAAGATCCCTTTCACATGCACTGCTATCAAGCCAAGTGTCACTCATCCTATATTGGTGCATTTCATTTTTACTGCCCAAGTGTAGTAGCCTACATTTCTCCCTGTTGAAATTCATTTTGTTAGTATTGGCCCAGCTTTCTAATCTGTTCAGGTCAGTTTGAATTCTGATCTTGTCTTCCAGGGTATTAGCTACCCCTCCTAATTTGGTGTCACCTGCAAACTTGATAAGAATGCCCTCTATTCCATCATCCAAGTGATTGATAAAGATGTTGAATATCACTGGGCCCAGGACAGAACCCTATGGCACCCCACTAGTCACTTCTCTCCAGGATGAAGAGGACCCATTGGTGACTATCCTTTGGGTTTGGTCGGTCAACCAATTACAAATCCCCTAACAGTTACATTGTCTAGCCCACATATTACTAACATTTCTGCAAAAATATCATGGAGACCTTGTCAAAGTCCTTATTGAAATCAAGATACACTATATCCACAGCATCCCCTTCATCTACCAATCTTGTAATTCTATCAATGGAGATCTTGTCATCTTGCTAATATTTAGGGGTGTACATTAGCGGTTCTTAACCTGTGGTCTACAGACCCCCAGAGGTCCACAATGTCTTCACAGGGGATCTATGAAGATGTGTAGAAATGTTATGAGCTATTACAGCTAAGTAAGTAAGTAAGACAGACAGATAGACAGGCAGACAGACTGTCATGCACTGATCTCAAAGAGCAGGAGTCTTTTGCTAGTGATAGACATCATATGTGCAAAGTTTCATTGCAATATCTCAAACCATTCAAAAGTTATGTAGATAACTATTGGATAGCAAAATATGTAATCAGCCATTGCTGCTTATGCATGGAGTGCGAACATGCAAGTGAATAATGCTGAGTGGCTGAGAGAAAGCATGTGACACTTCTTGCTACCGCACACACAGCCATAAGCTGCCTTTGTAGCTGCACCAAACTCTAGTGTTGTCTACATTGTGCAACCACATTCTCAGAACATCTATTGCTTCCCAGAATTCGGTAGCTGTGTCAATAATGTTCTCGAAGAAATTCGTGTATAAAAGGAAGACTGTAGATTTTCCTTGGGTTTTTCTGGGCTGTGAGGCTGTGTTCTGGAATAGTTTCTTTCTGACGTTTCGCCTGCATCTGTGGCTGGCATCTTCAGAGAATGGTTGGGTAGGAGTGTATGTGGAGTTCATATGCTCTGAACCCCTGTTGGGGAGTATATGTACATTTGTGTAATTGAATGGTTAGTTTCTGGGTATAGAAATGCAAGGATGATTAGTGTCTGTTTGGCTTATGGTTGGTTGATGGGCCATTATCTGCTGGAACTCCTCCTGTCCCTGGGTGGATTTCCTTTGTAAGTTTTGAGTTTTGATTCTGTTGTTCTTCAAAACTGGGAGCCAGGTTTTGTTTACTTTTAAGGTTTCTTCTTTCCTGTTGAAGTTGTCCAGGTGTTTGTGGATTTCAATAGCTTTTCTGTGCATTCTGACAGGATAGTTGTTGGCCTGGTCCAGAATTTCTGTGTTTTTAAATAGCATTTTGTGTCCCGGTTGGTTCATGACATATGCTGCTACTGCTGATTTTTCTGGCTGGCTCCGTCTGCAGTGTCTCTCATGTTCCCTGATTCATGTTTGACTCCTACCCAACCATTCTCGGAAGATGCCAGCCACAGATGCAGGCGAAACCAGAAACAAATTTTTTCAGAACACGGCCTCACAGCCTGGAAAAAAACCAAGGAAAATCTGTGGATGCTGGCTGTGAAAGCCTTCAACTTCACCAAGGAAGACTGTGTTTGTGGGAAGAGACAGTTTGGGTCAATCAGTGTGACTGAGTGTTTGGATGGACTTTGGAATGATTGGAATGGATTATTGAAAATGATTGAACTTTTTCTTCAATTTCTGCAAATAAAAGTCTTTGGGGTCAGTTACACGGCAGTTTTTAATTCGAAAAATGCCGGCTTACTTCTCTTTCGAACCAGTGCCTACTAGTTTACACGATTTTCACCGGAAAGTCATTTCTCTGATAACATCTGAAAGCTTTCCAAATTTGCAGTTCACATGGGGAGGCGTGGTCTCTGTGACTGACAGCCATGGAGGCCTATTTCTTGCCAGGGCGGAAAGGACAACTGCAGTGTGGGGGGAGCAGCTGGAGGCCCAACGACAGCCCCGGGCACGGTGAAGCGACATTGCTGACATTGGGTCTTGGCCGCCCCCCCCCCCGTGGCTGACATCGACCAGAGGCCCTGGTTCAAACAGTCACACCACTACAGAGTCCTCCAAGGCCAGCGCCTTCAGTGTGTGTGTGTGTGTGTGTGTGGGCGAACAGAGGCCCAACAACAGCAATGGCACTGCACCGTTGCTGTGGTTGGGTCTCGGCTGCGCCCCCCACCCTACACCACCCCAGAGGTCTCGGGAAGCAGCGCAGCGGTTTAAACTGCCACGCAGCTCCGAGGCCTCCAAGGCCAGCGCCTTAGGTGGGGGGCCACCAGAGGCCCAATGACAGCAATGGTGCTGTGCCGTTGCTATCATTGGGTCTTGTCCAAGCACCACCCCACGCCGCCCCAGAGGCCTCCAAGGCCATTGCCTTCTGTGGGGGAGGGTACGGCCGAAGGCCCAACGACAACAACAGCAACAGCACCACCCCACACCCCAGAGGCCCTGGGACGATGCTGCAGGAGGACAGGCAGGCAGTCCCATCATCACCCGCCCTTTCCCCCACTGGTGCCCCTCCCTCCTTACTTGCCCTTCTCTTCCCATTCACAAACAATGAACGGGGAAGAGAATGGGGGGGGATGAAGACCCAATGATAGCAAAGACATGGTGCCATTGCTGTCTGGTCACCCCCCCCCACACACACATCGAAGGCACTGGCCTTAGGGAGGCCTCGGGAGTGGCATTGCAGTTTAAACTGCAGCACCGGCCGAGACCCAACGACAGCAACAGTACGGCGCTGTTGCTGTCCTTGGGTCTCCGGCCGCCCCCTCCCACACCAAGGCTGAGACCCAATGACAGCAACAGCAGCAGAACAGGGAAGGGGAAAGTGCTGGGGTGAAAAAATGACAGTAAAGTTTTGCAAGCCATCCCTTTCAAGCCCGCCCTCTCTGACCAATGACCTATGGGATCTCAGCTCTGCTCTGAGTCCCTGCTTCCCAATTGTCGCTGGTAATTCACACAGCCAATACTGCGCAGCCTTCCAAAACTTTTTTTAAAAGTTGGGGAAAACTGTGAAAGCTTTTACCACGCGACTTTTGGGTTTTTTTGGCCCCCTCCTTCTGAATAAGGTGACTTTGAACCAAAACATGTGGGAACTATTAGGAGTCTTGGCGAATTCTTAGCCGATTTATTTTGCTGTGTAAACGGCCCCATGGTGAATTTTGTAACACTATATTTTGGCTGAGCCTCGGGATGGATTGCTGGTTGAAATTCGAACACAAAAATACTGACAATGTGGATGAGCGTGGATCTTGTTCCAAGCAAAATGCAGCTTCTCCCAGTCATCTTAAAAAGTGCTGCCATTATTGGCACAATTGAATAAGAATTGTTAGAAACTTTTAGATCTTTAATAATGTAAATTTGTTTCAGAACTTTGCTTTTTATTCTCCTTCTCCACATTGTTATTATTACTATTTTGTCTATAGCCTCATTTTATTTTAAATTCACTTAGGACTTTATCACATGAGACAGTCATGTTAAATAAATAAATAGAAACATACTGGTATTGTACCTCCTCTTCAATGATGCTGTGGTCCTGCTTCCTTCCTGCGTTTGCTGTACCTAGTGCATGCATACAGTTTATTTTTTAATATTTTTTTTTGCCACAATTGCTTCTACTACATTCAAAGAGAGAGAGAGAGAGAGAGAGAGAGAGAGAGAGAGAGAGAGAGAGAGAGAGAGAATCATAGAACTATAGAATTGTAGAGTTGGAAGAGACCACAAGGGCCATCCAGTCCAACCCCCTGCCACTCAGGAATCACAATCAAAACACCCCTGAAAGATGGCCATCCAGCCTCTGTTTATAGACTTCCAAGGAAGGAGACTCCACCACGCTCCGAGGGAGTGTGGTCCACTGCCGAACAGCCCTTACTATCAGAAAGTTCCTCCTAATATTGAGGTGGAATCTCTGTTCCTGGAGCTTGCATCCATTGCTCCGTGTTCCAGTCTCTGGAGCAGCAGAAAACAAGCCTGCTCCATCCTCAGTGTGACACCCCTTCAGATACTTAAACAGGGCTATCATATCGCCTCTTAACCGTCTTTTTTCCAGGCTAAACATACCCAGCTCCCTAAGTCTTTCCTCATAAGGCATCGTTTCCAGACCTTTCACGATTTTAGTCACCCTTCTCTGGACACGCTCCAATTTGTCAATATCCTTTTTGAATTGTGGTGCCGAGAACAGGACACAGTATTCTAGGTGAGGTCTGACCAAGGCAGAATAGAGCGGCACTATTACTTCCCTTGATCTGGACACTATACTTCTATTGATGTAGCCCAAAATTGCATTGGCCTTTTTAGCTGCTGCATCACACTGTTGACTCATGTTCAACTTGTGGTCTACTAGGACTCCTAGATCCCTTTCGCACATAGTCTCATTCAGCCAGGTCTCCCCCATCCTATATCTATGCATTTCATTTGTTCGCCCTAAGTGCAGTACCTTACATTTCTCCGTATTGAATTTCATTTTGTTAGCTTTGGCCCAGCTCTCCAATTAACTTGTCTAACCACATTTTACAAGCTTCTTGTAATTTTTTACAAGTGTGAAAGGTCTGGAAATGATGCCTTATGAGGAGAGACTTAGGGAGCTGGGTATGTTTAGCCTGTAAAAAAGACGGTTAAGAGGCGATATGATAGCCCTGTTTAAGTATTTGAAGGGATGTCACGCTGAGGATGGAGCAAGCTTGTTTTCTGCTGCTCCAGAGACTGGAACACGGAGCAATGGGTGCAAGCTCCAGGAACAGAGATTCCACCTCAACATGAGGAGGAACTTTTTGACAGTAAGAGCTGTTCGGCAGTGGAACGCACTCCCTCGGAGCGTGGTGGGGTCTCCTTCCTTGGAGGTCTTTAAACAGAGGCTGGATGGCCATCTGTCGGGGATGCTTTGATTGTGATTTCCTGCATGGCAGGGGGTTGGACTGGATGGCCCTCGTGGTCTCTTCCAACTCTGCAATTCTATGATTCTTTGCAAGAATGTCATGGGGAACCTTGTCAAAGGCCTTACTGAAATCAAGGTATGCGATATCCACAGCGTTCCCTCCATCTACCAAGCTGGTAATTTTATCAAAAAAAGAGATCAGATTAGTCTGGCATGACTTGTTTCTCTGAAACCCATGTTGACTTTTTGTGATTATGGCATTGCCTTCTAAATGTTCACAGACTCTCTGTTTAATGATCTGCTCTAGAATCTTCCCTGGTATTGATGTCAGACTAACTGGACGATAATTGTTGGGATCCTCTTTTTCCCCCTTTTTGAAGATGGGGACAACGTTTGCCCTCCTCCAGTCTGCTGGGACTTCTCCTGTTCTCCAGGAGTTCTCAAAGATTATTGCCAATGGCTCTGAGATTATATTTGCCAGCTCTTTTAATACTCTTGGATGTAGTTCATCTGGTCCTGGAGATTTAAATTCATTTAGATTAAGAAGGTATTCCTGTACAACCTCTTTGCCTATTCTTTGCTGGATTTCCCCTATTGTGTCCTCTGTTCCTTTATCCTCAGGTTGGTCCCCCTTTTCCTTTCCTGAAAACACTGAGGCAAAGAAGGTGTTGAGTAATTCTGCCTTTTCTCTGTCCCCTGTTAGCATTTTGCCATCTTCTCCACGTAGTGGCCCTACCATTTCCTTCTTCCTCCTTTTGCTGTGGACATACCCAAAAACCCCCTTTTTATTGTTCTTAACCTCTCTAGCAAGCCTGAGCCCATTCTGCACTTTAGCTTTTCTGACTATACTCCTACACATGCTTGGTATCTGTTTGAATTCTTCTATGGTGATTTCCCCCTTTTTCCGTTTCCTATACATGTTCCGTTTAAAACTTAGCTCCCCTGAAAGTTCTTTAGTCATCCATCCTGGTTTCTTGAGACACCTCCCATTTTTCTTCCTCAATGGTACTGTTTGAAATTGTGCCTTCAGTATCTCCCTTTTGAGAAAGTCCCATCCCTCTTGAAGTCCCTTCTCTTTTAGTATTCCTGACCATGGGATCACCCTGAGTATTTCCCTGAGTTTATTGAAATCAGCTCTCCTAAAGTCGAGAATGCGTGTCTGACTATGCCTGGCTTCTCCTTTCCATTCTATAACAAATTCCAGGAGAACATGATCACTCTCACCTAAGGATCCCACCACTTGCACCCCATTAACCAGGTCATCCCTGTTGGTTAGGATCAGATCTAAAATAGCTGACCCCCTTGTTGCCTCTTCCACCGTTTGGACCATGAAATTGTCTTCCAGGCAAGTGAGGAATTTGCTAGACCTTGAAGTTTTGGTTGAGTTAGATTTCCAGCAAATATCAGGATAATTGAAGTCACCCATCACTACTACATCTCCCCTTTCTGCGTGTGTGTTCATCTGTTCTAGAAAGGCATCATCCAATTCCTCTGTCTGACTTGGGGGTCTGTAGTAGAGTCCCACAATAACATCCCTGTTGTTTCCCTCCCCTTTAATTTTTATCCAGATGCTCTCCACCTGGCTTCCAGTATTGATGTCATGGGTCTCTTCACTGGTGTAAATATCCCTGACATATAATGCTATTCCTCCTCCTCTCTTGTTTGGCCTGTTTCTCTTATAAAGGTTATACCTCTCTATTCCTACATTCCAATCATGAGACTCATCCCACCAGGTTTCAGTAATGCCTATTATATCATACTTGCTTTGTAGTGCTAGGAGTTGAAGTTCATCTTGCTTATTTCCCATGCTCTGTGCATTAGTGTAGAGACATCTAAGACCATGTGTTCCCTTTACTTGCTGCCTGTGCAAGTTTTTTTGCCTCCCACTGTTGGATCCTTGCGCTGTTTGGTTTGTTCCGTCTATGACAGCTTGAATATTTTCTCCAGCCCCTTTGCCTTCCAGAATGCTGTCTCCCTCCCCTATATGACTCAGTTTAAAGCCCTCCTGATCAAATTCTTGAGACTGCAGGCAAAAACGTTTCTGCCAATTGGTGTGAGATGCACCCCATCTCTTGCCAGAAGTCCCCCCTCATGGAAGCGCAGCCCATGATCCAAGAATCCAATTGTTCTAGGTGACACCATCTACGGAGCCAGTTGTTTATGTCCGCTATTTTCCTCTCCCTTCCTGGACCATGCCCTTCAACTGGCAGAAGAGACGAGATGACAACCTGTGCATCCATTTCTTTCAGCTTCCTCCCCAGAGCCTCATAATCTCTTCTGATCTTGGGAAAGCTGTGCCTTGCCGTATCATTGGTTTCGACATGGACCAAAAGGAAGGGGTAATGATCCGTAGGCTTGATGAGTCTTGTCAGACTCTCCGTCACATCACGGATCTTTGCCCCAGGGAGACAACACACCTCCCGAGACATCTTGTCAGGCCTACAAACCACTGCTTCTGTACCCCGCAGCAAGGAGTCTCCCACCACCACCACACGCCTCCGCTGAGGCTTCACAGCTCCTGTTCCTTGCGGTGGTCCTCTCAAGGTCCCCTGCTCTGCCCCTGAAGTCTGTCCATGCTGTTCTTCCTCCTTGTCCTTGATTAGGGAGAGGGCTTTGAATCGATTCTGTAGCTGCAAGCTGCTCGAAGTATCCCTGGATTTTCTTGTTCTGTGTGTCACATTCTTCCAGCTGTCTACCTCCTGTTTCTGTGGAGTGACCCTCTCCTCCACAGCCAGTTCCTCTGCGCGGTTCCCGTCCAAGACTGTTTGTTCTGTTCTGTCCAGGAAAACCTCTTGCTCCCGAATCTGTTGAAGTGTAGCTACCCGTGTCTCCAGCTGCTGGACTTTCTCCTCCAAGAGGGCTACCAACTTGCACTTGGTGCATGTGAAGTTCCCCACGTCTGTAGACAAGAAGACAAACATTGCACAAGTGTTGCAGGTGACTGCAGCAGTCCCCTCAGTGTCCATGGTGAGAGCTTTTAGGTAATCTAAGAACTCTTAGTTAATGCTGAAAACTCTATGCTGTACTTTTAAGTATGCTGTATTTTAAAAAAAATTTTTTGGCTTGGCCGCTCAAACTCGGCGCGCACCTCTGCAACAAGCAGCCTCTCCCAAGAGTTTAAAAAAATTCAAACTCACAGAAGCCCCACCCCTCTGCAACAAGCAGCCTCTCCCAAGAGTTTAAAAAATTCAAACTCCCAGAAGCTCCAGCCGCTCTGCAACAAGCAGCCTCTCCCAAGAGTTTTAAAAAAATTCAAACTCCCAGAAGCTCCAGCCGCTCTGCAACAAGCAGCCTCTCCCAAGAGTTTAAAAAAATTCAAACTCACAGAAGCCCCACCCCTCTGCAACAAGCAGCCTATCCCAAGAGTTTTAAAAAAAATTCAAACTCCCAGAAGCCCCACCCCTCTGCAACAAGCAGCCTCTCCCAAGAGTTTAAAAATTTCCATCTTGACCTTAAAGCATTTGCATTTTCTGAGTACTCTCCATCCAGGCCTCTCTCTCAGTTGGAGAGTTACTCTTGGCTGGGGATCTGGCAGGGCTGTTTGTAATCCTAAAATGACGTGTGAAGTGGTGCCTCAGGTAGCTGTTTTGGGATGTTGTGGATGGGCAGCACATTTTCAGTTATCTAATTTGCTATGCTGTTTATACTGCCAAGGCAGAGAGATACTTGTGAGATTTTCTGCCTCAGGTGCCAGAAGAACATGGCTGTTTGGTAGTAGGTATGGGGCAGAGTGGTGTTCCCTACTTTACCTCAGAAAGCAAAATGTCTTGAGATTACCTTGGCTGCCTCCTAGATGCATATACACTCCCCACTTTGTACCCTAGTGGTACTGTGATGCTTGTTCTACACAAGTGTAACAGAAACAAACCCTTATGATCTCTGGGGTTCCATTCTCAATATATTTTCAGTCTGCTGTGCTAAATATTAAAGTCATCACCCACAGAAACAATTGTAATGAGAGTGAATGCTCTGTCCATTTTTTATGCACATTTTGATTGAAATATATTAATACCAGGCCCTCTGCGAGGCTGACCAAAAATACAGGTTGGGTCTAGAGCACATACTTGCCTGCATGCACATGCCAAGCACAAGCCATCTCAGGTTCTGCAAAGTGTTTCACACCTTTGGTGAAGGTGAAGTGGAGTTTCTTTGAAGCTTGCCATGATAATGCCATATTTCCCCGAGAAGGCACCAGGAGGATGCATCCTTCTGACAATTTCAGAAGTAAGCTGGAAATCTCGTCTAGTTTCCTGACCACTCCATCTGCATTCCAAAGAGAGAGCTGTCTGTCATCCATCAGTTCGAAAACTGCCCTTTTCATATAGTGCTAGCTATTCCAGAGTTTCCTTTGCTGCATTTTTGGGAATCTTCTGAGGGATAGTTATTTCCCATTTTAAATTGCATCTTCAAAGGAGATTTTGCATATAATTATACCCCAAAATCTCCCCCAGTGTGCTTTGACCCCACTTTCTTTCTGTCTCCCCACCAGTCTGTCTCCCCCTTTTCTTCTCTCCCTTTTGAATCTATCCCTCTCTGCCTGACAAGGGCTTTTCTCTCTCCCCCCCCCTTAACATCTCTCTGTGCCAGAAAAAGGCTTTCTTTCTCTTGCTTCTAATTTCTTTCTGCTTCGCTTTAACCAGCTGCAATCTGTCATCACAAGCTACTCAAGAGTAATTTCCCTCTGCTGGGTTTCTCATGAGGAGTTCTTTGCTTCAGAGCGGTAGAGTATTTTCCAAATTTGCTCTAAGCTAACCCACCTTTTACATTTCTCCTGCTTTTCTTCGATAGTTCATCCGAGTGTGCTGGATGGATGTGTATGGTGTGAATACAGTTTCAGTTCATTTCTAATAAAGATTTCAAAGCTATTTGGTTTGTCTGGCTTGTTTTCTCCCAGTGAGTACTGATATACACTGAATGGTCCTGCAAAGTTACCTGACTTCTCACTTGTCAACTGAGTTAATTTAAATTCCCCACAGTAAAATCTTTTACTCATGTGGATTTCCATGCACAAGAGCAATTTGTGTAACATATTGACCTTCACAACTGTTTCAAGGTGCTCCCCACTTCCCTGAATAGCCATTCCATGAGTTACAACACCAATGGGCTCAGCTTCCTTTGAGTAAGAGAGAGTACTGGGATTTTAAAAGTGTTTTCTGTTTCTTGCTTTATGTACAAATTTATAAGCAGAGCATTATCTTTTTTGGATAGAGTTACAGACTTGGTAGATGGAGTAAACACAGTGGATGTAGTGTATCTTGATTTCAGTAAGGCTTTTGACAAGTTCTCCAATGAGATTCTTGCAAAACTGTTTGTAACATGTGGGCTAGATAATGCAACTGTTATGTGGATTAGTAATTGGTTGACCAACCAAACCCAAAGGGAAATCACCAATGGCTCCTCTTCATCCTGGAGAGAAGTGACTAGCAGGGTGCACAGGGTTCTATCCTGGGTCCAGGGCTATTCAACATCTTTATCAATGACTTGGATGATGGAATAGAGGGTATGCTTACCAAGTTTGCAGATGACACCAAATGAGGATGGGTAGCCAATACCCCAGAGGACAGGATCAGAATCCAAAATGACATGAACAGATTAGAAAGCTGAGCCAGAACTAACAAAATGAATTTCAATAGGGAGAAATGTAGGATACTACACTTGAAGTAAAAATGAAGTGCACAGATATAGGATGGGTGACACCTGGCTTGATGGCAGTAAATGCAAAAGGGATCTAGGATCTTAGTGGACCACAAGCTGAACATGAGTCAACAGTGTGATGCAGCAGCTAAAAAAGACAATGTGATTCTAGGTTGCATGAATAGGAATATAGTGTCTAGATCAGTGATGGGCAACCTTTTGAGCTTGGTGTGTCAAACTTTGCCAAAAAACTGAGCATAACTCGGGTGGTGTGTCACTTTGAGGAAAAAAATATTTATTGTTTAAATAACATAAATGTATAAATGTTATATATAATTGTATTTAATAAACCAAACCCCCACCCCGGCCTGGCTAAAGTCGTGATCGGGACTTCGAAGCCCCAGTTGCCAGTTTCCTCCCCCCTCCCACCCTCCCTAAAGTGGCGATCAGGGCTTCTAAAGCCCTGGTTGCCACTTTCCTCTCCCCCCACCCTCCCCAAAGCAGCAATCCCCGATCGCCACTTTAGGGAGGGTGGGAGGGGGGAAGAAAGCGGCGACCAGGGCTTCGAAGCCCCAATCACCACTTTAGGGAGGGTGGTGAGGTTGCGGGCATGGAGGAGGAGGCCTACGGCCGCGTGTCATCAAAAATGGCTACGTGTGTCAGTGCTGACACACGTGTCATAGGTTCGCCATCACTGGTCTAGATCAAGGGAAGTAATGGTGCCACTCTATTCTGCTTTGGTCAGACCTCACCTGGAATACTGTGTCCAATGCTAGGCACCACAATTCAGGAAGGATATTGAGAAGCTGGAATGTGTCCAGAGGAGGGTGAGCAGGATGGTGGTGGTGGTGGTGGGGATCTGGAAGCCATGCCCTATGAGGAACAGCTTAGGGAGCTGGGCACGTTTAGTCTGGAGAAGAGATGGTTGAGAGGGGACATGATAGCCATGTTTAAATATTTGAAGGGATGCCATACTGAGGATGGGGAAAACTTGTTTTCTGCTGCTCCAGAGACTAGGACACAGAGGAATGGATTCAAACTAGAGGGAAAGAGATTCCATCTAAATATTAGGAAGAACTTCCTTACACTAAGATCTGTTCGACAGTGGAATGTGCTGCCTTGGAGTGTGGTGGAGTCTCCTTCTGTGGAGGTCTTTAATAGAGGATGGATGGCCTTCTGTTGGGAGTGCTTTGATTGGGTATTCCCGCATGGCAGGGGGCTGGATTGGATGGCCCTTGTGGTCTCTACCCCCTCTATGATTCTATGACATGTCTTTACCAGGAGTTTAAATCTCTCATTGATTCGCTTCCTCTCTGAATGTTTCACTGCTACGACTCTTGGCATTTGTGTAGTTCACATACACACAATTAGCAGAAGAAACATCAGGGTATGATTTAATGAAATGGTCTTCATAACTACTGGACAGAAGGGGAAAAAAGAAGACCCTGAAATCCAGAAGAAAATACACAAGGCTAGATCTATTGTTTGGAAAGATTCAGCTGATCTGCCCTGATGGAAGAGGACTACAGGCTGTGAAGTCAAAAGCTTTCATGGATGGCATCCATAGATTTTCCTTGAATGGTTAGTTTCTGGGTATAGAAATGCAAGGATGATTAGTGTCTGTTTGGCTAATGGTTCATTGATGGGCCATTATCTGAAGGAAATCCCCTTGTCCCTGGGTGGAATTCCTTTGTAAGTGTTGAGTTTTGTTTACTTTTAGACACTGCAGACTGGGTCTGCCAGAAAAATCTCTGAATATGCCAGCCCGGAAAAAATCCAAGGAAAATCTATTATTGTTATTGAATCCTTTCCCAACTTGCAGTTCAAATGTTTCTGTGATGTGCCCTCAGACTCTGTGCAAAGCATCTGGGGGAAATGAGTCCTCCTTTAATCTTGGGAGAAATAGCCTCTATAGACATGCTGTTGATGTGATTTCATAGTCTTCCCAAAATACCTGAGGCACAAATACTTTGCACAGTTGGGATGAGCTCACTGGGCAAGCCAATTCAATCCAATCCCCACAGTACATAGCCACACTATAAGAAGTACTACCAGGCCACATGCTCTACTTAGACTCCTGTGGTGGAAAAGTAATCAAGCATCCAGTGCTTTGTAAGAGTCTTTGCATGTTAACTACTCTTTTCCGACATACGTTTCCAGACATATCTGACCTTCCATAGGAAATGAGCAACATTTTTTGGTGGATTGCTAATGAACAGCAAAGGAACAGTTTTCTCTCCTTTATAGTAAAACCGAGCCCATTACACAAAAATTCCAAACCAGCTGTTTAGTGAGTTCAACCAGACCAGCTTCTTTTTTGGTCAGGTTATGTCAGATGCAAGATGGTCTCCAGATTGCTTTATTTCTCTGTGACATTTGATAACAGTCCTTCTGAGTCTTCCAACTGAACCCACAGCTGTAATAGACCCTTCACCACATGGAACAACTCTGCTGGATGACATTGTGTAGATGCAACGGTGATGGTAAAGTAGGTCACAGAAAAGGCTTCATAATAAGCACTAAGCTGTGTTAAGTCAGCTTTATAATGATCTTACTTGCAGAGAGTCACTCTAACCATCTTCCCTTTTGCTTCATGAACTACAGAGCCTTATAAGTTCTGCAAGGGGGAAAAAATAACAAAGGAGCAATTATATTGTTTTCCCAGATCATCTTTGTATTCCATGGTGCATTGACAGAACTGCTAGCCATTCCTGCTGGAAAAACCTTCAGGACATCCAGAAACCCACCTGGATCTATCTCCAAGGGTGGAACATCTTAATAGCCTGTCCATCCAACTATGCAATGATAAGTCTATGACAAAGGGAGTGCTTCTCTTCCCTTTCCCTTCAGGTGTGGTCCAAGCAGTTCAAGGTTCAAACGGAAAAAGCAGTCGAGAGCAGAACACTTGAAAAAATTGATCTCACAGTAGACAATGACAATCTCTAATGTTCCTGCCCATTATGCTGCTGTGTTACTGAATACATTTATCTGCCAGCGTTCTCAGTGACACATTGGAAACATCCCTGACAGGTGGTCATCCAGCTTCTGGTTAAAAACCTCCACTGAAAGTGAGTCCACCATCTTCTAAGGTGTCTGTTCAACTACTGATCAGCTCTCACCATCAGGAAGTTTTTCTTAACTTTTAGTCAGTTAACTCCTTTCTTGTAATTTGAATCCAATGGTGCAGATCTCACCATATGTTGCAGCTGAAAACACACTTGTTCCATTTTCAATGTGACAGCCCTTCAGATAATGAAAGAAGGCTATCATATCACCACTGAATCTCCTCTTCTTCAGGCCAAGTATACTCATCTAATCAACCATTTTGGCAGGGATGATTTCCACATCCTTTACCATCTTTGTTGACCGCCTTTGAACAGAATGTAGTGCGGTTATGTGAATCACTGATGTCCGTGGAAAGTCCATGCAAGATCTTAGCTTCAATGGGGAATTAGAAGCAACTCAAAAGGCATAGCAAGAGGTCGTGCAACATACAGGATCTTTAAACCCTGTGAATATTGGTGTAGTGAAGGAAATACATGGGAGTTGGGCATACAAACAATGAATGCAACTTTATTGAACTGAACTGAAGCATTCATACATCACACACATTCATTTTATCAAGCAAACAAGACTATCAGAGTAAGGCAAGAAATCATTAGAAGGAAATAGTTAAGGCTATAGGGTATACTACACCTGATTCCTGAAGCTAGGTTTTCCTTGTGAGAAGCAGGGTTACTCTCGAGCAACAGCAATGAAGGTGCCAGAAAGTGGGGCAGGTGGAACTTTTAAGACGGGGATGTTAGGGTTAGGAAGCCGGGAACGGAGCACTTAGCTCAGCCCAGAAGCTGGATAAGAGTCCAGGGAATGTTAGTGAGGGTAGGAGGAGGGGGGAGGGGAGTAAGGATTGGAGTGGTGTGGATTCAGTTACAAGGTGGTACTGAACCAAAGAACTTAAATTTTCCCGGGGGTTTTATAATAAAATACCCCTTTGAAGATGTACTTTGAACAAAAGAAACATTTTATTTCAGATAATTCTCATGTTTTACAAAGGGATTCTGGATAGCCAGGATCTGGGAGACTGGGGCGATCTGATATCTTAGTGATTGGTAGGCAAACCCTTTTTGGTCTCTTGGATGCAGGGGTGTCAGCTTCATCTGCATAGCAATAATGTTCCCTCTGAAGGTTTGATGCCTGTAAGATACCCGTCTCTTCTGGAGATACAGTGTTTCCATTTCAGAGAAGATGCAGGATGTTCATATCCAGGGGCTTGGTTACACGGTGAAAAAAAAAACCATGAAGAATTTGCTAAGATTCCTAATTGTTTACATGCATTACGGCACAAAGTCACCTCTTTCAGAAGGAGGGGGGCACAAAACCCCATTAGTAACACAATAAAGGATTTCGGGACTTTTCCCGACTTTTTTGAAAAGTAGCACATTTTCAATAGTCTGAACAAGCATTACACTACGTGCTGTGTGAATTACCAGCAATCTTTCGGATAAATTCACAGCAGAGCTTTGCCATGATTGGTTGAACTCATCAGGGAGGGGTTTGGACAAGGAGGGGATGGAGGAAAGATGTTTCCAGCCACGAAAGACTGTGTGCCATCGTGTGTGTCTCCCATCGTGTCTCCCATCGTGTGTGTCTTTCTCTCCCTCCCGCCTTGCTACTTTCAGTCTCCGTGTGTGTGTGAATGATCTAATCTCCCCTCCTGCGATCATCTCAACCCTTCTCACTGTCTTGTGCTTAGCCACGAAAAAGACGTCTTTCCTTCTTTCCCTCCCTCCATGCTATCTTGTGCCCAGCTGCTACTACGATCTGAAGAATTAAGCAAGCCTTTTCCAGTCTCTCTTGTGTGTGCATGTGAATGTTCCTCTCAGGCATTCCTGTGATAATCAGAGGATGTGCTTGGGAGGCCACGCCCCGTCTCAGTCTGTGTGTGAATATCAAAGCGAAACACAGCTGAAAACAAAAGTGATAGATCAATTAAGCCATATATCATCTGAACAATGCACTACAGCTGCTGTGATAAAGCGCAAATTGCCGCAATAAAAACTGTCGTTTAACTGAAGCCAAAGTGTGAATTTGTGGGGAATTTATGGGGGCCTCTCTCAGGCATATTCCATGCTTGACTCCAGACTTGCCCTAGAGTGCATTTTATTTCCTGATAGCCCTTGGAGGGCCCTCAAAGCCAGATTTAATATCAAAACACTGTTTCCAATTGACGTGAACCAAAGTGGAGGATTATGGCCTTTGCAATGGGGATGATGGGATGTCTTGTTACAGTGCCCAGAGTTGAGCACAGTACTCTAGGTGAGGTCTAAATATTTTAGGTAAGGCCTAAAATTGCATTACATATTGGTTTAGTTTGCCACTGCATTACACTGTTGACTCATATTTAGCTTGTAGTTCTCTAGGTCCTTTCCTGAAGTATTGACAACAAGCCAGGTATCTCACATTATATATTTTGGACCTGATTTTTCCTGCCTAATGTTTATCCCTGTTGAAATTTATTTTAGTTGTTATGGCACAGTTCATGCTACTGGTCATCCTGAATCCAGTTGTGTCCTCTGGGATAACAATTACCTCTCCTGGTTTGGTGTCATCTGCATATTGCATTAGCATCCCCACTGTTCTTCATCAAAGTCATTAAAAATGACTGGCGTTTTGTTCAGTAGTTATGAAATCATAAACTGGATTAATGATCTCTTAAATTTTGGGATTCACATTTACAGTTCTTAAGGACTGGATATGATCCCCCAAAACTACCTTTTTAGCCAGGCAGAGATCCAACTGAAAGGTTGTTGAGGTGCTGTAGATCAGGGTGTTGGGAAAAGACGGTTACAGCACTTTTCTAGTTGTGCATTGAGAGCAGCACTTGTAGCAGGACCCCAACAGGTCTCTTCAGCTGCCTGTTCTCAACATGACCTGTGTCCAGGAGAACACTGTAGGCATCATTTCCCAGTGCCCCAATCTGTTGAGCCTTGGAAACCCTTTGGATGGGGCACTTCCTGAATGAGGGTGACATCATCAGATGTAGATGACAGAGCTCTGTCATCGTAGTTACAACTGATGATGCAGGATCTTGGACAACATTGAAAAACCTGGAATAATATCCTACAGCATTCCACTTTTCATTTTTATCCAGGATGGCAAGAAACCACTGGTGAGTACTTCCTGAGCACAGTTCATCAATGGCTTATAGCACTCTGAAATAAAGTGACAGGGCAGCCGGAAGGTTCCACTTTCCATGTTGCCTTACTGCATGACATTGTCATTCTTCCAGTGGTCTGCTGCTCTGGTCCCATGGGAGACTAAGGTAAAACTCCTTATTTTTGCTAACGGATTTTGCCTCCCATGGGACTGGAATGGAAGAATTATGATGTTATGCAGTAAGGCAGCATGAAAGATGGAAACTTCCGGCTGCACTGCTGCTTCATCATGTGATAAGCCCAAAAAATCCATCTCACAGGAACATTGTGTTGCCAACATATTAGAATCTTGTTCACAAGATTATCATGAGGGACCTTCACAGATGACTATGTACAGCTTTTGAAGGCAATGCTCTACTGACCCTAATCCCTTCCTGAGTGGTTAAATAAAAGGGAAGCCATGATGTTAACTAGTTACTATCCATGAGTCTTATGATAAAAATTGGTCAGCATTGCTTGCCTTTTTGATTTGATCAACCTATTCCCTGTTCACAATCCCCAGTGCTTTACTTATTCTTGTTTTCTTGGCTCTTCAGTAGAAGACCATACAATAAATCGTGTATACTGTCTTCATGTATAACCAGGAGGCAGAGGGAGAAGAAGAGAGAAGGGCGGGGGGGAAGGAAGAAAAAGTGGGAAAATTATGATATACAACTCTAACTATTGGACCATAATCAGAGCATGGCTGGAAAATCCTTTTTTTGGATAGATTTAAAATGTCTAGCAGTTCTATGTGCCAGGTACTCTCTCAAGGAAAAACAGATACATACTTTGTCCAACAACATAGCTAATGTCTTAAGCATTTGATTTGTTAGCACTTTTCCTGCCCATCTCTCATGAGTACATGATCATTAAATAAAGTTTAAAATGCTCTCTTGAATGCAAGAACAGCACCGAGTCATAAATGTCTAGAACAGAGGCCAGTTCCATACACTCTATCATTCATTTACAGTAAAGTCTCCACCCTGTTTAAAGGAAATTCTGTTCTGCTAGACTGGTGTTATATGAAAGATGTGGGGTACATGCAACTAAGTAAGTATTCCAGTGTCAATATGATCATGCCATGCTAATAAGTACACTTGTCTAAATACAGAAAAAGATCTTGGATTTTTTGTATGCATTATATTGTACACTTACTTTTTCAAGCTTATGCTCATTTTCCAAATGTGTGACCTTTCTATTCATGTTTATCCTTCTTAAATTAGATTTACATCTGTCAGACAAATAAAAACAGAGTCGTCTTATACATGGTTATGTCTGAAATGCAGGATGCTTTACCTAAGTTCTGACCAACATCCAAGCAAAGCAGGAAAACTGAAGTTCTGCCTTCTTCCCCACAGATCTTCCAGCCCACCCTCCATTCTTTACTCTGGTTTTTAGGGAGATATTTCAGATTTACCTCAAGGGAAGTGGAGGTACCTCACCTACCAGGTTTGGAGAAATTGATGTTTTTGCCATTTTGCTACACTTTCATAGACAATGCCAAAAAATGAGAGAATAATTTTCATTTTTACAGAAACTGGAAGCATTTCCCTTCAAAATCCTCACATTGAAAGCAAGGCAATTTCTTATTTATGATGATGTTGTTGTTGTGTGCCTTGAAGTCGTTTCCGACTTATGGTGACCCTAAGAAGAACCTATCACAGGATTTTCATGGCAAGATTTGTTCAGAGGAGGTTTGCCATTCCCTTCCTCTGAGGCTGAGAGACTGTGACTTACCCAAAGTCATCTAGTGGGTTTCCATGGCTGAATGGGGATTTGAACTCAGGCCTCCAAAGTCATAATCCATCACGCAAAGCACTATACCATGCTGGCTCTGATACATTATAATTAAAGTTATATCCATTTTCTATGAAAGCTAGAAAAACAAAGGCTGCGGTATTGCTAATTAATTCAAATAAAAGTAATGGGATACATTAGAGAGATCAGAATGTTTAATCTGGAAAAGTTTAAACACCCCCCTGCCTTGCCACTACAATATGGGCTTTGTTCCTTGTTTTTCAGGGAATTGAAGAGAGACATTTGCAGAGATGTTGGAACGTCTCCAATGATGTTTTGGGATTTTGTCCCTTTCTGAACTTCTGAACTTCTGAACATTAAATGGATGAATGAATGAAAACAAAGGAAAACAAGATTTACTGGGGTGGGGGAAGGTTTATACAAAAGGTAAGACGACACTGGCATTTGAGAATTTTGAACACTGAGCATGATCATAGAAGACAGTGTTAGATTTTATAAAATTAAGAGTGCCTCCTCTGCTCCCCCTCAAATCACAAATATGGAGCAAGCAACAGCTTCTCCCTTTCCCAAACCACCCAAGTCACAGGAGAATTACGCAGGTTGGGGATGACCAATGCTGACATTCTTATTTGTGAGACTCTCACAAGCTTTTCAGAGCAAGGTTTGGTAGGGCTGACATAGGGCCCTGCCATAGATAGCTTGCCTTTACTTGACTAGGCCAAGCAGCACAACCTCTTCCCTAAGATTGTTACCTGATTGGGGGCCTGAAAGGAATTCCTTCAGAATGTACACACTGACAAAGATCAATCCTTTTTTTTTTTTTACTTTCCCTGAGGTATCATCTTAGGTACCTTTACAGGATTAAGGGGCCACAGAAGCTCCTTAAGTGGAGAAGGGAAATTGTTGTCTCTCTCTTCCCCTCCCCCATGTATTTGCTGATCTAGTAATGCCTGTAATTAAAAATTGCAGCCTAGTTTCTGTTCAAGAAACTAGCCACATACATGTTAGTTTGGAAGACATGAATGGGCAGAACATTTCACAAATGAAAATTAGGACACATGTGGCCAACATGAGAGTATGGTCAAGATGGGAAATGTTATTAATGAGAAAGAACACAGAAGCTAGGAAAGGCTGTAGAAGAATCAAGGAGCATGACAGACACTGCAAACTGGGCCAGCCAGAAAAATCAGCAGTAGCAGAACACGTTATAAACCAACCTGGACCCAAAATGTTATTTAAAAACACAGAAATTCTGGATCAGGCCAACAACTATCATGTCAGAATGCACAGAGAAGCTATTGAAATCCACAAACACCTGGACAACTTCAACAGGAAAGAAGAAACCCTTAAAGTAAACAAAGTTTGGCTACCAGTCCTGAAAAACACCAAAATCAAAACCCAACACATGCAAATGAATTTCACCCAGAGACAGGGGGATTTCCAGCAGACAATGGACCATTAGCCAAACAGACACTAATCCTCCTTGCGTATCCTCCCACCCTAGGAATGAGCCATTCAAATACACCCATTTACACATCCTGTCCAACAGGGACTCACTGTATATAAAGCCCACACACACTCCTACCCAACCAATGTCTGAAGATGCCAGGCACAGATGCAGGTGAAACATCAGAAATAAACTCTCCCAGAACATGGCCTCAAAGCCCGGACAAAAACCACAGAAAACCTATGTTGCAGAAGTTTGCTTTTGCCTGAGCCTACAAAGAAGGACATGATTCTGCCCTCCCTCTCCTCTCCATTTGCTAAGTTAACTGAGTGCAAACTACTTTTTCACTTTGAACTCAGTTTGCAGCAATGGAAATAAGATGAGGACAAAGGGGGCAAGCAAGAAGAGGAGAGAGAATCTGTGATCTGACAATGCAATGAAAGCCCCCAGCAATCTTGATGGGAAATTCATTTAGAAAAATATTTGTGGATGTAATGAGGTCCCTCTTGCTGTCCAAGCAGACAAAAATATATTTGACAGTTATCCTGCCAGGCATAGATGGAAGTGGATTTTTGGCACCCTTTTGACTTGCTAAAAGATTGAGACTTTGTTACTGGAAAGATAATTTTTTTCATCTGTGATATAGGAGATTTTCAGACATGCCAAAATGCATGTCTTCCGCGCGAGCAGCCTCCCGAAACTGCTGCGCGGCAAGGCTCTACTTCGGACGACGCTGTGCCTCTCGCGAAACCGTCCGTGTCACTTCCGTGAAGCTTCGGACGGCTCGGCGCCATATTTCAATCACGGAGGCTGCCCGTGATTGAAAAATGGCGCGGAGCCGTCCCAAGCTTCACGGAAGTGACACGGACGGTTTCGCGAGAGGCACAGCGTCGTCCGAAGTAGAGCCTTGCCGCGCAGCAGTTTCGGGAGGCTGCTCGCGCGGCAAGCAGCGATTTTGCAGGTCTGAAAATCTCCCCAATGGATCTAACAACACTTGCAACATTTGAAAAGATTGATGTACAGACAAATTTTACAAATTGACTTATATTTGGATATTTGGTCAGCTTTCACAGAAACTTACAACTAATGTGGCTATGTTCCCTCCTTTTGTGTTTTTATTTTCATGCTTTTGTTATAATGGAACATTATTGTATGTAACTGAGATCCCTTTTGAATGTAAATAAAAATTAATTTAAAAAGCATAGATGGGTTTCTGTTACCATGTAAATTGCCCAAACAGATGTTTTATTAAGATAACCTTTTCTGCATGTTTTAGTCTTTCTTTATATATAGCGTGCACATATATGTACACATGTCAGTAAACAGATCAGCATTTTGGCTGTCTTTTAAAAGAAACAGGCACCATAAATTGATTTTCAGATGTAATCAGTGTGATTTGTGATTTGTATCCCCTCAAACCCCTTGAAGCCAGGGAGTCCACATTTATCATTTCTCCCTTCAAGCTCTATTTGTAACAGCTGGGGAATGTTACCAAAGAGCTAAAACATCTGCAGAAATAACCCTTTAAATTACTTCTCTGAGGACCAAATGCAAGCAGTCAATCACAGGCAGAAGTCTTCAGTACAGCAGATCTGAACCAGGCTAAGGAAGAAAAGAGGTGGGTTAGGCATCAACAGCAATTCTTCTGTGCTACAGTTGACCTGACAAAGATTTTAAGCCCCCCTTCCTGCTAAAATAGGATTTGTTCCTCTGTTGGGTTGTTATTATAATTATAATTAAAATCCAATAAACATTGAGTGTGTGTCACTTTTGACATAAATTAATTATCAGAAGCCTCATTTGTTCAGTGTCAAGTTGTTATTGGGCAACAGTGAATCTCATAAAAGTAGCAATTCTTTGGGTACAATAATATTACCATACCCCTTCCCTTCTAGCTGTGCTCAGGGCTTCTGTTGGTGTGATTCAGGGGTGGGCAACCTGTTGTCCTCAGCCTAATTTCAAAAGCCAGCTGCTACTGATCATACTGAGCCTCAGGAAAGGATAGAAATTCTTTGTTAACACCAACAGAAAGATCTAGTACCAACAGAATTATAACAATGCGAAGTCGAAGCCTTTCACGGCCAGCATCCATAGGTTTTCTGTGGTTTTTTTCCCGGGCTGTGTGGCTGTGTTCTGGAATAGTTTATTCCTGATATTTTGTCTGCATCTGTGGCTGGCATCTTCAGAGAATGGTTGGGTAGGAGTGTGTGTGGGCTTTATATACTGTGAGTCCCTGTTGGACAAGATATGTAAATGGGTGTATTTGAATGGCTCGTTCCCAGGGTGGGAGGATATGCAAGGAGGATTAGTGTCTTTTTGGCTAATGGTTCATTGTCTGCTGGAAATCCCCATCTCTGGGTGGAATTCATTTGCATGTGCTGAGTTTTGATTTTGGTGTTTTTCAGGACTGGTAGCTAGATTTTGTTTACTTTAAGGGTTTCTTCTTTCCTGTTGAAGTTGTCCAGGTGTTTGTGTATTTCAATAGCTTCTCTGTGCATTCTGACATGATAGTTGTTGGCCTGGTCCAGAATTTCTGTGTTTTTAAATAACATTTTGGGTCCAGGTTGGTTTATAACATGTTCTGCTACAGCTGATTTTTCTGGCTGGCCCAGTCTGGAGTGTCTCTCATGTTCCTTGATTTATGTTTGCACACTGCGTTTAGTGGTCCCTATGTAAACTTGTCCACAGCTGCATGGTATGCGGTAAACTCCTGCAGTTGTGAGAGGGTCTCTTTTGTCCTTCGCTGAGCATAGCTTTTCTTGGATTTTGTTGGTTGGTCTGTAGATCATTTGGAGGTTGTGTTTCCTCATCAGTTTCTCTATTCTGTCTGTGACTCCTTTGATGTATGGTAAAAATGCCTTCCCTTTGGGTGGCTGTTTTTCTTCATTCCTGTGTTTTTTTTCTGGGTCTGGCTGCTCTTGTGATGTCTGATCTGGAGTAACCATTAGCCTGAAGGGCCCAGTTTAGGTGTCTCAGTTCATCCTTCAGGTAGTGGGGTTCACAGATCCTTTTTGCACAGTCTACCAATGTTTTTATTGTGCTTCTTTTTTGTCCTGGGTGATGATTGGAGTTCTTGTGTAGGTATCTGTCCATGTGTGTGGGTTTTCTGTATGTTATACAGAAACCTTCTATAGCATATATACACTCATGGAGATTTGAAGTGGTTTTGGATTAACAACTGTGTATGAATTTATTTTGAAAAAACCTTTACCTTTCCAGTAAATAGCCTGAGTAATGCCCATTAACACTAGCGTATTCGTGTATATTTGAGGTTGTTTTTGAATTAGCAAATTTGTATATCCTTGTGTTAAAGACTTACCTGTGATCTGTAACCTATTAACTTGGTACCATTACACATGTTGTAAATGTAGTATTCTCATGTAATTGTGTATAGTTGATTTTGTATATGGGATCTTTATAATAAGATTGTTATCCTTATGTGAAAAACTCATTAATTGCACTTGGTGGAATATAATAAGCAAGACACAATCTACATTTTGTATCAAATTATTTTATTAACAACATAATATGATTTATTTTGCCTATTTGTTCTCCCAGTTGTGGGATCAGTGTTACTTGTGGACCTTAGTTGTATTTAAGACATTTTTCAAATAAACATATAAATAATCATCTGCATTTATCTGGATTCACATCATCATAATCATCATCTGACACTTATGGTTTCCTCCCAGTTATGAGAGACTTAAAGATCCACGTGTGCTTTCATTGATGGTCTTAAAAGATTAAAAGTAATGGTGTCTTATTGTTACTTATTTCTTTCTTTTCAAGAGATAAGCATACCAACTGTCCTTGAACTGTGTATTCAAAACCTGACACCATGCCTCTTAATCTGGAAAAAATAATTACACTTCATTTGATATTATAGTAATTATAGTATTATAGTAATAATTTAGTATTCTTGTTTAGCTGTGACAAATGTAGGACTTTTTCAAATTGGGGAAAAAAACCCCAAGGAGGTCGGGAGAAGAACGGGGCTGTTGCGCTTACAGAGCTCTGTTTCAGACAGCCCCGTTCTCCTCTGTCCTCCTCCCATCCTTCCACCATGCTGCGGGTGCCACTTTTTATTGATGGAGGTTTTCCGTCAGTAAAAAGTGGCACCCGCAGCACTGGGGAAAGTCGGGAGGAGGACAGAGGAAGACGGGGCTGTCTGAAATGGGGCTCTGTAAGCGCAACAGCCCCTTTCTTCTCCCAACCTCCTCGGGGTTTTCCCCCCCCATTTGAAAAAGTCCATAGACTGTGCATTTTATCCATGTTTCCCAATCCTGTTATTAGAGCTTTTTCTTTGTATTCTCCTCTACCTTAATTCTCACTTTATTTATGTACTTTACCCAGTCCCGTAATTTTTCCTTATCACAGTCTCCCACCTATGCACTTCAAGCATCTGATAAAAAATCCCTTCTGTGATCAAGCTGTTAGTCTCTCTAGGGCGAGCCTTGTCTTTTATGCTGTTGCTTTTTAATAACAGTCTGGTGCAAGTACTTCACACTCTGCATCCAACACATTTTGTTTACTAGCAACACCTTCAGTTCATTTTGAAGGGACTTGCTAACTCAGTCCCTCTTCTAGACCTATTGTTTTTTGGATCTTGGAAAGGATGACTTTTCTGGCTGTTGGAAAGAACAGATGCTTGGTTATATTTGCAGTGGGTTCATTGTGACAAATATGGCTTCTTGAAAATGGTTGCTCTCAGTGCAATCTCTCTTTCTCACACACACATGCTGCCCTTTAAATCTTTGTATTTATTTATTTAATATCCCGCCTTTCTCCCAACATAGGATACAAGACAGCTCACAGCATAGATTAAAACAAAGTACAGCTCAAAAACAACTATGATTCAAAATATTTAGAAAACCATTATATAAATTGTCCTATTAAAACATCACAAATTAAAAACAGTCTAGAAGCATTTCAAAATGTAACTATGAGAATAAAAGTACAGCAAACACAACCCATAAAAGGTTAACTGTGAAAACACCATTTAAATGAAAGGGGTTTTTATTTCTTTCCAAAAAAAGAATTATGGACATTTTATGCAAATGCATAAAAGTGTGGAAGTGAGATCTGAAAATACCCAATCTGCAGGCAGAAAAATAGAGCATAGCGGAGACATTTTCCCACTTAGTCCCAGCAAGCAGTATCTGTTTTCTTCATAAACAAGGAGAGCAGCCACAGAGGCAGCAGCTGCTGTCCAAGGGACTTTTCTCTTGGGGCAACTAAACATCTCTAAAAGTGTCATGTGTGCAAAAAGGATGCTATAAACATTTACTAGGCTTATTATATGAGAGGAGAGTGTGTTTATGAGCCGGTGTGTCTGCAGCCTGGAGGAGCTCTAAGTGCAGTTTGTGCTTTGTCTTCTCACGGGTATGAGGAAGATGTGCTGGGCTTGTACCCTATAGGTTTCTGCAGAAAACATTTTAGATGCTAATTTTTCACCCACAATTCTTAATGGGCACAAGATTTTTAAACCTCTATGTTCCAACACAATCTTAAGATCTTGGGCTTGTCTAGATGAGCAATTGACCCCAGCTTTCCCCCCCACTCCATGCTTGAGCCCTGCATACCAAATGACACAGGGCTGTGGGGAAGCCAGGGTAAACCCTTTAAAAACATTTCAAAATAACCCCTGGGAAAACTTGGCTGGGTCTGGCACAGGAACACAGGAGTCCACACCTGCATGCCAGGCTGAATCAAAAGATGCTGCCACCGCTGTTGATGTTGCTCTGAAGCCAGGAACGAGTTCCCCAGCATGTGATCAAGGGTCCCTGCATGTGACCAGCCTTGATAACCTGCTGAGGACCTCCTTGCTGGCTTCAGGGTATGTGATGTGCAACAGTGGCGGAGGTGCCTGCTGATGCTGGCCGGTGTGTGTATGTGTGGAGTTCTGCCCATTTCATCATAGTAACCGGGACAGGGGGGAATCCTGGCCAGCGCCAGGTCAGAAGGTGGGATATTCTGGCCCATGTAGACAAGCCCCTTGACTTGTGCAACAGGTTCAGACAGAGTGTGGAAGTAATTAGTCATACCATCACCACACCACTATCTTCTTATTTATTTGTATCATAGAATTAGAGTTGAAAGGGACCACAAGGGCCATCTAGTCCAATCTTCTGCCATGCAGGACTACACAACAAAAGCAGTCTTAAAACATGGCCATTCAATCTCTGTTTAAAGGATTTTTTCAGACGGGGGAAACCCCCCCCCAAAGGAGGTTTCAGACAGCCCCGTCTTCCTCCGTCCTCTTCCTGACCTCCTCCTGATCTTCCCCCATGTTGCTGGCGCTGCTTTTTATTGACAGAAAACCTCAGGAGGAGAGTCCACCCACTCTTCAGGCAATCTATTGCACTTTCAAACAGTTCTTATATTCAAGACGTTCTTCCTAACTAGCTGTACCCAGCATAACATACGCTGTTATAGTAGATTTGAAAGGTTCACATGGTTCAGCTACCTGCTATTTTTTAAGGAAAATAATATTGCATTGTTTTACATGTGGGTGGTGAGTGGCTGAGGGAGTGTGAGGAGGGAGGGGCCCTTGTGAGGCTGGGGGTGTAGATGTAGATTGCGTGGCAGGAGTGGATTGTGAGGTGGAGAGGGAATTTGCATGTGGGCAGTGATTGGCTGAAGGAGTGAGAGGATGGAGGGGATTGGTTGGGAATGTTTCCTAAGTGGCCAGTCAGCACACTGGGAAAGGAAACATACCCAAGTGTTATATATATATATATATATATATATATAGATAGATAGATAGATAGATAGATAAAGATGTTTAGACAGCTTCTCTTTTCTTGTAATTCGAATCTGTTGGTTTGTGTTGTAGTCTCTGTCTGGAGAATCAGAAAACAAGCTTGCTTCATCTTCTATATGACATTGTTGTTTTCTCCCAGCACTGGGATTCATAGTGTCTTACAAAAATTAAAACAAATGCACACACAGGCACATATAGAAAAAAGATGTAAAAGTTAAAATAAAATTGCACTATAAAGAGAATTAAAATCAATTTCAAAATATATTCATTAAAAAGCAAGATATAAAAACCCTTTCATTATAAACAGTCAGTTCCCAAAGGCCTTGAAAGCGATGAGTACTTGCAATTAAAGCCTTTCTCCCTTAATAACTAAGATACAGTATATTACCTTGCAGTTATAATTTAATGTTGGATCATTTAATTGCTTTTGCTGTGTAAGTGTAACTTTTACTGTGTAACTCTAACTTTGTATTCAGTTTTTTAAAAATAGCTCAAAGTAATTGTTTTATTTTCCTCTTTCTCAAAGGTAACTGAAGTGATACTGTAACATAAGAGCAAGTAACCATTATGGGGCAACTGGAACTGTGGTTGTAACCAATTACTTTAAAATAAATTTCCCAGTTTCTGGGCTGACATAACAAGAAAACACAGAGAGGTTTCTTGGTAGCTGGTTTGCTGTTGGCCAATCTGATGGTCTCCTGAATATTCCCCCCCCCCCGAAGTGCAGTAAGTTTTTCTTGTTTAGGTTGGATTTTAATAGCTGGATTTCAATTAGTAAGGGACATTTAATCCATCCCCTTACCAGTTCAGGAACCCACAACTAAAGCATCCCTGATAGGTGGCCATGCAAATTTCAATGGAGAGATGCCTACCACTGTTATCACCTCTCAATCCTCTCTTCTTCAGGATAACCAGACACAACACTCTCATCCATTCCTTGCAGGGCTTGGTTTCCAGACCATCTTGCTTGCCCTCCTCTGGACACATTCCACATCCTTCAGTGCCCATCTTAAATGGTGGGACACACAACTGGATATAATATTCCAGGTGAGATTTGACAAAAACAGGTTAAAATACAGCTTTTCTTTCTATGCTGATTTTTTTTTTGTTATTCTATTTATTTAGTTTTAGTTACATTTTAATTGTTGTACATTAACAACCTGGCTTTAAAGGAGCTGCACTGGGTTCCAATGTCTTTCTGGTCTGAATTCAAGATGCTGGTGGTAAGTAGCTTGGGACCTCAGTACTTGAATGAGTGCCTCTCTCTTTATGCCTGCCTAAGAACTGACACATCCTCTGCATCTCAACAGTAGGACTGATATACTGTGAGAGGACATGGCAGAGGGACTTTTCTATGGTGGAATATCCTCTCCTTGGATGTCTAAATGGCACCCATGGTGGTTTCTTTCTGGTGCCAGGCCAAAACATGGCTTTTATTAAAGCTTTTCAGGACTAATTTACTTCAAAATATATATGAACATGATTTTAAATTGTTGTATTTTTTAACTTTGTTCCAAATGTTGTTTTAATATGCTCGTGTCTTGTTCAAATTAATTATGGTTTTAATTGTCTGTTTTGGATTTGATCCTAACCAACACAGATGAATTGGTCAATGGGATGGAAGTAGTGGGATCCTTGGAAAGAAGTGACCATGTCCTTTGGGGATTTGTTATACAGAGGAAAGGAAAGCTAAATGTAGTCAGACTCTGGACTTTAAGGAGATTATCAGATCATAGAATCATAGAATTGCAGAGTTGGAAGAGACCACGAGGGCCATCCAGTCCAACCCCCCTGCCATGCAGGAAATCTTGATCAAAGCATCCCCGACAGATGGCCATCCAACCTCTGTTTAAAGACCTCCAAGGAAGGAGACCCCACCACGCTCCGAGGGAGTGTGTTCCACTGCCGAACAGCTCTTACTGTCAAAAAGTTCCTCCTCATGTTGAGGTGGAATCTCTGTTCCTGGAGCTTGCACCCATTGCTCCGTGTTCCAGTCTCTGGAGCAGCAGAAAACAAACCTGCTCCATCCTCAGCGTGACATCCCTTCAAATACTTAAACAGGGCTATCATATCGCCTCTTAAAAAATTGTGTTTCCAATCATTCCAGAAGATTGCTACGAAAACATAAAAGGTGACCTTACCAGATGCCCACATCTTTCAGCTGTTCCGGGGATGTAGCACTGCTGTGGACGAGGCTTCACTTTTCTATTCACGGGGACAAGCCGCTAATAAAAAGGGATGCTTTACTCACGACTGCGCTATGTCCCCGGAACGCTGGAGGATGACATTATCTGTTAAGGTCACTCCTTCCTGCCTGTTCTTCTAGCAATCTTTTGACACAGTTTTTGCCACGTCTGATAATCTCCTTAGAAAGTTGATTTCAATAAGCTTAGGGAAATACTGGGTGAAATCCCATGGTGAGAAATGCTCAAAGGGAAGGGAGTTTATGACACACGGGAGTTTCTTAAAGGTGAAATATTGAAGTAAAACGAGAAAACAATTCCAATGAGGAAGAAACAAGGGAGGTGTCTAAGGAAACCAGGGTGGAGGTACAAAGGATTTTTGATGACCTGAGATTTTAAAGAGACAGGTACAAGAAATGGAGGAAGGGGGAAATCATAAAATTGGAGTACAAATGAATAGCCAATACTTGTAGAAGTAAACTGAGAAAAGCAAAAGCTCATAATTGACAAGCTGGAATATGTCCAGAGAAGGGTGACCCTAATAAACCAAAGTCTGGAAACCAAGCCTTATGAGGAACAGCTAAAGGAGTTGGGTATGTTTAGTTCAGAGAAGAAAAGATTAGAGGTGATATGATAGCGATCTTTAAATATCTGAAAGGATGTCATGTACAAGATGGGGTGAGCTTGTTTTCTGCTCCTCTAGAAACTAGAACACAAACCAATGGATTGAAATTATGAGAAATGAGATTCTATTTATACAGCAGGATGCATTTATTAATGGTAAGAACTGTTCAACAGTGGACTAGACTGCCTTGGAGGGTTATGGACTCCCTTTAAAGGTTTTTAAGCAGAGGTTGGATGGCAATCTCTCAGGAGTGCTTTAGTTGTGTATTCCTGCACGGTAGAGGGCTGGATGGTCCTCGTGATCCACTCCCTTTCTATGATTCTAGTCTGGAAGTGTTTAAAATTGCTTCTATTGTATGCTGACTTGAGATCCCACAATAAAAGGTGGGCTATAAATATTTTACTATTTTATTTATTTTTTATTTTTAGGTATTTATACCCTGCTCTTCAGACACAAAGGCTCTCAGAGCAGCTTACAAACTGTTAAGCAATAGCACCGCACTAGGCACTCTCCAAGCAGTTTCCAATGTGTGTGTTAGTTAATTGCCCCCACAAGCCAGGTACTCATTTTACCGACCTACAAAAGGATGGAAGGCTGAGTGAACCTTGGAGCCCTTCGGATCGAACTTGCAAAATTGTGGCTCACAGTATTAGCATTTAACCACTGTGCCACCAGGACTCCCTGGTGTTTATGTAAAGGAGATGAATATTTAGTAAATAAATAAATAAATAAATAAAACAAAAAACCCAAAGGACATGTCCTCCAAAATTATTACGTTTTGAAATAATTACTCCAGGAATTAATTTTCATTCCTGTCATGAAGAATTGTGAAGGAAACACGTGTGAAACACATTGACAGTTATTGAGGCTGTATTTATCAGTTGTGGCTGAATGAAGCAGGCCAGTTGTACCTTTTCTCATCAATCTTTGATTATGTCAGAAGCAGCATCCAGCCAAGTGGACAATAGTCCATGAATCCTTACATTACTATAAATAATTTAATCTTTAAGACACCACATGACTCTTTATGGGCATTCTAAAAAAAAGTTAATCTGTCTAAGCATCTGGACTTGTTCTATGCTATATATAGCCAGCCAAAATCCAAAATAGCAGGGAGTCCAGCTCCTCTTTTCTACCCACACAATGTATGACACCAAACTGTTTGGCTCAACTACAAAGATTTGCTTAGTACTAAATAAAAGAATGATCTGTGGTGATCTACCTTGTCATTTTATTGTTTGCAAACCAAATTTACTTGGTTGCAGGAACCAAATTTGACACCTGATGTCTGAAAAAAGATATCCTATTTGCTCAGTTGCACAATGGAAACTATAGCATTTTTACACTAATTCCTGTTGGCAATATTGAGGGTAACATTTGGCAGGAGAAAGACTTTCGTAAGAAGAATATACTATACTGTAAATTTGTCATTTCAATCTGTGTGGGACAGATTTCCATTTCTTGCTCTCCTCTTACTATAATAGCTAAGCATAAAACTATTTCTCCGTGTATAGAAGGAATTATCGTTGTGTTGACATCTATGGAGACTCCTAAACAATGACTAGGCACAATTAGGATGGCTGCTGCTCTGGCTTGGGATCATCATGTAGAACTTTGCCTGCTAGCCTCCCCTTCTATTTTGTTACCTGGCACTCTAATCAACATCAGGCAGCTAGGTCTCAGAGCCTTCTTTTAAATTTTCAACAATGGCCTCTGATATAGTATTGCTCTGTGGTATTATGGGTATTTAAATGATGCCCCCAAATTCCTGTCACAAATCAGAGTGTTCATGCCTCCTGTTGTTGCAGCTCAGGCCCATTACTTTCCTCAGAGCTTCTGCTTTGCTAAGATGGCAGTGTTATCCTAAGAGGTGAGGGGACTCTTTAGAGACCCATCCGTGATACGAAAACTCTATTATTATTTGAGGGAATTATTAGCTCATATTGATGCCTGTGAGAAGAGGGTAACTGTGGGGATCTCTTCATCTATGTATACCAGTACTAACTGCAGAAAACAATCCAGCTTAAAGTGAAATAGAGTATTTTTATTGGAAATAACACAAAATGCATCCACACACACAAGAGTAAGGAGGAGTAAGGTGTGTAAGGTTGTAAGGAGGAGTAAGGCAGAAAGATTGGATAGAGGGAGAAATTTGGGGAAATAGGGTGATAGTTATCAGTCCTGAAGAGCAGAGTTTTGTGTAGTGAAGATACTCACACTGGTGTTTGAAGGTGGCACAGGAGGTTCTGATCCAGGGGCACAGTGAGCAGGGCCGGCTTAACCATATCGCCAAATCAGCATCTGCGGGGGGCCCCACACAGGCAGGGGGCCCCATCCTGACCTAACCCTCCTCCCGAAAAAAACTCCTGCTGGCTTAAAAAACAACAACAACCAGCGTCTCCCAAACTAGAAAGCGAAAGAGAAAGAGAAAGACAGAGCTTTCTTTGTGTGGCTGATTCTGGAGGGAGTTTGTTGTTCCCTCTCCACTCCTCCCAGGATCATCGTCAAAAGGGAAGCCAGCCAGGCCTGTGTTGGAGAGGGGTGAGGGTGTGTGTGTGAGAGAGAGAGGGGGAGGGAAGGGAAGGGGGGTCATCTTTTGTTCTCCCCTGCTCTATCTTCAGAAAAGGCTTCTTTCTTTCTTTCTTTCTTTCTTTCTTTCTTTCTTTCTTTCTTTCTTTCTTTCTTTTTAATCCCCCCTCTCCCTTCCTTCTTTCTTTGCTTCCCTTCTTTCTGACTTTTTGTCACTCTTTCTCTCTCTCTCTTTCTTTCTTTCTTCCCCCTAACTTCCACACAGATCCCCTCCAGCCCATCTTTCCAGCTGCTCTTAACCTGTCCTTCTCTCCCCTTCCTCCCTCCCTTCACCCCTTGATCTTGTTCAGCTTCCTCTCCTTGCTGCCAACTGAGTTCAACCTGCAAAAGGAAATTGTGTGTGTTTCCCCATGTGCCTTGAAGTCATTTCTGACTAAGGCAAACTTATCATGGGGTTGTCTAGGCAAGGTTTGTTCAAAGGGGGTCTGCCTTTGACTTCCTTTGAGGCTGAGAGAGTGTGACTTGCCCAAAGTCACCCAGTGGGTATTCATGGCTGAGGAAGGATTCAAACTCTGGTCTCCACAGTCATAGGGCAATGCTGAAACTTCTACAACACTCTGGTTCTTTTAACAGAAGAATATAAAGAATATAAATAAAAATTTGGAGGAATATTACTGGGAACAATGTTTTTATTGTTGTCACTAAAACACCAGTATTCCATTAGTGCTATGCATTGGGCTAAGCAGTGGTTCTTAACGTTTTCTTTACCAGGGACCCCCTTTAAATATCTTGTGTTGCCCCAAGACTTAACTCAAGATTTAAAACCCTAATAATAATAGCTAACAACAACAATAATACAATTACACCACCCATTAACCTTTCCCTCAGAGGCACTCTTGCTTCTTCCTGCAAGTTTGTGGCTGGAATGGATTGAATGGCAATGTGCAGGCCAAGCCAGCCAGCCTTTGCCTTGGTTCCTGTCACATGGCTGTTTCACTACAGGGAGGAGGTGGGCCAAGCAGCCTTCAAGTCTTTCTGGAACTCCTGTGAGGATATCATAGAATCATAGAATCATGGAATTGTAGAGTTGGAAGAGACCACAAAGGCCATCCAGTCCAACCTCCTGCCATGCAGGAAATCATGATCAAAGCATCCCTGACAGATAGCCATCCAGCCTCTGTTTAAAGACCACTGGGCTAGAGAATGCTGGAAAAGGAACAATGCAACCAGACCTTGAGAAGGGTGTTGGCTGGGGGATTCTGAGAGGTGTATTCCAAAAGTAACTTTCCCAGGCTCTGAATGCAGCCTAGAATCAGAGAATCATAGGGCTGGAAGGGACCCCAACAGCCATCCCATCCGATCGGCTTCTGCTCTGCAGGAACATACAATCAAAGCCCTCATGACAAATGGCCATCCAGCCTCTCTTAAAAACCTCCGAAGAAGGAGACTCCACCACACTCCCAGGCATTCCACTTCTGAACAGCTCTTACCATCAGGATCTTCTCCCTAATGTTTAGGTGGAATCTCTTTTCCTGTAGTTTGAACCCATGGCTCTGTGTCCTAGTATCTGGAGCAGCAGAAAACCAGCTTGCTCCATCCTCAGTATGACATCCCTTCAAATATTTAAACATGACTCTCATGTCATTTCTCAACCTTCTCTTCTCCAGACTAAACATACCCAGTTCCCTAAACGGCTCTTATAGGGCATAATGGTTTCCAGACCTCCCACCATTTTGGTTGCCCTCCTCTGGACACATTCCAGCTTCTCAATACCCTTCCTGAATTGTGGTGCCCAGAACTGGACACAGTCTTCCAGGTGAGGTCTGACCAAAGCAGAATACAGTGGCATTATTACTTCCCTTGATCTAGACACTATACTCCTATTAATGCAGCCTAGAATCACATTGGCATTTTTTGCTGCTGCATCACACTGCTAACGCATGTTTAGCTTGTAGTCTACTTTCTTTTCTTTCTTTCTTTTTTTTTGAGGAAATCTACACCATTACATTAATTGCTAATCACCAAAATTATTTTGTTAGTGTCTATAATATAGTTTTTAAACTAAATTATTGGTGGCAAATTATGTAATACTGTAGGCCCCCCTTATCCACTGGGGATTGTTTCTGTGCGGGCATAATTCTGAAAACTGGATAATAGTGAACAACATTGAAAATAATGGGACTTCTGGTTTAAAATACCATAGAGTTGCCTTGGAGGGCCTAGAAAATGGCTAGGGAGGACACATTTTCTAGAAAGACTCTATGGTAGGCGTGTTGTTTTGTGTCCCATTTATAATGAATCCGTGGATATGGGGTCCTACTGTAATCTGAACATCTTGCACTGTGAATAGGTAGGTTATATTGACCTGAGATAAACATATGGGGCCCCCAAAATACAGCATTGTAGAGCCCCCCAAAATTCCTTAAACCGGCCCTGACACTGAGAAAGACAGTGGCTGGGTTAATCCACTGTGGCACACCTTTGTATTGTTGGGGGAACCACTATATATACCCTGTTTCCTATCCTGAAAGGAATACTCTGGCTAGGACAAAGCCTGAATGGCTTTTCCCACTGGATAGACAAAGGAAATTGAAACTCAACTGATTGTGTTAATGGCTGGGAGATAGGAATTGATGGGTTTATGACAACCTCACAATGCTGGACAGAAGTGGGTTATGAGGTGAGATTTCCTTAGGAGTAGATTTGGGAATGGTCACTTAATTGTTTGGTTGAATGACTCATTACTGAGGTGCCCAAGAAAGGAGTAGCACATACCTCCTTAACGACTGTATTTACTAAGGGGTTACGCACAATCCGAGTATGGGCTTGTTTGCCAAAATATTTCTAAGACACATCCCAGGTTATTGTGACCTCTGCCTGACCATTTTGGTTCACCCTGGCCAACCTGACCCCCAAAAGTGTCCAATATTTCCAATTATGAGATATCATGGGGAGTAGTAGGGCATACTAGCAATAGCGGATATCTCACTCTCAATGCCCTTGCTCTGAGGGGTAAGATGACCATAGAAACACTGGGATTGCCCTTGCTGCTATCACTAACACAATGGTAAAAACAATGTAAAAAGTCAAGTTGGGAGAAAGGAGGAGAAGATGGTAATAGGGGGTCCACTCCAGATTGCTCAAAGGCTTGGGCTGACCCTAATAGCTGAATGTGCTTGACTGTGGCGGCCTCGTCTACATCACCAAAAAAAAAAAAATTACATATGTTGTAAAAAAATTGAAAAGGCAGTTGTACGAATGTGTATAATCTGTCTACTTGGTAAAAATCCCCCCTCAAATCCATACAACCCCCTTACCCAGTTGGCCGGCGTGAGCGATCATGGCAGTGGTTTTAAATCTCTTGCCGCCTTTTTTAAAATTCAGAAGGTGCCTGGTATCTGGAAAGCTGTGATTATGTATTAACATTTATAATAAAGACGAAAAAAAGTATCACGGACCTACCAGACACTCATAGAGCTGGGAATCCAACATGGCAGCCACAGCCGCTTTCATAGAATCATAGAATCATAAAATTGTAGAGCTGGAAGAGACCACAAGGGCCATCCAGTCCAACCCCCTGCCACGCAGGAATCATGATCAAAGCATCCCTGACAAATGGCCATCCAGCCTCTGTTTAAAGACCTCCAAGGAAGGAGACCCCACAACGCTCGGAGGGAGTGTGTTCCACTGCCAAACAGCCCTTACTATCAGAAGGTTCCTCCTCATGTTGAGGTGGAATCTCTGTTCCTGGAGCTTGCACCCATTGCTCCGTGTTCCAGTCTCTGGAGCAGCAGAAAACAAGCCTGCTCCATCCTCAATGTGACACCCCTTCAAATACTTAAACAGGGCTATCATATCACCCCTTAACTGTCTTTTTCCCAGGCTAAACATACCCAGCTCCCTAAGTCTTTCCTCATAAGGCATACTTTCCAGACCGTTCATCATTTTAGTTGCTCTGCTCTGGACATGCTCCAATTTGTCAATATCCTTTTTGAATTGTGGTGCCTAGAACTGGACACAGTATTCTAGGTGAGGTCTGACCAAAGCAGAATAGAGTGGCACTATTACAGTTGTCCCTTGACATTCGCGGGGGTTAGGTTCCACGGACCGCCGCGAATGTCAAAAAACCGCGAATATTGATTGCCCTCCCCCCACCCTCCCCAGGCCTTCACGGAGCCTTCCAAGGCTCCGTGAAGGCCTCTGCAACCCTCCCCCCTCCCTCCCCGGGGCCTTCACGGAGCCTTCGAAGGCTCCGTGAAGGCCCCCGTGGACTCATCCCCACAAACACACCAGAACCCCATACTACCCAAATAGTTGTTTTCCTCTGCTGTCCCTCTCAAAATCACAACAAGAAGTGACCAGGCATCACTTTCTGTCACCATTTTGAAAGGGACTGCAGAGAAAAACAGAAGTATCTGGGCTCGCTGGAGGATGGCTTAGAGAGAAAAGGGTCCCTGGCTCCCATACAGTTATCCACCTTTGCCTTAGCCCAGAACTTGGATCCCCCAAGAATCCCAAGTTCTAGGCTAAGGCAAAGGTGGACAACTATATGGGAGCTAGGGAACCATTTCTCTCTAAGCCCTCCTCCAGCGAGCCCAGATACTTCTGTGCAAACAGGAGTGTAAAGACTGCCAATCATTTGAACGGCTGTCCGGATAAATCCCTGAGATCCAGATGAAGAGCCGGATCTGCCGCACACAGACTAAAGGGTAAGTTTTGCACCCCCCTCTGAATGACATGTATTTATTCGAATGGCCATCTGTACAGATTGCTGATTTTTCAAATAAATACAGTTGTCCCTTCACATTCGCTGGGGTTTGGTTCCAGGACCCCCCGTGAATACCCAAATCCGTGAATACTCAAGTCCCATTATATGCAATGGCAGAGCAAAATGGTGTCCCTTATATAAGATGGCAAAATCAAGGTTTGCTATTAGGATTGTTATTTTTTTAAGAATATTTTTCAAGCCGTGAATACTCAAATCCGTGAATGTCAAATCCGTGAATGTGGAGGGACAACTGTACGTGTCGTTTTTCATCATGTAGACAGGACCCAAATTAAGCTGCAGGCACAGGCTTATGGGAGGCTGCCATCATGCTGCTCTGCCTTGCCCACTCTCCTCAATGAGGCTCCCAACAAAGGCATAACTGGCTTCAAACTTGTGACCATAAAAACATGTCTAAATATTGAAAATGGAAAAAAATTATATCGTGTAACATTGTTTTAGGCACTGTAAATATAGCCATAGAGATGCACTGCTTATATGGGATAAGGCCTGGAGCAAGTGCCCTCGTTGCCCTATTCTAGGTCTTTTAATTACATTACTCAGACTGTGGCTGGAGCTGCACTGAGGGGGCAAGTGACTTAGGCAAACAGTTAAGACCTATGGGATGCTGGATTTTGGGGCAGATTTCACATTCTGTCTATTCAACTGTCTACTCACAAACTAAAATAGTTAGGACACACAGTTCATCCTCAATTGTAAAGCTAGCAACACTGATCAGTTTTGCACTAATGTTTATGTTTCTAGGTTTAAGGAAGTACACAACATTTTCTATGACTGGGTAAATCCAGAGCTTGGAAATACTATTGTATAAACTAAATGCATTAGCATTACTATTTTTAAAAATACAAAGGAAGTAATTATGTGCTTGTTATTCATGATACTTGAATATTTATTAGTAATGTGTTGCTAGCATGTTACTTTTTAAGTTTTTAAAATCAATTTAAAATGCCAAGAAATGCTAAAATGCACCACCAAATCCACAAAATGACCTCAAAAAACATTTTGAAATAATGAGCAAACATTATGCCATTACACTAAATATATTAGGACTTTTTCAGACAAAGGAAAAATAACGCTAGCAGCCTCGCCAGGTTGCGAGGCTGCAGCACTAGAGAACATCAGTTTCGCATGATGCCTCTCCCAGCGGTACTGTTGCAGTACCGCTGGGAGATTTGACCGTCAGTTGACCGTCATATTTGGAAGATTTTTACTCACAATCGTTGCTAGCGTTATTTTTCTTTTGTCCGAAAAAGTCCTTAGTCACTATGTTATTTTTAAAGCAATGTTGTTGTGTGTCATTATCTACTAAAAGTAACCCATTCACATGTAACTCAGGAGAAAGGAGTGTAAATTCAATAAAAAAGAAAGAAAGAAAGACGGTTTCCAAGTCTGTATCAGAGTTCTGAGATGGGCCACAAAGCACACAATGGAGACGTTTTTTAAAGAGAAAAAGAAGGGAGGATGCCAAAGGTACTTGGGAGATTTTCAGAAGGAAATAAAAAGTGTTCCCATGTCACAATCTCCTCTCCCACCCCTTGCCTGTCCCCGTCCTGGCACAAGAATGAAAACTTACACACCTGCCTTTGCCTTGCCTGCCCAGCAGCCCAGGAGTGAACGGAACTTGAACCGAGCTCTGTTCACTTCCCGGTTTGAAATCCCAGCCATTCTCGCAAGAGGATGAACATGCAGGAAATTCAAAAATAAATAGGAAAATAAAGTGAAAAAGTGACAGCAAGCACAAAAAGACACACTGAAAACATAACAAGTAACCCGGGGAGGGTCATAAAAAGTGTGTCACTTACCTTGATGTCCCACTCTCACCCAGAAGTGTTCTGGCACAGACCTCCCATTGATGCTGGCATCACGCCGCAGAAACGGGCACCTTTTCACTTGCAGGACAGTCTGTTACAGAAATGGAACGGGGGATCCATTCACAGCTTAGCCCAGTGATGGGCAACCTTTTGAGCCTGGTGTGTCAAACTTCGCCAAAAAACTGAGCATAACTTGGGTGGTGTGTCACTTTGAGGAAAAAACATTGTTTCACAGTATTTGTTGTTTAAATAACATAAATGTATAATTGTTATATATAATTGTATTTAATAAACCAAAAACTAATTATTTAACTTACCTGCTTAGTGACTTCTTTGTTCATCCGTCAGTCGGTTTCTTTTGTTGGTCTTGATATTATTTAGCTTGTGTGGGGTGCCATAAACTGAGATAAGTGAGGGGGGGGAATTCTTTAACTAACCTGCCTATTAGTGACTTTTTGTTGCTGAATTTCATTGGCTAATTCTTCAATTGAAGGTTGGTATTTTGTACACTTCAGGCCCAAGCAAGCGCTACTAACTTCATCTGTCAATCTTTTTCTTTTGTTGGTTTTGATATTATTTAACACTGAGAATAAGGCCTCACAAAAGTATGTAGAGGGGGAAATTGTGAGTAAAGCCATTGCTATATTGTTCAGGGTGCTAAATGATGAGCAATGATCTCACTTTTCCCACTTAACTTAGCAATGCGCAGGGAGGGCAGGGGTGGTGGTGTCTGAGGTAGTGTCCAAAGTGCTGCTGGGGCCGAACTGGAGGCTTTGCACCGGGGCCGGCCTATTTATACCGGCCCCGTCGCCAGCCACCGCATCATCCAGCTGCGCCGGAAATGTGGCCGGATGACCCTCCCCTCTGGTCAAGGCAGCCAATTGGGGCACAGCTGACCAGCCCCGATTGGCTCCTTTTTTCCCGCCTTCCCCCAGCAGCCGAGGCTGCTGGGAAGAAGCAGGCCAAAATGGCAGCCTCCTTGGTAGGGAGGGTGCTTTCTGGTTAGCCTCCTCCCTCCAACCCCTCCCATCCAGGCTATCAGGCACCCTCCAGCCCCTCCCCTCCAACCCCTCCCCTCCAGCAACCAGCCAGCCACTCTCCCTTACCAAAGCCACAATCGATCGCGGCTTTGGAAATAGAAGGTGCTGGCTGGAAAGGCTCCCCGCTCCAACCACTCCCCTCCAGCCCCTCCCCTGCAGCTTCCAGCCCCCCTGCGTGACGGAGAAAGGTCCCAGCCAGCGAGCTTTTACCTCCCTGTCCAGCCTCGCTGAAAGTGAGGGGTGTTCTCCGTGACTGAGTCACGGAGAACACCCTTCCCTTTTAGCGAGGCTGCACGGGGTGTGTGTGAGAGCATCGCTGGCTGGGAAAGGTCCCAGCCAGCGAGCTTTTACCCCCCCGTCCAGCCTTGCTTTGGGAAAGGAGATTGGCTGGTCGCTGGAGAGGAGGGGCTGGAGGAGGGAAAAGCCCTCCCATTCAGAAAACCCCTCCCATCTAGCCAGCGATGCTCTCCCCCCTGTGCAGCCTCACTGAAAGGGAGGGGTGTTCTCCGTGAGTCATGTTCCCTTTCAGCGAGGCTGCACGGGGGGGGGGGTGAGAGCATCGCTGGCTGGGAAAGGTCCCAGCCAGCGAGCTTTTACCCCCCCGTCCAGCCTTGCTGAAAGGGAGGGGTGTTCTCCGTGACTCACGGAGAACACCCCTCCCTTTCAGCGAGGCTGCACAGGGAGGGGAGCATCGCTGGCTAGATGGGAGGGCTGGATGGGAGGGGTTTTCTGAATGGGAGGGCTTTTCCCTCCTCCAGCCCCTCCTCTCCAGCGACCAGCCACCCTCCTTTCCCAAAGCCGCAATCACAGCTTTTGGAAGGGAGGGTGCTGGCTGGAAAGCCTCCTCCCAGTGGTGGGGCTTCGTAGCTCCGCCCGCCACTTTCATTCTTTCCTCCGCCTGCCTAAAATGGCGACCAGGGCTTTGAAGCTCTGATCGCCACTTTAGGGAGGGTGCTGAGGGGGAGGGGGAGGGGGGAGTGACCTAGCCGCGTGTCACCACTGACGGCTACGCGTGTCAGTGGTGACACGCGTGTCATAGGTTTGCCATCACCGGCTTAGCCCATGAATAAAAAGACAGCTGAATGGGAGCATGATGACATGGGAATGATGTCGCCTGAAAGGGAAGTCCTTTAGCAATCTCCTGGCATCATCATAACACCATATTTAGTCCGACTGATAATCTCCTTGGTCTCACCTCTGCGTGAGATGGTTTGCTATTTGATTTTAGGACTTTTTTTTTAAAAAGGGCTATACCTATTGTGCAATGTATGTCAAAAATATCCCATAAGAATGATATCATGTTAATTATTTTCATTATATTAAACTTAAAAAAATAAAAGCACTGTTAGCAAGGAATTTCATTTGGGTGCAACAATTCAAACCACATTTCAGTAATTTCAGGATACAGTTAGTATACTTGAATTCCTAAGCATACTCCATACCACATTTTGATCCCATTGCATCCCCAAGACGTCGTAATCTAATCAACTGGTAGTTATAAATGCATCATTAAGTAATCAGCATAGTGCATCACTGTCCATCAGTGTACACCAAAGTTCATTAAATCCAAGCAAAATTAAACTGAGGGGCATAAAAATACTAAAAAGCATGAAACTTGGAAGCATGAAATGTATTCCTTCCTTGAGATAAAAAATAGACTCATGGATTTTTAGAATGCTGACAGCCTTTTCATGCTCACTTGCACTTTATTTGCTGAGAAACAGCTGTGGAAATATATTACTCAAAAATATCCTACCAGGAATCATGCATGATACCCAGATGTGTTCCATCTCCATCCTTGTGTCCTTTTTATGTCCAACACAGGATCCACTGATGAGCAGCAACCATCAAAAGCATGGCTGGCACTGGTAGTAATTCAGCTATATGCAAAGCCTGTCTAAGAATGGAACTAGCTGTTATATAAGTTTCCACCATTCTGTGTCTCATGCTCCCCTCTTGCTGGTTTCACATACAGTGGTTCTCAGTTGTTGGTGCTCCAGATGTTTTGGACTTCACCTCCCAGAATTCATAATCATTGGTCATCAGGTAGAGGCTTCTGGGAACTGAAGTACAAAACACCTGGAGAATCAAAGGTTGAAAACCCCTGTACTAGAACATGAATTAATAATGAGAGCAATAAAAAAACCTTACAGTATAACATGTTGCATTGAAGGATTTCCATGCTTACTAAAGCTCAGAAATGCCAGGACCACAGCTTTAACAGGTATGCCATTTACAGTCAGTGTTATGTCCCTGATACATAGTTAGTTGCAGTTCCAGTGTCAGTGTGCTCATGGAGCTGGATGGCTGCTAGTGGCAGAGTGGTGAACTTAAGTTCCACCATATCTGTCTGTTTGCTGAAGTAGACATGTGAACCTGGATCCAATTGTGCCCTTGCATTGGTGGATGATGCCTGTCTCAGGCAATTTTCTCCACCCCCCCCCATACTCCCAGACCCACAACAGCATGTTCTTCTTCTCTACCTTCATCCCGAGTACTCTGTATCACTCAGCACTGTGCTCTGATAGGAGGTATTGAAGGTACACAGGGGCTGCATAAGGGAGGGGGCAAATCTGTCTCCTTTGAGAGTAGCCAATGGATTTCTCCTGTCAGCACAAGGGTCCAGTTGGATTCCAGCTAAACATCCTAACATTCCACGTCACAAGAATTCAACAGAAGGCCCAAGGGCACCAGTTCTTCTTTAACATTATTTCATATTATGTTCCATAAAATATATCCCAACCATAAGGGGATGGAGGTGCCACTCTGTCATGAGGGTGGGAAACCAAGTTCTTTATCTCCTTTGTCTTGTGGAGGTGGGCTAGAAGCCATCTTCTCTCTCATGAGGGTGCTAGTGACATTGTTAAGTCTTGTAATGGTGCTGCTATAGTAGACATGGGGACAGGTCTTTTCCAGGACCTGGTTTTCTTGGTTGTCTCCTTGCTGTAAGCTCAATGGGTGGTTATTATTAGGTGTTTCAAGTTGGGTGTGTTTATGAGGTTATCTGTAAGCAAGGCCACACAAGGGCTGTTTCTAGGTGAAACTACTAGGCATTATTACAGGAATAAGAAGCTGCTGCTCTTCCCTGTTTCCCCCTCCCTTTCCCCCAATATGTACTATAACACAAACATGTAGCATGGCCTCATTGTGCTGTACATTTCCCCACTCCTAGTTCTGTTTTAGGTGGAGAGCAGGATAGGTGGGGTCCAGCAGTAGGGTGCAGACAGTCTTACACAGTCCAAGATCCAAACTGGCAGCAGTGGTTCTGAATTGATGAGAGCAGCCTATAAGCAAGATCAAAGGCAGTTCAAGGATGACGGGGGAAATGATATAGCAGGAGTCAGGTGAACAGGGAATGTGCTGGCAAAGAATAAACCCAGTCTACAGATCCTAGTGGTCTTCTTTGTCCAGTATTGAGGTTTATAAACTTGAGCCCCCAGAATTCAGTTAAAGGTATTTAGGCAGAAGTCCTCCCACATGAAGAGGCCTGGCTCACAAGGAGGCCTATGATCCTGAAAGGTCTTTCTTCATAGATGTCCAGTCCTTCAAGACTGGCCTTACAAACACCAAAACAATATTCCCTTGAGTTTGGAGGGAGCCACACTTCATGCCCAGGGGATCTTCAATATTCAGATTTTATACTTTACCTCTCATGCTGTCTTTTTAATTTTCAGACAGCTGAGGTCAGATCCCCAACCTGTGTCTTAAATGTATTCAATATGCTACGTGGCTATGGGGTATCTAAGGACAACTCTAAACCCCTACTTCCATCTGTTTAAACCCTGTGGGTGTTCTTCTAACGTATGATTAATAATACCCTAGACATTTGGGTTTTGTGGCTTAAGCTTACTTTCTTTTATTACTGTGGGGTAATTTTATATTTTCAGTTAGTTATGCAATGATATAATAATATGATCAGGGACCGACTCAGATCAACTTTGCTAGCATTTATTCCAAATGCAGCTAGAATGGACAAGATCTGACCTGTATGTGTACCTAAAAAATAAACTTTTCTGTTAAATCCTTGAATTATATGTCTATCAAATGTTTACAGTTCTCAAAAATAATGCATATTAGTGCATATTAATGCATGTTCTGACACAGGAGTAGTTTCTGAATACAAGTTTAGGAAAACTGTATTCTTGAATGCTGGCAAGACAATGAGAAAGGATCTTCCCATGGATTAAAGTGAATGGGCAAATGATACAGAAGGGAATGCTACAGGAATTTGTTATTTGTGGTCTCTGGAAACGGTGAGTAGGTATCATTACAGAAGTTATCAGTGGCGGCTGCTTCATTAGGGCAAATGAGACACCACTCAGGATACGTCCAGCCAGTCTTCTCAGATGCCGCTTCTGCTTGCCTTATTACTTATAATCATTCCGTAGGGCAGCTGTGACCTCATTCTTAGGAGATTTTCAGACAACACTGTTATAGTGTTACTATTCTGCTTTATTTGCTAGGCTGCCTCCTCTTGAATCCTGGGATTTGCAGTTTAGGGAGGGGCATTTACAACTCTCAGCCAGAGAGCTCTTAGGCCTCACTAAACTACAAACCCCAGAATTCCACAGGAGGAAGCCAGAGCAGTTAAAGTGGAATAGTAACACTACAGTCTGTAGTCTGAAAATCTCCTTAGTGTCTTGGGGCTTGTCTACACTAGCTGGAATACCTCACCTTCCAGCCAGAGTATTTTGGCCCCAGAGCTGGCCCAGATCCCCAGAAGTCTGCATGCACACACCAGCCCGTATTGGCAGGTGCTGCCACTGCTGTTGTGAGTCACACTCTCTGAAGCGGGAAAGGAGGCCCTCAGCAGGTGATCAAGGCTGGTCACACTCAGGAGGCCTTGAGCGCATACTTGGGGCCTCCTTCCTGGCTTCAGAGTGATATCAGTGGCATCAATGTCCAGCGATGGAGCCCAGTGTGTAGGTTGGACATCTGCATTCCTGAGCTGGTATTTTTTTAATTCTTGAAATGTTTTAAAAGGGTTCTCCCACCCCGGCTTTGCCCCGTCTGTCATCAGGACTGTTCGGAGGCAAATCAGGGCAAGAGCCCTGCGTCATTTGGCTCTGTGAGCCTCAAGTCATGTTTCTGCTGAATTAAGCAGGCCATGTCTCTCCCTACAAAGACTCAAAAGCACGTGGGTTCCCCCGCTCCTCTTAAAGACAGAGGAGCAACTCCATGGGCAGGTATTTCCTCTGCCCTTAAAGAAGCAGTGGGAAGGGAAGAGAAAGAAGAGGCAAGAAGGAAAGACTGGCAGGCCAGGCTAGTGGACTTTGACGGTACCGCTAACCAACTGAGGACTCAGAGGGGAAATGCAGCCTCTGCCTCAGGCCAGTGAGCAGAAGTGCTGATGCCTTGGTTGGGAGATTGCTGGGCTATGTCTCCTTTCAATTCTTTTTGTGAATGCGTGCAAGAATCCTATGGCAGACCCATTCTGGTAGGGAGAGATGAAGAAATGTTGGTTTGTTTCATGTTACTGGGGAGCATTTAGTTTAGTTTAGTTTTAGTTTAATGTGGAGACCTCAGACCTTACTGCACTCCAAAGAAAAGTGGCAACTCATCAGTCTTCTGCACTGCCTTACTGCATGACATCATTTTTTTCATTCCATTCTGGACTACTGCTGTTGCTCTATGTATATTTTAACCGGGGACTAGTTGGATGTGAAGGAGAGTTTTAAATGGGGGTGCGGTGTACTGGGAAAGTCGAAATTCGGTGCAGGTGTGAAAAGTAGTTTTATCTTTTATACTTTCCAGTTAATTGAGAATCTTAACGTTTGTTGGTTATTAATTTCTTACTTACCCCTGAACAGTTGTTGAATGGAGCTTTGGGGAATGAAGGGAAAAGACCAATCCCAGGGCAGCTGTGTTTGGTTTTGTGTTAACTGTGGAAGCTCTACTGGGTCCCTGCCATGATCTTAGAGTACCTTTTGCTCAATCAACACAGTTGAATTTGTTTGCATTTCCCCTGCACA